>OX456995.1:20386951-21646752 GCA_949752705.1 Callimorpha dominula | reverse complement strand
TTATAAAAAATGTCTATAGATAATAATTATTCTTTCAAAGTACATAGACTACTTAAGTAAATCACATTCTGTAAATTCAGTTATCTCCAATGGCTATAATTAACAATATCAACAGCGAACTTGACTCGCTGAATGTAGGCAATACGTTTATGTGTTGTCCTGATGACTGCCTAAATTTCGTAAAATCTATTAATAGGGATATTACCATTTTTCACATAAATATACGTAGTATAAACAAAAATTTTGATGAGCTTCAATTATTATTACATTCAATAAAAATTGAATTCGATATAATAGTATTAACTGAGTGTTGGCTCAGTAAGGTAACTACTAACTTACCTGTGTTAAAGGGGTTTGTAGCGTTCTCTACTAATACTAACAGTAACCAGAGCGATGGGGTTGTTATTTACGCAAGGTCGAGTCTACAAACATCAGTGAGCGAACCTAACTTCATTGGAGGCTGTTGCCTTGTCTGCACAACTGAAAGTAAAAAAATGGCCATCGTAGCAATTTACCGATCTCCGAGTCACAAAACGAAGGAAAGTTTTGAGATGTTTTTAAACAGTTTGAATAACACCTACTCCAATCTCTCTTGCTGGCAGAATATTGTGCTGATTGGCGACATGAATATAGACATAAAACCTGATAGTATAGATGTACGTAAAGATGAATATTTGACTCTAAATACATCTCATGGACTCTTGCCAACACACCAATTCCCCACTAGATTAAAAAATTGCATAGACCACACATTTATCAAAACAGACTTACCTGTCACTACATTGGTTATTGACGCACATATAACGGACCACAAACCACTGATTTTAACTGTCTCCGATACTAACATAGAACGAAAAAAAGACCGTTTCACTACGCACCTAAATTATGAGGAGATAAGGGCGGAACTGGCCAGCACGGACTTTTCAAATATACTCAACGACGATGACCCAAACACATCAATGTACCTCTTCATCAATACAATAACGTCAGTAATAACCAAGCACACTGTACAACACATAACCCCTAGTAGACAAAAGCTATTGAAGCCGTGGGTAACGCCAGGCCTCCTAAAGTGCATAAGACACCGTGATAAATTACACGCACGATCAACAAAAACACCAGATAATCTAATCCTTAAAATCACATACAAGCGCTATCGTAATTTTTGTAATTCTTTACTTCGAAAATTAAAAGTAGCCCATGAAAAACTAGAACTTGAGAAAGCAAGTAATAACACTAAAGCTCTGTGGAAAACCATAAAAAATATAACAAATACGCGCAAATTCAAGTCAACTCCCAGTGAACTACTAAAAATATGTAATACTCCTAAGTCCTCTCTGAATGAAGTTTGTTCCACCCTGAGCAGTGTGGGTAAAAACCTGGCAGACAAAATTTTATCCAAATTCCCTACCCCCTTAAGTCCAGTCGCAGAAGCTGTAAAAAGTCCCCATCTTCCTCCCTGTAACTCTCTTGGTCTTCTAGAGGCAGATAAAGCTGAAATAGAGATGCTTATACTCCAACTGCGCAATGACTGCGCTGTAGGCTGGGATGGAATCTCACCTTTAGTGATTAAACAAAGTCGGGAAACATTGATACCTCCATTGACCCATATAATAAATAACTGTCTGAGACAAGGCATATTTCCGGATGCGTTAAAAAAAGCAATTGTTCACCCAATTTATAAGGCTGGAAATAGAAACTGTGTTAATAACTACAGGCCCATTTCAGTCTTAACCGCATTCTCCAAGGTCTTTGAAAGGCTTCTTGGCAACCGCTTAAAGAATTTTCTTGAGAAAAATAACATCATCTCAAAGAATCAGTACGGTTTCCGCTCAGGAGTGTCTGCTGAAGATGCAGTCCTGAACTTAACGCAGTCGGTTGCTGAGAACCTGGACAACAGAACCAAGTGTCTTGGGATATTTTTAGACCTCTCCAAAGCCTTTGACACGGTTTCTATTCCCAAACTTATATCAAAACTGGAGCGTGTAGGCGTAAGAGGAATTGCTCTCGATGTTTTTAAAAACTATCTTTGTAATCGTACCCAGCGAGTTAAGATTGAAGAATACCTGAGTGATGAAAAACCAGTCTCCTACGGCGTTCCCCAGGGAAGTGTATTGGGCCCTATTTTGTTTCAAATTTATGTGAACGACCTTTGCAACATGACACTCCCAAAGACTAAAATGTTTGCATACGCGGATGATACTGCTTTAATAGTCTCCGGTCCTACCTGGAATAGTGTCAAAAGTAGCGCGGAATTTGCATTAGCAAAAGTAATAAAATGGCTCAATATAAATCTTCTTACATTAAATGTACAGAAAACATCTTTTATCCCTTTTTCACTACTTAAAAATGCTTCGCCAGGCCCCTCGTTCTCTGTAATAGCACATATATGTCCCCAACCACAAGCTGCATGTTCTTGCCCAAGCCTTACTAGGTCGGAGGATGTACGGTATCTAGGAGTCCAAATTGACACAGCACTACGATGGGACAAACATCTAGAAGTTCTCACCACCAGAACTATGAGACTGGTCCACATTTTCAAGTCACTCAGATCTTCAGCAAACCCTGACACTCTTAGGATGGTCTTTAGGTCGCTGTGTCAATCAATTATAGGGTACTGCATTTCCGTTTGGGGCGGAGCTAATAAAACCAATTTCTTGGTTGTGGAGAGAGCTCAGAGAGCTATACTTAAAGTTATGTCTAGAAAACCTTTCCGCTATCCTACAACTACTTTATACCACGAATGTAAGGTCCTAACGGTCCGACAGCTTTATATCCTCCGGTCCATTCTTAGGAGACACACTAGCGTCTCTCCCTCTAATCCCAACAAACGGACGAATTTTCCTAAAGGCACTCGGCATAGAACTACCTTCGCTAAGCATCAGTTTTATATTATGAGTACTCACATTTACAAACAGGTCCACAAAAAGCTCAACATTAGGGACTTAAATAGTAACCAATTAAAATCAAAACTAACGGAGTGGCTTCTCCGACAAGACTATTCTCAAACAGAGTCCCTTCTAACATACATCGCCTAACATTATACCAATCATATGTCATATATACACACACACACACACTCTCTCTCTCACACACACACACTCTCTCTCTCACCACCCTTCCCCACACAAAAACACCCTTACACGTAGGACTCACGCACACACCCTTACACACACACACACTAAACTGGTAGAGCGACTCTGCCCACTTTTGTAATATGTAGTTTTCTAAAATAAGCGAAACACTGTCTCTTATCATACAGGTCGCCCTAGTGTAAGAGACAGGGTCTATAACGTTTGTTAACATTTTCTTGACTAACTAATCTGTCGCATCGCATTCTACTAAGATTTTTACCAAAATGTTTAAATTTATATTTTTGTTAACTGTATATCCTTTTATTGTGTGTTAATAAAGATTATTATAGATTATTATAAGTATGTTGCAATTAGAGGATTCGATTTTCGGGACTAAAATATGACCGGGATTCCGGTCCCGGTCAAATTTAATGAATCCCGGGATTTTCGGGATTGATACATTTTTAAGTCAATAAAAGTATGCTTGCGAAACTCACTTACCTTGATTTGACATTTTGACAGCCATCTTGTTTACACAGTTGATTTCATTTG
Organism: Callimorpha dominula; assembly: GCA_949752705.1. Taxonomy (NCBI): domain Eukaryota; kingdom Metazoa; phylum Arthropoda; class Insecta; order Lepidoptera; family Erebidae; genus Callimorpha; species Callimorpha dominula. Next base: position 21,643,126 of record OX456995.1, on the reverse strand, counting down.
TTTTTGTTAACGATCGGTACCGGCTTATGCGTAAATATGTTTAAAAATTCCCGCTTCACGTCGTGTAAGTATTGATATTTTTTTTGTTAATTGGTAATAATCAATGTAATTACTAAAAAGCAACAATGCATTAATGTGTCTGAGTAAATATAGATGAAAAACAACAAGTGTTATTTTCTAGTGTAAAGAAGTTGATTTTTTGAAGTTTATTGTCAGTTTCATAAATTATTTACAGAGGTGTCTAGTTTGTTTATTTTATAAGAATAAAGTATAATTTTGTTTAACCGCCTTTTTGAAGATTTAAAACTTTAATATTATCCTCAGAAAAGTAAAAGATAAATAAAAATTGGTTTTGATATGTTTTCTGTCTTTTTGTTACCACTTTTCATTACCAATACACTTCCGGGACTATCCCGGGATCCCGAGATTAACTGTAGATAATCCCGAAATCCCGGGATTAGAAAAATCGACCGGGATCGAATCCTCTAGTTGCAATATTTATTTTCACCGAATTCTAAAATGTACAGACACGTTAATCTATGGTTTTGTTATATATGTATAGATAATAATAGGTTATATGTTAATTCTTAAAAACTGTTTTATGTTGCTTTGTAAGCTAAACCATTTGGGGATAAAGAAACGAGTTCCATAATTCCATTGTTTCAAACAGGGCATGAACTAACTTTATCTTAAACAAGCGGCCCGCTCCGGCTTCGCACGGGTATAAAATATTTAGCCTATGTCATTCACTGAAAAAATTATTAAAATCGATCCAGTAGTTATGTAATTTTTTACGACATCACATTAGAAACCTCAAAAATAACAGTATTTTCCACTATTTAATGGATGTTATTAAACATATAAACCTTCCTCTTCAATTACTCTATCTATTAAAAAAAACCGCATCAAAATCCGTTGCGTAGTTTTAAAGATTTAAGCATACATAGGGATATAGTGACAGAGAAAGCTACTTTGTTTTATACTATGTAGTGATGATACAGTCGCGAGGTCTTGACAGTTTCTTTATTAAATAAAACTTAAACAAATGTGTTACATGTCTTTATGTTAACTTAACTGTATATTTTAAAACCCTAAGCCTACGTTCTCTTTTAATGATATCTATCATATTGATGTGACTACGAGTATGTGCACCCTTAATTTCAACTTTTTTATTCGAGATTTTTCTCTCTTAAACACTTTTTTTTCGGAAGACCGCTCTTGGCCTCAGCTGAAATCTTAACCTAAGTATATCAATCGCCATCATGGGATGATATAGTTAGTTGTTATTCGTACAGGTAAGCAGCTATTATTTTTTCAAGTCTTTACTATTAAAATAATAGAGTGTCCATAACGTCACATATAACAATCATCTTCAAAGTTACGGACAAAAACAATATTTTCTATATCAAATGATTTCAATTTATTCCACTATTGTTACGAAGTAACTGTTATCTTATGTGTGACTAGGGGAACACCTTCAGCTAACAGAAGCTCGCTGTTAATAATAATATTAATAAATTTTATTTCAGACAAAGTCTATTCTTTACAATGTTTTAGTAAGAAAGTTTATATAAAACATTTTAATTCAACAAAATCGCATGAACCTCTTTTTAATTTTGGATTCATATTTGTCTGCGTCGATCTTAAGAATGATATTAGTGCTGCCTCGCACTCGACAGAGAGGCAACTCTTTTTCGAATGATGACATCTATACCATCCACTCTTGCTTTTACGGAGCTTATATACATACTCGTAGCTCAGTCAGCGCTGCTGCCGCGGCGTAGTATTAATTTTAACTGTTTTGCCAAATATGGTATGCAACGCGTGTCTGGCTCCACTGGTACTCTGAGGGTTTATATAGATTTATGCTCTGAGTACCGCTTACCATTACGTGGGCTGTGTTATGCTTATTGGCCAACTCATTTTGCAAAAAATCTAAGAAAAGAGTAAATATAACTCATACTACAGTGGTTAAAGTCCAAAACTAACAATGTAATAATCAAATAGTATTTGTGTTTGTTTAAAACCGCTTATTGTTCGAATTACATATTGCAATAGCTATTGACTTAGGTTAGACATTGAGCGTTTTGATAGAGATTGTTAAAGAAATTAATGTTTTTAAATATTCGTACTTTAACATAACTTTTTTAATTTATATTATTTTAACAAGCAAGGTGCAATTGTTCGAATCTATCAGTCTTAAATTTTACTACTATGTATTTCCAATTAGAACAATTTTGCTGTATAATACTGACATAGTACAAATTTTTGTATGACCTACAATTAAATTAAATTAAACAGTGAAATGAGAAAAAACCTAATGTTGCATTACACTTTGCTTGCGATATTTAATATGAATGTAATGATACTTTTCACTCTATCAATTCGATAACTCGATTACAAATCATGAGTTTTACTGTTTAAAGGTCCTATATTTTTAATAAAAATAAATATTTTTCACAGAAGTATTTTTTTTTCGAATTAGAGGTGCCCGACTATGGTATAGTCCATCCTACAGAAGGGTAATGTATTGTTTATTGATGGTGAGTGGATTGGAAGGGCTGTGACAACCGTTTGATTTAAGATCTAGATCTAGTAGAATAAAATGTGGAAGTGTTTTCACGCACTTTTACCATTTAATACGTATAATCTATTTTACTAATTTATGGAGATAATATTCGGATGTCTAACAGTTGCTATCAGCATACGTAATAGTGACGAGGTTGTATTGAGTCAGAAAGCTCTAAAGCGTCTCAGTAGTAATCGAGACGAGGTACGTGGTGGACTGCCGCCGGAACGTAAACGCGCGCGTTCGACTCCGCGGTTTAACTCGTCATCCAATGTGCAGTGTTTGACTAACTTAAATATTAGGTTTGCGTTTTACTGTTTCCTGTGTAGGGATTACTATTTTTGTATCTATTTTTAATATGTATGTTATGCTTTTGGTGTTTGAGATTTTTTTTACATCTAATTGTAACTTTACAAATATGGTAGAGTGAAAATTATTTATCAAGTAGGTCATATTAATTCCCAAAAGATATGACGCGTGTGATATGTTTAAAAATTAAGAAAAATGGGTTCCTATGCTGTAACTTTTTAAATTGTTATTTTTTGCTGTTGCAATCTAGGAAACTATGACAATGTGTAGTAATATATAAGGAGGTAAAATAATCGTCACAAAGTCTACATAACTTTTCTTAAAAAAAATATATATGGAAGTAGGTTCAGTGTAGGCACGACATATTATTTCTTCTTAGATGATATCCTCATAGTGCTGTTTTCTGTTGACGAGCAGGGTTAGCTACTAGTGACATCACTGTTGCTGTTGACACAAGTGTTCAAAGCTTACTCTGAAGTGGATCTTGTATTTGCGTGACAACTTAGTCTAGTAATAATAACTCAGTGGTTATGTATGAAAAATTCATAAATTTAGACGCTGTCAGGTTTTTGATCAGCTCTCATAGGTGTGATAAGTTGCGATGGATTTAGATTGTCACAGAAATGACTACAGCAACACTTATTAAAGCACTCTATCAGTAGAGATTGATAGGAAAGAATTCTTTGAAACCTAAACCTGGTAGCCCTTTAGTTTTTTAAACTTTTATGTTAATAAGTATAGGATAATAGGTACACGTGTTTGACATTTTGCTGCGTAAATATTTTATTTTATAATAATAATAATAATAACTCCACACATCTCACACACGGTCGTCTGATCCCAAACCAGGCAGAGCCTGTACTATGGTAACCAGACTGCTGATAAACATACTTATATATTTCTAAATACATACATATTATAGATAAATTACACCCAGACACAGAACAAATGATCGTGCTCATCACACAATTATTTGTCCTGGGTGGGAATCGAACCCATGACCTCTGGCTTAGCAGTCAGCGTCACTAACCACTAGACCAACAGGCCAGTCTTTATAATCAGACCAGCGACCCGCCCCGCCTTCGCACGGGTAGTAGCAAAGGGTATAGGTATTCTTTCTGTCGCACCGTCGTAACAGCCTGTTGCGTGGAGCATGTGGGTTAAAACATAATTGTACAAATCAAACTACTGGTCCAAATTGTTTACTATAAAGACAGTTTTAATCTAGATAAATTGCAGAAAAGTATGGTCTCGTTTAGTTAATAATTATAACGCTTGTTAACATATCCTTGAATTAAGTATATAATTTTTCCTTATTGTGCATTAATCTTATAAGATAGTCTTATGTATAGCGTTGCAAACATTTAAAAGATTTTTATAAGGAATAATTCCGATTACGGCAGTAAAACTCCTAGTTGGTCATGATTTTTTCCGACATCTTCAACTATCATCGTAATACATGAGCCAATTTATTTAAATCTACAAATTACCTAAACCTTAATCTTCCTCATGGATTACTCCGTCCATTGGTGAAAACATTTTGATAATCCGTTTAATACTGACTTATGTGATTATCACTGATTATATATATGCAGTAACTTAGGTATTATGATGATTTTGATTTTATTATCTGGATAATTAATATATATTAGTTTGTGGGCAAAACAAACTTTAGCTGGTAATAACAGTAACATAAACCTTAGTTTATGTTCAATCATGTTTGACGTCTAGTATACACTAGTTCTAGAAACCAAATCTTAGTAGAACAATCAATCGTATCTTAGTTCTATAAGAAAATACAACGCAAATAAAAAAATACACAGTATACCAGTTAAGACACGAAAATTTACACACGAAGCGTGTTTTTAACAACTAATTTATTTTGCGTCAATAAAATATTTTCACTCAGCGCGTTTCCTAACAAGATAAACCATTTACATAGCAATTATTTACTTAACTAACGAACCACATAAACAGCTAGGAAGAGTTTATATCACGTAAGTTCGACGTTCCTCTTGAACGGGGAAGGAAAACGTCGCCGCGTCGTGAGGATACACCTCCGTGAGATGGGGAAAACTTACCGTTCAAACAAATGAGATTTTTGTTTAGAGCGTATTAAAATAAATGAAGTTAAGATTTAATTATTCTACAAAGTGACACTTTACTACAGTATAGGGTATAGGATTCTATAGGGTCTACTAGTTGCATCAGGAAACATTTTTAATTATTATAAATGTGTAATGGTGATGACACTGATGCACGGAAAAACTAATGAGTTTATGCGGCATCTTACAGATTGTTTTTGTTTTGTACCTTACTTTGTAACAATAAATAAAAAATAAATTGTTAATTTGAGAGATTCCGCTGTCTAACCGTATTGTCTATTTACATAGCAGAAATAGCAGAACATAATTAGTATCATACCATTTCTTTTTTTTAATATAAAGACTAAAATAAACATTTATTTTGCTGTATCTAAATTGGTTTTGTTTTAGAAACATGAGGCAGTATACATTCTCTATCTTCACCTTCCCCAGATTTCTAACGACGATTTTTATGGGTTAAGGATGGTAAAGAAAACAATGGTGAGGCAGAGACATTGTGTTTTTGGGGTAATTAAGATGTTATAAAATCCCGGATAGACCTTGCACATTTCGGTTTAGGGTCGCGGACGTGAGGTCATGATGCCATATCGTCTTAGGCCAACCAGAACTAGACTTTAAAGTCTTAAGGTCCGCAATTATGCATTTTTTGTATTTAAATTCTGGACATGTATATTTGTTTTTTTACTTTAAGTATATTATATTAAAAAACTATTAGCAAGAACGTTACAAAGTAGTAGTAGTCTTCTCTTTCCAATGGTTTTTAGAAATGGATTAATATCAACATGAGACGTTCAAACAAACCAAAGGTCAAAGGTCTTCGAAACCCATCCTGTGTAATTATCGATCTACAGGACCTATAGACTGACCCTAGTCTGAAGACTCAGTATTTACTTCAAATCTTTTTGGATCGACAGCTTAAGGTTACAGTTACGCTATAGCCACTACACCAATGGGAGCCAAATCTCTCAATTATGTTATATTATTTAGTTGTCCTGGAATTCGTAATAGCATAGGCTTATTAGTATTCACAATGGTACCGCTGTTCATGATAAAAATCTTAAAAGGGAATTCGTTAATATTGTATAACACAAAGTAAGGGATAACAAGTCGGACATTGTGGTGCAACGTTACAAGTGAGTACTCACATAATAATTTTAAAGGTACGTTAAAGTTGTCTTTAAACTATTTACTCCATCGTGTAGATATAATACGTGGGGTACATTGATAGTTTCAAGTAACTTATTAATAAAACAATGTACATGTCAAGTAATACACTTACTTCTTTTCGAAGTATTCTCCATTACTTCCATTTTAAACACTTTTTCATTGGGTCAAACCATTTTTGAAAATGGGCATGTTTTTCACGTGCTGGTTGAAAACTATCACGGCCTCTTCCGGCCCCGTAAATGTCATACTTCTCACCAAACCTTAAATTTTTGGAAAAATAAAAAAATCACATGGTGCCAGGTCTGGACTATGTACGGGATGGGTTACTAGCTCTACCTTTTCAGAAGCCAAAAATGACTTGACGACGAACTTCAACTTGTGATAAAAATACAATTGACACGTAATTTCCCGCCTATTTTTTAATCAATGATTGAGTTTCATAGTTTAAAAAAATATTACATTCGAAATTCAAACATTTATGAGCGGCCCACAGAACTCTCAGTGTGCCCTATGTATGAAAAATGTATGTATTACCCCCCTTCCAAAGGAGCCACGCTGTTGTCACTTCATGATTCCTATAACACGTAAAAATAAAAAAAAACAATTAACCACGACTCAAAAATCCATTCAACGATTAGAAAGAGCTTATGATCTTCGAACGGCTGTCTTCTTTAATAATAGCGAATTACATTCTAGATCAAGTCAACTTTTAAATAAAAAAACTAAATCAGAATCGGTCTATCCGTTTAGGAGCTATCAGACAAACACACAGGTGCATACGTTAAATTTATAACATTTCCTCCTCCACTTCCTCCCTCTTCGCGTTGGGGGTTAAAAAAGAACATGTCACATGCACCCGAAACCAGCGAGCCCATACGCAAGCGGTCGGTATAAGATTGCCGCTAGATATGTAAGGACTTGAGCCAATTTAATCTCTGAAAACCCCAGATGGAAAGGCGTCAATCGATGAATTAATTTAACTATTTTTTTATTCAATCATTAGGTTTACATTTGACAGTAGCAATTATATGACACATTTTTTTTAGAAAAACACTACCTAAAACAATTACAAAATACCGAATACAATGTTGTTTGTAGATATTTCTCATTACACTATTATAAGTGGCTAAGCAATTACCATCGCAAGCATTCCACCTATTCCCGTGGGAGAGTCGCATGGAACGGGGTGTATATAAGAGATTGCCTGTCCTAATTTATTAGAATTCCAATAGTATTATAGAACCTAATCTTTCTGTTTTAGATAATAACCTCTTTAATTTTTATACAATAGATAATAGACTTTGCCAGAAAGACTTCTTTTTTAACCGAGGAGTTGATGACAGAAATTAATTTATTGGTTTGGTTTTTAAATGCCAATATGGGTTCTAATAGTTATACTTGAAGGTTTTGTAAGTCGACCATCGCAGTATTTGGGAGAATCGGAATCTATCGTTCGTTGATCAATTTTCGTTTGAAATCGTTGTTTGTCAGTTTAGTTCAGATGGATACGAGAATGTTTTGATTAGTATAATTTATAATATTGCAAATAGTTGAGAATTTGTTCCTATTGGATCAGAATTCTCACCGCATTGCATATAGGCAATTACACAGTAGGAAATGTCTCATTCGAAGTTGATTTTTCTGTATTTAATTATTACTGTATAAATATAAAATATATCAGTAATGTTTATGCACTATATAACATGTTATATAACAACTAATTTCACAGTGAGTTACCAGTGGATCGCGTTTGTAGGCTTTTCCTAAATCATGCTGTAATGCACTTCCGTCATAGATGATCGCTACCGGCTTGTGCACTCGACCTATTTCCAATTTATTTTATACTGTCTGTTTCACATATATATAAAATAGACTTGCAGACGTATTCATAGTGATTACTATGAGGTTTCTTAGCACCGACTAATGTATAAGGTTTGGAAATCCTGCGTTTGTAGGTTTCGGTTATGCGGTGAGCTGCCAGACATGGAAGTATGGATACAAATTTGATACAATCTAACTTTCTAGTATTTTATTGTATGTTGATTAAATGTTTCATTTAAATATAAAAAAAAAAAATACAAAACACAGGAATGTTTAAAAGTTGATATCTGGGCATACATGATTAACTAGGCTGCATTCTACAGTGAACCACGTTCGTAATTACAACTATACAACCAAATTGTTGAATTTGCAGTGTTATTTGTAAATAATATCTCATACATACATAGTTATTTTTTTTTATTAAAAATATTTAATTGATACACCTGTTGCGACATTAATGTAAAAATCATCAAATTGTTTAAGTCGGTTATAACTTTATGTAACATTTTATTCTCACATGAATTACAAAAAAAAAATATTATTATCTATACTAATAAACAAAACTGAAGATTTTGTTTGTTTGTTTGCTTGAACGGAACTCAGGAACTACTAGGCCGATTTGAAAAATGTTTTCAGTGTTGAATAGCCCATATATCGAGGAAGGCTATAGGCTATATAACATCAAGCTACAACCAATAGGAGCGAAGCATCAATGAAAAGTGTTGCAAAAAATACGAAAAATTTATAAAAGGCAGACGAAGTTGCGCGGGTCAGATAGTACTTCTATATGCAGATATTTGTAATTAGCAAATTACCATAATTTATAGCACATAGATAGCCTCCTCTTGAATAATCCTTACCTATAAGTTTGTATATGAAATTTTTATATTCTTGTATTTCTTATATTCTAGTTCCTGGTCAGCGGTAAATGTTTCGTGATTAATATCTTATGATATTCATAATTATTTATGTGTTAGCTGTTAGCCTCGGATACAAGGTGTTCACCAGGCATATTATCTAGGTTAATAACAACGTACAATCGCTCGTCATAACAACGTACAATCGCTCGTCATAATGGGAATTCCTAATTATTAATGTTAATAATAAAAATGAGAATGTGACTTTGCTTCGAAATTTTTGTCAAGGTATATAGAATTATTTTTTTTTATTTATTTTTTTTATTTAAAAAATACAACTCCCCGCATTAGGAATTACTCCTGTGTCGCGGGAACTTTACAAACATACAAATAACGGACACAAAGAACACCCAGACTCAGGTGGGAATCGAACCCACGACCTTTGGCTTAGCAGTCAGGGTCACTAACCACTAGACCAACAGGCCAGTCCAGTTTCGCCTGTTACTTATCTTCAAGTGTTCAAATTCACACTCTTTTGCGCATCATATTTATATAGTTGTGGTGGTAGGTGAACATAGTAAGCTACAGACAGTATACAATGAACCAATGGTTCATTGATCAACATCGTTAGGTGGATTTACATCATTTTAGAAATTCAATTTTGTTTTAAATAGGAAGTAAGGAAGAAGTCAATTACTTTAATTTATTATAATAATTTACTTTGAAATGATTACATTTTCAGCACTAATTTGTACTTGAATTTACAGTGAAATCGTGTGAAATAAAAAAATCCTTTTTGAGTTTACTTTAAACCATGAGTAATTTTTTATATTGCTTATCTATTTATTCGCCTCAATTAGTGTACCTACGCGACTGAGAGCCATTGGGGCCGATTCTATTGTACACTCGACTAAACTAAAACCTGACTTAATTTCTTCATATGAAATCAACCTAGTGCTCTTCGTAATAAGGTCTATTTGTTACTAGCATCTATTTCTCAGCGCCGCTAAATTTCACTAAAACCTGTCAACGTATACTCGACTTTATTTCCATGCAGCGAGAGTCTCAATTTATTCAAACGCTGTATAATTGCCGTATAAAAACTTGTTCAAAACGAACAAGGATGAGGAGGTGTTTTTAACCGACACCTACGAAGACGCTTACTAAAAACACAGAGCAAAAGAGATGGCATTCAACGGATAGCGTCTCTCGCTACGTGGTATTAAAGTTTATTTAAGCGTATCAGACTTTAGTCGACAAATAAATTGCTTATTTCGATAGCGACATATGTTGCCTACTTGTTTCAATTTGAAATAAGACCTTGTTTTGAAGTGTACAAGGTTTACATCTTATATGAAGAAAATTTAGTGAATTTTAATTTAGCGAGTGAAGTAACAGAATTGGGACCATTGTCTTACATTTTCATATTCGTTCAAATTGCGAAAAATCATTTATTACCCAATCATAAATAAAAACATTTTCTGCATTTATAATCACGATATGATGCAAAAATTTTAAATTTAGATAAATGAATCTTGATATCCTAAGTCACGATATACTACAATCCCTAATGTACTAATTTCTGATTTATTGTTAATAAAAGGTTCATTGCATTCAATTCAATCAAATTGCATTACATTTCGCGATGTAAATAACTGTCAATGAGTATCGGTTGTTCGTTCACTGTGAATGTCATAGAAACTTCAAGTTCACGACTGCGACCGTAACTTGACGTAATACAAAATATTGAACCCGACTCGAGAACTTCAGTGGTATTTATGCCATTTGTACTTCCACTCTTGGAGTCTGGGTTTCTCCTTGCTATATATGAAGCATTTACATTTTGGGTAAGTTTCATGAACAGTTCGTCGCAGTCGTAGAAAAGGCGGGTTTGATTTTTTGAAGATTTTTTGTTGTATAATGTTTTCGGTAGGCTTTGACATAAGCCTGAACGAAAACATTATACTTTATCATAAAACAAAACATTTTTCAAAGCTTTTACACCTGTGTGTATGAGCTTTGAAAAAGTCTGTGTTTTAGTCAGTGGAAGAGGGGGGGGGGGGGGAATGGGAAGGGTTAGGGCCTCCGGTAACCTCACTCATTCGGCGAAAAGCAAATTGCTTTACTGCCGGTTTTCTGTGAGGCCGTGGTATCACACCGGTCGAGCCGGCCCATACGTGCCGAAGCATGGCTCTCCCACGATAAGTGTGTACCAGTTTTAAGAACTGTTATTTTTCTTACTTTCAAATACAATGGGAACTATAAGATACTCATTGACTAGACACAAAATAAACCCAGACTGAGAAAAATTACCCTATGTAACACACAAATAAATTGATCTACTCGTATATTCAGTTCGCGAGGTGATCACTTAAGTCACTGTAATATCCTTGCAAACCGTTAATGACATTATTGAGGGTTACGCCACAGATAAGATAATAGTTGCTTCGTAATACGCTTGTAACTTGAAATCATATGATGTGACTTCACCTTCATAATTCATACATCTTGAGCGATTACTAATTACATAAGTTGTTAAACTTAAGTTCACTAATCCTATCTAGGTATCCTAATTAAACTAATATTATAAATGCGAAAGTGGGTTTGTTTGTTTGTTTGTCACGCGTTAACCACACACCCGATCATCTTGAAATTTTGGGTTCAGAAAAGGACACCATTTTCATCCAGAAAAAGAGTGCAAAAGAGATAGAAAATAAATTTTAACGCGAGCGAAATCGCGGGCAAGAGTATTTTTTACGTTAAACGCCACGTTGATGTTTATGTTTCAACAAAACATTAAACATTTTTAAAGTGGCACGAGTTATACGGTAGCTGAATCTATTTACCCACATTCAGCCAAAACTCGAATCTTATGTAATCGCAACATTGTTTTAAATATCACGCGCTCTATGCATAATGGAACGTGGCTTTGAGTACGACTCGCCAAGTCTAAAACATTTGGACATTTTAACTAATTAGGTATAGCTACTTGTTTTTTTTACAACTTAATTGGTATACACACACACGTTATGGTAAGCAGTTACCTGTACGTATAAAAACATGCAATAAAATTTGTCCTATACCAAACCAATCGAATAAAGAAAGGAAGAGGAAAAAGAAAGAAAATCCTTTTATTTTACACAAACATTGGACGCATACAAGTAACAAAACGCAAACAAAAAACATGTACACGAGAAAAAAAGCAAACGACTAATAAAAAATAAAGAACAAAAAATGAGCATTATCTCTGGTCATATAAAATAGTCTGTGGTCCTCTTTAATCTTCTAAAGGGCACAAATCTTTTAAAATATTATCTGTTCACTAAATATATGGATAATAGGTAGGGGAAAAACTATACTTTGGTTAATCGAGATTTTCTACTGGGCAGTGGTACTGTCCCAGTTCTCAAAAATTGTCTGTATTTTGTTTATTTTAATATACGAAATGCCACAAATATTGTATAATAATAAGAGAGAAAGGTAGACAGTTAACATAAGTACATAACATATTTGCTTGTTAGATGGACTGATTGCGGCGTACAAAATTAATTTAAAGAACACAGAAATGTTTATAGATATGGCCACGAATCGTCAACAAAAAATAATAATCTTTATTTTAGTGCTTATCCTTGATTACTTTTATACTTGATTACTCTTTGTTGCTATAGTTATTTAGAATTTTTCTATGCAGATGTCGGGAAAACATGAACAAAATCAATCACATTTATTAACTCCTTAATTCTATGTAGGTACTTAATTCAAGCATTAGTAATACTAACTTAAAATCATACCGCCTACTTGAATGCCTATGTATGACCATTTTCTAGTCTCAAGACTACCATAAGTAGGTATAGCCTATTCTATAAAAAAACCTACAAAACATTTTTTTAAAGAAGGCAAAAGATCTCGTAATAAATAAAAATTTAATCACCCATAGTGAGTTTTTTAAATACTGTTAAAAACATAATTTTTAGTGTCCGTTGTGATTAGTCTCTTATTGTTGTAACTGGCCAGTAAAACTTATCGTAAATTATTTTGACCACTGAATAAAGAATCAGGAAGTCAGTAAAAAAATAAAATTACTGCCAACTTTTGAATACAAAGTCATTAAGTTGAAAGTCATTAATATTTAAAGCATTACTCAGAACCGACACGCACCATTTATTAAGAATGCTGTGGTCAAGCAGTTACTCGTCAACAGAAAAGCAGAAGTAGAGTCATTTATGTATATATATATTTTCAAATGGATATTGTTTAACATAATACTGTAGCTCCAAACCCTTTTTTACAACACTCCCTGTGTTGTGAAAAAAAGGGTTTGGTGTGTATCTATAATAATATAGTAAAGCTCAAGAGTTTTTGTTTGTGTAAACGCGCCAATCTCTGGAACTTGAATTTGAATAAATCTTTTTGTATTGTATAGAGTACTCATTGAGGAAGGTTACAGGCTATGTAACATCACGTTACGACTCTTAGGAGCAGAACAGTGGCCATAATCGTTGAAACTGCAAGGAAAAGCTAGTTTGTTATAGTCATATTAAATTCCTGATCTTATTACGATCTAATTGCAGTTGCCTAAATTGTCGGTAAAGTTCTAATATTTTAAAAATAACAACTTTTTGATTATTGCACAGATTCTATTTCTTGAACAGCGGTACAATAGTTTTTATACAGTTTTTGCTAAGGTTAATAATTGAAACGCACTTGTAAAAACATATAAAGCGTTGTATAACATAAAACTATAAAAATTTCTAAAAAACAAAAAAAAAGAGTGGAAAGTAGATATATTTTATTTAAGTATAATACGGGTAGGCCAACTAAACGCACTGCTCCAATTAAACAGCGACGTTTTGGAGCAAACGAAAACATCATCGATGTATAAAATTTTTAGATATTTGTTGATTTTTAAAGAACCGCTCGACTGATTTCGATAAAATTTAAATGGGACCACCTGGGAAGCCACCCTTTCAAACAAAAAAAGAATTTTCCAAATTGGTTCAGGCGGGTTCCAGTAATCGGTGAACATACAACATAAAAAAAAAAGATTCCGACGAATTGAGAACCTTCTCCTTTTTTGAAGTCGGTTAAAAAAAGTTTGGATGATGACTCTGCTGCTCTTATAGTTGTGGTAAAAAAAAATTAAAAATATCCCGCGAAAGCGAACGGTTTCGCTACCTCGGGATAACGTAACTACTACAGACGGACGGATAGTAATTTTATTACCTACAATTCCACCTCATTCATGAATACTGTATCAATACACGATATGCTACTGATAAATGCATAAAATATATCAAGCCAGTAATAAATAGCATTCAGTATAATTTATTTACCGCTTTTTCCAAGTTTTATCTTGCTTTAGTTCCGTGGACGACTTAATATTTCGAGGCTTGTTAAAAATGCAGACGAGCAAAGAGTGGTGGGCCATTTGTTTCAAAACTGTTATTAAATCTGTCGTACAAAAGGGTTTAATTAGCGGGAGATGTAGCCGACTAAAGTTTTAAAAAGAATTTGTGTAACTCAACAAAGAGACGGAGATCGCGCTAATGGGTTTTCATTTATTTGAATAGTTGGGACATTATCCTAAACGGTTTTCGTTTAGATATGGATAGGTTAATCGACTCTTGTGTTTTATCTAATAGTATCTTCTGCACACGACTTCGCTTGCGTTAATAAATATTTCTTCTATATGACAAGCACCCTCGCATTCGCATTTATAATATTAAGTACTAGTTATTGTCCGCGACTTCATTCGCGTGGAAATTTTGGTGAAATATATCTCACGGGAACCATAAATTTTTCCGGGATAGCTTTTGTGCTATTTCAGACTACAATCTATATCTTTGCTCAATTTCATCCAGATCCGTTTAGCCGTTTTTGCGTGGAAAGTAACAAACTTCAACAATTCATCTATCGTCACAACCTTCCGTCTTTATAATATTAGTTAGATATAGTTAGGATTGTCACAGAATACACAATATTATCTGCTTATATCCTCATATTGTTTTTTTGATGTTTTATTGTTTTCTATATCGTTCTAGGTTGTCAATGAGTTTTAAGCTTGGGCCACACTAGCCGCACTGTGTTCGATATAAATCTTCAACTTGACCCAAAGCTATATTAGCTTTTAGTTTTTATTACATCACATGAAGTGTATATGTAAAAATACACGCTGGTTGTTTTGTTGACATTAACCTATAAATCATTGTTCTCAAATAGTAATAGCGTGACTCACTATTACTATTTGAGAACAATGCATATTAAGAAAGGACGACTCACTTAGATTGTGCTATTAAAATTGACATTTAGCGTTTGTGCAAAGCTATGTACAGAGCTATGTTTAGGTTTAATTGTGTTAGGAGATTCGCATAAGTGTTGTTTCAAAATCCGAATAATATTATAAATGTAAAAGTTTGGATGTATGGATGGATGGATGGATGGATGTTTGTTACTCTTTCACGAAAAAACCACTGAACCGATTGCGATGAAACTTGGTATGTAGATAGCTGGAGACCTGGATTAACACACAGGCTACTTTTTATCCCGACATTGATTGGGATTTACGCGCTGCTAGTAGTCCATATTTGTAAACGGTTTGTCTGATATTAGTTAAACCCCGTGATTTCAAAGGCGCTATTTTGAAACGTGACGTGAATAACCCCTCTTTATTATATGTATAAACTCATTATCTCGTTAACATAATATATTAACGGGATTATGAGCCCCCTTTATTGAAAGAGAGGCTTTGAGCAATGTTTTTTTTTTTCATTTCCATGTTAGTAAAGGAAACGCTTATACTATATGCTTAACTGAGTGGAGTATTTACAACCCTTTGTATTTGTTGAAACATTTCAAACTGTGTGTCTTTTTGCTTGTGTGCCACAATTATGCGGAAATCCACAACACCTACTCTGCGATTGACCACTCGTTGTATCCCCATATAATAAATGACAATTGTCGTCATAATTTTTTATAAAACATGAATTGATTTACAAATGTACGTAATTGGCAACAGCGGTCCCCATTTAAACTTGTCATAGGAGCATTTTACGTTGTTGTTCTGATTCCGTGTGATATATCTGGCACTTCAATTATATCCGCTTATTTAGGACTCTCTCTTAAAAACCGTTCTACTAGCATCTCCTTCGTAAGCAGTCTCTTTTTGCACGCTTTGACAACAGCTACAATAGATGAGCCCGTTATGTCCGATTGTTACTCAACAGTAATATCGCTAATGCGGAATACAAGTAACACTCAAAAGTGTGTCACTCAGATGAGATAAAAAATGCTTAGTCTACAGATTGTTACTTAACTGCCTTGGGAGGTCGAAATGACATTTATTTTTATACTTCTGTGCCTTTTGGAGCACTGCAGATTTTTTGCTGGAAGTGAAGCCGCACGACCATTGTGTGAAGAATACCACGCTATATTTAGAGGACAGGTGTCGTGGTTAACGGGCACTGTTAATATAGTTTCTGCTTTTGAATTGAATTGACACAAGTATCATTCCTACTCCCTTTTCCTGGCCCTGTAATAGATTTAGAATTATGAAGTGTGAGAGAGACTTAGGTGAACAAAGGCCTATCAGAGTTTCAATGGTAAATAGCAAAATCAAAATCTAACCAATTACTTTCAATTCAAATGAATAGCATTTTATTTAGCGACTTGCCTGTTGGTTTAGTGGGTAGTGACCCTGACTGCTAAGCCAGAGGTCGTGGGTTCGATTCCCACCCAGGACAAATAATTGTGTGATGAGCACGATCATTTGTTCTGTGTCTGGGTGTAATTTATCTTTAATATGTATGTATTTAGAAATATAGAAGTATGTTTATCAGCAGTCTGGTTATCATAGTACAGGCTCTGCCTAGTTTGGGATCAGACGGCCGTGTGTGAGATGTGTGAAGTTATTATTATTCATATTATTCAGTCAGGGTTCTTAAAAATATATGTGTCTGTGGGCATTTAGCAGCTCGTGACACGCTATTCTTTTCTTATTCAAAACGTTAAATATTTTTTTAAATTTAAATCTAAAAAATATTCTGTAGTAGGAAATGTGTGATTATAAAATCCAAACAAAAATAGTATTTTTTTATTAAAAGAACAATCGCTGTCATGAAAAATCAACGAGGGCTCCACAGATCCACAGATCACGTAGTCCTCCTTTGGGTAACTTATGCTGCGTTCCAACGATTCGTTTAACCGTTCGTAAGCAAAACGAATCCTTTTTTGTTTATTGGAACGCAGCATTAGTCAGTAGACCTTTTTTTTTTTTTTTGATGTCGAGGTGGAAGATCCTCATGGATTTCCTCCTTGGGGGGGGGGGGGGAAGGGGTCTGTCGGACTCTTACCGACTAAAAACCACCCCGGTGTTCCACTGCTTGCCCATGATCGGGGGAGCGAGAATCGCCATTGCATTCTTCCGCAACCCCCGACAGGCATTGACCCGTCTCACCCAAGACGGGTCCCGTCACCCGGTGCGACCGTCACCCATCGGTCACACTCCTCTGAAAAGCGCGCGCGGAACACTGCGCTCTGCCTCTCGGGCCTGTATCTGTTCGGACGACGACTTCCCCAAAAGTTCGTCGCCCGCAGGCCGATTCCTACGGTGGCCGGAGATCATTGAATGTCCTCCGGCGCCCGGTGCGTCTACTGCGGGCAGAGAGAGTTGTGCTTCGCTCTCTCTCCCGTTCAGCCGCCTCCTTTGTGGACATCACCTCCTCGCAGAAGGCGGCGACAGCGTTCCATGCACTCTCGCTCCGGTAGTCAGTGGGCCTGAAAAGAACAACTCAACGGCAGAAATACATAAACAACCTTATCCAAATAAAAATCTATTCCTAAAATAAGAATATTTTATTATGTTTTTATTTATGATTGTTTGTTTATCTCTAAAGAGAGGCAGAGGATACGACTAAAACGACATAATATTAAAAGCTAATAATATGTAGCAACAAAAAATATCTAAATAAAAGTATTATACTTACAGACTTAGACGTGTATTAAACCATTACAATTTGTTCCCATTTGTAACGTAACAGGGGGCAAGTCTACACCGAACACATTGGTAATTAAAGGTGGGAAAATTAGGAGTATATTAGAAGGGAAAGGTAGATAAGAAGGAAAGGCTATGGAAGGAAAGAGATTTAAGCAATAGCTTTATCGTGGGAGAGCCATGCTTCGGCACGTATGGGCCGGCTCGACCGGAGCGACACCACTTCCTCACAAAAAACTGGCAGTGAAGAAGTCTTGCATTGCTTTTCGCCGAGTGAGTGAGATTATCGGAGGCCTTAACCCTTCCCTCCGCCCTTCCACCCTTTACCTACTCCCACGGTAAAGACTGGCAATGCACTTGTGACTATTGAGTTGCAGGTGCCCATTGGCAACGCGGCGACGGTAGTCATTTACCATCGCTTCAGTAGTTTTGGCGTGAAAGAGTAACAAACATCCGTCCATCCAAACTTTCACATTTATAATATTAGTGGGATAACGTGGCTCGTACACTAATACCATCCACGTTATAAGCAATCTGTAAAAGACTTTTTACTAGTCAACTCCTCTGTTATCGTCCTCGATTTCCTGTTTATAAAACAGTTTATATACATATAAATCCTTTCTTAAATACTCGGAGAAGAGTGACCTTTAAAACATCAATCCTTAAGAAATCACCGTAATATGGCTTAAAAGCTATAAATAAGTACTGAAGTATTTTCCGCTAACTACTTTATTATACAGAAATATTGATTGCATGATATTACCCATCACGGCATCGCTACATTTCACTTATGCAAGAAACATATTAGAATTCATTTAGATGAAGCAATGTTAGCGATTCAGAAGATTATGGGAAATGTTATTTGAGTTGCATGGTTAGAGATCCGTAAGAGGTTGACTTAATCGATTCGAATAAATAAAATTGAAATATCGGTTTGTAATGTCAAAATAAGTCTTTTTTAATTATTTGCACGATACATATGCCTATAAATCAGTTCCTAAAATTTTTATCGGTCTGTTTGTTCCGGCTAATCACCGGAACGGGTGGATCGATTTTTCGATTGTTATAAGGAGTAACTTAGGCTACTTTTATTTTATATATCGACGGTAGAAAGCGGAAATATCGTATCTCGAAAATTAGCTTAAAATTACTTAATGCTTTGTTATTGATCAGGAAAAAAATGCGTGTAAAATGGTCTGTGTCTCGTCTTCTTATGATATTGTAATTATAAACTACCTTTATAAATTTACGAGTTATAAATTTTTATATAGTTTTTGGTCTCTGATGTAACATTGGATATTTCAAGATACGACATTTCCGCTTCTACCGTCGCTATATACAAGCGAGCGAAGCCGCGCGGGGCATAGCTAGTATAAAATAAACACGATAAAGTAATTCACCGAATACATGACAAACTCTCAGGTCTCCTAAAGCCAGTTTGTTTCATTTTTACGATTTTACACCTCAACTACTCAACGAATCATCTTAAAATTTGGCACTCACATTCTCAGGTATAGAAAAGGATATACGGCCCTTTATCCAGAAAAAAAAAGATTTTCCAAGGGATTGAAAAAAAAAACTTTAACGCGTGCAAATAGCGGGCCTTGTAGGTAAGAGCAACTCTTACAACGTGATGGTATATATCCTTTTATACGCCATATTTATGTATATTGAAGATATATTCTGTTAATAATTTCCAATTTAGTTGTTTGAGGTCCGCCAAGCATGACGCTGCATATTATTGCTATTAATCTTACAGTGCAAATTAGTAATAAAATCTGCAATAAGTGTAGATGCTTTAGGTCATTTAATATTATGTAAATGCACATGTCATACTTGAAATTACAAAATAATAAACTGTCACTATGTGTTTATACAAGTAAAATTCAAATATTTCTCTACGGAACACCGCGGCCGAGTATAAAGTTACCTTTGCTTGATTTTTTCTGATCGATATGCTTCTTAATGTTTTTGCTACCAGTTTCAACGACTAACGGTTGACGTAACAGCATTTTGTTTCAATTCCGCGCTAGTGGTGTATCCACAACATCTTTTTAATTGGATTATTTATTTTGTCTAGTTTTGCGGTGGGTATAGATCAATAATTGTTATCAACGTTCAATCTGGATAGTTGGAAATTGATGTGAGGGAAAGAAGACTAATCTCGTTATATATTTGTTACCTGTTTAGGAAATTATTCTTTACTTGGCAGGGTCTACTTTTTAATACTCGTTTGGTTTTATTAATATTTGAAGAACGAATACCACCCCTAGGTGCATTTTAGTGCAACTTTTGTCAGAAACCATTTCTCTGTAGCCAGTTATTTTTTTGTTAAAATTTTCCACTATTAAATTACCATGGTCAACAAAAACACTTCTTCTACGTTAGAAAACATGAGTAAATTCCCCTAATGATAAGCGATGATACTGATACCTATAAACACATAAATGTCACTTGTGTAAAAGTCCCCTGTCAAGTGTCAACCCTGTAACTGATTTGTAGTGATCGCAAACCACACACAGCGCCAACTAAACGCCAAACGAAAAGCTTGTTCCATGGCTTCCAGAATCCAGACCAACGATAAACATATTAGATACAGTTTAAGTACAGTCAAGTACAGTCGCGAGTGTTGGATGATCATAATTCACATAATTAACTACTTTAAAATATGTGTGTGATCGGATGTCTTACGTTATTGTATAATCAAAAGATTACCTTTAAACAATGAATTTATGTAAGTCAGTTATTCTGCAATATGCCTCATCATAATAATATCATTGCAGAAATATGACCTGCGATGTGTGGAATGTCAAGAGGTGCATATAAAATGGCAGGCGTAGGCGCTAAAGAATTATGAAAGCGAGGCTTACAAATAATATTTATTTTTGCAATAAATATTACTTATTGTCACCTTTTAACATGTTAAATGATATCGATGCAATGCTTATAAGAGTTTGAGTATATTATGTCATGATGTAGACGGGTCTTTTGGTCTAGTGGTTGGTGGTCCTGACTGTTGAGCCAGGGTTTGTGGGTTCGATACCTACCCAGGATAAATAATTGGCTGGTGAGGATGATCATTTGTTCTTTGTCTGGGTGTAATTTATCTATAATTAGCAACCCGCTCCGGCTTCGCACGGGTAGCAGAGACATCTTCAACAATCATCAACATATTTCAATCAATTTACACAAAATTTTAACAAATTAAACACCTAAACCTTCTTCATGAATCACTCTGTCTATTAGTGAAACCAGCATAAAAATCTGTTCAGTAGTTTTTCAGTTTATCGCGAACAGGTATGTATAAATTTAGTGATATATAAGTATGTTTATTAGCAGTCTGGTTACCATACGAGTAGTACAGGCTCTGCCTAGTTTTGGATCAGACGGCCGTGTGTGAGGTGTCTCAAGTTATTATATGATTCCCTTTTTTCTCGCAGCCAAGCCTGTGTTCAATAGTGTACGTAATTAACGGTCTTTCATCGTCTCAATCCAGCGGCTTCCCGGCACTTTGATCAGGTCCTTTCAGCACCCAGTAAGGGGACTTCCAACGCTGTTTTTTGCAGTTCCTCGTTGTAACTCTAGAACCTTGCTCTTTAACGGTTCATTTCACTGCTTGGCATGTTCACTGTTGTAAATTGGTCTCTTCAAAAGAATTATATGAAGAGCGACGAGCGAAGTTTCCATGTTGCGACGACTTCAGTAACGGCTCACTGCAGCTTTGATCTAATCTTGGGTCCGTTCAGGGGAATATTGAATGTTCTACTCCGTATTGGTTAGACTGTTTAGGACATTTTGGTGAGACTCCAGCTCACTCGTCCAGTTCGTGACATGTGCATTGTAGTGTTCGGTGATGCGGTAGGGTAAGAGTATAGTTATTAAATTTTTGTTTTGCCAGTGTTGTTTTAGATTAATCAAATCTAAAACAACACTGGCAAAAAGTCAACTGGCATCAAATCAAGAATCGCTACAGTTCTTTCTTTCTATATGCAGGGCACCCTACGTCTTTTATGTACCCCTGATATATGTGTGCAAAATTTCATGACGACGGGTTAAGTAGACAGTTATCTTTTAAAAAAAGTATCACCGGCTTCAAAGCACCTCAAAATACCCAAATTGCTTCAAGTGTGCTTATAAAATTTGAAGAGTTTCCTCGATTTCTTCACGGTCTCATCATCAGATCCTGACCTGATGACCATGGGACCACCTGGGAAGTATACTCTTTCAAACCAAAGAAGAATTTTCCAAATCGGTCTAGGCGTCTTTGAGTAATCGGTGAACAAACATAAAGAAAAAATATATACAGTGGAACATCGAACCTACTCCTTTTTTTGAAGTCGGTTAATAAGGCGTAAAAGCATAACAAACAAACAAACTCTCTTTCGCATTTATAATATGTGGAATTAGGATTCTTAATCATACTATAAGTAATTATTTAAAAAAGTTCACTCCGTCAATAACGATTATAGCGTCTTTATATTCATACTGTTTTTATTTTACTTGAAATGAGACACTGTGGTCTGTTCTCACTCGCTGCGCTAATCGCCACGAAACATAAGAGGAAGCGGATGCAGGAGAAATAATGGGAATTAGCGTAGAAGCGGAAGATTAGTAGAACTAATCCTCGACTTGGGTTTTGAGTAACAAAGCTATCGGGACTACGTAAATCCTACTAATATTATAAACGTGAAAGTTTGTGAGGATGTATAGATGTTTGTTACCCTTTCACGCAAAAACTACGAAACTGATTGCGATGAAACTTGGTATGTAGATAGCTGGAGAGGTGTGCCCGCTCCCTTCTTACAATCATACCACACGTCAACCACGTAATCTCAACGGTAAGTAGGTCACAATAATTGTAGTTGTTTCGACATTTTGGCTTAGCTAGACGTCAAACGGTAACGAGACCGTTAGTTCGATCCCGGTTATGGTCAGAACATTACGCGTAATGATCGCCCGTTAGGTTTATAATGGAAAAATAAACCATTGTGAGATAAAAATGTCCTCGGACCGAGTGAAGTAGATAAATTTAATGAACTCAACAATAACTAGTTTTTACAGATACCTATAATATAGATTATAGATAACACTGATTTTTGGTTTAGTACCGCAATGTTAGTAATTCTAAAAAGGCAATGACAACCTCCATTGTTGTCATTTCCGGTGATCTTTGATGATTTGATTATATACGTATAGTAATGTTTCTCCGTGCTTTGGAAAATAATGTAGTCTATTGAATGTTTTTGGTAATCTCATATCTCATATCTCAATCCTTTCTTCAATCTCTTCAATCTTCAATCCTTGTTTTTCGCCCTAACCCGTCCCTTTTCCTAGCCCCTTATTCCCCCTACCTACCACCACCTTAAAGGCAGGCAACGCACTTATGACTTGAGTTGCAGGTGGTCATGGGTGGCGGTAGTCATTTACCATTAGGTGACCCATCTGCTTTTTTGCCCCCCATACCATAAAAAAAACATGTTTTTTTTAATTACGAGGACACCTATAATAAACTAATATTTAAAATTTTAAAACAACTTGGTAATCAGCGCATAAAATACACACCCGTGGTAAAATACACACAATAACAGTGGTGTCCCTTGCGTGCGCGTAACCTTACTCCTCCGCCCATCTGAGCAGGGCAGGGCACTGGTGAGCCTACTTAACAGCAGTTAGTACAATACTACCTCCATTAGTAACGCAACATTGGCAGCTCTAGGTCCATAAAGTGATAGACAATAGTAAGAAATGTTGTATATATGGCATTTGCGTTGTCGTGATCAATTATTATGATGAGTGGATAACTGTTACATATGGTGGATAAATATCTCGATTTAATTACTGATATTTAACTCTAGGGTAGAGTAAAATACCTTCCCTTGTTAGATTAGCCTATTGTTATTAAATGTGGAATTTCTATTTAGGGTTAAGCAAGACATTATTTCTTGCCGATTGATAACGATCGTAGACCATTTTACAGATCACATTCATTAATTTCTGTGACATTTGTTACTATAATATAGATAATTATCTGCTATTATATTAAAAGTTAATATATAATTTGAGAAATAGCAATAATTTCTGAGCAATATTGTAGGTACCATTATGAGGATGGCATGTTTTATTGCAACGTAACTAAAAGACTAGCATTTGCATTTAAAAAGTAAGCGTTTCAATATACCGCAAAGCAATGACAGGAAGTCTGTGACACCTATAAGCACTACTTTCGCCGACCAGGATCCACTAATCCACTTGCTGATCGGTCACACACACGTCGTCCTTGTCGCTTATACGCCTCTCACAAATCGTGTTACCTAGCTTTTTTCGTACTAATTTTTCACTTTGTATAATATACCTACGGTAGTAGCTTCAGCTTCAACTTTTATACTGTTTTATATAGACCTGTAATTAAAAAACTCAGCAATGTGAGTAGATCGATTGATAAAAGCAAACGACACCTTGTATGGTGATACGCATAAAAGATTTCATGTGGTAAAGATAACTTGCTTACGGATTGCCTAGCAAGCAATATTGCATTTTATTGCATTCCTGCGAAAGTCGCATTTTATTTAATTGTCTTTAATGGCAAGCGCTCTAATCTAGCAACTACTACAATTTAATAAGTATGAGAGCCATGCTTCGGGGTGTATGGGCCGGCTCGACCAGAGTGATACCACGTCTTCGCAGAAAACCGGCAGTGAAGCAATGCTTATGTTGTATTTCGCCGAGTGAGTGAGGTTACCGGTGGCCCTAACCCTTCCCTCTTTCCGGCCGGCAACACACTTGTGACTCTTGAGTTGCCGGTGCCCATGGGCGGCGGTAGACACTTACCATCAGGTAACCCATCTGCTCGTTTGCCCCCCTATCCAATAAACAAAACCCTCAGAACAGTTAAAGGTAGAGTCTCATTACTTCATTATAGTATACGCGTAAAGCGCGAGCGTAGACACTTCTACGCTGCGCGCTGGTGGGAGACGCTAAACCAGATTCCGACATGATGTATTAGGAGACCATACTAATGTTATTCATAGACATTAGACAGGTCTGAGGCCAGTTACTAATGTATAGTTTTTTTAGCTATAATACTATTTCCTACAGTTACGTTCATAGAATTAAACAGTTTTTTTGTAACACAATACAGCCAGATACGTGATCGACATTGGGGATGTATATTTATTATGAGTTCGTTAAAATATATAATGTAAGAGAAAGAACCTAGTAAGTAATCATCTGATAACAGTAGCTCTTGCAAGCGGAAATATTATTATGTTGTTTGTTTTGTAGCATTTAAGGACAAATTCCGCTAAAGCGGAGACGTGAGGAGAAGTGAACGAAGACGTGCGGAATCCGGGTTGTACAATTAGATAAGATCCACGACATTATGCTTCACTCTGCTCTACTATCGTTTTTTTATTTAACCGCCCGCGCTTCGCTTACGTAAAAGTAATCGTTCTTCCTTCGGGAACATTTTTTTT
This sequence comes from Callimorpha dominula, assembly GCA_949752705.1. Taxonomy (NCBI): domain Eukaryota; kingdom Metazoa; phylum Arthropoda; class Insecta; order Lepidoptera; family Erebidae; genus Callimorpha; species Callimorpha dominula. The sequence continues at coordinate 21,617,837 of OX456995.1, read as the reverse complement.
TTCTGGATGAGAAAACATAAGACCATAGCGCCCACTATGGTTTTTTTTGTATCCCTAGCAACGTGTATGGGTACAGCAGCCTTAGATCAAATATCATCGAAGACATACAAACAAACTAATATTGATTTTTATACATATAAGATTATATAATAAATTAAAAGATACTTGAGCATAATGATGATGGAAAAACGTTCATACATTTTTTTTTCTATCTTGAACTTGCTGTGCTTTGACCATCTCAGACAATGCTCATTACCGTGAATACCCTGTAAAAACTGCGGCTAAAATTACAGAGGACAGTCCGGCAATACCACAATAATAACTTCGGACAAATGTAACGCACGAGTGAGCAGTTCATTGAACAGCGAGACTTTAAACTCGAATAAAATATAATTCATCGGTACAGAAAATCTCGGACAGTTATTTGTAGACTTGTAGCAGAAAAACTGTGCCATATTAAAGTTATGAGACAATTACGTAACAAAAATATCTGTTTTTCTTGAAAAGATTCTTGAACTGTTACAGATTAAGCATTTGTGTTATGATATTCAATGATAATTAGGCTTTAAGATTATACATGTACCAAACCATTATTTCTATGTACCCAAGTGGGCATGAAAATAAAAACTAAATCGCTCATGTTATTGTTTCGTGTGTGCGAGCCTAGTATATACTAAAATTATAACAGAGACTTCTTGCGCAGGCGGAGGTAAGAGTGAAAAACTTTATAGTTAATTTACATTATATTTCACCACAATACTTTAATGATATTCGTGTAGTTGGTTTCCTTTATTATAGTCATTAATTAGTAATTTCCCTATCATGAGGTGCCTATTGGTAACTGTGCTGTCGTTTGGGTTTCCTCTTCATCGTCACTGTTTTATTTCAGCATGTCAGCGAGTTTTGAACACATCGTGTTGGTAGTAAAACCTAACCTACAGCTTGCCGTCTGGCTCAATCACGACTACATGCTACCGAGCAAGTAGATGATTAATTTGTCAGTTTACGTATGAACTCGCACCTAAACGCTGCCTTTATTCCCACCGTACAAGCAAAGTCAGAATCAAACGTAATGGTCACGATTGCTAACCGTTAAGAAAATTACCCAACACTAAATTATGCTCCTCGAGAGTAGTTTGTCAATGTAATAAACCCCAGATACAACTCCGCAAAAAAAATCGGAGGCGTATGCGGAGTCGGAGATACTATTTCTCGCGGAAGTTCCGCGCTTACGGAGGCGGAAGTGAAGTTGTGACACAACCTTAATCTATACTCTAGGAGTAACAGTTGGCCAAGATACAATTTAAATCGGTTTCGTGAAATGTAATTATTATCCCATCGAAAACATTAGGTACTTGTAAAAAATGCAAGTCTCGGCAACGCAGTTCTTCTACCGGAAAAAGTTGTAATATCTAATTGTTAGCTAATTAGTTACCTAACAACATTTTATAGCGGCCGTATCAATATAAACTATCTTTATTTCTTTAATACACTGCGGCCATCGCACCATAACGTATTCACATAAGAATAATGTACTGTTTTAAATTGTCCTTATTAAACATAACATAAACCAACAAAAATAAAGCGCTCAGAGCGTTAATAATGTTGTATTAAGTAGATTTTGTTGTAGGTATTTAGATTATATTTTCGTAGTGCGATTGCCGTGTGAGATAGATATTAAAGGAAACATCGTTCTTCATCTATGACTTACTAGCAGCACCCCGCGGTTTTACCCGCGTAAGTCCCGATCTAGTGGGAATATCGGGATGAAAAGTAGCCTATGCGTTAATCCAGGTCTCCAGCTATTTACATACCAAGTTTCATCGCAATCGGTTTAGAGATTTTTGCGTGAAAGAGTAACAAACATCCATCCATCAAAACTTTCCCATTTATGATATTAGTGGGATTGTACTCTTTTCTATTTCCAGTATTTATCTACTGGTAAGTAAACATGAATATAGATTAGTACAATAAGTCACAGATGAACGACAGATAGGTCTATCTATCTATTTAGGTAATGTAAGTGAAGATTTTTTTTATGAAAGGTAACTTTGTAATCGCATGTCTGACAAATAGAATTACAAAGTTACTTATGCATTTTGTATAGGTAGGTACCTAGAAAACAGGACTGGCTACTTGTATTCAAAATTTAAAGTTTGTGTGTCTGCTAGAAGTACCTAACCACAAAAATTAAGGAACTTTGACTTGTAATAGTATTTGTACGGTGCAACGCCCGTACAAGCAGCTGCGTCAGCAAATCCGTATGCAGCGCGGTAGACACACGTCATTATAATCAGTTCGCGATCAAACCGAAACGGGTAAAGACACGGTCTCCACCAAACGTGCTCCGCGGTCGTTGTGTCACTTACTATTATAATATTTATTCTATATTACAGTCTTTCATTTGTTGACCTCATCACAAGGCTAACAAATTGATCCGGCTCGAAGGACCAATTTGTTAGCCTAGCGATGAGGTATTATGTGACATTACACCTACATACATATTCTATATAATACATATACACGGCAGTAGAAGTTGTGATTTCTTTGTGTGTACGGCGATCCAGGGGCGTGTGTTGTAGATAACGAGTTGTTGTAGGAAATAATTTATTATTATAATGTAATAAAGCTAAATTATGATATATTTTTTATTCAGATATTCTTTGAGATTAATTTTAATTAGTTTTTACGGGTAAGTTACGAAATGTATTAATAATTTAAATATACAAATGTATTGCAATTATTAATTGTAGAAGAAGAATATTAATTAATAGAAGACGGCCTATAATTTCGTTGTAGGTGGTAGGTAATCATTATAAACTTTATTCCATAGTCAGGTGAACTTATATTATTTGTGCCTATTCCCTGAAATCTAGTGTTATAAAACGTCTTACAAGTAAAACTAAATAAATGGAACTTTACTGTTGTGTTATAATTATTGATGTTTACTTATGTTTGTTTTTTGTATTATTATTTTTATTTGAATCGTTTACAGAGGATACGGCAACTAGTGTCAAATTGTGCATTCTGACCAGTGTCCACGAAAGTGTTCAGTGGCCATATCTTTTGATAGCGTTGACTTAGAAGCTTGAGTTTTTTACAGCTTCAAGAGATTGTAAACTTATGTATTTGGTATTAATTTCAACTTGATGCGTATACTGGTTCCTGAGAAAAAGGCTCTTGACAGACAGACAGACACAACAAAGTGATCCTATAAGGGCTCCTTTTTCCTTTTTAGAAACGGAACCCTAAAAATAACAAAATGTGTATGTGCTCAGTTACTTCTTAAGAATCTAGTAAAAAAATGCATTCGTTAAAATACTTCAACGAAAGACGTTAATCAAGTGAGACAGGTATGTTTTAATAAGAACGAACTTAAAAACTCAGTATAGAATTTATATACCCAAGTGCTCCTGGAAACAGCAAAGCAATGTACCTACCTATTGTTTAAAATTAAATAATGGAACATACATTAAAAATAATAAAAACAATACAGTGAAGTTTATGAAAATGACAAGAATAAAATTGTTTTAAATTAAATTTTGCGTGTTCGAAAATGGCGGCGTGGTTGTGGATGGCGGCATTACTCTGTGGTACACAAGCCGCAGTGCTACCACCACCTTGGGCTGACGTCAAGAGGAATCCTTGTGCAGCATTGCCAAGAGGATGGCTGATGTTGTATTGGCCTAAGGATGGAAAATGCTATACAATTTATAAGGTTGGTATGCATGGCTTTATTTTTAGTTTGTTGTTGTGAAGAGTTTGAATGTTCAACTGACATTAAAAGCGTATGAACAGACAATTGATTTTAACAATTATCTTTGAAGAGATAATATGTAAATGATTAATTAACAATTTCAATGGTTGTTCAAGTGGTCAAACAGAATACTTAGTGCGTAATAAGAGACCATGGATTTATGTTAACCTTGTTAGTAATGTTCTTTCTTATACTACTAAGTTAGCAAACAAGCACACGGCCTGACAGTTGCCGAGGAGAAATTCTCGTAACACAACGACTGGCCTGTTGGTCTAGTGGTTAGTGACCCTGACTGCTGAGCCAGAGGTCGTGGGTTCGATTCCCATCTGAGTCTGGGTGTTCTTTGTGTCCGTTGTTTGTATGTTTGTAAAGTCCCCCGCGACACAGAAGTAATTCCTAATGCGGGAGTTGTCTTTAAAAAAAAAAAAACAAGCGGTGTTACTACACTATTCAGTAATCTGTGCTCCTGTTGTGCATTACAATTTACAAACCCTATTTACCCTCTTTTGTAAAACTGTGGCAGCCCTGTTTAAGAAACAGTACCTACTACGCTAGCAGTTCTGCGTGGTACTAAGGTAGGTACTACATACTATTATATACTTAGGACAAAGGCAAAGATAACGGTGTTTCAATCCTAATAGCTTTTTAACTCATTCAACGACTGCAAAATGACAGATTACTAAAACTTAAAAAAAACACAAAGCCATAGAGCGCGTTGTTATAGAGGAACTATGCACATTACGGGATGTTACGATTGCGCAACGCAGTGCTATGACCTCAAGACATCTCGCTTATGTTAAAAACCTTTGGTTTTGGGAATACTTATGTATTACGTAACATGAGGTTTTCGAAGTTTAAACTCCGTGAAATACGTGAGGCGAATACCGTTTACCAGGACAGAAACCGTTAGTAACATTTCGAACTTTTTGATAATATTATAGTCATTTTGGTTTTTATTTTTGTCGTGGCGTGATGGCTCGAATATTCCAATTTTTATACTTAGGTATTTTTACGATTTTACTTTTCAAATTTAGAATACCCTAAAATATGTAGGTAGGTAGTTAATTACTCAACTTATTATTATTACTTTTAAAAATAAACAATTTTGACAACTTAGTCATATATTTCAGACGAAAACGCCGTACAATAATTGATGGATTCTTTTGATTGATATCATGGAGAACTGTCACCCATTAGACACTTTTATTCACTCATCAATTACTATGGCACTTCAGACAGGCATTAGCCCATAAAAAACCGGACAAGTGTGAGTCTGACTCGCGCCCCGAGGATTCCGTAAGCAAACAAACTTGTTTATAGATAGACGTCTGTCTATCTATAAACAAGTTTGTTTGCTTACGTACTAGTCTTAGTATGTCCATCACAGAAATAGATTCTCGGTGATTTTTGCCCGTATTTTTCCGAAAGACAAACTTAACTTAGTTAATTGATCTACGACAAGGTCAACTCTCCAACCGCAAAGTATAAGTTTGTAATCGCTAAAAATATTTTATGCCTCATGTGAAATAACAACAAATTAACGACATTCGGATTTTTTCCTTTACTTGGGACGTCGCGCGCCGCGGCGCCGCGCCGCGCCGTTGGCCCGTGTTGTTCTATGACTCTAGGTCACTGGGAAATTCCCTATAGATTATGATTTACCTGTGAAATGTTCAAATTTGTTACAATCTAAGGCTAAAATAAATGAAAATCTACTACTCTTTTAATTTTTAATGCGTTGAAGCTTGATTATTAACAGCTTTAAAGGACCGCTGACATAAGTATTTGATGATTTTAATTTCAACTTAATGCACGGGTACCTAAGAAAAATGTTGACAGACAGAAGGACCACAAAGTGATTCTGAAAGGGTTCTTTTTGTTCTTTGGACGAATGGAACCCTAAAAACTAGTAAGAGATGAGTTACAGCGATGTATTAACATTGGGTCAGTGTGTATGTCATAACAAGATCGATCGGTCATGGTCTTCCACAAGTACCTATCTACTCACTGTACAAAATTTACATTTTAGAACCGGTCGCACCGGAATTTATTTATATTATATTTGTTTATATTCATTTGGACCAGTGTCTATTAATGCAACTACTAATGCAATCAAATGTATATTTATAGAATACTAGTAATGATGGCCACACATTACAACTACTTTTATCAAACGGAATCTTTTCAGTCTTGGTATCGGAACTTACGCGGATGAAACCGCGGGGAGCAGCTAGTATCATTATGTATTAGTATTGTTGCCGTCTTTTGTATGAGTAATCAATAAAGTTATGTTTTTTTAATTACCAATATTTGTCTCTCAATGGAACGCTGCTGTTGGTATTCACCGATGTAATGTGACATTTGAATGTCACTTGTAACTGATTAGTGTTAAAAAACCTGATGGGTTATGTAAATATATACTTTTTATTATGATCATTCAGTGGAACTAATATATTCTTAGTATTTAAATTCACAAATGGTCTCTTTTGTTCTCTAAGGGAGCGGAACGCGCGTTGAAGGATCGAGAGTTTAGTTAAGGTTCCTTTTAATGCCAGTCGCAAGCAGAGAGATGATATGTTTGAGGTCCTTTCAAATGAGCGGTTGATCACATAGATTAAATGCATAACATTATTGAAATTAATTCTGTATTGCTTTTGAGTTTATTTAGGTTCTGTAGCAAAAGACAAACAGAAGGGAGAGTTTGGAGCGCCACGTAAGAGATCCCGTGCCACCATTAAGAATTTCCTCACTTAACCGAATAACAATTTACCATAAGTATTTGAAATTTAAGTCCTTATTAGGGACCTTAAGAAATTAATAAAATTAAAATTAAATAAAATAAAATAAAATTAAAGAAATTAAGGACCTTAGGGTGATATTCAAACTCTGGGACTACAGAAAAACGAAATAAAGTTCCATAAAGCAATCGTTTGTGTGGCAATTGTGCGAAGATCCACAACACTTACTTACTCGTGATTATCACGTTGTCCCGTGGCATCTGCAGCGTATTAAATGACTAATAACTAATTATTAGTTTTGGACGTAGGAATAAATTAGGTATTTAATTAGTAAAAATAGCAGTTTGGCGACACCGGTCCGCCATAAAAACTAAGCATAGTGGTCGTCGTTGGACGACGAAGCAAGAATGCCCAGTAGCGAAGTAACTATTATCTTATCTGTGCCAGTAGCATATTTATGTCTGTAAAAAGTGTATTAAAATAACACGATGAGTCTTTTACGCAATTACTTAAGTAAACAATTTAAAACCAGAAGACTTATGTAATAAATAATAATTTACAAAACTAACTTACTCAACTAAATCTGGCGCCTAACTCTAAACCTGCTTACTCGGCGCTAACGTCAAATGTTGCGTTATTACGAGATATTGATGATTAATTTATGAGTATAATGTTTTAATGATGCCAAGTCTACAATAAATAAATAATATATAAGATTAGTATATGTTAATCTCAGTGACTGTCTATTATACCTGTATTAGATTTTCGTATCTCTTCATGTTTAAAGGTTTTTGGCAGGACTGTCAGTCAGTCATGTACTCATGTACAATATTGTCTCCGTCAAAAGTAAGTTTTCATTTATTTAGTTATGTGCTATATCACACTAATATGCAAAAAATGTTATTTAAAATATAAATAAACTATAACAACTTAACCTTCATGTTTTTTTTAAAATTCCATAAAGAAAAGGTCGAAAATACATGTTCAAATTTCAAAAAAGAACTAATAATACAATAACGTCAATAACTAGCCATAACATACTATTCATAAGATACAACTTTATTAATTACCTGTACCGTACATTTAGCCACTGCCCTATGAATAAAATTTTACTTCTGTCTTTGGTATGAATATTAGTTGAGTTGAATTATTTTGTTTAATGTTCCTAGTGGTCGAATGCGGTTACCTATTAAAAAATGTAAATATCACGGTGATAATGGAGGACTGGAGCCACTGGCGGATATGAGAGTGCTGTTTTTAGAATAGAATAGAATATGCTTTATTGTACACCTTATACATAGAAATACAAATGATCTTAATACTAATGTTAGTGTTAGGTACAATGGGCGGTCTTATCGCTAAAAGCGATCTCTACCAGACAACCTTAGGATGGATATAGTGACTGGAGTAAGTGGTAGCTGTCGGTGTACTACATCTAAATATACACATAACTAAATATATACATATATACAGAACAAACATATACATACAATATACATATATACCTACATACATACCGATGTAATAATATAAATAATCATTTTATTGGGAGTACTTGATATAACATATATTATTCTAAGAAGCCTTTAGTTTTGAAGGGGTTTAAATTAAATTTATGAGACTGCATCCTGAATTGATACATAGTTATAAAGAAATTAAAATTCACGCGAACAGAGCCACGGGAAAAGCTAGTTATAGAATACAAATGATACTTAGTATTGCTGTACATCGTGTTACAAGACTTAATTACCATAATGCATGATATTACATAACGTGTCAGAAGTTGGAAGGTTGAAGACAGTTTCTTCCATAACTAAAAAGTGGTTGTCAAGTGTGATAGACTGATAGTAACATGTGACAGGGCCCTAGTGTAGGTAACAAGTTACGGATCTAGAGAAATAAGTGGTCTCACGTGTCGTCGACCTATCAAATACGGAGCTGTGAGACAAATAATTTACATGTCTTTATAAAGAGGATTGGCCGTCTGTTATACAAAAAAAATGCCTGAAATGAACAAACATGAAATATACGAAGATTGTACTTTAAATCGTAGGAAACCCATTACAATTTCAATAATAGTTGAGTTAAGAGTTAATAACATGTGAGTCAGACAGCCTACGACGATACGTTTTCTGTTTTGAAAATAATTTCATTTTAATTAACATTAAGATGCACATATTATTCGTCGCGTTCGGCGTTCGGTGCTACATTTCAACCACGTGGTGCATTGCCGTGCCGCCCCGCCCCGCCCGCTGTCTTTCTTAGCAAGGACGAAGATTTAACGGATGTAAGTTTAAACAAAGGTCTTCAAATTTTCAGCTGTTACACATTTGTCACACGAATTTGCTCAACAGGTATGCAAATCGAGTGCAAAAAACCTCCACCTTTCATTGATTTTCGCATTTTTATATGAAATTAATTGTATATTGTATAATATAATTATGGTTATCATTAATTATAACGATAATATAATAAAATGTGTGGGTGTAAACTTATCTAGCGATTGGGGTAACCGAGGAGAATGCGGTTGTGGCAGATAAAAACAAAAATTAAAAAATGTATAGGTAGGTATCCTTAAAATTTTAAAATAAATAATTTACATTTTAGTGGTAAAATTAATAAAATAATAGTAATAAAATGTAAAAATTGTTATCAATGGCCTCACTATTAATTTTTTGTATCACAAAGGTCCACACCAAGCATACGAGTATGCTTGATGTCTGTTGACAACCTAAATCATAAAAAAAGACATCTGAATATTTTGGCAAGTGATGAAAAGGTTGTAGTAGACGATCACTGGCTCATGTGTCCTCACGACGCCTCTGTAGTAGCCACCAGATCGGTCAGTCGCACACTTGAACACAAAAGCAAGCACAGGGAAGTTTTAAAAGACGTCTAACAAATCTTCATGTGTCCGGTAGATGTCGTCAATCTCTACACATGCGGAGAACAGGTTGCTTCCACAATCTTTGTTGAGCGTTAATGTGACATTACCGCATACAAACTTCATTGAAAGCTTTAACTTGGAAAACCTCAACGATTATCTAACTGCAGGCAGTCTACCCGTGACCACCAGAAAAGGTACTGTACCTTGTAATTATTACAGCGATTAAGTCCCGATTTACACATCTCTATGTAAAGTAGCGAAAGTTTAAAAACAATAACTGGAGTTTTTAGTATTTTTCTTTCACTGAAATATTAATACCAAATGTTTTCATTTTATTGTAAACCTAAGTATTACGAGAACTGTTAGAAAAATACAGAAATCTGCATTAAAAGGTTATTGTTAATCTTAGAAGTAGTTTATGAAAGATCTACTATCACAATCCCAATATTGTTGATAAAATTACCATATTCAACTAATAAAAGCAAGGTAAACAAATAAATATAAGATATAAATATATGAGTATATCGGTCATACATTTCTATGTAAAAAGTAACTTTATTCAAAGAGGTTTTTATTATTTTAATTATGCGAAATGGAACATGATAGGTATTGATGAAATTGAACTTTTTGTTGGTGAAATTGTCTCGTAAAACAAATTTCGCCCGTAATTTTAAAACATTTTTTTACCATGACCATAAATTCTCAATAACCATTAAATAAGCTGTTGGTCAGTACTGAGATGTTTATGGATGAAGGAATGCCGAAGATTAATTTATATTTTTTGTAAATGTGACCTATTGACTGCTGCATTTGCTTGAATCAATCTTTATATTATCGTGCCAGGGAAAGCGTTTCACGATATTTAGGGCAATGCCGGCTCATGACATACCTACATGTCCACTTTAAAGATACTTGAGTTTCGTATAAAACTTATTGAATTACAAATTCAGCTTTTAAACAATGTATATCAATATCCTTTTTTATTGAATTCAGTTTATTATGTATTTGATAAGATTGAATATATTATGATGTTGTTGATAAAGTTGTATTTCCTAGCCAGTTCAGGGGTCATGTCATGTGGTTTGTTATCCAACGCACAGGCCATGTTGCGCTTAACATTCTAGATTGTCTACACGGAAGAGTCTTCTTTAAATTATTATTTTAAACTTTCGTCTGTAAGAGAAATGTATACTGCATTTTGCATGTATTATAGGTACTCTTATCATGGATTAAAATAATGACTGCCTTATCGTAGCCGTGGTATAAGTTGGTGGTTATGTGAGCGTTCGAAGCCGTCATGAGATTCTCGGTTCTATTTTCAGGTCAAACATTCGAAGTTTACGTGCTAATTTACATTAAACCTACTACAATAATGAAACACAACATCGTACTTAACACATCACGCTCCGGTAGGGTCTCGAAAATGATTTGAACTTAGTAGAGGCACATGTCTATTAGTCGACAATTCTTAATAAAGTGCTGATATAATCCCACTATCTCACTTCCCACTAAGGAATTTCTATTCATTCGCGAAGCAGGTATCAGACAGATAATATTAAGTCACTTTTACGGCGATTACTACCTTCTTATATGCATACGCAATCCTTTTGGCCTCATTGTGTGAGTCTTTTAGTGAAAAGCGTTGACGGGCAGTCTTTAGTGGTGTGACACTTGGCACGAACGTGACTTCTGGCTTAGTGGACGAATTTATGTGCGGAATGTACCTACTGTTACATTATTTTCGTTAGTGAAATGTAGTTCCTTCCGGTCGTAAATATTTTTGTTATGACGACGTACGCTTAAATTGTAGTAGACAAATTATTTGGTTTAGAATTGGCTCTAAGTAGTTTCGATATCTCTAGAAGTCTTTATGTCTCTCACACACATACACACACACACCAAAGCATGGAAATTGTTTTTTAAAACAAACAACAAAAACAGACGTAGGTCGGCCAATCGTTAAAGAAATCCTCCTTCTTTGAAGTCGGTTAATAAAATATTTGAATTATTTAGGTGACTTTCTACTCATTTGTTTATATTATCTCAAATACCAAAAGATTATATCATAGTTACCAGTTATTAAAATGATTTAATAACTATACCAAATGAAACCGTAATTAGTCGTAATAAAAACAGTATTACTGAATTATTGTTACCTCTTAATAATAAAATTTTTAGCATACAGTTTGCTGACACGCAAACCATACGTGCCATTTTTAGAATAGGCCAGTAAGAAAAGTACTACTTAGGAACTCTTTGGGAATCTGTAGATGTTTAATGATTTCAAGTCATTTGTTTTTACAAATTAGCTGCAATTTAAAAAGTATCTGTTGTGGTTCGAAATGGATTTGACTAGAGAACATTTTCGCTCAATTATTTTTTACGACTTTCGTTAAATTTTTTCACGGTTACAGAAAGAATAAAAGATATCAGTCTTCTTAATAACCAGTAAGAACCAACGAATTCTTAATAGTTGGTAATCGCATTCACGAAAACGAAATTTTACCGATTAAGTAACGGGTGAGGTTGTCAAAGGGTTTTTCTTCAATTATACTACCTATCTTGTTTTTACAGGGATTATGTCGGCGCTAATTGTAATGTGAATGATTACGGTTAACAACGTGAACGTTTTTAATATGCTGACCACTTTTACAAATTGCTTTTATACTGTATTGCCAAGCTGCCAAATTAGAAAAATCACCATCAACCAAATCACTCTCAAATTAAATTTATCAAAATCTCTCAATAAAATAAAATTAAAAAAATATTATTAGCTTTTTAGGTAAAGCATGGGAATTTTGAATTAAAGTTAAATGAAAGTCTCATGTGGGACGCAAGATCCAATTACCTACTTACAAATAAGGACAAAACGTTGAGTAGGACTTAAAAACTTGTTTACACGTTATTCTCCCACGATGGTTGTAGACATCGATTGGGTAAAATAGATTGTCTTGACTTGTTATATCGTGTTACAGATTTTATATTAACAACTTTTTAATGAGTTCGTGTAACTAAGCCTAGGTCACATTTTTTTATGGCATAGGAGGCAAACGATGAGACGGTTCACCTAATGGTAAATGACTACCGCAGCCCGAGGACACCTGCAACTCGAGAATCATAAGTGCGTTGCCAGCCTTTAAGGTGGGGGGAGAGGGGTGAGGGCTTAGGGTTAGGGTTAGGTTAGGTCACTCCGCAAAAGCAACGAAACATTGTTTCACTGGCGGTTTTCTGTGAGGGCGTAGTATCACTCCCGTCGAGCCGGCCTATATGTGCCGAAGCATGGCTCTCCCACGATATTTGATTAGTTGGAATAACTGAACAATCTTAGGTTCCATTCCAATCAAACATTTATTGTAAATAAAAATACATTATTAACCTACGTCATAATAAGAACTAAAATAACACTACAATTCGCGTTACAATTTTTATGGAGAACATGTGACAGGCGTGACAATTTAATTTAAGTATTTTTCAGAAGCCGTCTTACACTTACTTTCGCTAAAATGGCTGTTTTTTGGAATATATTTCATGAAGATGGCCAAATAGTTACCTACTTTTTGATTAGGCAACTTCTTATAAATTTTTCGCATAGTTAATTAACTACAATAGTTGCGTGACGAGTGATAATAAACAGCTGATCCTTAACTGTAATACTGATGTTCAAAACAAAGGAAATAATGAAGATGGTTTGGCCCGATAAGACACGATCTTATCAGGCCAAACCATCAGTGACAAACAAGCCTAAGATTTTGAGTACCTGAAAAAGAATTGAGTAAGGATTAGTAACAATACGAAAATTGTATAAGATATTTGAGAGATCCGAAGGATGCTTCTTATCAACTAAGTGCGTGTTTCATTATCAAAACCGTCATTGGTGCCGATTCTATTGTACACTCGACTAAACTAAAACCTGACTTAATTTCTTCATATGAAATCAACCTAGTGTTCTTCGTAATAAGGTCTATTTGTTACTAGCATCTATTTCTCAGCGCCGCTAAATTTCACTAACACCTGTCAACTTATACTCAACTTTATTTCCACGCAGCGAGAGTCTCCATTTATTCAAACGCTGTATAATTGCCGTATAAAAACTTGTTCAAAACGAACAAGGATGACGTGTTTTTATTCTACACCTACGAAGACGCTTACTAAAAACACAGAGCAAAAGAGATGGCATTCAACGGATAGCGGCTCTCGCTACGTGGTATTAAAGTTTATTTAAGCGTATCAGACTTTAGTCGACAAATAAATTGCTTATTTCGATAGCGACATATGTTACCTACTTGTTTCAATTTGAAATAAGACCTTGTTTTGAAGTGTACAAGGTTTACATCTTATATGAAGACAATTTAGTGAATTTTAATTTAGCGAGTGAAGTAACAGAATTGGGACCATTGTCGAAGTAAAATACTCCAAAAGACAACTATTATGCACCTAAATAAAATCATACTCCTAATAAACGGTATTTCTGCATTGGGATTAGTATTTAGTATCGGCCTTACAAATTGACTACAAATATATAGGAATAAATATTTTTTTTGTTTACATTTTATGAGCAGTTATTTTGGCCGAAATGTAAAGTATGTTTGCCATCGACTTTATAGAATGTTAAGTGTACCTATAAAACATTCTTGCGGTTTTACCTGCACAAGCAGATTCCTGACTAGCAGAGGGCATAGGTAATGGAGAAACGGTGATTGTCACAAATAGGTATGCCGTTCCTTGATTATTCGCAGCGGTGGGCATGGCCCTATAATTATCTGTCGGAATTAGCGTGTAACCACAACCGGCAATGGTCGGGAATGGGGCTAAAATTACCATTACCATACCATTAAGGAGAGGGCGGGCGTGTTACAAGTTTATTCTCCCTCCAATTAGTATGAATTCACCTCCGTATTCAGTTGGAGGTATTTCTCTAATGTGCTGGCACACTATTGACACACATCCTTTAAAAGAAGATCATTTTACGTCCACAATGATTTTAACGCAGTCAGTGTTAAAGTCTCAAATAAAGTTATTACAGAAAGGAGACAAAAAGTTACTCGATCAAAAAACGTTGTAGAAAAATATTTTATTGTAACCCTATTTCAAATTTTCAGGAAGGTCATCCATGCCCTGACACTCAAGAGTTAAGCCCCGGACGGTGGGGTGGGCGGACAGTGGCAGAATGCAAGTGTCCTCCCGGAACGGCGCAGCTGCCTCACTCAAATACCTGTCACAAACTCTTCGAGAGGGGACCCTGCAGACCTGGGGAGTACTTCGCGCCCGTCGAGGAGTCCTTCAACAAGCGAGGGTAGGTAAGCATCTTGAGGTCACCAGGAATCTTAAGTAATTTTATCATGTTGTCGCCACATCAAAAACTTCATTCGTTTCTTACAATCACTCATAAAACTTCATCAACTTCATATAAACTAAATTGCTTATTTACCCGAGGCATTTATGCTATTACCATTTTCTATCAATTAATCAGTGGTGAGCACTAGGAAGGCTTTTGACTAAAAGTATCCCTAGATAATACTATAAAATGTTTTTTTTGGTTAGTTCTATGTATTCTAGATTACGGATAAACAAATTTAGATACTTTGTTTTTTGGTACATATTATGCATATGAACACCTATGATAGATGAGGCAGATATAAAACGGAGTAGTGTTCGACAGCAGATATAAAACGGAGTAGTGTTCGACAGCAGATAATACTTTCCAAACACTTTTATGATATCAATTAGTTATGTAATGGCCCCTCATTTCTTTCATGTCACACGTTTGTAGGAAACTATTAGTATGATAGCAACGGCCAATTTCTTTGAATGCAGTTCAGTATGCCATTCTGATTAAATAATACAATATTTTACTGGGACAGAGTCAAAGCGACATTCTTTTCCAAATGAATATGTAAGAGGTATTCTCAGAATATAATTATTTATAAAATTCTATTAAATTCATAACGTCGCTAGAAGCTGGTAGATCCAAATGCAAACATAAAGTGTAAGGAATTTAGGTCAAATAGATTACTGCTTGAATATGAGCCACCCTACTTAGAAACTGAAAATTGTATAATAAATCAGGATGTAATGCTAGATGAGATGACGTCATAATAGGACACAAGTAATAATTAAAAAAAAATATAAAAGAACTACCCCGCCAAAAAAACAACTAAAATGGCGTCATACCGTCGCCATATTGATTTCTTTTCATTATAGAGAGTGTTACTTGGGATGATGTAAAGATTTAAACGATACCCCAGATATCCATTTCTGTTCAGGCATTTCCTTCATCGCGCTATGAGAGTTCTCGCGCCGATTATTATATACAACTTCCCTATATGAACCGGTGGGCCACCGCGCCGTGCGACAGACGTGTTCACCTCGCCTGGTAGGAGGACCCTCCCTTTGGGTTGGAGGAACACGACACCCGTTCCTCATACATGAACCCTAAAACATTAGGTACACTCCTTTTTTGACCAGTCGTGTAAAACAGGATATTAATATTACCTTGACACGCCTCACACACGGCTGCCTGATCCCAAACTAGGCAGAGCCTGTACTATGGTAACCAGACTGTTGACAAACATATTTATATATTTCTAAATAAATACATATTATGGTTGATAAATTACACCCAGACACAGAACATAATATGTATGAGTATGATAATTTCACATCATTGGGTCTAAACACGCCATTTTGCAAAAGAGTAGGCGAGTCAAATCAACCTCTTCACCCAATACTCTTTTATGTGTTTAATTATTAAATCTTCGCAGTCGCTTTTAACCTACTTCCAAATGTCGTGGAATTAATTTGAAACCATTATATGGATAATGGAGTTTGTAAATGGTTACTGATGGTTATATGATTTATTGTACACAAATTAATTACCATACACAATCATGTGTGCGGTGAAATACTGTCTACTGATATTATAAGCAAAAGTTATAAATAGAAGCTAAAAGTTGCACAAAACAAATTCACTTTTATTTTGACCATTCCATTAGGTCAAGGATTTTTCCATTCAAAAAATTTCTCCATACACATACGTTCGTCCTTGCTATCTATTACAGCATTCAACAAAAACGTTAACCGTGACCGATTTGATTTCTCACGGACTGACTCAATAAAACTATAACTTCCATTACGAGTATTGCAAAATGTGGAATCCTTAGTGACTAATCGTCGATCATTTGTTATTCCAGTGAACGTCAAGGCATGTGCGTGAGGCCTCAGCAGTGCGCTGACGAGACCTTGATCTACTGGCCAGCTGATGGCAAGTGCTACTACCGGCTGACTCAGGGACCTTGCTATCCCGGGGCCGTTTTGGATGTTGGGGCAGACGGGATAGCGAATTGCACGGTACGTTTTCTAAGGTGGTGTTTCCGCTTTTAACTCAAAGAGGTCATGCAGTTTTGGAAAGCTTTAACTAAATTGCGTATGAATTGGGTTATTATTAACTTATAGGTCTTACCCGATGGTAAACTAAAACTGTAGTTTAAGATGCTTGGAGTACTGGAGTTTAAAATCATCACTGGTTGTGCTAGTATAAACGGTAGATCTCCTATTGACAAGAAGAGACTTCTTAAGGACTTCTGAAAACCGAAATACTTCCACTTTCTGTTAGGTTGAAGTAATTCTGAGATCAGACGACTTCAATTTAATTACCGATTACTGTCTGGCATGGAGATAGATATTCATCCGCTGTCGCTTTGGTCATGTCGTCGGTTCGTGTAGAGGGCCTACGATGCCTCAAGTTTTGTAGTCTAGTAGATTTTGGAGGTTATTGCCATAGTAATAATTAATAACTTCTTCACGCATTTCATCGTATACTATGAAATTTGTAAATGTAAGTACTACGATTTAGGATGGTTGTGCAGTTAACTATCGTTAGGTACTTAAGCCATGTATTCACATAATTTCTATTTTGTCGGTTGTCATTATATATTTTACCGTTCTACCTTTTAGTGTACATCCTCGAGCCCAAACTTTTGGTCTGCAGACAGCAGTTGTTACCCTCACTACACTCGGGGCCCCTGTGAGAAGGGTCAGCTGTTCCTACCTGGCCCTAAGTGTGGCTGCGAGCCAAATTTACCCCATTATCATAATGAAACAGCAGCTTGCTATGAACTGGGTGAGTTGTCAGAATCAGTAGTTTTGCGATGTGCTGCCTACTTTTTTACCCTTGTTAAATAGTAATTTATTCTGAATGTAAAATAGAACTCTTATGAAATAACTGTAAATTGCTTATTTAAAACAAAAATAAACAAGGATTTATTTATTATGTTACAGATGCAATCGGCCCATGTCCCAGAGGCCACCTATTCTCAATCGCAGAAGTAGCGCCTCACGGCTCGAGAGCAGAGTGCAGATGCAAGACTTTCCACGCTCGAGCATTTGATGGAGTCTGTTATAGGCTGTATACGAGAGGGCCCTGTGCACAAGATGAGATGATTTCTAGAGGAGGAAGGTGTACTAAGGTAACTCTTTAAATATTGTTGTAAACAACAAATGCCCTAGCTGTGCAGAATAATCCACCAAAACAAGAAATAGAAAACATTAACACTACACAGAAGACACATACGGAAAAGATAAAAAAAGTGCAAAAATCGGCTACTGGTAATTGAAGTAACAAGTTTTTTGCTGAGTAAGCAAGATAAGGTATATTATAAACAACGACCAATTTTTTCGTAAAACTGGACTAATTAATGTACGATGGGAAAGAGCTAAAATAAAAAAAAAGATTTAATTAGAGTCGGCTAGGATGAAATAATAAACAATACATATAACCAATGGCGGCCTTATAGCGGTACTGAAATCAACCGAAACACTGTCACCGGATAGGGAGGGAACCGGAGGGTATTCCAATGAACTTCGGTCTCATAATTTATGAATTCAAACGCTGGAGTGTTAAGTCTCAGCCAGCTTTAGCAGGGTAATCCTCCAATGGGTCAAAGGTCATAGCGATTCCCACGGGAACGACAATGCCGATGAGCTTGCAAAGAAGACATCACAGGCAGATGTGCAACATTAGCCGCGGGTCCTACTACATTGCTTCCTACTTCCCTTAAGCCAACTTCGCTCTTGGGTGAGCACCGGACTCGTGAAGCGCACATTGGTCATTCGGCCAACAGCTGATAGATGTTTAACTTGCAGAGTGCTCAGTCTTACGCGACTCAACATCCGAATAGTTGTAAGAACCATTACTGGTTATTTGGGTTTGAATCTCCATCTATTTACCATCAATGCGACAGACAGCTCTCTATGCAGAGGATAACACTCTTGTAAGGAAAATGCAATATGGTTGTTTTTAAATAAAATTGCATCAATCTAATACCTCTAGAATTAGCTGAATTTTTATTGCATAACAAGCTCCCTTAAGGGGATTAGCTTTTATCCACTTTTGCTCTTATGCAAAAAATTGGTGAATGCGTCTTGAACTCCTCTAAATAAGCTTGAACATGCTCTTCTCAGTAGTTTATTCACGTTAGTGGAACGCTCGGTGCGGTTCGAATACGCAAGTTCTCGATCGCAAACCTGAGCCCTTGGATAACCACGGAGCAGATCATAACGCTGCTGACATTTTATATAATGTTAATATTAATACGTTTTTATTAGCTCTCCTTTAACTAATTAACTATGTAAACAAATATTGGAAATCAATTTTAACCTACTTGTGATAGTCCTATGGAAATGAGACTTTGTATGTATATGCAGTTTGGATGACAATTCTTCTATAGTTTGGTATCTCGGACCTGATCTGATCTCAGCCAGGAGGCGGATAGTGGAACTCTTCAGTGGCTACTAGTAAACCCCTCAAGTTTGGACTCATTTTATTCGTTTTGACGAGTCCAATAGATTGGGGTTGGTAACGATGGTCTTCTAAAGACTAAGGTTAAATTAAAGAGTGTTATTTAGTTTTTCTAAACTATAATTATTGCGTTAATACTAATGAAATATAGAGAACAATTTGGTTTTAATTATGCACCTGGTCATGTCCAGGTCCCGTGTGCGCGAGGTCGCCTGTACGTGCCCGCACGGCGGCGCTGCTACCGGCCGGGCGCCGCCGCGCCGTGCCCCGCGGGCGAGGTCGTCGCCTTCGACTTCGAGGCGCGCCCCGCCCTGGACGGGCTCAGCCACAACGGAGTGTGTGCTTGTGGTAGCGGCGCTTGCAGTACACGAGAAGTAAGTTTATTCAAAGACCTATTATTAGATATTGTGAAAATTGCTCTGATAGCTCTGATAGGACAAATGTGAGCCTGACTCGCGCATAAACAAACTAACTTATATGTAGATAGTTCATCCATCTCGGGAATCAATCCTCAAAGATTTCTGACCGTTTATTTAAAGAAAAAGTTAGCTTTACAGCTCCAAAACTACTGTCAATTTCACATCACTGTCACACAGTCAATTTTCAAAATTCAAAATATGAGTTTGTAATCGCAACAACCAATTAACGACTTTTTTACAGTTTCAAGGGACCGCAGACAGTCTTTAATGTTAATTTCAACCTGATACCTATCTAGGCGTTCCTGAGATAAAGGGTCTTGACAGACAGACAAGCAGATAGACGGACAACAAAGTGTTCCTATAAGGGTCCTTTTTTATTTTGAGGAGCAGATGATAAGCTAATGATAATGTAGCGTATTTGCTTATACCACCAGACCGTTTAATATCAAGCAACATGTGGCTGGCTTTGCTTACCAAACCAGCTGTAAAAAAAATAATAAAAAAAAACTGTTACCACCAAGAGGCACTGTCAAATGAAATCTAATCATTTCATCTAACTTTGCATCGTACTCCTCTTAAATCAATCAGTGTACATCCTACATTTAATTTCTTCGGTTAACCAATTATCTTCTACATTTCCAGGTTGAAGCATGCTCGACTCGTAGAGGAACAGCACCCTACAACGGGACCTGCTACATCCTCAACACGCAAGGACCTTGTCCCGAACATTCCTGGCTCGTCAGGGATAGCACGAACAACATCAGATGCAAATGTAAACCGGGCAGCACATCCCCTGACTGCGTGGAAGATACCAGACTTGTGCTAAGGAGCTGATGTTGAATATCAAGCATTAAGATAACAATCGCTTATGATTAGATTATGATTTAAAATGAAGACCGTTGATATATTTGAACGGTTCCAACGGCCCAGTCAGAATACGCGAAAAATGTGCAGTGTTTTGTGTTGTGTTGTGAGCCCTTACGAAATCAGAACAGTTTACTGATTTGGTCGATTTGCAGTAGTTACGTGTTTCTTGCTATAATTGTAAAGGAAGGGGCTTACTATCGCTTCAATCTATAGGAAAAGTTAGAGGCTGTTTTAGACATATAGGTACGACTGAAGATTCAAATGTTAATATGTTTAAACAAACCCAGTTGTTTATTTATGTATTTGTTAGAGATAATAATTCACGGGTCTCTGTGAGGACTTTTTGGTCTTTATGATAAAATTGTCGACATATTATTTTTTTATATTCTGTAGTTCTTGAATACTTAATAATACTTATAACATTCACGCAGTAGTACGGGGGATACTTACGTACATATAGCCAGCCCCCCAGGGTTTAGCATGCTTACGTAGTACTAAGGTAATTTTGAGTACAATTTTTGATTCCCCATGGACGGACAAAATCAAATTTTGCCCTCCTCCGGGCTATAAGCTAGGTACGCCCATGGATCTGGAATCTCATATGAACGTGAAGATGATATCTCAAAATTATGACTGTGTGGAAAAAAAGTTCCTCTAACCCAAAGGATCTTGGGAAGTTGTATATATACTTATTAGAGTTAAAACCTTCATTGCAGGATGTAAGATTAGTAGTTCATCCTTTTTTTCATTAGATGGCGATGGGTACATCGGAACTAATTTACATAACTTAACGGGCTGACCAAAGGTCGCTCTCTGTTGTCTCTCAGTAAACATTGAAAATCCAATTTTATGAAAATTGTAGATGTAGGTGACTTAAACTGATTTTAATACTAAAGTACTTCTACAATGGTTTAAGTCGTCACCTCGACACTACGCCGTGCCGTGTATTGTGGGTTCAAATCCCACGCGACACAAAAATTTGTGTGATCCACAAATAGTAGTTCCGTGTCTGGGTGTTCTTTGTGTTGATTGTTTAAATGTTTATGAAGGCCCCCCGCGACACAGGACTATTCCTAATGCGGGAGTTGTCTTTTTGAAAAAAAGAAACAAAGAAAAAATAAATTGGTAGATTTAGGGTTACGAGTAACAGGGGGCAAATTGCCGCCAATCAGGCACTTTGAGAGGTAAAGATGGAAAAATTGGGAGGAAAAATAGGCATGAAGGGAAGGCATTGGGCATACCTGTAAATCGGACTGGCTATTACCGGCAAGTCCGGCCCTCTAACTAAATTTGTATTGTATAAGGTAATTTCCAGGAAGGTTGGTTTAAACAGTTAAGACTCATGGGCTTTTTGTATTTAAAGAGTTTGTACATACCTATTAATTAAATAAGTAGCCTGTGTAATACATTTAATTGTTAAATGTTTTTAATTTCATAAACGAAAGGTTTTAAATATGCACAGGTTTTTATGTTAAAAACGTAGAAGTACTGTAATTATAAACAATTATAAAAACATTGCATTTATTTTATATAGCGACATTTTTATATATTTAACGCATTTGCCTAAAGTGTCAAAATAGGTTTATATTTTTTATAATTGGATGTCATGGGGAGAAAATAAAATATAAAAAATATTTTTATATACATTCCTTTTATTTTGTTTATATTTTAATAACTTATAGTCTATATTCCTTATATATTTAAATTATATGATAACAGTACAAAAATAGTCAAAAAATAATATTAACTAATTACGTGATGTCAGACTACAGCTAAGTTACAACACTAGTCTTTGTCATCATTTGTCTTTTAACTTCGTCTGTGATTTACCTGCAAACGAAAAAGGTTCTTATTTACACATCCATAAGTACATATTATATTATTTCAAGTTTACTAAATTGAGTATGAATTTTGATTCGCTTACATTCCTTAGAGTATCTGTCAGTTCTCAGTTTAGTCATTACATAATGTGAGTCACTAATACTCTTTTATTTTTACTCAAAGAACATCCAATTATTTCTATTAATTGATGGTATTATACAAATTTAAATTCATTCTTTATACAGGATAATATAAAATTACCAAGTAATACAACTTGCTCCATCAATAATGGCTCACTGACTGTATTATTCAATCTGTTATTGAGAAAATCCATAAAAAGTAACATGTATTTATAATTATTGAAGTAATTTTTTACGGATTTTCTCAATAACAGACTGAATAATTCAAAAATAAAAAAATATGTTCCATTTAAAATCTTTAACTTGACATACCCCACTTGCTTTTTATAAGAAACGGAGGTGATCATTCCTGGACAGAAAACCGATCATAACATTTAAACGGTCATAAACGGATAGATTTTTTTTGTAACAGCAAGCTAGGGTCATGTCCTTTTATGCCGCGTTCCAATAAACAAAAAACGATTCGTTTTGCTTACGAACGGCAAAATTTTTGTTAAAAATTCAACGAAATTTTACCGTCCGTACGCGGCATTAGTGATTTAAGTAAGTGTTCCATCGCACCCTGTATTATGAGTAGAACATTTTACATGAAGCTGAAATACAAACCTACTGTATCACACTGTTAAGTACTGTCAAAGTACTAGCATATAGATATTTTATTAATATGCCTTAAGGTTGTGCAAACCACAAAAAAACAAGATGAAGTGCATCATAACGAACGCTCGTGTGTCACAATTGTGCGGGAATCAGCACATTTTCTATCACGATCAGATTTTGATGCGGGTTAAATTACCAATCACAATGTTATTTTGGTGTGTGTGTGTTCACACCTTGTTTTGTAATGGGAATATAAGTGCGAACGTGTAGACTTGATGACATTGGTCGCCGTAAAATTTAACCACAGGGAATAATAAAAAAAATAATAATTGCGTAGTGTTAACGGAAACTAAAGTTACTTCTTATCTAAAAACTCAAATAATCTTGTACAAAAAACAATAACTTACCAAAATATATCCTATAAACCTTGTTGAAAGGCATTTCGATGGCAACCGTCGCCATTATTGATATCAATAACACGGTCAAAACTTCTGGAAAGTGTAACTGAAATACGAACAGGAAAAATAGTTTTAGAATTAAGTAAGCAAGTATGTTAACTTTATGATTGAATAAACTACTGCATACCATCGACAATAGTCTACAAGGGAGATAATGGGCTTGTACCATTCGTGGGCCTAATGTAGGCTGTTGGTTAACTATTTTGCAAAAAGAACTTAAATTACAGTTCTGAATAAAACCGACCCAAAACCCAATATTTATGTTATTGTAATAATATATATTTTAATCTGTATTTTAATTGACCTACGTTTTGTTCTTTTTTATTATTTTTTTGATTTTATTCAACGTTACAATGACAAAATAATTACTTAATAAAAACTCAGTGTTTTTATTAAGTGTGTTTTAGGGCTTGTCTTTAATGAAACCCAGAAGGGATAGACGCTCTCTAGGGTATGGACCCTTTTCCAGTATGTCAGTGATTAGTCCACCACACAAAGATCTACAGATTAGCAAAATTTATCAAAATAAAGCTTTCGGCACATTGTACTTTTTTTTAACTGACTTCATTAGGGGGAAGGTTCTCAATTCGACTGTATGTTTTTGACGTGAAAACGTCGTATAAATCGATGAAGGCCGGCTGCAGGCAGGAAAAAGCATGACTCATTGTCACATTCCGCCTGAGTCAAGCGTGCAAGCGAGAGCGCGGAACATGCGATAGAGAGGCACGATCGGCCTAAGCGTTTGGCTTGTGACGTATCTATCTCTCTTCCACTGTTTTCTTATGACGTTATCACGTAAAATTATAATTTATCCAAAGTGTAAACAAACACTACGTTATCGTTCATAAACCGACTTTACAGACAACCAATTTTTTTTTTGTATGTTTGTTACGCGATTCTGGTTTTGTTTGGTAGGTCATACTTCAGAGGTGGTCCCATTTAAGTTTTATTGAAATTAATTGAGCGCTTTTTGAAAACATCAACAATAATAAAGAAATATATACACAGATGACGTTTTGGCTTTTTAGTTTAAGTTTTGTAAATGTAGGTACAGTCTTGAAGTCGGTTTTTGTTTTTTTTCTAAAAAATTACTTTATTTACTAGATTTCACTCTAAGTGACGTGTCAGTGCATACAACGGGGTAGTATAGTTATTTACTGCTACTATATAATGTATGTATATAAATACAGTATACTTACTAGAAGTAAAGGTGAGTAGTATTCCGGGTGCCTCTGCACCCCCACGTTGTAGAAGAAGATGGGGAACTGCGTCAGGTACACGCTGTACGCGATCTTGTTGAAGAACTTGAACACTGGGGACTCCACGAATACGGTTCCTACGCCTACGAAATATATAGATTATATATAACTATACACGATCGAATTTCAGACAAGCATATTTCAGTCTATGTACACTGAACTATGCTTGCCTGAAATTCCTGAAAGTAGGATTTGTATACACTGATTAAGTTAATAATGATATGAGGATATTGATACGTATCACCAGGGGGAGGGGGGGTTAAAAGTTTCGAAAAAAACATCGCATGATTAATGACGACCCTTTATAGATATAGACCAGTTCAGTACATACTCATATATGTATGTTTATGTATACAGATCAAGCTCAAAACATACAATCTAATGCTCGGATATTTCCATTGAGACAAAAAAGTGCATCTTCAAAAAAGAGCTAAAGGAATATTTTTTCAATAATATTACCGTTGTCAAATTATTTTTATATATTTTTTTAATATTTATTTTAATGTCTCAAAGCTCTTAGAGTAGGTATATGTTTGGAGAAAGAATAGACATCTTAACTTAAAATACTTGTGATGTTTACTTACCAGCATAATCGTTACAAATCGCCCAATGGGCTACGCACATGGCCAGGCCCCATAATATGGGTGAAAAAGCCGCGAACAACGCCGCAGGGTAGTGCTCGTATTGGTATCCTTCTAGACCCATCCTGTAGGGGCTGACTATCGTGACTACGGCTAGGCCGAAGCAGAAGCACCACAGCAGTCTTGACTGGGCCTGCAAAAGCCAAATGAGTGATGGTATTAGAAGGACACGCAAGGAGGTAGAGAAGAGAGTACAGTAGATTTGTCCAATTGATTTGTTGTAAGTTAATTTTAAATAGGTAGGTATAGAACGTGGTTAAACATCACTAACATCACTATTGGCATATTGTATGTGTATTTTTACTGTTGAGCAGGGTCGGCAAAGTTCATTGGGGTTACAGCAACAAAGGTGTAAGTCAATCGACCGAGTTACACCGTAGTTGTTCAGGTACTAAACAAATAAATCTTAGAATACGAGCAACTAAGATAACTGACATAATTAATATTCTCCCGGTGAAGATCAAATGAGGTGAGGTTTATGAAGATTGTTTCACTAATTTATATTATTAGCAATCTTAAATATACACTTAAAGAGTACTGCTACATGATTCGTGTTCAGTTATCAGGCCGGGTTCACTTGGCATTTGAAATAAAATTCTGTAAGTTCTCTAGTCGACCGGTATCAGCCGGAACCATTCAGTGAGGAGTCGCACCTCGCTCGGGACTACTCACACGCCACGTCTTTTGTGTTTAATAAACCTCTATCTAATTATCCCATTCAATATACTCCCAATTTTCCCATCTTTAATTCTTAAAGTGCTCGATGGATTTGAACGCTCTTACGTGAGTGGGACCAATTTGTAGTTGGCTTAATGTAGGTGTTTAATAAATCTCTATCTACCTTTCCCATTCAATATACTCCCAATTTTCCCATCTTTAATTCCCAAAGTGCCCGATGGATTTGCATGCTCTTACATGAGTGGGGTCAAATTCTAGTTGATATGATGTGGGTGTTTCATACGCCTTTACCTATATATGGCCAAAACAGTGACAAGTCAGAAACACACAATATTGATGAGCACTATTCATCGCGAGTGTAAATTAAGAGCGGATTGTTCTTTCTATTTACCCCTTTGTAGAGAGACATGAATTATATAAAAACAGTCTGCTGAACAACATGTTTAGCGCTAAGGCGTCCGTAGAGGTTTTTTTCCTGTAGGCGTTGTAAATATCTTGGAGTAGTTGAAACCTGGAGTTAACCAAGTTAAACTAAGTGTGGAGGGTACACTTAGTTTTCTTTTGCTTTTAATAAAAAGATAATAATTATTAATTAGTTTAAATTTTAGTTTTGTGGAGGGACGGGTGTCATGTCCCTCCAACACAAAGGGAGGATCCTCCGACCAGGCGAGGTGATCATGCCTGGCGGGCCGCGGCCCAACGGTTGATGTTGGGAAGTTGTATATATACTAATCCTCGCGAGAACTCTTATAGCGCGATGCAGGATTAGTAGGCAGTAGATGTTTCTTTTTGCTATATGTGGAAGTCGCCACAAGTTTTAACGGTTACCAATTATTACGGAATCATCAATAAAATAACACACAATGTCCATCATTGAAACTGTAGTGAATACTCACTACAATTTCAGTGATCGGCATTGTATCAAAACGGAAAACAGAAAAGTTTTACTTACAGTTGACAGTGTGAAATTTAATTTCTTAGACTTCATAAGATATGCCATAACCATGCCTATAAGATAAATGGTCGCTCTATGGGTCGGCAGGATGTAAGAATAACGAGCGGCGTCTAGTAGCTTTTGAACTCTGTAAATAAGCAAAACCGACCAATTAAAAAAAAACATATAAAAAAATAAAACTGACAAATATTATTCGAGTGTATTTACTGTTTGCATACATATGTTAGTCATATTCGTGGTAGTGTTGGGTCTGATATTGATCATTATTAAATCCACTATAACATTTGAATCTTGAAAGTTGGGTATTGTAGCAAGAAATGTGCGTCTGAAGACTCTGGAATCTATAGGTAGGGTAAGATCATTGTAAATGTAGTGAGCGACGTAACTAAATTACGTAATTGAATTTGTGACAATGTTGTCATCGTTTCAAGTGGACGAAAGTGTTAGTCGCTCACATAGTTCTTGGAAAATTACGAATTTGTATTTATTACAGTTTTGACATACAAAGTTTCATTACAGACTGGTGGTAATTGACGTACTACATTATTAACAGCAGCTGATATAGGTTCCGCTAACTATCCTAATGTGCGATGCTAGAGTAATGTCATTAGTGCAAACGTCAGACTTGCGGACAAGAGCTTGCTGTTTCAAACCGAACCAAGTACCTACACTACAGCCTCTTAACGCAAATATTTAGTTTAGCCACAGAATACATAATAGTACAAGTGTTTAGTTAGTTTTATATACTACATAGGTCTTTATCTATTTTACTTAAATTTTAATTTTATTTAAAAATAAATGTTTTTTATCTTTTAACTACCAGACGAACAAAATAGCGCAGGTATACAGATAAATTAAATACTAATATGTAGAAGTTTTACGAAATATCAACATCCGATACAATTTGTTATAAACTCTATTATTAGTAATATACAGCAACCCATAAATGTGGAAAGTCATAGGTAAAATGCAATGCTATAATTCGAGGAAATTGAGTCGAACTTTACATTTACGGTCCACTCAATCCAAGCTACTTATAGCATCAGCCAACGCCGATTTAGGCGCTTTTCAGTAGCCGAATGTGTATCGAGTGAACGCTAAGCCCCGTACATTTCACTGTTAATTTTGTATCGAGGTAGATGCTACAATAGGATGCAGATGTTAAATCGGGCGACTTCGATGCAGGAATCGAACGTAGTTAATTGTCAAAGAACGATGCACTATTAATGCACGCGTAAAATTCGCTGGTGCTAAAAGTCGTTTTGTGACCTGAATTGCAAGTTATTTGTTAACTGAGGTTTGAAATAACTCT
Source organism: Callimorpha dominula (assembly GCA_949752705.1). NCBI lineage: Eukaryota > Metazoa > Arthropoda > Insecta > Lepidoptera > Erebidae > Callimorpha > Callimorpha dominula. The sequence goes on along the minus strand of OX456995.1, from coordinate 21,589,512 downwards.
TGAACCGATGATATGGCTAGATTATTTTCTAATGTTGAAAACTTGTTTTGTTTGTAGTCACCTACACATACCAAAATGGACTGAAAATATTTATACCGAACCTAAATAAAGATTCTTTTGAAAAGCGTAAAGAATAATACATTTCTTTTTACTAAAAGCGGTTTGCAATTATAAAACATTTTACCATTAAACCTAGGAATATTTGCAAGTACAATAAGTAGATAGGTTTGAAAACAACAAAGTGCCTAAGTAACTGTAGTTGGCCGAACACAAACAAGCATCAAGTGCGTCAGTAATGTTGAAGTAATGGGACGAAGGACTAGTAAAGCTTTTATCTACTTATGTCTAAAGTTCACACTTCAATCACACAAACAACACAGAGAACAGATTCCAACAGCCTCGTATATATAATTCATTGCTTTGTTTAGGACTAAGTTAAAAACTACTTTGTAACGTGTTACATAGGTTTGGATGGAAGCTTAGAATTTGTGGCGAAATCTATGTACCTATGGTAAATAACCTCAATGTCGTCAAGGGACTCTGAATTCTTTCTCAACTAACTCAAAAAGTTTCGAATTACATCTGATCCTGCTTCGCGCAAAAAAGTTCTCTCTCACATTACTTTACAAACTATACTATGCTTGGCTTGTCTATATAACTTTTACACCAATTTCAGTATTTGACTTCAAAGTTCCATTGTCTTCCAAGGTAAAAGAAAATACATAGTAAAACTAATAATTCGTTCCTAATATTATACCAAAACAAACTACAAATAAGATACCATTATTGTTATAAGAGTCGGAATATAATAAAGTTAATCTATATTTTTATTATATAAAAATGAAATGATGTCATGATTGTGTGTCGGGGAGAATTAATTCCGAATGGCTCGACCGATTTAGCTGTTTTTTCTTTCTTTCTTTATTTCATCAGTGTGTTTAAACAGTAATCTGTTTACTTAAATCATCTACGGATACTCAAACACGCAAAAAAATTCGCATTGCTGGACTGATTTTGATGTTTTTTTAATACATGATCGGCATGAGCCGCTAGTGAATGATGATCACAAATTTCTTCAGATTTATTTCCTTGGAAATTCCGACGTTGAAATCAATCAGCATTGCACTCTTTTTAAATACACAATTGGACCCAGTAGGTGGTGCAAGCAACCTGGTTCTAGGATTGATATTTTTTTTTTTTTTTTTTTTTTATATTTGACCTGCCAAAATGACTCTGCCCCGCCTGATGGAAAGCACAAGCAGAATCCAAGAGTGGTGGTGTGTTTAATTTTTTGACGATCTTTTGTTGTGGTTTTTTTTATTTTGGGGATATTCTCGAAATCGATTATGATATCAAAAAGAAAATCTTACGTTCAGGCAAAACAACGTCTGTCGGGTACGATAGTACTTTATAATAACGAAGCTAGTTTTAATCAAACTAGATGCTCTAGGGATTAAGCAATGCCGTCATAGGGCTGCTGTTTATTAAAGTGGCCATTGATGTCATTTAAATTAAAACTAGAATATATTTTCTTTTTATATTCTGCTTTTTCATGGTCCTTACCAAATGAGACAGAGGAGGATACTACCTACTTGTTTATGAATAAAGAGGAAACTCGTTTTTGGCCACTATAACATTCGGGTTACAAACAGGCTTTTTTGACCGCTACAACTTTTCTAAAGTGAGACCAGTTTTTGTCAACGCGACCTCTTATGTCCAAATCTTATTACAAAATTCAAGTCACTAGCAATTATTTAACAAAGCACTGTAACTAAACTCAAATGGCCACTAAACAGTTGGTTATCTGTTTTTTCACAATGAGTTACTAGCTCATGAATGACAGGCGCTATTTATGTTGGTAATAATATCCAATTTTCTTTAAACTTGACCGCTTTTAAGACTCATAAACCATGCATATTGCGGCAATTCCTGGTTTTACTAATGACTAATGTATTTACTGCTGGAACAAATAAATGGGTTTAGCTGGCTCAATTTTAATGAATTAATACAATTGAATGAAACGATTACATAACAAATCAAGATACCACATGAAGTTACTGTGGGCAGTATGGGTTATAACTTGGAATCATATTTGTCTTAATCAAATGTAATCGTCACGGTAAGGACGTCTTTACGTATGTTCACTTCGCATCGGTCATCGCAATGCCAATATTTATGAATAAAAATAGTGATGAAAACTGAATTCGAATGGCTGACAATATTTGGGCTTCACGAAAGGGCCATGAAGCTTTCTGTTATCACTGCACCTTGACCATGATGGCTAACAGTATAAATTATAGCGTTAGCCATAGACATCAGCCTCTCGCCGTCCTCTGCTGGACAAAGGCCTCCCCCAAGGAACACCAACTATCCCGGTCTTGGGCAGTCCTTATCAATCCGCAGCCAGCCATCGTCACCCAAGTCGTCGGTCCATCATGCTGCAAGGCGCCCTACACTACGTATTAACTCGTTATTAATTTCGTACTAACTTAAACCTGAGTGGCTGGTGGTTATTGTGGAATAAGAAACCTAATAATGTATGTAGAAATAAATAGACGTACATTGAAGTGATATAAAATTATTGTATATTAGTATTAAGTTCCGGGTCTCAGGCAATGGTTTTTCGAATTTAATAATTCTTCTTTTTTCGAAGTTCTTTTAAGTACGTTACATGATATCCCTTTTAGTTCGTGAACCGATTCCTTTTTTATTAGATAGTTTACTATAAAAATGTAATTAAATTTTTTCTACAATCGAATCATGACTTTTAAAATTATTCCAAAACTATTGTAATTTCATAAAATATTACATCTCTATTTTAATATTGTAATAATAATAGTCTACTTCATTATTATGTTATTATTTTATTTGATTCTCGTTGATATTGTTTTTCTTTTATTTTAAATAAGTGTGTCTAAATTGCATGTTAAACATTTGCACAGCTGAAAAGTTAAATATGGTGAAACCATTTTTTTACCAATTACCGATGTTCTCGCAAAAAAAGACTTCATTCTTTCATTCATTCGTTCAATTGTTTAGATGCATTAACGCTTATTTTATTTAACCTCTATGCAACTAGAACCAAATGGTTCATTACCTCCTTTGACGAACCATTAAAATGTGGAATGGGTCCCTTAAGCGGGGTGTGAAAAGGCATCTCTCGAGGCCGTCAAGCTGATGGTCACAATTTTAGTATCATCCGTATCTATAATGGTGGTCCTCAGTCTTTGGACCTCACTCTAGCTTTCCATCAGGCGGTTTGAGGTCATTATGACGGGTCACAATAAAAAAAATAAACAATTGGTACATTGGCGGACTTAATGCCTCAGTCAACCTTTGGTTGACGCGGAAAAAAAGAAGTAGCCAAGTAAAGAATCACTAAAGCCGAACGCAATTCTTAAAGTTATCGTTATTGGTAAAACAAATATAACTTCACATTTGCCTTAGTATCATGATTGGAAGTAAATACTGAGGTCAATTTGAAACAATCTATTTCGTCTATCTTACCACAGCACTCTATAAAATAAAGGATTCTGACTAGAAACTATATAAGGTCAAAATAATGGTAGTACTGAACCAATAAATGTAATGCACACACGGCAACAACCTAATCTAAGTTTATAGGTGAATAGGGCCAGCCATATTGGATGCGTTCTATTCAACCATATTACATCGAATATAGGATGTTTAGGTGTTGGCCGGTCTACGCATTGTGTCGCCCGCAGCCCCATTGGTTTTGACGACTGAAGATTGGAATGCCAACGAACAGTTTGTATCTTATAAACGCTTATTTTGCCGGTTTGTATGTGAGTTTGTTTGTTTTTTTATTTGTAATACTTTCTCGCCTTAACGACGGTACAGAAGAGGACCCATACCTTTAATTCAGAAAAAAGTATTGTATCCGAGCCTAAGTTGATTGACGAAATCTTAAAATTAGTATGTACTTTATAAAACCGTGGTAGAATGCATCCTATAAAAATGAAGAACAGTATAAAAAAACTCACGATATTCCGAAGTACACGAACATGCTGATATCGTACCAGTAGATCGCTAGATACCTCAATACCGTTGATGCGGTAGCTATAAGGACCAGAAGGGACCAGCCAAAGTGTTTGAACTTCCAGATTAGAACCATGAGCGGGAGTGTTGCAACGTACAGCTGCATGTCCATGCCGATTTGATGCGTGTGTGTTAGACACTGAAACAATATACATACGGTTCTATTAGATAGTCATAAGTGTCCTGTGGGTAAAGACTTCATATGAAGGTACAATTAATTACCCATACCTACTATTTGTAGTTGTAGCACACAGAGCAACGAATGTTATAAACCGATCTGGATTTTCTTCCGCTCTTGATATAACATGACATATAAGTAATTACAAACAATGGGTGTAAACCCATTATATGTAATTTAGACATTTAGATACCTATTCTCAGTTTGAGACTGTCGCTGTACTTCACAATACTACAGGAAATAAACGGATAGTAATATGCTAATGCTGTTTTTTAAAACAACTCACATGGAATTGCATCGAGATATGTCGTAAGGGACTTTATAAACATTAACGGACACAAATTACGAACAGAATCAGAATCGTTTTCCATGCATTGCAAATAATGAGTCATATGTACAATTCGACCGGGTGACAATATGAGATATGACTACCTAACTTACTGCACCATATCTCAGTTCATGTAAAAATATAATCAAGGCTACAGTCCACTTTTATCTTTCCATTACGAAGATGGTTAATTGGATTTATTCTGTTTTGCTTTTGGACGCCATTTCAAAACATTTCAAAAGGATCGATTTGTCATTTTTAAACAATCTGGCTTGAAAGGTTTTAAAAAATTATTATGGAAAAGTGTAAGATATAAATGTTATATTATTTAAAGCAAACGAGTTAGCTGAAAGAGAAGGATTGGGTCGAGAACCTAATCGATCTCTTCTATGCAGTGTCACAGAACGCATAATAATACAAGTACAGAAGTCTCACTCCGCAAAATGATTTAAGTAAATAGCGACTCTTGCTCCGACACAATAAAGTCGTCTTTTAGGTTGCACAGCGCTAATTATCTACAGTTGTTCACCTAGAAGTTACCTCTTTTTCTATCGCGTACTTCTCGTCTTCTATCGTACTTGTAGCTGTAGCGTTATAAGTGCGTAATGGTCCGGACCTGGTAGTGTTGTCACCGCCAAATTTACACCTGTTGTTGAGACTATTTTTAAGCGCGTAAGTTTTATGTAAGGAATTTGATAAAACTTGTGACATTCCTGGGTCTTTATTTCAATATTATAATTAAATATAATATTTTCGTTCTACAATTAAAGTACCCGAAAATAACACCAGTGGATGAAAAGCTGAGGAGCAATAGGTTATCGTGGTATGGATATGTGATGCGGAGGAATGAGCAAAATATGGTGAAAAAAGTTTTATGTATGGATGTTGACGGGTACAAGAGAAGTGGACGACCAAAGAAAAGGTGGATGGACTGTGCGAAAGAATATATGGCTAGAAAGGGAGTAATCAGTGAAATGACGACCGATAGAGTAGAATGGAAGAATAAAACATATTGCACCGACCCCAAATAAAATTGGGACAAGGGTAGGCAGATGACGATGAAGATTTCGTTCTACAATGCGTATAATTTTAATTAATCTGTGTTCCTACCACATTTGATGATGTTCTAGCTCAATTAAATACGACTTACATATAAACCGCACGAAAGTAAAATCCTTTAAGCCTAATTGGTTGAAATATTGGTTTTGGATCGTATAATAACTAGATACGTAATTGAGCGCTCGTTTATGCGCATAGAGATTATGTTCCAATTATTTATACATTGTATCATTCAATGTCACTTCTATAAAATTCATAAGGAAATGTGCCATGCTTTGAACCATCTCCGTTGTCTCTATATAAGGTTACTATTATAATTTCTAAATGTGCATACATGTATACTACTTGTATGTAATTTTTAACATATTACTTTCGGGTTGAACTAATAAATAATATAATTTTATGTAACACATAAAGCTATCCGCTCTGACTTTAAAACACATCGCTCCCTGTCTTCGTTAAGAATTTCAATGGGGTTGGAATCACAAGTAAAAACGTGATATATAAAAAACGTATAGCTAATATGATAACTAATTAAAGTTATATGATCCCACTAATATTATAAATGTGAAAGTTTAGATGAAAGGATAGATGTATGTTTGTAACTCTTTCACGCCAAAACTACAAAACCGATTGCGATTAAACTTGGTATGTAGATAGTTGGAGACCTGGATTAACATATGGGCTACTTTTTATTCCGATATTCGGGATCGGGACTTACGCAGGGGAAACCGTGGGCTGCTAGTATATCATAAATAAAAACCCTTAGGGTTTTGGACAAAGACTAAATTATTGTCACCGCTTTGGAGAACGGTCGAAACTTTTGAATGGGGTGTGGTACGTAGTCTACGAACGAGAACCTACTCTACAAAAGTTGTGCGGCTATGTTTCTATGTACAATAGTTTTCTAATATCACAACACTTATCACATATATATGCTTATTATTTCTTTTTTATGGATTTTGGAACAGAGATAGCCTACGTGAGTCCTTGTCCAAGGTCAACATACCTTGGACAAACTTACATAGGCAAGTTTTTCATTTCTCAAGTTTGTGATATAAAAATTTGTCATATCTACGCTTTTGGTAAGAAATAAAGTAAAGTTGATGAATAAATAGGCTTCTCTAAGTTCTAATTGTACGCAGACGAAGTCGCGGGCTCCAGCTATATTTATTACGTATAGATTTCTTGTACATTAGTTGTAGTTCATATTTATAAATTTCAGATGCATTGTCATTCAGACATTGATTTCAGGGTGTGTGTATTATCATTTATTCTATATTTCACAAACGTGAGTAACTTGTTATTTGTTATACAAGTTGTCATACAACAATTACAATAGAACGACAACTTTATCGACAGCCACCTCGATTCAGACAAAACTTGCATTTTGGAGTAAGAATATTTATTGTGTGAATTAATTCTGTATTTCTTATTTGTTGTATGACCTCGGCTTAAATAGAATACGCTATTTTTATGAAGCTGTCAAATACTGTTTCTGTGTCACTGTCAAATATCGATTCCTTAATTAAATTTTCGTTCTTGAAATGTATAATGGCACTAGATGTAATTTTTTTCCAGGATACAATAATTTATTAATGCCCGTAGGACCATATGTCCTAAAAAAATATCAAATCTAAAATAATTAACCCATCATACGATATAAATACTTTATATACTAAGTACTCTATACTAGGTAGGTTGTTAAGCAAGAAATAGGTGTATAATGGTTATATAATAGTCATGGGAAAATGTATAACCGTATTATTAGATGACTGTGTCAGTCGTACCGTGTGTTTGTGCTCACTGATGTCTATCTCACCAATGACACTATGTGTCACTGCCTACCTGCTTTCATCACCGCTTGATAATAATGAATTTATAGTAAAACGTTTAATTGGAACTTTTACATTAATTATAGACTGTATATGCTAGAGCTAGGAATAGTAGCCATCATCCAATATATTTAGAATTTCGTTTGTGTTTTAATTACTACTGTATGCTATTTTAAACGTGAAACTAGTACTAAATGAAAAAACTACGATAACAGTGACAATAATAGTGCAAATTAGGCTTAAATTAAATCAGAAAAATTCTTAGTGAGTAAAGCTCATAAAGAAGATAAAACTAATACTTTAAGACTTTAAACGAAAAGTGATAACTAGTATGAGCAATAAAAGAATGTGACGATCTTAAAATACGCGATATTAGTAGCTACTGGATGTAAGTACTTACTTTAAAACTATAGGTTTTTGGCTTTAAATCGAACGAGAGAGGTAATATATTAGTACTTTCTATAAACGTCTATACGATTGCACGCAATCTGAACATACGCATGCATTTATGTTTGCGTGCAATATGAGTACAACATAGAATGTATAAAAATAAAAACAAAGTGGGTGTGCGCAAGTAGATGTCCGTGGGTTTCATTCATAGATGTTTACTTGTATGTTTACTTTTCAACGACAAGTTTTGGTTAGCGCGTGGCATAGACCCTGGCCTACTAACATGAGTTACGTAATTTAAAGAAATGGAGCACTCAATCACAAACAAGTATTTGTTAAGGTGAGGTTTAACAGATTATCGCTGGACCTCACCTTAACATATAATTGAGGTTTCTTCTTTACACTAGCAACCCGCACTGGCTTTGCACGGGTAAAAATTATACACTGAAACCTTCCTCATGAACCTGTCTATTAGTGAAAACCGCATGAAAATCCGTTCAGTAGTTTGTCAGTTTATCGCGATCAGACGTGGAGGGGGGCTTTGTTTTATAATATGTAGGGATGATATTTTTGTCCTCCGGTCATGCTTCGATAGTGATGCTTTTGTGCAAAGAAAATAAAATGACAATTGAGGTTGAATGTGTGAATTGGTAATAACTTTCAAGTGGTTTTTTCGATAAAAAATAATGCGTATTCAGCACACCCGTTAATATTATGTTTCGGAAAGCCGCGCCGCCCGTCATCCTCGCGTCATTTTGTGGAGGGTGACATTTCATCAATGAAAGAGGTCTAAAACTGTCCGGTCTTCCAGAAGACGTTCCAGGCGCCTTTAACCACTTGATGACCTGACCTCGATCATTCGAGGTCAGGTTATCAGCGCTGGCCTGAGGGTTCCGGGTGGGTTAACCCTTTGACTTAGCGGGAGGACGCCCGAGACGGTGGCTCAAGATATGCCTGAAGCGGGTTACTATTCCCACATACTATTACGAGTCTGCTTGTTATTCCTGTCATCCTTGTTATAGTGAATGTTTGTAATCACCGTAAACAGCTTACCAGAGGGCGGACCATGTACTGTCTTAGATGAATCTTCATCTTCAATCCAAAGTTTATGTATTAAATAGATATTAATAGTTTGGAGTGTTATTTCACCATTATTATGGTTATTTGTAGGGAACTGTCGATATTTCTGACAGTTATCATTTGTCAGTTTGACCAGGCCACGCGTATCGGTAGTAATTTTTTAAATTATTCGAAACATTTCCCTTGTTTTTTTAACACTATTGATGGCATCGTCAATAGTATTGTGGAATTGTCAATAGTATTGTGGAATTGTCAATAGTATTGTGGAATTGTTTCGTACATTTTTATTTATGTTTATTTAAACTTTATGCATCAAAGATCCACTTCTTGTCTAGAAACCTTATTATGCTTGATTTATAAATTCAGCATAATAAGATTTCCAGACAAGAAGTGGATCTTTGATGGTTATGTTAATTCAGAGGACACATTTTGAACTTTTGTCGGACTGAGTATAAAGTACAATTATTTGTTTAACAAAATAAAACATAAAAACAGACGGACTTAATTTCTAAACCATTCTATGCTAATCCATACCAATACCATACATACAAAAGATAAAGGATTTTATAATCCTTGATGATAAGTTTGCGCGTGCATAATAATATATGATAATAGATTACCAAGTATTTTGAATGTTTGTAATATCGATTAGCGCAAAAAGTGTGTCACTGTAGTTGATAACAAGATTTTACAATAATTTATAGTTATTTCAACATTGTAGATCCGACAATAGACTCGTAAATATAAACTTAAGTCTCTATCGCATTGGCGCTTTTGGCCTATTGTAAAAGTATAGGTGGTATATACAATTGTTTTAGGAATTTCTTTTGTTAATTTTATCTTTGTACTCTCAATGTGGCAATAGCTGGTCTAAACATATATATTCATTTAAAAAAGCACAGAACTAAGTCTACAAAAACCAAATCAGATATACTTAATTATGTATTTATACGGGAATTAACGCGATCACGAAATAGGTATTACATACCTCTGAATTGTCTGACATCAGATCCTGCCTGCAAACCAGATCTAGTATTATTGAAAACTTTGCTTTTGTTTTTTTGTTATTAGAAAAACTCAGTCTGAGCATATTATTTGGATTTATGATCGAACACACAATAACCTGTGGCTGTGGCTAGTTTTTGTACGTTCCAAATTATGTATAGGCGTATAGGCGTCTACGTATCTGCATCTGCATTGCAAAGATAATTGAGACACGGAAATTACGTTGTTCTTAATTTTTACTGTTTTTTATGATATATAAAAAACATGGCGTTAACCATTTACATACATTTTTGCAACTTCCAGTTCCAGACAATTTTCTAACAAAGCTGCCTAATGTGTTGTAGAGGCACACAGTGAATCGAAAATCGGCTTTAGACAACTTAGGGATACGAATTCTTCTGTTTCGTTTTTTTACTTGAAATGGCTTTCTACATAAGTATAGAAAACCATTTCAAGTCCTACGGCCAACGGTTAACGGGCCCTACGATTGCGGGGTGCTATAGGTGGAATACTCAGGGGTGCGAGTCGGGTAACCTCCACGTGCGTTCTTGTGCTTCCTGTCCCTTCTGACCACAGGGTCCGTGGGGAACAGAAGCAGGGAACCGGTGTACCCTGGGCGACGGTCAATAGCTTCCCTTGAGGTGGGTATTGACCGTTGGCGAATAACTCGACAAGGGAGGGGGGGTATTTCACTCTCGGTACTCCTCTGTTCATCAGAGGAGACTGAATGAGTAAAGGCAGAGGCCGAAGTGGGATTCGTAGGAAATCCCCGGGCGGGTCAACCTACTGCTCGCGCAGGGGCTGACAAGCGTTAGTGCTGCCGCCGGTGAGAGAGGGTTAGCCACCCTCTCGCATTCCGTAACCAACAGGGGCTCAACAACGACCCAACTGGTGGCTACAGGAGGGTACGCTGAAAACCTGTAGACCGGAGGGCTTGCCTTGATTGGCCGGCCCATGACAAGGACAGTCTATAACACCCGACAGCAAAGTCGTTAAAACCTGTGGATACCAGCCGACCTCCACAGTATATAGGCTTATCCGGGTGCAGGGGGCACCGCCCGGATGGACTTCATTTCCCCCATACTCGTGGGACTACAAATGGAAACAAGTAACTCAAATAAAACAACGGATGAATCTACACTACACAACGAAACTGGCATACAGAAAGGACTTCTGAATTTAAGAGAAAACTCGAGAGAAGGGGAGGAGCGGCGATTGCATCAGCGGTCGCAATCGTTTAAAAATATCTGCAGGCCCTCCACTCCTCTTAGCCTAGATGGGAGGGAGCGAGCAGAGGAAAGCGATAGCTCGGTAAGATCAGAGAGGGAAACGCGTCGGCAGTCTCGTAAGCGCGGGAACTTGCGGTCCGATACTGAGGACGAGTCTGGTCATTTGGCAAAACGGGCACACAGTGAGGTGGACACAGAGGGAAAACCCAACAACAACAGCTCAGAAGAGGATGGCGCCCACATGCTACGAAGTCTAGCTGATATGCAAGAAATGCTGGACAAACCTCGCAACACAAAGGCGGAAATAATAAGCTCCATACGCCGGGTTCTGCAGACTCTGCAGACAGGTATTAAGGAGCTCTGCAACCAGGCGGTGTCGCGTGAACGTGAGCTGGCGAACCAAATTACGGATCTCCAACAGGAGATCAAATCTCTCACCTCTCCTTCCAATGCGACGGCGCCATCTTTGGCTGTACCGGCCACAGGGGTGCCAGAAGGGACCCCACTGTCTTCGTCGACATCGGGATCAGGGTTGACAAGTGGCCCCGTGGGCACTTTTTCAGTAGCCCGCCCAGCAAGGCAGGACCACCCGGACTGGGAGCAAATTGAGGTCATCATGAATAAAGAGTTTGCTCGATTCCAGTCCGGGCTTTTGGATAGGTTTTTCCCCGAAAGAGGTGCTAGACCTCCTCTAGGCCAGGGGCAGACTTCCAAGGAGCAGCAGCCGGCGGCAACAGCCCCAGCTACTAATTCTTCCGAGAAGAAAAAAAAGAAGAAGAGGAAAAGAAAAAATAAAAAGAAGGCAAAAGGGCCGGCTGCTCAATTGGCCCCGGTAACGAGTCAGGCGACCAGTATAGGGATCCAGCCGGGAGCAGCGATAAGCCAGGAAAGGAGCACTTGGGCCCAAGTTGCTGGGAGGAAAACCCAAGTTGCCACTGCGAGACAGGGTACCGGGGTCACTCCCATAAAAAGTAAGAAGTTCCAGTTACCGCGTCCACCCGCCAATGCCGCCGTTCTGGTTGCGATACCTCCAGGATCTAATACCTCACTGGCAGATATCATGCAGAAGGCAAAGGCCCGTATTAGGTTAGCAGAGCTCGGGATCACGGGTGGGGTTCGCCAGCGAAAAGCTGTCACCGGGGACCTAATATTGGAGGTCCCCGGTCCTGATAGCGCTGCCAAAGCAGACGCTTTGGTCGATCGCTTGCGTGCAGTCATGGGCGATACAGACGCGCGGTTCATGCGTCCATGTAAGACGGCCGAACTGCGGGTGATGGATCTGGACGAATCCATTACCCCCACCGAGGTCGCGGAGGCAATAGCCGCAGCGAGTAGCTGTTCTCCGTCCGACTTCAAGGTCGGGGAGATCCGCAGAACCATAGCCCGGTTGGGAACAGTTTGGGTCCGGGGCCCACTTGCAGCGGTACGCCAAGTTGCGGCGGCCCAACGCGTGCAGGTAGGCTGGGCATCCGTCCGGGTCGAAGCGTTATCACCACGACCCTTGCAATGCTTCCAGTGCCTCGAAATGGGGCACGTTAAAGCGAAATGCTCGGGTCACGCCGACAGAAGTAGACTTTGCTACCGCTGTGGGGAGTTGGGCCATAAAGCCCGAGACTGTGCAGCGGACGCGCCGAAGTGTCCGGTGTGCGGCGATTACGGTCGGCCTGCCAACCATCGGATGGGCAGCAAGAGTTGCTGTCCACCGAAGAAGAAAAAGGGCGGAGAGGTTCAGCCTCGCTCCGCCCTTACTCAAGCGGGCCAGTTAGTTTCGAGTGGTAACTCGACGGGAGAGGCAATGGAGGTATAAAATTCCAACCACTCATAAGAGTTCTCCAGGGCAACCTCAACCACTGCCGCGCAGCACAGGATCTGTTGATCCAGACGCTCACGGAGCAGTCGGTTGCCCTGGCAGCCATTGCAGAGCCCTATTCCGTCCCGGACCATCCGCGTTGGTTCGGGGCGGTCGATGGCTCTGCGGCTATTTATTGGTCGGGAGGGGAAGGCCTCCATTGCTCTTTCCTGAGCAATGGTGTAGGGTTTGTGGCAGTGGAGTGGGGAGTAATGGTGGTAGTGAGCTGTTACTTCTCCCCTAATCGCGGCCTAGCCGAATATGAGGCATACCTGCACGGGTTGGGGAACTGTATCCGCACTTACGCTTCCCGTCCGGTATTCGTGCTGGGTGACTTCAACGCCCACTCAAGGGAGTGGGGTGACACCCGGGACGACGCGAGGGGAGAAGCTATCCTGGAGTGGGCGGCTGGACTGGACCTTCGACTTCTAAATCGGGGTTCAGTCAGTACCTGTGTGCGGTGGCAGGGGGAGTCGATTGTCGACCTATCGTGGGCGACTCCTTCTGCAGTACACATGGTATCGGGATGGCGGGTGGCGGAGGAAGTGGTTAGTCTCTCTGACCACCGGCACATCTTATTTGATGTGTCTCTCTGCCGCCCTTGCCGCTCACGCCAGGAAAGAGAACCTCCGCGACGATGGTCCCTTAAGCGGCTCAATAGAGAGATGGTCGTAGCCGCATCCCACGTCGCGGATTGGTCGGAGGAAAGGGTTTCGTCCGATCCGGAAGAACTGGCGGCCTGGTTTGGGAGCATTATGGCGTCCATATGTGACGCCTCAATGCCCCGGGTCATGCCAGTCAGGAAGGGCTCGGCGTATTGGTGGAGCGCAGAGATCTCGCGGCTGAGAATGACAGTCGCTAGATTGCGCCGCCCCTACCTTCGAGCCCGGAGAAGACGGCGAGCCACAGTCGAGGAGATCGACGGAGCACGGCGGGAATATGGAGCTGCCGTAAAGGCTCTCAGCGATGCAATCGCCGAGGCCAAGGCTCGGTCCTGGAGAGAGCTCATCGCGGGACTGGATAGGGACCCATGGGGGCGACCATATAGAATGGTGTTGGGCAAGCTCAGACCATGGGTTCCTCCGTTGACAGAAACCCTGGACCCGGAGTTTGTAGGAAGAGTGTTAAACACGCTCTTCCCAAGGGTCCAGGATAGTCCCCCGATCGCTCCGATACAATCGGACCGGTTACTCTGGTCCGACGATTGTGAGGTGACGGAGGGAGAGCTGGATCGAGCTGTACGGCGGCTGGCTTCCCGCAACACCGCACCTGGTCCTGATGGTATTCCAGGCCGGGCGCTGGTGATAGCTCTATCGGTGCTGGGAGACAAACTGAGGCAGATATTTACTGAGTGTTTCGGCCTCGGTGTCTTCCCCCTCGGCTGGAAAGAAGCGAGACTGGTGCTCCTAAAAAAGGAAGGAAGGGCTGCAGATTCTCCCTCTGCGTTCCGACCGATATGCCTGCTGAACGAGTCGGGAAAACTCTTTGAGAGAGTTATCTCGGACCGTATCAGCGGGCACTTGTCGCGAGTGGGCCCTAATCTATCGGGCTGCCAGTTTGGATTCCGACGGGGACGCTCGACAGTAGACGCTATTAGGTGTGTTCGCTCCCTGTCGGAGTCGGCAGTCCGATCGGGGGGGGTGGCGTTGGCAGTTAGCCTTGATATCGTCAACGCTTTTGGCACCCTCCCCTGGCGGACAATTAGGGCGGCCCTTGAATATCACGAGGTGCCGCCCTACCTGCGTGCCGTCATAGAGGCCTATCTGCGCGACAGGACGGTGAAGTTTGTCGATCGGAACGGGGTGGAGAATCGAAGGGAGGTGTGTTGCGGGGTTCCTCAGGGGTCCGTATTGGGCCCACTGTTATGGAACCTCGCATACGACGCTGTCCTTCGCACTAGTCTGCCCTCTGGCCTAAGTGTCGTCTGCTATGCGGACGATACCTTAATACTGGCTAGAGGGTCACGCTTTGAGGATGTGCTTAGGCTCGCCGAGCAAGGGGTGGCTTGTGTCGTGGAAAAAATTCGTGAGCTGGGCCTGAGGGTAGCGCCTCAGAAAACTGAGGCGATATGGTTCCATGGCCTACGTAAGCGCCAGGAACCACCCAGCTCATGCCTCCGGGTGGATGACACTGAAGTCCAGGTGGGCAAGTACATGAAGTACCTAGGCCTCATCCTGGACAGTCGGTGGAGCTTCGAAGAGCATTTCGGGCGACTAGTCCCTCGAGTAAGAGGGGTAGCAGGGGCGTTACATCGTCTGCTGCCCAATCTCGGGGGACCACGGGAAGAAGTTCGCTGCCTCTACATGGGCGTCGTGCGATCCATGGTCCTCTATGGGGCGCCCGTCTGGTCAAAGGACCTGGCGGGCTCCTCCCGCTGTAAGGCTCAACTCGGGAGTCTGCAGCGGCTGATGGCCATACGGATCGCACGGGGCTACCGCACGATCTCGTACGAGGCAGCGTTGGTTCTGGCGCGGTCTCCGCCGTTCGACATTCTGGCCAACATGGACACGATGGTCTACGACCAAATTCGTTCTGTCGGTCAGAGTGACGAAGGGGCGGCGCCGGATCACGAGCCCGGAATGTTACGGCGGAATGCACACACGCAAGCCCTGCAGGCTTGGCGGGCACGGCTCGAAATCCAGGGCTGTGCCAGCCAACGCGCTGTTGGAGCCGTTCTGCCGAACTTCGAAGCTTGGGTAGGGAGGACCGACTGTGTCACCTACCGATTAACTCAGGTCCTCACCGGGCACGGTTGCTTCGGTGAGTACCTGAACAGGATCGGACGTGAGGCTACGGCACAATGCCACCACTGCGGATCCGACCGGGACTCCGCCCAGCACACGCTGGAGGACTGCCCTGCGTGGGAGTCCGAGCGTCGAGTCCTGGTCGGACAAATCGGACGAAACCTTTCACCGCCAGCATTGATTGCAGCAATGCTGGCGAGTAGTGAGGGTTGGGAAGCCGCGGTCTCCTTCTGTGAGGACGTTATGCTCCAGAAGGAGTCCGCAGAGCGGCATCGGGAAAGGGCCGATCCCGCTCGAAGAAGGCGACGAAGGGGACGCGGTAGAGGCCGCTAGCTCCCCAATCGTCGCCTAAGGGTCGTTTGTGGCCACATCTGGGGAAGATGTGACCGCTGTAGGCGACCCGAGAACGGTGACACCCCGGTGCGGCCCGGGGGGTGTCGTCCAAGGCGGGTCGGTTTTCCGCGTCTTAACGTGTAAAGCGGTGAGAGGCGTGACACCGACCTGCCACGGGGGTGACTCTGGTCACCCCGGGATGTACCTCAGTCATGAGCTACGGCAGGGGGGACTCCAGAAGCCGCCGATGCGTTCCTGGAGCTCCTCCCGACTGCCGAGGTAGGCCGCCGCGGTGGTTTAGTGGGTAGACCGGTTCGCCGGGAGTCCCACACACGCCCTTCGTATCCCCGACGGAGGGTATGGTGCGAAAAGCATTCCCCGCGTAAAAAAAAAAAAAAAAAAAAAAAAAGGTGGAATACTCAGTGGCCTTGGGGAACGCAGACTCACTTCACGTAAACGATTTGGTCGCTTATCAGCACTAACAAGTAACTAACATCACGGCGGTCATGGTACGATTGCGTCGAGATCGTCCTCCATGTCGCTCGGCCACGCTGCCCGTGATACGATAGCGTGTCCAGATGCCGCTTATGACGCTCTGTGTAGTGCCAAGAGCGAAAGCCACAGTACGTTGCCTGAAACCAGCTTGCAACATTCCGACGGCTCTCATAGTTTCTTGTCGTGTTAAATGATGTCGTCGCTATATATCAATGCATTTTTTTAATTTCCGATCCAGAAATTCTAATGGTTTCGTAAAAACGGTATTACACTATTTTTAGGAATCCTGATTGTCAGTTGGTTTTCTATTTTTAATCAAAATTTAAAGAAAAATCTTTATTCAAATAGTGAAATGCACTATAAAGAATCAGTAACGATCCAAAAAAGTTAAAATAATAATCCTCAATTTGCATTTGATACTCTAAAACGTAGTACAAATTATAGTAAATATTAGAATTAAATAGGAATTAATGGTTTATGCCCATTGAAATTAAAGTTATAAATATTTTATTGATAATAATAATAAATAAACTGATAAAATATTGTTTTGATGTTTATACATTAAAAATAAACTAAGTTATTTCTGACGCAATACTCAGTGAAATAAATAAAATTTTCGTAAATATTAATAAATCTTAATTTATAAAAAAGTAGGTAAGTAGGAGGAAAAAATGCTTTTACGCGAGCGAAGCAGCGGGCAAAATCTAGTGTACCATAATTTATATTTTTTTTGAGTTAGACAAGTTACCACGATTTGTTAAATATATAAATAAAATTTACGAGAGGTGTAATGTACGTGTCTATCTCGTTCTGGACTAAGGATTGCGGAATCCGTATCGGTCCTGAAAAATTGAGTTCAACACTTGACTGACAATCTTTCCAATGTATCATTATCGATTTATTAAATACACCCGTATACCAGATATCTGTCACATATATTAATCATAACACATATATTAATGGAACCAAATATACCTATGACTTGGATTGTACGAGTGCAACTTTTCTTTTGTAAAATACTAATTTAGGAAGGGTACCTACCACTCACTCATTTTTATCAATCTCAACGATACAACAGCTAAGGATAAGCCTCCACTAATTGCCATTACCATTGACATGGTAGGCAAACAGGAAGAAAATGTGTCTGCTTAATAGGTTTAGCAGGTATCTCCACTAATCATGCATGCAGAAAAGTCTTTATTCTAAAATAAGCAAATTACTCACCATTTCCTCGAATCCAAAATAGTTGTGTATGAACAAAAAACTCTTCCACATATTTTTTTCGCAGACTCTGCTATGTTCTTCCACTACCAGGTTCCACTGGGGGCCGTTGTTTACATCGGGCAGAATGTACGTGCAGAATAACATCAGACTCACGAAGAGAGGAAAAAGTCTAAAAGAAAAAAAAGAAAAATCAACATTAGTTTTAAATAATCTATCTTTATTACAACGTGGTTAATGGATAGAGTAATAATAATATATAAGGTTTTTTATTAGACACAATATGGATCCTTAAAGCTGAAAAGGAATAATTATTTTGGGAGGTCAGCCGTTGAGTAGTAGAGGCAGAGCGCACGCATCTTTCAATCATTTCATTAAATATAAGTCCCCTTCCGATTTAGAGAGAGGGTGTTTTGGTAAAACCTGCCTGCCAGTGGCAAGGTTTTGGCAGGCAAATGTTTCCTAGTAGACTTCTGGCTAGAGATCTCCAGGGCGTATAAGGTATACTGTTGAGAGTTTAATGGTTCGTTTACGTACACCTACATTACCATTTTACTGAGCTTTCGAATTTCGAAAGGAAGAAAACAATAGAAATGTAAATAGTCATTAGGAAGTCGAAAAATGCAATAGCCCGGCGAATAAAAAAAAGGTTCTAGAATGAAACCACGTCATCTGCTATTTATACAACCACTTAGTGTACTAGCGCGTATACTACGTTTATGGTTTTTACACCGGTTGCGTTTTGTTTTACGGAAGGATCCTGAGATCGAAGAACTATTATTTCATTATTATTCTCTTTATTCATCTTCATATAAATTATTTTTTTAAATATGTACATAAAAAAATATATTTAAATATATAAAAAAATAGTAGACCACCGACATCGGGTACGGGAATAAAGATACAAGATACCGGTAGCTACGGCTCCAACGACAGGAACCTCTTCACTATACGGGCCGAGAAGAACTACTTTCTGAATCAGTCCTTAATCCAGCCGTCTGACGCGAGCCTCTTAAGGTGTTGATCGAGGCTCTTGATTAATTCATGAGCAGATATGACAATCGGAATAATGATTCCCGGTTCGACATTCCACATATCGACAATCTCGTGAGACAAATCCAAATATTTGATTTGTTTATCTTTTTCAACTTTCACGAGGTTCTCGTCACGAGGAACAGTGATATAATTATTATTATTTCTAACACATAAAAACATGTTAATATAATTGTGTAATACGTAGTAGTATAATTCATAGCACGTGGAGATGTGAGAAAATTTTAATAATCACGCGTTAACTAATTCAATTTTAAATGCTTCCGACATTAAAGCGTTTCTTTCTTTTAAAGGTCTAGGCAATTACGAATGAGCAATAAAGTGCATTCAACACATCATTTAAGGTTTGTGTTGTTATATTGTGTCATAGTTATGTTGGTAAACCTTATACCAACATAAGGATTACTTTTCATTATCACATTTGTTTTAATTATCATTATTTTTTGAGAAAATACGATTCGATAATTTGTAGTTATGTCAGATTAGCTGGTGTTGTCAGTTTATTACGGGGTAATTTTACAAAAACTATGGGTAATCGTAAAAAGATGATGCTATTCCTATTTTACATTATTAAAAATGTTTATTGTTGAAGAAAATGATCCAGATCTTCGGGTCTGGGGATCATTTGGGTTATAGATTTCCTACGGATCCCGTACCAACGAATCGATGGATGGTTATACAGCGGACAAGAAATGAGGGCCGAGAGAGGCACGTTTCTGCTGACATTCGTATTTTACAATAAAGGGGGTTACGATGGCTAAAGAATGGATCTGTACCAAGAAATGTACTACAACCGACGCCACACAAAATCAAAATGCACGCAGTGTGTTTAGAATGCCTATCTGTAAAGGTTATCCTATTACATACTATTAATAAGATCTAATTTGGGTACGTATCCCTAAAAAGGTTTTGCAAGTAAAATAAAAATATATTGAGATCAATATCTATCTAAAATGAACTGGTACGATAAATTATGTATTGTAACGTTGACCCAAAGTAGTTTAACTATTGACGTTAGATAATACTGACCGTTGTAAATTGAAATTGACCACTCTTTTATCGCATTTTTTTGTTATTTTAGTTTTCTGATTAGTAATATATTTTGTAATAAATTAGTTTTAAGTTTAATTTTTTTTCTATTCAATTAATTATAGCATTCTCAAAATCGTCACAAACGATGGGCATAAAAAACTTATCTTTTGGTAAATACTATGAATATTGCTTTTTAAAACCGTCGAAAAATGGTGATAATAAAAACAGACAGAGATTATACGTCATTACCAACTTCAGACTTTGACGTCTGTCTGCTTCTGAATCAGGGGTCTGTCACCACTCTACCTCGATTATTAACACGTATAAAATAAACTTAACACTATGCCCAATAGAGTACATATTACATCTATTCTACCGTAAATGTTAAGAGTAGTTTACTTAAAAGTGTTGAATTTTACTAAAGAGGGAAGTGATTTATAAATTTATGTCTAATTCCTCTAATTCATTTCTAAATAGTTAGCGGTTTTCAAAACCGAGTTTACCTTCCCTTAGGGCTTTCAATGGGGTTTGGAATTAGTCTGCCTGTTTGCTATTTAAATATCATTATCTGCTGTTTGAAGGAATTTCAATGTAATTTTGTCTTTGCAATGGAGCACTGGCCGTCGGGATTTTTTGACGTGATAACGTCTTATAAATCGATGAACGCCGGCTGCACGCACGAAAAAATTTCACGTTCCGCCTGACCCGAACGTGCAAGCGAGAGCGCGGAACAAGCGACAGAGTTCGGATTGTGACGCATCTATCTCTCTCCCGCTCCATCGGCCGATGCGTCCGAGTAGAAGAGAGACAGCGGCAGCACACAACCTACACGTGAACTGTTTTGTCAACTGTTTATAAAGTGGAGTGAAAAGTTAATGTGGATTCCATTGTTTATTACAACAAAATTAAAAATTAATGTTTTTAAGCAGACTTTTAAAAATATTGTGTTTTCTTATGACTATGACGTTATCACGTAAAATTATCGTCCGTGAACCGACTTTACAGACAACCATATTTTTTGTTTATTTCTGGTCATTTCTATTACTTATTTGAATTGACTGACACAATATTAATCCACGAATATATAGTTTCTAGATAACGTATAAATTATTAAATGACATTTGCTTTTAAAATCCATAAGCACATTTTTGTATCTCGTGTATTTTGATTTACTTATCCTTCACCAGTGTGTATGTAAATTTCGGGGACTTCCTTCTTAGGGTATACCCGAGTCCCTTGCGATAGACTCACTTGTGACGGAACACCGTGTGGTTTTAGTCGGTTCGATTCCGACATACCACTTCACCGGTAGCCATGGTGAGGTAATGACCCGTAGGGGTTTCCACACGAATTAAATTGATATAAAACTGAGGCCATTCTTAATTGGTGTAATTAAGAATGGCCGTATGGTGTAATTAATCTACTCCTAACACAAGCATTTAGCTTAGCTGGAGGGGTTAACAAGAATACTAGCAATGTGTGACCTACGTTACTAGTAGTCTTTAAAAACAATAAAAAAAAAAAAATATAGTATGAAATAATTTCGTACATCAAATACTGCGTAAGATGAAATTGAGGGGAATTACCTATTGCAGATGCAAACAGTTTACTTCCCTTGTACGTCAGAAACTTTTGTTTATAAATAGATGGTATCTTAATCTGTTTATTGTTCCATCTAACAATGTTTTCAAAAAAGGTAGAAAACATTATTAAAACTACAAAACATTCAATGATCGTGACAGACTAACTGATAAACAGATAGCGTTCAGCATGAACCGTATTAAAATTGACAAACTCGTAGGAATTTGTTTACTAACAGTTTCTTTAGTGATTGGGGCCAATTTTGTTTACAAATTTTATAGATTTTTACAAGTAATAAATAATTATGCTTGATGTTGATATCCTAGGAAATATAATACATCGCTATTTAGATAGACCCAAACTAAGCAGAGCTTGTATATAACATATATAAGGGATGCTATTTTGCATTCTTTACACATCATACTTAAGTTAGCAATAGCATCTAGTTCTAAATTAGAGAATTTAATCGGCATTTCCCTTTGAGTTCTAATGGATAAAATAATATTTTTAATTTAAACCCAGTTCATCACTAACTTTTTAGTGAAAATGGTGATCAATTTTTCAATTCAGTACAAATCTAGATTAATGGTTAAAGGGGGAATTAATGAATGGTCCCGTTTGAAACAAAGGATGTATTTCGATGGTGCTATTCAAAGGTAATCAATCTTCTCTTAATGGTGATGGCTCCGATAAATTACAATGGTAAGACGTACCTAAACCATCTGGCGATGAGTCGGTCCTTAAGGTTGATAGTTCCTTTCCTTTCGAGGTCTTGAAGGAGGTTGTGTGCGTTTAAAAACCCGCTGAGGTACAAAAAGCTGTCGGTGTAAAGGATGGCAGACCGCCCGACGACCGCCCATGGCATGCCGAATACCTAAAACGTTGACGTCATTGTTAATATGATGTATAGGGCAATGGAATGTAATGAAACTACGCTTCTTGGTCCCACTCACTTGTAGGGCCCTAGAGATAAGAACGTCACAGTATCGTCGATGTAGGTTGTTATTTAGAATTTCAATTGAAGCCTAACGCATCACAGTGCATATATTGATTAACTTTTTTCGGACATATAACACTTGTGTATTTCCACACCTTCATATGTCTAAAGAAGTAGGTTGGCAGGTACTATACCTTCATGCTATAAGGGGGTGAGCTCATTATTGTCTTTCGTATATTGCAACTTTCCTAAATTGTCCGATCAAGAAATCCATTTCAAGCCCACGGAACAAGACCATAGCCTTTATTTTTAATTAAGTACTTGTATTAATTCTCATTACCCTTAAATATTCATTACGAAGCACGTGTAAAGTTAATGAGATCAACTTGTACCGAAAACTTCCAAGTACTTTCAACCCTAAAATGAAATTTAACCGAAACTTAAAGTGTTAAGATAGACATTCCCTTTAGATAAGGTACTTATCTGAAGTGAAACATTAAGTGACTTTATCAAAGCGATACTTGGATAAGTTTCAGTGTTGCCTCTTTTCCAAATGTATGATTTTTAAACTCACATTTTTTTCACCTTTATAATACTATCCTGAACTTAATCTATCTTCATTAAAGGTATTGCTCGCACTTTTTACTATAACTTTATATCCCTCCCATCGATTAGTCAAGGCGTCCCTGCGTTTCAGTTAGAATCAAATAAAACAGTACATATTCCTGTTTATTTGTGAATTTTACTACTGGTGTAACATTTCTATGCAACTCCGTCGCATTTCTGTTGCATTTCTAGTAACCCACTAGAAATGCAACATGGGAGACATGATGGCTCACGTTTTTTCAAATTAAATGCGTGAATGGTTTTAACTATCGTGAACAATTTATTTAAACTACGTTAGTCGACAAGCCGAATTCCTCATTAGGTGACTGAAATGGATTCAATAGCAGTTCTAGTCATTACGTTGCTGACGATGCCTAAAAATACACGATCATTTGTGGGAAACTGGTAAAAAAAACGATCTTTGTCGAGGTGGGTTCTTATTATTAAATCTCTTGAATAGTTTTATCATTTCCTAGTTACATGATTGGTTTTGGAGATTTCATATGCTTTTATTAGTTATTAGCAACCCGCCCCGGCTTCGCACGGGTAGCAGAGACATTTATCAACATACTTCAATCAATTTACAGAAAATATTATAATGATGAATAAAAAGTAGTGATGTAGTGATTTACGCCCACGTTTTTGTTTGTTTTCGTATAAGTTTTTCAAATTTACATGCCGAAACTACTAGGTCAAATTTACATGCCGAAACTACTAGGTCAAATTTACATGCCGAAACTACTAGGTCAAATTTACATGCCGAAACTACTAGGTCAAATTTACATGCCGAAACTACTAGGTCAAATTTACATGCCGAAACTACTATTTCAAATTTACATGCCGAAACTACTATTTCAAATTTACATGCCGAAACTACTAGGTCAAATTTACATGCCGAAACTACTAGGTCAAATTTACATGCCGAAATTACTAGGTCAAATTTGTTGAATCTTGTACTTCTTTCGATTTTACAAATTTTCAAACTAATATATATATCTATGTAATATATCAATCAACCAGTGTGGGGCTAAAATTAGTATTGAATCTTTGTGAGCTTTTCTAACCGTACATTACTTTTCATTTCACTATTCTCCATAAATGCCAATCTTTAAAACAACGAAATAATTAATATCATGCTTAAATTTGAACGTACTGTATATGTATATGATGAGTTCAATTTTAAGCATGATATCAGTCGAAGAATCCAACTCGGATGGAACGCACTTGGGAAGTTACACTTAATTTCCTTGTTTCGATCACAGAGTCTACAACGTCATATTCGCTCAAAAAACAGTGGGAAGATCTGTTCCGGATGTTTCCTCTACGAAATAAGGTTTGCAACTGAAGTAACAGACTTAGCTCTTGTAATTAGCAAGTACCTGGGAGACCGAACTTCCCTCTTTTGTTAATTAATATTTTTTTGTTAAATCGCGTTTTTACAGGAACTACAACTATGCAGTTGAACTTAAAATGCAAAACTGTATCTGTATACAAAATTTCATCAAAATCCTTAGAGCCGTTTAACCGAGAAACCGGAAATATTAATAAATACCTACATAAATAATTACATACATACAAGAATTGTTCGTTTAAAGTAATAAGATAAAAGGGGACAATGGTTAGGCTATATACATATACTCGCGCTTGTAGTTTAGTAGTTGTAATTGGGTATAAATACCCATATTTTGCCAACTATCATTTGGTCCTACCACGTAATAGCAGGCTAGTGTATTACCGCCAACCGGGTGCTTTGGGGATAAAGATATGAAATTTGGGAGTATATTGAAAGGGAAATGTGGACAAGAATGTAAGGTGATTGAAGGAAAAGGATACCGCTAACATGTTTGGATTGGGGAGTGTAGCTCGTGAAGGTCAGGGTTGTACCTGTAACTCGAACTGGCTGTTGGCGGAGAGTCCGAGCCCTCTTACACTGGTAAATTTTCGTTGAATTTTCAACGAACATTTTACCGTCCGTAAGCAAAACGAATCGTTTCTTGATTATAGGAATAGGGCATTACTAAATTTAGAATACATAGTTAAAGTCAAAGTGAAATACGAGTGTCTTCATTTTATAAAATTCTCTAAAAAAAATGAAAAGGTCTAATAGTTAGATAATATAATTTATCATGTTTTCGTTATTTACCAACGATGTATGTATGTATTACATTCAGTTGATTAAAATCGTTCTAGTCCATCCTAAGGTTGCCTGGAAGAGATTGCTTAAAGCGATAAGGCCGCCCTTTGTACACTTTAATGCTACACTTACATTATCCCACTAATATTATAAATGTGAAAGATTGGATGGATGGATGTTTGTTACTTTTTCACGCCAAAACTACCGAACCGATTGCGTTGAAACTTGGTATGTAGATAGCTGGAGACCTGGATTAACACAAAGACTACTTTCTATCCCGATATTCCCACGGGACCGAGACCTACGCGGGTAAAACCGCAGAGCGTTGCTAGTGTATTATATTTTCTTTAAAACTTGGTGTATCTATCTCTTTTAACTAAAAAAATATAGATCACCATCATATCACCGCAATAATAGGTTTGTTTGTCGAAAGTAAAACAAATCCTACTAATATTATAAACGCGAAAGTTTGTGAGCATGTATGGATGTTTGTTACTCTTTCAGGCAAAAACTACTGAACCGATTGCAATGAAACTTGATATGTAGATAGCTGGAGACCTGGATTAACACATAAGTTACTTTTCATCTCCATATTCCCACGGGATCGGGACTTACGCGGGTGAACCGCGGAGCGCGGCTAGTAATATATAAAATCTGGAAGAGTGAATCTATAACCGCCCGTGTCTAATTAGTTAAGCCTTGTGAGGAAAAATCTTATTTTGTTTTTTTGTTAGTTGGTCTTATTTAATTTAAAAAAAATATAACACTTCTAACGATGGAAAATTACGGGATGAAAAATACAGTTTATTATTAAAATTTATCACGATTTAGACGCGTTGAAGTTGGTGATAATTTTTTTATAGTATTTATTTTTTATAGTGAAATAATATACAGCACTGTTTCATCGTGCACTTTATGTTATTAAGATTCAAAGTAAGCAAACTACAATTCAGCATTGAAAGTATTGATACTAAAAACTAAGCAAGATAAAACTAATAGAGATCCGACAATTATTTGGACAAAAAGTTCTCGAGTCTTCGGAATATTGGAGCGGTGCAGGGGACGCTACTAGATAAATCGACGACTGTATTGTTCAGGAACTAATTTCCATAAAACGGCAATTTTACAGATAAATATCTTATAGTTCAATTAGCTTTGGTGAGGTCATCTAAGACTTGCAAGTAAATTTAAAAAAGAATATTGACCAATATGGTTTTAACTTCAATTACTCTTCTTGAGTCTTGTTTGTTATTGCAAAACAGACCCCATTGCTAGGTGATAAGGGATCTGACTGTTTAAGTGTTCAACTCATTATCCCCTTACGTCTTTAGACTAATTATGATACTTATTATTGTAGTAAATCCTGCTTCCATAGTCTCATAATACCTATCCCACTAATATCATAAATGTGAAAGTTTGGATGGATAGATGGATGGATGGATGTTTTTACTCTTTCGCCAAACGCCAAAACTTCTAAACAGATTGTGATGAAACTTGGTATATAGATAGCTGGAGACCTGGATTAATATGTATATATAGCTACTTTTTATCCCGATATTCCCACGGGATCGGGACTGACGCGGGTGAAACCGCGGGGCGCTGCTAGTAGTTTATATTTTTTTGAAACGCATTACACATACACATTTCATCAGTTGTGCCCTGGTTACTTCTCGCTCAATTTTGTTGAAAAGAATTCAAGCCTGGCCTATTGGTCTAGTGGTTAGTGACCATGACTGCTGAGCCAGTGGTCGTGGGTTCGATTCCCACCCAGGACAAATAATTGTGTGATGAGCATGATCATTTGTTCTGTGTCTGGGTGTAGTTTATCTATAAAATGTATGTATTTAAAATATATAAGTATGATTTTCAGCAGTCTGGTTACCATAGTACAGGATCTGCTTAGTTTGTAATCAGACGGCCGTGTGTGTCATGTGAAGTTATTATTATTACTAATCTGGCAACACCGAGAAAAAAAACCTGTAGTATTTAAGGTGTGATTGTAGGACATACTTTATATTTAAAAAACTGATATAAACCAATACAATTATACTCACAGCAGAAAAACTGACTTTGTTCACATAAGGGTTATGTGCCATAGCCATAGATTTATGAGCAATCAGCAGCGCTAAGGCGTTTATTCCTCTAAATGCATCAATACCCTTGACATTCGTTCGAGAATCGGATAGGTCAAAGATCTTCTTTAAGTTTCTTTTCAAGGAAAACGCGTTGAGAAGTTTCTCAAAGTTTGTCACTCCTTCCTTGTCATCGTCTAAGATAGTACCTAAGCTCAGTAGCAGGATAATTGCCAGGAAAAATGTGCTGTAACAAAGTAAAAAAATAAAATTTAGTCAAAAATCGGTAAACACATCCTCCAAGCTGTTGTTCTGGATCAAAATTGTAAACGAAAAATAACTATTGGTGTATACCATATTTAGTTTTCATTGTTTTATTCTTTTCTTGTGTGATAAATATCAATATATTAAATGTAGAAGCAAAACTTTTTAGGCGGTAATTTGAATAACTAAAAAGAATATTGTTTTCGGTAGCGTTTTTGGATTTTTAAAAGAAATAAACAAAATACCTGGTTGCCGATTTTCAAGAAAGCGAACGTTTCATGAATTTAAAAACATGTATTACCATAAATTTGTTAGAAGCTTGATATGAGTCATCACTTGTCTGCACCCTTTTGATTAAAAGTTTATTATAGTCCTCATAGCGAAAGGATTTATTCTATAATCTGTATGGCTGATGAACTATCGAACACTAACAACCCTTTATTAAATAACCTCAAACTGTTAACCTATGAAGATTAGAATTTACATTGTTTTATCTAAGTTATAGAGTTAAATAGCTTAAGTATTATGTAAACCAATGTTTTTAAATTTAACATACTATCCGACGTACTGTTGTTTCTTCTGTTTTACTCTTATGTAGCTGTTTTAAAGTACACCACACTCAGAACAACAAACAATTATCTTACTCACAACATTTGACAAGGTAGCAACGTGCATGTTGAAAACTACTTTTATCGATGTGTCAAAACCTCCACATGTAACATTTCTCCGAGGACACGATAAAGTGGTTATGTTGAAACCGAGCCGACTAAAACACAGAGTGCTCCGTCATGGGAGCCTATACTCGTTAGTTTGTAGGACAGAGGGCCCTACGTGCGCATCTCTAAACCTCCAACAGATCACTCGCATCACTACCAAGTACCCTAACCCGGTAGTCGTCAATTTACAAGTGAGTTTTGTATCTACAAATTTGTTGAATTTATGTTTTTAATCAGTGCCAGTATTGAACATTTATTTTATAGGTACATCAAAATGCAGTAGTAGATTGACAATATCAAAATGGTAAGTTTCTTGTTTTTGTGTGCTAACCATTACTGCAGCCAAACGGTAAGGCCAGTAGGACTCGAACCGACTAAAGCCACACAGTGTTCTATCACCGGGTCTTGTTGCTGGGGCTTCAGGTGTACCTTAAAAAGGAAATCCCTGAGAACTATGGCAGACTTGACCACGTGTTTAGCAAGGTGATCCCACTATGATGTGAGGGTCTCAAATTTAGTGAGGCCCGCGTGGAATATGGAGGCTGGAGATCATTTTGTCTGCAAAACGATATACTGAAAGGAGGAACCTTGTATAAAATAACGGTTTAGGAATACAATACTTAATTTCCTGAGAACCGTTAAATAAATTATTTTTACTATATGAAGCTAATCACACCAATTGTCTTATACTGTACACAGTTTCCCAGTGTTTTACTTCCTTAGAATAAATTAAGATCGCGTTCCTGAGATTGTTCACTGCTCAGTTCATCAAAAGATGAGGTAGTCAATTAATCATACCTTTACTAGACTGTCATACTAATATAATGTTTTATATGTATATTTTATCACAAATCTTAATGGATGGATGTTTGTAGAATATTAAGTGGATATGTACGGGGGGGACTACCTACAATTATGAGAATAAAAAGACCTATGTATCTATGTACCTAATAAAAACATTACTAAGATCTTTTGTTTTTGTGGTATAATAAAAATAATTTTGGATTGGTTTTTGAACGACTTCTTCAATCCCACTGTATTTTTTCTTGTTCTAGGTAGATTTATATTTAGAAACAATCTTTAGGTTTTATTTAAAATTTAGCACTCTTTAAATGAAAAAAGAAAGTTATTTGCAGACCAAAAAAAAAAGAAAAAGAATGCAATGAAATGAATAATAATATAAATGACACACTTGAAGCAAACTTTAATAGACCCAAAATTTTAAAAAGATCGAAATATTTATATTTATAATAGTAATAAAGCTAATAAAAAATGAACAAGAAAACATGTTAGACTGACCACTTTAGTCAAAAGATTTCGACTTCTAAGCTCGATTAAAAGAATAAATCACATAAAAAAAGAACTAATGTACGAGTCTAGTACCTACGTATTTAATATTAATTAGGTGCAACATGTTGACATCATCAACTGTTTTAGAGCTTAAGGCAACTATGTGCAACATAGCATTAACATAGTACGGATATCGTGCTTAATTAATAACTTTAGCTGGCTACTCATATCGCCTCATCACCCCTGCTGATTTAGCTGTGATATGTTATATACCTAATTAGGTTTATAGTTAGGGATAATTAGTAGTTGAGGGGAGTACGGAGTATCTGTTAGTACAATTAGTTCTGTTTAACCAATTTCAAAAAAGAGTAGGTTCTCAATTTGACTGCATGTTTTGTTGTTTAACTGTGTAGACAAAAAGGTGTCTGTCGTAGGACTGCACGAAAACATAACTTACACCAATAGTATACACACACACACATCTATATACATGTATCGAAGCGTGAGGGTCACGCGAGTTCAGTAGTTTTTCCCCATACCAAAAGAGCCCAGCGTGCCTAAATAAGTTTTCACTTCTAAAATGTTATTATTAATGTTTTTTATCTATACCCTCACTTCGAACATTTTGTTGAAAAAGATTAAAAACAATGTTTGCCAGAATAATTAACTCATTCTTTTGACTTTTTAGACAATAATTCTATAACAATTAGTTAATGTACCTAATCAGTATTTATATATACTTTTATCACTTTGTATTAGTCCAGGTTAGGCCCATCTATTTTAACAAAAATTAAACAACTCACATTGAAAGTGTTTTTCCAAAAGAGTAAGGTCTTTTGAAGTCTTTGACAGTACACATGGTGTTATGTACTTTAACTGAGATACCAAGATCGGATAGTCTTCCAGACAGTTCTTCCTCCAAATCAAAGCTGCTGCAAGAACTAGGGATGCAGACGCCCCAAAGCAAGCTGGAGTAACGAGGCACTCTGTGACCCATCTGGAACAAGAACAGAAAAGTTATGTTACAATAAAACAATCTTGACCTTAGTCTTCTGTTTTTTTAGCCAACTCTGGCATACAATTAACGGACACAAAATACACCTAAATTCAGATTAATTATATCTGTTGTGTATCAGTATAACATATTTTTATTGTTATATTAGGTAATACATCTACATCATTCTAAGCTTTCAATGGATTTTGAAATATATTTTAAAGGTTCTGTAAGAAAATCTTTTAAATCGGTTTGAATACAGACGTTGTCATCACTGTCCATTCAATACTATGAAGAAGAAATACTACTTATAAGCCTTAAATTGCTAAAATCAGAATGCAATAGGTGGTGTAAGTTTAGCGGTATATTAACATGAAAGATGACCTAACCGCTGCAATGACACATACCATAGGCAATGATGATTTCTGAACGTGAAGCCTATTAATTAAAATATATTCATCAGATAACAAGACACAGATAGAGGTTATACCTTTTCATTGTCGAAAGATTAAAAAGTCGAATTAAACGCTTCGACCGCTTCGTTTTGGTTCGAGTCGCCAGTTTGGAATGCACTACCTGCGTCTATTTTACCAGACAATTATGTATAATCCTGGAACTTCCAGGAGTAGAGTGAATAGGTTTCTTTTGGATAGGCGTCTTCATCGTCACTTTCCATCAGGTGAGTTTGAAGACAAACGCCTATTCCATTACCCAATAAAATAAATCAGTATTAGCAATAGTCTCGATGCATATCTGTCTTGTATTTCACAGAGAGTACAGTCCATATGTCATATGTACTTACGGTGCTAATTCGGCTCCAAAACAAACAAATCTTACTTATATTTTATAGGCAAAAGTTTGTGAGGATGGATGGATGGATGGATGTTTGTTTCACGCAAAAACAGCTGAATGGATCTGAATGACATTTTGCACAGAGATAGATTATAGTCTGGAATAGCACGTGGCTACTTTTATCCCGGAAAAATGTGGTTCCTGTGGGATAAATTTTACAAAAATTTACAAACGAACGAAGTCCGGGTAACAGTTAGTAATAAATCAACCATTAACACAACAAAATAATCATCTAGATCACGAACGCGCAAAACGACCCAAGGCTTCAAACTTAGTTAATATTCCGAGAGCAGAGCGCATCGGCTACTTTGTCAGCGTATTTGGTCCTACACTTGATTTTGAATCACAATTGTTATTGAGCAATACAATGGCCCTTGACCAAAGTCTACTGAAATATACAAAGAATTTGTTATTGATATCAAGTCTTTAGACAATAGTTGCCAATTTTGTGGCGGTATTGTTCGATGCTATCCATACGAGTTACAGAGTGGCTTTGTTGTATGTATATGTCATGAACATATATAACATTATATATAAACGAATCGGAAATTCTATGCCATTACTCCAGATGGGTTTCCTTTCAATGTTTGTCATGGATAGATACAATGTCTTTGTTAAAGAAACAGTGTGCTGACAACATTTATAATTGTTAAAATGATTAAATATTACACTGTATTATCATCATTTATTTATAACCCACCCTGCCCTGCCGCGATCACGACTCGAGAACCTTTATCTTCAGAGGTCGTCAGTTCTCCGAACTACATGACTACCCATTTTTAACCGACTTCAAAAAGAAAGAGGTTCTCAATTCAATAGTTTTTTGTAGTGCGTATGTAACGATATCTTTTATGTAACGATATCTCTTTTTAACCGACTTATTTTCAGGAAGGTTTTAGTATATAATATTTCTTGGTTTATTTGTTTTCGCAATAAAGTTCGTCGTCGAAGTCAGTTTATTTTTTGTTCAAAATTTCATTATTTAAATTCAGTATTGTTTTTTTTAAATCCATTCAATATGTTATTTATTACTAACTATACGATACATATGTTATATATGTTTTTTTATTATAAATGATTATATTGTTTTTCTACTTATCTGAATATGCAGAATTGTGTACCAGCTGATAGTAAAAAACTTTCGGATTGCAACCAAATGTTCAAAGAAACACGTAGATTACACAAGATTGAAAGATTGAAAACAGTATTATAATGTTATGATGTGTTGTTCGGTTTTGTGTTACATACATTACTGTTAGTCCTGTACCTGTCTCATATTTTTCCGTTACGGCAGAGATCTGCTGATATATTGAATACGGAATATGAATACATAATAAATGTGATGTAAATTTGCGGCATGACTATACTTCTAAAGATTCAAATCCTAAAACTGATATTAATACATAAGGTTTAATATTAGTAGGTTGTGAAAGTTCGGACCTACACAGATATTTACAACAACTGAGCTTGATGAAATTAAAGACTTTTTTGTAAGACATACTATGCTGTTGTAGACTTGAAAATGCTTCGGATTAAGTTGCTCTAATTTCTTTGCATGTATTTATGACGTTATTCATGCTGTTATGTATGCTGTATTCTTTTGTTTTGTTTGTAAATGAAAGTGTCATTTGGGATAGTATTACCTAGCTTAATTTTCACAACAGTCTGGCAGTTTTGAGTATTTCATTGACCTCAGTAGACCTAGGCTACTGCCTGTCGTGACTGGTTAGCCCAAAACTGAAATGGTTCTTTCATATAGACCTGGACGCCTACATGGTACACAGTTTGTTGAGTGACTTGAGTTTGTTTCGGTGGTGCTTAGATAGGTTAGCCATAGAAAATGCTGGCACCATCTAGCTTCAAAGAACAAATAGACGTGTAAAAGTGTTTGAAATATTATTTTTTATTCGCAAAATAAATTCACTTATTATTTAAATTACTAATATTAGAACCATCAAACTCATTGCAGTACACTAGTGTCTAAATGAAAACTATATAAAAAGCAAAAAAAAAACAAGTTTTGAATTTTTTTGAATATTTTGCAGGTGGGGTGTATAACCTAAGCAGCTTTGATCACGTGAAAGAATATTATTATGTTACTTACTTCAAAAGTATATTCATGCCTTCAAATAAGATGGGCTTGGAATTTCCAGAATCAGCCACTTCGAGTTACAGAAATAAAGTAAGAAAGAAAAGAAAATTTACTTTATTGCAATAACCTCAGCGTACATTTTTCTCCTTTTTTATGTTACCTTAGTCCATAATTTAAATACACATTGTTATTATTAACATACTTCACAAACATAATTTTTTAGTCTATGACTATACAAACAAGTATGCGATATGAACTTCTCGAACTGTTCCTTACACCTCCGAATTTATTCGTATAAGTAATCCCCCTTTTCTTCCATTAGCGTCCCTTCTTTCCTACCTTCCTCTTTCAATATACTCCCAATTTTCCCTTTTAATTCCTAAAGTGCCCGGTTGACAGCAATAGGCTTGCTTATTACGTAAGTGGGACTTAAGTTGCTCTTGCGGCTGTTTGTTTGAAGAGTTCTTCTGAACTATTATTGATTAACAATTATTTTGTAAGCCTAGAATCTGGTGATTAAGAAATTACATTGTAGGCTTTCAAAAAAAATCTTAATTGTACTTTCCTAATGTTTTCGTCCTTTCTGACGTCAATTAAATTGGGTTTATTACTTCACGAGACTATTCGGCACCATAAAACCATTAACATACAAGTAACATCGCTACATTTACATCGTGTAAAGCAATCTTCATTTATTAGTTGAAATTACATAGCGATAATTAATTATCATGCAAAGACAATAAATCAAGGGAAATTGAGAAATAATGGCGACCTTGAACTTGCGAGTTGTCGTGGTATTTTGTTGCGCGCATTATTGTCTCGTTTAGGCTGTCTGCACGGCGTACGAATAAATTATATAAGAACATACATTACATTGACAACGATAATAACCCTTCCCTCTCCCCTATTCGCGTCCTTCCCCTCTCCCCCCTCTCCCCTCTTTCCACTCTTCTACCCCTATCCCTTTCTTCTCCTACTCCCACCTTAAAGGGCAGCAACGCGCTTGTGACTCTCGAGTTACAGGTGCTCATGGGTGGCGGTAGTCATTTACCATCAGGTGATCCGTCTGCTCGTTTGCCCCCTATACCATAAAAAAAAAGAAAAGTTTTTAAAGTAGCAACACTGAAGGTTGAAGTCGTTATCCGGGCATAAAGTTGAAAATATTAGGACTTTAAAATAATAATACGTTTGTCTGATCCCAAACTAGGCAGAGCCTATGGTAAAAAGACTGCTAATAAACAAAGGTACTTATATATTTCTAAATACATATAAATTACACTCAGATACAGAACTTTATTTTAGTAAGTAATTAATTTGTTATACCACTAAAAAGGCAAAGAAGGATAGGACCCGCCTTATCGTAAGTGGTCCACGTAGTTGAAAAAGGCTTACAACAACAGGGGTTTTACGTGCAATTAGTGGTTGGTTGGTTACGCCTGATGGTCATTAGTTAAATGTAGGATCTTGTCACTTTTTTTTTTCGATTTTGATCTTATGTCGTTTATTTTTCCATTACTTCGAATTTAAAAATAAAGTGGATAGGTAAGGTAAAGTGGTAGGAATTTAAAGCAGTTAAAATAGAGATTTCTGAGAACTCAATTTTATTTAATTCAAAATCAATATTATGATAGAAAATTATTAAATATCTTCAATACTTACTAGTACTCTTTACCTGGATCTAACAATTGGATTTCCTGTTTAAGTTAAGATAAGACGCTAATATTCTTTTCGAGCTATGCTCAAAAACTTTGAGCAATAAAAGCTCAGAATCTTGTAATTCTATTAACACCTTTACATTTTTAGAATGTTGGCAACGTGCACAACACCTAAGCTTGTTACTTGATTCTAACGATTTTGTTAAGCTTGTTATTTGGTCCTAATGATTTGTGTAAAGTAATCTACTGTTTTTCTATCAATGTCAGCCTGACAAATATATCTTTTTGTCTTCCTATTATATTAATTTTATTATATAGAGGCAAAAGTGTTTACTTACAAATATGTAAGCATCGAAAACTGTGTTACTAACTGTCTAAGAATAATAAGGTACATTGTCAATTTTTTCGTAGAAGTAAGAAGAAAATTGATAATTTTTTCTTATCGCTCAGTTGCCATAAGAAAAAAGAAGAATTCATTTTTACCTTTAACATTTTCCTATTAGAATACCTACATTTTTTATTGGACTTTTTTTACAATTTTCATTTCATTTTATCATGTGATATTTTTACATACACCCTAAATACCTGAAACTCATGAATTGTAATTTAATAAGATTAAAAAAAAAAGATTTTCAGCCCAGTCTTAACAAGAACTCTGATATCGTACAGCAGAGTTAATCAAATTAAAAATCTATCATTCACAAGAAATCCGGTATCATGGAAAATCATGGTAAAACTTGAATCTTTAATTAATGATCGACATGACCATCATGGCACGTTTCGGAAAACCTCCAGTGGAAAAATTTGTTCAAGCTTAAGTTATATATTAAAATGAAGAAATTATTGGAATATTTGTTTTTAATGATAATTCCCTTGTATGGTATACTTTGAATTATGGTTTACGAGTAAATGAAGATTTACCATATTGTAATTTGTTTGTATGATTTTTTTTTTATTTAAGTTGCCCAACTTTTAAGGTTCTAATTTTATCTTCCTACAACGTATCTGTCAGTGTGTTATGTTTCCCATAATGTATCAAGTCGTCGTCAAAGAGTCAAATAGGAAACAGGTATAGTTATCGATAAATAATTGACCTGAATAAAATCCTTTAACAAACTCCACCAAGAAAAAACCCTCAGCTCAAAAGAATATCTTTAGAAAGATAACGTCGCTTCCGTACTGAACTCTGCAGCCACAAAAATGAAAAGGCCTAAGATTTTACTAGAAGGTTGCATATCGAAACATAATCAATTGCTAGTGTCAAGATCCGTCGCAATCCCTTCAACGTGGTACAACTATTAAATTAATCCTAAGGTCTTGCTTAGTTACACACAGTCTTACGAACTGTATCCTATCTACAGTTGTATCCTGCGTGTTAGTACGAAATCTTGGAGACTTAAAATTTCATGGAGGATCTTCTTGTAGGAGGTAGGAACTTTAGACTTGCTACAATTTATAAAAACATTCACTATAAGAAAGAAAAATATTCACTACTAATGCAGTGTTCTTTTCCTGCTGGCAACTTGGAAAATGTTCGAACGCTCCAGCATGAGGTTGGCAAAGCGCGAGCGATATCAGGCTATCTGTGTATTTGTTTACTAGCTCGGTGTAAAAGATCTATTCGTAACTATAACATTTTACAGAAGAACTGAAAATTGTTGTTAGAGCCCTTAATAGAGGGGACCGGCAACGAGCGCATGACACCTCATTCATGGTAATATGATCAGATTCCATTTACCATCAAGTTGGCCGCGTACTTGTTAGTCAAATCAGTAGTACTTACTATTTAAGAAAAAAAGACGTCAGAATTGCAATATGGCAATATAACTGAATAAAAGGTCGTACAGTTTATCGTATTTTTTTGCTAAAATATGAAGATAGTTCTTCCATTAATATATTTATAGCAGGCTTCGATTTGATATAAGATAGCAGGCAATTGAAAGTTCTTTGCTTGTTAAAAGTAAGGGTTAATTACCAAAAATACTTGCATTTCTCTACAAATATTTGTGAAATACTGTACCTCACTCACACGTTCTACCCGGTAAACATGCAGGCGTCTGACTAGCATAAGTTTTGAAATTACTTGCGTAAACCGACCATGTCTTAATTCATACGTATAGGAAACATTAAAAGATTTCATAAAATAAATAATCAATTCAACAAAACGTTATTACTGATTAACAACCGAGATAAGTAAGCCTAAAATCTAGAGTCTATTGTATGCAGCGCATGACTCCGGTTTTTATAAGAGATGTCTCGAAATATTGTTTATTTATGTGGCCAGACAAGTCAATGGATGCGATGACCTTCAAATGCAAATTATATGTTCCGTTTGCGATGTTCATAGTAACGACCACTCTGACGTAATAAAACCAAAAATGTTAACTGTTATGGGGAGTTGTTATTCTTCATCTTTGTGTTCCATGTTGGATCATATGTTTTTGAACTCCTGAATATCTTTAACGGCCTTCAGAACTTGTCGCTTCTCAGAGAAGAGACACAGTCGAAAACAGATATATTTCTTTAAATGGCGAGTATATATGAATATCCAACATAAATACATATTCGGAACATATACACAAAACTTTAAGAAAGGCTCCTAGCCATGTGGAATTGTCGCCACATGGCAGAAATTATTGCGGCGTGTAAGGTTGGTTGTTTATCCATCCTAGTATTGCACACTGTAAAATGGAATTTGCAAAACTTCTGTAGAGTAGTAGTGTAGAGATATTGCGGATTCCACTGGGACAAAAATAACTCAATGTAGGCCTATTTTAAGTTTCTGGTCACGCCTCTCCGATAAGCAGAGGTAATTGTATGAACCAATAACTGGGTGGTGAGTTTGTGATTTATGGATTGGAATGCAGGGATGGGCACGATCAGGCGAAGGCCGCTGTCCTATTAATCTTTAACCTTGACTGGCAACGGACGGTCTTGTCAGGATTCCGAAATGGACCATCCACCTGGGACAGAAAAAACCTTAATAATGCTCAGAAGCGATGGACGGGATAGAGAGACATTTCTGGAAGCATTTAGAGATGGCAGATACAGTACGTAAGATGCAGATAGTCATCCAGCCAGTCTTTAAGCTTGACTAATACCGGACAGGTCTGTTTCCTCTTATTCATGAGGCTCAGAACCTCTGTCAAATCAGCTTTGGTGTAGTTTGCTGGTCTGCCATCTTGCATCTGTTAATTTGACAAAGGCCACCTTTGGACAAAATTTGTCCATCAATGGGGGTGTTGTGTGGTTAGGATCAATAGCACTGTCATGGTTTTTTATATGATTAGTATCATGACGTTCAGGATGTTCTAATTAATAATAAATAACCACAAGCCATTGAGAGACGTGTCCGTAGTTGTACATCATGCGTATTGTAATAGGCGAACACCATTCTCAGCAGTAGAACTATTGATAATTGTTTTAATTAATTTTATTCGCATTTCTTAAGACTGTTACTAAGGGTTCACAAATTACTATCTAACTATTGCTTAATGCTACAGTATTTTATGGCTAACCTTTTATTACCCTTTTATTGCTAGACACGAGACTATTATTAACAACGTGGAAGTATTTTTTTTCCGTATAACTTTTTTTTTGTAACCAGAGTCAAATTCAGCTGATTAACGAGATACTACGAGTATGAAATAGATTCTTTACATGGGGTTTAACGACACTGTTTTAATTATAGTAACAGACGCTTCTGGAGGATATATACTAAGCAACATCCATCCTGACTATGAACAATCACAATTCAGCACCTATCACGATAGATAGGCATTTGACCATGACCTTGTACAATTTACTCAATCACAGTGATACGTGATTTAATGAGTGAAATGCTCAGTCATTCTGAACAGGACACTGTTTGTGTGCAATAAATTAACTAGTTTGTAACTGCATCAAACATATGAGATACATACAGTAAGAGATTCGGATTTCGGACTTATAAACGATACCATTATTGTTGTTGTTGTTATTGTATGTAGTTCATATAGCATCCGTCCGAATTTTAAACTATCTGTCCGTTCCTTAAAAGAATTCCTTGCGACGCGATGTCTGCAATTTGTAAGGTATTATGACGTGATGTAAAGTAGCTTTTAGTTTTTTTCAGAAACGGGCGCTCACGCGGCTGTCCATACGCTCAGATACGCAGATCAGATATTAATATAGTCACTTTAAAAAAAATGTGTGTGTGTACCAGAGTACACAAGTAAGAAGTGAAACTTCTTTACGACATATCATTTTTCTACTATTTGCAACTTCACGAAAATGGGGTAGATAAGGCTTAAGCCTTAAGAAATTATAAAACGAAATATATAATCACTCTCATTTTTCTTGTAAATTCACTTAAATTTGAATAAGTCTTTTTATTTTATCACTTTCAAATTAATATATTGTTATTCTTATTTCAAACCAAACTTCAAAACTAATATATTGTTGTTATTATTATAATATATTACATTATATTCTTTACGTCACTATACTAAACTTTGATAAAAAAAGCAACATGGCGCGTAACCGAAAAACGTGACGATTTTTTCAAAATTTCTCCCATACGTCGATAAAGAAGTTTCACTTCAAAAACATTGAAATCGGATTAGTAGGTTGTATATACTTCAGACATTTCATTTCATTTACATTTTTAGTCGCTGTTAGTGCTAGTTGACTAGCTACTAATCAAAAAAAATTAGCGACATATATCTATTCGAGTATAAATTAGAAGCTCAACAGACTGAAAGTAGAGAAAGTCTCAAGGTTTTACGATAACCTTGTGTAATATGCTACCTACGGAATATTACGACACTGCTTTCCAATCAGGGATATGTCTCATCGTAACTTTATTACTTCCAAGTCCTTGATAAGCTAAAAGTTTTCTAAATTGTTCGACATGACGTAACAATATTATTGTCAGTTCTATGGTGGTAGGCCCCCTTGGAGTCTGTTTGTATCGTCTCTAGTTTTCTATATGTATTTCTGTCTAGGTAGTATTGACAGACCGTATCCCTAATGGAGTGGAGAAGTATGGTGGTGATGCTAATTTTAACGAGTTTGAAATAAATCGAGTGACAGGTCCAGGTACCACCTTAATCACGGACTAGAAGAATCAGCTGTAAACTTCTGTAAGAAGTAGGATACAGCCAATTTCTGCTTTTCAAAGCCGACCTGGAGACTATATTCATGGCATCTGATGATTTGCCATGAATTAAAAAAAAATGCTGTCGACTATCTATGCAAGAAAACACCTTGGTTTATATTTGTTATTTTTTGGTGGCAATACCTACCATTTTATAATTGCATAACGGTGATAGAATAGTTGTTATTATTATTGACTGGCCTGTTGGTCTAGTGGTTAGTGACCCTGACTGCTAAGCCAGAGGTCGTGGGTTTGATTCCCACCCAGGACAAATAATTGTGTGATGAGCACGATCATTTGTTCTGTGTCTGGGTGTAATTTATCTATAATATGTATGTATTTAGAAGTATATAAGTATGTTTATCAGCAGTCTGGTTACCATAGTAAAGGCTCTGCCTAGTTTGGGATCAGACGGCCGTGGGTGAAATGAGTGGAGTTATTATAATTTATATTATTATATTATTATAGAATACAAAACTATAAAACCAATGTTTAAATAATTTCAAAAAAATAATAGGAAACATTTTCTCAACACAAAATAGTCACAAGTTACCTCTGGACTGTCGGAAATTATAGCTATTATTTCATAACGGAAGAGGGTAGGCTGTGAAAACTAATACAAACACCGTCCTTAGTAACTACGATTGTGTTGATGATAATAGAAATTTGGTGAAATTATGATTTAATTGCGCGGGGGTTGTTTTTTGTTAAATGAGTTGAAAGAATTATTATGACAGAATTACAAAAAAAATTAAAGTAGGTTAAGATAGGTAAGATAAACGGCATTGGTTGTTATTACTATAAACGCGTGGTAAATAACATTGATAAAAAAGAATAAGCCCAAACAGCAGAGGTAGCTGTTGTAGTGTGGTTAGAACTACATATTATTATGAGTACCAAGTTTCAACAAAATCGGTTTCATAAGTGAAAACTCAGAGGGTGAACAATCATTCATTCCCTATTTCTTTTGTTTTCGGTTGAACTTACCACCAACTACGAAGTATACCCTAACCCTTATCGAATAATAAAATAATTATCGAGATCGGACTACCCTGTAAAAAGTTATAAGTCGACAAAAAAATGGGTTGACTTGAGAACGTCCTCCATTTTAATTTGGAATTTCGCAGCTGTTCTTTAACAAAAATACTCAAATACAGCATGCGTTCATAGTTAAACTGAATTCACATTCTAAATAAATTACTGAATTTGATTAAGTTTTTTGTCTAGGTCATCAAGATGATTAATGGGATACCGACCTATTCACTCCGTATGTTTCAGCTTATGCTAGTGCAGAAGTGATTGGACATCTTCGCATAGAGGTCCGAAATGCACATTGTTAGACCTTGGACGACAATATAGCGTTATGATGAGCTTCGAACTATAAGAAATACAATAAAGTAGCAGAATATTAATTCATTTCCCTTGGATTATCACAGTAAACTTTGGGTTTATACCCATGTACAAATCTGATCTATAAGAAAATGACTATAAATATTAATAGTTTTCAACGTAACTTTAACCATATTTCCTTTTTCCAACACTACAAACACCTATGTACCCATTGATATCGTCATCATTTAACATTGCGTTTACATTTGAAATCAATGTTAAAAGTAATTCATTTTTATGCTGTAATTTATCTCTATGTTTTTAGTCATTTATAAGTATGTTTATCAGCAGTCTGGTAACTGGCTCTGCCTATTTTGAGATCAGAGGGCCGTGTGTGAGGTATTTAAAGTATTTTTATTATTATTAATGTAAAGAGATTCTACGTTTTGGTTGCTATATGTATTGTATTATCTGTATTTTTTTATGGTACTTGGTTATTGGTGACTTGTCCCCAGCAAACGAGCAGACAAGTCACCTGATGGTAAGTGACAGCGCCGCCCATGGGCACCTGCAACTCAAGAGTCACAAGTGCGTTGCGCGCCTTTAAAGTAGGGGAAGAGGGAGAGTGCGGGGAGGAAGAGAAGAGGGGCAGAGGGGGAGAGGAAAGGGTTAAAGCCTCCGGTAACTTCACTCACTCAGCGAAATACATTGTAAATTGCTTAACTGCCGGTTTTCTGTGAGGCCGTGGTATCACTCCGGTCGAGCCAGTCCATACGTGCCGAAGCATGGCTCTCCGTCAGTAAAAATGTATATTTGTAATTTAGTTTGTTTGTCTTACAAAATTTTATAATGACTAACTGAATGAATAAGTCATTGGCATTGGCTACACAGCAAAATGTAATAGTGGGAGAGGAGCCATGATGGAATAAGAGAGCGTCATGCCATTTGCAGACGTCATACGACTCGACTCGAATCGACTTTCATCCCCGAAGGCGTGCCAATAGATTTCCTTCACGACTACGCTTTTTTCCCTAGTTTCTTTTGTAATAAATCAGGTGAGCTTATTGTTATTATAACGAAAAAGAACATTAGTTATGCCATCAAATTATGATAATAAAACACGTGACAGTTTAATAAAACCAAGGGTTTTGATTGAACTGTCACACTAACAAATCTATGCTCTAATTTACCAACTAAAAGAAAAAACAAATATACGGGTTGACTTAAGAGTCTAATCCATTTTGTCGTTGATTAAAAACTAATGTTAACATACGGTTTTCTATAGAGTTTTTTCTTCACACCTTTTAACCCACTACTATTAAATTAAGTTCACAATTAAAGATACTGGTATACGGATCAGTGCCAAACTTGTACAGTTTCGCAACCGGACAAGGCTGTTTGAAAAGCTGCCCGAGTTTCAAGGTCACGGTTTGCTGGAGCCCGTAAGTGCAAGTACATTACAACATCTCTTATGAAATAACCCCACCTTCAGCTTGCACGATGTTTTGGACTGCATGTTGACTAATGCAGTTTTCTGTTTTAGGATATCCAGATTTTGGGTATATTTTCGACCAGGTCCCATCTAAGAAGAAGTCTTCTGTGATGCGATACACATTACCTATACATATTATTATAATAAACATACTTTGTTTTTAGTACGAAACATTGCTAATATTTTATTCTATCATTTTATTTAATATTCTCTAAATTTCTCCTTTTGTACTCTAACTGTATTGTGTGGATAATCGATTACAAGACGCGTAGATTTGTAAAACAGTAATGTTTTCAGAAAAGACCAAGATCTAAATACTTTGATCAAAATCGTCGAGCTGATTCCGAGTTACAGGAAATTTACATGCTTACATACAAAGGGTTATGTTGGGAAGTTAGAATGTATACTAATATAAATGAACTAGTCTAATGTAAATACTAATTGGCTCAAGAACTTTTATTGCGCGATGCAGCATCAGTATTTAATATATACTCGCACTTGGGCTTGTCTTCGCTTGAAGTATGTTTTTAACCGACTTCAAAAAGGAGGAGGTTCTTAATCCCACTGGTTTTTTCTGCGCATGGAAGAGATATTCCCCATTTGTGAACCGATTTCAATTGTTGTATGTGGATGTCTCCGCACTACGTAAAAGTCATTTCAGTGATTTAGTTATGAATAAATGTTGTTGCTATAAAATGTGAGGTTAAAGAACTTAGTTAAACTTTGAATCGTATAGTCTACAGTCGTTGCTGTACGATTGGTAAGAATAATGTTTTAAAGCAAGATGTGCATGAAATTTGAACGGTCACGGCCATGGCGATTATTAGTAGGTGTACTGACTAGCAGCTAATCGTGAAGACATCGGCCTTGACTTGATAGATTGCGGATCGATATCCTGCTACGGAATAAACCCTTTCCTACTTTCGGTTCAACTTGGAATTGAAAAATGTAGCCACTCACTAGGTACTTACACCGCAGGTTATTGAGTAGTTACCATACAAGTGGGTGCAGTGCAGGTACAATAGTGAGAACTATATTAGATTGGATAGTAATGTTATTCGGAATCTTTAAGTTTTTTTGGTAGTAGCTGACCACACAAAAGCTATCTTGTAGGTTTGAATACTACCATGCATACAA
Organism: Callimorpha dominula; assembly: GCA_949752705.1. Classification (NCBI taxonomy): domain Eukaryota; kingdom Metazoa; phylum Arthropoda; class Insecta; order Lepidoptera; family Erebidae; genus Callimorpha; species Callimorpha dominula. Next base: position 21,545,334 of record OX456995.1, on the reverse strand, counting down.
ACCTATATTCTATTTTTTTGCTATAAACTATCATTATTACTTTAATTTTTTTTTAACTGTTTGTTTTTGATATTGTGTAGAAGGCATTACTCAAATAGTTAATGTTACTTACACATCTTCTACAAAAGCATATTATGTTGTAAACATACAGGTAAGTATAAAAGTAATTTAGAAATAACTAGCAATAGCTTCGCTCGCGTGTAGCGAAGCCGCACGGGAACTGCTAGTTATTTCTTTTATGTATTTTGCGCGGAACCCTAATTCTTTATCCGTTTCTTTTCCAAAAGTCCCGTGGAAATCGGTCGAGATTAGCCGGAACAAACAGGCAGACAGACCAACAAAAATAGAAAATAATCAAATATTTAGCCATTGGTAAAAACTACTATTTTGACATTACAAACACTTAAATCTGTCTAATCTGTTCTAAAGCCTATTTTTAGGTCTTTTAAAGGATATTATTTATATTGAATAATAAATATCAGAAATGACGATTATGTATGAGATAATATACCTACGTCAAATCTTACAGCAATCATGATGCTGAATTAAAAAAAACTTCAATAAAAAAAAATCATTTCGTAGTTTTAAAAGATTAACAAAAATCCTTACTAAAAAGAATGGACGATTATGTATGAGATAATTAATATACCTACGTCAGTTCTTACAGCAATCATGATGCTGAATTAAAAAAAACTTCAATAAAAAAAATCGTTTCGTAGTTTTAAAAGATAACCAAAAATCCATACGAAAAAGGAAGGACGATTTTGTATGAGATAATTAATATACCTACGTCAATTCTTACAGCAATCATGATGCTGATTTAAAAAAAAACTTCATTAAAAATATCGTTTCGTAGTTTTAAAAGATTACCTAAAATCCATACTCATATTTATACTATTAATATATAGGTAGTAGGATTTATAGGGGAATGTCAATAACCAAATGACAACCCTTCTAGCTAACAAGGATAATTCAGAGAAAAACTATCAATAGTGGTGTATACTCTCCAACACGAAACAAGATAATTTTTCTGAATATGTTTACTACAATACCATGTGTTGCCCTCAACATTTTAACAATCAATTATATTACTGGCAAGGCCAATACTATGTGCGTTTAAGAACACGCGTACTGACAGACGGGTGTCGCTCTTTTGCCTCATCTTAACAGAATGCTGTTGGATATCCGGTTACGTCACATCACTATGGATCGGAAATAATTACTTTTGATTCATTGAGGGTTTTCATTTAGCAGATTACAAGCTTTAGGCGTGTAAGTAGGTACCTTTTCTTAATTTTTAATCTGACCCAGTGTGACCAGAGAAACTTATTTAATCTGATAGAACCGACATCTTGCAGGCACAATAGATAAGCCATTGGAATTAGTCCTTTCCCGGAATTAAAGAAGCCCAAGTTGTTTCTTATAACATCCGCTTTCTACCAGTGATAGTCCCGTGAAAATAGGTTCAATCGAAATTAATTAAATAATTACCATCATCAGAAAATTCGATATTAAAGTCAACAACTTTCTTTAATATATCATTTATAGTTCTGTCCGTTCGTTTGTGGGATGCACTACCGGTACAAATTAGGCAAGCTGAAACCTTTAAGGCCTTTAAAAATTTGGTCAAGCAACATTATCAGTTACTGTAATACTATCACTTGTGTATGAATGTTTACGTATGTATGTATGTATGTATACAAGTATTTGTCTATATCTCGAAAAGTACGCCATCAACTACAATGTTTTTAATAAATAATTTTGATTTACTTCCATCCTAAGGTTGTCTGGTAGCGATCGCTTTTAGCGATAAGACCGCCTATTGTATTCTGATTTGTAAGATAATTATTTTTCAACTGTATTTTATTAATAGTGTACAATAAAGATTATTCTATCTTTTTTTTTATATACTATTGACAGATAGAATCTTGTTTAACAAAGTAAAGTATGAGTATTGATAAATAGCTTCACTTACATCAGTAATATTGCTCCTTATGTAGTGTCCACTGTGTACTAAAGTGTCGATGTCTTCCATATTTTTGTCTCCATGGAAGCTTACTTGAAGCGATGCGAGACAGTATTTCCCTCTGACTGCGCCATCGATGCTGAGACATTCGTCGAAATCACCATATTGGTTTCCATTGCCGCTTAGTATGCCTGCCGGAGGTTTCGCTGTTGCGTCGAACACTGAAACAAAATGGAAAATTCAATAATGGTGGACAAAATCTGTCGGTGGTTGGTGGCTTGGTCGTTGTTTCATCTCTATATGGCATTTACATAATGTATTTTTAGCCTTTTTGACTCCTACATGCTTTATCATGGTCTGATGTGATGTTTGCATACATGAAAAAGATCCCCTTTTTAATCTTTTTGTCGCCTGGTGGTCGAATTTCGATCGTAATTCACTATAAGTTTCTTTTTTTGGTTCATTTCATTGGCCAGTGTAACTTGAAGTATCATTGCATCGCTTTTCGTGCAATGACAGGCCAATATGTAATGGTGGGCTGTAGCTTGATGTAGCTATTTTCACAATATTTTTAAATTTGTTACAAACACATATTTAAACATATATAAACCAAACTTCAATACAATTAAAGGGACTGTAGTAGTAGTAGTAAACCAATCTGAAAAGATTAGTGTTTAATTGTGATTTTATTTGCAAGGTTGAGCCTTGCAAATAAAATCACAATTACACAACAAAAATAGCCACATCCATCAATCCCCAGGTAGAATTAATTTAGTATTATACCTAAACAAAAAAAAAACAGACAGGAAGATACGTGAAGTGTTTATATTAGACTTTAAAATACAGAGGCATTGTAAATAATTATGATCAATCGTTTCCTTTATTAAGTACTTTATATTCCTTCTAACCACGTGTTCAGCATTTTTATCGTATCGTGTGTGATCGATTAGACGTCTTGAACATTCATTGTAACGGAGTCAATAGTGAAAAGTAGTTCAGGGTTAAGAATGGTTGTGATCAAACTTGGTCACTATTACCCCCGAACTAGCACAGAAAGCCTGACTCGAAGTCTGACTGGCCTGTTGGTCTAGTGGTTAGTCATCCTAACTACTGAGCCAGAGGTCGTGGGTTTGATTTTCACCAAGGACAAATAATTGTGTGATGAGCATGATCATTTGTTCTGCGTACAGGTGTAATTTATCTATAATATGTCTCTACCTATTTAGTAATATATAGGGTATATCTGGCAAAGGAACACTTACTTAAATCATTGAAAGGGCAATCTAGCAAGAAGTTACAAAAAAAAAAATTGGAAAAAAAACTATTGGTTTAAAAGTTATGACTGTTTGAATTTTCAGGTATCAATACCTCCGTTTCTCATGAAAGCATGTGGAATGTGTAAAGTTAAAGATTTTAAATAGTACATATTTTTTTTTATTTTAGAACTATTCAGTCAGTTTTAGAGCAAAACCACAAAATCCGTTATACCGTTTGTCGTATCACCTCGCTTTGAGAGTATTTATTTATTTAGCGTCGAAAAAGCTTGGTGTGTTGAACAGATCAAGACGATATGTCACTCCGGCCCGCCGCTTACAACTTTATAAGACACACTTTCAGTTATTTAAGTAAGTGTTCCATTGTCATATACATCCTGTATAAGTATGTTTATCACCAGTCTGGTTACCATAGTACCATAGCAGTAGTAGTACTGGCTCTGCTTAGTTTGGGATCAGACGGCCGTATGTAAGGTATCTCAAGTTGTTATTTAATAGCTAGCAGCGCCCCGCGGTTTAAAATGCATGCGGGCGTCATAAAAATCCACTTTAATTTTTAAGGATTACTTTCATTTATTTATTCTACTTTAATTTATTGGATTGTTGAAATGGATAAGTTTTAAATCTTAACGGAATCCCGTTAAGATTTAAAATTTATCCATTTCAATCCAATATAAGGACACGGACAAAACACGTGTTGTCTTTTCCATAACGGTCGTGGCTATAGTGTCAACAGTTGGCGTAAGTATGTAAATTGTTCCCATATGTCCGGTGCACGACTTAATTATCATGTCAAGATCATGAAATCAATTTGATACCGAATAATTAATAGCAAAGTTTAGGTACAATGGACTCCCCGCATCTATCAGATGATCGCACCGTAAATAACCTGTAACGTATGTTTGACCTGTGTAAAACAGTGTTGCGTTATTGAATAAAATTGCAATAATTGCCTACATGCGTTTAAACGCAAAAATCTTTGCCTCTGAATGGTAATTCGAGATTCGGTGGGCAACGCTTCTTAGAGTTACAATTTATTTATTTTGTATTGTACTAAAAATAATGAGGCACGTTATTTTGTATTGTGCAATCGTCTTTTTGTTTGACATCAACAGTCACACAAACGTAAATTCTCTTTTCAGATTAAATTATGATTCTTTTATGATTTCTAGCCTAATAGATTAATTTATTAAAAGAATTGTACCTAAAACATTCAACAAAGAATACATGAAATGACAGTCATAACTACACGTCAACCCTCAAAATGTCAGACAGATTTTTCTTTAGCGTTTTAGAACGAATGATTTTTCGAACGGCAATCTCGTCCGTTGAACCTTGTATGTCAAATGTCACTGGTGAAATGACTGTAGGCGGTGAATACGAAATCTGCGAGTGAACACTCAAGGATGACATTGGCGTGACTCGAATGTGCATATGCAGAAGAAAAGTTTAGATCGCTGTCATCGGAGACTGATGGTCTGCGCGATCGTTTGAATATTTTATTTCCTTGGGCGACTGGGAGTTTTCGTTGTCATGGAGTTTGAAGTTAGGAATTGAGGATGAATCGCAAAATAAACCGTTTTATTAATGAAGCTTTTGTGCTTAAAGAAAGGGTTTTTTTTTTTAATATATGGTATTCAATTAATCAGTGTATGCATTTAAACTGTAAAATGAAGTAAAACGTCTTACTTTGCATTTTATTTCACAAGCTGGAATTTATGAGGACAAATCAATTGTCATTTGGCTGTGAATGGCCCTATGGAGTTCAAGTGCGCTAAAATGTATGTCATATATGCCATCTGCAAAATACACTGCCGCACTGCCCACAGTGCCCACCCCATTAAGTCGCGCTGATCACTTGCAGAAATCTGCACAAAGATATTTGCTATTTAACGCTTAAGCTATAACATAAGGGTTTGCCAAGGTTTTAGAGTTTACTCCTTAAGAATTGATTTTCATATAAGCCCACCGGATATTTAAGCGAAATTAATTGTCTTATAGGAGTTGTTTATTATGACATGGTATACCTAACATAATTTGAATAGATTAGTAACTAGTATCTTATTTGTGGTATAGTTTCCATAGACACAGAAATCTGTGTCATCGTACATTCAATGATGGTGTATAACAAATCAAATGAATTAGTTCACATCCTCCATTAGATTACTCATTTGCATAGGCAATGTGTTACTACATTGCTTGTATAAGATTTATTGTCTGTTTAAGGATGATTCTTCGTGACTCCATAATTAAATAAAGTTTTATTGTGTTGAATCACATTTAGATTTGTGCAAATTGGTATATAATTGCACTTAAGAATAATTTACATAAATAAATATTTGCTTGAAATTACAATTGTTTTATTAGCTTTACATGTTGAGATTTTGAGGCTTACTGCTACCTTACTATAAGTTAAAGCGTAATGTTTTTTTTTGTTAAATAGCCTTTAATATTTTTGAATATGAAACACAGATATTTGTCATCTTTTACACATCATTTCTTATTTAGTTATCAAATTCGGGGTAGCATGACAGGACATGTGATCAAGAACTACTGGTCTATAAAGCCATCTTAATACCGGTGTGGACTTATGGTATTGAACTTCTTCGTTCTGCTAGTCAAAAAATTCTAACCTAGAAATGCTACAGATTACAAAATTTTACGGGGTGGTTTGTGAGAAACTATGAAATCCATGAATACCTACCTAAAGATCTTCACGATAAAGAAAGAAGTAAACATGTACGTGTAAATAAATTGGATAAGAACCTCGTAAATAATCAAACCCCAACATGCCAAAAAAATATGACATACCTATACTGGACCTGAATCAGAGAGACTAAGAATAATAATAATAACTTGAGACACCTCACACACGGCTATCTGATCCTAAACTGGAGAGCCTATACTATGGTAACTAGACTGCTGATAAACATACTTATTAATTACTAAATAAATACATATTAAAGATAAATAACACCTAGACACAGAACAAATTATCGTGCTCAGCAGTCAGGATCATTAACCACTAGACCAATAGGCTTGTTTGTTTGATTGCTTTGTGTTTAAGTCAGTTTAAAAGAAAGAACTACATTATTAAAAAATATGTATAACTTACTGAAATCACATCTGATTATGCCTAGATAATTGCAGATTGGCCGATTGCCGATCAAAATGAGGGGAAAAAAAAGTACGTGCAAGTAAAAGTGCAGTCGTAAAGCTTTGGTATATCAAGAGAGAGTTGTCATTGAAGACTTATCAGTTCTGTTCTCGTGTGTACCTACTGAGACGTGAACTTGACCCTGATAAAGTAGATACTATGGAGTTCAAAAGAAAATATTGCGTAAGTACAAGCGCGATCACTATTTATCTTGCCAATAAATGTGTAGCTTTTTTTGCGTTTGCGCATTGTGCAATATTAATGAATCGACTAAACCTGTTCATGTTGAGTTCAGCTTTTATACTCTGCATGTCGTCATGTATTGAATTTCCATGTGCTATATGCACATATTATAATTTTGGTTGTGCGAATTTATATAAAAAAACTATCGGACTGGACAGAGGTGCTCCTGCCCGAACGTACGATCTTTTGGTGTTATAATTAATTTCGACAATAAAAAATACACTAAAATCTAAAAAAAATACATTAACACTTTGGTCAAAAAAATATAAAAATATAATTTGGAATGAATATAAACGTAAACCACCCTAGGACCTGCTTAAATACACACAACAAAAATCATCCAAATTGATCCAGCCGTTTAGAAGGAGTTCAGTCACAAATACACGTATAGAAAAATTATGTAGGTAAAGACCGCAATGCTGATTGATTTCCTCATCAAAACTTGAAGAAATTAGTGATGCTCATTCATTGGCGGCAACAATGTTCATGCATAAAAAAATAATCAGAATCAGTCTGGCCCTTTAGTAGATCGAATTAATTTGTGTTCGTTTGAGTAGGTCCATTGATGATTTTAATAATCCTTTCAATAAGCCATCGACAATACAATATAAATAATATATATTTTTATACACAATCTATAATATAAAAAAAATATTTTCGTTTGTTCAAAATTGATCGTTTTGAAATTTTTTAAACAACGAATGTAAAATTTTTGTATACTGTATATATCAGATTATTATTAGTTACGTAGTAATCTGTGGTATCAGTCAGATAATGTATCGCTACCAATACGTCCGTTTTCTATGATCGCGATCGGGATCGTAAATAATTATAATATTTATCTTACTAGGATTGGCAGGAACTGTTGTCACTCTGTTCGCATTCGTGAATATGAATATCATTAACCATGAACTATTAGGAAGCTGTCTCATACATTCGTATTTATTTATAGACAGGAAATATTTAAAAATCATTATTGCGTATCTACTTCAGTTCTATGTGAGAGGGTATAAGTTAATCTAGCGTTTTACGACCGACGCGACGGCGACGTACTCAATTATCACCAGAAAAAGTGAAGAAATTAATGTTTTTACACATCACTAAAAAATAACTTTTCACTGTTCATATTTATTTATTTCTGCTTAAAAACATAATTAATAAAACTTTCATACTGCCGAATTGTTCATTACGTTATTGCTTGAGAAATACTCAAATAGTAAAAAAAACTCTCACTCACTAAAGACTTTATACTTGTTGTCGCCACATCAAAAACTCTAAATTTATTAAAAATAGGGATGAACTATAATAGATGATAGCACAGTTCGCTATTTATTAGAAATAACTTAATAGACATTATTTTGATATTTAACGTAATGCTATTGGTCGATTGATAAATAATAATGAATAGTGGGGTTATGAAAGGGTAGGAATAAGTGGTTAACACAGACTGGAGTGCGAACAGAGGTACGAACAACTTCGCAGTTACTGTCAGTGATTTTCATAGTTTATATCAGTGATTTTGAGACTGTTTCTTACATACTAATCCTACTAATATTAGAAACGTGAAAGATTGTGAGGATGTATGGATGTATGTTACTCTTTCACGCCAAAACTACTGAACCGATTGCGATGAAACTTGGTATGTAGATAGCTGGAGACCTGGATTAACATATAGGCTACATTTTTATCCCGATATTCCCACGGGATCGTGATTTACGCTGCTGAAACCGCGGGGCGCTGCTAGTATATAATATACTAATATATAAAGCTGAAGAGTTTGTTTGTTTGCTTGAACGCGCTAATCTCAGGAACTACTGGTCCGATTTGAGAAATTCTTTCAGTGTTAGATAGCCCATTTATTGAGGAAGGCCATAAGCTATATATCATCATAAGAATAATAGAATAATAGAAGCGGAGCAGTGACCATAAACGCAGGTGAAACTGCAGGGACGGCTAGTTACACATATAACACACATTTAAAAAATCTGCGTAGTTATCTTGGTCTCTATCTATAGTCTTTCTTGGGTACCTAACGATCTTGTGACTGGCTGTTTTGGATAGTTTTTGGAAATATTTACCTTAAACGAGGCTTTGTAAAAGATGTGCGCACGAGTGACGATCCTAGACTGCTAATCGGTTGTTGCATGTCAATGACATGTGATCTAATCTTATTACGACGTGTTAGGGTAAGGTAGGAGGGCAAAATATTGTGCAATAGTCACATCTAATATTTTATTATTATACACCACTAGCCGTCCCCGCAGTTTCACCTGCGTTTATGGTCACTGCTCCGCTCCTATTGGTAGTAACGTGATGTTATAAAGTCTTTCTTGATAAATGGGCTATCCAACACTAAAATTATTTTTCAATTCGCAGCAGTAGTTCCTGAGATTAGCGCGTTCAACCAAACAGTTGCCAGTGAAAGTCCCGTGGAAATCGGTCCACCCGTTCCGGAGATTAACCGGAACAAGCAGACAGACAGACAGACAAAAAAAGAAACAGACTTTTAGGCATAGCTATCGTACAAATAACTGAATGAGCTTAAAAAAAACTATTATTTTGAACACAAGACACTTCAATTTTATTTATTTTTATTGACTCAATGTATCCTTCCTAACTATCTATACCTACTAATATTATAATTAATGCGAAAGTGCCTCTGTCTTTTTGTCTGTTTGATAAGTCTATTATTATCTCAGAGATCATTACTTTAGCTAAGTTGAAAAAAACTAATATTTTGACATTACAACCACACAGTTCAAGTTTTGTTTGTATTGATGATGATGATTTTGATTAAAAATGGTAGATTTCTGCATAAACTTACATAGACATTTGCACAGACATACCTCCGTTGCGATATTTACTTAACAAGGAATACAAAGAATTCTCGCTACCTACTAATATATAGATCACTATTTTGTTATGCATTTTTTGTGAAGATATTTTTCCGTTATATTAATTATTAATTAGAAAGTTTCTGCCAACATCTGTATAAAGCAATTAATTGTTGTTTAATGTATGAAATAATTTTCCCTATGTGAACGTGACAGTAATCACACGTTTGAATGAGTTTCTTGGAGCTCAACAAAAACTGGACATTCAAATCAACCTAATGAAGATCCAATGTGACTTGATCTTACTACGTCTGGGTAATTCAAATGGCCATTGTCATTAGTATAAAGTTAAGGAATTAGTGATTCACTACATCGTTATTACTACTGTATAGACGGTCATTAAAGGGTTGAATTATTACGTAACGACAATATCCGTCTTTAATTGAGCGCATTGGAATTTCAAACAGGGATTTTTTATAACAAAAGATATCCTAATAATATGACCGACTAAAGAGTCATAGCTGAGATGATTGTCATAAAACCCTTCTTGGTGGCCTGGTGGTATAAAATTCTTCTTTTCTTTCTAAGAACGCACGTTTCTTCTGCCCAATATATCTACTGGCGCGAGACTTGCTCATGTTAAGGAAAACTATTTTCTTTTGTTTCTTTTCAACTAGCAGAGATTGCACATTGACAACGCTGGAGTGGTTCCGTCGCCTCTCAATTCTTAAGAACGATCCTGGACAGCAGAGAGCTCTCCGTCATCTCCTTTGCTTTCTACTTTGAACATTATGTGTTTTCTGTCCGGACTGAGGAAACAGTCATTATCTTTAGCAAGACTATACTAATTTGATCTGTTTGTATGTCTAAGATAATGTGTAATAATAGTGTTTGTAGTAAAATAAAATAAATAAATAAATGAAAGATTGGCGCAACAACGACTGACGTTTGCGAGATTTGGTAGAACAACTGATAGATTATATCGCGGTTTTGTAATGTCTAAAAATATATCTTTAAATAAGTTTTACGGTATGTTTTTATACAAACCATAAAAGTTACGGTGGTAGGTAATGGTCATGAAATTATTATGTGAAGCAACATATGGCTTCTTCTATCAAATGCGTATTACCACATAACTTAATGCTAAATAACTTAGTACCTACCTATAATTAATTACCCAAGTCACTATATTATATATTTTTTTGCAAATTTAGTTGTTTTTTGCAGTATTTTTGACAATAGACTTTTTGGAAATATATTCTTGGGTTTATTTTTAAATGCTCGGAATGAATGGGTTGAATATCTTCGATATCATCATGGGTCAATTATTTGTTTTCTACAGTGCGAGTTGCTTCTGAAAAAAAATGGATAAATTCATTTCGCAGTCGCAGAAAATGTTGGCTAAAGAGGGTACTTGCAGACTTCCTTTCCTCCTACACCTTCCTAGGTAATATATCCAAGCCCCTGTAATTGACTCACCTGTGACGGAATATCACCGTTAGCCCCGGTGAGGTGATAACCAGCTCATAAATCCAAAAAAAAAGAGGAAAACAAAAAAGGATGGCTAAAACTAAGCAGAGCGATGGTAATGAATCAATGAGACAATTATCAAATTGAATTTAAATAAATAAAAAAAACACTCAGAATAATTATATGATTTTACAAAATATCGCAATTCAAAATGTGTTACTCAGCACGCATATAATAAATTACAGTTCAATGCACCATGCGGTATTCCAATAAATTGTAGCATATTTAACAAATGAACTCCAATAAGCAAAATATGTTGTACTTGATTCACAAATGCACCGAGTTCTACTAGTAATACAATACGATTGTTTTGTAATTAAGAGTTGGCAGAATATAATGTGCTAATGTTTGTATTATTTTAATTATCTGTTTTATGTTTTTTTATGCATTGTTTGTTTTTAAAATAATGTGAATGAGACGTGAACCATAAATATATAACTTACAAACTGTCATTATGTGTATTTTTTTTCATTTCATCTTCAGAAGGACAGAAGCAAAAGGGTTCTTGCTACGGCCTATTCCGGTGGATAAGCTGGGAGTTTACAGATACCTAGGTTTATTTCTTCAGTTTTGAAGAACAAATTGCAAAAAAAATGTCATTCACAATTGATTTCAAAGAAAAAGAAAAACTTTAACTACTTATGTTAGGTATGGGTATTAAATAACCCTAAATTATTTAAGTTATTCATAATATATTTGAATTTTTTCTATGAGTAGTATTGACTTTTTATTTTATAAATAATTGGTGTTAAATTGCTCCATTATGTGTAAAAAGCCTATTGCCACAACTTATGTTTGGTCAAGTCATCCTGTATCTATTAGGAACATTTTCCATTTACGCAAATCATTTAAAAAGCCTTATTTTTAATTAACATATTATAATATGTATATCAACAAAATCAAATGTATCTTATAACATTTACACTCTTTATGACGACAATACCTAATTCTCTAGTAAGAATTCAATACTTAGGCAATTATCCCTGTGCCCTCCAGAAACAGAATTCACTCCCGCAATAAAAGCCCGATCGTTTTCTTGCCAGCATGCATTGCCTTTTTTGTTCTTGTGTATCGTTTGGAGTATGGATATTAAAACCCTTATTCTTTTCTCCTAGAAAGTGGTAATGTGACCATGATAATAATAACTTGACACATCTAACACACGGCCGTCTGCACCCAAACTAGACAGACCCTGTCCTATGGTAAAAAGACTGCTGATGACTGCTGATAAATATAATTAGATATGTATTACTAAATACATACATATTATTGATTAATTAGACCTAGACACAGAACAAATGATCACGCTCATCACATAATTTTATTTGATCTGGGTGGGAGTCGAATCCCCGACCTCTGCCTGAGTAGTCAGGATCATTAACCACTAGACCAACAGGCCATTCAACGTCAACCATGAAGTATGTACTTTTTTTTTAATATCGTATATTTTAGTTAACGTCTGTCTATTCACGCTGAAATTGACTGGGAGATAATGGCTATAGTACTAAATTAAAATTTAGTAAGGTTTCATTTTAAGTTAAAACGAAATTCATCTTATGAAAGTCACTTAACTATGTGTGTAGTGTTTAACCTAGACATTCAATGAATCAACAAAAGGTCGTCATACGATAGTATAATAAGATGTTGCAAAATACAGTAAAGGTCTTGAGACAGTAGTTTCGTCCATCGTCCTTCAAATTATTTAGTCGAACTTACAACAATAAAATTCGAAATATATGAATGTTTTGTAAATAATGTTTTGGTTATACTAGTATTTTAAATTTGTGAAACTAGTAATTCATCTAATTTTCATAATGTGATGCCATGAAAATTGTGCTTTATGAATAAAAATACAGTCATTATGGAGTAAACAAATCATTACAAAGATCGTAAAAATTATTAAAAAAAAATGTACCTTTTTTCGTGTTTAAACCTAACATCAGTTAACATCACTTACATTTTAATAAAAGTATGAAAATATGCATATTAAAAATAATAAAATAAATTGTTATTATTTACTTTTTAATGCCCATAACTCGACTCGTTCCAGGCTGTCTAGGTATAACTGGCTATCTCTTCTACACTGGTCGCTGGTCCCGTTCCTTGGCACCACGATTTTAGGGAATCGTTCCCACATTTCCACCACATTAAAACGTCCACTTTCTTCGAAACTTTCATTTTTAGCCGCTAACTTTAATATCGTACCATTTAATATCGATTCTGTTAATAAACTTTTGTCGGGTAATGTCAACTCGATGCATTCCCGCGCTGCGGCAGTTGTGAACGCGAGGAACAAAAGAGCGCATGCGCGCACCGCCATGATTTTACACGCAATGACGAGCGGCGTAATCTTCGCGGGTATATCTGAAGCGATCCGAGTGAACTTGAATGTTAACCCTATGCCAATGAGTCGAACAATAGCATTGGCTAATAGTTTTAATCAATGCATCATTGGGTAATTTAATTATATTTTAATTCGTTATCCTTGTCTTAGACTTTATGTCGAAAATAAACAAACTGCTTTTATTGCCATATATCTATAAAAGGGTTAACCATTGATACACTTAATTATTTATAATCTATGTTATTTAATCCTGTATCGGTAATTTAAGTAGGGTGGTATTCTGTATCCTGTATCGTTAACCAAGTTCTCAATTCTGACGCCTTAGCCATTACGCTATCCTTTTGCTTTCTCGCTGTTTTGTTTTTAGTTGCGGATGGTACGGAGAGTTCTCTGGGCATAATTTAAAAATATCTGATGAAATAAACTATTGACTTCATGATTTTTTTTTATCTAGACTTTGAGTCAAATCTTTTTTGTAAACAAATAGCCAAGGAACGGGGGCAACGTTTTAATAAGTGAAGAAATAAATGACTTTTCATTATTACTCGTGGTATCACGCGTAAGAGTTTCATGATCACAATCGTTTGATTTTGAGGAATACGTCTTATAATCGACTGAAATCGAACGAAACTACAATAAAAACTAAAAAAGAAAATAGTTAAAGTATTGCCACACGTCTTTATCCTTGAATAAGTAGGCCTCTGCCTACTTCTTCAAGGATTAAGACGTGTGAGCATGAAACAAATAAAAATAAAAGGAAAATAAAAAAAAACTTTGAGCATGAAACAAAATTTTAGCATTTATTACAAATTGTAAAAAAAACTATTGTCATTTGCTTTATAATGTTGTTGATAAAATCAGCGTGAGAATTCATTGCGCGATGCAGGATTGTAGTTACGAATTAGTTTAAAGAAATGTCGTCATGCATCTCTCACGCAAATAAACTTTATTATACAAAAAAAAAAAATATTGGCTAGGACTTACAGAGTACTTCTACATAATTATGTGAAAATATTTTGGTGTCCTACATTTGATAGTTACTGTACTGTTAGACTGAATTCTAACCGAATGTTAATTTTTTAAGTATAAAATCTCATAAATAAAAAACAAAAATTCTCTCACATATAATTTATATCTTAACAAAAAACTAGTGTATCGTATTATAACCTAACGTTAAACTAGCAAACCAGAAGCGTCTGTAAGTCGTGCAAGAGTTTTTTTCTGTTTAATAAGTATATCTCTTATCTGACTTGAAAATACAGTTTTTTAAAAGTACCTACAGAAGTATATTACATAACTTCTGGTTTTATTCATTTCATAGGTCAGGGGTCGTTTTGGAAATAATATGACTGTCTTGGGCCGTTTCTACTTTTTTTTACAAATGTAAAAAAAATAACCAAGACGGTCTAAGCCACCGCCTTAATTCCATGCATGAGAATGTCATACAGAAATTTTAATAAAGAACACAGGATTCCGCCAGGCCTGAATCTAGTCTGGCATCCTCAAAATATACAAGAGAATAAAACCGTCAAATCAAATCAAAATCATTTATTATAAATGACGGTTTGAGGTGCGGTCACAGCCTGTAATTTTGGAGGGGGTCACTAATAATAATACAATATGTCAAATAAATTAGACTTCATTGCACAATACACAATTTTATTGCACACATTATACAACAAATGGAAGTCTTCTATTTTTATTGGCAAATCGGTTAACCCGGCGTCATAGGGGTTGGGTCCAGCACATTTTATTTTGCTTGAAATTTGGTTACTATCCGTGCAACGTTCCCGTTCTTCTCTGTAGCTGGAGGCATTGAGTTGTTCTAAAAGTCGCAGGCGACACATCCGTCACGTGGTAGCCGCACTGAGAGTTACACGTGTGTAAAGTTGAAAAAGGTAAGTGAGACCCATCCCCGCGCTTAGTGTAACAATTTTGCGCCATTTTGTGAACACATAATTTTAATTATTTACCATGTATTACTAGGCATTTATACTTTTACTAGCAACCCGCCCCGGCTTCGCACGGGTAAAAAATATATAACACCAAAAACTTCCTCATGAATCACTTTATTAGTGAAAATCGCATGAAAATCCGTTCAGTACTTTTTCAGTTTATCGCAAACAGACAGACAGACAGACGCGGCAGGGGACTTTGTTTTATTTCCACTTTGAAATCCAATGCTGATACTCTGTTACGACAGTGACAGCAGAAACACTCAAGAAATGGGAATACATGTAATATTCTGATACTTTCTTCACATTAAGAAGATCTTCTTCTGTATATTCTATATCTATTCTATATGTAGATATATGTACATATATGTATTATATATGTAGATTTTAGTTGCTTTCGGATTAGGCATAAAAATGTCTAATCCGAACAGGTTCATCGTATCTGCAGAAAGTCGGTCCTGTAGGTCAGTCATTATGTTATCTATCAGTGGAATATAAACAGTCCTCCGAAATATTCCTCGTCATTTCCTTGAAAATTACCGCGAAGAGTCTGCCGAGGTCCAGTACGAGGCCTCGTAATAACTATACCCAGTTTTTCAGCTAACTCTTGTGCCTCGACAAATAAGTTGTGAAAATTTCCTTCGGCATTTGATTGGGGGGGGGGGGGGGGGGGTCATGTCCCCTGTGACTCTCCCCTTCGAACCGCGCCTTTTATTTCAGTTAAACCTTTGATAGGTATTTTATGAATTGTCAGGAGTAGTAGTCAGTCAGACTAAGTCAGTCGTGAAGCTAGTTGCCTGTTCGCTTCGCATTCTTTAAAAAAAAGAAAAAACTCCAAGGGCACTTTTTTTCAACATATTTTTTACAACTCTTTGGTCAAATTGCTTATATGCGCAAATTAAATGTGAGGACAATGTAACATATTGTTCTAAACTATAAACAGTTGCGCAAACTACTACTATATGTAAGTAATAGCAGTTCGGATATGACCATTTTTTTTTTGTGCGTGTGGAAACCCCACCGGGGTTTTCGGTGGGGCGGTGTGTCGGAATCCATCTGCCTAAAACCACACGGTGTGCCGTACTGCGCCTAAGTAGGAGGGATCCGGGATCGGATTCGGGTAAGAACCTCTCAATTAGGCGACGTCCAGACACACGCGGACGCCGCCTCCTCGCGGGGAGCCACTATAGCGGGTGGAGGGGAAAACCCTTCCCAACCACCCGCAGCCACACTCAGGGCGGCATGAGGCACTGTTAAGCGCGCCTCCGCCGCCTGGTTCGCCGGCGGCGAATTAAGTCCGAGTGGAGGTCGTCCTCCCGGATCCTTTCCGCCGCCTCCTTCTGCGAGATGACGTCCTCACAGAAGGTCGCGACCGCTGTGAAATTCCTGTCGCTACCGGCCATGGAGCGTATGACAGCCGGTAGCGACAGATCCTCTAAGATGACTGCAGTGAGGACCCGACGCTGCGCCGCCCAACTGGGGCAAACCGCCAGCGTGTACTGAGCCAAGTCTTCACTGCAGTCGCAGTGGTGACAGGCAGGACTCAATTCCTTCCTAGCTACCGAGTGCAGGTACTTCCCAAAGCAGCCGTCCCCGTAAAGAACCTGCGTCAGTCGGAAGGAAAGTGTCCTCCACGGTGGCAAAACCAGCACGTGGAGCCTCCAGCCCGGACGACCAACGAGCCATCGTGGCTCGGCGAGCAACCTCACGCTACTCGCGTACCTCTCCGGGCGGGGGCCGACTGCTGCTTCCCGCCCGGAACTCAGTCATCCTCCAATGAACTTCGGCGAGCACTTCCGCCTTCAAATCCCGGGGAGTCCCGGCCAACGCGCACGCCGCCTCCGTTGACCCGGTGCGATAGCCGCGTATGGCTCTAACCGCCATAACCCTCTGAGGGCGGACAGAGCCTCCGCACACACCGGTGCACCGTACAGTGCCATTGACCGAACAACCCCCGTGTACAGCTGTCTCGTAGCGACGCTGGCTCCACCTAAATTGGGCAAGAGTCGCCCAAGGGCGGACGCAGCGTCGACCAGCTTTGGAGCAAGCTGCTGGCGAAGCACCACCTTCCGTCAAGGATCAGGCCCAGATACTTGATGTGGGCCTGAACCGGTACGAGGACCGAGTTGACCCCGTTAGAGACGCCAGAGGGTGGACCACGACAGGGCCCATGAAATAAAAGGGCCTCCGTCTTATCCAGGACCACCCGCAAACCTAGCGCCTCGATGCGCCCAACCGCTGTGCCCGATCACAAAATGACATCGATGGACAAAATCACTTTCCTAAATCAGTCAATCAATAAAGGAAAAAATATCAGTTTAAACAGTTTCGGTATTTATTATTTCTGTAAAACCAGTAAAATCAGTTTTTAAGTACCTACTTCTTATAACCTAGCGTTGCCGTACGGCAACTTTCCAAAGTTCAAAATTAGAAAAGAATAGAAATAAACTTTATTGTACACCGACAAAAATGTTTTTATAAGAAATACCTACACATAAGAAATACATACGTAATAAATCAGGTGAATATGTACAAAATGCGGCCTTGTCACTGAAAGCAATTTTTTCTAGGCAACCTTTGGATGGACAAATTGACAATAATTATAATCGACATTTATAATATAATCATAAATCATGGATAGTTTTGGTGTGAAGTGCTGATATTGGAGATATTTTTAAAGAATTATAACATACTTATAATATAGCAAATATCGTGTGATATGGATAAAAGTAAATAATAACAATAATTAAACAAATATGTAAATGCAGTCAGTCCTAACAATACATGGGTATATACACACTAGTACATATATACAGTCTGTCATTAGCAGTCATAAAATTTAATTTTTTTGATGATATTTGGAAGAAATTCATTTTGTACGTGGGAGAGCCATGGCCTCACAGAAAACCGGTAGTGACCATTTCATTGCATTTCGCCGCGTGAGTGAGGTTACCGGATTCCCTAATTATTCCCTCTCCCCTATTCCCGTCCTTCCCCTCACCCCTCTCCCCCTCTCCCCTCTTCCCACTCTTTTCCCGTAAGTATTCGTCAGTAATGTGGGCGAACTCTGCAGTCGTCATTTGTAATTAATGTATGTATTACTAATAGGTGTTTTGTTAACTATTTTGGTAACTTGTTAGATTAAGTTAAATTTTTACGTGGGAGAGCCATGCTTCGGCACGTATGGGCCGGCTCGACTCCGCTCGATACCACGGCCTTACAAAAAAACCGGCAGCGAAACAATGCTTGCATTCCCTCTCCCCTATTCCCATCCTTCCCCTCTCCCCCCGTCTAATCCCCCTCTCCCGTCTTCCGGCTCTTCCCCCCTCTTCCCCTATTCCCACGTTAAAGGGCGGCAACACACTTGTGACTCTTTAGTTACAGGAGCCCATGGGCGGCGGTAGTCCTTTACCATCAGGTGACCCGTCTGCTTGTTTGCCCCCTATACCATAACAAAAAAAAAAATAACCTAAATATAAATAAAAAACGAAAGAACAGGACGTTAACTCAAGTTTTGTGGATTAGAAAGAAGTTCAAGCATAATTTATTCAACGGTACCTATCTGAGTTGCCAGACGGGTGTCTAAAAATAAGACTTACTCAGTTGGATAACTTGTTCCAGGTAAAGTCATTTGTGCATGCCTTGAATGGCAATTGAAAAAAAGTTCCTAACTTAAAAAGTTTTCGAAGTTGGTTTTTAAGGTTTTTTTATTGATATGGAAAAATTCCAAAAAAAAAATACGTACGATTTAAAATATTTAACATTCCACCTACTTTTATGAAAAACGGGGTACAAATATCTGGAAGTTCAAACGGTCATAACTTGTAAACGGATAGTTTTTTTCAAAAAATCTTTTTGAACCTACATGCAAGAATCATGCCTTTGCAGTGATTTAAGCAAGTGTTCCATTATCATATACCTACACTCTGCATATGTAGTGTTAAGTTTTTAATACTTAAATACCTATAATGGTACCTACACCATACACTTACTCTAAATCACATTTGATAATATCCATAAAAAGATTGTCTGAAAGAAACTGCCGTGTCTGATAAGACCGCCAATTTTGATATGCCTAAATGTATGTACCTACTATTTAATGTATCAATTAAGAGAAAAAAAAACCTATTGAATGGTGACGAACCCTTACGTCTTGGTATATTTGAGTACCGTGAGGCAGATGCAATGCGTGGGGGCAAATAATTTCTACTTTTTTATAAAGTCCACTCATCTTCTAGTATTCAAAAGAGTGTACCTTGCAATTATAGAACAGAAATAGGATCCAAATGATTTTTTGCTAAATTGTACCTACACAACACATGTCTCGTAATGATATGGTATAATTAGGTGACCACTTATGCCTATATAAATAAACAAAAAATGATCATATTACTTTTATCTTTGAAGAACCAAAATATCTAATGTGAATGTCTTGATGTTGTAATCGGGGGTAGCCAATGACACAACCGGTACGTTTAAGCTCGTATATATTGACTGACTGGCGCAGCAGTCCTTAGAAACGATCTTATTTAAAACTATCTACCCTACAATCTTCATATGCATACCTTACACTAACATTCCTCCCCCTTTATTTTTTAAAAAAAACTGCCTGTAGTCTACCGGAGTTCTCCTCCGTCTTGACCGGTTACTTCCTTCCTCTGGGTGAGTCTCCGGTATCGTTAACTCCCTGTCTTCTGTAGCCTCAGGCTCTGTGGCGCTAGGCGTACCAGTGCTAATATCCCTCAGAGGGTGTTCGGATCGATTAATTACATCTTCCTCTTGTAACAGTCCTCTTTCTTCTGCTGGCGTCGACTGTCCTGCTGTTTTTGCTGGATCCGATACCGGCAAAAGGAATGCCGGAACTACCTCGTCCTCTCCTCTGTATTTCAGTAACTGGTTTGCATGTCTTTTTACCGTGTGCTCCGTGTTATCTATTTGCACTATATATATTGAGTTACCAATTTTTTTAACGACCGATCCTCGTACCCATTTATGTTTTTGCTGTCCATACAGTCTAATCAATATTCTTTCTCCCACACTAAATGTGCATGTGCATTTCTTCGGTGCAAAATGACCGTCCAATAGATTTACCACGCTGTCGTAGCTTAAAGTACCGACTTCTCGTGGTAAAGCTAAATTTCGAATCAATCTATACGTAGACTCAACACAGTTGCTGAGTAAAATAGCTCGACGTTTGCAACCGGCCTTATCTGTGTCCGTTGTGATCTCATTTGCCAGGAACCATTGTTCGAGTTTTTCTTTATAGATACACCACTCTTGGATCTCATGATTGAATGACGATAAGGTGCCCAACATTATTTTCGCCATTTTACGTTTATCCTCGTCGCCACTGTTGTAATCGGGGGTAGCCAATGACACAACCGGTACGTTTAAGCTCGTATATATTGACTGACTGGCGCAGCAGTCCTTAGAAACGATCTTATTTAAAACTATCTACCCTACAATCTTCATATGCATACCTTACACTAACACTTGAAGGCATTATACTTGCGGTACAATCAGCATCAATTGTTGATAAACACTATGAATATTTACCACAATTATATTCTATTTATCGCTGAGCATCAATATACTGCAAGGCGCTAAAAATTCCTAACAGAAAAATATAAGCTGAAAAAGACTGTTGTTTTAATATTGCATGTTTATTTAATCTAAGCACTCATGATATTTGGCATTTTGGACAATGTATATTCCGATGAAATAATGATCAGTTGTTAACCTTATTTTATCATAAATTACGTTCCGTAAATTATCGACCAGAATAGTTAGTAGACCAGAATAGTTGGCGTTCCTCGGGAGAGGCAGGCCTTCGTTCGGTAGTGGACGGCGATAGGCTGATGATGATGATGATGAACATTATGAAATATTGATCAACTTATCAAATTTGTGATGTTAAGATTGTTTTGGTTTCTAATCTAGTTGCTAATGGAACTTCGAATGTTTTCACTTTTAGTTCTGATTGTACTTCTTGCCTAGTTTATAGACTCAGCAAAGGACCTGCTCACAGGTTCTATTTTTACTCACATATTAACGTATAAAAGTTCAATAACGTCATTGCCATCTTACGAGAACCTGATTTACAACACTCAGTAGGTATCATTGCATCATATGAAGCTTGAAATTCTCTAAAGAATTTTTAATCTTTGTACATATCGTTAAAACTTCTAAGAAGCTATTATTGCACGAAAAAGGCAGATCTGAGATAAACACAAAAAAAGTAGTAACAACAAATCCCACGATCTTGATTACACTTATAAACATTTAAAAAAAGTAATGTATGCACATATGTAATGCAGTAATAATATATGTAAGTACCTCAACGTTAATAATACTATAATATGTATACCGCGACTTTATTCCTTCATACTACTCACAATTATTGTTTAATTATTATCTAATTTATTAAATATTAAGGGATGTCTTGAGCCGTTTTGTTACATAGTGTTTTTTTTTCAATGGGACTGCACCCCTTTGAAAAAAACCTATTGAACGCCATTGTCACATGTATGTGACAAACGAAAATTAATGGTTTTCTTATTCTTGCTGTCATCCATCTTATATTGTCAAAAATATAAATGACAATAGCATTAAAAAATCCTCATAAACTTACAAAATTCGCACTTTTTCTTTACAATATTATTAAAGAATACACTTTTTTTTCTTGTTAGTTGTTGTTAAACAAAGACAAACGATGTGGCAATAGAGTAAAAAAAAAATACCTAATGTGTTTATTTCTGTTTGTCTGTGTAGAACGAAACGCATTTTTAAAAAGTTTAGTATCTAGGACATTGACAGCTGTCATCCTCTTGAATTTAAGACTTTACACGTAAAACATCGGCACCAGAGTTTATCATTAAGGATTCTTGTAAATGTTTATAAAACATAGAAATAATCCTCTGAAGACTTCCAAGATGAGTTTATTTGTTTATTTAAGTTCGGAAAACCAACAGCTATAAAAACAACAGTAGGCAGTTTCATGTACAACATTAAGCCAATTACAGGTTTTCACGAATTGCTGAGAGTCCATATATAAAAAAAAAAAAGAAAAGTAGTTTAACAGAGATTTTGGCACACTAATAATTAACACGAAACTATACCTATGCAAACGCGATCAGCATTAAAGAAGAAAGGAAAAGAAAATACATCACCACCTGGTTGAAGACAAAAAAAAAATCATTAGTCTCCCGCCATTGTTGTCATTCACTGCGTATTGGATCGAACAAAAGTTCTTTGCACAATTCATTAAAGTCTTTACTTGCTCGCACCATCGATCGTAGATCGTTAGATGGGCCTCTCCATATTAAAGAGCGCACAATATTATGTCATTATGCCAAGAGGTGCACGCACAACTCTTTTCTTAGTACGCAAGTGCATGCTGTGAGCGGACGCGGACTTAAAAAAATATTTTACTTTTTTTCTTGTTTAATCACTTAATTATGCCTTCGTGTTCATTTTGGAAGTGTAAAAACACAAGCCGAAACACAAATAAAGATTATTCTATGACGAGTGGTGACGTACCCAAAGTGCGAAACAGATGACAACTCCGCGACGCGTGGGGGCCTATCTAACGATCAACGATCGATGGCTCGCACCATAAATGTATTCATTCTATAATTCGAGTGCGCTAAATGTACAAAAATAGGTGGATTGAACCTGATGCTTCTTGTCGGAATATTATTTAATATATATTAAATTCAAGTTTGTGTAGAAGGTCAGGGCAATCCACTTCATTAGACAAGATTTTAGCAAAGAATGTGCAGCCTGCAAGTCGACTTCGATAACTTAAAGGTTGAATATTAAATTTTCTACAAAGATCTAAATACCTTTCAGACTGGTATGGTATATGAAGGCGAAAGCACAGGAAGCTAATTAATCGCCTTTGAACACCCTCACTAAGGTTTATGTATTTGTTATACCGTGGACTCCATATTACCTGCGATGCGTATTCTAGATGGCTCCTAACATACGTACAGTATAAAAATATTTACGTTTTTGCTTTTTTTAAGCACCTTGAAACCCTCATCACAAAACCAAGCGCTTTATTGAAGATAATACAATCTGCAGTTAGTATTGTTTGTTTGTTTTAGATATTACTAGCCAGGAACGTGTGGTCGGGTAGCCACGCGTTCCTGTAACTAAGTAATGTGCGATAAAAATATTGTGACTAGATTGAGATAAAAACTATCCTATCTCTCCAGTTGCACCAAACTACATACACTGTGCACAACTGCATTGAAATCGGTTCATTAGTTTAGAATTTTTATGTATAAAGATTAATACTTGTTTTAAACGTTTTTTTTCGGATATTTATAGTAAACCTATAAATATCCGAAAAAGATGTCCGGCGTCCAAGGTGGGTGAAGTGGTTGCTATTACTTGTAATGTATTATTGACTTTTAGTCCATTTTAGATAAGTTTATCCAAGTCTTTGTGGCGCCATTAATGATAGTGCATTGTCATTAGCGCCGTAAGGTAAACCTGTGGATTTCCTAACATGTAAAGCCTTTACATGTTAGAGCAGGTCCTTTGATATCGTGTGCAAAGGTTACAAAACCAGGACTCACAAAACATGGCAATCTGTGCTTCGTGAATCTCAGTTCATTAACTAAGTAGTCGTAGAAATTTTGTGTTTTCTTGTTGTATAATTATTTAATTTGTATGCTGTGGTCTCAATTAATTGACTGAGTACACGTAATTTTGTAGGGCTTATTATACTGTGACACTGAAGATACAAAATAAATAAGTTAATGAGTCTCCGTTGTCAGAAGTAATATAATATACCTATTATAAATATCGAGGTATTTATGTACAGCCTTTGGATAGGAAAAAGATTATAAATCTATTGAAGTGAAATAATCACACATTTATGTTTATTAGGTGCACATTAAAACTGTTTTCAAAATTGTTTACTGGATATAATATAATTTATTTATTTACGGGAATTAACGCGATCACGAAAAGGTATTACATACCTCTGAATTGCCTGGTTTCGACCAGGTTGCACTGGCCGTGGTCACAGGCTGACAGCGGTGCACGCCCTCCGCCGTCGACATCGTGAGGTAGAAGGTTCTTCATCCACCTCCACTTTTTCGATATTTTTGATATTTTCGTTTCGCCATGTACCGTCACATACTATACTAACAGTGTCCCTATTCTGTAAGCAAACCGATGTGGCCCTATTCTGGTGTTCACCCGACTGCGCATAAAAGCGAGGTGGCATGTTTTTTATCACTGGATTCCACGCTGTAGATAATTTGAAACCATCTTCCCGATTGAAAGTTTTGTGTTTTTTAATTTCAATCGCTTCACGTACAACTCTGCATGTTCTGCAATCGCTGATTTGCTAATCTGTCGGTTCTTCACAGCAGCGGTGTGTTCTTTGACCCTTTCAGCAATAGTCCGCTTTGTTTGGCCTATGTAAGAACTACCACAGCTGCAGTTTATTTTGTAGACACCTGGAGTTTGTAACGGCAAGACATCCTTCGGTGTACCCACGATGTTTTGAACCTTTATGCCTGGTGGTATACTATCGGAATAGAGTATTTCTTTAATACGGAGCCGATCTTATCCGTTACTCCTTTGACATATGGCATGTAGGCTGGTTGTCTGTTCACCTCCGGATGCTTGCGTCTCATTGTCGGTTGCTTCCGTGTTACTTTTGAGTATCTCCTGAACATGATCTAGCTCTCGCTCCAAATGTTCAAGGTCACAAAGATCATATGCTCTGTTCTTGAGTGAAGTCATAACAGATTGCAGGTGTCGGGGATGATGATGAGACGTGGTGTGTAGGTACCTATCCGTATGAGTAGACTTGCGGTACACACAGTGCGACAAGGACCCATCTGATCTCGTAATTCCCGTAAATAAGTAAATAATATTATATCTTGTTTACTGAAGTCTAACGAGCGAATTTTATGGACATCAACATCAACATTGTATTCATCCTTATTCCCAAATACTTACCTTTATGAGGTTTCTCAGTGTGTACCAATGCATAGGTTTAATGAATTCTATTTGGCTTGAAGTTTGTCATTGGTAAATATTCAAAGTTATCGAGAATAGATGTGGTAAGCTTTTATGACAAAAAATGCCAGATTTCCATTGCACTGAAGCGTGTTGTTTGTGAATATGGTCGTAAGATAGTAAAATATTCTGTCAAGAATTTTTGTAATTATTTACGAGTAGGAGCATAGACCTAATTGGTAACCATAAAAAACATAATATTATTATTTTTCTTTTGAAATCGTCGAAGTCATAGAAATAAAGGCGGATTTGATTTTTTGACGACTTTTGTTTTTGACATAAGCCTACAGAAAACATTATACTTTATCATATCATACACACAGTACCATTTTCAGATTTCATTAACAGAAACTGGCGTTTTCTAAATATTACGTAAAACATAATTTGAAAACTTTAAAGTGCTCTCCTATAAAGTTACTAAAAATCAAATCGTTCGTTACGTTACAAATTAGCTGAGAAATATTCATTTTTTCGTTTTTGTCGTAGAAAAACGACGGATTTGATTTTTAGTAAATCTGAGCTCTGAAAAATGTTTTTTTGTTAGTTCTTTTTAATTTATTCATGAAATAAAAATTACAGCGATTAAACCGGCAATAGTATAGTTAGTTCGATTTTAAATAATTTGTTGATCAGATTTACTAAAAGTCGACATAAAAATAAAATTACATAATCACTACGAAGTATTAAACACAAAATTGATGGTCATAAAATATTTGACAAAAGTTTTGTATTATCACAAAGTTTGTTTACGACAATATTTCTTTCAGAGCGACATCATATTTTCGGTATTTTAGGATGTTTTCACATGGCTAACATAATTGTTTATATTTACAGCAACACTTAAACCAAATTCGTTTAAGCATGTAATGTGGGCAAACGCAATTTAAGTCATAAAAAGGAATGTTCAACAAAAAATCATCAATAAATTTACAAAAAATCCATAAATTTAGTTATTATGTGTTTAAATAATATTGAACCTTTGTACATCTGATATTTAATAAACCGTTTTCGTATTACTTATGACACAAAAAGCTATAGCCTCATACTTTATTCAATTAAGTACTTTATTCTTCTTGACATTCGTATAAATTTAATTTATAAATGTTGGCTAACTTTAACTTTGCAGCCAAAATATATTTCTCTGATACATCGATGTACCTCCGTCAACTTTCCAACTAAGTACGTTGTTAATAGCAAAAAAAATATTTTTGTATAGTGGAATAATTTCCCGAGTTTCGAATTTTCCCCAAGTTCAGGGAAATGGTCTATATAACGTATTTTGAAAAAATTATCGCGTTTCAAGTTTTTTTTGCTTTTTGAAACTTTATTGAAACTTAGAGAAAACATAATTTACTAATTGAACTAGGTACTAAGGAGAATCTATAGAAATCGAGTTATACCTACATTAAGTAATAGTGTGACAGGTATTTCAAAATGTCTTTTTTTAAATATTTAGATATTTTTTTATACTTAGGTATTATACTGAGATCAATGTCAAAACAATTGTTAATAAATTAAATTTGTTTCTTGACCAAGATTTTTAACCCCCGACGCAAAAACGACGGGGTGTTATAAGTTTGACGTGTCTCTGTGTGTGTGTGTGTGTGTGTCTGTCTGTGGCATCGTAGATCCCAAACGGATGAACCTATTTTGATTTTGTTTGAAAGGTGACTTGATCGAGAGTGTTGAAGGGATTTTCGAGTCGGGTGTTTATTGTATTGTAGTCTAATCTTTGGTGAACAATGAAATTGAAGTTCTAAGCAGGCTGTCCAGTGTGTTTTGAAATAATGTAAAAAAGTAGGTAATTTTTTTTTTAATGGTATAGCAAACGAGCAGACGGGTCACCTGATGGTAAATGACTACCTCCGCCCATGGGCTCCTGTAACTAAAGAGTCACAAGTGTATCGCCGCCCTTTAACGTGGGAATAGGGGAAGAGGGGGGAAGAGCCGGAAGACGGGAGAGGGGGATTAGAGGGGAGGAGA
The DNA here is from genome assembly GCA_949752705.1 of Callimorpha dominula. Taxonomy (NCBI): domain Eukaryota; kingdom Metazoa; phylum Arthropoda; class Insecta; order Lepidoptera; family Erebidae; genus Callimorpha; species Callimorpha dominula. The sequence goes on along the minus strand of OX456995.1, from coordinate 21,518,004 downwards.
GGGAGGAGAGGGGGGGAGAGGGGAAGGATGGGAATAGGGAAGAGGGAAGGGTTAGGGCCTCCGGTAACCTCACTCACGCGGCGAAAAGCAATGCAAGCATTGTTTCGCTGCCGGTTTTCTGTAAGGCCGTGGTATCGAGCGGAGTCGAGCCGGTCCATTCGTGCCGAAGCATGGCTCTCCCACGTAAAAATTAAACTTAATCTGACAAGTTACCAAAATAGTTAACAAAATACCTATTAGTAATACATACATTAATTACAAATGACGACTGCAGAGTTCGCCCACATTACTGACGAATACTTACTGCGTCGGATATTGTGCGTGCGTAAGATCGTTCAATCCCCATTTTGGATAATTATTTGTGTAATTAATGTTAAAAATACGAGTGTGAGTTTTTTACGCTTTCGCGCCAAATTTTACATTCAAGTTATCAGGGGTACAAAAAGAACATGGGGTCCCTTCCTCCAGAAAAAAAACTACTGGGAGGGATTTTTTTTTTTAAGAATATTAGCAATTATTATTATTATTATATTGTTATTGATTGAAAAAATCTGACTCTTTTATACGTCACCAAAGTCAATGTTTTACGTACTATACATTCCGTAGATCCATAATTGTGCCTATGTTCAAATTCTCAAAACATTATACAACAATCTTAATAAACTTATGTTGTGTTTTATGAATTTAGAGCAACACATAAATATCTGTATTATATTTTGTAAATTTGATCATAGACATAAAATATATTTTCAGCTTAATGCTACAATAACAACTAAAAAGTTCACAATGAGAAATTCATACCTAACTCTATCATGGAAGTGTTATAATCTGTGGTTTCATTTGTCTGTACGCTCTGTATGCTTAAGGAATTAATTAACACTATACATACGTTATTTTCCTAATATAGTATTATCGTTATAACAGATCTGGATATAAAAATATATTGTTATTAGACTGATAAAATCTGAACCTTTGTATTCGTCGTCACAAAAGCCAGGAATATTGCGGCCGCTAACAAAGTAGTGAATGTCATTGCTTTTCCAAGATATTCTTTTGTTATTGTTGGATTATTCAGTATGACCACGATGGAAATAAGAAATTTAAAGAAGAATTTCCGAGCTACTTATTAGATAATTTATATAGCTAATAATGTATTACTCAGTTACCGACTGATTAATTTAAAAAGTTACAAAATAATGTTAGTCTGGATATATGTAACGTAGTTTTAGCTTGTAGAATGGAACGGCTTTGGTATGGTGGTAAGTTAATATTATATTTGCTGGAGATAAACTTGCATTTGTAGTGCATTTGTTATGAATTACAATATGTATGTATCGACACAGTAGGTATATATATAGAAAAAGTAAATAATGTTTCATAAATCGCAGCTGATAGTGAAGGAAACTTTTACGGCTGCGCGAACAGCGGAGGTAGCCGAAAAAGACGAACAACCTAAATACAATAATTTAGCAATTATGTGTTTAAGCCGTAGGGGGTTTTAGTCCTCGCAAACTCCCCAACTGTAGGGTCATCGGTGTCGGTAATGATCATTTTGTTTATGAGGCATGATCGATGCTTCATGTGACAAAGAAGGCTAGGCAACGCTGCTCGCTGCCACGTGCCGGCTGTCTGGGAACCACCGTCTGCCACCAGTCTAGCCAGCTATTACGTGGTGGCATTTTTATGAGGCATTCAAATACGTAAATATTCCGTAAATTTTGTTAGTTTAGGTGTACGTAAATATTGATTATATCAGTTTGTATTATTGGTTTACCTACGTGAATCATTACAGTGTTTTGAATAATGTTTTGAATATGACTCGATGAAGTGCATAAATCCTAATCACAAATCAATGTTAAAATAGATTTTCTTAAAAATGTTGTTGTTATCACTACATATTATAAAACAAAGGCCCCCGTCGCGTCTCTCTGTCTGTCTGTTATAAACTGAAAAACTACTGCAAGGATTTTCATGCGGTTTACACTAATAGACAGACTGATTCATAACAAAGGATTACGTGTATAATTGTTTTCTTTGGTGCAAAAAAAAACTTATCAACAAAAAATGTACTAATGGAAAAAAAACTCTGAAAAGTGAACAATAAGTCATAATAAGCTTCCAAAATTTTTTAGTAAATTTTGAAGGTTTAAAAATTGGTATAATAATACTTTATCATAATTGTGTTTTGGAGTACAGTTTATGTTCACATAATTTTCTTTTGCTAATTTTTTTTGGCATAATTTTATTTCGCACAACTATAACCAATGTTAGTTGAGTAATGTAGTGTATCAATTATTATGTTTACCTGCATTGACGATGGACCGCTAGGGAAGATACGGCATGTTCAAAGATCGGTAATTAATTACGATTTATTTTATAAAGAACGAAACAAAGTTAAATGAACTGCAACTAATAATATCTATGTCCAGTGCAATGATATTTTGACCTTCATTAAAAATTCGTTTCGTAAAGCACAATTGCCACATCAAATAAGACAATAACCCAAGTCCAAGAGGAAAAACCCAAGTCCTACAAAACTCCTTGGATTCATAATATCTATACGATAAACGTGACAAACTATTTAAAACTTTGGAAAAGAAGTTCATCTGATCCATCCGCAAGATTAGAATATTATAAAATCAGAAATAAAGTAAATTTAATTGTTGAACAAAAACGAAATGTGTACTACATTAATAATGTAACAGAAAATTTTACCCTAGCCCTAGAAAAGTATATGAGATAGTGAATCAAATGATAGGTCATGTGAAATTTTCCATTAATGTCGTTATATTGAAGGCATTTGATTGGCTCACAGTAAAACAAATTGCACAAAATTTCGCGGATCGTTTCAACAGGACGGTTAAAGATATTATCCCTAAATGTAGTGTTGAGTTACTGGATCCAAATAATTATAGTGAGCCTGCCGATTCCAGTATTTTAGTACAAATATACATAGATTAATAAAAACTCTAAATTCCAAAAAGCCCCCCGGTATTGATAACATCAGAGCGCCTGATATTAAGTTTTTAGGACAGGATATATCACTAGCCATAGCCAATCTTATAAATACTAGCTTAAATACCGGAATCTATCCTAAACAGTTAAAAGAAGGATGCGTAAGACCAGTCTTTAAAAAAGGGAAACGAAATGAATATTCAAATTATCGCCCAATTAAATTGCTTTCAAATATAGGTAAATTTGTTGAGAAATTTGTAGCAGAGCAAATACATGGGTTCTACCAGAAACATGGTATATTTATTATACAGCAATCAAGTTGGTTTCCAGAAAGGGAAAGGGACTATTAATCTTCTATCAGAATTCATAGATGAGTTAAATAATAATTTAGATGCAATAAATATTGTTTTAGCTTTATATTTTGATTTTTCCCGGGCGTTCGGTGTTTTGGATCTATCTGAAGAAATTAAATAACTGTGGTATAAGGTGCCCTTTACTAAACTGGTGTAGTGAGTATTTAAAGAAAGTTAGAGTCAGAAATGACCAAAGTAAATCTGTTTTAGTTACCGAAAGTGCGGTCCAAGGTTCGACCTTAGGATCGTTATTTTTCTTATCATACGTCAACGACATCCATAAATGCGTTGGGCATTTTACGAGTTTCCAGTTTGCAGACGATACTTGCATTGTAGTAGCTGACGCCCCTAAAGGCTCTTGTCAAGCCGCAGTCTGACTTTGATACACTACTAAGGTGGTGTCAAGATGCTGGGCTAGTAATAAACTCAGATGAAACTAAATTACTACCTATTAAATCATCTTATCAACGTAAAATTCTCACTTCTGCTTTGCTTACCCATGACCACAGTTGCTTGCACAAGCCTGGCACACACGTTTGCAGCTGTCCAACCATAGAAGTTGTAATGTCGCAACAATACCTGGGTATGGTAATAGACAGCAAATTTAACTAGGGTTGTCATGTTGAGCATGTTTGTAGTAATTTGCGACAGTTTGCTAACATTATCGTATTAAAGAATAGAATTCTGTACAAAATCAAGATTCTGTTATATCATTGCCTAGAATCCTTGAGCGATAGCACAAAACAAGTTTAGTTTTTTTTTCTTTTAATGCACGGAGGGAGCTATCAATATGTACGGCTAAAGACCGATTACCTACATTATCCCTCGACTGATAAATAAACTACCTCCGGATTTAGTTAATGCAACGACGAAGTAACCTAGGCTATTTATTTTGGAAAAAAAAATAGGGTTCAACGCAAAATATATAAATATGTACACACACGTACACAGCAGTGAATAAATGCATTATATGTTTTAATAATTCATAAAATATTTAAATTCGGCTCAAATAAAAATAAAAATGTCATCTTTATCAAACTAATTGCTTGTTAATCTATGATTAATCCGGTACTAATATATACATATGGTTCTATTAAATACTTCATTACCTGTATACTTATAAGGTCGCCCGATAGAGATCATGGTTTACCTTGATCTATGGTGACCCGTACGCATCACCGCCACTTCTAACATGGTGCCTTTTGGTTTTGTGACTTTTTAAAAACCTTAAACCCGATGCAAATATTGTGGAGGTATATAACCATTCGTTATTCAATACATACAGTTATACTCTTGCGTGTATTTCGGAGATGCTCGACTGGTTTCAGGCCGGCAGCACACGTGAGTACAACTATATCTTATCTTACTAATATTATAAAGGCGAAAGTTTGTGAGGATGGATGAATGGATGGATGTTTGTCTCTTTCACGCAAGAACGAACCAGGATAAAATTTGGCACAAATCATTTGGCATAGTCTAGAATAGCATAAGCTACTTTTTACTCCGGAAAAATGTACGATTCCGTAGGATAGATTTCACCGAAAAAACTTCGCATCGTGTCGCACAAGAAGACGATGAAATTAGCTTGCACCTCGTGGGCGGCGCGCGGATTGTGAGCTTGCACCTCACGGGCGACGCGTGGTAAAGCACGCTGGCGGCCAGCGGTAGCCTAAGCATAACAGCTGCAGCCTAGCGCCGTGCTGCAGCTGTGCCGTTGCAGTGCCGTTATAGTGTGTGATGACCTTTAATCTTAAATATGAATACCAAGATTAACAAAATTCTGTATGTCTCCCACATACAGAATTTTGTTAATCTCAATTTCTTTGTTAATATTATTAATGTGTATTATGACGTGAGTCATAGCTTAATAATAGTAGGTACATAAGAAAGGTATGAAATACAGTACTTTGTGAAAATTATAGTAGTAGAAGCACAAGACAATATTAAATGTATTATTAAAAAGGTTTTTCTAAACCATATTTATTTGCACATTTAAAACATGTTAACGTAAACACTCTCTAAAAATAAACCTGCTTATTATCCTGTCTGTGGCCTTCTCCTCAGTGTATTCGCATCCATGGTAATGATCTTGACCAGCCATGACTCCTATGGAGAAAAACCAGTTTGCTAATGCGATGTAGGGATAAGTATCTAAGTGAGTGACTAGTTCTAGGACTGCGGGTCGACGACCATTGCATTAGCTCGTGAGTGAACTTAGGACTGGGGCAGCCTTATATATACCTTTATATTAGACGAGTCATTAATTATTCAGTGTTTATTTACCTATAATGTAAGTATAATATGTAAATAAAATATAAAGGTTACTATATTTTATAGACGTTTTAAACACTATGTTTGACCTAGTATTTTTACAAAGATATCAAAAGAAGAAATGAAGAAACCCACCACCCATCCTCAGTTTCTCAACCCAAAAGGCAACAGCGAAGGACGTCATATTCTTATAGAATTGAATATATTATATGAATAGGGATGGACAGAGATGACTTGAATGAATTAAATTTCTGTTTTATGTCTAAAGACTAAATGAAACAGTTTTTCCTAAACAATGTATTTAGAACAGATAAGAGTAAAACAATTGCGGCAACTACTAATAAATAATAACGAGATTCATGAGTAAAAATATTGAATTACTAATTGCCATTTTTGTTAACAATTAAAAATGTTTAATAACGTTAATTCTCGCACGTGTACATAATTATGCAAACAACGGAAATGTTGGAAATTTTGATGGTATTTTACTAAGAAAAAATCCTTATGATACATTTTGATGTTGTATTTCATTACGTGAAATGCGGCCCAGCTTAAGACTTCTGCTGACACATATTTGTGTGTGTTTGAGTGGGTCCTTGGATGGTTTAGATTCACGATTGGACCCGGTGGATAGCGCTGCAACCGGGTTTTAGGATTCTTACACAACACTCTTCTTGAACAACAGACCACAATTTTAACCACTATATACGTGCGTGTATTTCATGCATATAAATGCGTGATTATTTTTCCTGATAATACCATTTAGTTAGACGCAAATATCTATTAGTAAATCAAATATTGTTAGCGATTGAGGTAAAGATGGAAAATATTATCGCAGGAGCCAATATTTGCATCCAAAGGTAGGTGTGTATTTGAACAGACCTACGTGGCTTCATTACATATGTTTTTTTTTTCATTTTTGAGCTACTTCAATACAAAACAATGGCTCGACTTGAAAAAAGTACTGATTAACTTCCAAAGTAAACCGAAAACCTTCCTTATCTATACTAATATTATAAAGAGGAAACATTTGTGTGTATGTTTGTAATGTTTTCACACAAAAACTTCTTTACCGCTTGCGATGAAACTTGGTATGTAGATAGCTGGAGACCCGGATTAACGCATAGGCTACTTTTTATCCCGACATTCTCACGGGATCGGGACTTACGCGGGTGAAACCGCGAGGGGCTGCTAGTACCTACAATATAAAATAATCTTGTTGACCATCTGTGTTTGACTATTCCGGTTAATCTTGAGAACGACTGAACGGATTCGAATTCGGGTTTTCTTGGTATAATCTAAATTATTCAGAAAAAAAAGATATTTAATCGAATTAAAGAAAAGGTTATCAAATCAACACATATGGAAGTAATATTATTAGCACTGCAAAACGACTTGCAAACATATATGTGATACAACATATATTATCTATCATGATTTCATGATTCTAGAAAAGTCTGGCAAATTATAAATAACTTATGTGGTAAAATTAATAAATGAATTGATGAAAAAATAATAAAATACTTTAAAATATCGCCAGATGTAATCAAATAGATTTGCCTATGAATTTAGAAATAATGTAAACAGTTTGTGTACTCATTGTAGCATACCACTTTTAAATAGTGATACATACAGCGAAGACTGTTAGTTGTCTATGAGGCTAAAACATGCCAGTTGCGATGTAATTTCTTCTATTATACAACATCTTAATGACAAAAAATGCCCTGGATTTGATGGTATTAGGGCCCAGGATTTAAAATGATATTACCCCCGTTATCACGCACTTAATTAACGCATGTATTGCCACGTCCCTGTACCCGGATCACCTAAAAATCGGAATAATAAGACCTGTACACAAGAATGGTTCATATACAAGTGTAAATAACTACAGGTCAATTACTATATTATCATGTATTGACAAAATAATTGAAAAATACTTAGGTCAGGAAATAAGCAAGTTTTTAACACATAATTGCATAATAAACGCGAAGCAATTTGGATTCCAAAAAAACAAAAACACATCCAACTTGTTATCGAACTTCACCAATGAGGTCAACAAGCACCTGGACAAACGTGAACACGTGCTTGTTGTCTTCATTTATTTCAGCAAAGCATTTGATGTGTTAAATTACAAGACACTATTTTTAAAAATGCAGCGAAATGGTATACGGGGCCCGTATTAAAATTGTTTAAAAATTACCACATTAATCGACAGACAACAGTAAGCGTAGCTGGTTCGTTAAGTACGATGATTTCAACCGACAAAGGCACAGCACAAGGTTCAGTTCTTGGTCCGACCGAATACTTATTATACGTTAATGACATGTGTAACATATTCCCCGACGGCTCCGTGTACCAGTTTGCTAACGACGCTTGCTTAATTACTGCTCACAAAAATCTGTGTGAGGCATAGATGACGATGCAGCGTAACTTCGATCTACTATGTCGATGGGCCCATGACGTAGGTTTAATAATTAACGCAAAGAAAACAGAACTAATGCATATTCATTCACCCTACCTGACATCACTCTGTGAGCCAAACGTTGTAGCCCATGAACACCTTTGCCTACACCAAACGGTAAACACATGTAAGTGTGAAACGTTACAGATAGTGTCCCAGAATACTTACCTAGGTCTAACTATAGACAATAAATTCCACTGGGGACGTCATGTCGATTACGTATGCAATAAATTAAGATCTATTTTAAGTAAACTACACATACTTAAGGATAAAATACATAATAAAACGCTTAGAACTATGTACCTAGCATTAGCTGATTATGTGATTGGTTATGGCCTTAGTAGTTATGGGCGCACGTACAAAAGCTATCTTGATAGCATTTATAGATTACAACTAAGTATATTAAAAACTATTGTCCCATTAAAAATCAAAACAATTTACGAAAATAATGAAAATGCGCTATTCAAACACTGTAAAATACTAAAGGTATTGGATAAGGTCTGCGTGTGTGTGATCAGTTGATCTGCGAGGAATGTCATAACATAACATAACACAGAAAAAAATGTGAGGTATGAGTCACTGCGTTGCCTGTCATATTTTCCTACTTACAGGTTGCCTAAACATACAAATGTCTATGGTGCACCGACGTGGGAATACTTGCTGCCCAAATTATTGAATGGCTTACCCTCAGAACTCTGCAGTGCGATTAATACAAAAAAAATGTAAATCTGTACTCGGAAAACATATAATAAAGAATTACTAATACAATGTCTAACCATGCACTGTATTAAGATGATGTGTCCGATATACCACTGATAAACACTGGATGGTTTTTGTGGTACATTTATTAATAACCCATTTTTGTTAATTAGTTTATGTTAATAATAAAAAAAAATATATATATAGTTTTTTCCGTATTTATAATCGGATCATGACCATTCTGTTTTTGATTGCTTACCTTTACTCCAATTTACGTAAAGTTTCATCGAAATCAGTTCAATATTTTTTGTAAGACTATACAAGGTGTAGGTGTAGTTTTAAAGATAAATCATCTCATCATCAAAACCTTGTTAAAATTTTAGAGCTTCCGAGAATCCGTGATGAAAACTAAGAAATAATAAGACTTGGCATCGGGAGCGATTATTTAAAACTCACTGATCAACTAGATGATTGTAGCAGTAGCAATTCTTTTTAAATGCAGCATTTCTTGGCATTCTCGTAGATCGTAAGGTTTTTAAAAAATATTTGTTATCTATATAAGTCATCTATGGCAAAGCCATCAAGCGTCTTAACCCTACGTAAAGCAACAAAACAAAATAGACTTAACCTTATTTTTTACTGCAAACACTTTCGTCCGGTTTTCTGCCTGTAACTTATGTACAGTTATAGGCCAACTAAGTTTAGATGGCAACATAATTCGTTCCACGTAACCATAATTATGTTTTACGTACGTAGTTTTAAATGCCACCGGGATTGGAGATATATAAAAATATTATTTAATAATTTTAGTTTCTTTTTTAATGTAATTTAAAAAAAATACTCTTTAACAATGAAAAATGTCTATATTTTCAGTTTAAGAAGAGAGCGTTGTGTCGATTTCTTTTTTAAATACAAAAATTTAAAGAAAGCCTATAAAAGTATAATTTATCGTTGAAAGTTGTAATTTAAGCTTCAAGACTGATTTTAGCGAATACATGTATTGAATCTCCAATACAAAAATATATTGATTTTGTTTTTAATGTCACCAAGTTTGCGCGTATTAAAGCTAATATTATCAGCCGAGACACTTTTAACTTTATTAAAAAAAAACCCGATGACTGATTTCAGATTTCTATATTTTTATATCTTCTATAATAATGCAGAATTCATTACACACACAACACAATCGTGAATGGCCCTTAGACTTACTTTAAATAAGTTAATTTAAAGAATGCGGATGCTTTGTGTGTTTAGTTGATCCTTAGCGTCAACGGTTTTAGTCAGCCTCAGTGAGAGTACAGATTAACGTAAATATCGATACTTTTAACGTTTATTCATTCGTTTTATTAAGCATATATAATTCATTTTGAATTGACGTTTCTAGATTTATGTAAGTAACTTATATAAAAATATATTAATAAATACGCAGCAGTCAATATTTGCATCCACAGGCAGGTGTATATTTGAACAAACTTATGTCGGATACATTAATTTTTTATAATTCTGGGTTACTGGAATACATAACAGCTTGAAAACACTTTATACATTTTTGTATATTCAGTGTGGTTCAATTTACATTTATGATAATTTCTTTTGTTTATTTTAATTGACTGACACAATAACCTTAAAATGTAAAAATGTCATAACTGTTTATAGGCCCTCTAAATTATTGTTAGAGTGCTTGGACTGTCGGCAACAGCTAGTTGGAGTTACTGGTATGCGGCCCTGACCTGCTCGAGTTATTCTGCTGTCCTTACGAAAAGTGCAATAACTAGATTAAAACGCGTTTTAAGATTTCATTTTTGTTTTGTTTGTATCTCCATCTTGCAGTTATGCTTAGTATCAAACCGGGGTCCGTCATAGATACGTAAAAACTGTCTAAAGAGAATAAATATATAGATCTCGTTCTGCTGATTCCAAAAAAATATTTTGTTTTTTTTTAATGTCACCAAGTGTTGTGCGTATTAAAGACAATGTTATTAGCCGCGACACTGTTAACTTTATTTAAAAAAACCCGACGACCGATTTCGGATTTCTATATTTTTATACCTCCTATTATAATGCAATATTCATTACACACACTGACACACACAATCGTGAATGGCCCTTAGACTTAATTTAAATAAGTTAAGGTAAAGAATACCGATGCATTGTGTGTTTAGCTGATTTCGAAAATGTCCTTAACTCAATTCGCGCCAAAACTCGAGTTATTGCACTTTTCGTAAGGAGAGTATTGCTTACACTCCCCAATCCATTCGTAGAAGCAATTTTTTTTTTTTTTATTTACAGTATTGGGGCAAACGAGCTGACGAGTCACCTGATAGTAAACGACTAACGCCGCCCATGGGCACATGTAACTCAAGAGTCATAAGTGCGTTGCCGCCCTTTAAGGTGCGAGTAGGGGAAGAGTGGGAAGAGGAGAGAGGGGCAGCACGGGAATAGGGGAGAGGAAAGGGTTAGGGCCTGCGGTAACCTCACTCACGCGGCGAAAAGCAATGCAAGCAATGCTTCACTGCCGGTTTTCCTTGAGGCCGTGGTATCGAACGGAGTCGAGCCGGCCCATACGTGCCGAAGCATGGCTCTCCCACGTAAAAATCCCTTTCTTTCCATTGCTTTCTTTTCAATATACACAATTATTTTCCTACCTCCTACCTGATTCCTTTGTTATTTTCAACATATTGATGTCTAAAAGATTGAACTAAACATTCAATTGTGTCAAAACTTTGTATAACTGGTGTCAATTGATTGGAATACAGATTTTCAACTATAATTTTATCCTTCTACTGCTCAAATTTGTTTATTAATCTTTTAACTATAAGATATAATAACTTTACAGTGTTTGTAACACAGTAAAATTAAGAGTAATTTTTGTAAGTGTCGTGAGGATGAGCCAGTGTTCCCGTGTGTGATGCAGCCAATTCTGTGGTCACCCTCCCTCTCTCCCCTTCAATTCATCAATTCATGAGAGGACCTGAGGTTTTTAAGGAAGCAGTTAGTAAAAAAAGTTACTAACCGTGATCACGATTTGATTTAGACGATTTAATCACTGAGAAATAAAATCCATTCGTATACCGCAAAAAAATCTGCTGTCCTTGATCGTGATAAGCGTGTAAATCACAAAAGTTCTGCTTTTGTTTATTCTAGCATAACAATTTTACTATAAACATACTTTTAGTTTGAATAGTGACTGGCCTGTTGGTCTAGTGGTTAGTGACCCTGACTGCTAAGTCAGAGGTCGTGGATTCCCACCCAGGAAAATAATTGTGTGATGAGCACGATAATTTGTTCTGTGCCTGGGTGTAATTTATCTATAATATGTATGTATTTAGAAATATATTAGTATGTTTATCAGCAGTCCGGTTACCATAGTACAGGCTCTGCCTAGTTTGGGATCAGACGGCCGTGTGTGAAATGTGTGGAGTTATTATTATATAAAAAAATAATCTTATCAAGCTTTTACTTCTTGGGTGATAACCTAATTGCTTTAGAATCAGGTGGGCTAACTATCTCGGCCATTAAAATATCTGTTTACTAAGGATTACATCAAGTTTTTGTCTAAAGAATTAGGTTTATTAAGAGCAGATTTAATTTAAAATACATTTTTTTAATTCAATATGGATTAGCGGAGTTTTATCTACACATACCTACATGTTTCTTTTTGTACGTTATAATAAGTTTTTATGTCGTGTGTAAACTCCCACAGGTTACCACTCCGGTGCTGACGGTCAAGTGATATGAATTGAAACTAAAATCACATGTTGTACTCTAACAAGTAGGTTCATTGAAGGACATCAGGGCATATCCTAAGAAGGAAGCCTCCGGGAACCTATGCAGAGCCGAAATACAAAAGTGTCTGTACTTGTGACTCTTGAGTTACAGGTGCCCTTGGGTGGCGGTAGTCATTTACCATCAGGTGACCCGTCTGCTCGTTTGCCCCTATACCATAAAAAAAAAAAACAAGAGCTGGAATCTTTTTGGTATATTTAATACTAGCAGCGCCCCCCGTAAGTTCCGATCCCGTGGGAATATCGGGATAAAAAGTAGCCTATATGTTAATCCAGGTCTCCAGCTATTTACATACCAAAGTTTCATCGCAACCGGTTTTGTAGTTTTGGCGTGAAAGAGTAAGAAACATTCATACATCCATATATCCATACATCCATACATCCTCACAAACTTTCACGTTAATAATATTAGCGGGACTAGCCGTCCCCGCAGTTTCGCCTGCATTTATGGTCACTGCTCCACTCCTATTTTTCGTAAAGCGATGTTATATAGCCTTCCTCGATAAATGGGTTATCCAACACTAAAATATTTTTTCAATTCGAACCAGTAATTCCTGAGATTAGCACGTTCAACTAAACAAACAGACAAACTCTTCAGCTTTATATTATTAGTATAGATAAATAAATCGTTTCTTAATATAGCAACTTTATCCAGAAATAATAGTCATGACTAATACAACAAAATTATAATTTGATATTATTTTTAGCCACTTCAAAACCTGAGAACTGTGTGGTTTTTTTCACCTACGTCTTCGTGGTGGGTTAAAAGATTTGAATGGTTTATGTTAAAATAGTTACGAATGCTTTTAGGGATCCGTACCCAAGGGGTAAAAGCGGGACCCTATTACTAAGACTAAACTGTCCGTCTGTCTGTCTGTCACCAGGCTGTATCTCATGAATCGTGATAGCTAGACAGTTGAAATTTTCACAGATGATGTATTTCTGTTGCCGCTATAACAACAAATACTAAAAACAGAATAAAATAAATATTTAAGTGAGGCTCCCATACATAACGGCAACAGGTAGACGCTTGAAATATTCACAGAATATTATAGTGTCTAATGTTGTATAGATAATGGTACGGAACCCTTCGTGCGCGAGTCCGACTCGCACTTGGCTGATTTTTTAAACCATAGTATAAACTATTTAGAAGAACACATGAAATAACTTAAGTGGCGTTTAAATCGAAAATTATGGCAATTGTTTTTATAACCACCGGTAGCTTTGTTTGCCAAGTTATGCACAAAAAACACCAGAAGTCTGACATCATATCATGTCTGCCCTCTGTTTGTCTGCCATGTACTAATAATATATACCTTTGTATACATAGAAACGCCCAGACCAATGATAAATTAATTAAAAATGTTACTGAGTCATAGCTCTTAATCAGCCACATTTTAAGTATTATTGGCTTTTTGTAGGTAGTTCTTTTAACCCCCAACGCAAAAAGAGAAGTGTTATAAGTTTGACGTGTCTGTGTGTGTCTGTGTATCTGTGTGTCTGTGTATCTGTGTGTCTGTCTGTGACATCATAGCTCCCAAAAGGATGAACCGATTTGAGTGCGGTTTTTTTTGTTGTTTGAAAGGTGACTTGATCGAGAGTGTTCTTAGATATAATTCAAGAAAATCTGTTCAGCCGTGCGAAGATCCCAGCTCTTTTGTCATCGTTGAAGGAATTTTGGAGTCGGGGGTATTATAAATTTATGATTATAGTATCAGATTTTGCATTGCATATCAGATATTGCAAGATATTATTATTTATATGTCTACAAATAACGTTTCTATTTTTAAGTACACAGTTGTTTTTGTGCTACTTTTGTCACAACAACTGTGTCTGGGTTTCTTGTGTTTCTGGGAAATAAATCCTTAGCGACCTTAAATGAATTAATTATTGTTTAGCTTAAAATTAAAAAAATTATGATGAAATGTTCCACTGTTTATATTTTTTTATGTATGTTTACTGATTACTCAAAGACACCTAGATCGATTTGGAACATTCTTCCTTTGTTTGCCAGGTGGTCCCATGGTGATCAGGTCAGGGTCTGATAGAATCCTGGAGAAATCGAGGGAACTCTTCAAATTTTATAGGCACACTTGAAGAGATTGGGGTATTTTAAGGCGCATTGAAGTCGGTGATACTTTTAAAAAAAAAAAATATGTTAACACGTTATTTAATGTGAACTAGCCGTGCCTCGCAGTATAAACCGTGTTTATGGTCAATGTTTCGCTCCTAAGGCGTGATGTTAAATACCTGCGATAGTAACCTACCTATTGAGGTAGGTTACTATCGAAGCCATTTTACCGCTAATGTCTAGAAAAACCCTGGATTAAAAATAACATTGGTAGCCCAACTATTGAGTTGGGCTACCAATGCAAATGTTAAACCAAAAAACAAACCTCTCAGATTTATTCTTAATGAACTCAAGATGGCATCCGAGTGGCCAATATGGCGACTGCCATTTGCACCATTAGAATTTAACAAAATACTCGACAATCCGAATTTTGCGGATATAATATATGATGTCGATTCGAAATCATGCTTGCATTTTATGCTTTATTATTCAGTCAAGGTTTCAATCGAGTCTACCGTACCCCTTGACCGAATTATTAATATAGATATAACAACAAGAGATCGTCTCTTGTTCGATATTCGACCGATAATTGTAATATTTTATTGACCAGTATAATTTGAATTGTCATTGTTTAGGGTTTTTGTATGACAACACCAAATGTACACCGAACCGATGTTAATGAAATTTTGAACGCTGTATGCCGTTTGATCCAACTTGAGAGATAGGATAGTTTTTAGTGGTCGAGTAGCTAGTTTATAATATAATGTATATAGGAACTTAAGGACTCTTTTGTTTATCGATAGAGGACAATCTCCTTGCGACCTTGTTATTGTACTTCTTAAATTCTATATGTAAAAATGAAGTTTTAGTTTGGTAAAAGTAAGTCACGGTCGCTGTACCGCTCGTGACCTACCAGTACAACTATCACGATGCTTTGTACAAGATTGATAGCAGCGCTTATCAAGTGATATACGAACAATTTCATACGTGTTTGATGAAGCCATGACTGTCTAGCAAATTGTAAGTCATTAATTACTAACCCAAGCGTCAAGGTAATGAATTAAAAAAAAATTAAGTATTGGTCACATACGTACATACGTATTATAAAGCTGGAGATTGGTTTATTTGTTTAGATCAAATATACGCCTATAAAATCGCGTCAAATAGTGGCACTGGATTACAACATTACGTGCATGCATTTAATATGTCATCGTAATAATAAACCAGACCATACAATGAATGGTACTGTGAATATATGTTGTAATAGGATGATAAAAAAGTTGCAATATAGAGCGTCTTCAGTTTATTACTTATCACAACGGAGCGTGGTACGTATCGTGGTCTTACATAGAGCTGAGTCAACTGTGCTTACAACTGCATTTAAGCACTGTTTAGTTGGTATAATTTTTTGATCGCCGATCAAACATCTATGGTATATATGATCGAAAGCTTGAACGCATAAATTACATTTCAGAACAAGCTGCAGTTCGGACTGGCAGGACGATTATCAGATGTACCAAAAAGGAGCCTAAAAAGACTGAAATCTAACTGCGAATACTAATAAAAGTCTTAGAACAAACGTTAAAACGTAGTCTATTTAAATAATATAAATATATATTATAATTTCCGGTATTCGTTTGATGGCTAAAAATTATTGACAAGGTATTGATGAGAATGGACTTTATTTTTAAAGTTGAAAAGTAGGCAGACGAGGTTCACAGTGTTTTCTTACTGTTTTTACCCGTGATAGAATACCGTGTTTGAACCAGTTGCAGTTGGAGTTCGACCCTAACCTTATTGTTAGCGCCGGTAAGGTGATGTGACCCGTCGTGGTTTCCATACGTCACAAAAATATCACATTTCGTTTTTGTACTTTTAGAATATCACATGCCGTTCCTCCATAGTGATCACCAAAACATGACGGTAATCAGCCTTCCTGGAGAACATCAGATCAAGCTCTACTTTTAGCTAAGAATACAGACGCCAATGTGTTCCCAGTAGATGGACCGGTGACCTGGGTATAGTTATAGAGAGCTAGCTGCTTAAAACATACCAGACGAGAATTCGTTGTGGAAGTCATCGGGGCTGAGATTTTGGTAATGCTATCATCAATGTATGTAAATGTATGTAAATCAACAAAAGTAGGAAAATAATTGCGTATGAATTATATTAAATGAATCTTTATTTTGACTATTAGTGTCGTAGAAATTAAAGTAGCTACTTCATTTAAGTTACGTTTAATTTATAAATAATGGCGTAAACATTAATATTGAGCAGGAATTCCTTGATACCTACTACCTTCTTTAAAAGGTTACTGAAGTCACGTATATAATATTTAGAACTACCATATCCTAGAACCATATATTTTAAGTACTTACTGGCGTGGGAAACGACCTTCCGGTGTTCAAACATGACACATATACATGACTAATTACATGTCATAGTTTTGGTGTAAGGTCTGGTTCACGGATTAGTATTCAAGAAACGTTCAGTACGTGAACGAATTATAATACAATGATTACTACAAGTGTTTATATTTGGCTAATGCTCTTCGCGTCAGGGCTATTGTTGCGTAAAGCGATCAATCAATCTATCGATGCCACGTTGAGTCTATATCTAAATAGTGTTAAAGCACCAATACACAATTTATATCACTGTTGTGTTTTTCTAGATCTAATAGAAGCAGTATCGTAGCTAGCGTTTTATGCGCCTATATTATATGCGCGTATATTATATGCGCGTATATTATATGCGCGTATATTCTCGTATTACCGGGCTCCTGACATGAAAATGGACCATGTATTTAAAAATAAAATTATCAACTTTGCAGAATCTTCCATACAGAATTTGTAACATTTAAAAATTAGAAAAGGAAACCTGTTTTTGAAAGAAAGCTTAGAAAAAGAATGACGGATGCGTGATGCATGTGTATTTTCGTCTACACCTATATTACGCTGGTTTGGTAATTTCTGCACCCCTTCAAAGTCTGCGCCCTGGGCCTGAGCGCCGCTGGCCCTGCCCCAGTCACGGCACTGAATAGAAAAGTTCATATTATGGTTAGACAATTACATTTATGAATGTTTTAGACTATAATATATTTATAGTATTTTCGCTTTATGCTGTGGCTACACTCGCATTAAAGTTATAAGTAGAATAATGTTGCATTTGACACATCTATAGAAAATTTCAATATGTCCTGTAGGTCGATTTTTGATATTCCTACATCCCACAGGAATCTCTAATTTTCCGGGATAAAACAACCTATCCTATCTGTTAATCTGTGTGCAAAATTTCATCTAATAATTTAATTCTTATCGTGGAAAATATGTAAATAGTCCAGAATTACACTAAAACTAAGCGCATTTTAAGAAATTCTTTTTTTTTAAGTAATAGGGGGCAAACGAGCAGACGGGTCACCTGATGGTAAATGACTACCGCCGCCCAAGGGCACCTGTAACTCAAGAGTCACAAGGGCGTTGCAGCCCTTTAAGGAGGGGCGGAGAGTGGGAATAGGGGAGAGGGGATTACAGGGGAGGAAAGGACGGGAATAGGGGAGAGGGAAGGGTTAGGGCCTCCGGTAACCTCACTTACGCGCGAAAAGCAATGGAACCATTGTTTCGCTGCCGGTTTTCTGTGAGGCCGTGGTATCATGGAAGCATGGCTCTCCCACGCCATATCGTTTTTTTTAATTCTGTAAATTCTGTAATAGTTCTTACTGTGTAAAAGTAGTTAATGTATTTCTATAACTCTGTTCTTCTTTTTTGATAACATCCTGTCGAAAATTATATCTTCTGTCAGTTGAAATCAGAAACAGAAAAGACCCCTTTTACGTGAATGGATCAAATTGTAGTTTCCAAAATGTGGGTGCTAAATTACCTCTGCCTACCCCTTCATGTAATCTTACACATACTCACGGCTATATAGGCGTAAGTATGTTTGCCTGCTAATTATGAGAAACGGAGGTGATAATACCAAGGATATTCAAACGGTCATAACTTTTAAGCGAATAGATTTTTTTCGGTAAACAAGTGTTCCACTATTGGGGAATTACATTCTGTATAATGCTCTTATTAATGAAGATTATTTAAACGTTACTAGATAATTTTTTTCATTACTGGATTAGATGATTCGGAAGCCTACACGCTGCTACGCCTAAATGAACTTTATTTAAACGTTACTAGATCATTTTTTTCATTACTGGATTAGATGATTCGGAAGCCTACACGCTGCTACGCCTAAATGAACTTTATTTAAACGTTACTAGATCATTTTTTTCATTACTGGATTAGATGATTCGGAAGCCTACACGCTGCTACGCCTAAATGAACTTTATTTTGTGTATTTACGCATGCATATTCCATTTAATAAAACACAATTTTTAAAAGTCTATCATATCTAACCTACTGTCATTATATTATCTTACTAGCAGTTCCCGCGCGGGTTCGCTCGCGTGTACATATTTATATTTTTTGCGCGGAACCCTAATTATTTTTCCTAAATAAAGGTAGCCTAATTTAATCCTTATAACACCAGCTATCTGCCAGTGAAAGTCCCGTGGAAATCGGTGTACCCCTTCCGGAGATTAGCCGGAACAAACAAACAGACAGACAAAAAAAACTAATTTTGATTTTGAGGCATAGGTATCGTGCAAATAACTGTATGAGCTTAAAAAAAGTTATTATTTTGTCATTACAAACAGACCCTTCAATTTTATTTATTTGTATTGATTGATATTGATAACGCCTAGCAGATAGGTTAACGCAACGAGTTACCTTTCAAAGTTTACTAATATTTGAACTTATTTGTGAGTTACTGAATAACAAACATTCTGAAATTACCAACATTTTCAGACTTGAAAAATGAAATAATAGAGACAGTTTCTCGATCAGTTGTCACTTATTACACCGACCTAAAACAAATCTTTAGGTATCAATCATATCCGTCAAATTAGACAGTTTATTAATTTCCATCAATGATTTAGAGTTGAGATATTAACTTCTGAACATATGTCATTACGCAAAGGCACGTGATGTTTCACATCTCAAATGAAGTTCCGAATAGGTTCCGATAGACGAGTGTAAAATAAACTCAATGATCATCACTGGCATTTCATTCATACCCGTCCTGACTTTTAACAATACATAAGTTAAGTGTTGGAGATTATAGCTTACTATTATTTGTATCGTGTGAAAATCCCTAGGATACGACTCATGGTTTTCCGTCGCAGGGAGGTGTACTTCAGAGGACCCGGGTATATCATAGTAAGGAAGCCTGCGAGAACCCCTGGTGTCATGGTACACCACAACCTCCTGCAGGGGTTCTCGCAGGCTTCCGATTTTAAGGTATATTGTTGGCCGTGGTAAGAACGTCTTATTTTGGATAAGATTAGAAAACATTGTACAATATTTAAACCGATTAAAGTTTATCTTCAATATTTACTTTTCATGAATTGTTAAGCTAGATGTGTTTATAGGCTGTATAAATGACTACACAACACAGTACGGTTAGTTACAAGTATTATTATTGATCTTAGATTAATGATACTACTGAGGACAATTATTTTAAAGAGTGTTTGTAGTAAGTATACATTTATTTTAGAGCATAATATTTTCAATACACACCTCTTTTTGTCAACATTTTAAATAACCATTATTTCCACTAACATTTAAAAGTAGAACTTGCATGAAGCAAACTTAATTTTATTATTTATTTATTTATTTAAAACTTTATGCACATAGAGTACAGATGCGGACTTAATGCCATAGGCATTCCCTGCCAGTCAACCTTCGGGCGATGTAGAGAAAATAGGAAGTAGGTGCATTAAAAATATTACAGTTTATTAGGTAAATTTGTGAACTAAATATCAGACAAAAATACATAAACAAAGTATATAGGATAAAATACATATCATAAACATACATACAAATATGTACACAAACATAACATATAAATACATACATACATACATACAAATAAAAAACATAGTAACGATTTAAATGATAAATTATCAGCAAGTTCATTCTGCTAGTTGTTCAAAAAGGTACTCCTTTACTTTCACTTTGAATGAGTAACGATTGGTGGCCATCCTGATTTCGAGGGGAAGCGCATTCCAAAGAAGAACAGACTGAACGAAAAAAGAAGAGCCTACAAACTCTGTGGTATGAGAGGGACAAAGAAGAAGAAGATTATTTAAGGAACGAAGGTTTCTATCATGATTACTACTTAAATATTGGAAATATGATGTTAAATACGGTGGGGAAGATGGGGAATTAAGAATGGTAAACAGGGCAGTGAGGGCTCGCAACATACGGCGCTGTCGAATAGGCAACCACTTAAGCTGAGAACGGAAAGAGGACACATGGTCGTATTTACGAAGATTAAATATAAATCGAATGCAGTTATTAAGAAGACGGTCTAATTTATCGAGAACGTCTCCATTCAGGTCATAGTAGCACACATCACCATAGTCGATTATTTGGAATATGAGAGTTTGCATGAGCATTGTCTTGGTTTTCGCAGGAAAAAAATTTTTTAAGCGATGTAATGCACGGAGGGTACCAGTAACCCTCTGGCACAGTTTTGAAACCTGATCGCGCCAGTTCAATGTGGAATCAAGATGTAGGCCCAAGTCTTTCACCGATTGACAAATAGGTATAGTAGTACCGTTAAAAGTAACAGCTGGGAGCGTCTCAGTGTCTACTCTACTCATCAATCGGTGGCTACCGATTATAATGGCTTGACATTTTGAAGGATTTACTGACAAGCCAAACCTTTGAGACCATACTTCTATAGATTTGAGGTCTCTGTTGACCATGTCGATGGCCGATGATATATTCTCAACCCTAGCTTGAGAGTACATCTGCAGGTCGTCGGCATACAGATGATACGCACATTGAAGTTCCTGGGTTAGGAGATTAATAATGAGAGAGAGATTATGTTCACAAACACATATACACCTTGTAATTGTTATAATTTCTAAAGACGCCTGCAAAAAACATAATGGCAACATTGCGTGTATTGCCGTTGTAGCTGTTGATGTGAAGGCGTGTTACACACACACTTTTTATTATATTTGATAATATAAACACTGAAAACAATTATCAAAATTACTATTACCACCTGCTATTTTTGTGTATGTTCTATATTTTTTCGTTGTTCATTGGGTGCCTCACTGCTTTATCTCCCGTACATTAGAAACATTCGAAAATAAAGAGTATGACACTAGTCTTAAGAAACTATACTACGAGTATCTTGGGATCTGTAACGCAACGTAGTCAAAAGTAAATTGGCTTAAGTTGAAAATTCACTTCTCTTCTTTGAACAACGAGAAACGATGAACTAAAAATGGGCAATCAAGAACATTATTTTACATCACTCGCTCGATCAATTATGACTTATGCTTATGAGTCTCAAATGAGCTATGTATTACATATTTGTAAAATTCACAGATATCCGTTGGTTGTAAACAGATGTTATTCCTTATTTTTATTGGATACGTTACACCTTTACGATGATCTATTAAAATAGAAAAAAAACTAAGTTTGATGAAAAAAAATTAATGAAAGTTTATTATAAACGTGTCAGTGTTAAATGCATTGCAATTAGTTAAACTTATTTAAAACGCCTTCATTATCAGAGTTATAAGAGTTTAGTTAAATGTCCGTAGACACAGGGTATATTTATCAGCGAAAACAAATTCGAGTGTTTCTTTTTTAAATAAAATAGAAAAAAAAACAGTGGTTTTACATTATAGTTTGTTCTATAGATACAATGTAAAAGAGCAAGAAAAATAAGGTTCTGAGACATTTGCTTACAAATTCGTAGGATTAAAATAGATAGGAATCTTACCTAAACATAACAATCCTATGTCTACAAATACCAGTTCTCGTGGACTTTCTTCTTAGGGTATACCCGAGTCCCTTGCGATAGACTCACTTGTGATGGAACACCGTTTGGTTTTAGTCGGTTCGATTCCGACATACCACTTCACCGATAGCCATGGTGAGGAGATGACCCCTGGGGGCTTCCACAAGAAAAAAAAAAATGTCTACGAATACCAAAAATAATTATCCCATCGAAATACACATCTAATTGAATAAATATATGTATCTTCTTATAGTATATACAGGTATCTATTAGATTTGTAACTCGGGACTTAATCGCGATAATATTTAAAAGGTACAATACCTCTTGGTTACCCGACGTTTCGAGGATGTATGGATGTTTGTTACACTTTCACGCAAAAACTACTGTATGGATTTTAATGAAACTTGGCATATAGAGAACTGGAGATCTGGATTAACACTTAAGCTACTTTTTATTCCGATATTTCCACGGCATCGGGGTTACGCGGGTGAAACAGCAGCTAGTTATACTATATTAATATATTTACAAAATATTTATGTTAAGTATAATTACAAATTGTATTAACGTAAGGCGTAATTAGTGACATTTAATTTTACGAAACTAATATTTGAATTAACTTAGATAGATAGGTATATGCTAGCATATTGTACAAAGTACACCACAGTATGAAGCGAACGCTATAAAATCGAACATAAATTATTATTCGCAACATATTGGTATGTCGTACAAAGCTGTTTCACTATTTACCTTTACTCATTTCATAAATATTTACAAATAATTTTACGTGATTGTCGGTAAAATCTATAAGCAATTCATCCAATCCTTAAACGATAACGTATATCGATCACAATATAGTTCGTCTTATCGGTGAGACCGAGCGAACAGCCGACAATTGCCTTTGCAACACTATTTTTACACTGATCTTGGACGGACGCCATCAGCTGAGCTTACGCCAGTTCACTACTAACCCGACTGATAAACGTACCCGCTCCCACAAAATTTATAAAATATCTTACTAACCTATAACCTCGACCGAGAACCATCAATGAGAACCCGTTTCAATGATATATGTTTTAACCCGTGTGTTACAAATAACCGCCAAGGTTCGTGAAGTTTCAGTGCGTGAGAATGGCGACGTGAGAGCGCACCGCGTCGACCATGGCGCGCTACCGATGGACGCTAGCTCTAATTTTAATCTGTCTGCCTATCCTTGCCACAGTGATAACCGCATTCCGTGTACGCGATTTACCTAAACCCGAAGATAGTATAAAACTCGATAGAAAACAAAAGTGTGATGACTGTGATGTGAAGTTCGGTCATAAGTTGCATATTATTAAAACGGAGAGTGACAAATACAAGAACGAGAATTTAAAGAAAGTAGTGACACAACAGCAAATCGACAAAAAGTCTGGCAGTAAGTTTGATGTTAGCGATGAAGCCGACGACGACTTGAGCATTTTAAAAGTGAAGACAAATTTAAAAAAGGAATATTCTAGTCCAATAAAGTTAGAAACAAGTATTAAAAAGGTTTCAAGTTTTAGCCACAAAGATGTTGACGATAGTGGTTTTGTACGAAAATCTAGCTCATCAAAAAATATTAAAATTCCAGACATAAAGAGTAGTGACACAAAGAGCTCGGCAACCAAGGAAACGTCTGTACAATATGGTAGCAATCGATATAAAGAAGATGACGATATTGATGACGATAAAAAAGCGGTTCCATTGAAACCAAAATTCTTGGAAATAAAAAATGTTAATCAGAAATCTAAACGACCCGAAACAAATGATAAATCAACAAAATCTAAAGAGAAGGGTAGTAGTGATAGCAGTGATATTGATGGTAGTAAAAAATATGTAGGAGGTAAGCTAAAACTGTTAGACGATCAAAAGGTTAAGCAGAAATTAAGAGAAGAGTCTTTGGAAATTATTGATTCTAAATCAACATCAAAAGAAGTAGAAGGGGATAATAATAGTGACGATGAGGATGACGATGACGAAGAGGATGATGATGATGATGACGGAGCACTTTCAAGTCTTTGGGAGACATTTAGTATGTGGGGGCTTAATATTGACCCTAGTCTCAAACCCGCTGAAAAAAAAGAAAAACAATTGATCCCAGAGATCAAAACTAAAAAACAAGATAATGATACAAAATATACACTTACTGTTCCTACAGAAGGTTTGTCTAAAGTTAAAGAAACGACAAAAAAAGTTGATGCTAAGCCCGTGATTTCAAACCTAAAAGAAACTGTACAAAAGCCGCTCACGAAGAAAGTTTCACCAAAAAAGATACCAGATCTTAAAACTGGTGATGATGAAGATGATGATGACGACAAGGACAATGGCGATAATGCTGAAAATGAAGATATTAACATATCGTCAAAAAAATATAAACTTAAAAGTAGAATTAAGGGAATTGATGAAAGTGTAATTACCAAAAAGAAAATTACCAAAATAGATATAAAAAGTGATGACGACGATGATGATGACGATCTTGATTATAAATTACTAGAAGAAAAATATAAACTCAGAAGTACTCAGAAAGAAAATATTAAAAAAGTCGAAACTCCAAATAAAATAATGAAAATATTTCATGATAGTGATGATGATGATGATGATGACGATGACGACGACGAAGACGACGACGACGAAGACGACAATGACGATGACGATGAAGATAACAGCAATGATAATGGTAATAGTAACATCAAAAAACAGTCACTAAAGACCAGTAAATCTAAATTAATTCCTGGTAAAGATGATAAAAAACTGACAGTTACCAAAAAAACATCCAAAGTTGGCGATGAGAGTGATGATGATGACGACGACGATGATGATGAAAATGATGATGATGATAATTATAGTAATAATATAATAAATAAAATTTCAAATGCAATTGAAGGCAAAAAGTTACCTGAAAAGACACCACCAACAGAAAATGACAAAGAAGATAAGACGCAAATTAACAAACAAATAGTAAAAGGTGATAAGGAAACTAAAAAGTCAGAAGAGATGGTAAAATCTGAAAATAAAGAACGAAAAGCTAAAGAGGAAGACCTTAAAATTGCTAAACCAGCACCTAAAAATGAAACTGTAGTTAATCAATTGACTAAAAAAGAAGACAAAAAAGACCACAAGGAAAGTAAATCTTTGGAAGATAAATATAAAAAAGAAACTGATAAAATAGATCAAGCAAAAGAAATCAAGTCCAAAGAAAAGAAAACTAAATCTTCTCATCCTAACGAACCAGCTACGGTAGAAAAAAAAACTGTACACACTAATGAAAAAAACGATGATCCGACAGATGGCCTTAACATGGATGACATTAAAAAAGAAATTAAGGCTCAAATTCGCTCAAACCGGGAGGATAAAAAGTCTGATAAATCAAAAGAAAAACTAAAAGAAAGCGCAGAGATGCCTTTGTTAAATGACGCTCATTTAAAACACGTTACGAATGCTTTGCACAGACGGAATTTACTCAAAAGTGAATTTGAAGACTTCTATGCATTTTTCCCAACTTTTGCCCCAAATTTTTCACGCATTCATAATTCGGAATGCAGACGTCATGGACAGATAGTGTTGAGGCAATTACGCGGTACAAAATTGTGGGCTTTGAACAGTGAGTTGTATTACTTTGTACATATATTTTGCTTACAAAGCAACCCGGAGTCAAAGTTTAGCTGTCAATAATGTTTTATTTGTAGTTTAGCGAGTATTTTAAGATTATGTACATATATACTTGTATATTGGCACCGTTTCAGAGATTTGAACAACAGATTTCACAAAAAAGTTACTGTATCGTTCTCAATTAAACAAGGGAACTTTGCACTACAGTGTTAAGTACAGAACATTTTATCAAGTTGAAATATCAAAAAAGTACCTGCACACTTTCAACTCTTTATAACCATAAAATTATACTCAAAAGGCCTTTGTAAACAGCATATAACAAAGTTGTGGCCTTGACGCATTTGTGTTAGCTTCAGGTATATTCCCTGGGGGCTGTGCATTGTTGAACAACACATGAATTTTTCATTACAGTGCTCGATGCCACGGCGAAAATCCCCTCGGGGATACTACAAGGTAATGGAATCCAGCTAGGAGACTTTGACCAGTGTGTGGGGAGCCGTGCTCGAGTCCAGTTAGAAAGTGGGAGTGTAGTCAAAGTTCAAGGGAAATACTGTTTGGCTCGTCTTGATGTGAAAGCGGAACATCCAGAGCTGGAGACACCGGTGCATTTGGCGCAAGCCAAAAATTTAATCAGGAGTCGGATAGATGATGTGAGTTTCAGTCGACAATGCTTTGATTTTAGTTAACAATTTTGGTACGTTATCAATATAATTCTACCATTACTATATTTAAAATACATATAGTATTAATGTGGGATCTAACTACTGAAGTTGAAGATTAATAACTACACATAAACGGACATCGGTAGTAAATTTAAACTTTCATCACAAAGTTCAATACAGGTGTTTGTTGTGTACCATTTACATCTTAGTAGACCTATAAATCAAGGACTTCACAGTAATATTTATCCCTTACGATGCCATTTATTTACCTGACGTTTGAATTTTAAAAACAATTATCCTATGTTGATTAAAATCGTCTTAATAACTCCACACATCTATATCTGTATCTGTACTATGGTAACCAGACTGCTGATAAACGTACTTATATATTTCTAAATACATACATATTATAGATAAATTACAGCCAGACACAGAACAAATGATCATGCTCACGACCTTTGGGTTAGCAGTCAGGATCACTAACCACTAGACCAACAGGCCAGTCAAGCTGATAATGATCTTATCATTTTGTAAAAAATATGAAAATGGGGTAAAGTTCATACTATGCACTTTTTTTAGTTTAAACTAATATTGATTTATCATGCATTTGTGACATTGACAAGCATTGTTTGGTGTTACTTTAAAAATTTATATTACTTCAAGTGTCTAAAATATAAAATACTAGATTTTGCCCTCGGCGGGCAAAAGCTAGTATTATTAGTCCCTCGTGTTAAATTTATTTTTTTATTACTCTGAAAGCAATACTTTTACAATTTTACCTTTATTGTACTTTTTCCGTTTTAACCTCAGGCAACGTGTATGTAAAATTTAATGATAATCGCTCGAGAAGTATAGCGTGAAACTATAACAATCAAACAAACTCACATTTATAACAATAATTAGAACTTTCGAAAATAGTTTCGTACTGTTAATGATCAAAAAATGTAGGCACGAAGGCACAACAATATTAGTTTCAGTAGCTTTGTAAATCAATTGCACATTATGTTCTGGCAAAATCTTTCGTGAGTTTTATATTTCAGCCTTATTCTTCAAAATAGCAAAGAATTCATGTTGAAACCAGTCGAAACAAATATTTTTATAAAGAGTAATTCTAGCGAACTGAATCTTCAGAATTAACCATCAAATGTGTGAGGTATTCTTAAAAGCGGCTAAACTATTAGTCGTTGATGCTAATAGTTCTTTATGTGTAGCGGTAGCTCTAACAATAAATTTTCGCATCTAAAATTGGATTCAGAAACAAGTGTTTAAGAACGCCAAACACTAAGCGTTAACATGCTTTGTTTAGCCAGGTCACTTTGTGCCGCGATTTTCAACGTTGAGTTGGGGGGTGTGCGTGCCAGCTGTCTGCAACCCCGAAGATGTTGAAGTCATCATCAAAGACGCCATCAAACACTACCAGAAAACCAGCGGAGTCATCGTACGACTTAAAGTTGATGAACAGGACTGTTATGTTGAAGAGGTTGACTCCTGGAAGAACTGGATTGAACTGCCAGTTGCCTTGACACTGTAAGTTTATAGCAACTTACATTTTACGAAAGTTTAAAATTACGAAAGTCTTTAAAGAATATGAATACAAACCTGATTATTTAACGTTTTGATGGCCACAAGAGTTACTTCAAATACCATTCTCACTTTAGGTGATATATCTCTATATCTGGTATTTATATACGTAATTCTTAACTTTCCAGCTCGTTCTATGGCGTCGTTATTTTGCTTGTACTTGTGGCGACGCTTCAAGACTTTTTTGCTAGAAGAAACGAGGGCGAGAGTAAAGAAGTGGATAAAAAAACAGAGTCTAATGAAGAAGAAAGGAAAGATGAAGAAAAAAAAGCTAGCAGTAGGAAAAAAACGGGTAACACGATAATTTAATCAGGCGCAAATAAATTTTCCCTTTGCATTTTTTTTTTCGCGGTACTTGATATTAAAATAAATAATGCCACTTGCAAAACATATTTTATAAGTACTTATAAGTGGTGGTTTCGTTTTAAATTTAGAGATTGCAGTTAATTCAAATATAGATGTTTGGTTTTAGCAGCAGTAAAGGCAAGAATGATGCTACAATTATTCACAACCGTATTTTGTAAACAATGAACCTATTCATGTACTGGAGTATACCAATAGCGAATTTGGAACGTTTTATTTGTGGAACACTAATTTATTTGTATAAGGCCATCTAACTATTCTCTGGAAGACTTAGTTTTTCAACAAAAATTTAATAACAAGCCCCTGTTTTATAATTGGTTGTTTCATAATTCGCTTCTAACAGTTCTTTTGGGAGTTACACCAGAAGACATGTTGTAGTAATAATTTTGCTAGCTTTTCCGGTTTCATATTAGCATTTGATTGATTTATCAATTATTTTTAGTGTGACCCCCTTTCTATGCCATGAGATATTTACATCTACGCGATGGGACTATCCGAAATAGCTTAAGTAGTTTTTGTGTATGTATATTTACCATTTCCGTTATACAATTAAGTAGACAAACGAGCACGTCACTTACATACTTTGCTACTGGTGAGGCTCTGCAGCTTAAGCAAACTTAATCAGCAGCAAAAAAACACTACTTAGGTTAACCAAACCACGGTCTTCAGTAGCAATATTATTAGATATACATATTTTTAGGTATATTAGTAACTAACATGGGTCTTCTTAACTCCTCCTGTTAAGCGAAATGCTTGCGTGGGTTTAAGTCGAAAGCCTGTTTGATGTACTCGGTGTACTGGGTGATGTTGATGTATATACCTATAACCCAAAAACTAATATTTAAATAGCTCTCTCTTCTTTCCCTCAGTCAACTACGTAAGCTCCTTCTCACTCTATTACACGATTGACAAGCTGGTGGCTCCTGGGACCACAGACGAAATTGCCTGTATCCACGGTGTCAGAGCAATAGCCACTATTGCTCTGCTCATTGCACATAAGTTTCTACCAGTCGCTGTAATACCGTACACTAATAGGCTGAAGATTACTGAGGTAAGGGAGATGCAATATCTACAGCAGTTCGTACGTTTGTAAAATACACAATAGCCTGTTTGTAATATAAAGTTAGTAAATATGAATTGCTGGCTGCTGCTCGGGTATTTGGTTGACATTCTAAAATCAAATATCGTACACAGGCTGTAACTTATGCTGTATGTTTTTTGTTACACAAGTTTGTTGTTTGGCAAACAAACACACAGCCAGTGAGCGATAATACTCTTGATCAATAGTAGATCTACTAATGATACATGCACACTACACCCAGGTTTGTAAATATTGTCTGAAAACATAATTAAAGAAACACAGCAAATCAAAAGAAAGACCTTCTTAGAACATAATATAATGTTGTACAATATGTTATTTTCCGTAGAAGAAGCAACTAAGGCTTCAAAATTACGAAATTATAGTCCTCAACCAATCAGAAATCGGATTCAAGCAATAATATGACCAGTAGAGCAGTACAGTACACACAATCGGGGTGACATATTCTAACCTAGTAAATAAATAAAGATTATTAAAAAAGACTTACAGACAGATCGACATTCGACATTGAGATCGACTGTACCTAAAATGTAGACACTTTGACACCGCTTCAGTCACTCCATCATTGATATATATCTTAGTCACTGATGTATAAAGTAGTTAAATCATAATAGTTGATCATCCTTACGGATTCAAAATAAAGAACGAGCTAGTTAACAGATATTATATATATATACTCTTATTTTTACACTATTTGACAGGTGTCCAAAGCTCCTAGGTCATATATATATTTTTTTTTATTTTTTATTTAATGCATGGAAGACTTACAGCTATATAGCAATATAATAAAAATGGAGAATTTAGTTGTCAGAAGCCAATAACAAGTCCTTACTTATCGTAATTGAATAACAAACAATATGCAAACAAACTCATTGAAACACATCACGCGTAACACCCAGAAAGTTAAATACACAATTATCTAAACATAACATCAATTTGTAGGTTTGAAAAATTTTAGACTTAAACACCTTCTTGCCGCGGGCACACTGGTCCAAAAAGGGTCAACATCGCACTCTCTACATAGCCTGTTAATGTTTCTACTTGCTCTCACAATAAGACTATTTTGCCTATAGTTTGTAGTAGTATTGGTATTTGCAACAGTGGGTTAAAACGGATTGACTTACAGGGTACAGTAAAGGAAAACTTAGATAAGAGCTCGGGGCTATTAATATTATTATTTAATATTCGAAGGACGAAGATAAAATCAGCTATCTCACGACGATTATGAAGAAGTAAGAGATGAAATTTACGACAAAGTTGATAATAATTGCTAGACTGATATGGAATATGTTGGTGGAAGCAGATGTATTTGATAAAGCGCTTTTGAACATTTTCAATACGGTCGATATATTTGTGATAACAGGGGTTCCATATCTGACACGCATATTCCAGGTGACTCCTGACAAAGGTACAATATAAGATTTTAAGTAAAATTATTGGATGGTCTCATTATAAAGCCAAGTGCTTTCAACGCTTTTTTTGACAATAATATCAACATGTGTCTCAAAGGAAAGCTTGCAGTCATGGTATACACCTAAGTCACGTACAGTGGTACTTCTTGGTAAGATACCTCCCAGTGCGTATTTAGTGGATATAGGTGCCAATTTCCTAGCATATGTCAGAACTGAGCATTTTGAGGGGTTAAGGTCCAGTTTGTAAGTTCGACAATAATCTTCAAGACGGCAGAGGTCATTTTGAAGAGCTGTCACATCATTAGGTGATGGTATAGTGTTAAATATTTTCACATCATCAGCAAAACACACGAGTGAGGACGAATGCAAACATTGCTCGATGTCGTTAACATATATGATGAATAATAAGAGACCAAGCAGAGGACCTTGAGGAACTCCACTAGGTACAAGAACCCAGCTAGAAATGTAGTTGTTAAGTACAACTTCTTGTGACCTATCATTTATATATGATGAGAACCATCTCAGTAGATCCCCATGTATTCTGATGTCATGTAATTTTATCAAATGCCTTGCTGTAGTCTGTATACACAACATCAACTTGTCGACCATCATCCATAGCCTGAGTGAGATAGTCATTAAATAAAGCTAGGTTGGTTACTGTTGAGCGGTTCTTCAGAAAACCATGCTGGAACGGGCTAAGGGATTTAGAAACGGCTGCGTAAAGTTGCTTATAAACGATCTTCTTAAACACTTTCGCAATTATACATAATTTAGAAATTGGTCTATAATTTGTGATATCGGTTTTTGGGACCTTTTTTTATGAACATGTGTGATATGCTGATTTCCACGATTTAGGAATTACACATGAGGATAAAGACTTAGAGAACAAAATAGAAATGGGACGCGATATCGTATGCGCACGAATTTAGAAGAAATATTTAGTCTAGTCTAGTCTAGTAATATATAGTCGAGTAAATTAAAGTTCAGTCATAAAGTGGTTCTATATTTTCCTATGTTGGCTTGACTACAAAGGTAGTTAACCTTAGCCGTGGATTATATTGGTAACATCTGCGTATAAAGCATACTGTAAAATAAACAAGACAGTGTCGCGCTATGTCAATGTCGATACTAATAATAATACTTTCGATTTTTGGCGCTTCATTTCAATAGGTAGTTCAAATAATATTTTTCATTGCCAGAAAGTACCCCCTGACTCGCCTCCATATTTATTAGACCTCGGCATTGAAAGTTAAAATTGGTTAAAAATATGCTATTTTCACAATATCTTCAACATTACAACCTCATTGGCAACTCAGCAAAGTGTATTTTATTTATTTTATTATTTATTTATAAGTTTAACAAAATACAGATACAGAGTATATACTTACAGATGCAACATAAACTCATTCGAGTAATAAAAGTAATATTCCTACTGACACAGGTAAATCTTACAGAAGGTAATTGCTCCTGGTAGGTGTTGAGAGTTTGCTGTCACTGGTTACTTACTGAGTATCTGCCTACCGACAGTAGTTGTGTGACAGGTAATGGAGCATAAATTTAGTACTAAAATTAGGATTTATCGATAGGTTCAACATATAATAATATGATCACCTCCCTATGATCTTACGAAATTCTTAATAGCAAGGCACAGAGGTGATATTCGCGTAACACCACTATTACGATACATTATGTTATTATTGGCAATATGCCAAGTTTGGCGGTTGGCCCGTCTTGCGCGGACGATGTCCAACTGATTCATTCTTTATTGCTTCAAGCAATTCACTTGCGAAATTATGGGGAGATGTATTAACCAGTGGACAATTTGTCGAGCTGAATTATATGAAAATATTGAGCACTAGTGTGATGTTCATGCACGATATGTAAAGAAAAAGAAAATAAATTTATTAAAAGAGTTCAATGTATAATAATATGATTGATAACATCATATTTGTACAGAACCGCAGTGTTCCCAAAACAATTGCCTTTTATTATTTTATTTTACTAATGAGGTTGACAGATATTTTCAATTCATTTGCCACCAACAAAGTAGGTGGTAACTTAGGACAGAGGTAACATTTAGAACGTTTTTTTTTGTGCGACGAGTTCCCAACTCGCCGTTTGCGTTTATAACTAGTGATTTCATTTCAATTTGATCTTTAAATAGTCGTATTTCCCATTTAAGGTGTAAGTTGTCACCTTAATGTTGTGTATCTTATTCCCAGGCATCCTTTTTTGCAGAGTTTACACATATAAACCGGTATTCTACGCAATCCAGTTGTAATTGTAACAAAAATATTCAGATGACACAACAACCGAACAGAAGTATGTCTTTGACCTTGTTGTGTTGGACGTTTCAACGACGATTAATGCGGATTAACAGCAGAATTTATAGAGTCTAGTCACTGTTCTATGTATTAAGGTTCACTTGTTTCTCTACGAGTAATTTTGCTTACTTTGTATTTTATAAACACGAATAATAACCAAATTATTATTATAAATATTTAAGAAGGTAATTTAATATTCATATTTACCCTTCGTTGTTAGCCCCGCAATGGCTAATTTCCGCCTTCGGTCATTTCACCAAACAATCCACCAATAATTTTATTTATTCACTTATTTTATATTATTTTTTCTTATTAAAAGACAATAGTTAACCAGCAATACTGGCTTAATATTGTATTTCTGCTATTAAGTCGCCTGAACTTAGCTGGTATTTGGGAAAATCTGATTAATGCCACTACTACGACCTTACGGACGTCTGTATCCTCCTTCAATTTTGCCATGGGCTGTAAGATTCTTTGCCAATTTAGTAGTTTCAAACAACTTTAAACAACAACAGCAAAAAAAAGATAATTTGATTTAATTTTACCAATTTGTTCTTTCAGCTAGCAAGTTCTCCTCTCTGGTCTTGGTGTCGCGCTGGCTGGATGTTTACTGACTGTTTCTTGCTGCTCAGTGGCGCGCTCACCGCTCATAAGGTATCGGAAAATGATACTGGAGCGCCTAGAAGATTATTCTCTAGATACATGAGGTATTTGGTGTTTTTATGATTACGATTCTTCTTAATTAATCTTTAAGAATCGGTAAACTCTTTTCTTACACGTATTTTAAGGTGACTGGTTAGGAGATCAATGTTCAAAAATAACTTTTTAAAAGACATTATGTGTAAAACTCCTGAGCAATAAGTTGTTAAATATAAGTTTATATATAACAGTACCAACAATTTTAGGCGTCAGTAGCGTAATGAAGGCGTCCCACTTGCGATCAAGTGATTGCGGTTTCGAACCCTACTCAGTGCACTTCCGACGTGAACCCACACTTAATACAAGCACTTGGCTAAAACTGAAACGAAAAAGCGACACTAGAAACAGACAAACATATTCATAAATAGGATTTAGCCTGCGAGAGAATGAGATAGAATACAAGTATACAGCGTTTCATATAATCTTTGTCTTTGATCCTGCGCACTACGAAGCATTCAGAAAATGCGTCATAGTCAACGTTGTGTATCATTCACGTGTATCAGTTTTGTACATTTGCGTATTAAAATTCGTTGGTTCAGCCGTTACTGGTTTTTTTCGAAATTGCTTATAATCTTTAGTATTTGAATACATGTGGACATACGTGTTACATAGATTTATTTAACGTTCACTAATAACGGAAATATTGAAATGGACGAATGTCGATACATTTTAACAACACCACTAAGCACCTTATTGCTATTCAAATATATCAGGCATCAGTGACGTTTACCGTCAAATCATCAGTGTTTTTATGATGTCATTTAAAAACTATTGACGTTTCTGAATTAATTGACTACAGTGGAAGTAAAAAAATTAAAATGTGCTGTTTAAAAGGTTTTATAATTCGTCAGTTTCATCACGATGAAGATTTTTTTCATTATGTATTTTGGTAACCAACCTGCAAGCTGTCGGAGTGATTGATTCTCGACTTACTAACAATAACATTATGATACTGTATCCAATAGCGATGGTAATTTATTTCCTTATTCCTTATCATTTTTACCATAAAGAACTCGTCTTTTAAATAATTATCTTTTAAAAGTATCACCGACTTCAATGTGCTTTTTAGTGGAAAGTAGATGTATTTTGTTTAAATACAAGCATAATAAGGATAGGCCAACTAAGCGCACTGTTCCATTAAGACAGCGGTATTTCGGAGCAAACGAAAACATCATCGATGTATTTAATTTTTAGATATTTGTTGATTTTTAGGAAACCGCTCGACTGATTTTGATAAAATTTAAATGGGACCACCTGGAAAGTATACCCTTTGAAACAAAAAAAGAATTTTCGAAATTGATTCAGGCGTCTTCGAGTAATCTGTGAACATACATAAAAAAAAAGATTCCGACGAATTGAGAACCTCCTCCTTTTTGGAAGTCGGTTAACGAGTTATTTTATAAATAAATTATCGTAGTGGATTCAAAAGTATAATCTTTAATTGGGTGGCAACTAGGGTCTTAGACAGACCGCAACAACCAAATTTTAAACTATGTAGTAGATGATTGGTGGACGAGGGACTTTGCAATCGCAATAGGTAACGAAACTTGCATTTATCAGTTTTATTAAAAATACGATAATATTATAGGTATATCAAAATAGCCGGAACTAAAGTTAATTATACCAAAACATAAATGTTTAATTTATTGTCGTATATTACATGTTATTTGGGTCGGCAGTTACTAAAAATTAAGGATCTATTTATATGCTTTATTTATAGTAACATCCAAATCTTTTAAAATAAGTTTCTCGTAAAAACTTGTTTTGTTCAAGTCCACCGAACGCAAAAAGCTTTTCTCAGTTCTGTGGTCAAAACGAAATAAGCATAAAAAACGTATTTTTCCATCAACGAACGGTTTAGGTTAAGAAGGGGCTTAAATTATATGTTATTCATCGTAACGCTAGTTGAGTGGAAAATACCATTAATTTTTTTTTATTTTTATCGACGCGTTTTTAAATATAGCTGTTAATTTCTTAGTAGTAATTAACAGCTACATTTTAAAATGCGTTATTTTTTAGTTGTGTCTAAATTTTGTGTAGTAGTAGTCTACTACACAAAATTTGGACACAACTACAAATAGGTAACCTGAACGTAATAATAATTAAGTAATATAAGTGCCAATTTACATCATCGTCTGTCCGAGTTTTTAAAAATTCCATCCATCACCATCTGGAAGAATTCACAATAGTTTCCACTTAAACCAGTATTTTAAGCTTCAACCTATAGCAAAGTTACAAACCATGTAAAAAATATGTACTACTTATAATCTTAAACTTCAGACATTCCACCTGTTTTTATGAGAAACGGAGGTACCTGGAATACCTGGAAAGTCAAATGGTCATAGCTTTTAACAAAAACTCTTATTGTAACAACATGCTAGACTTGCCTGTTGGTCTAGTGGTTAGTGACCCTGACTGCTAAGCTTAGAGGTCGTGGGTTCGATTCTCACCCAGGACAAATAATTGTGTGGTGAGCACAATAACTTGTTCTGTGTCTCTATGTAATTTATCTATAATATGTATGTATTTACAAATATATAAGTATGTTTATCAGCAGTCTGGTTACCATAGCACAGGTTCTGCCTAGTTTGGGATCAGACGGCCGTGTGTGAGATGTGTGGAGTTATTATTATTATGCTCTTACAGTGATTTAAGTAAGTGTTTCATTGTCAGAGTTATAATTATTATAAATTCTATTATATAGTCCTAAATAAAAACAAATGTTCTTACTTAAATCCTCAGTATCAAAAAACAAGCCAGATAAATTTGTCTTTATTACAAAGTTAAGTAATGCTAGCCAGGTCAGTCTAAGATGGGTGACCATTCTTAACACATTGAGACCCCTCCGTGCCTCGGAGAGCACGTTAAACCGTCGGTCCCGGGTGCCATACAAACATCTGTGGCATTCGTTACGGGTAGTTGGAGCCCTAAAAAATCCGACAACCTGGTCTAACTACAGAACTTCGATATCGCCTAGTACTTGGGTTGTGGAGGTCAGGCAGTCGCTACACGTAAAATATCAAAGTTCAGCCGTATCGTAGTTAGATTGAAAGTCGACCCCAACTTAGTTGGGAAAAGGCGCGGAGGATGATGATCTTGAGGTCTTTATAGCTTACTAGCAGTGCCACGCGGTTTCACCCGCGTAAGTCCCGATCCCGTGGGAATATCGGGATAAAAAGTAGCCTATTTGTTAATCCAGGTCTCCAGCTATCTAATCTATCTTTCATCGCAATCGGTTATGTAGTTTTGGCGTGATAGAGTTACAAACATCCATACATTCATACATCCATACATCCTCACAAACTTTCACGTTTATAATATTAGTAGGATAAGGATTCAGTG
Source organism: Callimorpha dominula (assembly GCA_949752705.1). Classification (NCBI taxonomy): domain Eukaryota; kingdom Metazoa; phylum Arthropoda; class Insecta; order Lepidoptera; family Erebidae; genus Callimorpha; species Callimorpha dominula. The sequence goes on along the minus strand of OX456995.1, from coordinate 21,480,434 downwards.
CAAAATAATAGTACATAGCCGTGTTGAGAAAAGACAGGTTGTGTTTGTTAATACTATGCCCCATATAATTATGTCCATAAAAAAATAATGTCTATAATATATCTGTTTGCATCCTACTCACGCTTCGTTCAGCATCATATTCACGTTAAGTGTATTATTATGTTTAGTACCTATATTTTACTATAAAATTTACATTACATACTATTTTACATTATATCTCATTCATATGCTCAAAGCATAAACAATCTTTCTGAAGTTCAAAGGTTTTGTGACAAGGCAGATTTTACTAAATTAATTAATTTATACAATGTATCGTTCATAGACTAACACACTTTGGAAGTCAACTCAAGATTACACATGTTGACGCAAGTGCCTTCCCTGTACTTGTAACTTTACATGCCAACTTTTGCGAATAGAATGCCAATCATTTGAGTATAAAATTGGGTCTTAGAGACGGATATTATAGGGGTTCTTTTTCTCTTTACATAAGGAACCAAAACTAGTTTTTTTTAAACATGAATATCCGAACATAAAATTAATGACGAACTCTCTCGACGAATTTTGTTGATTTGACTTTAAAAATATACTTATAATATTTTTGTTTTGGCAATAAAGTTTATTTAGTTTTTAAGTATGAATACATTTATTTTAGGCTAAAGGTATATATTTCAGGGTAGTTACAATACATTTTAACTCACTTTCAAAGATTTGTTCACAATTTAGTTTTTCGTATTCTGGTACCTATCTTTTCTGATGAATCCGTTAGAAGTAGACAAGTTTTGTTTTGTGAATTTGAGTCTAACTATAATCTCTACATTTTTATTTGTAACATAAAAAATCCTAACAAATAAACATATAAATTCTTTATATTTTTGTAATCACCCTTTAAACCCTTTATTATGATACTCGAAATCGATAGGATTGGAACTAAAAAAAAATTACACACGTACGAAAATTAATATACCCTAATGACATAAACTCATCAAAATCGGTTACATACTCGTACATACAGGTCAAATACATAACCCCTTTTTTTTGGCTCCGTCGCAGTCGGGTTAAAATAAAAAGGGATGAATGTTCTTAATATGTATACAATTAAATTTTGTAAATCACAAAAATAAATATTGTCACGTGTCCATAATACCTATGCAATCTATGGTATGTAGATTATGCAATCTGTACGGGAAATGGCAGACTTAATTACTTTTACTTTTATTTAATTTAGTGAAGTCCAGTTCTATGATGCTACACGGTTCTTGCTTAAATACATTCGTATCTAAATAACTATAAATGAGACTTATAAAGTTTGTAGCAATAAAATGAAGCCTGCCGATTAACACATTCTGTGGGTTAATAGATAGTGTTGTACGAGAAGAGTGAACTTATAAATTACTCAATTTTTTTTAATTGATTATTGACGAACTTTTTCGAAATAATAAATATATTGCTTTACATAAACGAGATAACAATTGTAATTATAAAAATTATAATAATTTGACACACCTACCTACGATAAGCATTTTCATTTCCACTTCTCAACCTTACTTTTAGCAGGTACTTTTACAAACCTTTTGGGTTGACATTCATAGTTAACTCTAGAGAATAAAATGAATTTGGAAGATGCATAACTTTTCGTACTGTCAAGGTAGCTGTGCAATAATATGTGTTTTCTTTGTAGAATTAAAACACCTTTAATCTGTAGTCATAGATTCAAATTTATTGAAGTGAAAACTTCTTTAGGCACGTTTGAAAAAGCACTGAACTTGTGACCGTCACGCTGATAATACATAATTATATAGATCCACTATAGGGCGCTAATCTAAACATTCATCTTATTAATTAATATCACCAACCTGCTAATGTGACGTTTTAAGTTCGTCGTTTCGTTTAAGTTTTCACCTCTTAATAATAATAACAAAAAAGTCGGCTCTGTCGGCAGTCCCATGACTGCCTATTTTATATTTATGTTATATATAAATTAATGACAAAAAGTTTTTGAGCGTCAAAACTGTCAAAGTAAAAACTTTTTGGCATGCGGTTAGGTGCAAAACAAAACTTGGTTTATGAACCAATCAAATCCAAATATTTTTTTTAATTTATGCTTTTTGCCATATTTACTTAAATAAAACGACTTATATTTCCAGTCTCAACAAAAAACAACTTAAATATCCTACGGACACGTAGACGTATTATTCATGTTTGGATGATTTGTCTGAAATAACGGTTGCTTTAAATTGTTTGCTAAGAGGATCCCATACCAAACATTTAAAAACAAACAATTTTCGGTCACTTTTAAAAATAGGCTGAAGTATGTATGGAAAATATTATCTGTTTACTTAAGTGTTTTTATCGACACGGTTTCGCAGTGTCATTTATAAAGACTGCCCTTGTTGATTTATTCACGCAAATATTATCACTATAAATATTTTCACATTTTAATATTAATAGTACGGTCATTAAAATGCGAAGGTATTTTTGGAATACATATTAAGTGTATTGGCACCACTTTCAGATATACTCGTAGTTTACGTCCTAGGATTTGCGTGAATCGAAATAACTTCTGTCTACACAGACAGTGCAAATTTCATGCCAACCAAGGACAAGATAAGAGTCAATTTCTACATTATGCCATTTACACACTTCTTAGATTGTATGTTATTCCTTCTCCGGAATGCTGTACCTTAAAATTACGATGCCAACTATTCGTTAATGAGCATCTATTAAACGAATTAAAAGAATCATCATTACCCTAAAACTACATGACACATAAAAAATTCAATGCATTTTTTGACAAGAACATCCATTCTGAATATCCGATTCTAACTATTTATTGCCTCCTGCTACTAATATAAGCATTTTAAAAGAAACTCTGTTAAAATGTTCATAATCTTTCGAGTCAGTGTAGTGGTTTTGTCTTTTTTACCAATTTTCTTTTTGCTATCAGGTTAACACCGGCTTTGCTAGCCGTGGTTCTATTCTACGCGTACATTTGGGACAACTTATCAAGCGGCCCAATGTGGGGTACATTTGTCACGAAGAACGCTGAAGTATGCCAAGAAGGATGGTGGTGGAACATGCTATATATACAGAACTATTTTGGTTTTGAAGAAATGGTATGAAATAAAATTCTTTGAAAGTTTTTCTACATACAAAAAAGAAGGCTAGATGCTAATACTAAAGTAATTTTAATGCATGGATTGTAGGATTAGGAGTTTGTTATTTTAATACAATAAAGAAAAAGTTCTAGGAAATAAATTAAAAACTAGCTGAAAGTCTTCTACATGTACATACGACGACATCAGTCGTACCAAACAGTGATATCCTTGTACCTAAAATAAGTGAACCGTCGTCGTTCGGTATTGCAATGCTGCAACGTCATTGGCCCATCTAACACTACATGTAAAGAGCAAGATAAGCTTGACCTTGGTGTCAGTATGTACGTTACTCTTCTGCTATTAATCACAACTATAACATTCCCTTACTTCCACCAAAGCTTTTCTTCTTTTCAAAGTTTAAGAAATACGACTGTTTCCGGTGCGGTCTGGTCATAAAGATAAATAAAAACATACTTAAATTGCAATCAACAGCTTTTAACGCTTTTTAATGGAGACTTGCATTAATATAACGTAATGCAATTTGGGGCAGGAATTCACATTTTTATTGTATACAAAGAATGATGACATCGTACTTAATGCTTCTTTTTAACCCCCGTAAAAAGGAGGTGTGTTATAAGTACTTATAAGTGTAACGTGTGTCTGTGTGTGGACCGAATCGACTTGATCGAGAATGTTCTTAGCTATTGTTAAAAAAACTGTTTAGACGTTCGAAGAAAATCAGCTTTTTGCTGATCATTGCACAGATATTTGAGTCGGAGATTTTTTAAATGTTTAATTTATGCTTGTAACACATATACGATTGTTTGTTTCGTTTTCTATATTAATTAACAGTTGACCCGTGAGACGTTGTCCCGGCACAATTTTCATAAGTTTGTTTGTTACATAAGTATTGTGTATGTATCATCGTTTTCGGTATACGCGTAAGATTACAACTAAAAGTATTCGCTGCAGTTGTAACCTGTTTATGACTAGATAAGCTTCAAAAGTATAGTATAAGCTTCAGTTATATATGTAAAAATATACATAATACACAAGTTAACCAGACACATATACGATCTCTCCATCGCTTGTTGATCAAAACCGGTCAGCGTTGTCAACCTACACCTAACCTGTCGTACACACGTATCCATGGAACCCTGGTGATCTTAATATATAACAAAAATCCCTAGAAGTGCTGAATGCAGAATGCAATTCCTATAAACTCCTAATCCAATTTACGCTTTCTTAATTTCAGAGATATACACTTGCTATTTTCAGTGTGCACCGCAAACACACCAGCTAGCCCTGGACATGCAGCTCACTATTCTTGGAAGTATATTAATATGGGTGATGCAAGTAAAGCAGGGAGTGTACAAGTTGGCAATGCCAGCCTTGCATGTACTTGCGGCTTACTCAAGATACACAACTGTGAGGGATCATCGACTTACCATGCTGGCTTACCATGGAGTAAGGTAGGTTTAGATTTCATTGAAAGTGTAAATATCAGCCATTTTTATTGTCTGTCCTACTACTGGGCATCTAATAGGCTTCCTCTTAGCAAGAGAAGCGTTAGGGCATAGTCTGCTTTGCGTGCGATTGGCAGACTTCAGAAATAGCCATAGACCACTTGGCTAGTGCTACTATTTTAACGGATGTGTGTATATATTAATAATTGTTTATCATTAGTTATTGTTATGTTATATATATATTTTTTTATAGAGAATACTAATAACGTGGGTTACACATTACTAGTTTCTTGTTAACCCCCCGAGCTAAGCTCAACGCTTGTGTTAGAAGTGGGTTCACGTCCGTAGTGCACTGAGTGGGGTTCGAACCCGCAACTACTTGATTGCAAGTCCGACGCCTTAGCCATTACGCTACCACCGCTTTTATATGTCACATGTTTGTTATATCACAATTATACATTTTTTGGCAACGAAATTTGAATTGATTATAAAATTCGGAAATTAAATGTATTCAAACCATAAACCTAGTATACTAACGCAATAAGTTTATGAGTCAAACAAACAATACTAAAGGCAGAACTAGTATAAAAAGGAAATGAAAGGTTTTTTTTATTAATAATAATAACTATCTTCGCCAACTATATAATGCATATAAAGCTATGCACACTCAAAGTATACAAGTTGAATTTGAATTTATGAGATTCTTTCGTTCCTCTTGTATTGATCATCGGTTGATATTGGGAAGATACAGTAACAAAAGGGAAAAAATGGGTACCGCTACCACTACGTCAATATATTCCGTTCGATTTCATATCCTTTTGAAAGAAATATTTTTAGTTATAAGCAGTAAGACGTTCGTGACGTAAGGTGCTAATTCCAAATAAATCCTCTATCATGAGATTTGAAGGATTCAGGCCAACTAAAATTCCACGATTACACTAACGAAATTTTGATTCTATCATACGATACAAATTAGCGTTTAAGACGTTATTCGAAGTTAATATTTATTTAACAGAGAATATTACTTGTTTAAAAAGTGATGTCTTTTGAACAACGCCATCTTTCGAGTAACTTCAACTACAACTATTATTAAGTATTTTGCGGTACAACACTTAACTGTTAATTTTGGTATTAGCAGGGTAAGGTTCTCACTAGTGCTGCATATTAAACAAGCAACGGAAGTCTTTTGAAATAAGTACCAAAAAACTGATATTTTTTTAAGAACATTCTCTGAACAGATAATGTTTAGGAGACTTGATTATTTTTTTCATTTTAAACAATAATTTACCTGCTTATTTTGGGTATTTATGTGAGATTTCTTATATCGTAGAAGCATACCAACATGACTAGCCTGTGTTGACGTTAAAACATTAAGAAATGTTTCTTTAGAATAAACAATAGAGCAAAGAGAATAACTTAGAGAAATAAGACAAAAATAAAAATTATACAATCTGATAATTCATTAAAGATAATAAGAAGTCATCCATAAAAAATAGTAGGTACATACTTACTACAGTCAAATTGAGTACCTGTAGTCGGAGCCACCAGATTCATGGTTTATTTGCTGCTATATGATGTCCACTTTTGCATACTTATGTCCCTACGCAAAAAGTAGACGAAACGTTTATTATTAAAATTGTAATGATGGGAATACCATGCGTCTACATCTTCTGATGAATTGTTTCAAAACGGTTATGTATTTTTAAAGCTATTAATCATTTTCATTGGTTTGATTCGCTTAAAGGACGTCATTGTTACGTTTTCAGAAAATAATTACCTTTTTTGTGATCGCGTTAATTCCCGTATAAATACATAATTAAGTAAAATAGTATAAACTTATTTATTCTGTCTGAAAAGTTAATGTTGACGTAAGTAAATACTTAAATAGTGATTTAACTACGGCATTAGAATAGTTGTCAAAAATTTTATGACTTCCTCTCCACGTATATGAAAATCCTTTAAATACTCGTACTATTCTCAGATCGGAAGCATTTTTCTAAATTTAGATCATCTTTGCACATTATAATTTTAATGTTACTTCCTAGCACAAGTGAACCAATTATAAAACTGATTTAATACATTTTTGCTGTCATTTAAAATTTTATCTTTCAATTATTATTTTGTATAGAGAATCCGAACAGTGACAATCGACTTTTCTAAATTTTCTAATGAATGACGTCTCACGCTGGAGTTTGATTTCTTGTTAAGCACCTCTGACTTTACGAATTTTATGTTAAAAAAATTTACTTATCTACCTGAGAATCTTTTTATTTATTAAATCTTTCAAATCCTACATAAAAAAGGAAACTATGGTATATCTCATTTTTACTGAAAGGTTATAAAGCCTGGGTTTTGGTTCACTTCAGTTCATTCAAGCAATATTGGTGCTTTTCTAAAAGTATGTTTTTACTCGTACTATAGAGGGTAGCTACAAACACATTGACCAATTCTCGGATCTTGTTTAGAGATTTAAATAAATTCGTAGAAATTTTATAACATAATTCGGTCAGTATACAGTTATGGTTTTACTCCAAAAATGTTATGCACTTGTAAAATTAAGAGTGGTGCAACTTTCGTCTGTTTGAAAACTTAAGACTCTTAAACTCTCCCAACTCTTTCCATGAACTTGTTTACAAAACCCCGATACTTTAACGTGAACACTTAACAAGTTTGAACAACTTAGTTGTCAGTTTGGAATTTTAATTTTGTCATGTTTGCAGCGTAAGCCAGCTTTATAGGACGGCGCGTTTGAGTTACACGTCGGTGTTGCATCGTTCTACGCCTTATTTAGTTGGGCTAAGCTTGGGTTTGGCCTTAAAGAGTCCTGCGGAACATGGCACGGTGAGTAAACTTAAAGGAATCATCACAAATAAAACTATCTCTTCGACGATTTCGTGACCCTAGAAAGTTTTGGCTATATCTATAAATTAAAAATTTAAAAAACCCCCGGCACAAAATAAAAACAAAAATGTATTACATCATTTTGGAAAAGAGCTGATACTCTTAAACTGCTAGACCGATAACAACCAAACATAGCTAAGAACCACCGCAAGGAAACTGGCTTTCAAATGAAAATAAAACCACATCGAAATCGGTCTATCCATTTGAGAGGTACGATGCCACAGACAGACACACACATAGACATCGACGTCAAACTTATAACACCCCTCTTTTTGCGTCAGGGGTTAATAAATGCTTAAGTCCAAAATTAAACATCAACCATCGTTCACAGCTTTTTACGATGGTTGATGTTTCAGACTGATTAAAAAACATTATAGATTTTTGTAAGGTTTAATACATTGACTGGTCTGTTGGTCTAGTGGTTAGTGACCCTGACTGCTGAGCCAGAGGTCGTGGGTTCGATTCCCACCCAGGACAAATAATTGTGTGATGAGCATGATCATTTGTTCTGTGTCTGGGTGCAATTTATCTATAATATGTATGTATTTAGAAATATATAAGTATGTGTATCAGCAGTCTGGTTACCATAGTACAGGCTCTGCCTAGTTTGGGATCACAAGGCCGTGTGTGAGATGTGTAAAGTTATTATTTATTTATAAAAGATAACCATTTTCTCATCTAAGACATTATTGCAAAAACATTGTGGGACTGTGGTTGCAAAACAGAGTTGCAGTGAATCGGTAACAGATTTGTAGATTATTATTTTTAGATTCAGATAGGTTTTAGATAATTTTGTTCATTAAATTACATAAATACGCCTACGCTTGTATCCTCGTGACGGTAGGTAGGAGGTTGAGTTACATTGTTAAAAAAAATGAATAATATATTTGTAGTAAAACTTAAACAAGGTTCTTTCTGTGCTTCAGAATTTAATAAGCATTTTGTTGGCACAGTGTCCACTGGTTTCAATTTTAATTTACGGTTGTTTCCGAACTATGGAAAATCGTGGGTAATATATTCTGTACCGCGGGGATTATATAAATAAATTTAACAGTCACAAAATACATCCAAACTTTCCAAATTGTACTTAGAAGATTCCATGCTACAGTAGATGACAAGGTGACAATTTAACTACAAAAATGTATCCACGCCCTCCTTGATTTTCTCAGTTTCATTGAACTGACTGGTTAGTCTTAATATAAGATTTACCAAAAAAGTTAATTTTTAAAGAAACGATATTAATTTTTAATTTATTATTCATAGTTTCTCTTAGGCATCGGTTGGATATCTAGCACCGCTCTTTGGTGTCTTGTCTGGTGGGTCGGTGCTGACACCGGCTCTATGCAGTACCGCTACAGTTCCACATTTGCTGCCCAATATGCTTCGCTTGCACCCATTGCATCTGCACTAGCCATCGCTTGGGTGGTTTATGCCGTTCACAGCGGTGGTTCTGGTAAGTAATAAAAATATAACATACCAGAACTCATTAGAGTCGACCTTCTTGGAAGTACTAGGTATGACGTTAAATTAATAGCTAACAGTCAATACATTTAATGTTTGATTTTCTTCAAGTTTGCGCATTTTAGCAAATGTCACAATTGACAGAATACTAAGAAATATGGCTGACCTGCTGACTGGCCTGTTGGTCTAGTGGTTAGTGACCCTGACTGCTAAGCCCGAGGTCGTGGGTTCGATTCCCACCCAGGACAAATAATTGTGAAATGAACATGATAATTTGTTCTGTGTCTGGGTGTAATTTATCTATAATATGTATGTATTTAGAAATATATAAGTATGTTTATCAGCAGTCTGGTTACCATAGTACAGGCTCTCAAGCCTAGTTTGGGATCAGACGGCCTTGTGTGAGATGTGTGGAGTTATTATTATTATTATTAAATATTATTAATCCTTAAACGTAATGATTAAATAAAGTTTAAGTTTAAAGGTGACTGTTTTTATGCTAGTATCGGACAGATGGCGTAATTATGTCTTATTGCTATTATGTATACTATATATACTGTAACCATAACTTACATCAATGGATTTTTTTTTCAACCGATCATAACACTACTTACCGATACAAAAATATCATTGACATTACCAAAAAAAGCCCGATGACTCAATTGGACGGTACCAAAGCAACAGAAATACGCTCTAACACCTTTTTTTTTTAATAATATAACTTTTAAAATGTATTAAGGCTAAAATTAATTTTGTTCTTTAATAGGTTTCCTGGCACGTTTCCTGTGCTGTCGACCCCTGACATTGATCAGCCGACTGTCTTATGCTCTCTACCTTACCCAGTTTATTGTGTACATCACAAACGTTGCTACCGTGAAGACCTCCAAAGAATTCACCTTGATGTCGTTGGTAAGCTTCCTCATTTCTGAGGACTTTTATAATTTTTTATAGAAATAATGATTATTAAACAGCTGGTTAATTAAATTTACACAAAAATAGTTTAAACAATTATAGTACAGTAAAACTAAAAACACATTAAAAAGTAAAAAAGAGTTTCACTAGCCACCTCCTAGCGCCATCATCAAACTATAGTTACGAAGCTTAAACTAGTCGTAATCGAATTCGGAATCGTATGACCCTAAATTCGACGGGTTTACTAGTAGCCATTGAAGAGTTCCACTCTCCACCTCCTAGTTCTGTTATCAGATCAGTTCTAAGATGCCAAATTATAGTGTTGTCATCCGAAATACATATACATACAATGTTTCATTTCGATAAGACAACTACACACACACTACACTTTTAGTAGGTTAAAATTGACTGCTACGGTTCTTTACACAGTTACATAGTTAGTCAGTTACAAGTGAAGCTAATAAAAATACTTTATTTCAGATTGATGTGCAAGAAATGTCAGCAATCCTACTATCAGCGATAATTTTAACAGTGACATTTGTTATACCCATGCAATCTTTACACAAAGTTTTCGTATTCCCGTCAAAGTCTGAGAGTTCAGAAGAATCTAAAGAATCGAGTAAAAACAAAATCGTAGAAGTAAACAAGAAGGATCAAACACAAAAAGAACAAAATAATGTAGTAGAAACTCCACTGTTAAAAAGTCGACCGCACCTAATAGCTCATAGAGAAGTCCTCGAAGAAATACCGGAGATAGAAGTAGAGTATGAATCCCAGAGAGACAATGAAGGGCTGGGAGAAATCTTAGAGGAAGAAGAAGACGACATGGGTGAAGAATCTATTGGAAATATAGAAATAGAGGATGACTTGGAAATCATTGAAGAAGAACAGGGTGGAGAAGAAGAAGAACATGAATCTTGGTTAAATAGACGACAATATACACCGAGAAGATCAGACTCGAATGAAAATGAAGAAGATGTTGACGAATGGGAATGGACAGCAAACGGAAGTCGTAATGGAGCTCAATATTATCGATACTCAAGGTAGCGATTTATATGTGTTAAATTAAATTATCTTTTTGAGTTTATTATTTGTTTTATTTCAGGAAACCGTTATTAATTAACCGTGCTATATACCTAAACAGTTGGAGGCTGTGCTTTACGTGCGTTACTTTACTATTATCGATACATTACTACATTTTAGTTTAGTTAGTTCTAAGTTTATACAGCCGTTTATATAAACGAGGGGCGTTTATACAGGAGTATTTATCATAGCGCAGGAGTTGTTTTTAAAAAAACATTTATTTTATTAAGCAAGAGGAAATACACATACTATTGATGTGCATTGCAGTACAATGTCCTTCCAACCAGTGGTGTAAAAATAGGGTGGCAGAGAGGGCAAAATGCCACGGGCTCTCGGCTCAAGGGGGCCCACGGGCACCAAAGGCCCTGTACAGAGGAAACACTAATTACAAATTGTATTAAAAATATTAATTTCGTAATTAATTAATTATTTCTAATTGAATGAACTACACGAGTAAAAATAACGGCCAAGTGCGAATCAGACACACACACATCCGGTGAATTGGCCACGGCATGTTTAACAGTTCATACTGCGACAGTTGTATTCACAATGATCTGATCGAGAACTTTCATTGCGCTATGCAGAAATAGTACTTATGACGTATACCGACTTGTTTTCACTAGATAAATGACGCTAAAGTATATTTTTGCTGTATGTGGATTTACACTGTAGTAAAAAAGAAAGTTATTTTTTAAGTATTTTAAATTCTTTGTTTATCTAAAACTATGATTTCTGTTGATAAAACGATACCCGATTACCTAATTTAAAAACAATTGTGGAAAAAAAGGCCGATGGAGTTAAGAAATTTAGTCAATTATTGGGCTAAAAATTAAATGCTAAAAATAATTTAAATAGCCTTGACCAGTGAAGAAAGTTCACTACCTTGCAAGTACTTCTTAACCAGTTGCCAAACAAGGAAAAGGTTATAGTTTAATTATGCATGTACGGATAAGACCCTGGGGTCAAATTGGTGGTCATCTAAAGTAACACGAACCTCTTTCTAGAAAATTCTGGAATACGGAATGAGACAGACTCAAATATCTGATGACTGTCCATAGTCCGAATAATAAAAGTAACAACCAGCTTTGGAGTTTGTTTGTAGATAAGTTGCTTTGCAATTTCCTTATAGGATTCGGAAGGACACGGACATCCTAGCGTTTCGATAATAAACGACTGAAATATAATTGTTGTGGTTATATGCATATTCACCAAAAATACTTTAGTATTAATGAATCAATCAAAATCATTTATTTCAATCAAACCATTATGGGTATTTTTGAATAGTCAGGAGTAGCAGTCAGTCAGACTAAGTCAGTCGTGAAGCTAATTGCCTGTTCCAATTCGTAGTATTTCTCACAATTGAGACAATCGCCCTATTCATTGTTGCTGGTATATTAGTTGAATTTAATAGTTATTTTTTTTTGACAAGGTCTTCGTTACAAGAGAACAACCCAAAAGAAAATATCTATTACAGTAACAAAACTATTTCAGTAAAACAGCACGTCCTGTGTATTTTGAGGAAGGTTCAAAATTTGTTTTGCACTATATTTTAAGCTATACTTATTTTTAAGTCATTGCTTTTGTATACTAGTAGACTTCTCTAGCTAGTTAATCTCTTATTTCTCGCGGGGAACTTACAATGTTTTACGATTAAATCTGGATCTGAAGTGATTATAATAATTATTTCTAAGGTATTTTAGTCGGTTGTTCATACACCTTATTATTATTAAATGATTGCTTTTATTACTTTGTTTCTTACTTGGTAAAATCTCTAATAGTTAATTAAAATTTGATTGACAAGGTTATTCTTTGGTGCGGTCAGTTTGGTGGCATTTGATCTCATGTTCTTTCTCAAGGTTTTTGTGTCAAGTTGTTATTCGGGTCAATGTTATTATAAACTAGCGGTTGCCTGCGTCTTTGTTTGCATGGAAATTGAAATCTATCCAATGGGAACCATACATTTTTCCAGGATAAAAATGTTTGTCCTATTCCAGTCTATAATCTATTTCGGTGCCAAATTTCATTCAGATCTGTTCTGGCGTGATTGAGTAACAAACATCCATTAATCCAAACTTTAACTTTTTGTATGTATATTAAGAAACAGATAAATTACTACTAGTACTATCAAGTCAGACGGTTCAATAAACCCTGACGCAAGTCTAACTGACGCGTCTTAGATAGCCCTGAGAATAAGTATTTGAATGCTTCAAAATGTTTAGCTGCATTAGGCTGGGTGTTTAAATGTATGAAATATTTGTATTTATAAAAAAAAAAACTAACTATTCTTGTTCTAGAATATATAGTACTATTGTACTATAGTACAAAGTACAAGCTGTGTTTAGTTTGGGTCTAGATAGTTACGGTAATATGGTTCCAGAGAATCAAAGATTTTCACGTCAGTTTTTCCCAACTGAATAGGAAAACCTAGACTCAAGTATTGTGTTACGGTACATAGCGAAACAAAATAAAAACGAGAATTAACCATAGAATAAAGATTTTTTCCCCATGGATTCGAGGACGGAGGTCGTACACTACTGCGCTACTCGGCCAGTGTGAGTTAGTGGCCAGTGTATTTGAGACTACGGCCAGTGTTTTGGTTTACTTGTCAGGCATTCCAAAAGTATATTCATACCTAGAATATTATTGCCTTAATTCCCGTAATTCATAATTATAGGTAATTTATACATTAAACTAGCTCTGGTAGCTAATTACTGTGGCTATTGGCTTAGTAATTTGCAATAAAAAAATATTGTGACTAAATTGAGATAAAAATTATTCTATCTCTCAAGTTTGACCAAACTGCACAGTGTCCAAAATTTCATTAAAATCGGTCAATTAGTTTAGGGTGCATCGCGGAGAAATAACGTGATTTAAAATGTTTATAATATACTCGTATACAGATTTTTATCGTATTGCACTACTCGTATATTAGGATACTAGCAGCGCCTCGCGGTTTCACCCGCGTAAAATCGATCCCGTGAGAATGTCGGGATAAAAAGTAGCCTATGCCGTAATCCAGGTCTCCAGCTATCTATATACCAAGTTTCATCGCAATCGGTCCAGTACTTTTTGAGCCAATTCGTTACAAACATACTTACATACAAATCTTTCCTCTTTATAATATTATTAGTAATTAGTATTAGTATAGATTACCTTTTGATTAAAACGGCATTTCTGTACATCATGTTTGTATTGAAGAGCATTTACTTTGTACTAGCCGTTCCCCGCAGTTACGGTCACTGCTTCGCTCTGAAAGGCCGTAGCGTGATGATCCCATAGCCTATTACTTTTCTCAATGAATACTTTATACAAAACCAAAAGATTTCTTTGAAGCCTACTGGTAATTAAACAAAATTTGCGCCATTAAACAAAGAATCAAGTAAAAACTTTTCAGCTTTATTACATTAGTACAGATTGTCCTTTGTACAACAGCAACTAACTAATAATCTATGCAAATTCAAATTATTTTTTTTAATTTTTTTTTTATGGTATAGGGGGCAAACGAGCAGGCGGGTCACCTGGTGGTAAATGACTACCACCGCCCATGGGCACCTGTAACTTAGGAGTCACAAGTGCGTCGCCACCCTTTAAGGTAGGAGTAGGGGAAGAGGGGGGAAGAGCGGGGAGACGGGAGAGGGGGATTAGAAGGGTGGAGAGGGGGAGAGGGGAAGAACGGGAATAGGGGAGAGGGAAGGGCTAGAGCCTCAGGTAACCTCACTCACGCGGCGAAAAGCAATGCAAGCATTGTTTCACTGCCGGTTTTCGTTTTTTTAACATATTTTTTTATTCTGTTTGGTAGTTTTAAACGAATAATTGAACAAAAAAACTCTTCAGTTTAAATACATTAGTACCTATACATTTTTTAAACGACAACTCCCGCATTAAGAATATTCTGTTGTCGCGGGGGACTTCACAAACATTTAAAGAACGGACACAAACAACACCCAGACTCAGGACAACTATTTGTGGATCACACAAATTTTCGAACCCAGAACACGTAGTGGCGAGATGACCACTTAAACCATTGCGCCATCCGTGCAGTCAATTGATTGTTTTTAATAACATAACATTGCCAACTTCATTGCAATGCACCTACTTCATTGGAATGCACCTACTTTATTCGATCTCATCATCCAAAGGATGACTGGTAGTAAATACTTCCGGCATTATGTCTGCCAGTGTATTATACTGTACTTGAGAAATATACATGCATAGAATTATTCCGGAGAATCCATTTCACACCTTAACACTATCTGTTGCTAGAAATTGTATTACAAGTGTTGAATCATCCAAAATTTCCAAGCAGAAAATTAACATTTCTAAGAATCTGAGATGCCCAAACTATATTACCAATGATACATTATTTGTTTTGTGTCACCACAGAAATGACTATCTGAAATCAAAACTTGATTGTGGGCGGAGTAAAGAAGTAGATTTTAAAAATCGATCTGAAAAACCACTTACTGTATCGATTTAAGGTTAGGTACCTTAAATCGATCCAATAAATCGCCCGGGTTTTTCAGATCGATGTCACGGAGCGACTTGTAATATGTACCATAGTCCTCCTAGGTGTAGTAACAAATTTCGAACTATCATTAGAAAATAATTTGGACTTTTACCTGAAATGATAATAAGCACGTGACAATTTTAACAAGAGCATCAATTTAACTGCACTGTAATCGTCTCGGATAGAATTTAAAAATTATTTGTTTCATTGAATTTTAATTCAGCAATCGAATTGATACTACAGAAACTACACATTCTACTTGGTTTACTATTCTTAGTATATTTCTGATTCAAGGGTTTTTTGGTACTTCTGTATAGCTAATCAGTTAGCACGCGGGTGTTAAAAGATTAGACATACATACACAAGTATGTAGTGTCATATGTCATATTGTGACTAATGGCCACACTGTGTGAAGTTTTGGTTTTTAACATAGCATAGGATGCTGGGGATGCTATTTTTAGAAAACCCTCGGTTCGGACTTCTCTTGAACAACCAGTGCAAGTTACAGGTAAAGGACCCTGACCTGGTCGAGCGATAGCTTACACTTCCCCATCTATCCGTATTTTTTTTTATACTGTAGATGGCAAACGAGCAGACGGGTCCTCTGATGGTAAATGACTTCCGCCGCCAATGGGCACCTGCAACTCAAAAGTCACAAGTGTGTTGCCGGCCTTTAAGGTGGGAGTAGAGGGAGAGAAAAACTCACTCACTCTTCGAAAAGCAGTGCAAGCCAATGCTTGCACTGCAGAAAACCGGCAGTGAAGCAATCTTCACTGCCGGTTTTCTGTGAGGCCGTGGTATTACTCCGGTTGAGCCGGCCCATACGTGCCGAAGCATGGCTCTCCCACTGTTATAAGGCTTAAGCCACACTTGCCTTCTTACTTCCTTTTTCCTTTCAATATCCTTCCAATTTTCCATCTTTAATTCCAAAAGTGCCCGGTTGATGTTTCGTGAGTGGGATCAAATCGTCGTCGACATAGAAAAACGACGGATTTGATCTTTAATAACTTTATAGGAGAGCAAGTTTTCAAACCATGTTTTACGTAATATTTAAAAAACAGCTGTTTCAGTTAATGAAAACTAAAATGTTACTGTGTGTATGAGCTTTGAAAAATGTTTTGTTTCATGATAAAGTAATAAAAAATCGTAAAAAAATCAAAGCCGCCGTTTTTTACGACTGCGACGAAATTATAGTTGGAAAATTGCCGGTGTTTAAGGTGTCGTTGCTTTCGGGGATGCAGGTGTGAGGGTGAGTGCAAGTATGAAAGTATGTTTTTCTTTTCAATATGTACACACGATAACGTTTTATGGACATTAAAATTGCCTTCACTTTAAAAATGACAGGTATTTCATTAAGATCAAGGTACTTTAAATATGTAAAATTTTTTTTTTTTTATAAAACTCAGTTACACTTTCGTCCCTATTTATTATAAACTGTCATATGAATTATAATATGTAAACTAATTTTCTTTTTCATAAAACTAAGTCACACTTTTATCTCTATTTATTGCAAGCTGTTGTACGATTTATCCTGTAACGGAAGAAGTACCTTCACTTTACAGAACCCCGGGGTACAGTGGTACTAATGGCCGGCTGTTTTTGTGAGTTTGTAGTCGCAGAATAACAGCACTACATTAGTAGAACCTTACCAACCTTGTGCAGCGTCTAACAGGTATTAATATCTGTTATTCATGATCAATAGGTGTCGTGGTGGCTGTGGTCACAGGCCGACTCCTCCTGTGACCACAAACAGTGCAACTTGGTCAGGTAATTCAAAGGTATGTAACACATTTTGATCGTGTTAATTTCCCGTGTAGATAATTGTATATCATGGAACGTGAAAGTAGTATACTAGGAATATACAAAGTAGTTAGTACACAGTAGTTTCTTTTGAAACTAAAACGTGAATATAATGTTAGGTTCACCAGGATAGGAGTATTACAAATGTCATTTTCTCAATTATAAAATGTAAGTAAAAATATTTCAGATATTCCCAAGACGGACTCATTTCCCTTCCAACTTTAAAGTCAATCAAATAGCTCCGGGGAAGGGACTTTACAATCTTTCCACACCAACCTGCTTCACTTAATACTTTTAAATTTAATATATTTCGGACATGTTATTAAACCATAAAAATATTTTAGCTTCGTAAATGTTCAAAGAAGTATCCAGAATAAAGAGCTAGTACTTAGCTAAAAAAATTGCACAAATGATTTCAAAACTATAATAAATATATAAATAATATCTTTTTTTGCTACATGTGCGTCGTCTTTTTTCTACAAACAAATACCTCTAGCACTTAATAAAACAATAGCAGTATTACGATATCAGAAGGAACCAGCACCCTAACTTTAAAGGCTTCGATGTTCGAAGGCTCAGTCTCTCCTGAGAAGCAACGCGTGCGCACGTCGCTATGATTAAGGCGGCGCTCTTAATATTTGCGTGCGCGGCAGCCGCCGATATCGATCCTCAAAAACTTAACACGACAGTACTAGTAAATAAAGAAGTGCTTCAAAAACTATCAGAAACTTTTAAATCAAACAGAACTATAGATAAACATGATTTTGCAATACTGAATAAAACGATACAAAATTTAGGAGTGGATCTAGATTTAATAGCGAAGTTTAATGATATGATTATAAATACTGAAAAAAATAAAGCTAAAGGCAGTGTAGAAGGCATTGCTTATAACGCTTACGGGGATGAAATTGGGAATAAAGAAGGTAATGTAAGACACGTTGAAGAGTCCCCTGATTACGCTTCTTCAGTAGTGTTGGCCAGTGACATACTATCGTTGACGAGTGCAGTAGCTAGCGTTCAGGAGACAGCGTGCAGGGAGCAAGGGTACAAGTTCCTGGATGGATTGATCATGAATAGAAGATGGGCGTTAAAGAGTGAGTATTTTTTTTTTAAGTTTAGTTATTACTTTTAAAATACATATGTAGATTGTGTCCCGCGAGGCCAACGAGGCTAAAATCATTGATGCCATATCGATATACTCTCAATCTAAAGTAATTAAGAATAGTATGACTTGCCAACATTCTGTTAACGTAATAAAGGCCAATTGTACAGTATGTATTTAAAGATGCCACGGCAAGGCGTTAGTAAATTTGTTATGCATCACGCATCGCTTTCAAGCATAAACTCGACTTCGACAATCCACTGATATTATTATAATACATACAATGTTAATATCTTTGATCGACACTTGATAGATCTTCAATAATAGACTTCGCACTTGGGACTTTCGGAATTATGTTTGAGTTCCGTGTGCATTACATTAAAGTTATTCTTTTGGGTATGTTTTATACTACAAAAATAAAGGAATTACTTTAATACATTGCCTGTTATGTGCCTGTGACATCATGAAATATCATCTCTATTTTATAACATCCGTATTTATGATTTACTTACTCATGTTGATAAACCCTAAGATTTATTAAATTTTAAAATTATTTATCGGGTATAATTACACAGTGACGTATGTATTTGTTTTGTTTATAAAATATATTCTCACTAAATATATATAAATAAGAATAGTCTAAATTACAAAAATTAAGGAGCAAACTGTGCATAAAAAACGATTAAGTTAAAGTGTTGTTGGGATGGTTCCTTTCAACATCTTCATCATTGTATCTCCTTTTTTTTTGTTTTTGTAATGTCTGAAGCAGTATAAATCCTTGAAGCTATGTACGCTAGTAATTGGAGTGCAAATTTAAAAACGTTATCATATAAAAGTAATTTTAAGCACTACTTGATCTGTATACTGTAACCTTTCGTAAATAAATAAAAAAACACTTCCGTCACAAAAATCAAATCTGTATTATTGATGATTATGCCTTAAAAATAGAGTATAATATTTTTTTTTGCGTTTAGTAATTAAAAGGGAAAAAAAATCCTCAAAGAAATACAGATAGGCAATAATTTTGGAAAAATACTTCTCTTTAATTTAGCAACCTTAACCTTAAAAAAACCTCTCTCCTTTTTATTAACACTCGTAGGTATATCCGCCTTCTATTAGAGTCAATGCGACTTCATTCGCTACCAATGTCCACGAGACTATACTGATAGTGCTATTTACCTTTCGGGTTTCTCAGTCAGGCCTTCGAATAAAAACCTACTTAGAAAAAATTTGGGCCGTCCTCCAGAACATACACATAACAATAATACTGTGACAGTTTAAAGTGCATTATTAGCAGTAAAATAATGACGACAACGATCAGTGTGTGACTGCATTACGTGACGAATGTGTAAATAATCGATGCTGTCTCGATAAACAGTTGTATGCATTATTAGCATTGCAACTATTGGTTTTCAATTACAATAATGCGCAATGAGTGAAATGTATGCTTTGTATTTGAATTTGCAAATGCCTGTGTTTTTGTTTGCTAATTGGTTGTAAGCACCAGTAAGAGTGTATTTTATTAAAAAGAAAAAAAAACTATAATCACATAAAAGAAAGCCTTACTATGGGAGGTATCACTCACAGATTACCAACTCTTTCCCTTCTCCATATAGATAGAAGTTACCTAAAGTCAAATAACTTAAAAATAAATTACAAGTATTTTCCAAAAATCATTTCGTAGTTTATAACAATAACTGCAAGACTACCTAAGTGTTTAATTTTGTGAAAAATAGAAGTACTCAACTTTACGTGAACGAGGGCCTATATTTTGATTAAGTGAAGGAATGTACATCAGTTTATGATGTACATCAAAGAGCCGTAAAGTAAAAAAATATTATCAGAGATAGTCTATGCCAATAGTGTCACAGTTACACTAAGTTTATGGTTACAACCATATTCGATACAGTTAAAAATTAAAACAACTTTAAGCACTGTTTAATATGTTTAATAATAGGTTTTATACAAAATAATATGTAGCTACGAGTAGGTACTTATATCTGAAGAGTGC
Source organism: Callimorpha dominula (assembly GCA_949752705.1). NCBI lineage: Eukaryota > Metazoa > Arthropoda > Insecta > Lepidoptera > Erebidae > Callimorpha > Callimorpha dominula. The sequence goes on along the minus strand of OX456995.1, from coordinate 21,460,096 downwards.
TCAAGCACCTCTTGCTAATTACTGGCAGACACAACAATGACTTGGTTATTTATATAAACAAATATTATGAAGTTGAACAGATCATTTGTTTGGTTTGGTGTTTGACAGAATTGACAGCTCGATGTTAAAGATTGTACCTAAAAATTTTATGTTTCAAGTGAAACCGGTGTGCGCTCTAAACTAATATTATAAATGCAAAGTTTGTTTGTTGGTTTGTTACGCATTTAACTACTCAACCTCAGCCTCATCCGATGTCATGACATTTTGCATAGGTACACGTCATAAAGTTCATATCACTGGCAATTATTATAAGTTTGTAGGTAATCGTGTTTCTATTCTAAAGTAATTAAAAAAAAATACTTTTTATTTTAATCTATTTATATAAATCTATCTATATCTATATAAAATATATCTATTCTATTGCCCATTTACCCCCATGGCATTAGATTTTTTTTCAAAGATTCATAAGATCACCATTAAAATATAACGTATCCAGTGAAAAAAAAGTTAAGTGGAGATATAATGTAATATTACCCAGCAAATGTAGACGAAAATTAAGAAACCCTTCTTTTTTTGAAGTCGGGTAGTAATTATATTAAGTGTTTATTTTGTTTTTTTTATAAACTGTAAATAAAGTTTCACCTTAATAAACGTTTACGATATCGAAATAAATCATAAAATAATGGTCGTTATCTTAATAAATTTAAGATTTATTGGTGTTTTGGAAATCCTTTTTAACTCGATAAAGCATTTTACACCATTTAAATAAGTCCGACCTTAGAGACATTATTCGTCTTCGTTCGCTACATAGTACAAAGAGATCTTTGGTTCAAGATTTAATATCTTTAGAACCGCTTTAAATTTACTAAATCAGACGTAAAAATCTGACTAAAAGTTCTGCCTTGCTTTCTCTCTTAGTCGTAAGGTATGTATGTATGGGTCTCTATCAACGACTTCCACAATTAGCAGTCTTCTACCGTCTCAATCCATGGTTTTTTCATTAATTGAGAAGCGTCCCACGCTGAGTTTTCCAGTCCTTGTTCAATACTCTAGAACTTTGCTTTTTTTCGTTGCTACTTACTTGTTTTCCGTTGCTACCTTTTATTCCCCAGCCAAATTGTAATGGTCTTTACCATTACAATTGTTGACAAAACTGTCCACCGTTATAGATCGCTGATGGGAAGAGCCATGACGGTTATTTTGGTTGTCCTGAATCATGACCATTATCTATGCGATAACTTTTTTAAGTTAACTGACTTTTAAGGACATTCCTAATTTAAAATTGATTGATTTAAGGACATTCATAATTAAGAATTGATTGGATTTAAGTGATACTTATTTAAGTTATTCATTGCAATCAATGTTGCGGGTTTTCATAGATCTCATAGCTAAATAAAAACTCTGTAACCCTTATCGACTAACAATTTGTTCTACTCTGATATCGAACTTAAAACAAAAAAAGCTGAAGAGTTTGTTTGTTTGCTTGCTTGGACGCGCTAATCTTAGGAACTACTGGTTTCAATTGAAAAATTCTTTTAGTGTTGGATAGCCCATTTATTGGGGAAGGCTATAGGTTATATAACATCACGCTACGGCCAATAGGACCAGAACAGTGACCATAAACGCAGGTGAAACTGCGGGGACGGCTAGTAAAATATATTTTTGTAGTCAAATCACATATATGAGTTAAGCATAGATAGTATACTTCGTTAAATACATTGCTGTCAGCCATGAAAGTTGCATTTTTTTAAACCTTTTTTATCATGGAGTTGGGTGGCAAACAAGCAGTTTTTTTAAACTATTTAAACAAAACTAGAGATCGCCTGGTGGTCGAAATTCGACCTTGGTTTTAACAGTAACCAGTATAACTTGAACTCTCATTGTATATACTTACTTACTATGACAGGTAATCACATATACCTACTGGACGCATGTAATTTGATTAAGCCGTTTTCACGTAATTTTTAAAGTTGTAACACAAAAAAGTTTAAAAATTAAAACTTCTTCTATATATAAACTGTAAATATTCCAAAATTCACGCGAAATTTTCGTAGAAAGGGGTACAAAGAATTCTTTTGATATAATATCTTTTTCAACTCTTTTGGTCAACCGCTTCTTTAGTAGTTATTGATGAGCTTTTTTTTCAATTAAAAAAAATTGGGAGCTTTATTATTATCAACAATTAATTACCGTTGAATTTCGAACTATGCGCGAACACTACTAGGAAACACAATACACAATAGATATCAACTACCGTCAACAATCTCATCTATTTTACATCAGGCCGTCAACACCATGACAAAGAATATGAAGATTGAGCTGCGATACTTATATGTTCAATGATTAAATCCTTATGAATACAAACAAACGTATTGACATGTACGAGTACATATGTATGTATTCATCGCACACGCGTGACCATTTAGTTTTACCACTGAAGATAGACTTAGTTTACCGGGCCTGTTGGTCTAGTGGGGATCCTGGCTGCTGAGCCAGAGGTCGTGGGTTCGATTCTGACCCAGGACAAATAATTGTATGATGAGCATGATCAATTTATTGTGTCTGGGTGTAATTTATCTATAATATGTATGTATTTGTAAATATATAAGTATCTATGTTTATCAGCAGTCTGATTACTGTACTGGCTCTGCCTAGTTTGAGACCCAGACGGCCATGTGTGAGATGTCTCAAGTTATTATTGTTATTATTATCACTATAATAAACACTGCAGATAAAGCTAAATATATATATTTTGTAATAAGTTATTATTTATTTATTGCCATAGTAATTATAATATTTAAAAATCAATGTTTGTTAATTTATTCGTGTTTTATGCATACCGTTCATCTGATGACCGTGAAGTTTTGCATATTATTATATATTGCCAGGAATACGGAAAGGACATACGGTAGCTGTAGCTTTCATAAAAAAAAATATTGTTCCCTATATTGTGATACTCTTCTCTCAAAAAAAAAAGCATTTCGAGAAAATATCCATACAGGCTTTATAACCTTTTAAGTCTAAAGTTAATCTCTCTAAGTCTTTTTCGCAGTAATAATTCAACATAAGTCACATTCTTATTTTGAATGAGCGTAGGGTTCTATTCTCAAATCAGCTCGAAAGAATGCTAATTTGATTCAAAATGTAGTATTTACATATTAGATATGAGAAGAAGCATATTAAGAATTAGCTAATAGTAACTGTAAAGATATTATGAATGAATATAACAATGAACACCTCATTGTTTGTATGAGATCGTGACACGACTAGTTATTATCAGTGCGATTCTTGCATCGGGAAAATTTTCATTGAGTCTTTCAGTAAGAAGTTTTACAGGCAGAGAGTCATGTTTCCAGATTCTATACTGCTACTCGTAAGTCTAGAGTTTGGACTTTGTTTTAGATTCATATATTTGACAAATATAATGACTTTACATTCAATTATACTATATACACAGTTTATACATTAATTTTATCTTTTTCACTTACATTGGACTAAAACTCATTTACAATATATTTCATCATCGTCATTTATAAACGATATTCTAAGCTAAAATTAAACAGGAAATTTTACACAGTAACATTTTACATAATACATCTCTGAGCAGCTTTTGCGAATTTCGGGAGGCTACATGTAGCTGAAAATGTGGGGGTACTTTTCTCTACCCCTTCGAAGATCTGAATAGGTAATGTGCTTATATTCTATTTTAAGCCGATAAATCAGTGGATAGATAGCACATTACTTATTGTACATAACAATATGAATGCACGCATTAGAAACAATTAACTGTTTTTTATTTGTTAGTTGTAAATTTTAATGTCGCTTACGACACAGCGAAATACAGTGACATTAAACTAACATTAACACATTAAATTATGTTTTTTACATAAAAAAAAACACTTAAAAAAACATAAACCGTCTTCAAAAACACTAAGAGCTTGGCACCGACTTCAAAAACACTAAGAGCTTGGCACCGATTTCAAAAAGCACTAAGAGCTTGGCACCGACTCTAAGTGCTTTTCTAATGTTACCTATTATTTTAAAAGTAGTCCTATCAATTAAGTTTGATATCGATTATTTTTCACTTTACTTAGTACTTTTTTAGAAATCGGTTTTGCTAATCGCATCCGCTATCTCGTCTAGTTTGAACCTTAACTAATTTTATACGCAAACCCATTCTGTTGTTTGTGGTCTACTGTAAACATAGAGTTCAAATATATTTACGTAGTAAATTTTTAGGGTTCCGTACACGAAGGATAACCAACGGGACCCTATCACTAAGCTTCCGGTGTCTGTCTGTCCATTTGTCTGTCAGCGGGCTGCATCTCAAGATCTATAATAGGTAGGCAGTTGAAATTTTGTATTGCTATATTCGCTAAAAAAAAATATAATAAAATAAATAAAAAGTGCCTACATAGTATTAAATCTTTCGTACGGAACCCTTCATGCGCGAATTCGACTCGCAGTTGGCTGGTATATTTTTAATGACGACCTATTTGGCGTAGCGGTAGTTTATTCAACTGCTAGAGGAGCTGACACATTCATAATGTTGTTTAGCAATATGCACATACGGTAAAGAAAAGCATTTCCCAAAGCAAAAAAAAAACAATTTTTTTTTTTAAATCAATTTTTTATTTTCAAGCTAAATCAACTATTTGTCAGCTGCTCCTAAAATTTGATCACATTTTTCTGTAACACTCTGTATGTATTTACAAAAAAAGAGTATATACTTAAGTATGTTTAACCGGCCTAGATGTGCTGTGGTGGTGTGATAGTGCTGTGTAATACAAGTCTCAGATTTTTTTTTTTTTTCAATTTCATATTTCACTTTGACGTGGGAGTGCCATGGGCCATGGGCGGCGGTAGTCATTTACCATCAGGTGACCCGTCTGCTCGTTTGCCCCTATACCATAAAAAAAAAAAACTAGACATCGATCGATCAGTCGAATTTCGACCATGGTTTTTTCATTGGTCAGTATAACTTGAGCTGTCATTCTATAGACTTACATACCATGACAGGTAATCACATATACTGGACGCGTGTAATTTCATTAAGCCGCTTTCACTTAATTTTTGAAGTTATAAGACATATTGTTTAAAAATCTTAGCTTTCTGCACTTCTTCTATATATAAACTGTAAATATTCTAAAATTCACGTTACTACGTTCGCGAAATTTTCTTAAAAACGGGTACATAGAATTCTCTTCACGTATTAATATAGTGGCATCTTATACGTTACTCATTTCTGCGTTGTTGCAAAACGCATTCTTAGCAGCATGACAGTGCGTTGACTTGTACCAGATTATATAAAACAGGCTTGTGTTGCATAACAGTAAGTAGGTCTGTATCACTTTATGTACGCAGTAGGTAAAAGTTACGTTTAATGTGGATGTTACTTAGATAAAGACTACTGTATACCACATATATATAATTTACAATATAACCTCACTTTAACATATTGCAAGGTACAATAGTCAGTCTTATCGCTAAATAAGTTATTGTTATAGTTAGGTGCATATCAATAAGTAGCAGGGGACGTTCAAGAAAGACTCACAAAGACAATCTGTACCGTTTTGCTCGCGTGCCGACGCACTTAATGCACAACGGTTTTCAACTCGTCGCGTCTGACATCAAGCTCTGAACAACGCGCAGACTCGAACTTGTTGATTCTATCCTTTATTGTGGATCTCCATTTAGGACGATCGGTAGCCAATTGCTCCCACTGCGATGGATCCAGATTGCACTTTTTCATGTGCTGCTTCAGCACATCTTTAAATCTTAGGAATTGTCCGCCATGCTTACGCTTGCCCTCCTCAAGCTCACTATAAAAGATGCGCTTAGCTATTCGCTCGTCCGCCATTCGATAGACATGTCCGCACCAACGAAGCTGTTGCCGCATCAGATGTGATTCCATTCCCCCTACCTCAGCTCTTCGCAGTACTTCAGTGTTCCGAACACGGTTAGACCATCGGATCTTCATAATTTTTCTAAGACATTTAAGGTGGAAGCGGTCTACCATGCGGATATGGCGGCGGTAGACGGTCCATGTCTCAGCAGAGTACAGGAACAGGAGACTAGGCAACACAATCGCCATGTACACATTAATTTTGGTGGCCAGCTTCAGATCGTGTGAGCTGAAAACCTTGTGATCCAGCTTTCCGAGTGCCGCATCCGGCTGTTTATCTCAGCGTCAAGGTCGCACTTGGATGTTATCGTACTCCCCAAATAGCGAAATTTATTGCATTTCGCCGTGTGAGTGAGGTTACCGGAGGCCCTAACGCTTGAGGTAGTGAGCTGTGGCGGCGTGTTGTTGGCGGTGTCGTTGGACATCGCCAACGCATTCAATAGTCTGCCATTCAGCTGCATCAGGGAAGCACTCCACTATCACGGAGTGCCAGGGCACCTGAGGCGGCTAGTGGCAGACTATCTAGAGGAGCGTACCGTCATGTACGAGGACCGAGATGGAGTTTTGAGTCGTCGGCCCATGTCGTGCGGTGTTCAGCAGGGGTCTGTCCTTGGACCACTCCTGTGGAACATGGGGTACGACTGGGCCCTCCGAGGCGACTTCCCCCCCGGGCTCGGCGTAATTTGTTACGCCGATGACACGTTGGTCACAGCCCGGGGGGTGAACTTTCAGGAGGCGGCGCGCCTGGCCACCAGGGGAGTCTCTCTGGTGGTCGGGCGCATAGAGGCGCTGGGTTTGCGGGTGGCCCTGGATAAGATGGAGGCCCTATTATTTCATGGGCCCCGTCGTGGTCCACCCCCTGGCGCCTCTATTGAGGTCAACTCGGTCCTCGTACCGGTTCAGGCCCACATCAAGTATCTGGGCCTGATCCTTGACGGAAGGTGGCGCTTCGACGAGCACTTCCTGCAGCTTGCTCCAAAGCTGGTCGGCGCTGCGTCCGCCCTTGGGCGACTCTTGCCAATTTGGGTGGACCCAGCGTCGCTACGAGACGGCTGTACACGGGGGTTGTCCGGTCAATGGCACTTTACGGTGCACCGGTGTGGGCGGAGGCTCTGACCGCCCAGAATAGGGCACGCCTCTGGCGCCCTCAGAGGGTTATGGCGGTTAGAGCCATACGCGGCTACCGCACCGTGTCGACGGAGGCGGCGTGCGCGTTGGCCGGAACTCCCCCGTGGGATTTGGAGGCGGAAGTGCTCGCCGAAGTTTATCGGCGGACGACTGAGTTCCGGGCGGGAAGCGGCAGTCGGCCCCCGCCCGAAGAGGTACGCGAGTGGCGTGAGGCCGCTCGCCGAGCCACGATGGCTCGTTGGTCGTCCCGGCTGGGGGCTCCACGTGCTGGTTTTGCCGCCGTGGAGGTGCTCCAGCCGGTCATCGTCGAGTGGGCAGGGCGGTAGCACGGGACCCTTTCCTTCCGACTGACGCAGGTTCAAAATTCAAAAAATTCAAAATTCAAAATCATTTATTCAATTAAGACACTAAGTGACATTTATGAACGTTAAATTGAAGCTAGAGTTAAAATCATAGATCGGCGCAAACAGACGCCACAGCATGTGCTGGATTGTCGAAGTAAATTAGGTGAAAACACCAAAATCTACTGCCTGCTTGTGTCGATCTATAACTTCCAGTTTCCAAAATGCGTAGAGCCTTATGAGAAGAATACTGGCAAAGAAACTCATGGCCACTCTTTTTAAAAGTCAGATCTTCAGGTACAATAGTGTTAGTGTTACACGAAAGGTAAACAGGATGCAAGCTGATGCCACCTGAATTTCATTTTATTGAAATGCTCCAAAAGCTAACGTACTAAAAAATAAAAATCACTCAGTGATACCGTTGAAGGTTTGAACTTATTAAACATAGAAATCATTCAAGGTGCACATCTACCTTCATTCAGTTACAAAATCTACTGTTAAAAATAATTCGTGACTGGATTAAGAGGCTAGAGTTGCAGTTGATCGAACCAAAATAATAGTATAGGCTAAAGCATCGCTGACTAGGCCGACCAGTCACCCCAAGTTCTTTCCGGGCACGGCTGCTTCGGGAAGAACCTGCACTCGGTCGCTAGGAGGGAATTGAGTCCCGCCTGTGACCACTGCGACTGCAGTGAGGACTCGGCTCAGCACACGCTGGCGGTTTGCCTTAGTTGGGCGGCGCAGCGGGGCGGCGCAGCGTCGGGCCCTCACTGCAGTCATCGGAGTGGATCTGTCGCTGCCGGCTGTCATACGCTCCATGGCCGGTAGCGACAGGAATTTTGCCGCGGTCGCTACCTTCTGTGAGGAAGTCATCTCGCAGAAGGAGGCGGCGGAAAGGGTCCGGGAGGACGATCTCCACTCGGACTTAATTCGCCGCCGGCGAACCGGGCGGCGGAGGCCAGCGTCTCATGCCGCCCTGAGTGTGGCCGCGGGTGGACGGGACGGGTTTTTCCCCTCCACCCGCTATAGTGGCCCCCCGCGAGGAGGCGGCGTCCGCGTGTGCCTGGACGTCGCCTAATTGAGAGGTTCTTCACCCGAAGGTGGTGCCCGCGCTTTTGCGGGCAGGCGCTAGGGGGGGTCCGGATGTCTTAATAAAAGCTGTTCCCGGATCCCTCCTACTTAAGGCGCAGTACGGCACACCGTGTGGTTTTAGTCGGTTCGATTCCGACACACCGCCCCACCGAAAACCCCGGTGGGGTGACGGCCCGAGGGGGTTTCCACACGCACAAAAAAAAAAAAAAGGCCCTAACCCTTGTCTCTCCCCTATTGACATCCTTCCTCTCTCCCTCCTCTCCCCTCTTCCCACTCTTCCCCCCCCCCTCTTCTCCTACCTTAAAGGGCGGCAACGCACTTGTGACTCTTGAGTTACAGATGCCCATGGGCGGCGGTAGTCATTTACCATCAAGTGACCCGTCTGCTCGTTTGCCCCTTATATCATCAAGAAAAAATCGATAAATTGGTAATTGGCTCGCATCATGTGTCGTTTGTTTCGTCACGAATTGCACGACTCGGGAATGCGTGGAGAAACAACTATTTGCCTTAATAGACAGTAGACATACACTGTGGAGTGACCACAGGCGTCTAGTGTGGCCGCTATATTTAGCCTAAATAAACTAAGCTATATCTGTCCTTAGCTTAGTTAGGACATTAATGAGGTTGATTCACGTGGTCAAATAGATACGACATTGAACCAGTATTGGTGTTTACACACGTGCATTACTTCCTATTAATACATTACCAGAAATTACCTTGATCTCCTTTAAATAGTTGATGTATGTACATTGACATTGTGAAAACAAGTATTAGTCTAATAGAGTGACAAAAGTAACCAATTTATGCCGCGTTCCAATAAACAAAAACGATTTGTTTTGCTTACGGACGGTAGAATTTTCGTCGAAAATTCAACGGAATTTTACCGTCCGTAAGCAAAACGAATCGTTTCTTGTTTATTAGAACGCGGCATTAATCATGTAAATGAAGTCATAATAATATGTAGGTTAACTTTGGGTAGGGTGCTTTGGGTCCGGATGTCTTAATGAAAGCTGTTCCCGGATCCCTCCTAATTTAGGCGCAGTACGGCACACCGTGTGATTTTAGACGGTTCGATTGCGACACACCGCCCCACCGAAAACCCCGGTGGGGTAACGGCCCGAGGGGGTTTCCACACGCACTAAAAAAAAAAAATGGGTAGGGTGCTTTACTTGATAACCTCCGTATGCAGACACAGGACTGTTTCAATTGGTCAGTAGTGTGTTTCTGTAAAATATTTCAGGATTGATTTTGTGAGAATAGGTTGGGCATAAGGATGGCATATCTTATTAATGAGTAATGATGAATTGAATATCATTAGGAATCGTTAATTGAGATTAGTAAGCGTTATTTTTCTGTACCGAAAATAAATAAAACCTAGAAAGTGAAATGACACTTCCCTAAAGAAAGACGCGTTGAAATTATGAACATTAATCTGCATTAATAGCATTTACCAAGGTTGGTATCAGTTATGCATATTTTAGTCTTCAAGGCCAAGTGACTGACCCACATCGACCGTATTCTACCTCAATCTATGAACCTACCAAATCACTGAGTTCATTGGCCGTGAACATAAGGAACTAGTAAATGGTTCTTTTTACACGCTTTATATTAGCTTCACTTGTATGTTTGTTTGTAACCGACTCCTTAGGGCGCGATTTTGACCCACTTTAAACGGCCAGATTTCATTCAAATTTTGATCACCTGTCAAAGACCGATGACAATGCAATAATTTGATTAAAAACAAAAAATAATAGTTTAAAATAACTAAAAAAACACGCTTTCATAGAATATCCAACAAAAAAATCCTACTAATATTATAAACGTGAAAGTTTGTGAGGATGTATGATGATGTGTGGATGTGTGGATGTATGGATGTATGGATGTTTGTTACTCTTTCACGCCAAAAGTACTGAACCGATTGCGATGAAACTTGGTATCTAGATAGCTGGAAACCTGGATTAACATATAGGCTACTTTTTATCCCGATATTTCCACGGGATCGGTACTTACGCGGGTGAAACCGCGGGGCGCTGATAGTAGAAAATAAATTTTAATAAAATTGGATTAAGAATAGTGTAAATAAGAAAGAAATGTATATTATTAGAAAAAAAACGTGGGGTGCATATAGTGTCATTGGATTTTCTATAAAAGCGTGTTGTTTTAGTTTTTTTTAAACTATTTTTCAATTATACTATCTATGAATTTTGTTAATAAATTAATATAATGAGTGACGGTTGGAGTCATACTCGATGTACGAATCAAGCGCTCAAGGTTTCCTATTAATTCCTAGGTTATCATTGAAGTCTATCTATTGTTCAAAGACAATCATTATAGGTAAGATACAATGATTAATTAAGGAAAATAATCATTAATTAATCTAAGCAAAAATCGGTGACCGTTCTTTTCTATGAAGGGCAGAGGAAGTACCTAACTTCGGAATTAAGTGAAGTTTATTTGTACGTTGATAACTTTACATAGTTTTGAGTGTTTTTTTTTGCCAAACGGACCGGAATAAACCAGTGAAGACGTTGGCTGATTACTGACTAATTTATTAGGAGTCGTGACTGGTAAGCTCAAAACTGTAGGTACATTTGTCTTCGTTTAAAGACCACCCTAGACGTTTCTGTGGTGTAAGTTTCGGTTTCCTGTAGGTTTGGAACCTTGAGTTTGTTACAGCGTTTCTTCTCAAGGCCAGTCATGGAAAATGTCGACATCGACCGTTTAGTTTTGCCAGAACAAATTTACGTGTAAGTATCTGTATATTTTCTATCAAAACCAAAGGAAGTACCTACGGAATAAAGTATTGACTTGTGCATGGATAAATTTGCACAGTAAATGACTATAATATTTATACATTTATTTATTATGTTGGTTGACCAAGTAGTTTGAAGGCAAAAATATTCTATGTACCTTTATTATGTGTTCAGAAGTATTTACACAGTACGTTTTAATAATTTTTGATATTTGCTGTCAGTCGTTCCCGTCTACAAACCTTGAAGGTTAGTAAACTCAACACTTTTATCACAGAATGCACTTTATTATTAACGGTTAAAAAACCACCAGTAAGATGATCACTTTTATAATTACCTACCTCACTTGTGGCAGACATTTGGCTTGCAAATATAACTATCATTTTTCTCAATCAAATTTATTATCCTTCCACAACTTCCAAAGCTTAGTCAAACTAACAGGACATAAAGAGGCATATAGCCCGATTGACGAGAAGCGTTTACTGTAATAGGGCTGTTTAATCGCGATTATCTGTATAATTAGAGCACTTCCTTTGTTCAATCAAGCAATTAGCCTATTGTAGTCCACTGGTGGACATAGGCCTCTCCAAATGTGCGCGATAGCACCCGGTCCTCCGCCTTCCTCATCCAGTCCCTCCCAGCTTCCTCAGGTCGTCGGTCCATCTGGTTCCGTTTACCGATTCGCGGTTTCCACTCTAAGACCCGTGTGCTCCAACCAAAAATGTTCATAGGTAAACCAGAATGACAAATAGGATGAAGAGGGAACGGAAAATCCGCTTTAGATACCGAACGATGTTTCTTAACAAGGTCACTTAAACAATAGTTATAGTAATGGACTCAGGTATTTGTACTTGAATTTTTTTTTTGGCTTTCCGTAATGTAGGTCACATATTATTAATATACCTCAATACTCTTCCAAGTTAAATATTTGTGTTACGAACGGGTTCAGCGTAGCGTAACTGTTCCGGCAGTTTAAAAAAATCCTTTCGCTGGAATAAACTTAGGACTTATTTTATTTTAAATGCTCATGTTGTATAATAATTATATTGACAGTCGAATTGATCTAAACCGTAAGGATGAAAATAGAATAAGAATAATTAATGTCAAAACAAATTTCCTTTACCAGTAAATAGGTACGTAGGAATATTTCAGTTTCGCATATTAAGTATTGTTTCAGAGCTTATTCTTGAAAAAAATGTACAGTGTCTATTCATTTATTTTCCTGTTGACAGTTCAATAAGTACTGAATGACTGCGGACCTAATAGGTTGCCCATTCGATTAAAAATAACCATATTATTTTAGACAAAGTTTTAATCGATTAAAAAAAGTAAAGTCAATTTTACACAAAAGTAATGAACTCTTTCAATAAATTATATTACCCACAATGCATATATTTTGAAATAGGAAAAGTTTAATTAATATTGGTGATGACTCAAGTGAAGAATCTAGTGTGTATCATCTTTAATTTGTTCATTACTCTAAGTTTGGAGGTACTTGAATTTCAACATTTTGATGTTTTTTTTTGCAAATTAAGCAGCTATAATGCTGTTAATACTGATTTAGAAATAGTTAATAATCAATTTATAAATACGCAGTAGATACATTTGTTCTCATCGCTACGTACAATATAACGTAACTCGTTATATTGTCCGTAACCTTTCATTGCCTATAACAAAAATGATTTATTTTGTAAAAAACACTACATGTACACTTTTATAATGGTTACAAATGGTTATACCTAACTCATGAAATAAAAGAAGATAATCTAAATCTAAAGTTTTAAAGTTTAATTTTACAAACTCTGGCACAGTTACATTCTCAATGAACTGTCAGAAAGAAAATAAATGAATGGACAGAGTATAATTTACATTATCTAGTTAAAGTGTTTATTCATCCTTCGGTTCAGATTACAAAATATTTTCATCTGGAAACTGAATTCGTATTTAAAAGTATCATCACATGAAGGATTGTTTGTTGTTAATTAGTAATTTTAATGCTAACGAAATATAAATTAGTTTTTCATGGGTTTTCATATCACCGAGCATTTGAAAATTGTTACATACGAGTGTGATAGATTATATAAAAATATATATAAATTTAGGTGCCAATATGACGTTATTACACCAAGCCAAAGTGGCCGGTATTGGTATGATAGATTATATAAAAATATATATAAATTTAGGTGCCAACATACCCTACAATCGTATCTCATTATTTTAAATGTAGACATAAATAAAATACAAAAATACCGGCCACTTTGGCTTGGTGTAATAACGTCATGTTGGAACCTAAATTTATATATATATTTCTATATAATCTATCAAGTGCGTGTGTGGTATTAATAATTACGACAGTAACACGGCAATCAAGAAAAAAGATAGCGGCTGAGGAGCGTGCGGGGTACTCCGGGGTATGCAATTTTATATTTTTTGGGCTGTTTATAAAATAGAATTTTGTATGAAAATCAAGGCACTTTCATTGTATTTTAAAAACTACCGGAAAGTTGGATCTTTTAGAGTTGGAGTATTGTGTATGTGCGCAATAATAAAGAGATTGTTAAAAGATGAAACCAATTTAGTAGGTATCTAGGGACACGGTATTGCCCCCACCAAGTCAAGCAAAAAAAAAACAAAGGCACAGCCTAGCCTAGTCTAAAATAAACTTCTAGTAAAATAGAGGATTGTACAATCCTCGTATTAAATTTTTTCGAGGACATAATAAGATTCACGGTCAACTTCAAATAGTATTTTAGGAGAAATACTCACATAATTAATATTTACTTGTGAATAAATTAAACACAAACTCACAAGTTCGTCCGCCGGTCTCTCGTCTTATGGTAAGTGGTTAACGGAGTCTACAAACTATAAAATACTCTCAACATCATAAATGTGAATCTTTTGTGTGGCGATCTCTTCAACTATGGAGCTCTGGTTACTCTGGTTTGCCTGTCATATGTCGTGCCTCCAAAACACTGCCTATACTGTGCTCGTGAAATCATCTATATATTATGATATTGGTCTCACTACGTACAAATTCCATTATTATATTCATAACCACATAATTGAAAAGACCTTTAATTACACAATTCATGTATGTATACAAACGCGCATAAATGTCTCATACAGAGGGACGTTAATTTGTGGTGAAGGTGATATAATCTGATCATTCAAATTGTATAATATTTATCGATAAAAATCCAATAGTTACTAATCTTCATAAATTAATTTTCAATCCCACTTCTATTATAAATGTGAAAGCTTGGATGGATGGATGTTTGTTACTCTTTCACGCCAAAACTACTGAACCGATTGCGATGAAACCGGGTATGTAGATAGCTGGAGACCTGAATTTACATGTAGGCATAAACTTTTTATCTCGATATTCCAACTTGATCGGGACTTAAGCGGGTGAAACCGCGAAGCGCTGCTAGTTCCAAATAATTGGCTTTTACTTTCATCTATAAAAAATATATTACAATTATTACAGATATTTAATCATATTTATATTACTACTAATGTTACTATAGATGTGTTATATTGTTTTATTTCTTTCGAATATTTAATTTCATTTCATGAAATGTCGGTTGCGATTGCGTAATTTTTAATTCCAACCAATGCTTATTTGTGACTTTTTATTTTATTTGCTTGGAAACATCAGCCGAGTTTCCTTTTAAAATGTAATCCTCTTTTTGTAAGTTTTTGTTTCTGTTTTACTGCTGCTAGGAATCAAATTTAAATTTTACATTTATTATTAATGCTCCCGCAAGTTATTATTTTTATGGTATAGGGGGCAAACGAGCAGACGCGTCTCCTGATGGTAAATGACTACCGCCGTCCATGGGCACATGCAACTCGAGAGTCACAAGTGCGTTGCCGGCCTTTAAGGCGGGAGTAGGGGAAGGGTGTATGAGGGGGAGAGGAGGGTTAGGGCCGCCGGTAACCTCACTCACGCGGCGAAAAGCAATGCAAGTATTGCTTCGCTGCCGGTTTTCTGTGAGGCAGTGGTATCACTCCGGTCGAGCCAGCCCCTACGTGCCGAAGCATGGCTTTCCCACGATCAAAGTTAAAGCTACTAGCATAAATAGTACTATTTTAGTACTTGCATGTTACTAGCAGTGATTTTTGTGAGAACCGCATGAAGCACTATATTGTAATTAATAACCCAAACTAGGTACAACCTGTACTATGGTAACCAGAATGCTGATAAACATACTTATATATTGTGGCCTGTTGGTCTAGTGGTTAGTGACCCTGACTGCTAAGCCAGAGGTCGTGGGTTCGATTTCCACCCAGGACAAATAATTGTGTGATGAGCATGATCATTTGTTCTGTGTCTGGGTGTAATTTATCTATAATATGTATGTATTTAGAAATATATAAGTATGTTTTTCAGCAGTCTGGTTACCATAGTACAGGCTCTGCCTAGTTTGGGATCAGGCGGCCGTGTGTGAGGTGTGTCAAGTTATTATTATTATTAATTTATTATTATTTCTAAATATTTACATATTATAGATAAATTACGCCTAGACACAGAACAAATGATCCTGCTCATCACACAAATATTTGTTATGGGTGCGAATCAAACCCACGACCTCTGGCTTAGCTTAGACTTTTTATTGATATTTTATAAAAAAAATAGTTATTCATTGTAATAAAAATTAATATTCACTGGTATCTTCAATAGTATTTTTTTTTGCTATAAAAGCCATAAATACTATTGAAGATACAAGTGAAAATTAATTTTTAACATCCATACAACTAACTAGCTTCCCACGGTCCATCCGTGGGAAGTTAGTAATTAATATTTTAGAAGACATACAATTAACTGTATTTTGAGAATAGAACAAAAAATGTATTCCCCCAATATTATCATATTCTTAATGAGCGACTGGTTTTTCCGGTACAATTTTCGGTAAACAATAATATTTTTATTTATTTTTAATTTATTTATTTATAATTGGTACACATTATTACGGATCTTTTATAACATTAATTAGCTTAAAATATATGGGTGCCTGTACTAGGGTAAACCTGTGCCACAGGCGGTAAGTGCACTTAGACTTTTACTATGTAATTAATTAATCGTAACAATATATAGAAAACATTAATGGCCACAAATAGACTTATCTATGTAGTATCTAGACTACAACCAGACTGAAGATTTAATTACTGTTGTTAAATAAATAACAGTCTCATAATAGATACATGCCAATTACATGTACTAACTAACATAGTTATTTAGGTCAATTGTATACTAACCAATTATGGATATATTCTGAAATAAATGGATTATTATTATTATTATAGTGCCAATGTTCTTATATTGTTATATATAAATGACCCAACTATATTTAACAAGTCATGCTGCTAATGTCTTTGTCTCATGATTTTTTATCACGTTAGAGGTGCGTTTCTGCTAAAGCTGTGGAAAATTTACCAATAGTATCTATAGATATTGCTAGCGATTAGTAGCTGATATATCGTAGTCTCAAATTTTACTTAAGAATCCCCCCTTGAATTTGCAGTATTCTGATTGCAAAAAAAATGACAATATTTTTAGGTCAGCTCATAATTGACGCCTGACCTACATATCACGTTCAGTTCTGATATATAAGATATTATTATGAGCTTGGATGTCGCCGGTATACTTAAGTATTCTATGGCTACATTAAGAAATCTTTTTCTAAAATATCTATTCCTCTAGTTCGTAGAAATTCAGATATTTGTTATCCAGAAATTATTGGAGAACTCTGTTAAGAAAACTTGAATATAAGTGACAAACCCAAAATATCTTATGTAGCTTGGTGTTTAATCTTTGATATCTTCATCGTATTGTCTTAAGTACTTGTTCTATTGTGTTGTTCTTCAAACTAAAACAATGGATGTGTTAGTTCTATTCTGAAACTTGTTGAACATTATTCCTTGTTATCAAATCAGGTTCTATATCTTCTAATAACTTACAACACGGCAGTTATTACCACGTTCCTATAATCAAGAAACGATTCGTTATGTTTACGGATGTTAAAATTTTCATTGAAAATTCAAAGAAATTTTTACGTTTGTACGTACGTTCTTGAATAATTTTTATTAGCCTTATTACTAGCCATCGTTAAATCATTTACTTTTAATCTTTAGGTTTACATTTAAAAATAATGACATGTGAAAATTAAAATGAATTATCTTTTTTCAAATTATTATATAAGATTAAATTTCGATGGCCTTAATTATTTTCATCAGACTATGAAATAATTGATTTTAAATATACACAACTCACGTAATTACCCCATTATTTTCAAGAACATCTTCATGTTATCTCAACAACAACTGTATCTTAGTTTCATAATATTATTACTAGAATTTATTTAGATAATATAGTGAGTTACAGAATATTATAATAAAACCATCTAGAACTGTTTTGTCCAATTAGGTAAAGGCCGCTTCACAAAATTTCTTCCACTTCTCACTTTCAATGGCCTCTTTTGTCCATGTAACCTTTGCATCTTTTTTATCGTCTATAATATCTTCCTCGTTTTCTTTTCCTATGACTACAATACCAGTTAATAATAGTTTTGATTAGGTTCGCGTTTTTTTAATATATTTGTTAACTTTTTTTTTATTTTATAAACCGGCGAGGATTAAAACGAAAGCCTAGCCGGAAAAAGTGTAAGTGCTACGAAAAATGCTGACCCTAAGAACCGTTGAGGCCTGGTCTAAAGGAAATTCCGGTATTAGCCTAGTTAAAACATGAATACATTTATCATAATTATTTCCTGTATCAGCTTTGTCATACATGAACGTACTGTTACGCAATCGTCGCGTGCGCATATTTACCTAGACTCATGCTTCTTTAAACCAGTTAGTAGAAATATATGTATATCAGAATGTAGCGTAGTATTCGCTCAATGTTTTGTTGAACTGACATTGATGAAATGATATTGTTTTTTTTGTATTCCTGTACATAAATATATTATACAGCAGATGATTCCAAATTTTCTGCCAATTCATTTTTGGTAGTATTAAGATAAATATTGAATAGTGTAAGCCTTACCAATAATACATACATAATTAACATTGCACTGTAGTTTACTATCCGTGAGTGTATTAAGTAGTTCTACATTTGTATTACATTTACAGATTTTCGTATTTAGAAATGGTGGTAGACACACACTTGAAAAAACATTACACTCGAAATGGTTAACATTGAAACAGACGAAAATCAAAATATCTTGCATTTTGTTCAGGGTCTTGAGTTGTTTAGTTCATATTAGCTCCATAATTGAGACCAAAGAATAATAGAAGCCAGGGGAAGTACTAGTCTGTGTGAGTAGTATGTTTCTCTGTCTGTTTAGGTTTACTCTTAGACAGATTGTAGTATTAAATTTTCCTTGACAAATCTTATTATTATTGATGTTATTGTTTGGGTTGAATTTTGTTTTTTTTAGTTGTGGTGATTTTTGATTGAAGAACTAGTTCCGTCAAAAGAATTAAGATTGCTGTGGTTTTATTTTGACCATGTTTTGTTATAATAATTGGCAATCAAGCAAGATTCTCTGCAAATTGCAGCAGAAGTCCCAAAGTTTGGTGCGGTTTTAATACACTCCATGGCTATCAGTTGAATACTCGTAGTTCGAAGGAGTTTTTATGTACGTAATATTATTTAGGAGAAAATCATTTTCAAAGCAGAGAAATAGTTCTGAATGTCTTCTGGCATTTACACTAGAATCATATACGCATTGAAATACCTAGTCTTTACAGTGCATATTATTTTTTCTAGCATGCAAAGTTTACTATGGAACCTATTAACTATGAATAAATTACTAGCATTTATTGATAATAATACTCTGACCGTTGTGATATAATAATATAGTAAATAGAATTAAATACCTAGACTCTAGATACATACGTGTACATAAGCGTTATAATTATTAAAAAAAAAAAAACTATGAAGAAAATATTCAACTCAAGTCTTTTAAAGCAAATTAAGCGGATTTTTCTAAAATTAATTCTGACAAAAATTTAATGATATTGTGCAGAAATTTTGCAATACCGTGCAATAAATACAATTGAATGAGTAAGCTTCTCTCTTTTGACCGCATTCAACGGAGAGCGACACGAATCATCGATTGCCAGGATATTTCAGATCGGCTTGACCCCTTGGCGTTGCGTAGAGACATAGCCTCACTCTACATTCTCTATATCTATGTATCATGGGGAGTGCTCCGAGGAATTGTTCGGACTTATACCGGCCTCAACGTTTCGATATCGTTCAACGCGACAAAACTTTCATCCCCATCACCTGGATAATTGGCAATCCACCACTGTGCGGTTTTCCAGATTTTTTTTGCCTCGCACAACCAATCTTTGGAACAAATTGTTGCCTGCGGTATTTCCGGACCGATACGACCTCCAAACCTTCAAGAAAAGAGCGTACTCCTATCTCAAAGGCCGGCAACGCACCTGTGACTCTTGAGTTGCAGGTGTCCATGTCCCTAGTTTGGTCCAACGACGGTAGTCATTTACCATCAGGAGACCCGTCTGCTCGTTTGCCCCCTATAATATAAAAAAATAATAATATTATTAAGAGTGAAGTTTTTTGTAAGTTTTATTTCAAGCAAAAAAACCGACGTGATTCGGAGAGCTGGCGTCTGTGTATTTTGATATTTAGAATACAAGATATAAATAAAACTTGTGGGTTTTCACTCACTTATTACGTAGCGGAGTTATTTTTTTATTGTTGACATTTTAATTGTTTTGGATTTATTGACCGGTAGAGTACGAATAGAGATCAAATCAATTACATTCTTCGGTTCTGGGCTACTAGGAACTTAACCCGTCGATCATCTGCTTTGTTAAGATCTGTATTAACTAGTAAGATGTTTCAGGTTAGGTTGAACTTCAAATCAATATTTGTATCATAAGAGCGTAATTTTGAAATATACTTTTATGTTCACCTATTTTATAGTAGCAGCGCCCCACGGTTTCACCCGATGTCGAAGTCCCGATCCCGATGGAATATCGAGATAAAAAGTAGCCTATGCGTTAATCCAGGTCTCCAGCTATCTACATACCAAGTTTTTGCGTGAAAGAGTAACAAACATCCATCGATCCATCCATCCAAAGTTTCACATTTATAATATTAGTGGGATGGGATTAAAAAATCTGGTGCTTTTATGCTTCTGAGCCCAGTGGTTTAGGCTGTGAGTCAAGTACCAGTGAGTTTTATGATGTACCTACATAGTTTCTCCAAATTCTACAGTACATATAAGTACTACGTGTAAATATATTACTGATTATATTTACATTCGTTCAATGCACGTCACAGTCTAGAATAGGTAATACGTGAAACAATGACGACGAAGTATGGGTTCTGAATACTAACACGTGCACATACCATAACTATATGCGGCCGAAAACGATGCATATCGCAACGGTTGAAGGGTTACGTCAAAATCATTGTAATAAGGTGTGAAGGTTAGAGACGATACATTTGAAACCACAGAATAAAAATATAATTACGTTAGCCAATTATTTACTCAATTAGAATATTTTAATCATATTTTAATAACGGTATTAAATACAAAATTAAACTGTATTTAATATGCGTCTCTAGTCCAGAGCCATGCTTCGACACGTATGGGCCGGCTCGACCGGCCTCACAGAAAACCGGCAGTGAAGCAAGGTTGCATTGCTTTTCGCCGCGTGAGTGAGGTTACCGGAGGCCCTAACCTTTCCCCCTCCCACCCTGATAAAACGATCAAAATTCTTAAAAGGCATTAAATTTCTTAAAAGAGCCTAACGGTGTATTTAAAAAAAAAAATTTGAAGCCTGTACACCTTTTTGAAAAGAAGCAAAAATTTGAAATTTTTTTTCGGCAGTAGCTTTAGGATTACTCCGAAACCGTCCATGGTATAAATGTTTCATGGCTAGATCCAAATTTGGATTTTTTTATATCCTTTATTGTTGTGACTAGCTTATATTTAATTTATTCTTATCTAAAAATGTTGTAACTTCTGTTTTAGTGCTTGGTATTAGTTTTATTAATTGTTAGTACTCAATGTAAACATTACGTATAATGAATGCTGTACGCGTCTATTAATTGATGTACATATAAGAGATGTGATGTAGTGATAAATGTAAAGAACAATGTTGCATATGTATATTGTTGATGCTCCTTAATAAATAAACAAGATGTGGCGTACTAACATAACATTTGGTTTTACCTAAGATGTTGCAAATGCTGCATCTAAAGCCTATTTAAATTCTACTGCATGTGGTCAATCAGAAGCTTCATACCGACTGACCATCCTACTAATATTATAAACGTGATGTGTGTGATTAACATATAGGCTACTTTTTTTCCCTATATTCCTACGTTATCAGGGCGAAACCGCGGGGCGCTGCTAGTATTAAATATACGTACTGAGAGATGATCTCCTAAGTCGTCTGTCGTTGGATATGAATAATACGACACCACACAACTTAGATCCTAATTTATCTATAGTATGTATGTATTTAGTTATATATAAGTAAGCTTTGCCTAGTTTGGAATCAGGCGACCGTGTGTGAGGTGTATCATATTATTATGGTATACCTAGGTTTATTTGTATAGTACAAACACTTAAATAATATTTTAACGGAGTAGTAATTGAACCTGCTACCTCTGAAGTTGCAGTCCAAAGCACCACCGCCTCGATAATTATTATTGTATTTCAAGAGATCGGACTGCCCGGATAATATTTATGTATGTTGTATAAAAGAAGTACAAAATCCTTAACAACTATCTAATGAATTTCCAGTTCCAAATTCGAATGCGTAACACTACCTCCATTTGAGTCTCCACAAGGCCTATTACCAATTAAACTAAGAATTCTATCATCAATTCTGTAACACATTTAACAGAAGTTGGTCGTTCCTCGTAAAATTACACAATTTAGGTCAATATCACAGTACTGCGAGTGTTCGTTAGCAGGCGGCGAGCGTGTGACTCAGTGGCTCCCGAACATCTGCTTAGGCATTCGCGACAGCTTCCAAGGTCGCGTGAGGATTGACTGCTAATGGGCCCATGTGTCGGTTGCTTTAGGAATTGTTTGCAGTTGAAGTTGTTGTGGTCTGATAAACATCCTCAGAGTACTAGGACGATTCCTGCAATTCTCAGAATTACACTGGCAGTATTTTTAAAACCAGGGAATCTTTTAGTTAGTTCTTCGACTAGAGCCACGATAGACTCGTAAGACTCACAGAAATTCCGCATTTTGCCAACTGTAATTTGGTGCCACTCTCATAAGCAAGGCAAGGGCAAGCATATTACCGTCAATAGGCAACTTTTTTGAATCAAATATGAGAAAATGTTGAGTATATTGAAAGGAAAAGTTAAGGGGCTCGTGGCTAAGAGGTAACCGAGTAGGAAAGCACATTACAAAGTTAAGTAATACTGGCCATGTAAGTCTAGGATTGGTGACCATTCTTAACACATTAAGCCGTCGGTCCCGGTTGCCATACGAACATCTGTGACATTCGTTCCGGGTAGTTGGAGCCCTAAAAAGTCTGACAACCTGATCTAACTACAGAACTTCGATATCGCCTAGTACTTGGGTTGTGGAGGTCTGATGACAGTCGCTTCACATGAAATATCGAAGTTCGGTCGTATCGTAGTTAGACTGAAAGCCGAACCAACTTAGTTTTGAAAAGGCGCGGAGGATGATGAAAGGGAATGGCGGGTGAGTAAGAAGGGAAGGCAATGGAAGGATAGTGTTACTCGAACCGGCTGTTGTCGGGAAGTCAGAGACCTTTAAAATAACGCGATACTCAGTCAATAAAACCATGTTGGTCTAGTGGTTAGTGACCCTGACTGCTAAGCCAGAGGTTGTGGGTTCGATTCCCACCCAGGACAAATAATTGTGTGATGAGTAATATGAATGTATTTAGAAATATATAAGTATGTTTATCAGCAGTCTGGTTACCATAGTACAAGCTATGCCTAGTTTGGGATCAAAACGGCCGTGTGTGAGATGTGTGGAGTTATTATATTATTATTATTACTTTTGTAATGTAGTTGACATCCAAAGACTCGTAGCTTGTAAGATGTTTCCTACAAATGTTTTTCTACAACAAAGAAGAAAAGTTATAAAATTCTCAAAGAATTACCTTATACGCATACATTGTGAATATAAAAAAGTCAAATTGAAGTCGACTCTTTTTTTGGAACCTGGAATGCTGTCAGCTTATACTTTGATCTCTAGTCGAAGAATAACGCAAGACTCAGCTAAAGATACATCTTTAGAATGTTTTTGCTGTTAACTACCACCAACCATCAAAATTACATTCCAACCATCACGTTATTATAAATAAATACACGCTTTTGAACATAAACGATATTAAAATATGAATAGTTGACAGTACAATTCTCTAAGTTTTTGTGAAGGTTGTTTATGTGTAGCAGTTGGTAAAGCTGCTTTATTTTTTGTATTATTATCACAATTGTTATTGTTGGCAAACACCCTAATTTGTTTCATTTAAGGTAATGGGCTGTTTGTTACCTCGTCACCAACTGAAGGTTATGTTTAAAATAAAACCATAAAAACTTAGGTACGTAAAGCATTACACTTTTTTCATCATGCATCTAGGAGGAAAGAAATATTATTTTGACTAGCTAGTGTTACAGCAGTCAAAATCTTCAGGAACACACTTTCTAGGCCTCATAATCAAATATCCAAAACACGATACAACTGTTGCAAATTTGCCAGTAGTGTTAGATATTAATAATGAATTTAAGAGTGATGATTTTCCCATTGATTCCATCATAAGGTCTTGATAACATTAATGAGTCCAAAAAAAAGTTAAAATGGGACCACGGTTATCGCTAAAAATATGTGCTAAGGGCCTCGTTCACCATCTCCAAGTAATGTGTTGATTAGTTAATTGTCAATTAACGTTACGTGCCAAGTAAAAGTTCTGAGTATCTTTAGTCAATTTCACAAACAAAATTAAAGCTTCGAGTAACAAATTGCTGATTAATTGAATGATGTAACAAAACATACGTTTCAGTCGTTCAAATTTACGTCAAGTGTCATCCGTCAAACGTCATTGCGATTTGCAGTTGTCATTTTTGTGTTATTATTGTCTTTGTCGGGAGAAGCTTACGCGTGTGATTTAATTATTATTTGTTATTCAAGTCTTAGTTAGTGAAGTAGGATCCAGTAGCGAGATACCTTAACGTTAATAGTAGGCATGATTTAGTTGAAACTGCTTGATTTCTGAAATTATATTTGTAAGGGATAACATATGTACCTATTTCAAATTCACTAACTACACTTCACTAAAAATATGGGTCATTCCACTCACCTTGGCGTTTTATGCATGATTTTGTGTTTTATAAGGTTATGCATTTGGGTTACTGCAATCTTCGACAGACGAAATCTAGCAAAGAAATCCGTTTCATCTAGATCCGTGAAATAATCAACACGGAACTTAAATACACGCATCCTCGGCATCCTTTGCGTTGAAGAACGTTCTAATTCATCCAATTGATGATCAATCAAATCAAATAAATCCATTTTTATGGTGTATGCGTTAGAAACACGCACAAAATGACAACGTGGTATATATAAAACTGTCAAGTAATCACGCTACTTGGTAGATGATGTGGCAAGTTACTGGTCGGTTAATCCTATGAGCAGCCCTACTCAAAGGTCGTGAAATTGACACCTTAAGTTACTGGTTACTTTAACCGGTGAGCAGCCTACTCGACACTTTACTTGAGGATGGTAAAAGAGGCCCTAATAGTAATAAAATACAAGATGAACCTGAAATGACCTAATCTAAAACCTCCTAATAAGTTATAATAACATTATGACTGTGCCGGTGCGGTGATGCAGTAGCAATTTCGGATATTAACTGCTTAAGAAAATCTAAACTTAAATGTTAAAAAATAAAGAGACCAATCATCTGAAACATATCAATGCTTGACCGGTTACCTAAATTGAATACAAATGTCTTATTATAAAAACAATAATAGCCTAATGCGGAGGTTTTACATCCGTTTTCTGCCGCACAATAACGTCCCAACTCTAATATAATGCTTTTGTCTTACTAAATTCCTTCATGTACAGGACGAGTTGCGCTGTTTAAAATTTACTATGGTAATTCTTTGTTATACAGATTATGACTTTTGTTATTGAGAATTTTCTATCGGAAAAACCAATAACAATTTGGTGGATCTGATATATTATCGCACCCGGGATGTTATGATCTCAAAAATATAAGTGCAAACTTGTGCTACACCCTCTGAAGATCCTGGAGTCTGCTGTCCATGATCTGAACCTACACCGTTTGGGAGGTGGTTTGTATCTCAGGGAGACAACGATATCTGTTTAATGTCCCTGCTGTGAGTTTCCACAGTAAAATTTTATGAATCTTTATTCCGCGTGCTTGTGCACTTATGCTCTAGAAATGGTAATCTTAAGGTAATGTTAAATGCGCTCTCTGCTCTTAATGTATCTTGTTAGGTTTAATAGGGCTGACAACGGTATTGTGGAATATCATCTTTTGTGATATGAATATTATACATACTGGTATGTGAAAAGTCTACTGAATTCGTTTTTGGATTTTTGTTCGTACAAAAAATATAAGAAATGAACGAGAATAGAAGACTATCGGATGATTGGAAGAGTTGACACCAACCGAGCTGGTTGATTAGTAACTCGTTGTAATATATAAACTGCTTCTAATATTGTATAAATATCTCTTTACCAAAATATATTAATTATTTCCAAATACCAGAATTTAGTTTATGATCTCCCGTAAGGTACACCACCATCCTGTCCATAATCCTCTCGATAAAGCCTTGCGAGTATGAGGACGCAAAAGAGTGCCACAGTATGTAGGCGTCCGTATCATTTATACTCAGGATACACTACGGTACTGATTCGGCGAGTTGAATGTTTTTTGCCAATTTTTCTTGTTTTATTTACAATGAAAGAATACTACTAATGCAATGCAGGCCGCATTGCAGGATTGTGGCAGCAGAAGACCATTCATTATGTAAATTATTAAGAGAGAGAGAAAAGGTTTCTAAACACAATCTTAGTACCTGATCTAAACTTAAACAGAAAGGAAAAAGCAAGATGTGACTAGCTAAAGAGTTGAATCGATTTGAAAACATATTTTTTTATTTACTGAAAGACTATATTGAAGTTTCCTTAACGGACAAGAGGTTTTTTCATACTATACTAAGTTGATTATAACTAATTACGTTAAATATTATCTGAAAATTAACGAACATTTAAAAAGTTTTTAGCTACTAAATAAAGGTTCCTAAATACTTCTATACAAAATCGTATTTTTTTGTTTTTATATTTTTTTTTTTGTAAAATGTTTAAAATAAAACTATGCAGTTGAACTTAAAATGCAAAACTGTATCTGAATACAAAATTTTGTTGTTTATAATAATGTTGTAATTATATAAAAGTATAATTGTTTTAAAGATTTTAATGACTACTTACTACAGAAACAAAAGTATATTATAGTAACTCGGATACACTTGCTCAAGGCAACATTACATATTTTATTAAATAAATCGTTTCTAGTCTTTAACAAAATTGTTTTAAAATTGAAGTATCTATAGTGAGACATTCCTCTTACGACAAAAAATGTATCACTGATCCATTCTCAGACAATTAGGAATTTTCCCAGTAAACTGAACAAACATCACCTTTTACATACAACGCTTTAATATTTTTGTTCTAATTATATTATGCAAGAAACGTAATATAAACAAAGAAACATGACTGTTAGGATACGCACTTTGTTGTTGAGTAAAGTCGTAGTAATTACAAAACTGTGAGTCGGTCTGCATACTGATGTGATGTTGATTGACGTTCGATTCAATACCGGTTATGTATGAATCAGTTGCAATTTTTAAACAAGTAAATAGACAATTGAAGAGGAACTACTGTAGGAATATAATGTACATTTATTTTTAAACTAGGTATTTTACATGTATATGTGTGCACTACTGGTACTCGCCGTAATTTTTCCATCTGAACTAAATATTCCAGTAGAAGTTGCTAGTTAAAGACCCACTCAGTGTTCTCACTGAACACTGAGTGGGGCTTGAACTGGCTTGAACTAGCAACTTCTTGATTGCAAGTCTAAGTATGTTGTATAGATAATTTTATATTATCAAATAAAGTTTACAGAAGATTGCGTTGTAGCCGAAGTTTCGAGACCACAGTTGGACGCTGATAAGCAATACAGTGTCAAGCCACACATTCTTTATTTAGAGAAAATGGCGTTTTATGATGTCATACCAATTCTTACTAAAAAAAATTAAATATCACTAAAGATCAATTAATTAATGAGTAAATAAGTTCAATAAAATATTATTACCTGCCTTTTTTATATAACTACAACACTATAAATAGAAACAGTGATTTGTATTTCTCATTTTCAGAAACATTTTATTTCTTTCTATTTCAAATCTAGTACAATACAATCGGTAAAATAATATTTATTACAACACAACACAGTTTGTATTACTCCTAATATTTAATCTATAGTTTATGCTGACGTCAGAAATGGCAACGTCCAAACGTCAATAATCAGTGGACACTTACTCGTTCCGTTCGTGTAATGTTATCAAATATATATCAATACCCCAGACGTGCCTTTTTTAATAATGGTTAATATGACGGTCTTACACTCTAAACCTAAACTATTAAAAACATTAGTAATATGATCATAGTGACTCAATTTTAATGTAATTTCATAAAGAATTTTTTCAGGACCTGGAGTAGGATACAAGAAAGGCCGGTTGGAGTGAGAGTTGCTGACGTTACTTTGCTTTAAATACTAGAATATTCGACACCTTCCAACTCGGAGTAAAAAAATCGACTTGCGATCATTCCAAATTGTTATATATATATATATATATATATATATATATATATATATATATATATAACATTGATATAAACTAATTATATATTGGCATTAGTTTTTAAATTTTTTAGGTAAATTTCTCAAATAGAAAGAAATAGAGAAATACATAAATAAATAATAAGAAATGATTTTTGAAAATTGAACCAATAAAGGGGTAAAAAGATTTTGGAATTTAAAGATCTAATATGAAATAAAGTATTTAAAGTTTTTGGGTAATTTGTCCCCTGAAGGTAAAAAATAGGAGGTGATTTTTTTATTGATTGTTGTTTGTAAAGTTATAAACATGAACATTCATATAAGTCAGAAGTTATTGTATTAAATAAAAATTTACATGTCGCGAGCAAGCGCTGGTCATTTTATATTTGGACTAGCCGTTCCACGCAGTTTCAATTGCGTTTAGGGTTACTGCTCCGTTCCTAAGGGTCGTAACGTGATGTTACATAACCTACCTGAATGAATACTCTATCCAATACAAAAATAATTACTCAAATATCGCCTAGAGATTAGAACCTTTAAACAAACAATCAAACCAAAAAACTCCATAGTTTTATTATATTAGTATAGACATCGAAGCCGTTATTTGTTCATGTTAATTTTTCTTTTAAGTTTTTTTATGTAGGACTAGACGGCAGCTGTAATACAGTTATTACGTTCCACATTCAAAAATCAATATTTTGAAGTATCTAGAAACTGGTTCCCGTTTAAAAGAGAATAACTAACCAGATATACTGGGTTAGGTTCACTAATTGTTTGAACTAGTATATCCGGGAGTTTGTTTTTTATGAGTGGTCTGTCTCAAATTCAAATGATTTTTTTTTATTTTATAAAATTGGTCATCTTATAACAAATAAGACCATATTTGCCTGTGTTGATCTATAAACGCTCGTTTCCAAACGGTTGAGCCTTGAGAAGAAATCGCATAAACACGGATATCTAGCTATACACGTCCTTGATTACGTTTTTTATTACACACGATTGTTACATGCTGACTGGGTCGCGGTGGTGCCACGAAGGAACCATACCAGCCTCAAAAATTGTTTCAACGATTAGTTGGGTCGATCGGCTTTACAGATTTTTTGAATAGAACAAGAACACCCTCGATCACGTCACCTTTCAAACAAAAAAAAACTAAATCAAAATGGGTCTTTCTGTCTAGGGCGTACGATCCCACAGACATAGACACAGATACTCAGATACACAGACACAAAGATACACACGTTAAATTATAACTCAATTCCTTTTTCGTCCGGGGTTAAAAAAGAAAGCAAATAACTGTGTTTTTTAATGTTACATATCTATGTAAGTATATTATAAAAAATATTTTTTTTTTACTGTTACTACTTGTTGCTGTTTGTATAGTCACAGTGTCACTGCAACTTACAAGACGAAAGACGTCTTATTAACCCCCAACGCACCAAGGAGTAGAGATGGGTAATCACCCCGGTTAAGTCCCACGACTTGGTAAAAACCCGGGTGATTACCCATCTATAACAAGGAGGGATGTTATAAGTTTAACGTGTGTATCTGTGTATAAGACTAACGGTATCTGCATATAATGTTTAGATTAGGCGTTTTTAGAACAGGGTTACTTTATAAGATTATAAAAAGAAATTTTAAGGAGCTTGAAAGATGAAAGAAATGTGTTCAATATGCACATTTTTTTTTTATAAATTTCATGCATACATAAATAATTACGATTTTTATGAAGTCATAAGTGCGTAACAAATGGAACCGTCTAATCACTTAATTATTTTATATCGTGTATTTAAATTACTTGCGACTGTGGCCAGTCGCTCTAGTGATTTGTGTTTGTATTAGTCGATGTATTTTTATTTAGCCTGACTTCTTTTCTTTGTAAATATGATAATTAAGATATTTTACTGTTCTTTATTGATTGATGTCGATATCAATCCTTTTTATAAATTGTCCTACTGCTGGCTATGGGCCCTTTCTTCAGAACATCACAAATTAGATCACAGTACGTTCTACGCCCTCTACCGGCACTGATTTTAATAATATTCTATTTTTAATGTTTATGTATTCTCGGTTAATAGCGTTTTGTTACCCGAAATAGTAAAAAATTAGCACGTCTCATACGTACCATTACATAAAAATTGTTAGTATCAATACTTGGTAATGGC
The DNA here is from genome assembly GCA_949752705.1 of Callimorpha dominula. Lineage (NCBI taxonomy): Eukaryota > Metazoa > Arthropoda > Insecta > Lepidoptera > Erebidae > Callimorpha > Callimorpha dominula. Next base: position 21,429,801 of record OX456995.1, on the reverse strand, counting down.
AGTGCTCATGTGGTAATGACGATTTATATTTATGAAATCAATTCACACATATCAGATTATGGAAGTGAAATAGGATTTCTGTAAAATGTGTTAATATATATTATTTTGTATGACGTCTCAAAAATGTTACCAATCCTACTGGTAGTTCCAGAGATTAGCGCGTTTAAACAAACTATATTTTTTAAAATTATTATTATATTAGTATAGATTGCCCTTTTACATCAGCAACTAACTAATTAACTATGCGAATTCAAATTCATTCTGTCAATAAAATATTGTTAAGAACAATTTATGTTATGCAATGTAATGCGTACATTTCATGTTAATTTACAACCTGCTAAGTATATATTGAGCATAGTAATTCTCTTTTATTTTGTTTTGAAATCAAATAGTGCAAGGTCGGCTTTGAGTGAGCAATGCCTTTAGAATAGATGCCATTATGCATAATAATAATTACGGCCATTTGCATCTGTAATTGACCTAAAGTCATGATGAAATTAAGCAGCAAGCATACTAATTTACGCCATTACGATGTTAAGTTTAATAATAACCGTAAATAAAAAATAGTCTATGGATATTTTCTTCTTCTTTATTCACGCAGTTTTTACAAACTTTAATTTTTAAAATAAATATGCTGAGAGTTTTTATAGTGATTTTTATATACCTTCAAGGCGGATGCAATGTTTGAAACCTAAAGAAATGTTCTAAGTCTTAAGATAATCACATTTTAATAAAGGAATCAAGCGATTACCTCGTACATGTCAGAAATGACAAAATAGTCTTAGTAAAGCTAAGGCTATACGTGTTCTGTAGCTATAGATAGGTAATCACCCGAGTTTTTACCCAGTCGTGGGTTTCAACCCGGGTGATTACCCATCTTTATCATAATCATCATAAAACGTCAGGCAATTCAGAGGTATGTAATACCTTTTCGTGATCGAATTAATTCCCGTTTAAATACAAAATTATATCATGCAACGCGAAAGTTTAAAAGTTAGTTCAGTAGCGAAGACATTATACCTAATATTAGAAGTTTCACCTGCACTATAGAGTTCGCCTGAATTGTTTTATACGCAGTGCTCTTTTTTTAAAGGAACTGTAGTCTGATTCTGTGGGTTTGTTTACGTTGTTAAGCCATTCAATATTTAATAATCTTCTGACGTAAGAAACTATTAAGGTTCTAGATAATGTTGATTGCGATACGTCAAACTATACAAAATACGATAGTCCTTATAAAGTCTAGCGTGTTCTGTAACATTAACATAATTATTGACAAAATAATCTGATTCTCTAGTCCTAGACTGTTTGTACAGTCGCAGTGTCACTACAACTACGGGTGGCCGTATTGAAAACAAACTAATACAAACGTACGTCGGTGGCCGCACTGCATGGTGCTTCTACAATGCGGCCACCGAGAGACTTAAAGACGTCTTATTAACCAGTGACGCAAAATCGTATTTTACAACCGTTGACTACACTTATATGTATTTTGTATTCTGTTGGTCCACTGTTTTTATGAAACAATGTCTTATTTTTACCAAATATACATTGTCCCATACGCTTTCAATGAGGACTAGTAGGTCGTGTTGCCAAAACTTGAACATTCCAATGGAACCTCGTTATAATTACTATACATGTCATCGTCAATGCTACCGGGAAACCATTAGTAGTTCGTGAGGACAATCACAAGGACCGTTGGTTTTCCGCAACTTGATTGTGTTCCATTGTCTTATGACAAAGAGAAAGATTAATAGCACAGACTATAGAGCGGTTTCAGGATTATTTGAATGCATTTTTTGGTGAAATATTTTACCAAAATCGCGTTGTAAATTGCCGTTGTCATAAAACAAATCTCTATTGAAACCTTAACAGGTTACAACATACAATGGTATGTGCAAAACAGTATTACTAGTTTAGTATTATATTATCTGTGGTATTACTGAAAGCTGTCTCAAGCATTCAACAGAACAAACACCCGACTTTAATCGGAAAAAAAAATTAAGTGTATGTGGGATTGTATGTACGAGTGTGTGGCTATGAATATGTGTGTAAATGTATGCGTCTTTAAGCATAATTTAACTATACACAGTTGTTGTCATCAATACATACAAATAAATAAAATGGAAGTGACTGTTTGTAATGTTTACTAGAACTTGACACTGAAAATGCCAACGCATTCTACGAATTTCATGGATAAATCCTTTTCAGTCCAGGCCATCCGTCTGTGGAATGCATTGCCACTGACCATCAGGCTCGCAAAAACTCTACCCAATTTTAAAAAATTAACAAAGGAGCATTACTTGAGTTGTTGAGTGGTTGACTCATGATGCCCGTTCATTTATATGTGTGCACCTATACTTATTTATTTGTGTATGTATATATATACCTATATATTTATATATATGTACCTATATTGTTATTTGTATGTATTTGAAAATATATGTTATTATTATGACTTAGATAATATTCTTAATTATACACTGCAACTCCTCTTGCCATACATAAACTCTCGTTCCATCTAATGGTTGCCTGGAAGAGATCGCAGAGCGCGATAAGGCCGCCAATTGTACAAGGTCACTACTTTTAGTTTGCAAAAATGTCTTTAAACAGTTTTGTATGTTTTGTACAATAAAGAGTTTATCTATCTATCTATCTATCTAATGTTAAAATAATAATTTTTTTAAGCTTTATACTGTTATTTGCACGATACGATATGCCAATAGTTTTTAAATTTTATGTCTGTCTGTCTTATTTGTGCCGACTAATCTCCGGAACGGGTTTACCGATTTCCACGGGACTTGTGATATAAGGAGTAACTAAGTCTACTTTTGTTTTGGGAAAAGAATTAGGGTTCCGTACAACATTTATAAACAGCAGGGAACAGGAGGAGCAGCGCAGGAGATCCTTATCAAATTTCTGTGCTTACTTGAATGCTCGCTTAAAATCTACCTTGAAGTATGAGATCAGCGGCTGTACAACGGTCTGTCTTTAGTAATTATGGACAACTTACTTAAGTCTTACCACTAACGTTATACTATATTATTATAATAATAGTTTATAATGAAATTTAGGTACAAATTTTAATTATTATAAATAATATTATAATTTTATCACCCAAATATACCTTTCAGAATGCATGCACATTGTTTCTAATACACGTGATAAGATAATGATGTAGCGGTAACTTGATAGTCGAAAATGTTTTACTTTTCAAGTTTTTTTAAATAATACCTACTAGCAACATATTACTAATATTCTTGTTAACTGTTCTAGCTAAACTAAACGTGTTTAAACAGTAAAACAGCCTAAGGAAATAATGATTTTTTTACTACAGGAATAATAATCATAGATTTAAAATTCAAAACACTCCCGACTAGAAAATTCCTTCAACGATAAGAAAAGAGCTATTGATGTTCAAACGGCTGAACATATTATATTGAATTATATATCTAAGAACACTCTCGATCAAGACACCTTTCAAACAAAAAAAAATGCCCTTAAATCGGTCCATTCGTTGGAGAGCTACGACGCCACAGACACGTCAATCTTTTAACACCCTATTTTTGCGTCTTGGGTTAAAAACTGAATCTCTCAAAATTAAATTAGGGCTATTAAAATCAGTAGTAGATTACATGGTTTTACGTTTTCGGTACAAATTAAAATTAATTTCGAGTATATGTATGTTTGTAATACCTCACATAAAAACTGCTGTACTCAGTAGTTTTGATGGTTATCATAGTCCAATTAGATTACCGCTCCACGTAGAATAAATTGAATTTTTTTGTCAATTAAAACTGTTTATTTAATATAACTATTAAATTATGTTTAGTGCCAGCATTATTAAAAATACTTTATTTGCTTGTGTATACCAAACTAATATTATTTGCCGTTGGTTAGACGTCTTGATATAAAATATTTTTTATAGTCTCAGGCTTTAAGTTGTTGGAAGCTGTGTTAACGTAAAATTTCTATGTACGTATGTAAAGCACAACAACTTCCTTGCCGGCGCCATCAGCATCAATGCTGAGCGGTGACCAATTTCAATAAGTGACGTGCAAGTGCGTCCAACGCAATTGTCGCTCTATTTTGTGTTTTTTCTTTATTTTTTTTTTTGTTTTAGCACTTTGAGTACTTGCAGTTTTTAACGTCACTTAAGAAATAAATACTTTTTCTTTCTTTCTTTCTAAACGTGTTCGGAACCCTATCTAACACGTTTTCAGGTTTAGTAAGAATAATTAACTAAAAAAAAGTAAATAACCAACTCGAATGCGCTTAAATCATGATAAAAAATAAACTCATCAACAGATCTTTACGAATTTGAACCATTTCGGATAAGCGTCTTTCGAACAAAAAAAGAATTTTGCAAATTCGTCTATACCTGTAAGACAGAGTTACATAACATACATATTTTTTTTTTTTTTTAAAGTATCACTGACTTCAATGCGCCTCAATAAAATTTGAGAAGTTCCCTCGATTTCTCCAGGATCCCATCATCAGTTCCTAAGCTCATGACCATGGGACCACCTGGGAAGTATAGTTATTCAAACAAAAATCGAATTTTCTTTAGGCGTCTTTGAGAGTGGAACAGAGAACTTCCTCCTATTTTGACGTCGGCTAAACATAATATTAACATCCGAATTGAGAACCTCCTCCTTTTTTGAAGTCGGTTAACAAAAAACCATACAGCTTGACTGACTATTGTTTGTGTACCTATTGTAACAATCACAATGTCATCATCATAGCAATATTTAAATTTTAATCTAACCGTTGTAACCCTTCTTTCTAGTGTTCGATGCATCGGCGAAGTCCCCTCAAGGTCTTCTCTTCGGTTCATCGTATCATCTGGGGAACTTTGACGAGTGTGTGGCCATTCAAGACCCGGGGGACAACGGCGTGACCATCGAGGGACAGTACTGCCTCGCCACTATTAAGTGGAGTCCAAAACAAAAGAAGAATAAAGTAAGATTTTGCTTTTTATTTTTTTTTAATGCCGGATCCCGTAGATTAGTGTTGTGTTACTCTAAATTTTAAACTTTTGCGTTCCATGATATAATTATGTATTGCCACGGGAATTGTCTGAATCTGAATTGCCTAACGTTATAGATACCAGGTTGCACTGGCCGTTGTCACAGGCTGACTGGCTCAGCGGTGCACAACCTTTGCGTCTAGTTCGTGAGGCAGGACGTTCCAAACTATTTTTGATATTTTTGTTTCGCCACGTTTGTGTGACCACGAGCACTGCAACCTGATCGAAATGTCAGGCAATTCAGAGGTATGTAATACCTTTTTCGTGATCGCATTAATTCCCTTGGAAATACATAATGGTGTTGTGTTATTTGATAATTGTTATTTGTTCGATGAAATGGCTTTCCAATAAATTAATCCTTTGGGTAAGGTTGATGAAGAAATTGATTACATTGATAACCTAACGAACTTAAAATTTAACATACCAAACAATTCACCTAGATCTTATCGTTCGGCAACGCAGTATATTGTACGAGTATTGCAATCAAGCGACATTATCTTTATGAGGTTTTACCTACTTGGGTAGGTTATAATAACCCAGACAGGACAGTAATAAAAAAAGGGCTACTTCTTGTCTATATTTCATTAGACGGACTTATCGGCCATATACTTTTAGTTAAAAGTATATCGCCGATTATCAAGTTAATGAATATTCGTAAGGATATATAATTAGACAACAGAACAATCTTCTTCTCATATATATTTTTAAAAATTCTTAAAAATTAATAATGGGATGAAGCGCAATACATATATGAATTACACTTCAGCTGTTCTATAAACGTATTATATGGCATACCAACACGACAGCGCTATGGGTGGGCATAAACTCCTATTCGTATGCGACACCATTACCTAATATAATTCTATCGGCATCGATGTTGGCATTGTGAGAAGGTAATAATATTACATACTATAATTATTACACATTCAATTTCTTAGCATCTGAACAGTCAAAACATATTTTTAACTTACAATATTACAAAGAGAATGTTAACGCATGGGAACGGTGCCCTTAATTGAATTATAAAACTTTTTGTTTAATCGTGAAAGCAATTTAAACTAGAACATTCGTTATTTACTGTTTAGGTGAGCAATTTCTCTGCAGAATTAAAAAGAGTTGATATACAGTTTTAACATGATCTTGAATTATCGTAAACACAAGCGTTCTATAGACATTTATACATAATACAAGTTGCAGATACAAGTTTGGTCGAAGTCTTGAGAGCCAAATTAACTCGATTTTACATCGAAAATAAGCTGGAGTTTAGCCTTTATGAGATTAGAATGGCTCTCAAACAGCTTAAAAATAACCTAGCAACGGGCATGATAGAGTTTCTAAAACGGGCGCAACGTCCGTACTTAAGGTCCTTCAGACGCTATTTAAATCTGTCATCGTTTAAGAATACCACCATAGCCATATGGAGCAGAAAGTAAGAAAACACCGTTTTAAATATCAGAGGCCCTATTACCTCGGGAAGACTTAAGTTTTAAATATCAGAGGCCCTATTACCTCGGGAAGACTTAAGTTTTAAATATCAGAGGCCCTATTACCTCGGGAATACTTAAGTTTTAAATATCAGAGGCCCTATTACCTCGGGAAGACTTAAGTTTTAAATATCAGAGGCCCTATGACCTCGGGAAGACTTAAGTTTTAAATATCAGAGGCCCTATTACCTCGGGAAGACTTAAGTTTTAAATATCAGAGGCCCTATTACCTCGGGAAGACTTAAGTTTTAAACAATTGTCTGTTGTCACTAGTCTTTGTTCCGCATAAAAATATTCAAAGTTTAACAACGAGCTTTGGAGAGGGCTATGAGAAATGTTTCTGGTCAAGATTCACTATGAATCCGTAGGAGAACCAAAGTGACAAACTCTTGTCATTGATCAAATGAACTGGTAAAGAACAGGACATACGGTCTGGAGAACCTATAAAACCTGGGAAGAAAGATTTTCTGATTGAACTGGCTGACGTCCATTCCTAAATTGATTGACGCCGGTAAAACTACCAGGAAGTTGTAGTCTAAAGACAGCCTATTTTCAGTAGTGGACTTCTTAAAGTGGACAAATAGCTGGTCTTGACGAGTAATACACTAAACTTAGTGTACAGCTGTCTAATGTCTGATTTTTATGATAACTGGACCTTAACAAATTAGAACAAATTTAATAGGTACTCTCTTAAAAATCTTTAAGTATGACGTAACATTCGTAAATTAAAAAATCAATCAAATCTAAAACAGATAACAAAAATGTTAAAAGTTTCTCCTATCAGTAAGTGTCGAATTTTTATACGAAATTAAAAAAAAAAAACTTTTAATGTGACATTTCGCATTAGCAAAGAACGCTGTATTGGAAGCTGACGACTAGTGGAATGCGACGATACCAGTGCAGTGTAAATATTTAAAAGTTACAGTTTTCTAGTCAAATTCTAAGTTAGTCGAGTATTTTGCTAAATTCTAATGGTGCAAATGGCAGTCGCCATATTGGCCACTCGGATGCCATCTTGAGTTCGTTCAGGCCGATTCACACGTATATACCTACATTTTGTAAAAGAGTGTGTATTATGAGTCACATTTCACCCGAGCGAAGCCGGGTTTTCATCTAGTGTATCCATAAAACACAAATGTTAGTAATTGAAGTTTGTGACATTTGGTAAGAGGAACTGGAAGACGGCAACAGTTGATCTCGTGTGTGATCAACTTGTGTGCATAGTAAACAGCGTAGGAACTTTAATTAGGTGTTGCTAGTAGTTAGGAAGTTTTAAGTTTTACGAAGTTAGTTTTGGTTTATTTTGGCTGCATGTAGATGTTGTATATATTTATCTATTGTTGAGGGATAGAAGCATGGGTTCTACAATCTTGGATTTTTTTCAAAGTTTTTTTATCGAATAGGGGGCAAACGAGCTGACGGGTCACCTGATGTAAGTGACTACCAAACTCGAGAGTCACAAGTGCGTTGCTGGCCTTTTAGGTGGGAGTAGGGGAAGGGGGAGGAAGAGGAGGAGAGGGGGACAGGGAAGAATTAGGTTTTCCGGTAACCTCACTCACTCGACGAAATACAATGCAAGCATTGCTTAACTGCCGGTTTTCTGTAAGGCAGTGGTATCATTGCGGTCGAGCCGGCCCATCGCGCCTAAGCATGGCTTGCCCACAGTTCAGAAAGGAGTCAACACAGAGAACCAATCAAATCAGTCGGTCATATACATATTTTTTTAAAGAATACTTGTAACGTGGGTACATTATTAATATTCTTGATAAGCTTTACAGCTAAGCTAAACGCTGTTTTTTTAATAACTACAAAAGCCCAACGACCAAGAAGTAACAACTTTTTTTGAGGTTGCTCACTTTACACCTATAGGAGAATGAAGAAATAAGTTAAAGATGATAACCGATGATAAACGTTTTCCATAAACACTACCTTTTTTCTGATCGTGATGATAGATAAGCAAATAATGACACCGACTCACCGCTAATTTTCACAAGTAACCTATGTTTTTTTAAGCCCGTTCAAATAATAGTTATTTTACTTCATAAATTTATACCTACATGTGTATAATTATGGCTAAGAATCACCTTAAGAATAAATATTATTTCCCAAATATTTATACCAACTAGTTCAAATAACCGTTTAGTAAATGGTAAGTGTATCTAACTCAATTATATATGTTGTAATAAGTGCATGTTAGAAATAATATTTAATACTCACAGTTGACATAAAACTTAAGAACGTTAAATGTTTTTTTCCGGTCATGGTCATTAAAAACTATGACTGTAAATACTCGTATTGTTTTTTTATGCGTGGGGTGCTCTGAGATTTATTTATACATATAGTCAGATGCCTCTGCATCTGACTATTTAGTCCGTTTTTGAGAGTTGAATAGAGTTTTGATAAATACCTACTAGGTTCATAATGTTAATACTTAAATGTTGATTTTGAATTTCAATTCAATTCAATTCTTTATTATTTAAGAAACAGTCTCACAACCAAAATATAAACTATGAAAATCACTAACTAACAGATACTGCCAAGTTGTTAGTACCTCTGTTTGCACTCAAGTTATCGTTCTTCATCTAATCCTACCATTTTATAACCCCACTATTCAATAATATTTATCAATCGACCAATAGCATTGAGTTACCGGTACAACCAGTCAAAATAATGTCTATTAACTTTATTTTATTAAATAGTGAACCGTGTTATTATCATTCTATTATAGTTTGTCCGTATTTTAAATAAAATAAATAAGAGTTTTTGATTTGGCGACAACAATTATGCATTCCAAAATGTTCACAAAGGTGTAAAAAACTTAAAAATAGAATAGTTTTAATTTTGGACCCTGATTTTTTATATCAAATAGTGACTTGTTAAGGGGTTTACCCACGATAAAAAAAACAAAGTAAGATATTATTGTTATATATTTCATGATTTATAACAAATTATAAGTTAATAAATTTGACTAATATATTTGATGTCTTTTAATATACGCCAACTTAGAGAAATCCGACTCGGTTGCATTTGATTCAAGTTCAGAAGCGGCAGAGGACGTGGCGAGTGGAGCTTCTATGAAATAGGAGTAAAATTATTAGACTATTATTCAAGATTTTCCGCGTTTCTGAGGTAAAACCTAAGATTATTAAGTAAACGCCAGAAAAGTTCGAATTTAATGATGATCTCGGGACATTTATTAAACTTTTACCATTAAGACATTTACTTACTTTCAGGAAACTCAGTTGGACAAAGTAACGTTCTAATAAGTACTTTTCAAACTATTTAGTTGATGATACGTTTTGAACTCAAATAAAAAGCTATTTACAAAATTACGGCGAGTTAGAGGCATGTTGGATGTGTCAATGGCGACTTAATCGCGGAAATATTTATAAGATCCCAATTTTGTTGAATTGTACTGATCGTGATCATATCTGGTTCACCCATGAAAACGGTCGGTGTAAGTTGATCTTAACATTGGGTAAATAAAAAGGTCTTTTCTCATCGAGTTTTACTCACCTAAAATCTAAGAGGTTTGATGACATTAAAGCCATGACAATCTTTTCTTTACATAAACATGATTTTTTTTACTTTCAGACCCGGACCGGTCGCGGCGAGACCTTACGCTGGGCAGTGTGTGTACCCAGTACGTGCCATGCGAATTCTGTGGAATCTTTTGTGAGCAGTGTTCTTGCACATACAGTTGGCAACACTACTGGTGTAGTAGTTTCAGACAACGACTGTTATACACGACGACCTATAACAATTACTTCTTTGGATGTTACTTATTTGTGAGTACCTATGGAATAAATGCCTACTATACGCAAGAAACACAATAACAACATACTAATTGTAAATTTACTATAAGTTTCTAGTGACCGTGAGTTACTTTCAAATATCTCGTGATTAAAACATTTCTATTTTTAAGTATTTAATAACTTCCTACAACCTACCTTTTATTAGTTTAGAACATATATTTCTACTATTTGTTAGTATACAACAACTTCCTACTACTAAAACGACAAATTACAGTATACTTTCTGGTACTCCGTGACTTGTCGGTCACCATAAATAGGTGGGTTTTAAATAGATAATTGTTGTGTATGTGTGTGTGTCAATGAATTTATCAGGTAGATTTTATTACTAGCTGCGCTCTGCGGTTTTACCAGAAATGTGTTGTGAAAACAACAGCAATCAAGTGACAGTTGAATGAAATATATATAACCAGCAGCGCCTCGCGGTTTCACCCGCGTAGGTATCTTTTTATCGCGACATTCCCACGGGGCCCGACCCCGTGGGAATGTCGCAATAAAAAGTAACCTATTTACCCGCGTAAGTCCCGATATGATGTTAATCCAGGTCTCCAGCTATCTACATACCAATTTTCAACGTAATCGGTTTAGTAGTTTTTGCGTGAAAGAGCAACAAGCATTCATACATCCCCACAAGCTTTCACGTTTATAATATTAGTAGCATTCTTAATTTAAAATAGTAAAATCATCTTTCAAACCCTCTACGTCATTTTCACCATAGACGACACAAAACTCCTAAATGATGAAGGCTACCTTTGTCATTTACTACGCTAGACTTTATCGGAAATACTCATGTTTCGAATCCTCAAGTGGCTTGACATCGTATTGAATGATATAATAAAATCAAGGAAATCAGAATAATGCCAAGACGGAAATATTAAGGACATTGTTTACATTTTATTAATTAGTATTTCTTGGTGATAAGTTACCTACAAACGAGTAATAATAGTGGTAATAATAAAATACTATATGTGATAGGCATAAGGAGAATTATTTCATAAAAACAGGCAACCCGTCACCCGATCACCGGCTCGGAGAAGTCGGCGCATTATCTAAATCGAGCTTTGAGAAAGGCGAGAAGGGTGGCTTCCCTTCTAGTTGTCTAGTAGTCCCTAAAATAGTGCCCAAAATTCGCCCAAGATTATTGAGTCATAAATGTGAGTGATTGATATCAAGGTCCACATGATCCAATTTTAACTGACCTAATGAAAATTATAATATGGATAATATTAGAGACCCTATCAACAGATACGATACGGGTAATCCAAAATCTTTTTCAATAACTTACACGTTAGCACAACAAAGCAGATTAAAGAAGGTTTTTATCTAAAGCTCGCATTCCCATATACAGGTCACACTACGGTAGCTTATAAATCACACAGGTTACAGCCCACCTCTATATTTCTTCCATTTTACTGTGATATATAGCCGACCCTGCATGATATTGCACGACATAATCGAGTAAGCTGTATGTGGTTTGATATGAGAACCAATTACCTGGCCGGTAATTTTGGTTGCAGACAAAATATTTATTGATGTTTTCCATGATTAAGATTAGAAATTTTTCTTTTACTTAATGACAGTAAAAGAAATCATTGGGATTCTTAGCTGAAAACTCTCTCACATGCGCTGTGACAACAAAGGCTACAAAGTTTGTTTGGTTCGGATGAGACATTGTTGTTTCTTTCTCGAGGCACCCCATCACTCACTCTCATCACTGTACAGTGCTTCGAGTTTCTTCGCCTGTCCCTTTGATTAAGTGAGGGTACAGTGAAGAAACGTAGAGAAGTCGGGAGGATTCGACGTATCTGAATTTTTATTTGGACATGGTTTGGTAAAGATTAGTCTGGGATACCATAATTCTGAGAAGGCAAAGGAATAGTAACCGCGGAAAAATCGCCTCTTCCAGCAATGATTTTCAGTGATGTCGGAGAATCAGTTGGTTCCAATCCAACATGGTCACACAGTCGACGATGGCGTATTTCTTGAAGCTCAAGAGTTTAAGAGCGCTACAAATTAGTTGGTGGTTTAGAAACATATAATTTACTTAAAGCTAGAAGATGGATTCGTAAAATCCAGAACAATTTATTTATGTCTCTCTCTGTTCGAATTTTGGAGTTATTTTTCAGCTACAGCTCTAGTTTTCACTTACTATACAATATTGTATATTTACGGGTCCGATAAAAAATATAAGTAAAATAAATAATAGCAGAGTGGCAATTATTTAATATGAAAATGAATTTAATGTTTTCACTGTAAAGCACGTTGAGTGATGTGACGTGTAATTCATTCTAGCTCTTAAAATTAACTAGCTGAAAATCTAGATTACGATGATTGACATTAATTAGTGCCAAGCCACCCAATCCAACTTCCGTACGTAGTTAAAAATGTTCATTGTGAACGTAAAAGTAGGTTTCACCGAGTGATAAATGGGAGTAACTTAGATAAGGTGCTCACATTAGGTTTAATAGAATGAGTTTATGGAAATTACATTTTATTTGCTTAAGCAGCCATTAGGCATGTCTAAATGAAATCAACTAAAACGAAGAAAAGGGGCTAATAGTTTCTTAAACCCCCGAAAAGCCCTCCCTTCAGCAATCACGTTAAGTTTCTAGTTTGGCCTGTAGTACCGGCCTGTTGGTCTAGTGGTTAGTGATCATGACTGCTGAGCCAGAGATCGTGGGTTCGATTCCCACCTAGGACAAATAATTGTGTGATGAGCATGATCATTTGTACTGTACCTGGGTGTAATTTATCTATAATATGTATGTATTTAGAAATTTATGAGTATGGTTATCAGCAGTCTAGTTACCATAGTACAGGCTCTGCTTAGTTTGGGAGCAGACGGCCGTATCTGAGATGTGTCAACTGTGTCAAGTTATTATTAAAAAAAAATACAGATTAGTATTGTCTCTATAAAATGTAATAACATTTCTATTTATATGAAATAGGCAAATTTTTTAAATGCATTCGTTAGATATTTTGTGATGCCATTAAAGGTGTTTATGATGCAATCCCTCCCACAGTGAAAATGCAATAGATTATAAGTATTTCATCACCTAAAGAACATATGAATGTCATTCATTGTCTTTAAGAATTCAAATCGGTAATGGTATGTATTTAAAATAGCTCATATAAACAGAGTCGTTATTTGTGGCCAGTAAAAAAACAAATTGATAAAGGTAATCTTCTATTTAAATTTCGAACAAAAAAAAAAAAAAGATAGAAAAAGAAAGATTTTTCCCCTCGTTAATATACTTGGTAAGAACACGAATATGCTATCCGTCTATACGAGGAGAAAGTATTATGGCTATGGCAGGAACTTTTGATGTATTAAGATTGATTACATATTGGAAGATAATATTGCCTTCCGTTTTCATTAATACTTTATCACATTGCTTGTTGGTGAAATCATTTTCTGTATCGATTTCTTAAGAAATAGATTAAATAAACAATTTGTTGCTAATGTTTCTTATTTAAATTATTAACATCTATATTTAACAGTCCTCTCTGTTGTTGTGTTTTGTGGTAGGAATGTTTTTCAAAGCTGTCATTTTTAAAAGTATCATCAACAGTATCATTATTACAGCTATCAAATTTACTATGCATTGCTACCAAGCTATTATTAACCGACTTTAAAAAGGAGGTTCTGTATTCGATCCGTATGTATGTTTGTATGTCTGCGATTTTCTTACAAAATTATGGACCGATTTTTTTGTTTGTTTTTACGAATGTATTCTACTTATTCTCAAGAAGGTTTTGGTATATAATACATTACATATTTATTATTAGTTTTTTTTTCATAATTATAATCCGAAATGGATTATAATTATGAAGTCGGTTTATTTTTTTTTATCGTTAACGTTTTAATTTTTCAGTAAAACAAGAATACTTGCTAAATGCCTTGAATGGTGGAGCTGTTTAGTTTTTCCTTCTCTTTTATGACGTAACGCACTCCAATTCGAGAACTGTGCAACTGAAACTACACTTTATCACTCTCTTTATCCTTACTTTAGTACTAACTTAGTAAACATTATTTAATACTTTTTAAAACTGCTCTGTGATTACCCTGCCTCCAAGAAATGTTTCAGGTTTTCTAGTTAAAGGTACAAAAAAGAATTCATGTCATCGTTATGAAAGTACTTAGTTATAAAACTTAAAAGCGTACCTACTTATTTAATTACTAGCAGAACATTTTTTATTTTATACAATAATGTGACACGTGCTATGTACTACATATATAACGATAAAATGAACTCCTTATGCTGGAACACTATCCAAAGAGAAAATATTTAACGATATGTCCATTTCAAATTTTCAGATCCGTTATTCTTCTGTTCATCACCATCTTAGTATTCAGCACAATTTTCGAAACCTACATCATCTACTGGGGCAAGAATAAGGAGTCTGTTGTCCAGTCGCTTATCATCTCTTTCTCCATCATCAATAATACGAAGAAGATTATATCGACCAAACAACACAACACATTAGGATTGGAATGCATCACTGGCATCAAGACGTTGGCCATGTTATTTATTATTGCTGGACATGCTTGCATGTTCATTGCGAGTGGTCCAGTCATGGATGCTGACGCTTGGGACAGGGTAAGCTAATTTTATTTAATAAATATTTAAAAGACCTCGACAGATTCGCAGGTGTTTTAGTGGTGTAGGTTTAGTACCTCCAGCCTAAAAACACTGCGGTTAGACAGAATAATGCTTTTTTTTCTGTTGGTGAGTAACCAGAGCTCCCTCCCATAAGAAGAGATTAATAATGTTTTCAAAGCATAAATGACCCTGGTGATACTAGTGATTAAAGGCACCTGTAATTGTTTACTCTATTACGAGTCATATCTTTTTTTGATAAATTAGGGTAAAAAAGATGTAAGTTAGTAGTTAATCACAATCGCATAATCGCAAAGAAAATACTCAATTTCCATGAGCCTAAGTAAGTGCTATAGACCTTTCTCATAACATGATCACAACTTTATTTTTACTACAATCTAGAAAATATAGGGTTTTCCAATTGGGTGACTCTTATTTGGAGGAAGATTTTGTTATGCCCTATCTTTTAGTGCGTCCTCAGAAATTAGTGCAAGATCACAGAAAATATATTTTTTAATGTGTTATCAACGCCAGTATTTGCAAATATACACAATTTATAATTTTACCGCGATACAAAATGCGTGTCAAAAGTCCTTTCTATTTTTTTTAAAAACGTTTATTCCTTTGAGAGTTATTTCGTATTGTTTTTTTCCTTTGAGCGTTATTTTGTATTGGTTTATTCCTTTGAGCATTATTTTTGTTTTATGAGATAGTATCATAAAACAATAAAATTATATCTGGCCTTAGGTAACACATCCGTATATCTTCTAAGTCGACAACTAAGTAATACATTTAATTTGGCTGAGACCTCGTGTGCGTGACCTCGTAATATTTTAATACATTTGATACTTTATACAAATATTTATTGTTATTTCTATTTTACAATTTCGACACACAGGATAAGCTTCCAAACTATGACTGCCTATCTAGCTAGCTAGCTAGCTAGCTAAATAGCTATCATACAGATAGCTATACCAGTTTTTGGTGAAGTATAAAATGTCTCCAATGTAAATATTAACGTACCAGTTTTATTTCCATAAACCGAACCTGTCCTTAATATACCACAGGCCTTGATGTTGGTTGGGAACATAAATTTTGTTAATGAAAATCCCGGAAAATCTAGCGCAGACAATATAAATTATGTAGACGTTTGCTCATTTGATCTCAAAGTATTATGAGCTTTCATACTCGACGAGGGTCTTGATAAAACAGTACTTAGCTGTATTTAGATCCGCTTCGAACTCCATAATTAAGAGCTCTGTGTTTTACTTCTGTTGTTATGTATAAATAAACAATATACATTATGTATATGCCTCACAGCTTCAACCGCATTTGTGGTCACTACTCTGTTCCTAAGGGTGGAAGAGTGATACTTCTCAATGATTGGGCTTCCTTACTCAATAATTGGACTATCAAATGCATTTTTTTAAATCTGATGGATAATTATTACAGAGATTAGAACTTTTAGCCAAAAAACAATGTTGTGGAGCAACGGGTGTTATGTCCCGCCATCAGAAAGGGAGAATACTCCTACCAGACGAGGTGATCATTCCTGGCGGACCGCGGCCCAATAGTTGGGAATGGGAAGTTGTATACATAATAATCGGTGCGAAAACTTTTATTGCGCAATGCAGTATCGGTAATTACTGAGTAGTTCGATGTGTCTCCGTTAGATGACATATTATATGAATTAGTTAGTGAATTAATATCTTATCTTCTAATTTTTTAATTTTTTTCCCCTATTTGCACCACAAATTACCTGTTCCTATTCAGTATAGTCGATCCAAAGGTTGCCTGTAAGAGATCATAGACTGCAATAAGTCCGCCCATTGTACTGGTTTAATGTATTTTTTTCTGTGTTTGTATCCTAATCATGTTGTGCAATTAAGTCTTAATTGCTATTATAAATATAAATAAATTTATAAGTATTAATAGATACACAGATATGTCTATCTATTAATACTTATAATTGAATTATGCGGGAGACGAAAATAAAACGTAACGTTGAAACGTATTTGAGGCATAAACATTTTTCATAATAACTAATATTTTCTAAGTTATACCTAACATTCGGGAACACTTTTACCAGAGGAGTCAATTCTTGAGAAGTCACCCAATCATGGAAGTAACACCATCCTATAGAAGATGAGGTAAACTTGCTCCAATGCGGCTTTCTTTTGATAGCGCGTAACAGACAAGTACAAATTAAAAATACCAAAAACCACCGTCTCAAAAATAACTTTAATGATTAGATATAAAAGAGCTGCTAATCTTCAAATGGCTGAACAGATTGTCTTGAATTATAGCTAAGAACATTCTCGATTAAGTCACATTTTAAATATGTTTTCGTTTACTAACTTATTATACTATTATATTATACTTATTGTATACGGTGCTGAAAAAGCACTCTTTATTACAATATGATCAGGACTTACTCAAAGATAAGCGTCGAAAGGGAACAGTCTGCCAACTCAAACCTTTCAACTCATCCCACTCACAACGATTTTTCTGTTTTATGGGTCCCTACCTATACAATAAATTAAATAAAATCCTAAACATCTATCCTCAACTAAAATCAACATGTAAAACGTCGATTACCAAATACCTTAAAACCTTGGACTATGAGGCTACTGAGAACCTTTTGATCACCTACAGTTAGCCTAGGAGGCGGCGTGCGCGTTGGCCGGAACTCCCCCGTGGGATTTGGAGGCGGAAGTGCTCGCCGAAGTTTATCGGCGGACGACTGAGTTCCGGGCGGGAAGCGGCAGTCGGCCCCCGCCCGAAGAGGTACGCGAGTGGCGTGAGGCCGCTCGCCGAGCCACGATGGCTCGTTGGTCGTCCCGGCTGGGGGCTCCACGTGCTGGCTTTGCCGCCGTGGAGGCGCTCCAGCCGGTCATCGTCGAGTGGGCAGGGCGGCAGCACGGGACCCTTTCCTTCCGATTGACGCAGGTTCTTTCCGGGCACGGCTGCTTCGGGAAGTACCTGCACTCGGTCGCTAGGAGGGAATTGAGTCCCGCCTGTCACCACTGCGACTGCAGTGAGGACTCGGCTCAGCACACGCTGGCGGTTTGCCCCAGTTGGGCGGCGCAGCGTCGGGCCCTCACTGCAGTCATCGGAGTGGATCTGTCGCTACCGGCTGTCATACGCTCCATGGCCGGTAGCGACAGGAATTTTACCGCGGTCGCTACCTTCTGTGAGGAAGTCATCTCGCAGAAGGAGGCGGCGGAAAGGGTCCGGGAGGACGACCTCCACTCGGACTTAATTCGCCGCCGGCGAACCGGGCGGCGGAGGCGCGCTTACCAGCGCCTCATGCCGCCCTGAGTGTGGCCGCGGGTGGACGGGACGGGTTTTTCCCCTCCACCCGCTATAGTGGCCCCCCGCGAGGAGGCGGCGTCCGCATGTGCCTGGACGTCGCCTAATTGAGAGGTTCTTCACCCGTAGGTGGTGCCCGCGCTTGTGCGGGCAGGCGCTAGGGGGGGTCCGGATGTCTTAATAAAAGCTGTTCCCGGATCCCTCCTACTTAAGGCGCAGTACGGCACACCGTGTGGTTTTAGTCGGTTCGATTCCGACACACTGCCCCACCGAAAACCCCGGTGGGGTGACGGCCCGAGGGGGTTTCCACACGCACAAAAAAAAAAAAAAAAAAGGAGGTTCGCACCACCAAATCACATAAGTTCTCATGAGCTCTCACACTCCAAACACTAAATATACACACTCTAACACACACTACAGCACAAGAAATGGGCTCCGGTTTTCAATTACATTTTTAATATTTATTTTATCTTTTTTTAATCTATTATTGTCTCAATTTCTTTTATTGCTGCGGGCCTGGTGACCTGTGATAACAGGTTTTTCAAACCTACTTCAGGCACCAGACTCTTACGAAGTTAACTGATTATTGTTGCATCTCTGTTAAAATAGGAAAAAAAAAAACTTTTGTGAGAGTGAATAAAGAGATTTATTATTATTATATTAAAGATAAATAATAAGAAAGATTTGGAAAGTGCGAAACACACTTACGAGTAAATATTATTCTGTAAAAAAGCTCCTTTCTTAGATTCTCAGTGTCAACGACTTGCAGGTGTCCATAGGCGACGGTAGTCACTTGCCATCAGCTGACCCGTCTACTCGTTTGCCCCCTATCGCATAAAAAAAACGCTGTCCGTTCTTTTTTTTTTTACGGGTTTCAGTCTACTTACGATACGGAGTTCTGTAGTTAGACCAGGTTGTCGGACTTTTAGGGCTCCAACTACCCGTAACGAAAGCCACAGATGTTCGTATGGAAACAGCTTAACATGCTCTCCGAGGCACGGAGGGGTCTCAATGTGTTTTGAATGGCCACCCATCCTTAGACTGACCTGGCTAGTATTACTTAACCTTGTAATGTGCTAACCTACTCGGTTACCACTTAACCACGTGCTAAGGAAAAAAAATGAGTATTAAAATATGATACATGACATGCTCCTTCTACATAAACAATGTCATATAAAGTAGAAGTCAGTCGTAAAGTAACACAGCTCCTATGTATTATATCCTTGTGCTCGTGAAATTTTTTGTGCAAATATTACAAACAAAATATTCAAGGAAGTAGTTTAAATTAACAGGATTTTTAAGTTAAGTTAAAGTGACCTCCATGTCGTGTCCAAGGTCCGTTCACTATTTACAGACAAAACTAAAATTAAATAATACATAATAACTTTTTCACATCTATTATTTTATAAAAATACGGATACGGAATAAGATTTCTTAAAAACACTACATAAAAATATAATAATGAATTCTAAACATGAAAATTTGTGCATGGAAAAATTGTCACTTACAGTTCTTATGGAATGCAACCACTACAGAGATCAAACACAACATTTTTTAAGTTATGGACAGGTTTTCATTCGTGTATTCGTATATATTCCTTTATTATTAGGGGTGTTCTCATATTATTCAGATCATTTTTCTGCCGGAAAACTGATACCTACGGTTGTTGCGCTTACATTGCGTAGCGGAAAATCAAACTAACTATTTATGTAAATAATAGTATTTATTCTATGTAATATGTATATCTACTTTGTTATGTTCAATTTTATTTTTGCATCTAGCGTATAATTTTTCTACATCACTCCAAAGTTGACTGGTAGAAAATGCCCTGGGTATTAAGTCCGCCTTTGTACAAATTGTGCATTAAGTTTTAAATAAATAATAAATAAATCTCGCATATTTATGATGAACTGACTTTTACATTGTGATACTTAAACGCTGTACAGTTTTAGAGCAGTGATGAATATGGTACATTATTTTTTTAATTAGCACTGTTTACTTTTTACTGTGGATTATTTATCAGAATCTGTAAAATGATGAGATGTAACGTCTGTTATACAATGTCCGCCTACCCAACACTAAGGGATAAACGAGAAAAAAGAAATCACCCCAACTTTACGCGTAGGGAAGGTACCCTAAAAAAAATCTTTTCAATCAGTCGATCAATCTATCGGCGTGATGAATATATAAATACCCATGCTAATTTCTAGTAGCATGTTTCTAGTACTAACAGTTTCTAAGCTAAGCCACGGACTAAAAAATAATATTTTGACACCTCTTAATAACATTTTGGCACTCCTACAAGTTCATGTGGATTCATCAAATGATTCAGACTGCAACATGTCGGCAAATTCCTGTTTGTAGCGATTCAAGCATCATATTTTCATTAACAACAAAGCGAGTATGGCACAAGCAGCGCCGGAGGCTACTCTATAATAATCCTTACCTAGTACACAAAGAAGTTCAGGCTAATTTTGAAAACTATTAAACAAATTCGACTGCGGTTTAATGTTCTTATAAAAAAATATAAAAAATATTCTCCAGTTAAAGGAGGTCGGATACCCTGCAGCTGTAGATTAATTTTTTTTTTTTATGTGTTGCAGTTAGTTCGCATGCCAGCGAATGGCTTCTTGTTAAATAACACATTGCTGGTCGACACTTTCCTTATGCTGAGTGCCTTTCTTTTCTCAAGACTACTTCTGGATGAGCTGGATAAGAGAAGAGGCAAGCTAAATGTTATACCCATTTTGGTATTCCGGTATTTGAGGTAAGGAGAACATGCTAAACTTTTAACTGTTGTAATTCGCAGCTATTATAATAAGAGAAATGAATGTGCGTTTCTGTTATTAAGAAAATCCATAAAAACTAACATGCATAATTATTGAACATAGTTTTTATGGATTTTTTCAATAACAGATTGAATAATTGCAAAAACAAAGCAAAATGTTCTATTTAAAATCTTTGACTTCACACATTTCACCTGCTTTTATGAGAAACGAAGAGGTCATAACTTTAAAAGGTAGTATTTTTTTCGGATAGTATTTTGTTAAATCTACTTTTTGTCACTATAACTGCATTCTAGAGTCACCTTTAACCATTTACTGAATAAACACAGTTCTATACGAAGATAAAACGCCTAGAGGTTGCATGACGTGCCATCGACCGGTTGTTCTCGCGGTGACGCTATGGTTATACTCGTACTTAATTAATTATTATTCACCTGCTTACAATGGACTGCTTAAACGGAAGGTAGGACGCACCCCAACGGGATGCGGAAGGGGGAGGACCGGGTGCTATGGCGCACATTGGGAGTGGCCTATGTCCAGCAGTGGTCCAATGTTAAACTAGGCAACTGCGACTAGTTTAACCGAATATATATTGCAAGATATCGAATAATTCGACAAATATTTTAAAGTTGTGAAATATGCCTGATACCGAATAATAATAATCGGGTATTTTGCTGCATTTCAAATTTTTACACATTTTTAAGTCATTTTTCCACATCACACTGTTCTAATCAACAAAATCTTAAAATATATAATTCATTGTTGTTTAATATTAAAAAAAAGCATTGTAACTTTTTTCATTTCCTTAATTTCTTAATTAAGCATCAGTACAATTTTCAATTCAATAATCGTAGAAGAAAATGAAACATGCCGAAGGAAGTAAGTAGTGCGTACACCGGAGTCCTGAAATTCGTTAGTAGCATTCATACAAACCCAGTTAATAAGGCTTATTCCATACTACAAAGGGTGCGTCGTTCATTGTGTATGGTAGTTTATTGGGTAAGAGCTTGTTATTTGCAAAAAGAGAAAATAATTTTGTGGTTACCATGGCAACTTTGATTCAACGCCCTCATTTAACTCGTGTAACGTATTGTCTTTTTTATATCCACGAGAACTCTCTTTCTATTCTAAGCGTTTCATTTAATTAGGTCTCTTTTCAATTTTCTTCCTTGAATTGGTATTTGTAGACATGAAAATTATCAAAATTTTTTTGGAGTGAAAACTTCTTTAGCGGCGTTGTGCACTATTTGGAATAGGTAAAAATTGTTAAACTCGCGTCAAGACACGTGATCCTGATCGAAAATGTGTCCGAGTTTCATATATTTAAAAAATATTTTTACGCCATCTGTGGATTCTGCGCGATACTAGTAGTAGTACTGTAGTTTGATATATGCTAATTATCAATATATTAGCTAAGGCAAATTTCACAGATGGCGCAATTTTAATTTCGACTTTTTACAATATTTACTATAAATATTTATTGTCACTTCTGTCGGCAGTCCCATGACTGCCTATTTTTTTTTTGCCTATTGTGATGAATGAAAAAAATATAAAATTTACATGAATAAAGTGCTGCAATTTCTACCTATTGAACAATAGACACACCATACGATTCATTTCAAGAAACCCAAAAACGATTTTATTCGCTTTTTAAGATGATTAAACAACATCTACCTCACTTGATTTACGGCCTGTTTTTTTTTCTCTGACTACGATACTCCGAACTTCGATATTTTACGTGAAGCGACTGTCATCAGACCTCCATAACCCAAGTACTTGGCGATATCAAAGTTCTGTAGTTAGACGAGGTTGTCGGACTTTTTAGGGCTCCAACTACCCATAACGAACGCCACAGATGTACGTATGGCAACCGGGACGGACGGCTTAACATGCTCTCCGAGGCACGGAGGGGTCTAAATGTGTTAAGAATGGTCACCCATCCTAAGACTGACCTATCTAGAATTACTTAACCTTGCAATATGCTAACCTCCTCGGTTATCACTTAGCCACGAGCTCCTCGTGCCCTCCTTGTTTTAGTTATTGTCCTTGTTCTTGTGAATGATGAAAAAACAGTATGTTGCCAACTATATATATCACTCGTGCGTGAGTATGTGTGGGTGAGTGTGTTTACGCGTGCTTGCGTACACCAATGCAGTTGACCAAGATAAGGATTTCTCTTTTGTATAACTGGACTTATGAACTAAAACGTATTTTCGATTTTTTTCAGAGTGACTCCAGCGTACTTGGTGGTGATACTCTTCTACATGACATGGTTGCCAAAGATCGGCGAAGGTCCTCTATGGCAAGATAGATTGCTGTTGGAACAACAACGATGCATGGATTCCTGGTGGACAAATATATTGTACATCAACAATTACGTGAACACTGACAAAATGGTAAGCTTTTAATCTCATTCGATAAACTATTTGACAAAATAGGAAATTTTGTCAAGGGGTCTATATTGAAGTCAGGATATCCCTATTGTGTCATAGGGTCTACATTGAAAAAAAAAACGAACGATTAAATAAAGACTGGCCAAACGCGAATCGGATTATCGTTTGAAAGAGTTCCATGTTATAAATATGTTACTTTTGTTTTCTCTTTGACGGTAAAATTTAAAATACAATTCTAATTACAATACTGTATGTACGTGTATTTTTTGGTCAGTTTTTGGGTCATAAAATTCTTGCTTTACGTACAGTTTATATTTTAAACTTAGTATATTTTAAATTAGGCTTTCTAATTATCATTTCTGATGACATTGCTAAAGTGTAAATTGATCACCTTCATACAATTAATTTTGGTAATCTTTTTTTAAATTTTCCAGTGCATGTTCCAGTCTTGGTATCTATCCGTAGATACCCAACTCTTCTGTATTGCTCCATTCATCATTTATAGTTTATGGAAGTGGCGGAAGTTCGGTCCAGCTCTCATCTCGGTTGCAATCATCATCTCACTGATTATTCCATCAGTGATCACTTACAGAGATAAATTAGATCCAACATGTTTGTTTTATGCAAAGTAAGTAATATTTCTTTGTTTACAAAGGGTGTTGTACAAATTTTCTCTCATTTAAATCAACGAATTTCCAGATTAAGATAGATAATAATCATTAGATATTTAAGTTCAATGTTATTTTAAATACTTTATCAAACATTAACATAAATTTTACATTAATAAAAATAATTTCTTCTTGCAGAGAGTTTACTGACATTATTTTAAACTTTTATTTCAATAAAGCCTATATCAAGACTCATATGAAAATGATTACTTATTTCATGGGGATTTTAACAGGATATATATTGCATCGAATCCAAACGGAAAAGTAAGTATTGAATAACTTGTTAACATGTACAAAAAATACCTTTATATAGAACCGTTTGACTTATGTTGAATATTATCTGTTATAGCTACCAGTTGTCTTACCTCATGAAGACATTTGCCTGGATCACCAGTAGCCTTCTAGGCACCATCACAACCTTTTCTGTGACTATTTTCTATCAAGAGTGGTATCAGTACAGTGAACTGGATGCTGCTGCGTACATATCTTTGCACAAACTTGCCTGGGGTATCGTCAATGGGTGGCTCATTATTGCCTGTGCTACGGGAAATGGAGGTAAGTTATAAATACTTATGTGAGGGTTGGGTTTGCACTTTTCTCAATTTAGGGCTGGTCATCTCCGGACTGCTATTACTTAAATATATATGGTAGTAATTAGCGCGTCTATTTATATTTTAGAATAATAGGTATTGCTATAGCATTGCTTCTACCAATGAAAAGCCACTTTTAATCCAAATAATGAAAATTGAATGACTTACCACTTTTATTTTCCTCAGAGAAAAGTTCAAACAAAAAAAAACATACAGGGAATTTAAATGCAAACATATATTATGCAACATTCTTAAGTTAACAAGATTTTTGTCTTCCAGGTATTCTAGGAAGATTACTTACGTGGAAGTTCCTAACACCGTTTTCAAGACTGACATTTTGCGCCTACTTAGTGAATGGAATAGTCGAATTGTACTATGTAGGAGAATTGAGACATCCCTTACACGTTACGTTCTTCACAGTGGTAAGTATTTTGTTCATATACATACGTAACAGTTTTATTCTCTACCTTCTAAATAACACTAGAGCGAACACTAGTTTATACTACTATTACACTACGACGGACAATAAATTCATAAAAAAGACACTGTCAGTTTTCGCCAAATTCCAAATTTTAAGACTCCCTAATTTCCCATAAAAAAAACATTAGGACTGTTATTAAATTTAAAATAGCCAAATCCGTCAACCCGTTTTCAAGTTATCCGCTTAACAATGTACATAATTTCATTTTTCTTTATGTAGATTTACTTCGCTCCGTTAAATTATTTTTTTTATTATTTGGGAAATGTCCTTTTTTCTGGATGAAAGCTACACTTTGTCCTTTTATGTATCTCTGATAACGTTTATGTACAATTGCATGATGTACGGTTCAGCAATTAAGGCTTAAAATGTACACTTTCAGGTATTACAAACAAACAAACTCGAACCTACCGTACGTACTAACTTACATATTTATAATTTTATTTAGAATTATTGGTAAGTAAGTGGCAGAGTCATGCTTAGGCAGGTATGGACCGGCTCGACCGGAGTGATGCCTCGGCCTCACAGAAAACCGGCAGATAAGCATTGCTTGTGCTGTGTTTCGACGAGTGAGTGAAGTTACTGGAGGCCCTAACCCTTCCCTCTCCCCCCTTACCCTACTCTCACCTTAAAGGCCGGCAACACACTTTTAATTCTTGAGTTGCAGGTGCCCAAGGGCGGCGGTAGTCACTTAATATCGGCTGACCCGTCTGCTCGTTTGCTCCTTATCAAAATAATTACATAAAATAATTATTTTAGGAGTTGATATTAAACGTAATTACTTTAAAAGTATCAAGTCACAAATTAGTTTTTAGAAACTTTGTTCTATTTTTGTACGGTAATAGGCCTCAGTTTACAAGCTGTCTATTTTTTGAGAATTTGATATTACTTCAGCCCCATTGTTATTCTCCTTGTAATTAGACTTTCACGAAAATGCGAAGTTCGGTGTATTTTATTAAACACCATCTTTAATTAGCACACTTCTAAGACATCTAGTGTATTTTTATTAGAAGATTTCGTGTCTAATTAAAGAGCAGTTTTGATCTCCTCAAAGAATGTTTAACCTTGTCAAACAGGAAAAAAAAAAAGAAAATCTTCGTGTAATTACGTTTCTTTTGGGATTTTCGTGAACATTTATGTGGTTCTTCTGATGATACAAAGCTTTGGAGTTAAACGCTTTAGGCGGTATTATTAATACATAGGTATATTGCTTTATTCGTTCTGCTCAAGGCCTTGTAATCGCAAGTATTTTAAATACTAATAGAGACCGGAAAACCCACAACATAGCCTCGCTTTGTAAATCCCAACAATTGATCATTTGATGCAGAATTATTCCTGTAGATACATACATAAAATCACGACTGTACCCCCAAGGGGAAGACAGTGGTGTATTAATCAGGAACAGGGTGCTGTTCCTAAAGATGTCTCGTAAAAAGGTAAAACACGTGTCGAAGTATTACTTCCAGCCAAATATTGTGCAATATGGCTTTGGAAGTTCCTGACACACCTAGTAAGCAAGTACTTGTCGAGGGATCATTTTTCCCTGTCCATATAAATTCTGTGAAGTTCATTTCTTCGCTTCGTACGGGTTTACAAACCGAGAGTATAACCGAAACATTATTTAAATACTAGCTGCGCCCCGCGGTTTTACCCGCGTAAGTCCCAGTGCCGTAGGAATATCGAGATAGAAATTAGCATATGTGTTAATCCAGGTCAAAAGTTATCTCCCGGATCCCTCCTACTTAAGGTGCAGTACGGCACACCGTGTGGTTTTCGTCGGTTCGATTCCGACACACCGCCCCACCGAAAATCCCGGTGGGGTGACGGCCCGAGGGGGTTTCCACGCGCACAAAAAAATAGGTCTCCAGCTATCTACATACCAAGTTTCATCGAAATCGGTTCTGTAGTTGTTGCGTGAAAGAGTAACAAACATCCATACATTCACACATCCATACATCCACACATCCATACATCCTCACAAACTTTCACGTTTATAATATTAGTAGGATTAAGAACAAATAAAGCAACATGTTTTTTTTTATAATTTCTAACGCCTTTTTTGCAGTTGGCAACAGGGGTATCCCACATTGTGCTGACCTTCCTCCTTGCCTTGTTTCTATGCCTAACTTTCGAGTCACCTTTACATGGCATCGAAAAACATTTTATTAGAATGTTTGGTAAGTACTTCAAATTATGTATTTAATGTTTATTGTGAATATTCGTTAGTTTTTTATTTCTTTGTAGAATGGTCATATTGTCAATATGGTCTACTGAATGGAACTAGCTGCGTGCTCACCCGGACAGAGTAATAATGACTAGTTAACCTAATTTCCAATCACGTACTAACCTCATTACCGTGGGCCTGGATACGTTATATAAATCTGAATAGCTGATTAATTATTACAATCGTTCAAATTACAAATAACTACAACTTTATTTCAATTAATGATAGACTTGGCAGCTAATTAAAAATAAACTATTTTAGTAAGAATATAATTTCAGACGAAGTATTACATCTTTTCTAAGTAATAACGACTCAATTCAGTTAGATGAATTGTAGTACTTACAACTTTGTTTAAATAATTCCAACAAAGTTGAAACTGGAATCACATGGGCATTACCAACTTATTTGGCCGTAAAATATTTAATAAAAACCAATTTTCTTATTCACGATTTTAGAATTTGTTTCAATGAAATTCTTGAACATTGCATTTTAACATAGACAGATGGAAATTTAAAGATTGATATAAATTCAAAAGAATAACTTAGGCGGGATAGATACACTTAGCAGGCATTGTAGTTTTATAGGCTACATAAACCTTTTTAATAATACTTAAGTATTTTTTAGAAAAATTTAGGATCTTTAGGATAGAATTGCCTAATAGAAAAAAAAAGAAGATCTTCGAACGCAAACTTACGTGGAAACTTTTGCCATAGTCACAGCTGCTTCAATGTCATAGTCCAAGTGTTGCTTAGTTTGGATTAAGATAGCGATGGGAGAGCCATGCTTCGGCACGTATGGGCCGGCTCGACCGGAGTGATACCACAGCCTCACAGAAAACCGAAACCGGCAGTGAAGCAATGATTGCATTGCTTTTCGCCGAGTGAGTGAGGGTACCTTACTCCCTAAAGCTTCCCTCTTCCTCTCTCCCTTCCTCGCTCCTTATTCCCCCCTTCCCTTACTCCCACCTTAAAGGCCGGCAACGCGCTTGTGACTTTTGAGTTGCAGGTGCTCATGGGCGGCGGTAGTCATTTACCATAAAAGAAAAAGAAGAGTTAGAATATTATTGTATTTTGAATTTAAAAATACAAAATACCTACATTCAATGAAGTAGATATGTAAAGTTACTATAAGCACTGAGAGATAGACTCTTGTGCCATCATGCAAAAGTAACTAGTTTGCCGAACCCGCTCATATTATTCGAACGTTGTTAGCATAAATTTGTTATAGGTCAACTATTTTTGCATACTGTAATAGGAATCGTAAATATGAAATTATTTTGAAAAGATTTTATGAACAATATACTACATCCGGTCAGTGACTGGCAGACACGTAAATGGGTTCGGTTTGGATCGAGATTTGAAACGAGTTTCCGAGTTTTTCCTTTTCGCAAGAAAAAAGCAAAAAAGTGTTAGCACAACGAAAAATACAGGCCGCGATTTCATTTATTTTATTTAAGCCATCTGTGGATTCTGCACGATCCATACTAATATTCGGTCAACTTTCACAGATGGCGCAATTTTAATTTCGAGTTTTTACAATATTTGCTATATTTTGATACAATTTATTTAATTAATCAATTCATATATGGTGACTTTTTTTCCAACCGCGTGTTCCAAAGAGTGTAATAAATAGTACAATTGATTAAAATATAGTATGATACTATATTTTATTGTACGTGTGGCAACCCTCAGCAGAACTGACAAAATGTACAACTACAACATTTCGTTTCTAGTAAATAATATTATGTATTTATTTTTTTAAATATGCAGAAATAACATTCTTAGCACCAAGACTAAAATGGTGATAATCAAATAATAATAATAATTATTATTATTAAAACTTGGGACACCTCACACGCGATCGTCTGATTCCAAACTACGCAGAGCGTGTGCTATGCTAATCAGACTGCTGTTAAACTTACATGCTTATTATAGGTAAATTACACTCAGACACAGAACAAACGATCATGCTCATCACACAATTATTTGTCCTGGTTGATAATCGAACCCAAGACCTCTGGCTCAGCAGTCAGGTTCACGACCCACTAAATCAACAGGCTAGTCAAGGAAATCGTTATGGTTTTAGTTTAAAGCTACTGACGCTCTTCATTTAAAAATGTCATGTAACTATTGCGAAACGATTTATAAAATACTATGGGATTGTTCATTTAAATAGAATATTATGTGCATAATTCATATAGAAACAAATTGAAGCTCATGAATGGCGGCGTACATTAAAGTACTTAGTATGTCTATGTGATAAACTAGTCCCCTAAATTCAAATGTACGCTACGTAATACGTAAACGTAGCGTACGTACGCTGTAGCGTATTATTACGTAGCGTACGTACGCTACGTAATAATACGTAATAAATAATGCTTATACACAATAAGCGTTATTTATTTTGTAGGTGCTATGTAATCATGACATTATACAAGTATCTTGAATTAAAGGTGTATAATTTTATTAGAATAAAGTTTGTAAGCTAATCCTGTGATAATAATTCACCGAAAAGGTATGTGTATATTTCTTCTATTTATAGAACATTTTCTTTTTTTCAGTTCGCCCAGTACCGAGTGAAAACGCAAAGATAGGTGAATCAGCAGAATCATCAAGAAACACTAGTCAATCTAAATTAGATTCGTAGCGTAGAGTTAGATTGTTAGCATATTGTTAATTACTGTGTGATATTTACAGAGCTGGTTATTATTTAATTTAGTACACGATTCGTATTTATAATACCTACCTCAAAATTTCGCCTTACGTTGCATACAAAATACTGTCCATTTCAATTAATGTTTTTTTTTTTAAAGACAACTCCCGCATTAGGAGTTACTCCTGTGTCGCGGGGGACTTTACAAACATACAAATAACGGACACAAAGAACACCCAGCATCAGGTGGGAATCGTTCCCACGACCTCTGGCTCAGCAGTCAGGGTCACTAACCGAATGATTGGTTATATATTGTTTTATACGGACTACGTTTCCGGATAAATTCGAATATAATTATTGTCAACATTCTTAGTGTCTATTACTATTTTATTTATAACCAGCTGTTGCCCGCGAAATTCCAATTTATCACACGAGAACCGATTTTCTTATTTTTTCGTTTCATAAGAACCTATTACAAAGTATGAAAACATAAAAAAGGATGAATGAAATCGGTTAAGTCGTTCCCAAGTAATGGCATGACCAACGGAAATAAGGATTCAGTTTTATATAAATACGTAATAAATTATCAAGTTTATATTTACTACAACTTTAAGTGTTTTACGTTATTCTGGAGGTCCTATACGACCCTAAAGTATGACGACACACTTCTGTTACACTTTGTATTTATTAATAGTTCTATTCTTTCTGAGCGCATTCCAAATTAAAAAACTAATAAAATCCGTCACAAATCCTGAAGCAAGTTATCTTGTGTGTAATCTATATTAATAATTCGGTCAAGGGGTACGGTAGACTCGATTGAAACCTTACCTGAATTATAAAACATAAAAAATAATGATTTCGAGTCGACAACATATATCCGCAAAATTAGGATTGTCGAGTATTTTGTTAAATTCTAATGGTGCAAATGGCAGTCGCCATATTGGCTACTCGGATGCCATCTTGAGTTCGTTCAGGCCGATTCACACGTATATACCTACATTTTGTAAAAGATTGTGTATTATGAGTCTCATTTCACCCGAGCGAAGCCGGGTTTTCATCTAGTATTTATAATATTATTGACACGCCTTGTTAAATTCTCTAAGAATTAAAAAGAATTTTAGTATAATATTGAGTGAACGTAATTTGAGGTATTATTGTACGAAACGGTAACCAAAACATGTCTGTTTATTTAAGGTTTTAGGTATTTTTTTGTAAATATTTTTTATATTACTTTATATCAAATTATAAATAAATAATGTTTATACATTCCAGTAATTTTTAAGAAAAAAAAATTTTATTTGTGGTATTTGATTTTACTTATATAAAATTTAATTAAGTTTATACACGATTGCCCTGAAAAGGAGTGTAATGTTTTGAAAGAATATGTATATATGTAATTTGTAAGTATAAGTTTCTTGATTCCACCATAACTTCTAAATGCCTGAACAGATTTGGATGTATCTTTAGAATTTTTACATCATCCCGAGCGACATCCGATGCGACGAGCATAGCTAGCAGGGCAGTTGTGTTTTTATTTTTGAAGTGAAAACTTCTTTAGGGACGTTTGTGCACTTTTTCTATTTGGAAAAAGCACTGAACTCGTGACCGTCACGCTAATAATACATATATAAATCCACTAGAGGGCGCTAATCTAAACATTGAGTTCTGTTAGCTCCTTATTATTTAATGTCACCAACCTGCTAATGTGACGTTTTAAGTTCGTCGTTTCGTTTAAGTTTTCACTTCTGTCGGCAGTACCATGATGATGCCCATGACCATTATGCCTATTTTTAACTTAGTAACTTGTTGAGGCCTGGACCTCAAATAAAATTGCGAAAAGGCTTTAATAAATAAGGGCAATCCGTTTCACAAATCAGTTTTTAATTTTAAACAATACTCTGGTTATTTTAAATGTTTTTTTTCCTCTCATAAATACTGTTTTGGGCATAATTATTTTCTAAGAGTACTTTTAATCCACGCAAGGCGAACGAGACCATTTATTTCAACAAACTGAAATAAATGTGGAGTAGCTCAGTAGGTAATGTACCCGGTGCCTCAATCTAATCTAAACATGGTAAAGGCTCAAAACTTAATTATACAGTCTTAATATCTACTTCTGTTTCTTGGTCCATCTAACTTTCATATGTTTTACGTTTATCACACGAACGAAACTGGCGAGAACACTAAGCTTGTTATAAAACGTGAATAAAGAAGTCGTAATTTCTCGAAGGTAAGGAAATTTCCAACGTTTTATTGCAAAAATTACAAGATGTATATTGACTATATTTTTTATGTCCATTGATTAATACACACATGCGGTTTTGAATCTTATTTGAATATACAATTAAGATATAATATTGGATGTAGATTTTCGCAATGTTTACAGGATACTGTCGGTGATGCAAATACGATGATGCTTTCGAGGTTACGATATATCTTACCGTTCTAAATCGAAGACGTTATATAATTTTTCTGCGATAAAATATTATGTTTTAGTACTTATTTGAAACTGCTTTGTTTATGTATGTAGAATATAAAATGTGAATAAACATTTATTTATTAGTTAAGTACAACAATTTAGTAGCAAATATTTCGAATGTTTTATACTCGCACATATATAGAAAGGCGTGGTCTTCAGGTCATATTAGGAGCGTTAGCTTGAAAAAGTGATATTTTTTTTTTCTTTGGACATTTAGTTTTCTCTTTGGAAAATGCTTTTCTATGTGTACATTTCAAAATAACACATTACGATTTTTTATGTCGATTTCAATATTTTGATTTTTTATTTTTTAATGCAGAACAATCTGGACATTCAATCAATATGCTTGATATTAAATACTTATAGTTTTATTAATGTCAGCCCTCTCTCATATGAATTATTAGCTTTATAGGTAAATTTAAAAATTTAATATTTAATTTTTTAACCCCCGACGCAAAAAGAGGGGTGTTATAAGTTTGACGTCGATGTCTGTGTGTGTGTGTCTGTCTGTGGCATGTGACAGACGTTGTCCTGTCTTAACTATGAATATTTAACAATCGCGGAAACTGTCAAATGACAGTTACGTCAAAAGCGTTAAGGTTACATTAGAAAAGTTAATATGGTCGTTAAGTTTTCTTAAATTTTTTTAATTTTCTGCGTAACTTTCTAAATTTTTTCTATCATAAGAACCTTCTCCTAACAATATCAAACACAATAAAAAAAGAATTATTGAAATCGGTTCTGCCATTCACCAAGCCACCAAGGGAAATAGGGATTCATTTTTATAAATATAGATTGATATATAGCCGTAGGTAGTTGAACTAAAAGCCAAAACTGAAACTGATTTGAACTATATGCAGTACAAAATAAAGTTTTTTTGTCTTTTTGTCATACAAACTATATTTTTGAGGGGTGGTGGGGGGTTTAAAACGTAATTTAACCATTAAAACATATTTTGGAACGAAACTGGTTGCGTTAGGCTCAAACGAAAGTAAAAAAGACGTCAATATTATGGAACGTTAAATTGATTAAGTTAATTGACGACTAAATTATTTATTAAATATGTATTGGAAAAAATACAATTAACATATGAGTTAAAACATGATAATCGTATGTTCTAAATTTAAATTTATTTTAATGGTAGCTTTGCAATAGTCAGATCTTATGAGAATTAATCTGGCTTTAATGAACTAACAACCTTCGTTTTCAATGGCCTTAGGCAAGTAACGAGTGAGAAACCGCAACATTTTATTTTTGGTCTAAAAATTCAATTCAATTACTTGATAAACTTTTCAAGAAATATAAATTTATCTATTTCATATTTTCAATTATCTCTTTAAACAAATATTGACTGGGCCATATTAGGGGCATGTGGTGTCGTAATCGAGCCTTGATTGTTGTATTATGTGACAGTTTTGCTATAGGATTGCAAGTGAACAAGTTATTAATTGACGTTATTGAAATTATTCATATATTATGTTATTGTAACTCTATTCCGATGAAAGTGGACCTTCTGATATCTACAAAATATTTTAACAATAGCTTATACAGATGGTCAGGAAACTAAAGATGTTTTTTAGTGTTTTAATCTAAAGTATACGGATCTAATGTTGCTCAATGTTTTTATTATATATGATATTATTTTACCTCAATGTATACAAGATTTATATTTTGATATTAAATAGTATTTTATAAACATATTTATACAGTGTTTTTTTTGGAATATGCAAGTAATTGAGAAATGTTATCTCCTATTTGTTACATCGATGAGTAAGTAAGAAGTCGTAATATGTTTAGAGTATAATTTTATAGGTATATCAAGAAAGAGATAATACATATCTGAGTAATCTTACGAATAGAACAGATTCAATCATCTTAAGAACGCTTGAAACGATTGTGCATTAAAATGCCTATTACAGAAAACCTTACAAATCTGAAGGTTTATTCAAATTAAATTTGCAAAATAATAGACGCATTAAATGAAATGCCAATAGTAAGGTTCAATAATGCTGTCATGTTCCACCAACAAAAATTAAACCGAACACTATAAGCTTATAATAACTTCAAAGCTGCGTATGTAGTAGGTACATAGTGCGAATAATCACATTCATTTTACCATTATTTTTGGTAGATGACTAATAAGTTCAGTAAGTAACTAACAGTTCCCGCACGGCTTCGCTCGCGTGTCCATATTTGTATATTTTACGCGGAACCCTAATCATTTTATAGAAATAAAAGTAGTCTAAATTACTCCTTATCACACCAGATATCTGCCAGTGAAAGGTTCATGGAAATCGTACCACCCATTCCTGAAACTATCAGGAACAAACAGGCAGACAAAATTTTAAAAACTAATTTTTAGGCACAGGTATCGTGTAAATAACTCTATGAGCTTAAAATTAAACTATTATTTTGACATTACAAACACTTTAGTTTTATTCATTTGTATGGATAGGCTTTTTAATGCACAATCGAGTGATTATGCATGAAAAGGCCTATTACAAAGCCTAGGACTGCACGTCAAAATGCAAGTGAAAATACACACATCGGTGACGATTACGCGAGTTCAGTGCTTTTTCCCCGCACCAAAAGTGCCCAACGAGTCTAAAGAAGTTCTCTAAGCCAAATCAATAATGACGTTCAATATTGCATTATGTGAACGTTCACGTTAAATGTACAAATATTCTTGGTACATAACTCTATTAATACTCAAAATAAATGCTAAAGCAAATTAACCCCATATTACTCCAATCTTTACAATAACTTAACGCCGTAAACAATTTAAATACGTCCACTAATCGTTGAATCCACGAATGCACTAAGAGCGTTAGTCCGCAAGCCCCCAAACTTTGACAGTTTTCAATTATTCCAATTTACGACTAAGTGCAAGCCCATCAACTCCATCAACTATTTGCAAACTTGCATAATCTTTGTCGGATCATGGCGCACACATGCCAAGAGCAGGGTTAGCGTCTGTTATACGTAGGTTAAACTTGATTTGATATTACATACCTCTGAATTGCCTGACGCCAGGTTGCACTGGCCGTGGTCACAGGCTGTCTGGCTCAGCGGTGCATGCCCTCTGTCGTCGACATCGTGAGGTAGAAGGTTCTTCATCCACCTCCACTTTTTTGATATTTTTGATATTTTCGTTTCGCCATGTACCGTCACATACTATACTAACAGTGTCCCTATTCTGTAAGCAAACCGATGTGGCCCTATTCTGGTGTTCACCCGACTGCGCATAAAAGCGAGGTGGCATGTTTTTATCACTGGATTCCACGCTGTAGATAATTTGAAACCATCTTTCCGATTGAAAGTTTTGTGTTTTTTAATTTCAATCGCTTCACGTACAACTCTTGAGTAAAAGTTACGTTCCGTGGAGAGGACTTGCGTACGGTGAAATTCAATCCAGTGATAGTATGGCTTGAAAGGTGAGCACTTTTGTATTTCTGTATGTTTGGCTTACTATGGTGTCAACCCTTTTTTAATCAATTCTGCGGATACTGCATTCATTATAAAGCGGTTTATGTTTTTATGATCAGGAAAGAAATGGGTATAAACATCTGTCCTGCAAACCTAAAAACAATACATATATAGTTAATACAATATACAACACAATATACCCCAGTGATATCGACCTTATCGCTGGTATTGAATACATATCACTATCAGCCATACTGATACCTACATACTCACTCGCGATCTACAAAGCTACGGTTATTGAGAAAGTTGCAAGATGTTCCACTTTGTATGCAGGCATACTAGCTATAGGCATACGTTAAAAGCTAAGCGTAGTTTATAAGCCCATTCTCTAAAAGGTTGTTAAATATGATTTAATTTAATGTTTCTTCGACACGGAATGTCTGCCATTCTTAACTTCATTTATACAATTAATTAACATTTTTTTCAAGACTCAACAAAATACCTATAAGTGTAAAAACTTTTACGAGACTTTAACAGACTGCCTGCTGGATAATATTATGAATTATTAAAGATTATGTGATTATGTACTAAATATTTGAAAACAAAAAGGTTTAATGATCTACTAAATTTGTCTACATGTTCATGTGATTTCAGCATCCAAAAGTATCGGTCGACAATGATCTTTGATACTACTGAAAATGAGCCTAAGACGTTTTAAACCAACGTTATGGTATTTTTGCCGTATCTTGCCATACCGGTGCAACATAACATATCTACAATCGTAAAGCGAGAAAAAGTAGTGTTTTATAGAAGAGAACAAGGCGTATTTTGTTATCCGTTCCAAACATTTTTCGCAAATCCTTTCACTGTTTACTCACTAGAGAAAACTAGCGAAGTAAATATTTCGTAGAAAAATGTTGACCTGAGCTTCCGGGTACTACAAAAATATCAAACAAACAGACTGTAATTCAAAAGAACTAAAGACACAAAGGAATCGTATCGGCAGTGGAAGTACGTAACATTTTAATTTAACAAATGGCAAGTTCGACCAAGTTGAGCGGAACCGAGTGTAAACAAGAGCAGGACAACGCTGTTGTTTAGACAAAAGATAAGATATAAGTGAAGAAGGAACTTGTAAGCCGGTTGTTTCACCGCGATAACGTTTTACGCGGCTTTCTCCGTCAACTCAATATAAGTTTCCTGTCCTATCTCAAGTGTACGGAGCCACTGCGAGCGGAGCAACAAACACTATTATGAATGTACGCTGAAAGGACAGTAGCGCTCAAGACAATTTTCCTGGCGAAGTATACAGGAAAATATTTAGGTACTCAATCAGCTGTGTTATGAGTTTAATAGTTGTTGTAATAATAATAGTTTGTATTATCTTACTATTAGTCAAGGTGTTTTGTTTTTATAACCCGTTTTCCTAGGAGAGGGACCGAACGCGACATGTAGCGGCGTGGCGCTATGGGATCTAAACCGACTATAGGTCATCACACTCTATGCCATCACGGTAAAGGCACGGCTCCAACCTAGTTATTAAGTTGTCATTCAAATCTGAGCATTAAAACGTGGTTGTTTCATAATGACAATATGAAAAAGCCAATGGCGGGCAGTAAGCGCGCTTGCTGTAACCATACAACTCGACGCGCTGTAAGCTCGCGTTCAGCTTGCTTACAGCGCGCGGTCCGCGTGCTTACAGCGCGCCGAGTGCGAGCCGCCAGCGAAAAAACTTCGCGTCGTGTCGCACATGAAGACAATGAAATTAGCTTACACCTCGCGGGCGGCGCGCAGACTGAGAGCTTGCACCTCGCGGGCGACACGTGGTAAAGCACGCTGGCGGCTCAATTTCAGGCGGTGCCGTGCTGCAGCTGTGCCATTGCAGTGCCGTTATAGTGTGTAATAACTTAAACACTTCATACTACTACATACCATACATACTACATACATACCCGTAGTCCTATGTGAGCGACACGACAATACTTCTCGCGACGTCCTACTTTGTAGTCATACAAAGATCTTACATCATTCATATTTAAATAATAGGCAAGTATATTGCATTGTTACTAAAAAAATAACATATTTCATATACTCAGCCCTACAAAAAGAAAACAAATTTGAAGAGACTATTTGACATTTTCACGTTGCTGTGTTTATCCCTCACCGTTTCTTTTGTTTTTTTTGTGCGTGTGGAAACCCCCTCGGGCCGTCACCCCACCGGGGTTGTCGGTGGGGCGGTGTCTCGGAATCGAACCGACTAAAACCACACGGTGTGCCGTACTGCGCCTTAAGTAGGAGGGATCCGGGAACAGCTTTTATTATGACATCTGAGCGTTTATCCCTCAACGTTTGAATTGTTGTCGTCACATCATAAACTCTTATTTATATTATAAAAAAATAGGGGCAAACTATATAAATGATTTAACAGTTGACTATTTAATAAAAATAAGTTTATTGACCATATTATAAGTTGTTAACAGTCAGTTGAGTGCTGATCGAGGTTCGAACAATATAGCAGTTATTGTTATTTAGTGATTTTGATAGTTTATAGCAATAGTTGTGAGACCGTTTCTAACACGTTTAATTGAACAAATTGCTATAGTCTTAGCATTCAAAAGTATGCCATAGTCCACGGAGAAGATTACATACTAAGTCTTTGGAGGTACTTGCCACATCTATTTCAAGTAAGCAGAAATTTATTTAAGGGGTTTATTTTGCCTAGATTATATATATATATATATATATATAATATAATATATATATATATATATATATATAATCTATGACATATCCAAATTCAGCTAGTTGAAGTTGACAGTTGCGATGATGTTGGTTATCTTACCATACAATATTGTTTACTTATTCTTCGCTGGTTATAGTCATCTACAATCTTATGGCAAGTGCTTTCTATTAATGGGTTCTCAATTATCTGGTGGACTTATGCCCAGTTCCTCTAATCAAGAAACGATTCATTTTGCTTACGGACGATAAAATTTTCGTTGAAAATTCAACGCAATTATCGCAATAAACGCATATAAAATAAATGAACAAAGCGTCTACAATACTGAGCGTTTCTTACTAGGTCTTTTAACTTTAATTTATTAATTGGTATTAATTGCTCCTTGGCATATGTAAGAAATTACGGAAATTATCTAATCATACGAAACGAATACACGTACAACGTACAACTTTTGATATAAAATTATTTAATCGACTAAAAGGTCGTAATTTATGTAACTGGCTTAATCTTGACTTAAACCTCACTTGACTTAACGAGCGTTTAGGAATATTACATCTGTACGTCATATACCACGTACGTTACGTACGTACGTACATGTTTATGTAATTATGTCAGACTACTTTTGGTATCTTAAAAACATATGAAATTTTCATCGTAAATAACTTTTAAGATCGTTGTGTTCTTTGTTTTAAAAAGAAAATTGGTTTATTAGCTGCGAGGGAACATGGGCACACAGGTCAAATATATAACCCTAATGTTTTGGCTTCACCTCCACATTTATAACGTTTATTTATTATGCAACCTTTTGTACATAAAACAAGTTTAAAATTAAAAGTTTACTGTAAAATGCTTTAAAAAAGAAAAAACGTTTTAACATACCTTTGCCAAATAATGCCACTACAAACTAACATTACTATCTATTACTAAGACTAACAAGCTTATAAGTGTTTTGAAACTTGTTTCATGTTTTATTGAACCATACTTAAGTATATTTAAGAAGAAAATAATCGTCGAAATCGGTGTATGTATGATATTACTTCAAAGGAAAACAAAAAAAAAGTATCAATTAAGCATGGAACATATTATACCCTCGGTTTATCATAAATAGTATTTAAAAAGGGTAAAATTTCGACCTCGGTTTGTCAACACAAACGACAGCAACAACCAAGGATAAACCTCCTAAAATTGCCACGGGCAAGAAAGGCAAAATAAACCCCTTAAATAAATTTCTGCTTACTTGAAATAGATGTGGCAAGTACCTCCAAAGACTTAGTATGTAATCTTCTCCGTGGACTATGGCATACTTTTGAATGCTAAGACTATAGCAATTTGTTCAATTAAACGTGTTAGAAACGGTCTCACAACTATTGCTATAAACTATCAAAATCACTAAATAACAATAACTGCTATATTGTTCGAACCTCGATCAGCACTCAACTGACTGTTAACAACTTATAATATGGTCAATAAACTTATTTTTATTAAATAGTCAACTGTTAAATCATTTATATAGTTTGCCCCTATTTTTTTATAAAATAAATAAGAGTTTATGATGTGACGACAACAATTCAAACGTTGAGGGATAAACGCTCAGATGTCATAATAAAAGCTGTTCCCGGATCCCTCCTACTTAAGGCGCAGTACGGCACACCGTGTGGTTTTAGTCGGTTCGATTCCGACACACCGCCCCACCGACAACCCCGGTGGGGTTACGGCCCGAGGGGGTTTCCACACGCACAAAAAAAAACAAAAGAAACGGTGAGGGATAAACACAGCAACGTGAAAATGTCAAATAGTCTCTTCAAATTTGTTTTCTTTTTGTAGGGCTGAGTATATGAAATATGTTATTTTTTTAGTAACAATGCAATATACTTGCCTATTATTTAAATATGAATGATGTAAGATCTTTGTATGACTACAAAGTAGGACGTCGCGAGAAGTATTGTCGTGTCGCTCACATAGGACTACGGGTATGTATGTAGTATGTATGGTATGTAGTAGTATGAAGTGTTTAAGTTATTACACACTATAACGGCACTGCAATGGCACAGCTGCAGCACGGCACCGCCTGAAATTGAGCCGCCAGCGTGCTTTACCACGTGTCGCCCGCGAGGTGCAAGCTCTCAGTCTGCGCGCCGCCCGCGAGGTGTAAGCTAATTTCATTGTCTTCATGTGCGACACGACGCGAAGTTTTTTCGCTGGCGGCTCGCACTCGGCGCGCTGTAAGCACGCGGACCGCGCGCTGTAAGCAAGCTGAACGCGAGCTTACAGCGCGTCGAGTTGTATGGTTGCAGCAAGCGCGCTTACTGCCCGCCATTGGCTTTTTCATATTGTCATTATGAAACAACCACGTTTTAATGCTCAGATTTGAATGACAACTTAATAACTAGGTTGGAGCCGTGCCTTTACCGTGATGGCATAGAGTGTGATGACCTATAGTCGGTTTAGATCCCATAGCGCCACGCCGCTACATGTCGCGTTCGGTCCCTCTCCTAGGAAAACGGGTTATAAAAACAAAACACCTTGACTAATAGTAAGATAATACAAACTATTATTATTACAACAACTATTAAACTCATAACACAGCTGATTGAGTACCTAAATATTTTCCTGTATACTTCGCCAGGAAAATTGTCTTGAGCGCTACTGTCCTTTCAGCGTACATTCATAATAGTGTTTGTTGCTCCGCTCGCAGTGGCTCCGTACACTTGAGATAGGACAGGAAACTTATATTGAGTTGACGGAGAAAGCCGCGTAAAACGTTATCGCGGTGAAACAACCGGCTTACAAGTTCCTTCTTCACTTATATCTTATCTTTTGTCTAAACAACAGCGTTGTCCTGCTCTTGTTTACACTCGGTGCCGCTCAACTTGGTCGAACTTGCCATTTGTTAAATTAAAATGTTACGTACTTCCACTGCCGATACGATTCCTTTGTGTCTTTAGTTCTTTTGAATTAGTCTGTTTGTTTGATATTTTTGTAGTACCCGGAAGCTCAGGTCAACATTTTTCTACGAAATATTTACTTCGTTAGTTTTCTCTAGTGAGTAAACAGTGAAAGGATTTGCGAAAAATGTTTGGAACGGATAACAAAATACGCCTTGTTCTCTTCTATAAAACACTACTTTTTCTCGCTTTACGATTGTAGATATGTTATGTTGCACCGGTATGGCAAGATACAGCAAAAATACCATAACGTTGGTTTAAAACGTCTTAGGCTCATATTCAGTAGTATCAAAGATCAGTGTCGGCCGATTCTTTTGGATGATGAAATCACATGAACATGTAGACAAATTTAGTAGATCATTAAACCTTTTTATTTTCAAATATTTAGTACATAATCACATAATCTTTAATAATTCATAATATTATCCAGCAGGCAGTCTGTTAAAGTCTCGTAAAAGTTTTTACACTTATAGGTATTTTGTTGAGTCTACGGAGGAAAAATGTTAATTAATTGTATAAATGAAGTTAAGAATGGCAGATATTCCGTGTCGAAGAAACATTAAATTAAATCATATTTAACAACCTTTTAGAGAATGGGCTTATAAACTACGCTTAGCTTTTAACTTATGCCTATAGCTAGTATGCCTGCATACAAAGTGGAACATCTTGCAACTTTCTCAATAACCGTAGCTTTGTAGATCGCGAGTGAGTATGTAGGTATCAGCATGGCTGATAGTGATATGTATTCAATACAAGCGATAAGGTCGATATCACTGGGGTATATTGTGTTGTATATTGTATTAACTATATATATTGTTTTTAGGTTTGTAGGACAGATGTTTATACCCATTTCTTTCCTGATCATAAAAACATAAACCGCTTTTTAATGAATGTATTATCCGCAGAATTGATTAAAAAAGGGTTGACACCATAGTAAGCCAAACTTACAGAAATACAAAAGTGCTCACCTTTCAAGCCATACTAGGTTAGCATTCAGTAGTAAATTTCACTTGGGCGGTGTAATTTCACGTTTGCTACACACGTAAGAAGTATTTGCCGTATTAACATGCCCTCTCTTAAAAACCTCAGACTTTAGTAAATTCTGAATCAAAAAATAATTATTCTAAAAGACTTTTCTTTTTTAGAAATAAACTGATATCTAAGCTATATTTTAGGCTTTTGAACAACTTGATATTCCGTAGTTTATGTTACAGAATATCAAGTTGTTCAAATACCGGTAATCTACTGACTTCTTGTTGAATTTAAGCCTGAATTACTTAGCTTTTTCATTTATAACGGATTTTTTAATAATATAGGTAAAGAAAGCTGAATCCATATTATATAATGACCGCAAACTCTTACTTGTTAAAAGGAGCAGATAGGATCTATTTATCAGAATGACATCCGACCGCCAGGAACAGTGCAGCCTTGACAATTGACAGAGCAAAGAGATGAGCTGTGAGAATCATAAATATATTGCAGTCAAACAAAAAGTGGAATCCATGGGTGAATCTTGGGTTGATAAAAAGAGAAATCAAAGCTATTCATGGATTGCAGTAGACACAAAATGTTGAATAAAACCCATTGATGGATTACATTGGAACAAATTGGACTCAAGTATATAGTGATTTAAAATACAAGTGTCAAAGCAAATATTTACCTGGTAGGAAGTGTTGCTTATTTTTTCTAGTACTTGTATACCAAGTATGGTTGGTATTTATTTGGTATGGCTACTATTGCCATCCGAACTCCTCAAAATAATTTATCCAAAGTCTTCGGTGACGCCAAGTGCTTGGCTTGGTATGTAGACACACCTGTGCACTCCAGAAGGATATGCGCGGCCATCTTCTGCCTCTATGCAGGCTCTGCAAAGAGGGTTCTATCTATATTAAACAGGTGTTTGTTAAAAGGACGTAAACCCGTAATAAGAGTTAATTTCCGTAATTTTGGTCGTGGGGGTTTTAGCAGCTTGCGGGAGAGTTTCCAGTCTATGCGAGGAAGAGAATTCT
Organism: Callimorpha dominula; assembly: GCA_949752705.1. NCBI lineage: Eukaryota > Metazoa > Arthropoda > Insecta > Lepidoptera > Erebidae > Callimorpha > Callimorpha dominula. The sequence continues at coordinate 21,386,176 of OX456995.1, read as the reverse complement.
TGGCATGTTTGCATCCACTCCTTAGTGTGACGCCATGTGAGTATGACTGGTTTGAAAAGCCAGAAGGTAGGGGAACAATTGGTTTGTGACCTATTGCTACTATTTCCGATCCTCAGCTGGCTATTTCATCAGTAGCATCACTGCCTCGTAAGCTACTGCGACCTTTGATCCATTGTACAGTTACGTGATTGTTGATGTTACATACCTTCCTCAGGGATTGGTGACAGTCGCATATAGGCTTTGGGGCGATAATATTGCTTTGCATGGCTTGTATTGATTTGCTGTCTGAAAAGATCCGGACGGAGTAGTCCTTTACCTTTTTTTTCGAAGTCACTGAAGTCGTTATAAGTCGATAGTCGCATCTAAAGGTGCACTTGTACACAATTTAGATCTTCCGAGAATACACTGTACCCAGCACCATACCTTGTTTTTGAGCCTACAGGGAAGATCCTCAGATCTTCTATATTAAATGAAGATCTTATTAGGATCTTCGTACAAGTACTTATAAGGTGAGAAGCATTGGTCACGGGAAGAAATTCAGAAAGAAGATTTAAATGCAGAAGTCACTCACGATGAGTAGTTTTTCATAAAAATCCAAAAAATTCAAAACCTTTAAATTGCCAATTAAGCGCATTTCATTGACATTGTGACATTAATGAGAATATGATTTCAAATTTTGTTCCACTAAAATACATTAACTTGTTTCTAATTAATCTCCATGTTTACAAATAGTTAATAATTTTTCAGAACTGCACTGTCCATGGTGTGTGCTATATTTTTATTCTCCGTTTTGGTTTACAAAACCTTAACATTTACACTGGAAACCAACATACAATTGTCGATATAGTCTGTTCGGAATACCTGTGTCCCACAAACAAAAAAACTGTAATCAGCGAACGGTGGCAATGCTCTTTTGCCCCTTTCAAACAAAATAAACAGCTCACTTTATGCCTTTGTTTACTTCAGCCAAAAAATTACAAAGTGTACGTGTGACTGCCAAAATAACTTTACAACAGAAGCTTGAATTAAAACAGGCAACCACGCGTGTACGGAACTTTTTTACCCTTTTAGCGAACACCTGCGTTGCTTAAATTATGTAAATATTCTTAATTCAAAGTCCTTTGTAATCTTGTGCTTTCACTCAAATTTCGTAGGGAAATTGACTCGTTGAAGGTATGCATATATGGGTTGAGAGTTCTTTTTTGCTGATGAAAAAAAGGTGTGTGTATATGAGGAGGTATTTTGCTTTTTTTAAGCTTTGAGTTGATGGTGATACTGGAATTACAGATCACTCTGCGACCATTTGCACATCGTGCTTGGGATAATTTAAGGTACATTTTCAGTATGATGTCTGTGTTTATTGACACTCAGCCATACGAAATTGTGATAAATAAATTGTACTACTAATGGTTATAAGACGTTTCCAATACTAGGATTGATATGCTTTTTGTTTTTTTTTTTGTGCGTGTGGAAACTCCCTCGACCCGTCACCCCACCGGAGTTTTCGGTGGGGCGGTGTGTTGGAATAAATAGGAGGGATCCGGGAACAGCTTTTATTAAGACATCCGGAACAGGATTGATATGCTACCCCAACCTTCACTCGATTTTAAGAAGTCCCCAGCTATTCTGGTGTTTATCGTCATGTTTTATGGTATCGCGAAAATCATTAAGAACGTAACATGATATTCAACAAACAATCTATTCTATTAATTATTTTAATATACTCTGTATTTTACGTGTGTAGGTATAAACCATTATTTGCCCATCGGCTCCCCCTACGTGGACAATAGTGTCGCCAAGCTATTGTTGTTGCTCATCCTCTATGCGTCGTAACTTGTTAATTTATGGCCTTTGATTTTATAGCATAGGCACGCAGATAGTGAAAATTCCATTAAAACTTTATTGTATATTTTTGTTATTATTGTTTATCGTCATTACGAGAAATTTTAATCAATCATCATTTATTAAGGTATTGGGTAGTTACATCGGAGTTTAAAAAAGTCGCTTATATTTGTTTTTTTTTTTTATACGGATGTATTTAACATTATATATTACATTTCTACAAATGACAGTTATTTATTTTAAAAGTGCTTTCAACAGTGTATCTTCCTATGACATAAGTATATTCTTTAGAGAAAATTTATTTAAAAAAAATGTCAATAACCATGAATTACTACATTAAAAGTAGATTAATCTCAAACCACGTTGGAATTAGTAGAAATCTAACACGATACTGATTAATTTATGTCAAATTGGAAAAATAGAAAATCTTTTCAAGTAGCTATTCTATGAACTCACTGTACAACAATTATAAAATCGCGTAGAAGCTCACCTTAAATTCTTGAATACATATAAGTACTAACTTTTAAACTGTCGCGTTCCATGATATAATATTATCTACGTATTTACGGGAATTAACGCGATCACGAAAAGGTATTACATACCTCTGAATTGCCTGAGTTGAAACATCGTTGATATTTCTAGTGAAGTGTCGCGATTGGGACTTATTACCTTCGTGTGTTCGAATAAAACCACGTAGTGATATCGCATTTTCAGGTAAAATTCTAACAAACGCGAGTGTACGCCTCTCAGTCAGCCTGTGACCACGGCCACTGCAACCTGGTCGAAACGTCAATCAATTTAGAGGTATGTAATACCTATCGTATGTAGACCTAGGTCTTAAATGAATTGAATTTGGAAAGATAATAAAAATTCGAATCCCATGAGCCGGTAAAAATACCACAAAAGGTTTAATCGATTCCCGTTTCCAGGATTTCTATAGCAGGCCAAATGAATGAAATTCCATTTAAATTTCAGAAATGCATCGTCAATAAAGTAACAACACCACAGAATTCATAATAATACAAGTACAATACTTCAATTAATTATTACAAGTGTATACTTTTCATTAAACAAATGTTTGAATATTTCTATAATAAACAGCAATTTCACCACATTCATTTCAGGCTAAAAACAAAATCTACTGTATACAAATTTTTTCGACAATGTAAACACATAATTCAATAGGTAAACAGTATTCCTTCTAGGTTTATAAGGCATACTTATAAACGTTTAGTATGGGTAATGAGTGACGAGTGTAATAAATTTTAATACGTAAGTAGTGTTCGATTTGTTCGTAACCTTAATTGATTTACGTTTTATGCTAGCATATTTTACGAATTATCTAATAGTCACCAGGAATTCAGCAGCTTAAATTAATATCGGGTCATACCCTAGTCAGGCCAGGGCCACTCTGCACTTTAGGTATAAAGCTGCAAGAACGCGGCGGACTCGACTAATCGTGAAAAAAATTCAGTGGGCTGCCGCGCGCTGACCTAGTCACACTCGATGCTCACTGACGTGCTGCGTTCGTATCTAGGCCATCGAGTTATTTAGTACCTACCTTAGGTTTATTTCTTCACAAAAATAGAGTAATAGACACATAACTTACGGGTGATTAAATATTCAAATTAGTTAATTCTTTTTTTTTATATTATATGGGGCACGCATAGAAAATAAAAAGAGATAGCGCTGCCCTCCGCATTTTAAGCATTTTCCTACTCTCAATATTGCGTAGGTGTACAGGTAAAATGCCATGTCACAGAGAATATTCGGCGTTTTCGGTTAATATCACATACCACCCGACGCATTTGAAATGTACCCACACTTTATTATAAACATTCGTAGAATCGTGTCATTTTATTTGCACAAGTAAATAACGGCTGGGAATTTAATATTTTTTTCGCATAACATAGTGGTGGTCCAGTGATAGTTGCGCGATATAAATATCATAGGATATCATACATATCATTGAAATTTATTTCTCTCAATTTTTTTTAAAGTTGGTTTGTTATTAACTTGTTTTGTGCTGATGATTCCCATGGCGTATTGCAATAAATAACGTTTGTTACGTTTCTCAACAAAATATGTCATGTATACTTACTTAGTTTTTTTTTAACATAATTTCTTTCCTGTATTGTATATAGGTGTACATACAAGGCATAGTTAGTAAAGTAAATGCAACCTTGTTACTAAATGCAATGTCTTCCAGGTTTGCGTTCTTACTTTCATTAAGATGTATGTCAGAAAATATATAATTCGGAGACATGTCAACGTTTACGTAAATATTCAATCCAGAAGCACTTCATCATAAACATAAATGCTTATGCACACAAAATCCCTTATAATAATGATTCATGGATTGGATGTATAGTATAGTTCCTTATAAAAAAAAACAAACTATCATATAACTGTCACATCAAATATGTCATATCAAATTTTAATGGTTGATATATACACATAAAAAAAATATAATTATCATCGCTCACAGTCCATATTCACGGTTAAAAGTGTCAGTCCCTCGTTAAAAATTTATTAAAAGAATTTCATGTTCTACTCCATGTGCTTAAATGTTGAGTCGTAAAATATAAATTCTGTTTTTAGCTATTTGTGGATAGTAACCGTGAGCGGAAACTTCACGCTAAAATAAGTTTCCATTTGGAGAATTAGATCGACTGATGCTTCATTGTCGATTGCCGTTTCGGATTTGAAGTTTGAATGAATAAAAAACCGTATGTGTGCGTGTGATGTGTTTTTTTTATTGTTTCGTACCTCATTGTTTTCGGTTTGCAATTTTGCTACACCATTTGATATTGGCGTGTAGAGTAGAACTTTGAATAGTTTATTCAATTGAATCCACTGCTATGCAGTTGCATAAATTTTATAGATAAAAAAAAAGCAACGCAGAATTCAAGCAACAAATTACTTTTGTTGTTATAATTTTTTTGAAGTTGGATAGCTACCAATGTAGTAGTTTTTAGTTTTATTAAAATTCCTTAGCCGTACGTAATGATATGCAAAACGATAGACATAAATTCTAAAAAAATAAGAATTATAAAAACATATTTGGAGCAAAAAAAAACAGAAACCACAAAACGCTTAACGAACTTCTAAATCCCAATCGTTCTCTCATTCTTTGGTACCTCGATCATTCTGGCTCGGGCCACGTTTGAAGTTCGAACACAGTACGATAGACAAACCTGTTCAACCTATTTCTAAAATATCTTGTCCACCGTGTTTTTCTTTAATAGTAAGCAAAATAGTGTAGATTATATGACTTTATTGCATTGATAGTACAGTATATAAAAAAGAAGAAGTTGAAACTTCATAACAAAACCTTTGAGGTAAGGAGCACCATCTTGTATGGGACGCAAACCGAAAAAGTGTCCAGCAAAAAGTAGAAATAATAGCTCAAGAACCGGATAGGCGCTAGTGTTGGCAAAGGGTGTGATATGAACTTAGCAGTTAAAGGTAGAGTGAAGTGCGCTGAGTTGAAATATTAAATTTTTTTAGCTACCAGAGTAATTGATAAAGCTATGGAAAATGAAAAAAAAAAGCGTATGTATGTAATTTACACACGGCAGAAGTGAAACTTCAGAAAAACAGATCAAGATATACAAAGAATGGCCTTAATAATAAACAGCAAGCAAACCAGAAGTTCAGTTACAACTGTACACAACTTTCAAAACAAACAAGACTTCACTAACTTTTAAACTTTCGCGTTCCATGATATAATATTATCTACGTATTAACGGGAATTAACGCGATCAGGACTGGATGATCATGACTGGTCAGTCAGCCTGTGACCACGGCCAGTGCAACCTCTGGTCTGGTCGAAACGTCAGGCAATTCAGAAGTATGTAATACCTTTTCGTGATCGCGTTAATTCCCGTTAATACGTAGATAATATTAAACAAGACTTCGTTTTCAATATACGAGTAGTAATCCAACCTTAACCTACGCGTAGTAGGTTAAGGTTAGATTTAAATGTAAATTTGTAAAGAATCAATTAGGTATAAGTGAAATATGGAGAAAAAACGCACAAAAATTACACCACGTTGACATTGCTTTTCGCCGCGTGAATGAGGTTACCGGAGGCCATAAACCTTCCCTCTCCCCTATTCCCGTCCTTCCCCTCTCCTCTTTCTAATCCCGCACTTCCGTCTCCCTCTTCCCCTACTCCCACCTTAAAGGGCGGCAACGCACTTGTGACTCTTGAGTTACAGGTGCCCATGGGCGGCGGTAGTCAGTTAGCATCAGGTGACACGTCTGCTCGTTTGCCCCTTATACCATAAAAAAAAAATCGAAAACGGCTGTTTTTGTTAAAGAAATCTGAAAATGTTACGGTGTGAAATTTGAAAAATGTTTTGTTTTATGATAAAGTATAATGTTTTCAGCAGGCTTATGTCAAAAACAAAAATCGTCCGAAAATCAAATCCGCCGTTTTTCTACGACTGCGAGGCTATGTCCTTTTCTGTACCCCTGACAATGTGTAACATGCATAATTTCATGGTAATCGGTGTAGTAGTTAAGGCCTAAACGCGTAACAAAAAAACAATATCACTTTCGCATTTATAATACATATTACGAAGTTATTCATGGCAATCACTCTGATTGCTATTCAAGTTAAATTTAATCAGTTCTGATGTTATAACATTACACATAAGAATAAATCAGTTATATGCAATTGAATAAATTGAGGATCAGAAAAATAAATGCCACGGTCAATTGTTCGAGTCAATTAAATTTATGAAATAATGAGATTATATACAGATCGCGAAACGAGACAGAGCAATTGCCTGAGTAATATATTCTATAATAAGCTTATAATAATTATAATTCACTCTAGAATAAGCATAAGTGCTTCTAATTGTTCAATTTGTTAGGTACTTGAAATATTAGAAGCACTTACGTTAACTTACGTTAACGTAAGTTTGAGATAACGTTTATTTAACTACATAAATCCCACCTTCAAAGGGCATAAAAATTTTGCCCAGAGTTGGCAACGCGCTATTGATCACTAATTACTAAGCACGTAGGTACAGTTAGAAAAAAATGAAAGGTGTATTATGTATGTATGTAACAATAGTAATAACTTATGAGAAATAAATTTAGGTATTTTGATTCGTGGTGTGTGATTAGTACTATTTTGACATGTTAAAATGAAGTTGTCGCGGTCGTGATTATCTTCTCATTTGAAACGCATAGTAAATACCTACAAACTTTTAAACAAGCAGTTTGCTTGAATATCATTTTAGTAATAAAAAATACTCCTATTAATGTATAATATATCTTATCTCATATCTTAGTAATAATTTATTTACCTCTATCCTCATAATGTACAGTATCAGTCCATGAGCCTTTTCAAATAAGCTCTAACAAAACTCATAACGTGGCTTATCCTCGTCTTGACGGATATATTTGCTTTTCGCAATTTGTCATTTAGTAACTTTATATTCATGGACATATTATATTCATATACTTTCGCAATATTCTTGTCTTATGAAAATGGTACCTGTATTAGCTCTGAAGGGTGACAAAGGTTTGAACGATTTTATGGCATTCAAAAAGCATAATAATATAAATATGTAAAACAGTAGGTATGTATATGTATGGAATATGGAAAATAATAATTTTATCAAAAATATTGCTCAGAGAGAGAAAAATGTCTGGAAAACCGCACAGTGGTGGATTGCCAATTATCCAGTTGATGGGGATGAAAGTTTTGTCGCGTTGAACGGTGGCAAAACGTTGCGGCCGGTATAAGTACGAACAATTCCTCGGAGCACTCCCCATGATACATGCAATAGAGAATGCAGAGTGAGGCATCTCTACGCAACGCCAAATTGAAGTGGCAATCGGCGGGGCACATACCACGTAGAACAGATGGTCGATGGGCCCGAAACGTTCTAGGATGGAGACCACGGACCAGTAGGCGCAGCGTAGGACGTCCATTATTGCGGTGGACAGACGACCTGGTAAAGATCGCAGGACGTCGGTGGATGCAGGCCGCTTCCAACCGGTCTTCATGGAAGTAATTAAGGGAGGCCTATGTCCAACAACAAATGATAATGATTGCGATATATTATTTCTAAATATGTAACATTATTTGAATAAAATATCGTTAACAAACATCTTAAGTAATGGACGATACTAATATATTACAAAAAAATAAAATCAAAAAAGATTTACGGAATAAGAACTAAACACACATGAATCCGTAACTATTATTTTCTTCCCAAAAAAGAATTTACAAATGAATAGTAATAATGTTAAAAATTAAAGTTCTGGTGTCAAAAATAGTATCAAAATATAATTCTGATATGAAACAAATGATTTGAGTTTAGAATGATTAATTGGTTGAAACAAAAGAATTAGCTGTGTTGTTTTCAGTTTCAACATGATATGTTTTTCATATTGTGTCTGAGTGATATGAACATTGGAATCAACATCATTCTACTTCATTTTATTCCATAACAGTTTTAACGAAATTACTGTGTGAATGTACATTATTGTACATGGGTGGTCATGATAGCTATATCGTAGAATTTAAATCAAAACTGATAGACTTATAATAAAATTATATCGATGTAGTTATTACTGAAGTAAAACTCTTTTATGCGTGATTGAAGTATAGGTACAAAGCGGTGTGTAATATGTCCCAAATGTAGTCCCTGTATATGATTTTATAAGTTAATGGGCAACAATAATTAAGAAGTACGACACAGAAGAGTTTGTTTGTCCGATTTCTTCTCACAAGGCTCAACAATTTGGAAACGGCCAGTTTGTTTTTACTTTTCTTTGATAAAAAAGACAATTCCCGCATTAAGATAATATGTCGCGGAGGGGCTTCACAAACGCAAAGAATACCCAAACTCGGGACAAACATTTGTGGATAATACACATTTTTGTACCGTGTGCGATTTGAACCCAAAACGAGCGACCACTTGAACCATTGCGGCATCTGTGCAGTCAAATTGACACTGGCAGATAGCGCCTTACCTATTCTACTACTCTAACTAATTTCTAGTTCGATATCGACAAATAAATAAAACTAAAGTAACTATGTTTTCACTGATGATTTTTTCAGATTTTTTTGGATAATTCCAGATAACGAATATGGTAATTTTGATGATCACGCTCATACCTACCTTTTTAAAATATTATTAATTGCAAGTTTAACTTTCGTTATCTGGAACAATCATCAATCAATCACAATTAGACTTAAACTATATTAATTATAACCTTCACAAGGTTGTATAATTTTTTTTTTAAATTTGATTATTTAATTACCAAATGATCAACTCTGCCGTAAACCAAATAAGATATAATTTTGTATAATCTACTTATAGACTAAAGTCTATGTACAACTGGCGACCTTATTACCATTACCATACCATACGATATTATTTATTACGAACATAAGTTTACTTTTACGAAAGTTACGAGAGAACCTTATTTAGAGAAATTAAATTATGAGCGTTTAAAAATATTAGTCTTTGTTGCCAGAAATATTCGTAGCACCTATCAACGCTCCACATCCTATTTCAAAATGTCATCAACTACTCACAACTATAACGATAAAGTATTATAACATATTAATTTACTAAACAACCTTTGTAAAAATGTTGCCTCATTGAGTTATTGTAGATATTTTACGTTAATCTATTAAACTTCTGAAATTATGACCGTACTATTCCAAAGTTTTAGTAACTAGTTACGTTTTTATAGTTTTTATAAAATCATTTTAAGTGGTGTGGCAATCAGTTGTAGTCACATCTGATTTAAAAACATAAATAGAATTGAAAAGGTAAGGTTTTATCTGACAAACATTGCAATGGGAGCAATTTAACTGCGAGTACAGAGTGAATTTAAATTCGTTTAATCCTTCAAACCACATATTCTGCTGCCGATTTGAAAGTTCCATCACTATTTTTGTTCAAATAAAATAGCTTTTGTGAAAAAAGTTATAATTTTTGGGTTGTTTTTGTTCGCATTCTGTATTTATAGATATAAAATATACTTTAAAAAATTAAGTAAGTAAAGAAAATAGGCTGTTTTATGATATACTGTCATACTGAATTATGATAAATATAAAACTTTATTTTAGTTCTTGACAAACGTAATTACTAATAATATTTTTTTTAAGTGTAGGACTGTTATTAATTTGCGCTTTTCAGGTTCTTTGTTCTTTCGTCCCGGCTTTGACTATCAAGAGTTTTGTATGAGGTAATTGTTAGACTCTCAAAAGTTTTTGCATCTTTCAGTTATTTGACATCTCAAACAAAAAAAAATACAACTTTACATATAGCACCAAATATTATATTTACGCGCAATAAAGAGTATTTTCTTATAAGAAGTTTCTTGACAGTCGCCGCTTTGTCGCCGACGAGATGAGACCATTTCTTTTGTACTGAATATAGCCTTTATACTTGTATTTTGTACTGTAACATACTGTATTATTATTATTTTTTTTTCTATTTATTTAAGGAATTTTTATTCATTAAGAATATGCCAATTCCATCATAGCCTAATAAGGTATAAACATGCTTACAAATATGATTGTTACAATATAACATACTTAGTAACTAATGTCCCTGATGGGGACCAAACAACCCAAAGAGGCTTATCGCTGCTTCAAATCGAGGTGTTGCCAGTAGATCGTCAAGCATACCTATATTTAATCTGTTCAGGCTGTAGGTCTCAATCAGGGACTTTTGGGCTCTTTCGTAGCGGGCACAGTCCATTAAAAAGTGGTGCACATCCTCTACTACGCCGCATACATCGCAGTTTGGGGAGTCTGATTTCCTCGTCATAAAGGCGAACTTCTTTAATGGCACGTGTCCACGTTACTACCAGTTTCCTACCCAACCTTATTTCGCTAAACCAAGGTACACGAGGAGGCTCACATTGTATGGTTTTATACCAGATGCCTTTTTATAACGAGCGTTCATTGAAGTACTCTTTCCAATTTTTGAAGTAGTAGCTCTTGTATTTTGGTAGTAGCTCTGTATAATGTAGCAAAGTGGAAACTCGTGGAACAAGTCCATTCACAGATGCTGTTCTCGCCAACTTGTCAGCCTCCTCGTTACCCCTAAGACCGATGTGTGATGGAACCCATTGCATTTTTAGTTGAAAGCCCTTTAAATAGCTCTCATGTATTTGAGAGAGGATATCATACATAAGCTATCGATACACCTCTGCCACCAGAGGCGCATCGAGCTATTTGATATAAAGCGCTCTTACTATCGGTGCAAATGACAATTTTATTATTTTGAATGGTCCGGGCATATAAAAGAGTTTCCAAAATTGCTATGAGCTCCATCGACATCACTGAGAGTTCGTAGTTAATTTTTGAAAATGTTAATATACGGCGTAGTAGTGGTTTCACTATGAGGGTCATAAAAAGCCGCACCGCCGCCACTAGAGCTTTTAGAGCCATCTGTGAATATTGTGTACCAATTCTGGTACTTTTCTGTTAACTCCATAATAGTGTCATACTTTGGTACACTATGATCGCGATATCTTTTAGCACAAACCAAACTATCTAAATTAAATACTATTACATTGCTTATATTTATGTTCGTAACCCAAGTATTAAGTGAAAACATGTTTGGCAGTGAAGATGATGCAACGACTTCACTTTTCATTAGGTTGTATGTTTCAACTAGTAACGGCTTTTTTTTTCTTTGACCAATAGCAATTATTACAAAAGGAGATGAGCTCGATTAACCCAGTAATTGTAACGCTGTTAGCCACAGAGAGAGTTTTTAAACAAAATTTATATGATATGTATTTTCTACGTAAATGCAGTGGAGGAACGCAGAGTTCCGCCTCCATCACATGTATTGGTGTAGTCCTTATGAAGCCACCTATGATCCGTAGTGCTTGGCAGAACCAAGCACTTTATCCAATTTACAAGTATGGGTTCTAGCACTACTATCGTATAAGAATGAACCATAACATCAACTCTACTTCTAATTAGGGATAAATATACGTTTCTTAGCTGTTTTGGATGCACACCCCATGTCGACCCAGTCAGAACTTTAAGTAAATTAAGGTACCTCTGTGTTTTTTGGTAACATTCGTTTATTTGTTTACCCCATCTTAAAGAATTGTCAAGCCAAATACCTAAATATTTATACGATTGAACTAACTCAAGAGGATTATCATCGATGTTAATATGCAGCTGGTTATTTTTCCACCCTCTGCTAAATAAACACAGCTTGGTTTTATTTGTTGATAAAGACAAACCTAATTGGCTCAATATAATAACTACTGTATTCAATGCATCTTGAAGTTTGTTAGAACTATTTAGTAGGTTATTACCCCTAGTGTACAGTACGAAATCGTCTGCGTATTGGCATATAAAGACATTGGTTACTTGTTGACGGATTTTGATAGTAGCTATGTTAAAGAGTATAGGGGACATAGGGTCACCTTGCGCAAGGCCTTTGCTGGTATATCGCATAAAGGTTTTATTTTTATCTAAGTCATCCTTAATTTTTAAGTGTCGTTCTGCCAAAAAGTTCCATAAGTATAAACATAGCCTTTTACCCACTCCAACTTCATCTAGATTTATGATTAATTTATCTATTAAAATATTATTATATGCGTTCTCAATATCTAAAAAGCACGCAAGTGTTGGTAAACTGTTAGAAAATCCTATTTATATTTGTGTGACTAGCCGAACGAGGTTTTCATAACACGATTGACCCTTCCTGAAACCCGTCGTGCATGGAGATAACAGCTCATTCCTCTCCACATACCATTCCAGGCGTTTTGTTATCATAGCGTGCATAATTTTACAGACGCATGAAATTAAAGAAATTGGGCGTAATTTATAATTGTTATTTGACAAAGTTTCCCTTTTTGGTATTGGAACAATTCGAATATCGCGCCATTGGTGAGGAATATCTCCAGTCATAAAAATTAAATTATAAATATAAAGTAAATGTATTTTGGCACAGTCAGGTAATTGGTGAAGCATTGAGTATGTTATCCCATCGTCACCAGGAGATGTGTCCTTTTTTTTGACACAATTACGCAATTCTTGCATGGTAAAACGGCCTTCTAATACCTCATTAACTGATTGTACATTTGGTAGAGGTGAGTTCACGAAATCAGGAGCAATATTATTTAATAGCTGTTTCTTTTTGTCCTCAGAAATATATACTTTGGGTGACCTGTGATTTTTTAACCATCCTAACTGTTTCCACGTTTGTGATATTGTGGTTGATACATTAATATTGTCACAGTAATTTTGCCAATTTTGTCTTCTAGCCCGCTGAATAGCCATTTTAGTTTCACAACAAATTTTTTCTAAATTATTCAGATGAGATGGTGTAGGGTAATGTTTTAAATTTTTATTATATTCACTCCAATTGGCTAATTTAAAATTGCGTTTCTTATATACTCGTATTATATCCTTAAAATTATATTTAATTTAAATAACTTGGCGGTCACTTCCCAAATTATCATTCGTAACTTGCCAATCGCAACACAGGGCTATATCACTTGAGACAAAACTGATATCGGGAGATGTTTTGTGTACCACATTATTGACTTATTTAATTCTAGTATGAAGGCCGTTATTTAACGCTACAAAATGATCTAACGTTGCATTGTATATCTGAGCTCCTCTACCGTTATTTTTACTCGACCAATTGGTATGGTGAGCGTTAAAGTCTCCGGCTACGAGACAGTTACGAGTAAATTTAGAAAATAGGTAATCCCAATCTGACTGAATAGTGGGAACTGAAGGTGGGCAGTACACTAGAACTATATATTTAAGCTGACTACAGTTTGAGATTTTAACACATACTGTTTCTATGCCGCGATTAAAAGAATCAAAGCTACATTCCTCCACTATAATAGACTGGTGTGCCATGATAACTACACCGCCGAATCGATCGTCTCGATCTTTACGATAAAGATGGTACCCACTTACTTGTAAACTAGAATCAGGCTCCAACCAAGTCTCGGATATGAGGGCTATGTGAATTTTATAAGAACACAATAATGATTTTATATCAACGAGTTTTGGTCTCAAACTCTGCGCGTTCCACTGCAATATATTTAAAACAAAGTTTCTATTATTATTAGCCATTAGTGAATAGTGACATTAGTTTTGTAAGTACATCTTGTTTTTGTACAACCTTTATCATAAATTCCATACATTATTTTACTACATAGCTAAACAGCATGCTAATTTTATCTTCAAAGCAGATATTTGAAAAACAAATGTTTTTTATTTTAGCTATAAATCGCTGAAAATTAAACTCGTATTTTTTTTTCCGGTAGGTCTTTCCAACATTCGGTTCAGGGTCAGATTCCATTTCGGAGGTGCTTTTATGTTTGTATACATTACTGTGGCTCCTGTTATATTTTTTTTTAAGTTTACTCTTCTTCCGTATTTGTGGCTGGTCAACTTGTTTTTCAACGGGGTTCAATCGTTTCAGTATTGTGTTCCTCATGATTTCATAATAATATTTCAAATGTGTTATTTGCGACCACATCCCTAAATGATCTGGACTGACCCGCTGTTACGATTCCTTCTGAGGCTTTCATAGCTTTTCGAGAAGTCATATTTTGACTAGACATAATTTTTCTTATTAGTTCCTTTACTTTGATGAACATTGGACAGGACTTATCTAGTGCCATGTGTGCCTTTACAATTAATGCACTTGTAGACTGAGGTTTCGCAGTTTTTATGAGGGCCACCACATTTCGGGCACACTGCCTTTTTATTAGGGCAAACTCTAAGATGATGTCCAAACCTCCAGCACCCTGAGCATTGTGAAACCGGGAAAGTATATTGTTCCACTTTAAACCGACACCCATATGCATAAACGTATGGGGGTAAAGTGGAGCTTTTGAAACATAAGCGGATAGTTCCGCTATCAATCCATTTGTTAGACTCATCTAAACGTTTCAGCCTTTGCATCGATATTATCTCATACTCGCACTGTAAGTTTTCACCAATCTCCTTGTCTTCCATGTCTACATCAGTATCTCTCACCACGCCATAGGATAAACTTATTTCATCCATCATCTGACACTGACTATACCCTGAGGTCATAATTTTTTCACATATTAATAATTTTTTTGCACTTTCTATGTTTTCAAATTTCAGAAGCACTTTAAAAGGGCTTTTGTATCAAATACTAAGTATATTTTGTATATTTTCAGTTCTAAGAAACTTTGCCAACCCAAACTGCTTAGGTAAAACCTCTTTTGATGTAATCATAACCATTTGGGCATCTTGTATTCCTTCCATTACCGAATCATTCTTGTTTGTGTTATCTACTCTCATATTCATGCTAGGTTCACTCGACGTACTCCCGGTCAAACGTTTTTTTCCTTTTCTAACTGTAATAAAGCCTTCTTCGTCCTCAATTATCTTAGCACTATCCTCTCTTACTCTTTTTTCAGTATTTTTTGGGCATAAAATTGTACTGCCACCAACTTCTTTTTCGATCCGTGCATCTGTTTTTTCCCGCCTAACGGCAATCTCCTCTTCCATACTATCACTTCCACTTGAGTCACAAAAAGCCTGATTAACTCCAACATCACTCATTATATAAAAACATTAATAATTATAACTGAAGGTAGTGTTTAAAAAACCGTACGAACGCGTTTATCGACAGCGGCGCGTGCGCTTCCCGTCGTATCTCGCACCCGAGTGAACATACTGTATTATTAAACTAGATAATAATCAACCACTTGTAGATAATTTGATACCGACATAATATTATATATTAATGTTTAGACCTTGTCAAGTGCGAAAAAAAAACTTGTGATATTCATACTCCTTGCTATGACATTGCGGTGTAATTAATTTTTCTTCGTAGTTTTTTTGCAAATATTATAAACGAACTATTCACTATTCGTATATTTTATATTCTCATTCTTTGTTAGTTAGTAGTTCTCTGTGTCCGTCATAGATGGCGCTAGTGAACACTGTTTAGAAGATAAAAATTGCTGTGTAGTTTTTGTTATGTTTTAATCAATAGTTATTTTAGGTAGATATTAGAAACCTGGGTAAGGGCGTTGAGTTTAGAATAAAATGAACCTCATTTTATAAAATTTATTTTATAATAATTATAACATTAGGTACTACAAGTGGAATAAGGGTTAAAATAATTAATCTGGTAGATATATAAGCTTTTGAGGAGCAAAGCTTAAACATATATATTTAAGGATCAAAGAAAATCTCATAAATACGAAGGTTTGCACTAAAATAAAATTTTCACTATTCAGAAGTCCCGGGCTCTTAGACTGGTCCTTCTTTAAAATGCATTATTAAAACTCATGCTTATGTGCTTTGTATAGACTCCCACATAATATCGGATACTACAGGCTTAAGGCTCTCTACACTCTCTCAACTGGCCTGGAGTCATCTGTTTTAAGTTCTATTTTAGAATCGCTGTAGTACTTCCTAAAATAGAATATATGTTTATCATACCTTATATATTAATATTTTTAGATTTGCTTATTACATTTTGTTTACAAATTTGTTTTAACCTAAATGAAGTGAGACACAGCAACACTGTTGACACAGTGTTTGCAATAGATTCATGTATGTTTAAATAGTTGTTTTAATCACAAAAAAAACTATCCGGTCACTCTCGTCTCATAATTTGTGACGTTTTAAAAGTAATAGAACTATCTTAAACTGCAATCAAATAATATTAAAATATACTAAAAATGAGAAGTTTTCCTTCTTCACGCTTGGTTTAACTTCATTCAACAAAATATCGTTAAATAGTTACATTTTTAAAAACTCACTGCAAATATAACAGAAACTAGCTTTTTATTATAATCTTTAAGCTTAACTAAAAGGAGAGAATATCCTGCCATGTTAGTCCACGGGCCGTTCGTTTGAGCTGTCGGTTTATGCAGTGAGCTAGAACGAGAGGATTACGTGCTCAATGCTCGACCGGGCTATTGGAGAGATACTTTCCTTTATTTCCACGACCCTACACGACCCAGTCATTATTTATTCAATAAACTCAAGAGGATTAAGAAAAATAAATTTAAATACGTGCATTTTTTCTTATGTACCCAATATACCTAATTGTAAATATTACTGGAATATAATGAAAAACAAAATACGTACGAGAGTTGTATTCCAGTGTCTAGGTTAGATTGTTCCAGAAGAATTGAAATGATTTTTAAAACAGATGCGCAGACAGGATGGGCTGTATTGATCTGTGGCAAGTAAAAATTAATTAAAGTTGTTGATTTCGAGTTTGAACTTTTACCTAATTAAGGTGATTAATTTTTTAGGTTTGTATTGTATTATCTAGTTTTTGATTTATCTACTGAAATGAATGATTACATAACTAATATATTTAGCAATTTTAACTACGGTTACAGTTACTATAACTAAAATTAACCTTAGCGATTGTGACGAAATTTGGAGGAGACATTACTAATGTAAGTTTTTGTGGTAAGCCTTAAGATGTTGATGGAAAGGTATTGTACAAACCCGTCACTTTTCTTGGATTAATTCACTGTATTCTTAACCGATGAAAAAAAAGGAGGAGGTTCTCAATTCGACGGTATCTATATATATATATATGTTCGGCCCTCACTCCGTTATTTAATACATTATATTTAATTAAATTGCATTAAAAACAAATATTTCGAATTTTCTAAATTATTGGCTATACTTTAAAGAAATTTATCGTTCTTTAGAGTTCCATTCCCTAAATACAAAAAAAAGAACCCTTATGAAATCGCTTTGTTGTCCATCTATGTGTCTGTAACACCTCTTTCTCTCAGGCACCCGTGGAGGTATCAAGTTAAAATTAACATCAAGTACTTATGTCTGTGGTTCCTTGAAGCTCTAAAAAAATTAAGCTAAGTCGACGCAATCAAAAGATACGGCTGTTAAACAGCCGTATGATTTTAACGTCCGTGATTTTAAACAATTTGTAAATTAACAACTTAAGACTTATTATAATACAGCCATTCTTCGCAGTTTCTCACGCGTTTAGGGTCAATGTTTCTATCTTAATGTCCGTAGCGTAATGTTGAATCACTACACATTATAAAACAAAGGCTCCCGCCGCGTCTGTCTGTCTGTTCGTGATAAACTTAATAACCATCGAATGGATTTTCATACGATTCTCACCAATATACGGAGTGATTCATGAGGAAGGTTTAGGTGTATATTTCATTATGGTTTTGTGTAAAACGGCTGAAATATGACGATGATTGTTGAAGGTGTCGGAATAAATCAATTAATGCTTTGCCACCCGTGTGAAGCCGGGGTGGGTGGCTAGTAACCTATAAACTTCGTCAAGAATTACGATATCAATGCAAAAATATTTTTTGATACCGACGTGTACTTACAGAGGTTAACGCGTTAAACTTGGCAAAAAGACTCTTTAGTTTTATTACATTAGAATAGATTATTTAATTTTGAACCTAAAGTCAAACAGTCTCATTGTTTAGTGGGACACTCTTATTGTTTTCTGATTGTATCAGTCTTAAGATTACCCTGTAAAAAAGCCAAGTAAAGCAAAAAAAGGAACAAAGCCACAGTCAAGAAGACCTAATATTACTCCGCGTTTTCCCAAATGACAATCAATTTGAACCCGTAGTTTAAGAATGATTGCAAGTCAAAGTTCCATAAAGTTATCACTGACCTACTCACTTACCGACCATCAAAATTCTACGTACTTCTAGGAGACACAAAAACTTCAAATTGTAAACACAATTTGTGTTGTTTAGCCTATAAAGCAAGGAAAAACTCAAACATACTTTTATTTCAGTCAACTATGTAATTATGTAAAACAAATATGGTATTAAAAAGTAACTTTTGCAGTTCATATAACTTTTTGTCACTTACACTACCTAAAATGTCAGATAGGTAGGTAGATTTAGGTAGTTACAGTGTCATTGATTAATGATGTTTTCTTTAATATGAGAAAAAATAAAGAAAGGAGATAAATAACTACATACCTATATGTTTATATTCACCAACGGTATATCAAAAAAAATTAAGTGACAGTAACGCAATCCTTACATACCACATACAAAATATCCCTCTAATAAAATATTATCCTCTGTTATTTAGGAGATTATAAGCATGACTTTCATATCTAGTTTCGAGATACAAAGCAAGGCACGCAGTCAATTTAAATATGAAGCTTCTCTACTCCGAACAGAATTTCAATCTTTCGCGTACTCCCTTTGAATGACATTTTTATAAGCATATCACGGTCGCATAGATTTTATATTTAATAATATCCGCTAGCATTTTGATACAAGAATTCTACTTTATTGTCAACTTGTTGAGTTGAAAGAATAAGTTGATTTCATACGGTTCGTTTTATGAATCATTTTAGTTCCAGGTAAATAACTTCAAATGAAAGACATCAGATTCCAAACAAGCGGTAATTCATGTAAAACAATTTTTTATGAAAGTCGATCCTTTCAATATTATTGTTTAGCAGTGGAAGTGCATCCTTTTTAAAATTATACACACGATTTCCAAATGAGCTACCGCCTTGATAACTAGTTAAATTATGTTTATATATGTATTTGTATATACATAATACGGGGCGAGTTTTTTCGTGTTTACCGTAACCACCAAATGAGAATATCTCTCGAGAAAACCCGTAATCATTACACAGTAATGTATGCAAGCGAGAAAAATAGAAGAAAAAAGGAAATTAATGGTTTGGTCCTCATTTAAGATAACGGTTTATGAGATTTACGTATAATTAATTCTATTGATAGTTTTAACAATAAAGAAGAAATAAACTTCTATTTAAATATAAATATAAAATGAGATTGTTCTTAAAGTATCTTTTATCTTTGTAGTAGGTAGTATTCTCAGGAAGAAATATAATAGAAATTTGTACATGTAAGTATCGTATATATTACTTCTTATTATGAATAATTTTAAATGTATCTCTGCATCTACCTTATAGCAGTTCTACATCACCCCAAGGTTGACTGGTAAAGAATGCCCAAGACATTAAGCCCGCCTTTGTATGAATGTGCTTATGCACATGCCCAAGACATTTTATTTATTTATTTAAAAACCTTATGGTTTTTAAATAAATAAATAAAATCCAAGCCGAAATATATATTACTAATAAATTCAACAATAAAGCACATAATAAGCGTATACTGTATGTACTACACGCTGGGAGCCAACATCTGTGTGCCGCCACTGTAGGGGCTGCCGCGAGGATACCGCACTCCACACCCTAGTGGAGTGCCCTGCATGGACGCAGCAGAGTGCTGACCTCGTGACGGCCGTAGGTATGGTCTCGCTGGAGACCATGATTCTGTCCATGGTCCAGAGCGAGAGCGCTTGGGATTCCCATTTTGCGAGTACTAGTAAGTAACTAGCACTCTCCCATCCCGCAGAAGACGCACCAGGCGCCAGAGAGAGCAAGTCGATCTCCGGCTTCCATGAGCGCTTGCCTGGGGGCGACGGACAGGGTTATCCAGCGCCTTAGCAGAAGTAGGCCCGAGACGGTGGCGCCGTGTTCCGCGCGTACGTGCCTCTCTTACTGACAGGGAATAAAATCCCCCACAACACAGTGGGGACGCCTGTTGTTTAACAGGCGGCCAAGTCTGCATGGGTTCACAGAGATTTCCTTGTGTTGAGGGGCACACCTGAGGCCCTGGGAATATGGACTGTGACGGAACACCGTGTGGTTTTAGTCGGTTCGAGTCCGACATATCATCCCACTGCTTAGCCCGGGTGGGGTGACGACCCGTGGGGGTTTTCACACGTTAAAAAAAATGTACAGCTCTGGATAAATCAACATCCAAAACATAAAAAAGAGACGTACGACAGCTACATGTATAAAATAGAAGCTTTTCTATCGATACTTACACTTATATTTTATTCTAAACATGTCATTATACACGCTGTTATACGAACTACATTCTACTAAAGGAACATACTTACCAAGGACAGCTTGGCACACCCTAAACCCTAATTTAAATATTCTCTGTTGTATACTTTAGCAAATTTTCCAAAAAATAATGAAGTTTAAGACCCCGTTCAACAATGGCCGGTGGTACATATACACTGGCGTCGACCCAGAGAATGACCACATACTACAAACATAATACTTTCATCACCGAACATAATAGCATTTTGTTATACGCCGGGTACCTGTTCAACTAATTTGCATAAAGTTTTCCATGGATAGTAATCTTCTGGAAGTGCTTGGGTAACTTTTAAGAAATGCCTTATTTTTTATAAAGGCGTAAGGATGAGCATAACCTGTTGTTTAGTAGGCATTTAAGCTCCTCGGTAAGAAACACATTGTGGTTTCAGTCGGTTCGATTCCGATACGCTAACATCTCTGTAGCCCCGGTAATCATTTGAACGCCTGAACGTAAACATTTGTAGTAATAAGAGTTCAACATCAGACATCTGCATTGGTATTCGTCCTTAAAAATATCAAGTCAGTTATAAAAATATAAGACTTATACCAAGAGTCATGAAATTTAGCAAGAAACGCAGGTGAATAAAAAATCGATGATCAAATATTTTTAAAAAATTACAAATTTAAATTTATGTTCATGTTACAAAAATCTTTTTTCTGTTATTTTGTTTGGAAACGGTAATTTGTATGAAAATAAATTCGCAGCAGTGTCCGACTGCTGTATAGCTGCCATGGTACTTCTAAATGAAGTGCGAAGTTTTTTGCGGTTTTTTCTGTTGTGTGTGAAAATGATTACTTCGTTCTAGTATAGAAAAGTGCGATCAAACCAGATCAGTAACTAATTAGTCACATTTAAGGTTTATAACGATAAAAAGATGATGAGAGATATCCATAGATATCATGCTAATTGTATTAAGTCAAGGCAGAGCAAAATATAATGAAATATTACATCAACATAGCTGTTTCAAGTGAAAAGGTTTACATTTGAAACAGTTGTGTTCATCCAATTGAACATAACATAGTAAAATCAAATGATTCACGAAAATTACATCTCTTCAGACGTCTGCATATAAACGTGGCAGTTATCTCAGAGAACGCTTAAAATGTTAAAAGACTTTTCTCAAACTCATCTCAAATATCGATCGCAAAATAAATAAAATTTAAACACACGTTAATACTAGATAAGTAAGGGTTCAAAATTAATGAAATGTCTGGAGTACCACACCTAATAGTGACAAGTAAAGAAATCAGACAAATATTACAATTTCAAAATAGTAATATGCCGTTGAAAGTGACTATTTTATAACAGTTCTGTTCAAGACTTCTGCGAAAATTTAATCTTCTTTATTAACCGTGGATATCATTTTCTTAATATTACTTTGATATCAGTGCCTTGCGAATCTAAGTATTACTTCTGGAGTATTTGGAAAGAAGCAAATTGAGATAGAGAGAGATATAAAGACTGTTCTTAGATAGATAGATAGAACATTCTTTATTGTACACCACAGTTGAACAGAAATTAAACATAATTAGTTAGTTTATACTAAGCGGCAAGTACAATGGGCGGTCTTATTGGTAATAGCGATGTCTTCCAGACAACCTTTGTATGGAAACAACAGAGGAAAGTAATCGGTAGCTGGTGGCGTACCAAAAATATTTAGAACGGGAACAATGAAATAATAAATATAGTATCTAGGTAAAGTGAATGATATTATCTGAGAGGTAAGAATGGGGTGATTAGGAATACGTGAAGTATCTACACATACATATATATATATACACATACATACATATACATACACATACATAGCGTAATAACTATAATAATTAGTAAGACATTTTAGTGGAGTTACTTATTATGGAGTCAATTGCACAACGTGAGAGAGTTGTACACCACTTATAGTGTTAGGTAGTGTTCTTTTACAGGAGCTTTAGTTATAGTTTGTTTTCTTTAGTAGTAGTTATCAGGGTAGAGAGAGTACTAAAAAAATAATGTAGTTATTGTTATACATATTTATCAGTCATGTCTAGCATCTATACATCTTGGTTATCCCGGACACTCGGTGAACAGAGATAATAAATTCCCGCTCCACCTGCCTGCAAGGGTCTCTTTTCTCTTAAGAAACAAAAGTTACTAAAAAACGCACCCTTTGTATTTTGCCTCAACCTTTAAATTTTATATAACTTCCATCCATCCTCGTCAGCTGGAGGCGAATAATTAGTTTTTGTACCTTAACTCCTATTTTTATATTCGAGTAGCAGTGATATGCAAGTAGATCCTTAGATGACCTATTCTCATTAGACGAGTGAGGCTAAAGTTCGGGTCCCGGTCGGTTTTTTTAATGGCATGTAAATATGTCGTCATTATCATCATCATCACTTTAGAAATAGTTCAGTTCATTTTGTGTATCAGTGTATTTTAACGGTGAAAGAAAACATCGTTTGGAAACATGAACGCCTGTTCATCATTATGGTTGCAAAGGTTTATGAAGCCTTCTAATCCAAACTAGGCCTGCTGGTGGATTATGGCCTCGTCACTCTCGTGTTTATAGAAAGTGCATGCCCATTAGTGAAACATTTAATAAACTTGGCATATATATATATTAATAATAATAGAAAGGTGGGACACCTCACACACGACAGTATGATCCCGAACTAGGCAGAGTTACTAGAGTTTCAGTTTCACTTTTTATTTCACTGCACGGAGAGATGATTACACTATCATCTAAATGCCTGTAATTTCATGTCGGTCATGTCGCTTAAGAGAATCTTAAATACGATATTAAATGGAAGAACTGTTTTAGCCAATCCTTATTGTTCCATACCTTTTGTTGACGAGTATATGGTGTTTCCACTAAAAACCACCCCGACAGCCGGTCTCAGGCGCCCTGCTCTGGGGAGGACCCGGACCATGTTATTTCAGGTCCCCACCCGGATCGATGCCGCGCCTAGCCAAGCCCTATCCCGGGAAAAGCAGGCTTCCCCACGCCTATTGTTCCATACCTAACAAGCTATTGTTGACTGCTGTCAAACATCAATGTACTTTTCTGACGCTTCTGGCCAATATTTCTTAGTGTTGACTGGTGCATGAAATGCAGCATCAAAGCGTCTAGGAAACTTGTAAATTCCTTGTCAGCTCGAGGGTTTTATCTTATTTGATCAAACGATTTAACAAAATTAGATAATTTGAGTGGCATGATTTTTTGCAAGTGTGGAACACTTCGTTTGCTTGTGATACCGGCCAGGGTTTACTGAAAGAATACGAGTATAGGTCATCCCGTCGTTAAAAAACGATACACATTATTTCATTTCAAAACATGTTTTGAGGTCAAGTCTTAAGAGGAGGTCTACTAATAGTTGATATTCAAAGGCAGTATTTAAATATAGCTGTATAGTAATATAAAGTCGAAAAGAATTCGTTGCTTTTGTGTTATAAATTTTAAATAATATTGTATTTTTTTTCCTTTTTAGGGTTCCGTACCTCGAAAGGACAAAACGGAACCCTTATAGGATCACTTAGTTGTCCGTCCGTCCGTCTGTCTGTCAGTCAAGACCCTTTTTCTCAGGAACGCGTGGAGGTATCAAGCTGGATTTTCAAGCTCGCAAGGGAATCAAAACCTACAGGGTACTTTCCGTGAACTCAGAATCTTTTCTCAGAAATTTGGTACGAAACAACGTCTTATAGCACTTATAAAGGAAAAATTGAGAAAACCGTAAATTTTTAGTTACATCATATAATAAAAATATTTTACGGAACCCTCGGTGCGCGAGCCCGATTCGCACGTGGCCGGTTTTTTTCTTTTTCTTACTACTATTGAAGTGGCATACAAACAGACGCCTCGCCTGATAGTATGCAGTTATAGTAGCCTAGGTACGTTTGTAACAATAGGGGTGTCACCCGCACGTTACTGACTCTTTTAATTCCATATCCTCTTTTAATTATTATTATTAAAATAGCTTTCTTTTGTAACCTTAAACCTATTTTAAAATATGAAGATGGGTCATCACCTCACCGGAGCCGCGGGTGAAGTTTTCCGACATACCACTTTACCCTTGGTTGAACCCATGATCGAACCTTGGAGAACCATCAGTAGACGGCCACACCTTGGAGTACGAGGGCCTTACCCCCCTCCAAATTAGAGAGGCGCGCGCTGAACCCTACTTCTGCAAAGGTAACGTTCAGCTCGTACCCCTAATCTTAAGCCAGCGCTCATGTAGGTCGGAGATAATTATCTCCGACTAGGCGCTGGAGAGCGCAGAATTCTGCATTGAATTGTGGCGTACGCGGAATACTAACTTTTACTAGGTACTCGTTTAAGACAAACACCAGGTGCTCAGAATATTGAATATTTTTTTAATTACCTTATTAATTCTCTCATTAATATTAACAAGTAATATTACCCGGTGATTATGAGTAAATACTTGTATAATCTCATGTTGCTGATGATATTGAGGGATGATCCTGAATAAACAATATTAATCTACGCTTGTTATAACTTTCTCTAGCAAATAGGAATCAAGCTAAAGTTTTCCCGTTAATATCTGTAACGAATAAAAGTATTTACTTATCTATATAATTAGTAAGTTATGTGATTATTTTCTTTTGACCTTGCTTCTTATATTTTCTATACTTTCCATATGGACTTTTAATCTTTCGCGTTCTATGATGTATTTGAAATACTAAATATATATTCTAGATATACTTATTCTATCTTTGAACAGCCTTTTTTTTTTTTTTTTTTTTTTATGTGTGGAAAACCCCACGGGTCATCACCTCACCGGGGCCAGGCGGCGAGGTGGTATGTCGGACTCGAACCGACTAAAACCATACAGTGTTCCGTCACCGGGTCTTATAGCCGGGGCCTCAGGTGTACCCTAGAAAAGAAATCCCTGTGAACCCCAGCAGACTTGGTCGCCTGTTAAACCAGGCGACCCCACTTTGGGGTGCAGATGGTTCTGTCCCCTCTAGTTTAGAGAGGCGAGCGCGGAAGACGTCGCGCCACCGTCTCGGGCCTGCTTCTGCTAGGGCGACAGATAGCCCCTTCCGTCACCCCCAGGCAAGCGCTCATGGAGGCCGGAGATCGTCTTGCACTCTCCGGCACCTGGTGCGTCTTCTGCGGGACGGAAGAGTACTTGTTCTCTCCCGTTCCCTCTCCGCCGCTTCTTTGGCATCCATCACTACCTCACAGAATAAGGCGGCGGAATCCCACGCACTCTCGCTCTGGACCATGAACGTAATCATGGTCTCCAGCGAGAGGCTACCCACACCGATGGCCGCCGTGAGGTCAGCGCGCTGTTGCGCCCACGCAGAGCACTCCACCAAAGTGTGGAGTGCGGTATCCTCGCGGCAGCCCCCGCAGTGGTGGCACACAGACGTTGGCTCCCGGCCTATCCGACACAGGTACTTCCCGAAGCAGCCGTGTCCGGTGAGCACCTGCGTCATCCGGTAGGAGAGAGCGCCATGTCGCCTCTCCAGCCAATCCTCCATGACGGGCCTTACCGCCACAACTGTGGCGTGCCCCATCTTTGAACTGCCTGACGTTTCGACTAGGTTACAAGATTACTTAAATCAGAGGAGAACTTGAGCTACCTGACTATTTACAAAAGGCAGAAATAAACTCTATTTCTAAACTAAGACCACAGAATAGTGACTCTTTTTGAAACAAAAAGAAACTGAAATCTTCTAGAGAACCATCGCTGAACCACTTCTGTTTTGAAGTCTTATGAAATCAGTATAATGTACAACAAAGTTTACTTCTATTCTATTCTTTTAAATGGAATATGGACACTAGGCTGTAAGTGCTGTTATCAGTTAAAAGTATTCAAATAGTGAGCTTGAAATATAAATTGGTCGTGGGTTGCGAACAAAACCTTATCATGTGTACAACCACAACTTGAGACGCCTAACCCACAAATATTTTAACAACCGGGCAGATGAGGTTTGTTTCATCAGTATTCGGCTGCGTCACTAGTATAAAATTACCAAATGGCAGCTACTTTGAATACTTAACTACTTCAATACTCGGGTCCTTTCAAACTTAATGAAACAATATTGGCTTTATTCAGTAACTTCAGCCACCTGTATATAGAATACTTTAGATACTTCTTCTTCAGTTACTTCACAAATTTAATTTGTGAATATCGAGTTTTACGATAGGCTAGCAAACTGGTTTCGTGTTGCGAACTGTAATTACTTGTTTTCACGCCATTTTCTTAAATTATGAGAAGAATTTTAAACTCCTTTGACCTTGCTTGGAATTTATGTAAACTTTTTGAAGAACACTTACAGGCAGAAAGAAAAATTAAGTATCTGAGCGTGTTCTGCTAAGCAATTTGTAGATGCTTGAAGCTAACGTAATAGAAAAAAAAAGCTATGATTATATAAAGGTTCAATAACGTTTGAAGTAGGAAGTAATGTAGATGACTATGTATTTTTAACCAACTTTAAAAAAAGAAGGAGGTTCCATGTTCTATTGTATGTATTTTTATGACTTATGCACTTGAGTGCAGCAATAAGTTACTACTCACTAAATTAAATAAATTTTAAGTATTAGTTAAAATGATTACTATAGAAGATATTAAACCATATTATATAAACTAACTGAATAACGTAAATAGTGTTTTAAATACCGTATCTACTCAGTACGTAGTACCTTATAATAACAATGGAAAAACAAACACGTTAAACCGACTTCAAAAACACCAACAAGAGGCAATGAAAAGTGAATCAAAATTGCTTACAAACTTAATTGAAAAACCTACAATAAGTACATGTGACACTTTTAATATAATAGGTAACATTATAAAAGCACTAGGTAACTACTAGCCTGTTTGAAGTCGATGCCAAGGCAAACAAGTACTTGATATATGAGATGCGTAACTCAGGACTTAATAGCGATAATATTTACAGGGTACAATACCTTTTTTGGTTACCCGACATTTCGATCGAATTACACCGACTTTGGTCACGGGTGAACTGCACCAGTCAGCGCCGGTTATCGAGTTTCAGCAACTACCCGCACTTGGATTTTATTATTTTTATATTTGTTCGTACTGTCGGTACTTCGACACATTACACTTACGTACGGTACGTAGTATAGTACCATTGAATGCTGTCGAGTGTGTACCCGCTGACGATAGACGGGATTCCAAGATGTTGATGAGCGGTACCAATCCTCTCGTTTGAAATTTTTATGTTTTTGATTTCAACTGCTTCACGTACTATTCTGGAGAAATAGTGACGGTCGGTGGAAAGGACCTGTGGTTGGTATGGTCCAATCTAGTTGGTCTCTGCGGTCGCTGACTTGTTGATTACTTGATAGATACAATACTGAGCAAAACAAGCCAAACTGGCAGACGTCGGTATTAAAGTTTTTAATTAATTCGTTATTACATACACTACTATTACTTGTGCATTATCAACCGTAAAATCTTTTGTCCCCCTCTCTCTCCCGCATGGAAATTTGGCAACCAGTAGAAAAAAATTGCACTACGCTAGTAGCGTGTGTATGTTGTTTCCACACGCCAACAATTTTGAATTGATGTGAGTGGTATTCTTTTGTACAAATAATAACAACTATTAATATAAAAAAATAATAAACACAAATAAAAATACAATGCAAGTTAGCCTAAAAATAGAATGCCAAATAATAAACACAGAAGTACAAGAAACCTCGTTACCAAACTTTATACGGAATGGATGAAACCCATGAAGCGGAAATAAAATGTGTGATAATAGTGGAAAATAATTGTATAATTCTGTATGAATGGAAAGAAAACCGTCAGAAATACTTCTGTGAAATGTATAGGAAATACGCCTGTGGTATTCCAATTGCGTAAAAGATACTTCCCCGCAAGAATATTTAGAAAACTAGTTCAGATTTCATCGATTTCTTATGTGGATAGGTTAAAAAATTACCATGAAGAAAACTCTGGATCACGACCATAACCTATATGAGTCGGACTGGTATGAGTTAAGGTTAAACATAAAATTATTAAGAAATCGGAATTGTGTTTTTTATTCATTTACATTATAAAGTAACACCTCTATACCACACCTGTAATAATAAGTTAAAAGTTTGTATGAGGTTATAAGTTACTGTAGACAATACACCCATTAAGTAAAACGACTCGTTGCCGAGCAACTAGCCGAAATTTGCTTTAGCCTTGTCAATCTAATTGACCACAAAGATTGCTGAATAATACGAACTTACGACATAATGTGTTTTCAGCTAGAAATATCCTGACGAGACATATATTAATACCACTTCCGAAAATTAAACCTGACACTTATACGTGTATTAATTTCATTAGTTTACGTGCATTTGTTGCAAAATACCCTCCAACTTTCGACCACTTTATCCGTAGAGAAAGCTTCATAATGAAAGCGTTTGAACCATTTCGTTCGGATTAAACTTTGTCACAACGTCTGGCGTTGAAATGTGATGCATTATGCACAGTATTAAAATATTAAAGAATCTCGTAATGGTTGTGGTGAGAGTGGGCGCGACGCCAACGTTGCTTTCGCCACACTTCGCCATTTTAAACCCTGGTACAAAGATTTCAAAATTGACTACGAGTATTGTAGCGTTTTAGTTTAAAGCCTAACAGGGAGGATACTCAGTAAGGAATCTTATTAGTATTAAATCGATTTCAATGTTGTAATTCACATATTTCACAAAACACGTTAAATTACGTACAGTCAAACGTAAGTAGTAGTAGTACCTTTATAATGTAAAGTTATCCGCTCTAGCTCTGTTTTTTTTTTTTAATTTGTTTACAGTTTACTTTAAGTTTAAGGTAACAATACAATAGTAAAGATTATCTACGTACGGATGAAGAACCTTCTACCTCACGATGTCGACGACGGAGGGCGTGCAACGCTGAGCCAGTCAGCCTGTGACCACGGCCAGTGCAACCTGGTCGAAACGTCAGGCAATTCAGAGGTATGTAATACCTTTTCGTGATCGCGTTAATTCCCGTTAATACGTAGATAATATTATATCATGGAACGCGAAAGTTTAAAAGTTACAATAGTAAAGATTTGACAAAATGCCATGTTAATTGAATAACAACTTGCCAAGTTTTGTGAGCACATTATATGAATACCTTACGCGAGTAAAATTTTATTCATCTTTTAGTCATTGTAAGTATTTATAAGTATTGTATAATTTATTCGACGCATAAAGAATAATTAAAATAAGTGAAAAATCTTTGGGACGAATGCCAGTTTATTTTAAATATAGGAATAATATATTAAAGTATAGTAAAATTATTTTCATAATAGAAAATCACGTTCTTCTTAATGTTTGTAAACACAAGTAGTTTTGTTCTTAAGTATATAAATTTCCACAAAAATAAATAATGTAATAGAATGACGCTGATGAGGTCAATAATCGAATGTCTTTATTAAACTTAGGTACACGCTCAAGTTCGTATAAAAAACAGTGCTTCGAAATGTGTACTATATCCAGTAGAAAAGTTACATGTATTTCAATGGCACCAAAAATTCTGAACTTGTTCCAGGTTAGGAGTTGTACAACAAAAATACAAACAAACCACCGCCGCAATACAAAGAAAGGAACCAAACATTACCTAAATGAAGCTCATTTGAACTTGAACTCATTTGAAGGGTAACTTATTCAATGAATACAACCTCTTAACGAACTACAATATATTAGCATTAACTACTAAACGTTAGGCATGGATAGATTTTATTTATTTATTTACACTTCCTGCAGTACTTAATGCATTTTCTCCAGTCGAACTTTGGATGATGCAGAGACGTGCTTGGCAGGTGTTTAATTAAAATCTTAGACTTAGTCGCATACTTAATAATATATTACGTAAATAAGCCTACTAATAATATAATATAATTAATATAATAATAATAAGAACTGTGTCGAGTAAGCGTCCAGACTGTTTATTTACAAAATTATACGATATGATAAAATATATAAATGTATTGATTTATTTATGAATTTTACCTTTTGATTGTAAACTTACGGCTTTCCTAGGACTTTATAAACATACATAATTATTAAAGACAAGGTTCTGAAAATAGAATCACATCGTACTAAGTTTGCAGAACAATAATATTATGTAAGAAGTTCGAAACTATTCCTATTCAAAATATCCTATTCAGACACCAGTCTTTCACGTAGGCTTACTTATTTGAAATTACTGAATTTACAATAACCATAGTAACTAGCTTAAATATATAAATTAAATGAATATAATTACTATTAAAAAAAACTTTAAGGTTTGATAATACAGAGGACTCATTAGTTGGTACATAATTGTAAATATACAAATAATAAATAGAATAATAACACACACGCACACCCACACAAAAACACGCATGCACACATACGCACATACAGGCACACGAACGATGATCCAAATAAAACAAAACTCAGAAACATTACACTCTGGCGCTGATTATAAACAAACAACAACCGCACACATATTTACCTTTCATTTACTATACTGAGCTTGCTTGTTACAGTTTTTAGATGGTTAACCATCTAAAAGTAGAGATTTCTAATGAAAAAGAGTATAATGAATATTATAAAAAGCTTCAGAGGGATTCAATGTAATAGTTATATTTATTTTATTAGTTTGTCTAAAGCTACATAATGATTTCTGAACACAGCTTTAAGAATTTATGTAGAAGTAAAGTGAATATTTTCAGTTTCTACCAATAGAATCTTAGATCTCTATCTGAAAAAGTAAAACTGAATGTATCTTACATTCAAACATGTCCACCATCTGGAGCTAATAGTATTACTTATTCTTTGACGGTCTCATATGTTTTTAATTTATGTATATTATGGACGAAGATACCTAGCGTCACATTAATTTAACTGAGTGCTCTACTTGTCTGAGTTCACAATGTGACGGCTGCTTCAAAATTCACTGTGTCATGATTAATTTTACAAATTTTCTCCATAGATAACTTTGTTGACGAAAATCGTGTGTGGATTTGTTCCCGTGTTTTTAGAAAAAGTTTTACAGATTTGACTAGATGTTCTTATACAACAATATTGTTCTTTTTGCCCTTGTACTTATATCATTTGCCCCCACACATTTCCCACAGTCGTAGTCTCTGTACTGTTTCACTTGTTCCTAGAATCAGCTACCTATATGATGTATATTAATATAAAATAGTTACCGACGTAATAAAGCATTGAAAATTCAATATCATTAAAGATGTGCGTCCACGACGTCTGCCCGTTCAATCCACTCGCAGCCATGTATCTATCAAGTACCTATTTTTAGTGTCCCTTGTTTGTGCTTTTTGAAGTCGGTTTAACTTTTTTTAAAGTAGTTATTTTTCCATTTTTGTGTAAGGTTTGAACGTACTGAATACATACAGTACTTAAAACATTACTTACTATAATGGAAGTTAACGAACAGCCGTTCGCAAGATTATAACTTTTGTTTAATAAGCCCGATGCATTATTTAGATAAGGTAAATTTTTTAGTTTGTCTAGCAACATGATGCTACACTTGATTGAATAAGTTATATAAAAATATTCATGTGTTTCTAAAAATGCATACCGTAATTGAGAATTTTCATCACGCCAATCAAATCCATTTTCAAATATTGGAGCTTTAACAGCATAGTTTGAAGCGCTCGTGAGAAGCCATTTGAAAGACAATGCGATCATCTGGTCGCACATAAAATAAAATATTTTATCGGGGAGCGTATTTAGAATATTTTATATATTTTATAATAGGACTTTAGAATTCGACTGGCCTGTTGGTCTAGTGGTTAGTGACCCTGACTGCTAAGCCAGAGGTCGTGGGTTTGATTCCCACCCAGGACAAATAATTGTGTAATGAGCACGATAATTTGTTCTGTGTCTGGGTGTCATTTATCTATAATATGTATGTACTTAGAAATATATAAGTATCTTTATCTGCAGTCTGGTTACCAGGTACAGGGTACAGGTACAGGCTCTGCCTAGTTTGGGCCGTGTGTGAAATGTGTGGAGTGGAGTGGAGAGTGATAATAAAATTAATTTTCTGTACTGGAAGTAATATTAGGTATACCTTGGATATCCATTGCTGTACCATACTCTATTTGTTTTGAGTATAGTAGGCTGCAATTGACTTGAGGTGAGAAGGAAAGTGTGTGTTAAAAGTCTTGCGGGGGATGATACATAACGCTGGTGTGTTGTAAACGGTGCAGTTATATCCCGGACGAGTACACAATACACAGGATTTTTTTTTATATTATAGGGGGCAAACGAGCAGACGGGTCACCTGATGGTAAGTGACTACCGTCGCCCATGGACACCTGCAACTCAAGAGTCACAAGTGCGTTGCCGGCCTTTGAGAAATCAGTACACTCTTTTCTTGGCGTCCGCCACTGCTGGAGGTCCAACCCTTCTGCTAATCTTCAAGCCGCTGACGCGTACACTGCGTGTGCTCTGCGCAGTATCTGACACGATTGACATATTATCGTATTCACTGAGTGAGTCCACACAGGCCTCTTATTCTTTGTGTTCTAATTCTGTACCTATAAATTTAGTTTTTTTTTTCTTTTTTAATTCTATATCCATTGCATTAGGTTAAGTACTAGCATTAATGATGACTGTACGTGGGGTATTAAATAAATTAATAATAGGTTCAGTTATAATATGATCAGTAATATAATAGAGCACTCTTGCCTCATTTGCCTAAAAACTATTTTATGCAATAACTAGCAACCCGCCCCGACTTCACAGGGGTACAAATTATACACCTAAACCTTCCTCAAGAATCACTCTGTCTATTGGTGAAAACCGCATGAAAATCCGTTCAGTAGTTTTTCAGTATATCGCGAACAGACAGACAGACAGACAGACGTGGCGGGGCACTTTGTTTTCTAATATATTATATGTAGTGATAAACTCTTTCAAGGGTTCTTGTCCTACGATCCGACTTAGCAAAGGTTTAACTTAATAAATAATACTTTGGTGTGTTAGAAACAGTCTCAAAACCACTGATATAAACTATGAAAATCACTAACTAACACTAACTGCCAAGATGTTCGTATCTCTGTTTGCACTCAAGTGAATTTCCCATCTTATTTCTCCTTTTATAAACCCACAGTTTGTTAATATTTATCAATCGACCAATAGTATTGCGTTACCGGTATAACCAGTCAAAATAATATCTATTAACTTATTTTTATTAATAGTGAACTGTGTTATCATCTATTATAGTTTGGCCCTATTTTTAATAAAATAAATAAGAGTTTTTGATGTGGCGACAACAGGTGGGTTTTAATATTGACAACATCGACTGCCTACAGAGTTTCCCAAAATGTTAAGCTAAACGTTATTCATGCTATTAAATTACTCTAAAATATGGCAAGACTTTTCTGTAGCACCATGTACTTCCCATGCAGGGAAAACGCGTGCATGTGTAGTTAGAGGCGTAAATCATAGTTGTGGCTACAAGCTGAAACAAGTCCGTGTCTAACTATGTCGGTCTGCCGGGAAATGTTCCGTACCGGCATGTTTTGTTATTCGTTTATAATGGAGAGTGATAAACGTGTGATGGGAATACATTGTTGTGTATTGTTTTTAATCTGAGGTTAAAATATAAAATTAAAAAAATCACATAAAATATTATTTTGAGAACCAACGTACCTACTGTACCAACTCATTGGGAACCTCAGCTAGCATATTAGAGCAACACTGAGCTTGAATTTATTGTAAACTAAGTTAGTTTAAAAGGTGAAAACGAGGTCAGATTAATGCCGCATTCCAATAAACAACAAACGATTCGTTTTGTTTACGGAGGGTAAAATTTCGTTGAATTTTCAACGAGAAATTTACCGTTCGTAAGCAAAACCAATTGTTTTTTGTTTATTGGAACGCGGCATCAAAGTAGTAAAATTAATATAAATACTTAAAGGTCAAATCACGCTTTTAAGACAATTTCTATTGCGGACTGCCCAAAACCGGGATAGTAGGCGCTCCTTGGGGGAGGGCTTTGTCCAGCAGTGGCTGAGTAGGCTGATGATTGGATGGGAATTTATTATACATATTATTTAACAGAACCAACCAGTTTAGAAAATAAGGAGGAAATGGTTTGGAAAACAATGTTTCATTCAAGTCAGTACTATTGTGGGAGAGTTGCACTATGAAAATGGCTTCTCTCTTGTAAAATATTAATATCACTTTGAATGTTATTTTAATTTGTTTCACCAAAAATTTCATTCCAAATAATGTTTTATGTTGCATGACTCTATTCTAAGCCGTAGTTCTTAAATAAGGTGATATCAAAATTTATTATAATGACGAATCTACACAACAACACACTAATTACTAAAAGTCAAAACAATCACAAACGACTTCGAAACATCCTCCGTTACAACCTACTTACCAGAATGGTACCACAAAGTACGCGATACTTTTCTTTTCTTTACTTTTCTACCAATCGGCTAGAGAACTTTCATAGCGCGATGCAGGATTAGTAGTTGCTTCGTAGTTCAAATCAAATATGTTTTTTGCTGTATGTGGAAGTCGCCACAATACCATCATCGGTCACCAGATGCGTATAATGGTACACTACTAATGACACCATACTAAAAGTATAGGTAAATTATCATGTTTGTATCATTTTATTTTGAAACAGATCATAGTGTTGTTTAATACTTATAGTTTATGCATTCATTAATAATTTTTCAATGTTATTCGAGTTCGAGGCGGTTTTCTGTTTACAATGGTTTCTCGAAACGTCACGGAAAATCAAAACACCTTTTATTTAGGGCATGGTCTTACCAGACTTCATCAGAAAGCAAACAGCATACTATATTATGGTGTTTTAATTTGAATGTCATGGTTCAGATATATTTTTTCATGTCATGTAATCATATCCTTTATCATAATTCAAAAGATATATATGTAGCAAAAATCAAAAGTCTTATATCCGGACATGGGCCGACATTTACAAGCACTTAAAGTTTTCCCATAAATATTGACATACTTGTAGCTCTTCCATTCATAGTGAGAGTTTGTAGTTGACCCTTTTTTGTTGCTGTAGACTTCAGTGGTCCGCCAGATGTTATTTGGGAGTATATTTAGAAAGATAGTTTGTGTGTTTAAGTCTCTCATCCGTTTTTTAAGATGTGTTTAGCAAGTTTAATAGCCTATATTATTTGTTAATTTGTAACGGTATTAGTTTTTTGTAGGTTTTACAAATTTTGCTAAATTTTGTAAATTAGAAAAAAAAAACTGGATTACTCAAACCAAAACGTGCTTGTTGATTTGCTTTTCATCTACATACAGAGGGCATGCATGCATCCAAACAGTGTATCATTTCCACTATTTGATGTTCTAGCATAAATTCTGACTACTCATGGAGTGTGATTTCCCGAGACCATTACCATCAACGCAATTCCCAGTTCATCAAATACGCATCAACCAGTTTCGTGGTAGGCAGCAGTGATTTTTTTTTGGTGATTTGTTTTTGTAGCCGGTGTGGCGAGTAGGCGAGTAACCTTTATGCGTTAGAACGAAGCACAAGATCGAACGATCTACGTCACATATGGCGTGATGTCCACCACGTGTAAAGGATTAGTGCAGTAAGACCCGCCGATTGTACCCCCTACTCCCTATTGTACTACCAGCGCGCGCGCAATATGGTCCCCGCGCATCTTTTGTTATACGGTCTACGCCCACATTTAGAAAGTGCCAGGACCGAACCTTTTGTCAAATCGTGTCAAGCGTGAGTGGTTTAGGATAACCAACCTAATCACTTCACCAGTTTAGGATCCGTTCATTCAGACAAAGCATTTTCAGTAGCCCTTTACTTGTCACTTCCAATTATGAACCTGGGCTGGTAAAAGTTAAGGCCCCAAATGTAAAGTGGTCTAAAATATTCTTGCATGATTTGAGATGTAATAAACATGAAGGGAAACTACTTATAGATCTAGGTCTTTTTACACAAAGTGTGCCTGTAAAAAAATCTTAATATCCTTTTTCCTTTATCCGGCAGTGCCCTCGTCAAGTCAAGCAAAAAAAAACAGAGTCACAGCCGTAACATCTCCGTTCATCCGTTTCTCTCAATGCCATTTAAGGCATTTTAAACCCCCTGGTAACTTCGTTGTGGATAAAGTTAGAAGACTGAATTTTTAAAAACCAATAACTTGGGCACAATGTAACTAAGTATATTCCAAAATAACATTCAATTTGAACAAAAACTTTAAGAACTTTTGCAAGTTAAAATTCGTTAAGCTTCAAATTTGGAGCACAATTATTAGTGTTTAGCCAAGAAAAGCAAACTAAAGCATTCCACAATTTCAGTCCCCCCCAAAGACAAGGTTTTTTGATATACAAACTGCATAAATAACTGTGTAATCCTATGTAACAAATATAGGATTAAAAGGTTATTTCTGCATAAAATTAGTAATACTGCCTACCTAAATAGATAGATAGGTAGGTTAATAGTGGATATAGATAGGTACAGTATAGATAGGACTAACGATGTTTCCTTTAATATACCTACCTAGAAAATTGCCTACATGAGGTTCTTCTTTCAAAGATTTGGATATTCCACTCAGTCAGATTAAGCCAGCATGGTAAGCTGTCGATCAACTACTCTAATGCAACAAGGCCTTACCAGCACTGGGAACGTTTTATACACAGGATTAATATTTGTTATTATAAAAACCTTAGTAATCGCTTTTGTTCCCTTGATAACTGTATTAAAGACGCATTTTACAAAGACAGACGTATGAGAAAACTTATTTTAGTGCCCTATTCCGGGATTGTTAATGGCTTTATTTGATTGATATGCAAATTTCGTAGTTGCCTATATGTTTGTGTTTCCCCTCACGCTCTTAGCTCTGTCAGTCCCTCCCGTATAGCAAACTTTGTAAACTGCGAACTATAAACACAGAATGGATTTTCTGTATCGAACGTTTATCGTGTTTTTTATTGCTTTGTTTGACGTCGGGAATCGAACCCCGTTTACGAGGCCAGCTATAAACTAAGACGGTGAAGCTTTCCCGTTGCTGTTAAAATGTATTACTTAACGTTGTTAAGTTAACGGTCTTAAATATTTTTAACAGTACTATATTTTATTTCATGTAACGTCTATTTTATTATTCTTGTGCTGTAAAATGATAATAACTCCACTCCACATAATCATAACTCCACACATCTCACACACGGCTGTCTGGTCCCAAACTAGGCAGAGCCTGTACTATGGTAACCAGACTGCTGATAAACATACTTATATATTTCTAAATACATACATATTATAGATAAATTACACCCAGACACAGAACAAACTATCGTGCTCATCACACAATTATTTGTCCTGGGTGGGAATCGAACCCACGACCTCTGGCTTAGCAGTCAGGGTCACTAACCACTAGACCAACAGGCCAGTCGTGATTGGATAAATATATTGAAGATAATATAAGAAAGCGGTTAACCAGCACTGTTCTGTGTTGCACTGCACTGCACTGTGCTGTTCTCTGCTGGATAAGTTAGTGTCGCTAGATCTTTGAAGGGTAATAGGGTTGGCAACGCACTAGTGAAACCGCTGATGACCACCTGGTGACAAACAAACGTACGGCACTCCTGATAGTAACTAGCCTTCAACTAATACTATAAATGCTATAATTTATGTTTGTTTGTCACGGTTTAATCATGAAATTTTGCTTACAGGTTGCCAGAAAAAATACTGGTCCGAGAAATAGAAAAATAACTTCGAGTGAGGCCGCGCTCAAAAGCTAGTTTTACCTACTATAAATATTTGCAACATCAATGGTGTAACTCACGTGGTTCTGAGCTCTGACCAACCTTCGTTTATAAGACACACAACAATGTGCAAGTATTCTAAAGATATTCTTGGTTTTTCCGACAAGAGAAGATATTTAAGTTCTTAAGAA
Organism: Callimorpha dominula; assembly: GCA_949752705.1. Taxonomy (NCBI): domain Eukaryota; kingdom Metazoa; phylum Arthropoda; class Insecta; order Lepidoptera; family Erebidae; genus Callimorpha; species Callimorpha dominula. The sequence goes on along the minus strand of OX456995.1, from coordinate 21,347,509 downwards.
TAAATGTTAGTATTGCAATTTCACTGTTATCCTAACTAATATTTTAAATGAGCAAGTAAGTTTGCTTGTTTGTTCCGTTTTCACGTCTTTACAACTAAACCGATCATCGTGAAATTTTACAAAAACGTTGTCAGGGGTAAAGAAAAGTACATCATCCAGAAAAAATAATACTATTCTTGAGGAATAGTAAATTGATTAACAAAGACTATATTAACGCGAGCAAAGGGAAAAAGCTATAGTATAAAAATAACGAAGTATATCGTGTTGGATTGTTTTAGCGCACTCTCAACAGCTGTTAATAAACTATAATTAATAAAAATGACATCGTTTTCTGTCTTTAACAAAGGTTTCTAACGATTTGAGTATATTTTATGAAAAGGGAACTAATTAAATAACACGAAAAGCAATGAATGCATGGTCCATTTCTAGCCAATATTGTGCCGTATTTTTTGACCCATAATAAACCCAGATAATATTTTGTGATCGGAAAATAACGTAAAATATAGCCAAGCAAATATTGCTGTAGGCTCATCTCGTAAAATGCGATTTTTATGACTCTATCAGAAGTTTTCCCCCTTAAATTACACTTTTAGGGAAATTGAGTTGATGGGCAGTTTTTCCAATAAGGTAGTCTATAACTGGCATATTTTATGATGCAAATTTTGTGTTGACGTCGATCCTTTAACAGGAAATTTGCATAAAAGCTACAAATCGAACTACCCGGAAGAGCCGTATATTGGGGAAGATGTCACCACCTATTTCATCTGTGGAGAAAACCGGGAGCTAGAGGTCAAGTTTATCAACGTGTACCTCAATCTTACGGTTTTCTAGTGCCACTAAATTTAGTTTTTCTTTTTTAAAGGAATACTCGTAACGTGGGTCACACATTACTAGTATTCTTGTTAACGCGTGTGTTAGGAGGGTGTTCACGACGGAAGTGCACTGGGTGGGTTTCGAACCCGCAACCACTTGATCGCAAGTCCGACGCCTTAGCCATTACGCTATCGCCGCTTATAAATTTTGAGTTGAATAACAACTGGTTAGGATTGCATACAAACAATCTCAACACCAATAATTGTGCGATGCCAAAATGCTGTTTCCCTTTCTAAAGCTCTTTACCCATGAAGCTCTGATAACATATTTAGGTGTTGAAAAAGGTATGACGTGACGACAATGACGCATGTGCTCTTTTTGAAGTAAAGAGCCAACAGTTATTTTACGGAAGTCACGAACGAAAATAGCAATAATGTAAAAACCAGTAAGTACTCAACATAAGACTGAAAATCACTTTTCTTTAAATATAACTTATTTGTATGTTGCAAATCACCTGTTCAACTGTTAAAAATAAGCTTCTAATATAGACTTCCACAAGTAGCGGCCTTGCACCACCTTCATCCTCTCCCTGCAACTTTGATTAGGTCGTCGGTCTACTTAGCGAGGGGATATTTCATGCTGCGCTTTCTAGTGAGCGACGTGGATGACACTCGACGACCCTCCTTCACTGCTGTTGCTGTAAATTATTTGTGATTGGAATTGTTTCTCTTGAAAGTATATTTACAAGTTTATAAATGGAATACGGTTTTGTTCGTCAACAAAACCTCAGTCAAATATTACGTGTTTGAATGCTGGCATTTTAAAATATTTAACGATATTAAACAAATGTTGTATATTTAGTTAACGAGTTTATTTGTCTAAAGCCGTTCGTCTAAAGAGGTGAATCCTTTGTATGGAAACCACAAAAACCGAAACAAGTTGTTTTAGTATGAAACATTCATCTCTCTTTTTTCTTATAATATACGTTGTAGATAATTAGGTATAAATACAAGAATATTGTTTCTCTAACTGTTTTATGTGGCACATGAGAATAAAACCACAGAAATTTGTTTCAGAAAGTTATTATTAGTCATAGACGTAAGAAAAAGGAATGAAATATCATTTTCCACTAAAGAAGTAAGTAGAAGTAGGTAGGATTTTCATATTATAATATAATAATAACTCCACACATCTCACACACGGCCGTCTGATCCCAACCTAGAAAGACCTACTACCTACTATGGTAACAAGACTGCTGATAAACATACTTATATATTTCTAAATACATACAATTAGCGTTTTAGACACTTATTGCTTAAAAAATAATTACTTCAACGAAAACATTTATTTAAAATAATTACAAATCATCAACTATTCTAATACTAAAATGAATTTAAAGCGTAACTAGACAATGCCAGTGAACGTCCGTTCGATCCGATGGTCGCAGGCCGAGAGAGGCCGATGCCTGCCCGTGTCTCTGCTCGCCAGCTTGCGCGCCCCTCTCCGTCTCGTACCCGGCACTACCATCACGCCACTCTGACGTCACAACCGAAGACACGCCCCTTGGAGCCTATAAGTTAGCTAACTATACATATTATAGATAAATTACACCCAGACACGGAACAACATGATTGTGCTCATCACACAATTATTTGTCCTGGGTGGGAATCGAACCCACGACCTCTGGCTTAGAAGTCAGGGTAACTAACCACCAGACCAACAGGGCAGTCAATATTACCATCATCATAATCATCTGCCTACCCTTGTCCCAATTTTATTTGGGGTCGGTGCAATATGTTTTATTTTTTCATTCTACTCTATCGTTCGTCATTTCACTGCTTACTCCATTTCTAGCCATATCTTCTCTCACACAGTCCATCCATCTTTTCTTTGGTCGTCCTCTTCTCTTGTACCCGTCAACATCCAAACATAAAACTCTTTTCACTACATTTTGCTCATCCCTCCGCATCACATGTCCATACCACGATAACCTATCGCTCCTCAGCTTTTCATCCACTGGTGCTACTTTCAGGCTTCCTCTAATATATTCATTTCTCACCTTGTCCATCCTAGTCACACCACACATCCATCTCAACATTTGCATTTCGCCTACGTGCAGGCGTCTCTCATCCGTTCTCTTTGTAGGCCAACTTTCAGAACCATACAGGATGGCAGGTCTGATGATATAATATCACCATTTGAAATATTTATTTATTTATCTCTGTATTGTACACCAAGTGAGATACAATCCTAGCATAATGTAAACATTTAGGTTTAAGGATTTTTTGTCTGTGCAATGTCATGAAACTAAATTTATAAAATCAGTTTAGTTAGAAAATGAGTTTCGTTTTTAAATAGACTTTGAAGTGGAACTTCTTTAGAATCGTTGTGATTTGAAATTCGATGAAACAAAAAACTCACACTAAAAACATACAAACATTCATAAATTGGATTAAGCCTGCAAAAAAAATTAGATAGAATACAAGTATACAGTGTTTCCTATATATAACTTCGTATGCTAGCACGTGCCTTTGGCGCCTGCGTACTACAAAGCCTTCTTGTGTCTTTCACGTACCTATATCATTTTAGTGCATTTGCGTATTAAAATTCAGTGGTTAGTTAATTTGGAAGTTTCACTTCTGTGGTGTGTGAATTGCACACACAAACTTTTCTTTTGTGTTTTCCGCACTGTAAAATTATTATAAACAATAATAAAAAATATGTACTTTTTGGAATTTGAAAATCTGAATTTGAAAAAGATTAAAAACGCCCCTTCGTCTTGATGTCTTTTTGTTACACTATCTTTTCTAGAATTAATAATTACACCATAATTATATTATATATACAATATTATATATAAATATATTATATACAATATTATTTTAAACAAAATTTATTTTTAAAAACTTCTTGTAGAAAGCTAACATAAAGAAAGTGACATCCTTTGTAGAATATACCTACCTACATATTTACAGATTATTGATTGATTTATTGATTAATATACTTATTACCTACATATGTAGGTAATAAGTATATAGGCCAATAGTTAATACCAATTTTATAGTGCAGTAAATAATATTAGTTGGCAGTTGCACTATATTCTGAAGTACAACAATTAATTACAGCCAGCTGCCTCCTACAGAATCTATTGTAATTTACCTGTTAACTTGTACCAGCTGTAAGTAAGAGCCCCTTATCGATAGCGCTTTATCGGTGTATCTATTAATGTTGAAACCGACACAAAATCCTTCAAAGGTATGTTTTCGACTACCTGAGAACCTAAATATTGTTTAAAGAATAAAAAGAAATGCAACATGAACATTTACGTATGTTCTCACAAAGAAATCGTGAGTGTATTTTTTTTTTTTTAGAAAATGAAATGATGAATGATTGATATCACTATGTTCAATGATTTTCAATCCCCCTGTAACTTCATTGCGGATAAGTATGTATCTGAATTTTCAGAGACAAAGAGAATATAATAGGTCTGTACCCAAATTACGACCAATTTAAACCGGTAGTTTCAAAACTTTTACAATCATAAGTTTCTTAATTTTGTCACTGACTTCCTTATTGACCGATCATCAAAATGCTAAGGTACTTCTGTACCTTAGCATTTTGATGATCGGTCAGTACTAGAAAGTAGACACAGAAGTTTCAAATTTTAAACACAGTAGTGTTTGTAATCATATATAAGAGATATGCGATTACAAACTTACTTTTGCAGTGCATACAATTTTTCTCACTTATACGTCAAAAGTCACAAATTAACGAAGATTTCTTTAATACCTTTGCCTACAAAAAGAATGAGATACTATCAAAAACACCTAACTTGTACACCTGTAACTTTTTTACTCACAACTTTTTACCGTAGAAGAACTTCGTTGCGATACTTGCTTTTTTGATGGGATCTAAATTTTGAGATGCATTTTTTATGTGACAAGAACTGAACAAATAAGGATTACGATGTACAAAAATTGATAAGCGCGCGTCTGTTATAGTATGGATATCTGATGAGAAAAGATGAAAGGAATAAAGGATACTCCCCAAGTAGAGAAAAAATACAATAAAGATGGATTATCTGTGTAGACTATGACACGGGTAGAAACACAGGGGCAGAACGGGAGTCAGTATGGTGATGAAGCGGACAGAAACGTGTTGCGATGAAGTTCATTAATTAGGTTGTATGAAGATGTTCAAACTTAACATTATAAATCTATGTCGAAGCTTAGTTAGTAGTAAAAAGCCTATAAGTAAGAAAATAGATTTCGACACTAATGTAAATGTAATATGCACTTACTTACTGTTACAAAATTGTTAAGTCTTACACCGAAGTTTACCGCTTGACTACTCTTGAAAGTTTCCAAGTCCTTATATTTATCTTGTAACAACGCTGACCATCATAAAACCAAGCGTTCACAACTTCGCCACAGGTTCTAAGTTTTTTTTTGGAGTTGCAGCACTTGATGCTCAGGAATATAAGAGAACTTTGAAGAACTATGCAAGGTAGAATCTTGGTGTTAGAATGGCCAGATTTAACAGAATTAATGAAAGCTTCAAAATTAATTGAGATGTGTTTTGTAATTGCCAAATGTATATAATTTGCTAACAAGATTATAAAGATACTAAGGTATTGAAGTCATTTTCGATGTCTATATGATTCTAAAACGAAATAACGTTTTGTTCTGCCTCGGCACTGAACAAATTATAACTTTGTACGAAGGTTCTAATACGAGTATAGGTAATCATTGTCGATTAAAAACAATTACGATACGTCATATATTTTTTTACTTTATTCTATTTTATCTCAGATGTGGTTTTGATAAAGACAGTTTTTGATTTGGCTAAACAAATTAGGGATTTTTTTTTCACTGCATTCACGCCCAGATTCTGTAAGGCTAATCAACGCAAAAATTAACTAATCGAGTGTCAAATCTCTTGTCATGTATATATGTAGCTTAGCTTATAATATGTCATAAGTCAAATTTTTATTATTTCAAATAATTTATGTCAAATACCATTCGAATGTTCAATGAAATTGATCATAGATTGGTAATTTTTTCTTTGATCAACGTGTCAGAAACTCGAATTGATTTGACACTACTTTAGTTGAATGGTATTTTGATCAGCCTTTCAGTACACACATACAAGTGGCTTCAAAACAAAACCCATGAATCCTGTGACAAGCGGCAGTACACGACAGTAATACAGCGCCACATGTATTCATACTCGAGTAGGTACATGATGGATGGATGGAATGATTACGCGCCGGCTTCGTAAATTTCGGTCATTTATAATGTAGATCACAACGATGAAGTTCCTACATGATCAACGATTTACTAATCGTTTTAGCTCTGTTGTTTTGGTTCACCGTGCGAGGGCATGTTATCCTAACCTAAATGTCAGTCCCATTTAGTTTCTAGTTTACAAACTCGCATCTACCAAGTTTCATACATCGACCAAAAGTTGAACAGGAAGTAGTTCAAGCCTAGTCTCTACCATCTACTATGAGTATATCTATAACTACTGTAGTTTATTTTTGAGAGGTTTTAATATGATATCTGAAAAACACATTTCCCCCAGATCAGAGTGACTCAAGTGGCGAACCATCTCTACGCTACGTTTAAAAATTTTCAGTCCAATAATATCAGCGCCTTCTCAACAACCACATATCTTTTTTAAATATTTTTTTTTTCTTCTTTGAAGGTTTATTACTGGTGATTCAAGGGTCTCTTGCTTTGTTAGAAGTGCGGGAGTTGATGTAGAAAGAGTAGGACTTGAAATAGGTTTATGAGAAAACGAAGCATAACAGTTTAGGAGAAAGACTAAAGAATGACTTGGGTGACTAAAAGCAGTCAAGGCAGTCGGTAAGGTAATTAGACCAGATGGAAATACTTTACCTACTCTATAGTTCTACACCGAATTCGAATTGACACTCATAGTAATACCGTAAAGAGTAGTGGCAAGTATATAGTTTAGCCTCCTTAGGCTAAAACTGACACCGGTAGAAGTTACAGCAGTGTTATTGGGACAAATTTGAAGTCGTCAAGTTTGTAAGTAGATCCAGTTATGTGGTGAACTAGCTATTGTTGTAAGTTTATCAGGTGTACTCAGATACCTTTGTTTAAGTTGGGCGCTTAAATAATATGATGGATAGACAGAAAACGTGGACTGTCATGAAGTGGCGGGGCATGGATATTCAGCATTATTTCCAGATGTAAGAAAGCATAATTGGCCCAAAAAAGAAAACACGTTTTTACTTAAATAGGTAACATGTTTTACCATTAAGCAATTTTTAATATGAACTCTATTGAACTGTATATAATTTTAAATTTAAAACTTAAAACGCCATTAATATTGATGATTAGTGTTCTCAGGAACCACACCTTTAAAAATTAAATAGAATTTAAATTACCGTTAATCATCAGTGCGATTGTTTATTGTATTACATCAATTTCAAGTACTTTCTAAAATTTTAAGTGACAATGACCATGATTTTCTTTGAATCGATTCAGATGCGATCTTCTTACTTGAAATGTGTTTTCAATTCCAGCTGAAATACCTTCCAATCAAGTTCAACATAAATTTACGCTATTAATGTTTTTCGCAATTTTCTGCAATCCAGTAGTTTGGCTAATAATACACTGGCCATAAATTCCCAGGGGTGTCGTAAAGGGCGGCTAATCGATTTTGTCTATCGCAGGGGCAGCTACGGCCTCCTATGGACGCACTGATAACATCGACCTGTGTTTGATAGCGCACGTCGGTTTTTTATTACCTATGTGTTTCTTATTATTTATATTGTGAAATGGAATAGGTGTTTGTCTTTCAACTCACCTGATGGAAAGTGACGATGAAGACGAAGATGGCACAGGCCTATCGAAAAGAAAGCTATTCACTCTACACTTGAAGGTTCCAAGATTATAATTGACTGGAAAAATAGACGCAGGCAGTTCGTTCCACACTTTGGCGAATCGAACCAAAAAGGAGCTGTCAAAGCGTTTAGGTTACTTTTTGGTGTTTCGACAAGTTCGAAAGGATGATCCCTATAGAGTCTCGCTAAAGGCTATGTAGTTCACTATTCGTGAGCACATCGTCATTTATAAGCCTAGGGACTCTTCGGTCAAAAGAGTGTTTCAGCCAGTTTCAGTTTCTTAGTGAATATTTATGTTTATAAAGTAATGAAATTTTGATAATACCTTTATATTCGTTATAGTAAATGCGTTGCTTTATTTGTTGATTAAAAACTTGACTAAATTTTGGTACAAAGGCGAACTAGGCGGAGCGGACCCTTGGGCAGTGATTGGTAGATTGACAACCTTGTGAAGATTTTTTATTTTATTTTTATAGTATAGGGGAGAAACGAGCAGACGAGTCACCTGATGGTAAATGACTGCCGCCGCCTATGGGCACCTGTAACTCAAAGAGTCACTAGTGCTTTGCCGCCCTTTAAGGTGGGAGTAGGAGAAGAGGAGGAGGGGGGGGAAGAGTGGGAAGAGGGGGGAGAGGGGAAGGACGGGAATAGGGGAGAGGGAAGGGTTAGGGTCTCCGGTAACATCACTCACGCAGCGAAATGCAATGCAAGCATTGCTTCACTGCCGGTTTTCTGTGAGGCTGTGGTATCGAGTGGAGTCGAGCCGGCCCATACGTGCCGAAGCGTGACTCTCCCACGTCAAATGCAGGTAAAAATAGCTTCAAGTAGCAGGACCAATCAAGAAACTTAAGATTAACCTATTATATACATATCCGTAGACAGATAGTGCGTATTCTATATAGTTAATAGACACAAATGACAGCGGCTTACAGGCTGTTACCAATACACAATCCTAAATCCAATTGACATGATGTTTTGTAATTTTCTTTATAAAATGGTTGGCGTGATCGTTTACTATCAGTTATCACTTGTTTTTACAATAGAGAGGTAGCGTAATAGTCGACGTGGGGCGGTGCAGTTGGCAGAACGGTTTGATACTTTTAATTACCACTGTAATCCCAATACAATTACTCATTAAGACCGTTCATGCTTTGCAATGAGATGTAATTGGAGCGGACTCATTAAGTCCGGAATAAATTCTGTGTAAATGTGTTTTGTACTTTAAATACTCATTTACAATGATGGCCCTCAGGTTGCTTTTATGATTGGGCTGGAATGTGTCGTATAAATAAAGTGCTGTGTTTATTTAGGTCTTTATTTGAATACGACGCAAGCCGTGTTACTTGAGATTGTAGACTGTTAAAATTGAATACCTCTTTCTTATACGTTAGTTCGTATTAAAACGTGTGAGGGCCCTTGACTTGGTCAATGTTTTGTTCATTCGGTTGTACCTTTAGTAAATAAGTCATATCTGATCTAGAAGTTTTATCAAAATGACAAACAATCCGAAATGGCACTACGCCGCACCGAGTGTTGTGGGTTCAAATCCCACACGGGACAAAAATTTGTGTGATCCACAAATAGTTGTCTCGAGTCTGGGTGTCTTTTGTGTCCGTTGTTTGAATGTTTGTGAAGCCCCCACGACCCAGGAATATCCCTAATGCGGGAGTTGCCATTAAAAAAAATTACACGTATTCAATTATATTATATGTATAATATTTTGGGCTGATGTTACGACTAATAGTAAAATGTTAGAGATGGTTATTCTTTCTTGGCATCCTGGCAATATTTATGTATGTATAGTAAAATTTCAAATCATTTATTTCTTAACAATATATAATTGTGTTGAAATGTACAAAAAATAATACCTATCACAGAACATTAATCAATAACAAAAAAATAAATTAAAATCATTAAACATTAATTACATATAAATTAAATAAAGTCATCTTAACATATCTAAATGAATTTTTTAAGCCATAATAAATATTGAAAGTATTAAAAATTATTACAAAAAAATTTAAATGTCATTTACAAAATTCATCAAGTGAGTAGAAACACCCGTCTACAAGAAATGCCTTGAGTTTCGACTTAAATGCCGATGTATAAAGCGTGCTTCTAATTTCTAAGGAAAGTCTATTATATTATCTTACTGAGTTGTAGTACGAGCTATGTTTGGCAACATTCAGCTTAGGTGCTATCATGGATGGCAAGTCAAGTCTTCTTGTGCTTTCCCGTATAAATCTCTTTATTATTTTTATATTTATATATATTCTTGGAAAAGTTGGTGAGCAAAACCGTTAAGATTTTTAAATCCTTAAAATATTGTTTACAAGATTTCTTAACACATAACAGGCAGAGTGAATACCGGCCTCCAAACTAGCCAACTCATTTTTCCAATTTAGTAAGCAGTCAACTTGTACACCTAGAAATGTAACCCCATCTACTGTGTCTAAACGATAACCATTAAGAGTGCAAAGTAGCTTGTCTGAATATTTACTCGTAGATTTAAATAAAATTAAGTTTGATTTTTTTGCATTTATAGTGAGACAGTTAAATGTAAACCATGTGTCATCTAAAACTTCGTTAACTCTTTGGTTTAGGTTATTTATAGTGCTACTGATAGTTATCAGCAGATATAACTGCATTAGTGTCATCCGCGAAGACTGTAAGATTTACATGGTCAGGCATTTTATTGACTACATAACTAATGAAATCATTGATAAAAATAATAAATAAAATAGGACCGAGTGTGGAACCTTGGGGAACGCCTGTTTTAATTTGTATAAGTTTTGATTTGAAATGGTTTTCACATTTTCTTCTAGTTGACCCAGTTTGTTCGTAGCTTTCAGTGCTGATCTCTACGTACATGTGCCTATTTTGCAAATACGATGTAAATAATTGTTTTGCTAGACCTCTGATCCCGTAATGATCAAACTTTGCGATTAAAATTTCATGATTGACAGCGTCAAAAGCGGAACTTAAGTCAAGGAAAATTCCTGCCACTTTTAACTTATGGTTTAACTTAATTTTTATGTCGTTAAGTAGAGTATTAATAGCATCTTGTGTACCCACTTTCCTTAAGTAACCAAAATGTCTCAGATTTATAATATTATTTAAACCCAAGTGACTTACTAATCTTTTTTTAATAATATTTCAAATATTTTTGATTTAGTGGGCAGCAAAGAGATCGGTCTATACATGTTTGGATCATGTTTAGAACCTTTCTTAAGTATGGGAACAATTCTGGCTATTTAAACTGATCCGGATAAATTCCATCTTGAATACATTTATTAAAGATACAACTTAATGGCTCCGCTAGTAAATCTATGTTGTCCTTAATAACAGCGACGGGTACGTCATCATAACCACACGAGTGCTTGCCTTTCATTTTTCTTAAGACTTCCTTTGGGCTAACCATATCTGTACTCATGTCCCTTTCAATCCTATTTGTGTTTTCAAGAAGTATTTTTAAAGCTATATTACAGGTAATATTGTTCGCATTAGCTTTGTTAAATGTTGAAGCAAATAAATCAGCAATTTCTGAAGGATCCGAGACATGGGAGCCATCACAATTCAAAGAATAATTCCGTTTTTCTTTAGGCTTTATATTTCTGTATTTATTAACTATAAGCCAAATGTCTTTAGAGATGTTGTCCGATTTAGCTAATGCTCTCTTCACTGCCATTTTTTTAGAATTTCACAAAACTCTCCTGTATATGTTTATGTATTTATTTCTGTACGTCACTAAGGAGCTGTCAATGTTGCTTTTTACACAAAGAAAACGTTTCATTTTACTTGATGTTCTAATTCCTTTTGATACCCACTTAAGAGTATTCTCCTGTTTAGAAAATAATTTAACTTTTTTTTCCTAAAACTATCACAGAAATATTCATTAAATTTCTTGATAAATGTATTCGGAGCATTTAAGTCGTTATCAAATAGAAATTGCCGAAACTTATTATTATTTTTTGTGTAAACCTCCTTTTATAACCATACCTATATCTACTATATCAATTTTTTAATTTATTATTGCTTTGAATTGATTGACATATCATCTCTGCATGGCCGTCAGCCAAGCCATTGTGGTCAATTATGCAGTCTACTATTTTGTCAATTTCAAGGGTCGTTAGAACGTTGTCCAAACACGAAAGCTGTTCTTTACGTATAAAAGTATGTTCATTTAATAAGGGTCTGAAATTATAACTAGTCAGTAAATTAAGAAATTCTGTCTTTGTTTTTTGTTTCAACTAATAGATCAATATTAAAATCTCCAAATATAAAGCACTTCTTGTCAAATAGGTGTTCTAATAGTTTTTCAAGCATATTCATAAAAACTTCGAGATTTGGTTCGTAGGGGCTACGATAGCAACAAATAACATAAACGCCGGATTGCAAATCCTTAACGCCGCAGATCTCAAAAGCATCTTTTTTATAAAAAAAATTGCATATAATCAATTCTTCACTTTTAATATCATGTCGAGCAAGTCTTAGTGAGCCTCCTCTCGTTTTATTAATTCTACAATTATATGAGACTAAATTAAAGTTAGTGAAATTAAATAATTTAGCAAGAGACTCATTAAGGAAGTGTTCAGTAAAACATATATAATGCATAACAACGTCCTGCTCATTAACATACAATTCAAATTCATCCTTCTTATTGCTAATGCCACACACATTTTGATGGAAAAAGTTTACAGATATATAATTATTGACGTCTATAACAATATCATTAGTGTTTCTAACTGATTTCGGAGAGGCATTGCTATTAGTCACGAAAAAGGATTTCATTGTTAGTATTCATATCAGGGTGCTTGGAAGAACTTTGCAAGCACGAGGTAGGTGATTCTCTGTCATTGCCATTGTCTAGGATGATTTGTGTACTAACATCCCTATGTTGCCTAATAGTAATCACTATGTTGTTATGTTCGCACCTCATACTGTTATTTTGGTATTTAATTTTGTAACCAACATGAAGAATCTCTCTGTGTATTAACTGACATGCTCGTAATATATTAAAAAAATTAACACTGTTATGATTCTGATCCAATTTAAGAAATTTAGAACAACGATTGTTGTTGCATATCAGTTGCAACATATTATTCAATTTGTACACATTCAAATACTTATTATAATAGACTTTACACACTAGGACATTTGTATTTTTTATATTTTGTAAATACCAATTAAGGAATGTTCATAAATTAAGAGGATTTTTGTCATTTGAACCACCCATGATCACTATAAAGTCCGAATCCGTAAAATCCTTACAAATGGTTACGCATGAACTTACAATTTCACTTAGGGGTGCATTCCGTTTTATTATTGAAAACACTGTAAAAGAGTCACTTACAAAGTTTTGCAATAACTTTCGCACGCTATACCCTGATTGGTCCGCAAATATAGCAATTTTATGTCTGACTTTCATTGTAGTTTGTTGTAGTTCCGAGTCTAAGTTTTGATGTGCTGTTGTGAAGCTATCTGTATCGTTCTGTCCTTGTAGTGACTTCCCTGAATGCAGTGAGCTAGTAACCGTAAGCATTTTCTGTTCCTCAATCACCATTCTGTTTAATGGGCTCTGTGTCTGTGTGCCTTGACTGATTTTCGTTCTGGTTGCAGTTCGTGTTATTTAGCACGGTATTTTTGGGTACTTTTAGGGGTATACAGAACGGTGCTCTTTGCTGCACCGTTCAAATCATCAACAGTGGCATTAAAAGTAATAGTTGTATTTAATTTCTCTTTTGAATCTATTGTGTGTTGCGTAACGTCCTTAGTTAATGTCATGAGTGAACCCATTTTCATAGACACTGTTTGATTACGTATTTTATGTTGTGGTGAAAAGAATTTGCTTGGTGTACTATATTCATTATTTGAATGTACCTGTAATCATTAAACAGTTGTAGTCATTAAACAGAAAGCGGCGTGCTTCTCGAGAAACGGAGTAAGGTTCGCTTTCCTCTATGTGGACGAGATCAAATGAAATACCGATAAAGACTAGTCGATTTGAAGGAAGGATTTGAAGGTTTGCCGTCTCTATCAAAAACAGGTTTGATGTCGGGAACATCGTATGGTTTTAGTCAGTGTAACTATAACATAATTGCTTCGTCATCCATAGAGTATTCCCCCACGAAAAAGGTCGTCAAAACTAAGGGGGATGGAGTTCGCAAAGCACTAGTGACAAGATTGATGCTGCAAGCGTTTACAATTAGGTTAGTCATGTCAAGCACGTGATATTGTCGAGTAAGTCATATAAAAATACATTTTATGAAAAAATACAAAATTAAACTTTATCGACCTCGAATTAGTTTATGCTGGAGAATAAAATCTGAAGGAGTCTCATTAGGGAGAACGTGTGTACTTTTTTTTTGGTAAACAATCGTTCGTCATAAATGATTTTGAAATATCATCTATTATTTTTGTTTTAAGCATTCTTGACAAATATTAAGTTAAATCAATTTTTCACAAATTAATTCTTTTAAACTTTTTCAGAATTTTCGTTGTAAAACCGGATAAAACCGTAAGCAGCAACTAAATATATATTTTATTTAAAATAAAAATTGAATTATTTGCTGTCGAAAACTCCTGTGTACAGCGCCGATAGCTATTTATTTTCACGAAACTGGGTCAAAGCTTAACGTACTCCTTTATTTATTTTTAAAGATAATGTCCCTTTGATGATCCGCCCTGTATATTAATTCAAATGTAAATAATGGCGTGAGATTCACAGATTTTCCTTACAAAAACCCCTTGGAAATACAGTGGCTTTAAAAAATAGGGCTTTGTACGAGCAACCGGCCCAATAACAAACGAATTGCTTATAAATATTAAAATATTGAAATTTGTTCCATTATGCAGACAAAACCGAGTACCAACAAAATATCCGGACGTTACGATGATAAACTGGTTAAATCTGGTTAATACACGTCTTACTCGATGTTAAATGTACTTTACTTGTAAGCCTTTCTGACTCGGTCTCCTTCGTGAACTTACGGAGTCGATTATATTTTTTTAATAGATAATTATAACAAGAAACAATTTAGATACATACTAAAATTTTGGGTTTGTTATCGGCCCAATGGCCAGTTAAATTGTAAACAAAGTACACAAATCATCTTTGCCCGTTCAAGAAGTCTTAATTTACTCGTGCGGTGTAATTAATGGGCCCAGCTGTGTAATATCTCAGGCGATGACTGATACCGCACGGTGTGGGAGGTTACGTTGCGGCTGTACGTAATTATGTTTCGTTTAAAATATTGTCTCGTTCATTCACGTAAGAGTGACATGTAATAATAATAATAATACTCTTTATTGTACACCAGGTATTAAAAAAAACAAAGAGCTTACAACTATAGTACCTATTTTGTACAATTGGCGGCCTTATCGCACGAGGTAATCTCTTCCATACCTATAATACCTATATATATGTAAGATACTCATCAATAATTAACACGACCGACGATACGACGTTCAAACCTTCAAGAAAAGAGCGTACCCCCACCTGAAAGGCCAACACTACACTTGTGACTCTTGAGTTGCAGGTTTCCAGGGGCGGCGGTAGTTATTTACCATCAGGTGACCTGTCTGCTCGTTTCCACCTTTACCATAAAATAGAACACTGACTCGGCAGGTTTGACAGCTAGGGCAGTTCTAAAGATAAGTTTAAAGTTTACCTTAATCAATCAATCGTGTTTACTTCACACATATAGCAAGAACTAACTGACCTAGTTTAAAATCAATTTAATCAGGCTTCCCTTTCCCAGTCACACATACGTTCACATACATACATATACACCATCCCACAAACTTGAACTCACAATACTCGGTACACAGTACGGCCGGGGGTCTGAATACTGTCATTTAATAATCAGACATTTTTGATAAAAATATAAGAGAATAAATAGATGGTATCCGAGTCAACGGATGATATGATTCAATGTGGAATTATTAGGACGATAAACGCTCCAAAAATTGGTTTTGGTTTTTGTATTACAATATATTTCGGTTATACACATCACATTTAATAAAGCAATACAATTTGTCGGATAAGTTTTACTAGTAATACTTACCTTCTTTAAATAAACCTTTGCCTCCCTACATACACAACAAACATTTGACGCCATTACCTCTAACTGTGGGCGTAGTAGTAACTATTATGCGTAGGCTAAAAACTTAAATTGGCAGAGTCTATTCATTGTAGGTAAACAAATGACGGCTTTGTTTGAACGAATTTGTGTAAATTAAAGGTTTGTCAAATATACACTAAGCATACATTTGATAGCTACTTTCGCATGGAAGCTGAGGTTAAATTCAATAGATTATTTAAAAACTGATTCATTTGGTCACATGTGGTTTTATGTTAGAAGGTAGATTTATATTTTAATATATGTGATTTTGTTATTGATGAAAATATATTTATTGTATACGAATTTAGTCGACTAGCTCATATAGGGTTAAGTATAACTATTCATAGCCCGTTGCAGGCCACTAAAATGAGAATTTGATGGCTGTTAGGCCTGACGCCCATTTATTTAGGTCAACGTAGCGTCTTCTACAGGAGATATCGGAGAACTGTGTGTTAAGTTTGTAACTTTTCTTATTTAATTCTTATTCATGTTTTTTAAATTCGCAAAATATAATGGTATACTATTTTGACGATACAAATAATATGGTATATAACTTTGCTATACAGATATTTAATACACAAATAAACCTTCGTGGATGACTCATTTAAGTATCATTGCATCGTCTTCATTAGCCAACACGTCGTCAACAGAGTGAGACACCAACAAAGTGAAGAAAAATAATTATTTCTCAGCTCTAATTTTTGTATTATAGCTTAGTTTACGTTTCAGATTTATTGCAATACGTCATTGATGTTGTCATGGCATAATTATTAGACCCACTGGCTGGATTAGAAAGTATTATTTTTTTATTAGTTTCTGATACGTCTAATTAGTGTTGTCGCGGTGGCAGCATAGCAGATCTTAGCATGCGAAAAGTCCAATGCGTATCATATATACACACAAACACATAAACGAATGTGTTTGTGGGCTCACAATTATGTTTCCACAGTTGTAGGATGCCAAAACATCAACGGCTCGGTCATTGACCCGTAGATGTAATGTTTTATGAATATTTTTCCGTTCATCTGCGGGTTCTGTGTTGGAAATACGTCACATTCCGCTCCAAATATCCCTGAGTCTGACATAAGGTTACACATAGCATTCCTGTCAACGTTCATTCGCTTTTTCGTTCAGTTTTATGTTGTTTTAGTTTTGGATTTAAAGGCGTGATAATTTATGTACCATTTTCTTTTGATTAAACTCATTCAGTGGTATCATTTTATTTTTAAATACCATTCCTTGATAATTGTTTAGATCGTTTTCGTCGATCGTGAATGCTCTTATTATTTCTTAGAATTGTATGTTAAAATCCATAAACATTATACTATGTAAATATTTTTCATTTATCAATGGAATTGAATGGAGTGAACTATTACTGATCACTCAGAAACAAAAACATGAGGAGTCACTAACATGAAGAAGAAATGTCCTTAATATCAAATCGTCAACTGTTTAGGAAACTTTATTAAACTTATATTTTAACCTTAAGAGTTTAGTTTTATATTAGAACATGTTATTTCTATTTGTATAATAATTTTTTGCTATGTGTTACATTGAAAATAGACTTAAAAACGCCGCTATGTTATCATTTGTACCACATCCCATATTACGATCAGTTTACTGACAGTCACATAATTGCACAAGCACAACACACGTTGAGCATTCTTTCACAAACACATAAGTAGATTGTACAAGCACGAGATGTAGTAATATTTATATAGATATAATATAATATTTATTTATACATTAATTAATTAGTCATTTTGGCAGCTCAAATATAAAAAAAAAAACATTAGTATGTTTATAACAGATTCACATTGGGAGTTGCCACAGAAATATCAATAATTATTGGTATTTCTGTGATAATTATATACGAACATGTTAATCGTACTTTTTTGCGCACTTGGCCACTGTTTGGATTAGATTAAAGGTATTGTCTTATGTGTTCAATTTCTATGATTAGGTATTCTCTATAGCAGTTCCCGCTCGATTTCGCTCGCGTGTACATATTTATATATTTTACGCGGAACCCTAATTCTTTTTCCAAAATAGAAGTAGCCTAAGTTACTACCACCACACCAATTACCTGCTAGTCATGGTCATTTGGTGGTCGGTCTCCCCGTTCTGGAGATTGACCGGAACAAACAGACAGAGAGATAAAATTTGAAAGAAAAAAAAAGAACTGATTTCTAGGCATAGGCATCGTGTAAATGACTGTATTAGGTTAAAAAAACCCTTTATTTTGATATTACAAACATACTTCAATTTTATTTATTTGTATTGATTGAGTTAACATATTACATTACAACGAACAAACTGTAAACAGAAGGTGTATTTTGGGTAGGGTAGATGTGTATTCGTGTTTTTTATTTATTTTTTGTAAATGCATGTTTATTTTTATTCTTTTGTTTTTTATATATTTTTTTTTGTTAAATTTCTCGGCATGGATTTTATGTTCATGCCATTCATAGGTATAATAAGGTAGGTATGGAAGAGCGGAGGCTCCTGGCACAGGCATTCTACATGCTTAAAAGGAGTCTCCAACAATAAATGTATTAATGTATACCTGTGCTTATGAAATAAAGTTATTATTATTATTATTCTAGCTACTGGTACGTATGTAATCCAATCGACAATCTGAAAGTTCATAATCAGACTTAAAAAAAAAATCGGTATAAAATAACTGACTTCAATGCGCCTACATCATGAATATCATGATAAACGTAATAAGCTGTATTCTTCATTCATTAATTGTTCATTCATTACACTTAAAGATGGAACATTTTCTTCTTAAATGAGACTAAAAAATTCAATTAAAAAAAGAAATAATAAAATCGCTTTAAATATAACGAACATATCGCGTAACATACATACAAGAACCTCTTCCTTTTTTTAAAGTTGGTTAAAAAAAAATTTAATTATCCGTCGCGGGAATTCAAGCCTTTTTTCTAGCCAACTTAATTAGCTTCGACTTCCGCTAAGAAACTTAAGTTCCATGTTGCAATGTTCTCGTTTAGTTTCCCTTTGAATGTATTCATGTAAAATAATCATCCTCGTCGTCTTCCTACCCTCATTCCTTTAATTCGAGGAGGGTCTTTCATCTTCACATATTTCTGTCACTTGCTGCTGCTTACCTTTAAGCCTTTCTCATCATAATGTATTTTGCCACATTGTTATGAGAAAATATAGACCTGAACTTTTCGTATAGATTTAGTTTTAAAATTCTTAACCAGTTAAAATAGATAAATCATCAATTATTTACTTCCATATTTCCTAGGTTGTTCTATTTAGTGATCAGTAACTCCGACATGACAACTCTATAAAACTATTTTTTCGTCAGCACCCTTTCTTATACATTCATTCTTCAAGAGCTATAATTTAGAATATTTTACACACTCTAATGAATATTACCATCAACTATTAATTATATCGTGTATATTATATCGTTCATTATATTGTGTTCTTTTAAATTTTATTCCATCAACGGCAAAAAGAAGTACACAGCACTTCACGGTACATTACCCACCGGGGACGCCAAGCCGCATCGGCTCACAGTGCGCTGAACGCATTGTATACCTCCCACAATAGTGCCGTAATGGATTACTACCACCGTCCTTGTTTACTAATAGTCCTAATAGGTGTTTCTGTAAAACTAACCTAGTTAAACTTTTTAATGTAGATATTAAAAGGAGGTTTACTAGCTTAGTTTTATTACGCCATAATGAGTGCTCGTGATTTGAGTGAGAAATAATTGCTCTCGTTTGCTATAAAAACTTTTATATAATCATCAAAGCCATATTCCTAAACAATATATTGTTGAAATTGATAGAAATATATTGATGAAAATTTCAGTAGACATTATAATGTCTACTGAAATTTTCATCACTTTGAACTCATATATAATATATATATATATATTCTGTTTTATTAAGATTTCTAGCTGTGAAAACTTATGGAGTAAAGTCAGCATGACGTAGGTTTACAGGAAAGATTATGAGTTGAATGACAGGAATAGAACAGTACCTTGTAGACCGATACTCGAGCTCTGGTTGTTGATGTTGTCTATCTGGAGCAAAAAATACGGTGTGAACCATTGCATATACACTACCAATCTGGGAGTTTTAAGTAATTTTACACATTTTTTATCCAAGTAAACGGTTACACACGAAAGATTTCAGAAAAAACAAGAATATATTTCCTCTCAATGCAGGTGGTAGGTCCACAACATTTAATGTTATTGCTATGACAAGAACAGCAGTTTCTACCTCTTCGAAGGGATCTCTTGTATCTTCTGCTAATCAGAGAGGTATGGCGAGAAACAACTACCTAAACTACCCAAAATGATTGATATTTACGCTCAGCAGACAAAAAGAAGCTTTCTATTGTTAGAGCTGCACCACAGTTTGTAGTAATTTACGATGTTTATTTACCCCTGAGTTTTATAATGAAAATAAAATATCACTTAAAAAAAGAAACAAAAAACGTGTGATGAAAATTTGGACAGCCAATTTTTACGTTTGGTTAAGTCGACGCTTTCCTGCAATAAGTCGGTAAGTAATGTGCTGTTATGCACTTCTTATTGTTATGTTAAATCAGCATCTATGGGTCGAAATATACAATCATAATAATAAGAACTTCACCCATCTTACACACGGGCGTCTGATCAAAAACTAGGCAAAGCCTGTACTATGATAACCAGACTGCTAATAAACAAACTTATATATTTCTAAATACATATAATCATATATATTATAGATTAATTACACCCAGACACAGAACAAATTATCATGCTCATCATACCATTATTTGTCCATGTAACTGTGATTTTTTTTTACAATTTTCATACAGATAATTGCAAAGATATTTGAAATAAAAAACAGTTCAATATTTATTTATTTACACTTTTGGTACATAGGCGGACTTAATGCTTAAGGCATTCTCTACCAGTCATCATCAATATGTGCTTTACTATTAAACTCTGTAGTAGCACTCATAATTTCTCGTAATTGTGAACTCCCCTATTACCTATGAAACCCTCATCTAATTTTGTACTTCAATTTGAAAACTATTAAGGAAAAATGTTTTGCAAACAAATACGTCCTCATGATTTAAGGGTAAATGATATTTTACTGTTTGATCGTGAAGTGTGCGTTTGTTTCTACGTTCTAACGTTAATATTTCATTTCATTTAATAGTCTTGACATGTTTACTTAAATAAAACCATTGAAAATGCTGACCAACAAGGTGTCGTAACTTTATAGTCATAAAATATGCGTTGCCTCTCAGACAAACTAAATTTTTCCCCACAGCCCTGTTTACACACGCCCTAAATATTTTTAGAGTACTTTTTTTGGAGTAACATTCTTCAAAGGCCACTGCTGCACTGCACTGCAAACCACTGTTATTAAACTGATGTGACATTGTGAGGAAGAATAATAAAGGATTGTTATGAGTATATTGAATGGTTATATTAAAAAGTTGTTGTCAAATTTCCTGAAACAACATAGTATTTTATCTTTACAGTATTTTATGCCCATTTAGAAATACTCGAAACATTTGGGTAGGATATATTACGTCCACTCGCTGTAATAAAAATAACTTTATAACAGTCAATAGTATGCTTTTAACTTTAAAACTTTAAAAAAATTACTTGATATTGTTAGTTTTTTTTATATAGCTGCTTAATAGGACGTATATAATTTAAAGCAGTTGAAAAAATTACATTTCATAAAAAATAGGTTTCATTTGATGTGTCGATGACTTTAATGCTCCCGCAGGTTGAAAAGTTATTCAACGAAAACAGTAAATTATTTTTCCTGTAAAATTAGCATTTTTTAATTACCGACTTCCTGCATGGGCGTGGAAGTGACCACGCATCTGGATTTTTTTTGGGAAAATTTTATATAGCAATTTTTTTGCAAAAATGGTGCAGTGATGAGTGAGTCTAGAAAAAATTTGGTGTTGGTGATGAAAAATTCACCCTGTATTTTGCTAATTATACATTATATACAATATCATAATATAAATTACTGTAGCACTACTAGCTACTATCGGTTTATGTTTACATGGTGATTAAATTTCAGATAAATTGGATATGTCAAAGGTGATGAGTTACATACATTATAAATTATATTGTATATACTTACAATAAGGGCCAATAATTCTATAATATTTACGAATATAAAAATGCGACTGTCGATAATGAAGTTGTTAATACGTCGGTATAATATTGTAATACTCGTAGGCTGGAGCGCCGTCGAAAAGTTTTGGGAAAAGTGGTGATAATAAAGTCAAAACATTATTGTTCACGTTTTTTAATGATATTTAGCAAAATAATAAAAAAATAGCTCAAATGCTCAGGGCGACTATGAAACTTCAACTTACTTATTGTTCTTTTTTATCAAATGTACAAATTGCTGTAGTAAAACACATTTTTTTGTTAATAAATCAATTTCCACAGATAAATAATAAAGAAAACATTTTTAAATTTTGAAATGCTATTTTGTCTTTAGATCACAGACATGGGACATGCTACTGAGTTCTGAGATCGTAAACTAAACTTTTAAATGAAAACAAAAACTTCAAACTTAAAATTCAATTTTTTCAATGGTTAAACCATATAAACAAAAATGTTGAAGTTAAAAGGCGTTTACTAAAGACTAAAACAGTACATATGGTATCTACCATATGGCCGGATAAATTCAGCCTTGACGGAATTTATATTGCCGAATCGAACTCCGCGGTAACGAGGTTGGCATACTATACAATATCCTGAAACCTTTACCCACAAAATTCTTAAACGCGTATTAAATATTTGTAATCAACTTACAAAACGGCCTCAATTTTCACTTAATCTGAAATAATACTAATTATCTAATCCTAAAACACGAGGTTAGAAGAGAAGATCAAAAGGAAATCCCTTTATACCAACTTTAGAATAACTTTCAAAGTAAATGAAGTCGACTGGAAAGTGAGTAATTATAATTGGAATACCCAAGTATTTCTTTGTTTGCTAACAACGTTTTAATTGCCTGTAAACATAACTAGCTATACTTTATATTGTACGCGTTCAAATTTTAGCAGAGGAATATATTTGTTTGCATCATTGACTGAAACAACGAACTTTTGAACCCTGGTGATGATGATAGTGAAAAAAAAAACAACTCAGGTATGTAGCTTCCCTCCGAAGCTAATCAGCGCTGCGACCGCCGTTGGGCAACTACGAGGGCGGCACTGAAAATTTCGGGAATCAAGGAAGTGACACAACATTACTATTTAAAAATGTATTTATTGCTTTTCGAAGTATTCTCCGCGAAATTTAACACATTTTTCCATAAGATGGAACCAATCATTGAAACAACCATTCCATTCAGGAGTTGGGGTCTCCAAAATGGCCGTTTTGTAGGCGTCCACAGCTTCTTCAGGTAATGAAAATCTCTGACCACGCAATTTATTCTTTATTTTAGGGAAAGTATAGAAATCACTAGGGCTTAAGTCGGGGCTGTACGTCGGATGGTCTAATATTGTTTTCTTGCTTTAAAAACTCTTTTCTTCTGTGCGCGGTGTGAGAACTCTTGACGAGAATGGAGGATGATGCGGCGGTTGCAGTTCTCTTTACGGAGTTCAGAAACGACCTGTGGCAAACAAATGCTAGCATACCATTCTGCATTAACCGTTTTTTGTCCCTCAAGAGAAATAGTCGCAACATGGCCCGGTTTTGGAGACAAACGTGGCCATAATTTTTTTTGCAACACTCCGTGAACGAACAATTTTTGTTGGCTTTAACTCATTGACGCACCAAGTAACGCGAACTGCTTTTTGCTCTTCACAGAGCGAATGCGGTATCCATCGGGAAAACAACTTTTTTACACCTAATTGTTCATGCAAGATTATTTGTATTTGACTCATGCCAATGTCTAAAGTTGCCTGAATTTCGCGGTATGTCACATGTCGATCTTCCTCAATCAGCTTACGCACAACATCAACGTTTTCTTGGGTGACTGCAGTTTTTGGACGACCTTGACGGGGATCATCACTGAGCTTGACACGTCCACGTTGAAATTCAGCAAACCAGCGATAAATTGTGGTTTTGGATGGAGCTTCATCACCAAATGCAGAAATCATCCGGTCAACACACTGTTTTTGCGTTAAACCACTTCGAAAGTCATAACAAATCATCGCTCTTGAATTTTCTCGAGTCAATTCCATTTTCTCAATGATTAAACAAGTTTGACAAAGCCTTGTGATAAGACCGAGAATCTTTTTTTAAATAAATTAATGGTATTCGATTTTTAAAACCAAAGAGTTTTTAATTAAAAAGATTTTAATATGACAGAAACAGTGGAAATATTCCATTCCCGATACTTTTAGTGCAGCCTATGTATTACCCAATTTGGGCGCACCCAGCGTCGCTACAACAGGGCTGTACACGGAGGTTGTCCAGCGATCAATGGCACTGTACGGTGCACCGGTGTGGGTGGAGGCTCTGACCGTCCAGAATAGGGCGGCGCACCTCTGGCGCCCTCCGAGGGTTATGGAGGTAAGAGCCATACGCGGATACATACCGTGTCAACGGAGGCAGTGTGCGCGTTGGCCAGGACTCTCCCGTGGGATTTGGAAGTGCTTGCCGAAGTTTATCGGTGAATGGCTGAGTTCCGGGCGGAAAGCCGCAGTCAGCCCCACCTGAAGAGGTATGCGAGTGGCGTGAGGCCGCTTGCCGAGCCACCATGACTTGTTGGTTGTCCCGGCTGCATGCTCCACGAGCTGACTTTGCCACCGTGGAGGCGCTTCAGCCAGTCATCGTGGAGTACGCAGGGTGGCAGCACGGGACCCTTTTCTTCCGACTGACGCAGGTTCTTCCCGGGCACGGCTGCTTCGGGAAGTACCTGCACTCGGTCGCAAGGAGGGAATTGGGTCCCGCCTGTCACCACTGCGACTGCACTCTCAGCACGCGCTAACGGTTTGCTCCGCTAGGGCGACGCAGCATCGGTCTCTCATTGCAGTCATCGGAGAGGATCTCTCGCTACCGGCCGTCATACGCTCCATGGCTGGTAGCGACAGAAGGAGGAGGAGGAGTTTCGCATATTCAGTTAAATTAAAGTTTTAATTTTTTATAACTAATACCTACTTACACAATGCATCAGATTGATGTGAAACCATGATTGTCATATCTAGCGATATGTTTATTATAACTTCCATTATATTATTCAATAAATTTATATATATTTAATATATTATATAGTACTTACATATATTTTCAGGAGTTCAACATCATTGAGTGTATTTAGCTGCAAGCGGCAATTTCCCGGTCCAGACCCGATACATTGGCCGATCTCCCTCTTTGGCACAACCACGGCATGTCTATATTGTCTATATTCTATAATCTATAAATTCTTATTATTTTAGTATATCTGCATACAAGCCATAATCCATGTTGTACTTTCTATCAATGGTTTAGAAATAAATAACTTTTCGAACGGTTTCGAGCTAGGAGCTTCATTTAAAGGGACATAAATCGTGACAGTTGTTATTCACTGGAAATAATTATATCAGCGAGGGAATTTGCTGAAACCATTGAATTAATTGATTCATTAACCGAGCGTTGTACCATTCGTCCACCGATCAGTTGAGTGATGGCAATTTGGTGGAAATAAACAGGGCAATACTTTGTGTAAATTGGTATTAACAGTGTATGCTTTGTAATGCTTTGTTGTGTCTCATGAATATCATGCTGTGTGACACGTAATGTTGATTGCATCATTAATGCTGTAGTCAGAAGGCTAGTCGCTGATAGAGATACTTTATCGTTGATTTTAGATCAAGTTAGCGTTACTTAGTGTGTACTTAGTGGTTTTACTCACCTGTGTATTTAGGTGTCATTGACGTGGACGGTTGTTCTAACTAAAAATACAGGGTCCGAAACTAGTCGGGCATCTACGAAATACACACGTGAGAAAAACAGTACTTTTTTCTTATACATGTTTAAAAACGAATGTCTGTTTGATCGTATTTTATGCGTTGCCGTATTCGATCATCATGATTTTCCGTACACGTTAAACACGCCTATGTAGGTCGGCATTGAAGGTCGTAGAACAGTGGTGCGAAAAACACAACCTAACAGTGAACCCGACAAAGACGGAGATAATTATGTTCACAAATAAACGTAGTTTAGGAGAACTGAGGCTACCTAAACTATTCGACACCCGTCTAACCCTTACCAAGGAGGTCAAGTATCTAGGAGTGATACTGGACAGAAAACTCCTATGGAACAGACACCTGGACGCAAAACTAAATAAGGCCTGCATTATTTTCTGCCAATGCAAGCGACTCCTCGGCAGAGGCTGGGGGCTATCACCGAAAATCACACTATGGCTGTACAAAACGGTTATACGGCCAATCATCACATACGGTGCTATTGCCTGGTGGCAGAGAACGGAGCTAAGCACTGTTAGAAACAAACTACAGCAATTCCAGAGACTAGCATGTACTGCCGTCACTAGTTGCATGCGCACAACTCCCACAACTGCCCTTGAGGTGGCTCTTGATCTAGCCTGTTTATGGATATAGGATGGACCTGTTTATACAACAGGAGGCAATTGTGGTAGCCACCAGACTTAAACTTTTGGGTCTGTGGTATAACCGAGAGGGTCCCCATATCAAACTATGGAATCAAGTAGTGGAATATCAACCACTAATCGCTGCCCCATGCGACAGGATCCCGAAACGACACATCTTTGAGAGGAAGTATCAAATACAACTACTTGAAAACGACCGAGATCAATCTGGCATACATGAAGTGCGAATCTACACGGATGGTTCCAAGATGGGGTCAGGGACTGGAGCCGGAGTTTTCTCACAAGATTTAAATATAAAAATATCACTGGCGCTCGGTCAACACAGTTCCATATTTCAATCCGAGTGTGTTGCAATAACCTACGCCGCGACTGCGGTCATGTCAAAAGGTATAAAGGAGTACAACATCCGAATACTATCAGACAGTAAGGCCGTTTTAAGGCCATAGTAATTCATTAGGGAATGACGCCGCCGATGAGCTGGCAAGGAAGAGATCCGCAACGTCAGTGGCAGGCCCAACTATATTACTGCCGCTTCCCTTTAATCAACTTCGCTCATGGGTAAGACAACGGACTCGTGAAGCGCACAACGGCCGTTGGACCGTCACACCGGGCTGTAGGCAGTCTAAACTGGTGCTGACGGAGGTCTCATCACGTTTAACTTGCAGACTGCTCAGTCTTAACCGACTCGACATCAGAGTAGTTGTAGGAACCATTACGGGCCACTTAGCCCTAAACCGGCACCAATTCACCATCGGTGCGACAGACAGTCCTCTATGCAGAGGATGTCTCGACGCGGAGGAAACGGCCGCCCACGTTATCCTGGAGTGCGAGGGAGTGGCCACATAACGGGCAAACATCCTCGCAGGTGCGAGATCGCTCCTAGAAGCCTGCGAACGGCCCAGGAGGCTTCTGTGCTTCTGGAAGGAGCTAGGCTGGCTCAACTAGTCAGCTTATCTGAACGCATAATGGACCATCTATGAGTCTAAATGCGGAAACAGAGCCCTACACCAAGACCAAGACCACGCCTATGTAGTATTCTGTATACCTGACGGACATATGATACCTTTAATCTAAAAAAAAATGGAAAAAAATGTTCCCCGGACAGGGGCAAGTTACCTTTACGTGAGTGAAGCCGCGGGCAAAAAGCTAATCTTTTATAAATAAGTATGGATACCACTTACGGCATTTTGTATCCTAAGGTAAACTCTTACTGGATTTTAACAGAATTACTCATAACAGGGTAAGCACCTACATATTAAACAAGTCGTTGGTTAAACATCAATCTGGCAATGATGATTCATAGTGTTGTATTAATCTTCTGTGTGAATATAAGGTAATGCCCAAATGACATCACTTCTGTTCAGTATCTTTTCTGTAATGTCAGACAACTACTGTCACCGGTAACTACTGTTTTAAGATTTTGACTGAGAACCCGAAAACTCGAACGCAGGTAATATGGTGTTGTGCATTTTAGCAACACGAAAAAAAATGTATTGTTAAAAGTGGAACAGTCGTTAATATAAGTTTTTAGTGACATTAATTTGGTTCTTAAGTCGCATTTCTTTTTCTTGAAAGTTAAATTATTTGAATCTGAGGTAGAGGTAGTCATAAAAGGTTACGATTACCTAAATCGAGATGCACGCCATCTTTTGACTCAAAGCGAAACTAGTAGCCTATTTGCCGAATGTCCTAGATTATATTAGAAAACTCCATAACGGTTTCGAGTTTTCGGGAAATATCACCATCTCTCCACGAAATAACTTTCCGGGTATATAAGACGCATGCGTTGCGGTACGAAATGTATTTTAGTTGAGCCAACAGTGAGTAAACAAGTGTAAGTGAAATTAACGGTGGTAATAGTGATAATTAATCATATTGTGTTATTCGTGAATTATTGAAATAAATTGTGTCTATTTTGGTAATAAATTGGGATTACTTTCTAATCCCGAACGACAACTCGTAACACTATTAACAGTACCTTTGATTGTGCCTATAACGGATAAAATGGTAGAAACGAGACTTAGATGGTACAGACACGTGATGCGCCGCCCTTACGATTACGTTTTAAAGAAGCGCTTATCGTGCGCAACACGAAAACGACAAAGAGGAAGACCCTTAGCGACGTGGTTAACTACTGTCCAAAAGGACATGAAGGGTATGGCCCTTACAGTAGTCGACACTAACAACCGCACAAAGTGGAGACGCATGATTAAGAAAATCAACCCCGTGTAACAGAAAAATGGCGAGGACAAAGTAGGGGAACGTAGCTTTGAAATAATAGATTATGTACGGCTCTGCATAACATTTTATAAGTCGTGGTTTATTTTTTAGATCGATATCTCGGATGGCGATATTTTTTTACGCCTGAACCACTGTTTGTCAGATCATACGGTCTGCCAAGCAGTGGTTCAGACTACATCTATTTATATTATTCGAATAAAGTGAGACTTTTTTGTTTTGGTGTATGTGCGGAGGCAAACTTCGAAATCACTGCATCTCTTTGAAAAACTCTTCCAGCATTTATAAAGCGATTTTTTTTTAAATTTCAGATATATAGGTATATAATATAGTTCAACCCGTTCGAAGTCGGGAAGCGCGTTAGTCACTTATATAACAAGAACGTACAGTGCAATAACTATAGAAGTTTATTGCAGTTACAAGCCTCGCAGGTTATCAACTCTACGAAAACAAACATGTTATCATTTAAAACTCACTGGCAAGGAAATAACACGACACCATAAGTTATACCAAATAACATTGTTTGAACTTTGTCCATACTCCGTATCCTGCAGGTACTCTTGCCACAGTAAATGCATAGCCTCAGTATTACAATGATGGCGTGTTTTGTTCATTTACTTAATTTATTGTTAAATAAAGACCACTCTTAAAGTCCATATTATTAAATTGAGTATTAAATAGAGCCGTTATAAACTAACTTCTTTAATATTTTAACAATACTGACAATGATACAACACAGTGCTTCCATAAGGCCTTTTTAAACGAACAGAAATATTCTGTGCCCTACCTTTTCATTCATTCTTAATTTCAAGTGGACAAACAAATAAGAAAAGGAGTTCATGAAGATGTGGTAAATACAATTTTGCAAACAGTATGTCAAAATTGTAAACAATTTAGATACTTGTAATAAAGAAACTATTTTATCCGACCTAAACATACTGAATATTATCTGTAATATAACTTTGTAGTTTCATCCAATATGCATGAAGTGTGCGTCCAGGTGTACCATTACTTCCTGCGGTTTTCAATGTTTTGTATTGACGTTGAATCATGTGGCCTATTTTGATTCCGAATGTTCATGTTTCCATTGGCGAGCAAACAAACTGTATTGTTTGGGTTATAAAACAATCTGATAAAAGGATTTCAGGCTCACTCTACAATATTTAAAAAAAAACATACTCTTTGTTTATAATACTCTTTGTTAGTACACTCAACAGTAAGATCATTGTGTGTTTATTGCATTATGCCTACAGAACATGATAATACTAAGAAATTACGTAAAGACTGTTGGTGTATATGAGAAATTTAAAATAATAACGCGATCAGAATATTGACAGGTATGTTGTTTAATTTGTCAAGACTTAAGGAACACTTTAGGATGGTAATTAAAATGTTTTTAGGTTGCATTTAAATAGTTACTTATAAATGTAATTGTTGATTTGAGAGAGTAGAATACCTGACACTGGTGGGACTGGTCTCTTCGCTCCTTAATAAAGATCCCATGTTCAGTCCGAATATAGTGAGACTTTATAAAATACACTTATGAGCAAAAACGTTCATTTATATTATGTATTTCATTTATTTTTTATTTCTTTCGATTTTATTGCGATAATAGGTTATAGGCTTTTAGTTGGTATAAAAAGCCTTTAATTCATTTCTACTGATTTCTTGGAAAATGTTATGAAACCTTTTTTATAGACTTGTCCCTTATTTGGTAAAACTGTTAAACATAACGTTAAATAACATGCACTGCATGGGGGTTGAGCGTTATCTGTCCTATACATCTAATTAAGTATTTTCTTTTAAATTCAAACCGATACATTTTTTTTGGGATAGAAACGAACAGACGGGTCATCTGATGGTAAGTGACTATTGTCACCCATAGACACCTCCAACTCAAAAGTTACAGGTGCGAGCACCTTTGAAGTTTCTCCACTGTACAGAAATAATGAAAGATGCAGGTAATTTCCAAGTCAGGAAGCTGTAATCCGAGCACAAATCTGACTGACACGCTGACTTATAATTTAAAGAAGAATAGTTAAAAAATGTTCACGATTCCTTTCCTTAAAATACATACTGAAGATTTCTCTTTGACGTCATCTGAGGCTCTTCAAACATCTTATCTTTATTTTCAAAGAAAATCAAAGCATTGCTTTTAGAATCTTGTAGATATTAAAATATGATACACCGACATATTTGCACGGTTTTTGAATAATAAAACAACCTTGCAAATATGTTTTCAGACCTCCGGCGCTACCGAGTGTTCATAACTCTTCGTAGTCATATCAACGCGTATTATGAATACAATAATAACAAGTTCATACTAGGCCTAGTACATGTGTATACAAACATTTAGCTTAAGATTATTATTCAAAGATATTTACAAACCGTATATTACACCAATCGTATATTAAAACTAATTTTGAGCGAGCTTTATCTGTATTATTTCTTCTTAGATATTTTTGAGACATATTAGAGTCAATATAAGTTTCATCTCTTTTAGAAATAGTATGCAACGCCATTTACATATAATTTTTATCCAGTTTGACATGTGGAAATGGCTCGGATAGTTTACAACCACAACAAAAACCCCCAACTCACAATTGTCATCAATCCCAATTACTGCTGTGTCCTCTTATTACAACGCGTAACATACTATTACATTGCACAAACAACAATTACAATTGGTTAAAGTTAGAGTCCCAGAATGATTTACGTACGTACTTCTGTATTTAAAAGCCCCCAATTTTAGCAGAGGTTCGTCAGAGCAGTTTTTTCTTTCCGAAAACTCTCATAGCAGGCTAACAGAACTCTCCTACTCAGTATGTGTGGGCGATCACATGAGTTATAGCCAAGCTTGCATCTGCACACATCATAAATTCTCCACAGTCGATGCGCGACCGATTCCCGAATACCGATGAGTCAGGCTCCATGCAAATTTGGAATCTGATGGGCTTTATGATCCTATTAAGTAGATATTGCTTAGATTTATACAGGTTTTTTTAATGTAAATCTTTTTATATTATTATACTAGCTATCCGACCTACGAATTTTGGTATTTTAGTATAATAATTACAATAATTTAATTTAAATTACAAATTAAATAAAATTGAAGTCGCTAACTTGATTTAAATTAGGTAATAATTTGACTTAATTTACATTAAGTCGGCAATTTTAAGACAACTCAATTTATAAAACATTACATTAATGAGAGCTTTGATATTACGTGATCTTTATAATAATCTGAATTAGATAAGGTAAGTAACTTCTACTTTTAATCTTAAAACTTTGTTGTATGTATCTATAATAATATGCTTAATATCGACTAAATGAAAATGAATGAGATATTTAATAAAAGAAATAATGGGCAAAATATGTGAAGAATAGTGTTTAAGACCAATTAAAAAAATATTTCTCTAAACGACCTGTTTAATTTTGTACCCACTTAACTTTAACTTTTTAGGTGGTAAAAAAAACATGAAATATCAAACCCCAAGATTGGCAATTTTTTTATTGCGTAATGGAATAGGTGTTTGTCTTACAACCCAACTGATGGAAAGTGACGATAAAGACGAAGATGGTACACGCCTATCCAAGAGAAACCTACACTTGAAAGTTGCAGGATTATAATTGACTGGAAAAATAGACATCAACAGTTCATTCCACACTTTGGCGGCTAGAACTAAAAATGAACTGTTAAAGCGTTTAGTTCGACTTTTTGCAACATCAACAACGAAAGGATATAACCTCTGTCTACGTCTAGTAGTCCGATAAAGGAATACTAAGGGTTCAATCAAAATAAGGCAAAATAGTAATGGAAGTGTTTCATAATTTAGCAGTATTGTATATAATATAATAATACAAGATTATTATTATAAATCAGCACACATTCAAAAAACCCGCACCACATTACATTCTTTTACCACAAGTTAACTTAGCAACGTAAACTGTCTATTTCAACGGATAAAGGCGAAACGGGTCGCATCGCATTCATCTTTTCGCTTTTCTATCTACGGAATAAGGTTGGTTCACTTTGAAAACGGAGCTTGAACGAAAATACGCTTGCTTTAGCCCCAGAAGTGCCTACCCACTCGCCGTGAGTGGCAGGCACAGATCTTATAGATTTGGGAACACTCAATAGGCCTTGTGTGGCCTTTGTAAACCATATCCCGGAGTTGTTCCTCGCTTTGGTTTACTTTAAGAATTTTATTCTGTATTTGATCGGGAAAGAATAGGTGTCAATATCCAAATTAACCTACTTGTTGTTGAGTGTAAATTCACATGTATATTGGAGTCTGTATTCATCTTGCTACGAAGATTATGTTCATCTAGTTTCATATTCTAGGATCGTCGATGTCACGATAATACGGTGTAAGCGGTGTATCGGTGTATGTATTTTATAGATAACTGGAGAAGTAAACTTTTTGGTTATTATTATAACTATTACAGACTAGCCTAGTAGGTAACATGCCATGCCATGCATTTTAACGTGCCAAAAAAAGGCGATCACGTATTTATTAGATACAACATTAGGGGAGACCGGGGATAGTTGGCTATAGGGGCAGGTAGATTAATTCTCAAAAACTCGACCTACGTGAAAGTGTTGCTTCATACAACTAGCCACGAGAAATCGTTGTCTCCCTACACTCAGTTGTCAGGAACGCACCATCACGCAAGCAGATCATTTGGAAGAAGGAGAATAATATCAAAAAACTATATACATAAGTATTTTTTTTCTTAGTTATGTTATTATAATATTAATATTATAATATTAATATTATACATTAATATTTATTTTCCAGTAATTTAAAATAAAAGTTTGAGGGTTAATGTGTTTATTACATTATATTTCTTTCTATTTATCCTATAGATCCATGGACTTGTAAAAATTACTCTATAGGTCAACTTACCTCTTTTTTTGTAACGAGGTGGAAGATCCTCATGGTGACACAAGTTAAATCTTACTACGGGTACAGAGCCCGACTGCATTAGTTTCTAAGTAATATATTGTTGTGATAATATGTATGTATGGACTGCACCACTATTATGTATGAATAAAATTATTATTATTAATTATTAAAGATGTCCTCCGCCCTTGGGGGGGTCTGTCGGACTCTTACCGAGTAAAAACCAACCCGGTGTTCCACTGCTTGCCCATGATCGGAGGAGCGAGAATCGTCATTGCATTCTTGTGCAATCCCCGACAGGCACTGTCTCACCCGTCTCATCCAAAACGAGTCCCGTCACCCGGTGTGACCGTCAGCCATCGGTCGCACTCCTCTGAGTTTCCCCTAGTGAATAGTCAGCCAACCCCTGGTATGGGGCAGGTTGACATATATTTGGGGTGCTGTCTAGAAAACCTCCACGTGGTGCACCCTGGAAACGTTGGCGATGATGCTTCCTTTTTCTCCTCCGTTTTTGGGGAGGGCGTCATCGCCAACGGCTAATATTCTAGTAAGGAGAGGAGGCCATTTTCTTCGGCCACTTGGTCGAGGCTTGGTCCAACAGAGCGGGCGTTACTGCCGATTCCTTTGTTGGCTCTTCGCTCTTCGGAGCTATGAGGATGAAAACCTCGGTAAAAAATCATGAGGGAGGGACCCTCCATGGGTCGGAGATTCTCTGCTGTCCCCAGTGGAGAAGGAGGACGGGCTCGGCGTGCACTCACACTGCCACCGAGTAGGCATGAAAAATTTAGTTTCCTTGCCACCGTCGGCATATCGTAATCCCGAAAGGAGTCGTGGTCATGTCTCGCGCCTCCGATCGGGGGCGAGGGTCTTGGCTTAGCCGCTCGGACTGAGAGGAAGAAATCCTCTCTAAAAAATAACCCCGAATCCCGTGTTCTGGTGCGTGACCAGGGGATGCATGGCTGATGGGTTGTTCAGTCGCAAGCGCACCCCCAGCCGGGGCACCTGCGGACCCCTCGGTTGGGCATAAATTTTCGCTTGCCCGGGTATTGGGGGATCTCTGCCCAGGTTGACCTTTATTTCTCCCCCAATCGTGGGTACAAAAATGGAAAATGAATTAAATAATAATAAATCTAACGAAGAAAAAAAGAATGAGTATAGACGGGAGACGGACGGGACGGCTAGCGGGAGAAGCTGCGTCGACGGACGAGGAAGTTTTATGCGAGACTACTCGTTCGGTGGAGCTCCCAGAAGTCAATCCGACTGCTGGGAGCAGAAGAATGTCGGTGCGTTCCAGGGCCGCAAGTCCAACGACCGACTCCGCCGAAGATATGGAGCTGGAGGTCCGCGACATTGAGAGTCGCAAGCGCGGACGCTCCGGGGACGAAGAAGGTGATGCGTCGCAACATATGTTGCCGCCGAAAGTGGCGACCAGCCTCAGAGGCAGGTCGAGGTCACGGACGCCGGTCCCCGCTCCAGCAGGGTCCGCCTTCTCTAGGGCAGGCGTTTACGCCCGGGCTAGAGCGGAAGGTGAAATTGTAGCGGAGGAGGAGATTGCGGATCTCCTGCTGAAGATCCGGGAGCCGGTGGAAGGGGCTTCTGTCCCCCATACACCGGTAACCATGCAGGAGAGAGCGGACGCGGCCATAATTCAAAAAGTGGCCACCAAGTCCACGAACCTTAAGGGCTCTTTTGTAAAGGCCCTTAAGGACTCCTCCTCCGCTGTCTCTGGGGTTGTGAAGACCCTAATTGGTGACGTGGCGCTCTTCCAGGCAGCAAACGACCGGTTGGCGGGGCAGGTGGCTGAGCTCAGCGCTCAGTTCACCCAATTTCGGGCTCAGGCAGTCTCTCCTGAGCAACCGAGCCAAGTAGAGCGGCAGCCTGATCTCTCCACCGCCTCTCCCTCCAAAGTTCCGGACTCCCACCTGCGTCAAATTATTGACGCGGTGTGGAGGATGATGGACGGGCGCCTCGCGGGCTTGGAGGCACGGCTGCCTCCGGCCCCCATCATCCGACCGCCACTCGCCGGTGATAAGCCCAAAGCCGCATCGGGCCCAATTTCACTTTCCGTCTCGGGAGGGCGCGTTGCGGTCTCCTATGCGGCTGCAACATCAGCGCCAGTCCCTGCAGCAAAAGCAGCGGCATCGAAGGCCGGGCAACCCGCCAAGCCCTCGGCTGCAGCAGTGGCGGCGTTTCCCCCGTTGCCCACTCCGGCACCAAATAGGACAACAGTTCCTTCTGGTGCCAAAACTGTGTCTGGCCCCTCCGCATCTGGCCCCTCGACGTCTGCCTCCTCTAATGATGGGTGGCAGAAAGTCGAGGGAAGCAAGAAGAAGTCCCGAAAGCGGAACAAGAAGGCTGCCAATAAAGCAGCCTCTACACCGCAGTCGCCATGTGCCTGGACGTCGCCTAATTGAGAGGTTCTTCACCCGAAGGTGGTGCCCGCGCTTTTGCGGGCAGGCGCTAGGGGGGTCCGGATGTCTTAATAAAAGCTGTTCCCGGATCCCTCCTGCTTAAGGCGCAGTACGGCACACCGTGTGGTTTTAGTCGGTTCGATTCCGACACACCGCCCCACTGAAAACCCCGGTGGGGTGACGGCCCTAGGGGGTTTCCACACGCACAAAAAAAAAAAAAAAGGTTGACGTATATTTAAATTTTTACGAGATCAAGATTGTACACTAAATAATAATTAATTGCGAACTGTTTGTAATTTTTTTAAAGTTTAATAATAATATACACCAAAACAAAAATAAAACAAGCGTTTAAACTGAAATTGGTCAACCCTCCCCGGTCTCCCCAACTGTTGATTTACCTGACGTTACGAGAAAGTTGCGCAGGCTGTGTTCACAGGCTAACTGGCTCAGTGGTGCACGCCCTCCGTCGTATATAATTAATAGCAATGGAAATAATGAATATTTTTAATAAGCAAATTGAAACAATATTCTTTAAGCTCATTCAATTCAAATTAAAAAAAATCTTTATTTCATAAAATTGACCATCAATTATTCGAAATCGTCGATTTAATAAATAATTATTATAATAATTGAAAAATATATATCAACACACACAGAGTCACCGCAACAATAGTTTGCTTCGTCAAATGTAAAATAATTAAAGAAAACAAAAATGGATAACATAATTACATCTGCCTGTTTCGATCTATAACCGCCCGTTTCCAAATGGTTAAGCCTTGTGAGAAGAAATCAGGCAAACAATTAATGAAGTAAATGAATAATTAAATGAAATTAGAAAACTAATTTTCTTTTAGTATATCTTTTACTTAGTGTTTTATTCAAGACTAGATTGAAATTTAAAGTAACTACTTATTAAAATACAAAAAAGCTTTAAAGGTGCAAATTAATTAAGTCTAACGATGCCCGTTCGAAGCTGCAATTCTGAAAAACGTTTATTAAACTCTACTATATTTGAATTTGATTTCATTTATAAATTATTATAGGAGGGGACCATTGAGTGCAGTTTTGACTTCGTCGGTCCAACCCATTGGTGACCTGCAAACTTTCCCTGCACTACAAGTAGATACACACGCGTCTTCTCGACTTGTGATATGTCCAAAGAAAGTGAGAATACGACATTGGACGATGGAAAAAAAAACGCTGTTTGATAACGAGTTCTTAGAGGATTAAGACGTTGGTTCGGAACTATGTCCAGGTTATGCCAAGCATTCTTCTCCAGAACCACATTTCTAAAGCATCTATCTTCTTTTTCTTACGTTCTCTTAAAGTCCATGTCTCAGCACCATATAGGAATACTGGAAACACTAATGGCCTGATAAGTCGCATTTTAGTGATGTTCCGGTTTCTCCAATTTTTTCTGAGCTGATCCATGGCAGACCTAGTTATAGCCATGCGCCGTTTGACCTCCTCTGCGCATCCACCACTGTTTGATATCAGTGCCCCAAGGTAGATATATGATTGAACGACGTCGTAATTCGCAATTTTAATGATTTCGGGCGAGTTATTGTTAGTTCGATTGACAGATCGAAATCAAGAATAACTTGTTCCACTTTGCTCAGCAGGGATTCCATATTGTCGATGTTAGTTACAAACAGGGTGGTTTCACCCACATAACGCAATTTGGAAATTTTATAGCCTCCAATAGTGATTCCGTCTGACCAATTTTTGAGTCTTATTTTATGTTATTGCGATCCTTCCTGCATGCTGCTTTTATACGAGCAGATAGTGTGTTCAAGATTTTAACGTCTACTCCCTGAGCTTTCATGTTTCTTCTTTCTTATACAAAGACAAGAGTTCCGTCAATCATCCAGTGTTGACACTTGCGAACTGATATAAAGGGCTTTGACTCTTATCACGGCAGTTTTGAGCAGCTTTTTAGCAATACCCCACATTTGATTTGGGAATGCCGATTGTGTGGTAGTCAGCTCATTGATGCCATTTTTGCTTGATGGCAGCCATAAACTTAGGTTTGTTCGTGGGCTGGATGACCATCGCCGCTGGCTATTCATACGAAGCACTGACGCGAACAGGTGAGGTTGGTTTTGTGTCAGATATACTGTTATTGCCGTTCTTCCCTTACTCCCTACACCACTTATATAAAAGAAAATCTTGTATCTGATACCATTCCAAGAAACTATAAATAAACAACAGTATTTACCATTCATCTTGAAACTCGTAAAGTAATTTGAATATCTCGTAGCCGCAGCTGTTTAACGTAAATTTAGACAATTGATTTAACTAGAGACCTACTTTAATCTAAATAATTAAAGTACACTATATTGGAACATCGTCTTACAAAGTTTATAGATTGTTAACTAAATTCAGAAAGACTGTGTAGTAAGTGCTTTAAAATATTCTCACTACATATGTATGTTAACATACTGATGTGGGTTTAGTTATGTTTAAGTTTTCATAATTCAGGTAAGAAGAGAACTTCGTTTGTAATAGTAAAACTTAATGGTTAGTGCAGTCGTAGTGATTTTTGGCTCGAAAAGTTGTTGGTTACTGCTTATTCTCTGCGGCAGTAAGAGTGGCGTCTAGTTTTTTCCGCTCTGTTTCTCCAGGTACCTTTGATTAGCAGAGAATATAGTGGAAAAAATCTAGGGAGGGTTCACTGTCTCTAAATAATAGAGTGATGGACATAGTCTGGTACAGACTTCCAACCGACCAAGCCGTAACTTTGACCAGTAACTGAAAGTAATGGTACTCTGGATTTGTTCAAAGGCTGCGGAAATGGTTTGGTAAATACTTCCAAGGGCAACTGGTCAAGGCATGTTAACAGATAAGATCAGTGGCTCTTGCGGGCTGTAAGGGAAAAACTACAACAAAAATGATTATACAACAACTAAACTGTAAGAAAAAAGAATTATATCAGTAATTTTTTTTTATTTACAACATCGAAACCAGAAAAAAATTAGAAAGCCTTTGTTTTAGAGTTCGAAACCTAAAGCACGTCCATGAACCAATCACATGTTCTTAATTCAGCCTGATATATACAAATGTACAATACTACAACATCCTATGGCAATTTTTCTCTTTATTGTTTATAATGAGAAACAGGTTAAAACATTTACAAAGACAAAAAAATAATGGTACAAACGGCGGTCTTATCGCTAGTTGTGATTTCTTACAGACAACCTTTAGATGGACAGATACAATGGATTTATGTATAAGGCAGTTAATACAGCAACTTATATGAATTTAAGAGAAAAGGAATAAATAATAAACTGTTATGTAAACTTTTAAACATTTGCGGTTCATGAAATATAATAATGTTAGTTCCTGGTATCACTATTATACAGGGAGTCACAGAAAGATCTGAATGACGTAAAGCGCTAACAATTTTAGAAAATTTTAGTGTTTGGGTATTCATTAACCAAGGTTGTTTATGAAATGTCCGGACTTCTCAGACAAAGTACGATTAAAAAATAAAAAACAAAACCATTGAAATTGACATGAAAATTCTTATTGTTGTTCAGATAATATATGTGCTCGTAATACCTTACATTTTGAGAATTTTCCGACGAAAAATTGTATTTATAATATTTTTTCCAAGCGAATCGAACTATATTTGGCTACACAAAATGCTTATAAAATTTGACCACACTTTTCTGTAAAGTCCTGTATATTATTATGTAAACTCTGAATTATGTACAATATCTGACAAGAGCGTCCATAATTAAGAAAATTGTAATTGCAAAGGTTGAAGTAATAAAAGCAATCTTATCGATATCCATTAACGGGAAACTAAAATCTTGAAAAGCCACTTCAGAAGGAAGTATTTTTATATAAATAAAAGATAATTGAATGAAGTACAGAACATCTAAAATAATAAAAACGAAAAGAGAAAATGACCTTGGCCCCTTCAAAGAAAAATTTATTAATTAAAGACAATTGGCTTTTATGAAAAATTCAATTATTTCCAAGATTATCTCAAACTTTTGACGCCTATCGCTAGGTTTTATACTTTCGATGTCCCGTTGGCACCTTTTTATTAAAACTTTACTGATATGGAGATTAGAGGTAATTCAGGCATATAATACGCTCTTCCATTTGCATCTACGTTTTTTTCATCGGCTTTGCATAAACCACTTGTTTTTATTTCTTCACAGCTAGGTTTTCTTCTACAGATATAAAATGTTTAGTTATTTGATGGAATAGATTGCCAGAAAAATAAATTTAATGGGTATAGAGTATTGTAATCGTTTACATTATTTCAGTTTAAGGATATGTAAAGCCAGGTTGCTACCCTAGAAATATGATAAGTAGTATGAGTGTCATAGTGGCTGAGTAAAATCAATCAATCATGCACATTTTTTCTCCATTCACAACTGAACTGTCATTGAACAGTTATGATTTTTTTTTTGTTTTTTAATACTAGTAACGTGGATCAAACATTACTAGTATTCTTGTTAACCTCTCTAACTAAGCTTAAGCCTTGTGTTAGGAGTGGGTTCACGTCGGTAGTGCACTGGGTGATGTACGAACCCGCAACCACTTAATCGCAAGTCCAGTCAAGTCAAGTGTTATCCGTCAGTCTGTCTGCCTGTAAAGACAATTTTTCTTAAGAACCCGTGGACGCTTCAAATTGAAATTAATAACAAATACTTACGTCTGTGGTTAATTGAGCTGTAAAAAAATCAAGCTTCTATGTCAACGTAATCAAAAGATATGACCATTTAAGCCTTTGATTTGACTAAATTTAAAAATTTCGTAGGTACATCAAAACCTATAGGGTATTTTTGACCTAGAATCATAAAATTTGGTAAGAAGCAAGATCTCGCAGCACAAATAAAGGAACCAATCCGAAAATCGTTAATTTGTTGTTATATCTGTCTGCCTGTCAAGATCCTTTCCTCATAAACCCGTTTAGCCTTTAAGTTGAAATTAATTTCAAACACTTGTGTTAGCGGTCTTTTGAAGCTGTAAAACAATCAAGCTTCTAAGTCAACGCAATCCAAAGATACAGCCATTAAGCATTAGATTTTAAGAAATTTGAACATTTTGCAGGTAAATTAAAACCTAAAGGGTACTTCCCATTGACCTAGAATCATAAAATTTGGTTCTTACCAAGCAAGATCTGATAACACAAGTAAAGGAAAAAATCCGAAAGTCGTTAATTTGTTATTATGACACACAAAAAATTGTTTTTTGTGATTCCATAGTTATATTTTGCGGTTGGAAAGTTGACTTTGTCGTACATCGATATATGGTTATGGGATATATGTGCAAAGTTAATTTTGTCTTTCGGAAAGACGGGCAAAAATATTAGAGTATTTATTCCACAACACAAATTATGGTTGATAACATTAATCAGATTTACTACTGCAGATTAGGGTTACCATATATTAAATTCTGCGTATCTGTCAATAGTGTTTGGTGTGTTGGTTAGGTGTGTAGTGGGCCCTACTGCTTGAAATCCGAATATTCAATCACTAGCTCGTAAGTCCTTTGACTTACCCATCATCTTTACAAAACCCTATTTAAATAACAATGTTTAAGGGCTCTAGATTTCGATTGACATTGCTTCATTTTGATCTTACACAATAACAATGACTAAAATGATACGTGTATATGCAGAAGGAAAAATATCATAGCGACAAATAAGTTCCGTAATTTTTATTGTGTTTTCAGAATTTACGCTACCACCTCCTACACTATTCATAGGCAATATTGTGAAAGTGCCTCTCAAAATTTTGCAAGCATTGATCTAACCATGTCATGTGTTAAATGATCTTAAAATTCGATACCAATTTTACGCTCCGTTTACTCTGGCACTGACAATTTCAAATTGACGTCGCTCAAAGTTTTGCTCACATAGTAAAGGAAAATGAGCATTGTAAGAACTCATTTGCCTCAGACGACTTTAACACGAGCTATTCAACAGTTCGTTGTAATAAAGTCACCCCTTATATAAGCGTCAAGTTTAAAATACAAACTGTGGAAGAAACATACCCGCACAATGAAATTATATAACGTGAAATATCCTCATTTACAGGTTTATTTTAATTTAAAACGTGTCATCCTTGAACATTAGCACATACAGGGATGTCACCTTTGAGAATAAGAAATTCACACTTTGCGGTTCTGTGAATTAATGCAGTGAAGAGGATTTTAGTGGTGTTATTTTCGTATTCGTGAATTTTCAGTAGATACAAGAAATCTTGGCTTCTTAATTTTTTTATATGATATCATTTTTGATCCCAAATTCTGCCAACATGGAGTTATTGAAAAATTTATGGCACCCCACGATCATACCGATTATACTTTTATATGCTAAATATACAGCAGAATCATATGTAAGACATACATTATTTTAAATTAATCTAACCCAATCATCAAGTTATTAAAAAATAACCAACGACCAAAGTCCAATTTAAAATATCATATTTTAGATACCTAAGTTAACAACAACAAAACTGACCAGTTAACTTAGTAAAATTTTACTTTTTTTTATGTTATAGGGCAGACGGGTCACCTGATGGTAAATGACTTTCGCCGCCCATGGGCACCTGTAACTCAAGAGTCACAAGTGCGTTGCCGCCCTTTAAGGTAGGAGTAGGGGAAGAGGGGCAGGGGTGGAGAGTGTGAATAGTGGAGAGGGGGATTACATGGAGGAAAGGACGGGAATAGGGGAGAGGGAGCCTCCGGTAACCTCACTCACGCGGCGAAAAGCAATGCAAACATTGTTTCCCTGACGGTTTTCTGTGAGGCCGTGGTATCGAGCGGAGTCGAGCCGGCCCATACGTGCTGAAGCAGGGCTCTCCGACGTTACACTCACGCGACGAAAAGCAATGCAAGCATTGTTTGCATGCAAGGATTTTATGCTCATGAGTGGTTACTGGGATGCTTCACTAACGGTTTATCTTAAATAAAGTATTATACGACAAATTGGCGCGCTCTATATGATTAAAAATCAATGAAGAAATGATTAAAAACCAATTTCGGTACACATTTGACTTGTGTTCCATTAAACAAACTGATAGTGGACACACCATGACTTTTTTTTAAATGAACCGTTCAATTGTTCTAATTAAAAACATAAAATATGCCTATTTCGTTTTCTAAATAATTCAAAAATCCAAGTAAAACATCCGTTTTCGGTTATATACTAAGTATTCAATTGTAGGTTTATACCCGTATTCACAAACAATACTTAGGTCAATGCGGAAGCAACGCTATGCTAAATAAGGAATTTCTCTTGCTAGCCTTGTCATTCACAAATGATACTCAAGTTGCCCTTTGCTAAGCGAACGCACTGCGTCGAATACTGATCTGCGAATAATCCATTTCCGTTGCTAAGGTCT
Source organism: Callimorpha dominula (assembly GCA_949752705.1). Lineage (NCBI taxonomy): Eukaryota > Metazoa > Arthropoda > Insecta > Lepidoptera > Erebidae > Callimorpha > Callimorpha dominula. Next base: position 21,304,202 of record OX456995.1, on the reverse strand, counting down.
CTCCAGTATTTGATTCACAGATGTGCGTATGACGTAAATATAACATAATAGTATGAGAGCACATGACGTACATTTTTCCTCATCGTTTTACAGTCACAACCGTATAAAATTGATAGAATTGGTTATTCTGATTCCAAAAATGTTAATTTCAGATAATTTTTGCGTTACGTGTGTCCTGACCGCATTTTCAAATATGTCAAAATTCTTTACCGAACTGTTTCATTTCAATCTGTCTGATGGTCTTGGTTGTATGCTTTCGTACTAATATCTACTAACAGTTTTGATTTTTGTGTACCAGAAAAAAATGGGTGTATTATGAACATTCTATAAGGATGCAGAGGGAGAAAATATTTATAGACATAGAGATGATTAAGGAAAATGACTTCATCATTGACAAAAACAAAAAATAAAATCTAAAGGTCATAAGTATTGATAAATATTAATTGGAAAGCCGTTAGTTGAATATTATTACATTTTAATTTTATTCATAAGTGGAATACAAAAAGTGCAGTATTCTTTGCGCATCTAAAGTCTTTTAAATTTTTCCTCTCTGTAGTAATTAAAAGGAGTTCGAACATCTCGAATTACCATTCTCGTAATTATTGTGTGTTCCCTGTTCAATCAATAGTATTATAAAAGAGCAATTTTGATCAACTGTCACTCCCACCGACACTATGCGTTGTGTAAACTGGCTATCGAGCTACTTTGCCTGAGGGTTCCTTTTAATGAACACATAGCGTTGTCCATCGCTAAAGTAATGATTAAGAATTGAAATTGTCGACCCCTTTTTCCAGGCTCACTGTGATTCCTCATAGCATCGTTTGTGAATACAGATGTTAGAGAATATAATACATGTGCTATATTCAGAAACGCTTTGATTAATTATAGGGCTTGACAGGCATCTTACAACGCATAATGTTTAGTACTACGTAAACATTTACAGAAACCGTTATGAGACAGCCCTAACCATAGGGTTTGAAGCTAATACATATTAAGTTCCCTACACTGTATGTATATTGTTCATGTAGTACATTGTTATGAGTATACGTCATTTTGGCATGTCATTGTGATGTTACTTTGCCGTGGCCTTGTGACAAAGATATATTAGTCTGGATATACGCGTGTTTCCTTAGCATTATCCCAGGTAATGCTTAGTAATTCAAATAAGTGTCACTAACCTGCTTATATTATGACAAAATCATGTAGTACTGACTAATTAGAAAGTGATCTAAAGGCGAAACCACTTGCACCGTTACGTACATTAATATTACCATCAATAACACGAACAGTGATTTAAATTGCGTCGTAAATTTCTATTACAAGAAGGGGCCCAGGGCTTTAAACGAAGTTTGTGTAAATAATTATCTAATTTATGTCAGTCTGGTGAAAATACTTGCGTCTGAAAACAGAGGGTTGGATACAAAACTTTCTCAATACAAAGGTATCCAGCTAAATAGTTTGAAACAATATGTGAAACTGTAATGAGAAACGAATAATTTATTGTTTGTACATCCTTTTTAAATTTGAATTAGACATAATTAGTTCTGTTCCAGTAGACTCTTAAAAGCTATGTCCACACTACTGCACCTTTGAATTCGACTTCCATCAAACGTATGCAACATTGATTGGCGCAAGTCGCATGCAGCTTACGTCTACACACGTGCGCCTCTGTCAGTCGTGAACACGATCTCGGTGAACTTGTGCAAACTCAATGCGGTTTATTGTGGTAACTGCAACGGAAAATTGCAAGAAAAGGAGAATCTGGATAATCTTCTATAAATTCCAACGGTTTAATCTATATTTCCCCCATGTTGTATACTAAAAGTCTCAAAATGACGCATGTGAATCTAGCGGTGATGTCAAACTTGTTTAAGCGCTTGTGCTATGGTTGCTCAGGCATGCGTCAGAGGAAGACGCAAGATGAACATGCAAGCACACTGGTGTGCTACCTAAACACTGTTCTGTTCACATAATATAATCTCGTGTATGTAGATTTTGTCAATGAAATCTCTAGGTGTCCCTCTGGAATCCCTCTGAAACAGTACTTGTTTTTCTGGATGATAGGAACCCTATGTCCATTTCGGTACCCTTCAAATTTTGCATTTATAATGTAATAAATAGTTAGTATTAGGATAATAGAAGAAGGAATGTATGTCCTACGTATACGCTACGCTGACGTCTGGTTCTCTAACATCAGCTTGTAAGAGAACCAGATGTCACAGTTATATGAGAAGCGATCGAATAAAATAGTGTTCCGGTACGGGAGGACTTGGTGGTTCACTCCAGTTGTATTTTTGAAGTGAAAACTTCTTTAAGCACGTTGGGCACTTTTGGTATGTGTGTATAGTTTTCACTCCTGATGTGCAGTCCTACGTCTGGCAATTTTTTTAAATGTTATTTACTCACGCCTGTATATTTCCCATTTTGGTAGACAGAGCCGTAAACCATACTTACATTTCCCCAGCTATATTTCGAGTAAGACGTGTATATTCAGTTTCGATAAAGGCGCGTGTATAAATGTCGCAGTAATTTCAGGACTTCTACTATAAGCACAGGTAACCTTTAAGAGTTCAGGGCTGCCTCGTGCTTCTGCTACAAGCCAAAAAAGTTTTCATAGTTTATATAAGGAGGGCAAAAATTCCATTTCCTAACCTTTGCGGCCTAATTATTAGTATTTTAGTATTTTCTGCATATAATTATTCGATTTGTCTAATTTTTTTTTTTTATTAATTTTTGTTTTTATTTTTTTAATTACAAATTCTCCTCGCCAAGCTACGCAGCTTGTTGGCGAGTCGCACTTGTTAACAATTGTACTTACATTATATATTATATACATATTTAACCCCGTTACTAGGTCAAATGATGTTAATGTATTAATTAAGAAACAATACATTTTATAAACTTAATTTCCGCATGCAAGAGCCGCAAGTCCAATACAAATGTGTTCTCAACAGCTGTTTTTAATGTTCGGTCCGTGGTTGCAGTGGGAAGATTGCTAACATACGAGATACAAGGTTGTTATAGCGGATGATGCATAGTTCGATCCATTTATTTTTATAATAGCATGCATATTTGATGAGCTTATTAAACATAAATATTACAAAATCTATAATGAAATACGCATTTATTATTATCGATATCGGACGATTTTTTGTGTGGGGAGAGCCACGCTATGGTACGTATGGGCTGGTTCGACCTGAGTGATACCATGGCCTCACAGAAAACCGGCAGTGAAGCAATGTTTTCATTGTTTTTCGCCGAGTGAGTGTGGTTACCGGAGGCCTTAACCCTTCCTTCTACCCCTCTTCCTCGCCTTCTCTCCCCCTTCTACCCCCTCTTCTCTCCCTTCCCCTACTCCCACCCATGGGTGGTGGTAGTCACTTACCATTAGGTGACCCATCTGCTCGTTTGCCCGCTATCCCATATAAGAAACCGAGCCTAATATGACTGGGGAGGACCTAATTGTGATGATCCACCACCAGTAGAAGTATATAAACATATAAAATTTTCTGGTCATCCATTTTCTTAAGCAAACTATTGCCACATTGAGGAAAACATATTGTGGGTTTTTCGCCTATTCAGGAAAACCCCTCTCTTTACCCATTTTGAGCCGTTCAAGACGTTATAGGTTTCGAATTGTATCCTTATGCCATTACTTTTTCCGTTTATTTTGTTGAACTAATGCATATTATCTCCGCCTCTCTTGAACAAATATAACGTATGACAACTTGTAATGGATTATTACCAGTCAAATATTTCCTGAGATACAAAAAGACAAATAACAAAACTGTTGTTTTGTGACCGTATGGAAACAGTCCAATATGACAGTCGTACTAAAGTATCCAACGTATATGGTTTTTTAACTTTACGATTTTATTACAATACTGAAATCATTCTTTTATCTTAGTAAATCAAAGAGTAAATTAGTTGCAATTTGAAAATTACAGTTACATAATAATGTGGTACAGTACTGTGATTCTAATTTTAATTACACTGATTTACAAAATCACAAAATAAATTAATGTTTTTGATTCTAGTAGTACTTAACATAATTAAACTATGACACCTTTGAATTACAGCGGTGTTAAAAATACATCCTATGATTGCCACAAATAAATGTTACTATTACACTTTTATTAAACTCTTTTGGTAGACTTTTAGAACTACGCTCGAAAAGTAGGTGTACAAGAGGAAAGTAGGTGAATTTCCTTAATTTATTTATAAGATACACATTGTACATCGGACATTGCGTGAATGAATAATATACTAATATAGTAACTATCTTTAAGAAGTTCTCACATCGTCGCCTTTTTTTTTGTGATAAAAGTTTTGAAGTTAGAGGCTTTGGCTATAACTTTATAGTTAGCAATCTCTTAAACTTAAAATTACGCTATTGTTACGCCATTGCCTACAAATGAATCTGAAGAAGTACATACACAGCAGACGAACGTGCCCACTGTAAGTAATAATTTATATTATTTGTTTGTGTTTTTTTTTTGTAGTCTTTTTTTTTTATTTTATTTAAAAAAAATTTTTGACTTAATAAAGACTTACTTACTTAAATATTGAGTGGTATTGGCAGCAAAATTTGCAAGTATTTACATGTTTTACTAAAGGGGGGTTTGTCTTTTGTTCGTTTCTACACCTGCTCACTGCTGCTGTATGGTGTGGTGTGGTTGGCCGTAGGGAATTTGTATGCGTGGTAAAAATAGGCTGACCTTTTCATGAATGCTCAAACTTTTTTTAAATTGATAAGATATGATGATGTGCGTTGCGCCTATTAATTGTTAAATTCATATGCCGCATCTAGGATTTTGTTCATTGAAATGACGGTGCAGACAGTCCGTAATCGGAAACATCTCAGTACAGGATAACTCACCATTGAGCGACTGACTTAACAAGGAAAGAAACAAACACTTTATATAGATTTTAAAACCAGGCCTTTAAAATATTAAATATTATTGACATAAAAACATTTCAATGGTTATACAAACCTTTAACGTACATAAATTTTCTAAAACCCTTAACGTGTAAATAATATAAATTTTATAGGTATCGGTTACTTTGCGCCATGTGGCCGTAATGGCCGAGCGTGATCGCATGCATAATCTAACCTTCGAACTAACTAGTTAAAAAATGTACACCGAATTTTATTTTAATAGTGAAAAAAAAAGACCCTGGCAATAGAAGTCACTTCACTGTCACTTCTAAATTTTTTTGAAATGGAATATACTCGTTTATCAAGAAAAACATATTTCAATGTCATCCAACGAAAACACGCCGAACTACGGAGTAACTACTGATCCTGGATCGCGCAAATCAACCCTTGGGCCGTGGTCCGCCAGGCATGATCAGGTCGAGACTCCTCCCATTATTTTGAAGAGATACGACAACCGTTCTACAACAAGTTGTTTAAAAAAGTTAGTAAAAAATAGTAGTTTTTAATTGTTTTAAATATTAAGTGTTTACCTACGAAATCACGATATTCGCAGTCGTATTCATAGACAATTATTTGTCCACAGCGCTATTGGATTGTGAACATAAAGTAGCATATTTACTGTTTCACAATTATAACAAAATACCCTACAGGTGATTAAGCAGCCTAGACTATAAGGTGACTCTGGAAAGATTATATGCTCTAACAACTGGTTTTGGTACTATTTTTCCAATATGGCAGCGCGAGCGGCGGTTGCTCAAGGTCGCAAATTCGGAATATTAACTAGGACACCAAATTGTAACATGTTGCCAAATTAGAACTTTTCTTGACCTTTTGTAAGTCAGAACCAACCCAGTGACTGGACTAATTATGTACGCTGTCTCTATGTTGATTATTTAAATAAAATTTCAAATTAGCTTAAATCTATTTCAACATAATAATATTCGATAAATATAAGTTCAAATATTCTGTGATATCGTTTGTAGAAAAAATGTACTTGCCTAAACGTAAATAAACAGTGTACTGTGACAAAAGTGACTCAAGTGTTATAACTTATAAGACTTATAAGTGAATATTAAGTAGAAAATCCCTAAAATCCAAATAAACTTATCACGCATTAAGACTCTCAAAACTGTGTAAACATAAATATTACGAAAAGTTCATTGTTAGTACAGAAATTACAATTTTACAAATAATTTACCGTTAGAATTTTTAAAACAAATAACATTAGCCCCTCCAAGAACAAACTGTCAGGGCGCGTTCCAGATCATTGCAATAACCAGCGTACTTAATATTTGCATCACATTAGTGTTGCCATCACAAACTAACACGCAAGAAATGATAAAAACACCATCTAGGAATATTTATAAAAACTAAAGATATTGGCTACACTACGATTGATATGTTTCTCGCCACTAGAAGGCGCTAGCAGTACCACTACTGAATAACTATTTATATTTAATTTCTTAAAGAAGTTTTAATTCATTTGTATTTGAATCATTTTAAAATGGCCCACGACCAATAATTTTGTGATGAACGTACAAACGTTACAACGAGACACAAGGGGTTATCTAGAGCGAAATCAATGGAATCTATGAAACCTTTCACATTAGATTCTACAGACACAGAAGATATATTTTCTAGTTTAGATCTATCCAGCGGGTACGATATTGAGATTAAAGAAACTTTAAGAACGCGAAATAAGCAATTAAAACAACAATTGGAGACTGCTAATCATGAAATTGACAACCTACATTTAGAAGTCAACCAACTGAAAAATATAATTACAGCACAAACACAACAGATTACCTCACTTAAGGAGATTTGTAAAACTCCCACACAGAATTTTAAACAAGTGAATTCAAAACGAAGAATATCCCGATTTATTCTGATGGACAATACTAGATTCATAGATTCTAAAGACGATACCTCACAAACTGAGAGCTGTACTGCTATAAGTCAAAATAATATTTCAGAACCAGAAACTCTACAGATTACAAGCGAACTGGGTCTAGAGGTAAATACTATTAGCAAAAATTTTGAAAACGTAAGGAATACTTACATCTTCGGGGGCCGTCAATGTCGTCATTTATCGATAATGCTTACCAAGTCACGCCTAAATACAAGCTATGAAAAATACTCATTTTCAAGCATCATAAAACCAGAAGCAAATTCTATGGATATTAAAAACAATTTACTCTACAAAAATTCAAGATGGAGATAAATTCATATTGTCTGTTTGCGAGCATGATGCCAACCCCATGCACATAACGTCGGAACTCTTAGCTGCGTTAAAACTACTTCAAAACCACCATGTTATTAAGTAAGTAAGTATTTAAAACAATGTAAACTGAATGAAATGTTAAAACTAATATGCTCACAATTTACTAATTGCAATTTCATCACATTATATAACAATAATTATCATAATAAAAATTACATTTGCGATACTTTCTATGAATGGTGCAAATTAATTAATTTATCAATTGATCAATATGACTATAATTTAAAATACTTAAAATACAGTAAACTACGCCTCAGAGATGTACAAAATAACTTTAAATCAGTACTACTTTCTTTTAGTAAATTGAGCACAACAACTATGCCTAAACAAAAAACCTATACCTGACTATTTTCCAATCATTAAAAAATATAAAGAGTTACATAACAGCAGTAGCCAACACGTAAAAACGCCATCTAGCTTCATAGGGAGGAAGAGTCCTTCCAGTGGTTCAAATATATGTAAAACTTCCTCTACACATAATATGAGCCCTCCACAAACGTCGTATTGTAAATTTTTTCGTGTCGACCAAATTATGTGATACAAAAAAGGCGTTTTGTGTCTTCCACCAGAATATTACTGGTTTAGTGTATAAGAAGGAACTGATCGAAATAGCACTTACCGATCTTCATAATAATAATAAACTACAGGTAGTTTATTATCAAAATAGAATAACTTACTAACTTAACTTACTAACTTAACTAATAATAAGAAAAACACAATAACTCAGGAGTTATTGTGTTTTTCTGAAACATTTTTAGAAGATGCAGACATACGGAACTCCAAATTAACCGGATACGAATTAAAAGCAATATATTGTAGATCAAAATCTAGAGGGAGAGTGTGCGTATATATCCAAAAAGGTATTAAATATAATGAACTGTTAAGCATAAAATCTTTTACCCGAGAGAAAGTGTTTGAGTGTTGTGGTATAGAAATCAATAAATTACAATTAACTATAATATGTGTATATCGAACACCTCAATCAAATGTGGACCTATTTTTAAAGCACCTTGACACATTATTGTTCAAACTCTTATGCTGTCGCTATATAAAACGCAAACTCATACTTGTTGGAGACCTAAATATAAACATACTCATAAGTAATAGAATTGTGCAAAACTTAAATGACATGTTACAAAATTATAACTTGACTTCTCTAATAAAGGAACCAACTAGAATTAATACTTGTATAGACCATGTTATATGTAATATGAAACAAGCTAAAGGTGAAGTTCTAAAACTAGGAATTTCCGATCACGACGCACAATTTTTAAGCATTCCTATTACAAAAGATATTTCTCAACCTACTAAATTATCGATAACCAGGCGGGATTACTCTATAGAAAATATTAGAAAATTTCGTGAATGTTTTCAAAGTTTAAGTTTTAAGGATACGTTTTCCAATACTAATCTAAATGTAGCGTTTGATTATTTCTATGATAACTTTTGCCTTTTTACAACTTATGTTTTCCTGTATTTCAAAAACGGCTAGTCACAAAGAAACGAGATTTAAAATGGATAACAAGAGGCTTGAGATGCAGTTTAAAAACAAAGAGATCCTTGTGTATTAGATTCTACACTCATAAAACAAGAGAGTGTAAAAGTAAATATCATCAATATTAAAAAGCTTACAAAAATGAATCAATAAATCACAAAAGATTTACAATAAAAACATTTTACAGAACTCTACAAACATATGTAGAACTGCGTGGAAAATTATTAATGACGATATCGGCAACAGTTTAACCCAAGATGTAATATCAGAAATTAGAGTAGATGGTAAAATAATTCGACAGCCAATAGATATAGCGAGTAGTTTCAATGGACATCTTATAGCATCAACCACTAGAAACGCAAAAAAGACTCACAACACAAATAAAACTAGAGCCCTGAGTAGTATATTCTTAGAACCTGTGGATTTTGCAGAGGTAAAGAATATAATCATGTCTTTAAACAATACCAGCTCTGTAGGAATTGACGAAGTGTCAACTTATATACTCAAACAATGTGTTTATGAAATAGTACCTGTCCTTACACATTTAATTAACCTCTCTTTTGAAACAGGCGTATTTCCTGAATGTTTAAAAAAATCCATAGTGAAACCACTGTACAAAAAGGCGACAAACTTAAGCTGAGTAATTATAGACCCATTACATTAATACAAATCTTGTCAAAAGTATTTGAGAAAGCTATGCATAAAAGACTGACTACGTATCTAAATAGGTTTAACTTTATAAAAGAAGAGATAAATGGGTTCCAGAGAGGCAAATCAACTACACTAGCAGCTTTTCAATTAATATACAATGTTCTGAAAAATGTCGACATTAAAAAACCAACAATAGTAATATTTTTTGTCATGACAAAAGCCTTTGACCATGTTTCGCATCAGCTTCTTGAAAAACTAGAGAATTACGGAATTAGAGGCCCAGCACATGAATGGATAAAAAGCTATCTGAAAAATCGCGAACAATGTGTGAATATTATTAAAACGATAATTCAGTGATCACTAGGGAAAGGTCCACACTTCTAATTAACGAATATGGAGTTCCTCAATAAAGTATATTGGGACAATTACTATTCTAAGTGTATATTAATGATTTACCAGACATCACTACTCATAAATGTATATTATTTGCTGACGACATTTCTATTATATTGACATCCAAAATTGTTACTAATTATGACATTGATATTAATAATACAATAAAAACCGTAATAGAATGGTTATATAATAATAACTTAAATGCTAATCTTTCCAAAACAAATTTTATACTATTCCAAACACAAAACTCTAAACTCAACCTAAGAGAAATAGTATATGGCGATACTGTCATAGGAGACTGAATGCGTTAGGTTTCTAGGATTATCATTAGATGAATATTGCAACTGGAAGACACACGTCGATTCAGTCTGCAAAAGGGTTAATAGTTTTGTTTACGTGCGTATCGATTAAGAAGAACCGCTACTCAACAGACAGTACTTCTTGCGTATCATGGTCACGTTGGTTCTGTATTGAGATACGGTCTTTCATTGTGAAGAAACTCAGTGGATGGTACTCGGGCGTTTTTATCACAGGAGAAGTGTGTTCGAGCTATGATGGGCATTCCTCCTTATGAATCTTGTAAACCTTATTTTTGAAAATTTGAAATATTACCGTTGCCCTCTTTGTACATCTTTGAAGTTAGTGTATTTGTTAAGAGTAATGCTTGTTTATTTAAGATGGCAAAAGACATATTCCCACGCAACACACGTGACAGTGAAAGATTAGTCCTGGACTTTGTTCCCAGAACTACATTATTTAAAAAAAAAATGTTATAATATGTGTATCAAAATATTTAATAAATTACCACCAACCATAAAAATGTTGCCCTTACAGAAATTTAGAAGGAAATTGAAAATATGGCTCTTAGAAAAAATGATATACTCTGTAAATGAATACTTAAATGAGCGATAGTTACTATGAAACGTGATGATAATTTATTGTATGATCTATTTTATATTAATAATATTATAAAGAATGAAAAATTTGACATTGCAATATTTAACATTATTTATAATTATTTGTTTATTGACATGAGCTAAGGACTATTAAATCAATGTTATTATAATATGCATGTACCTACTTCTATTTAAAAATTTGCATGTCAGAACAGACTGACGAAATATGTGATTCTTTTATAATTTACTGTTTACAACCAATGTACCGTATTTCTGCAAATAAAGTATCTTACAAAAATTCTTATTTATAGTCTTCTATAGACTTCTTATTTATTTACAAAAAGAAATACGTCATAAGTTCAATTGTTGGTCTTCTTAAAGTTATAAATTTAGAATATTAATGTCAAGGATTCAACGTCTATAATGCCTTCGTTGCAGTAATAACTATACTTCGGCTCCCTATTTCTTTAAAGCTAATTGAAATCTTGTCGTCCGTATTTCTTTCCAGCGTGTTGATCCAGTCGGGTGACTATGTTTTAAACAGGTATCCTACCAAGGCCTAAACTACCAAGGCTTAAACAGGTATCCTATGCTAAATTGAATTTGCTTGTAAGCTGAAGTCGAAATAATACTGTATTTAATACCATATCCGAGACTTACCTATGTTAGTCACGGCAATAACAACTAAGTCTCTCGAGAGTTTAGATTGTACCAAAACTTTGTTTTTCGCCTGGACTGGCCCAATCAATGAGTGTCGGCCATCAGCCCGTACAACGGAAATATTGACAAACTTTATATTGGACTTGCTAGAGTTTCTCAAACTTGAGACGTTTGTATAGTAGCTACGATACGTTTGAGTGCACCGAATGCTGCACTATTAATTTGGGTATTGTGCCAGAAATTGACATAGCAGTGCTAACAGCTATTCAAATCATAGTGCAATTGGACAATAGGTCCAACCTTGTTGGACCTACCTATAGCTTTAAAAAAAAAGAATCTCAAAATAAGGTATTAATGATTTTATTACTAGCCTTCAGTATTGTAGCAACAAACACTATTCATATAATCGATATAATATATAAAAATCAATGTATGTTTGTCCCCTAAGCGTTCCGAAACCATTGATCAGATGGTGCTGAAACTTTGGTAGTTATGTGGACGGTCGCGAGGGTTCCTAGCAATAAAAAAATACAAAAAGGCATTGCAATGCACGCCGGGTGCAGCCAGGACAACATGAATTTAAATATAACTTTATTTTATTTAGCTTCAACTGGTTGATAATCTTTGGCTTTTGAAATCTTTTATTAAAGGTATTGTAACAAGTTGCAATATATTAAAACATGTTACAGATTAGTTTTCCCATAGATTTAGCGAATGAGTTATATGTAGTAAAGTCTTTTTCCGTGTTGGCCAGTTCAGCTGTCTATAGAATCCTCCACTATTCCACTCTGTGAGTGAGATATACTGGCCCGAAGGATAGACAGCTTTTTGGAACCACCCAAACGGCTATTTTAAGAATTGTGTTATGAACGAAAAATTTGGAAAATCCCAGTGTGATACACTGACAAATAATTTAAAAAGTGGAGAATTTTGCTCAGTAGTACATATTGGGTCTTATAACCAGCTTCATAAATTGACTTGCTCTATTCATTCGTTAGTAGATGTGCCAAATGGCGTTGAAATTGTTTTATTTCACTTTTCGATTAGGCATTTGTTTATTCTCAACCAATCATTAAACTAATTAATATTAATAAATGTAGGTCAAAGGTATATTTACTCTACATTCGTTTTGTCCGTGTGTTAAAGTGTACGTAAGTTGAGACGGACTTTGCTAACGACTGCGCTGTTTGTCCCGGCTTCGCTTTCAATCTATATAACGATTATCTTCACAACTGTACCGAGATCATTTGTTAGAAGTTTCAGCGAATAAATGAGTTTGATTAAGGGGTACTTGAGTACAAAAGTGTAACGGATTTCCATTTTCTTCAAGGATTTGTTTGAATGCAGGCATTCTTCTTTAGAAGAGAATAATACTTTTACTTTTAATAGAGTAAATAGTTTTCTAAATATTCTCTGTACTGTTCTATTACTCTTGAAAAGCGATAATATAATTAAATTTTGAGATATCTATTAAGTAATTGTTTCAACGAAGTATGTAGATATATTTCACGTACCGTTCAGTAATTATAACTATGTAAGATACCTAATATAGGTGTCTATCTTATAGGGTTGTGAAATTAACTGTCTACATAACTATCTTTTTATGAGCATGCAGATAATAATTGGACAATAAGTACTACACTCGAACCAGAAAAGGTAAACACAGTGCACAGTTTTCACTATGGATAGTAGAATCTACTATTTGCTAATAAAAATTAAAATATTTTTTTAAATAACTAAACACCGCGATTATCATTGTGGGAGAGCCATGCCTCGGCATGCATGGGCCGGCTCAACCGGAGTGATACCACGGTTACCAGAAGCCCTAACCCTCTCCCCCTTCTCCTACTCCCACCTTAAAGGCCGGCAACGCGCTTGTTACTCTTGAGTTGCAGGTCCCTATGGGCGGCGGTAGTCACTTACCATCAGGTGACCCGTTTGCTCGTTTGCCCCCTACACTATAAAATAAAACCACGACCTTCCGAATTCATCATTACTCACCGCAAACACATTTATCGTCAGATGACTTACTTTAATATTTGTCTTTTATTAAACATAATTGCTTGTGTATCTTAACAACAAATCCGATTCAGCAAAAGTAAGCTTTTGTTATTTTGAATTACGATCATAAACACGTTTCCAATCTCGATACGTCCAGTACAAAGACTTTAAAGTAAGAGAAACTTCATTCATTTGACCGTGTTCGATTTCTTTTGGTTCTTTTAAATCCATCTAATTTGATTCCAATCTTGAGTTGGTGTTACATTGAAGATTACTGAAAGACAACATTCAATTTCAATTTCTAATTGAAATTAAGTTTTAACAGAAACCTTTGGGAGTTCGGATTTCAGTATAGTAATTAATTTTATAATGAAATGTTTTACAAACATCCTACTAATATTATAAACGTGAAAGTTTGTGAGGATGTATGGATGTATGGATGTTTGTTACTCTTTCACGCCAAAACTACTGAACCGATTGCAATGAAACTTGGTATGTGGATAGCTGAAGACCTGGATTAACATATAGGCTACTTTTTATCCCCTATTCCCACGGGATCGGGACTTACGCGGGTGAAACCGCGGGGCGCTGGTAGTAAGAAATTAAAATATGTTTTCACCTACGCTTTTGGTGCTAAGAAAAGTATGACGTAAGTAAATTTATATTATTTTAATCCTTACAGAGTGAAAAAACTAGACAGCTATTATTTATTAAAGACTTTCACATTCCACCCTTCTATCCATTAAAAAATCTATTATTGATCAGGAAGTCTAAATACATCACATTGCTTCAACTGAAATAGTACCTTACCTCGAACACTTAAGGTTTGTTTTTAATTGACGTACGATTAAGAAACTTGGTAGCCCGTTAACTGCAAGTGGGGTAAGTTTGATAGGCCTTGCGTGTCTGTAGACGAGACAGCTGACTTTAAGACTTGTGTAATGTTTTGTGTACGACGATTGGGCACAGGATAAACTAGGTTCTCCATATGTTGTAAATTGTTGCTGTAAACAGTTTAACTATTGAATCTGTTGCAGTTTTTTTTTAATTTATTACAACATCTTTTAGAGAATCTTAGGGGTAGGTAGCATCTCTTATACCGTTATCCGTTACCCCTCTCCACCGCTGCCTTTTCCTCTTGTGTATGCGTAGATTCTTGCAATAAACATAAATTTTTAACATTGTTCTACATATAATGTTTCTATATATATAATGTGCTGTGGCGCACATTGGGAGAGGCCTATGTCCAGCAGTGGACTATGATAGGCTGATTGATTGATTGTTCTATATATTTTTCTATATTTCAATCTTTTGTATTTATAAAAATCAATGTTTGTTTGTTCTCTACGTATTCCAAAACCATTGATAAGATTGTGATGAAACAAAAAAAAAATCTGGGATGCCCGCGAGGGTTCCTTGTCTAAAATGCATGACGGGTGCAGCACCCACGCGTTGCAATGCGTTTTTTATTTATACAGATTTATATATTTCTAGATATTTTTTGTCAACTTTGATTTAAAAAACAATGTAGAAACTTTTCAGGAACGTGTTGAAATAATTGATATGATTCTAGGAGGCCTATTTACTTTATTTATAATAGACCAGCGTCTAAAAATGTATAAATCACTCATGATAGCGAATTTTCGAAATATCCGTATTTTGATTTTTTTTTTAATTCTCTATATAGGCAACGGCATAGTGCACATAAACTTTGTACTTTTTCTGGACGGCATAAAGGGTACCTACGCCACCCGCAAGTCAAAGCTCAGCGTAATATTTTGTGGATATAAATGATTCTCCGGCTGAGTTCAAATAAAGAAAAAACTTATAAATGTTTTATTCAAATCCTTTCAATTTAGAATACAAAGGCTAGTGTTTACACATGCCCTTAGTCCTGTTAAATACAGGTGTGGACGGGGTTATATATGTACATATAAGTAAAATTCACAACTACCGTTTAAATAGCCCTCCATCGTCGACATTCTGAGGAAGAAGGTTCACAATGTCAACGACGGAGGGCGTGCACCGCTGAGCCAGTCAGCCTGTGACCACGGCCAGTGCAACCTGGTCAAAACGTCAGGCAATTCAAAGGCATGTAATACCTTTTCGTGATCGCGTTAATTCCCATAAATACGTAGATAATATTAAAACAAGGTAAGCTAAAGCAGTCATTCCTGAGTGCTGGAAGGATACCAATTTGACTGTAAATAAGTGTCTATAACACCTAAGTAACAATAGCACAGACATAACAATTATACAGTAATAAGTAATACATAGATTTATAGAGGCTCGTTACCCACAGTCAAACCGATTACACGGTTTTGTGGGAAATTGTAAAATCTACTTACTAAACACAGACCTATTAAATAAATGAAAAAAAAAAAAAATTATTAATTTTGTTAAACTTTGCATTAAGATTTAAAAATATCTCAAACTTAATATAATAATTTTATTATTTGGACATTTTCCAGAATTTTGATTCGGTCAAAATTTATTTGTGCTTGACGAAAAAGGGTAGAACGGTATTTAAAATTAGTTGAACAAAACATATATTATATTATATGTTAATTATGCTATTGCTGAAAATAACAACGTCACAACCCCTAAAAGTTCTAAATTTCTAACGTGATGATGACTTTTAGTTCTTAATAGTGGACAATAGTTTATTCATGTTATTACCTTACAACGGTGGACTTATTTTTTTGCATCTGTGACTAACAATTTATTGATTGCAGATTTTTTCAGTTTGTATGCAAGTGTATTGAGTGCTCTCGTTAAATTTTCCAATTAATTTTGTAAATAAAAAATAAAAAAAGGGCTGTATATTTCTGGAATAGACATATTTATGTAATGAATACTTGCTTATCCAAAATCATATCAGAATAATTCCTTAAGAGTACCATAACTCAAATGCTGAAGTAGAGAAGCTTGTATTGTTTATGGTTGTGGTCGTTGCAATCAATCAAAATAACCCGTAAATGTTCACTGCAGAACCTTCTACTTCCTCATGCGGTGTAGTCACATTGAAATATAGCAGTGTGTGGATAAAATACTATTAAAAAAGACTTTCGTAATAGTTTCTGTAACTACAGCATCAAAGAGGTTTTATATATTGTTGTATAATATTGTTACCCAACTAACAACAATTAATTTTCATGGGAATTTCAGTTAAATTTGAGTTTGAGTGGAACCACCCCAGGCGTTGCATGCGAAGTCTTGGTCTTCGAAGATAGATAATATTAAAGCAAGTGTTGAAAACTATGTACTTTTATTATTCGATCGTTCAGTTTGAGTTTTGGTACGTTTGATATTAGGTCAGCGACGGCTTTACAACTAGAACGACAACTATTATTATAATCATTAAATAATCACACTTTTGACAGTTGGATTAAGTAAAACTACACATTTGAAAGTAAGACAAATTGGTTTAAAAGACGTGTTTATTATAATTATGTTTTTTTATCTTTCCATCAGGTGCTGGTGAAAATGTTTTTATACAAAAAGGTAATTATATACTATGATAAAAAAAAATATATACTATAATTCATATCTTTATTTGAACTGTCGAAAAAGCCATAAATCACTCAAGTCAGGTTCTCCATTTAATGATGGCTAATCATTCTTATTACTAGTCTAGTTATAGTTATGAATTGCTTCCTCAAACAATTATTCTATTCTATTTTGATCTTGGAAAATCAATGCATATGTCCCATAAATGGTACAAAACAAGACAATGGTGGACTAAACAGGAACTATAATAGAAGTCACGCCACAATTGTGGCGGTAAGACCCATCATGGAGGATTGGCTGGAGAGGCGACATGGCAGCCTCTCCTACCGGTTGACGCAGGTACTCACCGGACACGGCTGCTTCGGTAAGTAACTGTGTCGCATAGGACGGGAGCCATCGCCAGCGTGCCACCACTGCGGAGGCTGTCGCAAGAACACTGCACTCCACACTTTGGTGGAGTGCTCAGCATGGACGCATCAGCGAAACGATCTCGCGACAGCTATTGGGGTAGGAAGCCTCTCGCTAGAGACCATGGCTCTGTCCATGGTCCAAAGTGAGAGTGCGTGGGATTCCGCCGTCTCGTTTTGCGAGGATGTGATGTTGGATAAAGAGGCGGCGGAACGGGAACGGGAGAGGACAAGCACTCTCCCATCCCGCAGAATACACACCCGGCGCTGGAGAGCGCAAGATCTCCGGCCTCCATGAGCGCTGGCCTGGGGTAACGGGTCGGGCTGACCGTTACCCTTGCAGAAGCTGGCCCAAGACGGTGGCGCGACGTGTTCCAGGCGCACCTCTCTAATCTGAAGGGGGGTAAGGCCCCCGTACTCCATGGTGTGTTCGCCTGCTGAAGGCGACCAAGGTCTGCAGAGGTTCCCGGAGGACTCCTTTCTAGGGTATACCCGGGTCCTCCTGCAATAGACCTCATTGTGACGGAACACCGTGTGGTTATAGTCGGTTCGATTCCGACATACCATCTTACCGTTAGCTCCGGTGAGGTGATGACCCGGGTTTCCACACGATAAAAAAAAAAAGGAACTATAATAGAACCAAATTGGATATGATTGTTCATTAACAAGCCGTTGCTTAGCAACCAAGGACGAGCAGGTGTGAATAACATTTCTCATTTTTAGAAACGACTTCAAACCAGTAAGTGCCTAGGGCCTATATAATGTTAGCTATTATATTAAAAGTGTCGCAAGTTACAATACTTGCGACCCTTTCAATTAAGTATGTAATCAATTATTGTCCACTTTTCAGTTGCCTTTGTCAGTGTTTATTGAAGTCGGTTTAACTTTTTTTTAGTTTTTATTTCTATAAGCGTTCTGTGCGTAATTACGTTTTTAACTTGGTACAGTTGTCTGTTATATGGACATTATAGTACAACTAAAAATAAACGGTGGTAGTGGCTATGTAATAGTGTACTGTTATTATAATATAATCATAATAATAACTCCACCCATCTCACACACGGCCGTCTGATCCTGTACCTGTGTCTGTACTATGGTAACCAGACTGTTGATAAACATACTCATATATTTCTAAATACATACACACAAATTATCGTGCTCATCACACAATTATTTGTCCGGGGTTCCATAACTTCTTCAATAGTTTGCAATAGTTTCATATTCAAATTCGCTAAACGTTTTGGTTTTAAAATAAATGTTGACAAAAACTCACATAGTAAAACCTCTGTCTCCCCTTTAGCGATAAACATGATCATAAAATATAAATACATAAACATTTAGACTGTTTAGGGAACAAAATAATGAAAAGTTCGTTCCTATGAATAAAAGCAAATGCTCATTAAATTCATTCACTAAGCTATGAAGACCTTTATTGTACAGGTTTATTGTAATCCAGGATTAGGACCTGGCAGCTTAATTAACTACCTTTTTTTATCAAGAAAATAATATAGCAGAGATTGCTTTGAACTAAATACTGCTAATCGTAATAATTATTTTTTTAATCTTACCCACTTTTTTATATGGATGACAGTCATAAAACGGCGTTCATGTTTAAAAAAACAATTAAAGGATATTCACTGAGCTTTTACGCTTAGTTAGATCTGATTTATTTAACCTGAATACGGCCTGAATGAAAACGGATTTAAAACGAATTCTTTGTAAGTTACAAAGTATCGAGATACATAAATAATATATTTAAAAGTAAGATATTTACTAAACTGCGTCGGATCAATCCATTCATGGTTTCGTCGTTTCATTAGTAAAAGTGACTAAGAATAATAAGAATCGCTTATTTCGGTAATTCTTAGTACAAGTTACAACGCACTAAGAATTACTGATACCGATTATCAATCTACAAGCTATTTTGAAGATAATTAACCTAGAGAAAGATTTTTTACTAAAAGATCTTTAATTGTTATCTACTTAATATTCCGAAGGAAGTATTTCTATAAATATTTCGACGCCTTTCCTGACACACATGTAATTGATTTTCGGCAATTTCCAAGGAAATACATAGTGTCTTCATTATTGAATCCCTCTTAAAATAAGAGCTTATTATAACAAACATAAAGAAGGTAGTTATAGATAGGATTGGAAGTTTAAAAACTTAAGAATTAAACATATATTTTATACATAAATTGTTCTCGAAAAAAGTTGCTATTGCATCGACCAAGCGTTTATTTAGAACCATGTGTTCAAATGTGCAATTATTGTTCTCATGTCCACAAACATTTATATTTTATTTTCAAAGTTTACCTCAATTTTAGTAGAAAATATTTTTAAAGTACACGGCACACTATTTTCGTATTCAAGTCGGTTTTACAATCTTAAACATCTCTAAGATTATAACACCACAGTAGTAGTGTTGTTCAACTACAGTTTTCTGTGGGTTTGAATTTATCAGCCATTTATTTACTTCTTTTGGCGCGTTAGGGAAAAATGATGAGAGTAAATTTTTTCATATTACTTTGAGTACGTTTGTAGAATTTGAGGTTAGTTGACGGTATATATTATTTATTATGATATTTAAATAAACTTTATTTAACTAGCGCCAAAGGAGTATAACTTCTTACATACATACACTCATTTTTTTGTGTTTTCTGCGTACCCATTAAAAGTAAATTAACTTTCTGTATAAAAAAAATCTAATAATATTTTTACCACTGCTACAGTAAAAACCTTTCAATCCTCCAAATTAAAACACTATTTTGCTTATTGGAATTAAAACATAATTAATATTTAAACTATTTTCCATCGCAAAAGTGGACTCAACAAATTTTGTGTCAACCGCTTTAATTGCTCCTTTACACAACGACAAAACGAGCTGCTAAAAGAAAATCTGTGTCGTACAGCAGGCGTGTACACAAGAGACAGTAGCAGTTTTCACAACAAAAATACATTCTAAATCTACCATTATACGTGATAAAAGCCGATTCGAGCGAACACGCGAAACGTTAACTGACTTTAAATTGCCCTATTAATGGCCAGTAATGGTGTGGTCCACTGGGGTAATTTTGTCCCCGTTCGCATTGCATGGTTAAGTGAGAGTCCGATTCAGTGAGTATAATCCGATTACGAATTCTATGTGTAGTTTATCCAATTAATTTAAGCGATAACTATTATGTTTTTCATACAGTAATAGTTTATAATGTTTTTGTTAATTACTATCTATGAATCGTAGCTTATAATGCTAATTCATAAGCTTGCTTAATTCTGTATTTAAACCAAAACACACATATATGCACATTCAACAAAGCATCAACATTCTGAATTTTTAAACTAATTTAATCACTTAAAGGTTTTTATATTTTGTTCGCTTTTGCTGCCACTGAGCAGTACAGTAGCCAATACTAGCACAGTTTTGTAGCAATCTAGTTTTTGGAATAGAATAAACACATAAGGGAAAATAAAAGTAATCCCTATTTACAGAGCCTCCAAATAAGCACCAATATCATAAATATTGCACAAACTTATTTAATAGCACATAACATTGTAAAACGATATTCTAGAATGGATTAAGCCACACAATTTTACCAAGAAAGGGTGTCTATGAAGCTGGCTAGGCAAGTCATCATAGTCATAGGGCCGTAATAAAACTTACACCATATTTTTTTGCTAATTATTTGCTATTTTTTTGCCAAAGAATTGATTATTTTGCTATAGCCATTTCCGAAAAACAATGGTCCTGCTGACTTGATACTTAAGGATCGGATAATTCGGATCTTTTACACTTATCAAAACAGGCTTTACGGCATATTTTTTTGCTAATTATTTGCTACTTTTTTGAAAAAGAATTGATTTTTTTGCTATAGCCATTTCCGAAAAACAATGGTCCTGCTGACTTGATACTTTTATTTTTTAATTTTTTGGCAAAAAAATTGCAAATAATTAGCAAAAAAATATAGTGTTAGTTTTATTGCGGCCCTATGACTTGGCTCCGCCAGCTTCATAGACAAGAAAGGCAGTTTTCAAGCGGGTGTTGGAAACTGAATATCACAAGAATATGGAGTCCATCAACAACGTACCGCCCGGTCCATCTCAAGTGACCCACTTGAATGAGTGTAATGCCTCCTAGACTCCTACGATAAATGTGAATCTCTACTTTATCTGATAGAATATTCAGGTATTATATATATTTTCTAGACAATTATAATCCTGGAACGTTCAAGAGTATATAACGATGTAAATAGATTTCCCTTGGATAGGCGTGCACCATCTTCGTCCTCATCGTTACTTTCCATCAGATGACATACTGATGACTTGGATGACAAACGCCTATTCTATATAAAAAATACACATTTATTTATAGCATGTACCTGTTTCACATCCTCGACAAGTCACAGCTCTTGTATGTACGTTGCTTAAGAGGCTCACAAATTGTCCACCTGTAATTTTGAGTTTGTAATGCATTTTTGGTCCCTAATAAATAAATTAAATAAGTTTCACTGAAGTCATTATGCCTTATCCACTGCTAGAGACTGCGTAGTTCTTGATACCAGTTACTTAGGACATTCCTCGCGAAAAGGGTGTGTTTTTCTTGTGCTCTAACTATGCCTTGAGACAGTCTTTGTATTAATTTATTCGTTGTTAAGGGTGTTGTAAAATTCGTACTCGTTAATATTTAATTAGACTAGTAAAGCAGATAATACTTAAAGTTATTAGGTAGAAGCTCATGAAGGAAGTATGTCAATGAAGTTAAGTCATTGGATGTGATAAATTGTATATACCTAAATCTATGTAGTATATGTGTTATTACTAATACAGATTTACTTACAAAGTTTCTGTCCAATTCCAGCCATATTACATTTTACTGTATTTGTCTAATGTAATGTTTCCATTCTGGAACTCATCCAAATACTTAGACCAAATATTGTTTGTAACCTACCCTTATAATGGCGTCTTAAACAAAAAACTAGAAAATTTGATTCTATATTTGAAAGTATATTTAAATTTTTTTTTTTATGTTATAAAGGGAACACAAGCAGACCTGTCCTAACCTGACCTGTGACGAGGGTCACCTGATGGTAAATGACTTCCGCCGCCCATGGACTCCTGAGACTCAAGAGTCACAAGTGCGTAGCCGGCCTTTAAGGTGGGAGTAGAGGAATGATGGAAGAGGGGGAGGGGAGGGGGGAAGATTTAGGCCCTCCTGTAATCTCACTCACTTGGCGAAAAGCAATGCAAGCATCGCTCGCTGCCGGTTCTCTGTGAGGCCGTGGTATCACTCCGGTCGAGAAAGAAGTTCTCAGTTACAACATTAACTTTTCATATCTATTGCTATGTGAAAACCAATGAATGAAAATGGGTGCTCTGGTGAGATGATGACCCGTGGTGGTTTTGCACATGATTAAAAAAAGAAAAACCAATTTAGTAACATTTTAATATATCCCTTTCATAAGACTTCTTTTTCTGTAAATTTTAATAACCGTACCGAAAATCTGTCGTGAATTAATCTGCATTTAGTGTCCTGCTGGGCCTGGGCCACAGATTACATAATACTGGGTTTGGCAACAACCTTTTGATTTTAATAAATACACATTTCAGGTTTTTAAATTTAGACGGTATTCTTTTATAGAGTTATCGAAAATAAACATATTTACATAATTTCTTGATTTTAATCATCGCTATCTACATATTTGAACAATGTAAATTCCTGAACAGTTACTTTAGTATATCATAAATTTTCTAAACCCTTTCTACTGTTACGAAGACATCAAATTAGCACACTACGTGAAAACGGGGCCCTATCACTTGAAGAATAAAAAACAGGTAATGCTGAGTGGTACACCGCCATTTCTTTAAAAACAGGTAATGCTGAGTGGTACACCGCCATTTCTTTAAAAACAGGTAATGCTGAGTGGTACACCGCCATTTCTTTAAAAACAGGTAATGCTGAGTGGTACACCGCCATTTCTTTAAAAACAGGTAATGCTGAGTGGTACACCGCCATTTCTTTAAAAACAGGTAATGCTGAGTGGTACACCGCCATTTCTTTAAAAACAGGTAATGCTGAGTGGTACACCGCCATTTCTTTAAAAACAGGTAATGCTGAGTGGTACACCGCCATTTCTTTAAAAACAGGTAATGCTGAGTGGTACACCGCCATTTCTTTAAAAACAGGTAATTCTGAGTGGTACACCGCCATTTCTTTGCCCAGTGTCTTTGAAAATGTTAGGGAAAAGCGACTAAGAAGTCGCATTCTATTGCACCACGACCCTTAAAAACATGTCCTTAGACCAATGGTCCTCCTCACGTGTTCAAAAATGGTTTGACCGAATGAAAAAGTGTTTAAAATGTAACGGAGAATACTTCGACAAGCAGTTAATATATTACTTTACATGTAAATTGTTTTATTAATGTGTTACACAAAACTTTCGGTGTACCCCACGTAGTTCTCCAATAATTTAGTTAGATAAGTGTAAAAATGTGATATTTAGCAAAATATATTTCATTAAAAGCTGAACACGAACATTGCGAAATATAACGGCTAGTAAGATGAAATGAGATTTACTTGGAAGTAAATACACAACCGCAAATATCAATAAACGCGTTTGAGTAACAAAACTTCTCGAACACAAACTTACTTCTATGACGAGTGAGCCGAATAGAAGGAACTTTGGTTACCTATTTTCAATAGGAGAGGCTTTTATCGATGTTTAGGAACTAGGTCGACATTCAGCTTTCCTGCATTTGACCCGATGATATGGGTGTTCGTGAACGTAGCCGTATTCAGTTCGATCCGCCAAAATAAAGCTAAATGTTTAGTTAAACTATTATAAAAATTATTTCTTTTTCGCTAAATAAACAAAATATTCCAAACTTTTTTTACAAATTATATTAAGGTATTCTAGGAGAAGGTATATTATTATTTATACGAGATCAATAGATGACGTAAACGGCGCGGCGTACCAATAAACAAGAAACGATTCGTTTTGCTTACGGACGGTAAAATTTTCTTTGAAAATTCAACGAAATTTTACCGTCCGTAAGCAAAACGAATCGTTTCTTGTTTATTGAAACGCGGCATTATTGGCTTATATTGGGCCGCGCCGTCACGAGTTTTAAAACCCCTGCAATCACTGAAAACGGATATGGTATTTTAATAACAAAAGCTGTGATTTGCCTATTCTATGCCATGATCACTGGTTACTCGTTTTTAACTAGTTAAACTGTAGGTACATTCCCGGGTTATTACCGCTCATCAAACAGTTTTAAAAGTATGGCGCCACTGATTAATTTTCTTCAGTGAGAGATTAGTGCTTCTTAGTGTAGTAGTCCCTAGTCTTTTCAATATGACGGTTAATCGAGACGAGGACCTATTTATATTAATATATTATAATATGTAAGGTACAAGTACTATAAGATGCAATTTTGATTGAGACACATAATCAAATACAATATCAATCGATATCGATCATCAAGTAAACTTGAACAGTAAAGCCTTGAAGTCATCAAGTTTTTAGTTTTTTACTTTTATCTTTTACAAAACATTTTTTTTTCACGAAATAAAATATTTAAAAAACTTACATTTTTATTTTGACTTAATATCGAAAAAGTACCCCAATTTTCAATCGAAAATGAAAAAAGCTGATGTTTTGACACATCAGCTTTTTTCTAAAAGTTGGTGTGCTTTCTGTTCATTGGATTCTCTGCTTTCCGATGGTGTAAAAAAGAACTTTCTGATGGCAGTCGCTTCACGTAAAATATCAAAGTTCGGCCGTATCGTAGTTAGATTGAAAGCCGACCCCAACTTAGTTGGGAAAAGGCGCGGAGGATGATGATAGGTATATCTCAACTATTATACACAATTGTTTGTACCTATCGTATTTTATTGACTGGCCTGTTGGTCTAGTGGTTAGTGACCCTGACTGCTAAGCCAGAGGTCGTGGGTTCGATTCCCACCCAGGACAAATAATTGTGTGGCGAGCATGATAATTTGTTCTGTGTCTGGGTGTAATTTATCTATAATATGTATGTATTTAGAAATATATAAGTATGTTTATCAGCAGTCTGGTTACCATAGCACAGGCTCTGCCTAGTTTGGGATCAGACGGCCGTGTGTGAGATGTGTGAAGTTATTATTATTATTTATTATAAAACTTTACAAGCAGTGATTACAACAAAAAAAACTAATAATAAATTATAGTTTAAAAAAATTAAAAAAACATGCTTTTATAGAAAATCCAACTAAAAATAGAAAATAAATTTTAACAAGTTAGTTAAGTTTTTTTAAACTATTATTTTTTTTGTTTTTAATCGAATTATTGCATTGCCATCGGTCTTTGACAGGTGTGCAAAAATTGAATGAAATCTGGCCGTTTAAAGTGGTCAAAATCGCGCACTAAGGAGACGGCTACAAACAAACATACAAGTGAAGCTAATATAAAGCGTGTAAAAAAGTCAATTGTAACAATAAATATAAAAATTTTAAATATCCCCGAATCAAAAATCTTTTCAACTCTGAACAGATTTTCTTGAATTATATCTAAGAACACTCTCGATCAAGTCACCTTCCAAACAAAAAACGCACTCCCAAACGGATGGACCGGAAATCGGTCGGGGAGCTACAATGCCACAGACAGACACACAGACACACAGACGCGTCAAACATACAGCACCCCTCTTTTTCGTATTATACTTTTCATATTAATAGAGAGATTTTTTTAAATAATTTGGAATGAAAAGACTTCTAAAACGGTTTTATTATTATTAATATTTGATTTTGAACACAGAATATAACGTTAAACAACGAATTGTTTTTGACGTTTAATTTTGTCGATCAACAACAGTAAGAAAATATTATTTTATTTAAAAAAATAACTTAGATAAACAGCATTCATTCATTGTTTTATTACGACAAAAAAATTACTTCAAACAATGGAGCTACGGAAAATGGTCTGTAAAAATTTAATTAAGCCTGACATTGTTTAAGATGTTGTGGACGATAAATGATAAAGATGATTTATTTAGTTGTAACTTTTACTTATTTAGTTACTGTTGATGAGTGTTGGATAAGTGATTATAAAAGCAATTCGAAGTGTTTGTTATCTTTGAATACATAAATGTAGTTTGTAATATTACTAGTTTCAAAAACGATGTTTCGATAGCTATTATTTGTTGTTTCACGTAGGTTGAAGCAAGTTCAAGCTTTAGTTTTCCTAAAAGAGAAGCTGAATAATGAATTGTGACAATAAGGCAGTGGATGCAGGTACAGATCTCCGCACGTCATGACCGGTAAGAGATCGGAGACACCGTGTGGTTTTCGTCGGATCGGTTCCAACATTATTACAAAATCCTGTTGAGATTCCGTAATTATTAATAGTTCTACAGGATTAAAAGTCTTTTTAACTATTATATTAGTCACCTGAGCTCCGATTAATAATTTGTTCCAACTCTGAAATTTTAATTCTATTTGAGTGGAATGAAGGAAATGTTTCCTCTGTTGATGCTACAGCTCTTTGTAGAGGGATTCTGGAGACTGTAAATCACAGAAAAATTGCTTAACGATAATTTTGCTGCGGGCTCATCTCTTGTTGCTCTTTCAACTAATTGTTTTTCTTCCTTTATATCTTTAACTTCACTTTTGAAGCTCGAGATCTAATCATTGCTATTATAAATAAACCTTTAAAATTTTTTAACCCGTGTGAAATATGACCACTTAAATCATTGCGCCATCCGTGCAGTTTTTATTATTGGAAACGTGAAATTAACATGTACATAATACAAAACCCTCTCCAACCTACATAGAATGTTCACGAACAAGGCTCGGTACGTTTTAGTATAGGAGTTCCAATCACATAAATGTCACGTCACACAACCAGCGTTGACCGCATCGTGTGCAATTACTACCTCCCTGGAGTGCCTTATCGCACAGAAATGTGTGTTAGGAGACAACTAGACTACATATGTGTTTTGTGTTATACGATTATTCATTTTGTAACCCAATACGAAGGAAAATGCTTGATTTTATAACGCGTTTGGTTTAGGTTAAGGTAAACGTTAACAAGCGTCTTAGTAATTAAAAACCTACGGTCTCATAAATACTAATCACCGACTTCAATGCGCCAAAACCATGATCAATTGTAATAAGCTGTATTCTTCATCACTTAATTTTCCACCTTTGGAAGTGAAATATTTTCTTCAAATTTAAATGAGACGACCAATTCAAATTAAGAAGAATGACTGAAATGGGTTCACAAATGGCGAAGATACGAAATGTACGTCACATTACATACACACACAAAAAACAGTTGAACGGAGAAACCCTTCCTTTTGTAGTCGATGAAAAAAGAAAACAACATGTCAATATACTGGTAATTCACTAAATAGTAGATAAAACGTGTACTTTTCGTAATCTTTAGGTCTAGACGTAATTTCTCATTCCATTAATTCTCATCTAAAGACTTATTTTAAAAAGTCAGAATCATTACAATTTTAGTCAATTATGTTGTGTTTTTAGTCAGTTGTGTCTATTGTGTTTTTCAGTTATAAATTTCAAAATCGATTCGACTGATTCAAAGTTTGGAATTATGCCCGGTAGAAGGCAATTGGCTCACCACTGACACACAATCGGCTCACAGTACACTCCTGACAAATTGTAAACGAGATATGTAGACTATTAAACTCATAATAATGTATTTCGTAATAAAGCTCTTATAAACTATTCAGTAAATACTATTTTTTTATTCATATTTTACTACACATAGTCTTCACACTCTTCACACACCAAATACCCTCAAAAGAAACATCACACACAGTAAACACGTATTTTCTCAAAACTTCGCCGACAAAAAATTATTAAAGTCTTTCATTTCATTCAGTTACGTCAGAAATCCTGTCGTCGAGTACAAAAGCAAAAGTACGAGTACTTTTATATTACATTTCTTCATATAATTATCGTCGTTTCAAAGACGAGTGTTCGTTCAAGTCTCGTATGGCGTTAAGAGCCATCGTCTCAATAGAAATGTCATCACGTATTGCGATAAAACCCCGTACGGCGCGGCGCGGCGCGGCACCATGTGAGGTATTATTGAGTTCCACTCAATAATTTATGTGGTCTGAAGGAATGAAAGAACATACATAGGTGACGACTTCTTAACATTTATGACATAATCAGGAATTATGTTCGCGGTGCCTTGAATATGAGATAATATTTGTATCGTTCAAGAATGCTAGAGTTCATCAATTTACACACATTTTCGATATTCTGAGAACAAGTTTGTTTTTACAGGATGACATCCTTCAGTAGCTAGCAATTGTTTTAACACTCCTAGCTTATTAGCTAAACTTGTAACTAACTATATTAACAAATCTTGGAAGTCAAATTTAACCTACTTCTAATATTGTCGTATCAAAATGAAACTTGGTATGTGTATGTAATTTGAATAACAATACTATAATTTGGCATCTTGGAGCTGTTCTGATAATGGAGTCAGGAGGTGGATAATAGAACTCTTTAGACGGTACTAGTAAACCCCTCGAATTTGGGCTCATATCATTCGTTTTAATGAGTCCAATAGATGTAACAATAGTCTGATGACTTTAGAAGGTGGATAGAGGTGGAACTCTTCTTTATTTTTCATTCGGTTCCTCATCAAAGCGTCTTTTAGTTTTACCAAACTGGGCGTCTAGTCTCTCTTTTATTCACAAAATTGTATGGATTCTTTGATTTTTCTATAATTCATGTATTAGGATAACCAAACGTAACTGTCGATGGGTTTTCGATTAGCATGGTACTGAGATGATGAGAATAGAGGTAAGTAGTATAATGGACTCTTTTATCTATACTGTAAGTTTTTGACTACTTAGGGTACCGTTTATAAATAGGGTGTAGTAAATAACCTTATGGATATCCTATTTGAGTGGCAACGAGATATAATTAGATTTATCTGAAGATGTTCAGATAGCATAATACCTCTTTTCAGAACTTGTACTCCATACACCTACATACACCACTCTCACGTTGTGCAATTGACTCCATAATAAGTAACTCTACGAAAATGTCTTACTAATTATTATAGTTATTTCGCTATGTCTGTGTATGTATATGTATGTATGTGTATATAATATATGTATGTGTAGATACTTCACGTATTCCTATTCACCCCATTCTTACCTCTCAGATAATATCATTCGCTTTACCTAGATACTATATTTATTATTTCATTGTTCCCATTCTAAATATTTTGGTACGCCACCAGCTACCGATTACTTTCCTCTGTTGTTTCCATACAAAGGTTGTCTGGAAGACATCGCTATTAGCGACAAGACCGTCCATTGTACTTGCCGCTTAGTATAAACTAACTAATTATGTCTAATTTCTGTTCAACTGTAGTGTACAATAAATAATGTTCTATCTATCTATCTATCTATCTACACCATGTAATAAATACGCGAAGCCCGTCACGTGGTTCTATTGCCATGATTACCAATAAATATGCAATTTATCTTCAGAAATCCGTATCGTCATGAGCATTCAGTGATCTGTGATTGTGAGTTACTTCATATTTTTACTCTCAGCTTCAAACACCCTCTGTGTTCTGCAATAATACCTAAAAGGCTCCCGTCAATTATACTGGATTCCCTACAAATTAATTGAGTTCCCGGAGTAATTGAATCATAAATGGCTAAATAGGAACGCGTGTTTGGAACACAAACAGATTTCCATGCTAACTTTAGAGCCTATTACATTTACGACGTCTGTTAAATAATTTTAAAGGATAATCTTTATACTTTTTTTCAAAACATGAACATTACAAACGAACGAATACACACAAAACAAGTAGAATAGGCAAAAAAAAGGAAACAGAATCGGCTTATTTCGTTTTAAACCGATGATATAATGGAACGAATCTTTTAGTTTGGATGTTACTTATGTGCAATTTGGATAGTGAAAAATAAACTTTAGGCCTAAAGTAAGAAAAAATAATTAATAAGTTTGTAGTGGCATCATTTAGGCACATTAAAGTAGGTTTTTCTTCTTTAAAGACTTTATCTTCAACAGCGAAGTTTATTATTCGAAGAAAACAATTGGTAATGCAGGCACCAAGAGCAACTGATGAAAAATAAAATTGCTTCATGCATGCATCATGCAACGTACAAAAATTATATTATGTTAAAGAAACCGATTTCAATGCTCTTAATCTTGCCACTTTAAGTTTTACTTAGCTCTGTTTTTATTATTAGCCATTGCCGTTTTATGCTTTTTCAAATTAAAAATAAATAAAAAAATCAAATAAAAAATATTTCCATAAAAACCTTGGAAGTTGTTCATTACATTTTTTTATGTGTAAGTATTTTTTTGTGTGTACACACCTCGTTTGCATCAATTTACTGCACTATTGGTGTTTTTTTTCACGTTACTAGATCGAAGATGTGAACATTTGAAGACATAATTAGTGATCTATGCTAATGTTATCGTTGGTCTATATTTAAATATTATCATTTCAATATTTTTATTCATCACATGAGTTGATTATAATCAGCTCATGTGTAAATAAAAATGAATCCATTTATTTATTGCTGAATAATAATTATTAGTCACCTTTTGATCTACTAATCAAATAGTTGCTTAGTTAAGTACGTCACATTTAAACAGAGGAAGATAGCAAAAAAAAATAGATTTGAACACTTTTATAAAAAATACTTTATATTCTCGCGTTGTGTTGTAAGAATGGAGCACTCTGTGTCTATCGTCATTAATCACGGCGGTTGCTTGGGTCTGGCTAAGGTCAGCTAATAATAGACAATCTCATCGAAAATGGATGGGTGAAAGTTCACAACAATATTGCCTTGTATAGGATACTGTAACTGGGAGGATTAATTTTATAGATGTTACTTTCTTGTTGGAATTTGAACTTAAACAGTTCGCATAACACTTTCACTAATTTGAGAACCACTATCCACTAATGAAATTAACTTTTATTAATTTGCGCATCACGATCCACTACTCAAATACGTTTATCTCATTTTTAACTTGACTAGGTAGGTAATTGGTTTACCCTGTGAAAATGCTATGTGAAATGATGAGATACCACTTTCTACTCCGTAATCACCACTTAAGGATCCTTCGGTATTGTCAGGCTGTTAAAGTCTGCCACATTTTCTGTTACTTTAGTAAAACAAATAAATGGAACGTAAATAAAAAACAAAACATACGCCACACTAAACAGCTAGCCGCCACAACTATTCCGAGTCCAGCTCTATTCCCTCTGTTCAACAAATACACATAATTAGCTAGATACTCGAACAATATTGAGGCTCGTGAAATAATTGACTACACATAGACCACTCTGAGGGGAACTTGTTGTCCTGCTGCTGCTTACTTCGAGTAAGTAAAGATCAAATAATAAAATAGGACAGGGATAACCACACAATATGTTGGTATTGAAGTAATGGATGCTTGTTATTCTATCTTGTCGAAGGTACTGCAACCATGGCTGTCGTATTCTCAGTGACGCTATTACCTGGTCTGGATGTAAAAACTGATCATGTTTTATTAGGCTTAAAAGAAGATCATCACAAAAAATATTTCAAAACATATCACAAAACCTATTTTCCTAGATGAAAAGTTCTTTTTGCATTTTGCGTACACGTTGTCCTGCTCTTGGCAGCGTGTATGCAAAATTGAATGATGATAGGTTGAGTAGTTAAAGCGTGAAAACTTAACAAACAAACTATTAATAACTTATATCTTAACTTAATAACTTGACACTTCTCACACACCGCTGTCTGATACCAAACTAGGCAAAGCCTGCCTGTACTATGGTAACCAGACAGCTGATAAACAAACTTATTATATTTCTAAATACATACATATTATAAATAAATTACCCCCATTCACAGAAAAAATTATCGTGCTCATCACACAATTATTTGTCTTGAGTGGGATTCGAACCCACGACCTCTGACCCAGCAGTCAAGATCACTAACCACTAGACCACTAGATCAACAGGCCAGTCTAATTTATTAGTAAGGATATTAATATACTTCAACAAACATTATCATAAAACGTATTTATGTTGAATTTTATGTATATTTACTTTTATTCCTCATTATTAAAATTACCAGTCAGACATCAAATGAGGATTACCTATTCGTTTTAACTACTTACATTTACATAAACAATGTCATCCAATTTGTATAAAATAATGCTATAGTCTTATCATTTTAGGCTTTTAAATAATGAATTCGAAATATATGTAACGCTGTTAATTTCTCATTCAAAAGTTCATTTTGTTTGGTGAATGAGAAAGTGGTTAATTAATGGGTACGTCGATGTGGGTATTACATATTTTGGTGTTATTTGTTATTGTTTCTCTTCTTTTTTGTTCGTGGGAGAGCCATGCTTCTGCACGTATGGGCCGGCTCTATCGGAGTGATACCACGGCCTCACAGAAAACCGGCAGTGAAGCAATGGTTGCATTGCTTTTCACCGCGTGAGTGAGGTTACCGGAGCCCCTAATCCTTCCCTCTCCCCCCCCCCTCTCCCCTATTCCCACCCTTCCCCTTTCTCCCCCCTCTCTGCCCCTACTCCCACCTTAAAGGGCGGCAACATACTTGTGACTCTTGAGTTGCAGGTGCCCATGGGTGGCGGTAGTCATTTACCATCAGGTGACCCGTCTGTTCGTTTGCCCCCTATACCATAAAAAAAAAAATTTAACATGAGAATAACAGAGATAACACACCTTTTAACTTCAGGTCGTTTCTTACTTAGTGTAGTTTTTTACTATTATTATTAGATAGTTGTAAGCCTAGACATGGTATAGTACTAACGATAGTAAAGAGAAAATAAACTCTCGCTGAAGTTTTCAGTCAGTTCCAGTGATGAGTTCTAAGCTGTGTAAATTAGCCTGTGTATATTAATCTTACTGTGACTCGTGATTTGGCGTTTACCTTACTGCTGCACTCTGTAACAATTGATTGTTACTTTATAGGTTTATCCTAGAGAGTCTAGGGATAACTTAAGTAACTATGTAATTTCCAACTCATCCAGACTATGGAGTTTAGTGACATACGGACAGAGGCTATCAATCTATACGACACAGGTATTTTCAAAATCAACTGCGTGTGGTGAGTCCGTACACCTGCCGCTAGGAGATACTGCCATGTCGCCTTACAGCCAATAGAGTAGTTTTCTATGGTTCAAATTAAGTATGACATACATAAGACTGAAAAACTATATTCACTACTGTTTTCAAGTTTCTTATTAGAGGAACTGGCTTGAGAGTGTCTTATACTGTATTCGCAATGAACCAATCGATACCTCTTTTCTCGATATTTTCTTATTACAGCTAAATATATTTTTGAAGAAGTTAAACAAGCACACGGAGCTCCTGATGAACACCAGTATTGTCATAAATGCATTGCCAACCTTATCCCATCGTCTCCCAACTAGTGATCCTATTGTCTACTAGTCTAGAGAGACAGAGTCGGAGAGATATACGTGAGTAACACGACGCAATGAGTGCTGACAAAACATGTTTTGTGCATAGCATTGGACGATTCCAGCAGCTCCATTCCAAGCACAAAATCAGCTGTAACCTACCTCCTTAAAGTATAATAATAAAATATTGTATCTTCATACTACGGTATAGTATAAAAACCAACTCACTTACATTTGATGCTTTTCCATTCCGTAGTAATAATTTATTATCCAGTATATTCCCCGTAGCGAGGTTACCTGTACAAAATAGATCGCTATTCCTGAACCTATTACATCTATCCGGCCGTAAGAGATACCAAATATTGACGCAAGTAGAAGCATAAATTATTTATATGAAAACTTTGTTCGCTTGGTGTTATGTAAGATTGTATAAGTACAAAATGTATTAGCAGTCACAATATGGGAAAATACTCAAGAATCGGTAAAAGATATAATCTATATTAGAAAAAAGTTGTATTTATACAATTCGATAAACAACGAAGGTAAAAGACACGAATATAAAGATATTTGTACTAAGTTAGAGATGAGCAGAATACTATGCTAGACTAGTTATTGTGACGAATGGTGGTGGAGCAAGAGATCTGTTATCATCTAAAACTCCTCTTCAAAATGCCTTCCTAATTTTAGAATTACTAAACATATTTCAGAACATGAATTATCTGTTTTTAAACTTTCACGACTTTGATACATATTAGATGTGTCACTCGGGTCGGGACGAGTGAAATAGACTCTCGTGTCTACGATCGGTGCAAATCGAAACGTCGGGTAACCAAAAAGGTATTGTAGGTACCC
Organism: Callimorpha dominula; assembly: GCA_949752705.1. NCBI lineage: Eukaryota > Metazoa > Arthropoda > Insecta > Lepidoptera > Erebidae > Callimorpha > Callimorpha dominula. Next base: position 21,269,670 of record OX456995.1, on the reverse strand, counting down.
TGTAAATATTATCTCGATTAAGTCCCGAGTTACACATCTAATAAGTTATATATATATATATATATATTATAAACGTGAAAGTTTGTGAGGATGTATGGATGTATGAATGTTCGTTACTCTTTCACGCAAATACTACTGGACCGATTACGATGAAACCTGGTAAGTAGATAGCTCGAGACTTGGATTAACACATATACTACGTATTTTAGTTAGTTATCCCGACATTCCAACAGCACTGGGAATTACGCGGGTGAAACCGCGGGGCACAGCTAGTATTATAATAACTTACTCCTTCTATAAGAATTCATCACAGATACAATGGCAAAAAACACAAACAATACGTACGAGTACCTACACTAATTCTGAGATATAAGAATGGAGTACGCCGAGTACCTACAGTTGAAATTCTACCTAAACCCAATAGGTAGTTTCATTTACAAAAGTTTTGCGGTATTCAGCAGTTTTCAAATTGAATTTGATAAGGGGTGAAATTTTTTTTCGTACCAAAGTAATTTTCGTAAGGAAAACTTTTGTATAACCTGGCTTTAAGGATAAACGCGATCAGGCGAACGATAGGCGAAAAAGTATTTCGTTTCGATGGCTTCTATATATTGCGAAGCTAAATCTATAATTGCTTTAGCTTTCACTATTTAGATCGATAGATAGATTATACTGTATTTGTACACCAGGGTTTTACAAAGAATATGTAACAGAAGATGTATCTTATAAATAATCTTCTCCAGGCGATTTATCTTTGGTAATCTAATATTCCTAAATTATGTTTTCTTAATTACCACACGTTCAAAGTTCGTTTTAAAATATTTTAAAGTGAAACTTTTATTCTATCGCCTCAAAATTTTTCGTCCATCTATCTCATGTCGCATTACAGCATTCGAAATTCAAACATTTATGAGTGGCCAGGAGCGCAGAACTTTCAGTGTGTATCGCAGACGTCAAACCAGCATTAAAAAAAATAGAATATAAGACATTGGTCCCAATTCTGTTACTTCACTCGCTAAATTAAAATTCCCTAAATTTTCTTCATATAAGATGTAAACTTCAAAATAAGGTCTTATTTCAAATTGAAGCAAGTAGGTAACATATGTCGCTATCGAAATAAGCAATTTATTTGTCGACTAAAGTCTAATACGCTTAAATAAACTTTAATACCACGTAGCGAGAGATGCTATCCGTTGAATGCCATCTCTTTTGCTCTGTGTTTTTAGTAAGCGTCTTCGTAGGTGTAGATTAAAAACACGTCATCCTTGTTCGTTTTGAACAAGTTTTTATACGGCAATTATACAGCGTTTGAATAAATGGAGACTCGCTGCGTGGAAATAAAATTGAGTATACGTTGACAGGTGTTAGTGAAATTTAGCGGCGCTGAGAAATAGATGCTAGTAACAAATAGACCTTATTACGAAGAACACTAGGTTGATTTCATATGAAGAAATTAAGTCAGGTTTTAGTTTAGTCGAGTGTACAATAGAATTGGCGCCATTATTTACTTATTTTAGTTACTATAAAATGTTAATTACATTTATAAACTGTGAGACCCGAAACGTAGATGAAGTTATTGATAGAATAATTGAAGTTGACAACTGAAATTTTATAATTGAATATTTGGTCTACTATTGATTTCCTATTATCATTCCCATTTTTTCAATAATTAAGTTAAGATTAAAAACGCAATTTACTAATCCCTATTACCTTTCCTAATCCCTTACACTTGTATCGTGGTTTCATAAAACCAGAAAATATTTTTTTTTTCAGCTTGCGTGTATGTTTTCAGAACGGAATTTTACATTGTTTCAGTTTAGCGAGGCGAAAGTGTATACATCATGCTTGTAAATGGGTGCTACATACTAGTTGTATTTGATACCATTTTTTTTTCAAGAGGAGGTATTTGTAGTATGGTGTTTATTCACAAGTGGAGCACGTGTGATGTAACTATACAAAATGTTTTTGTATAGATACATCACACGGAAAGAGTTATCGGTATGTTTCTGCTCAAATTTACAAAGCAACACATTTATTAAATAATACTTATGAACTAAACTTTAAAATATCATATGAACAACTGATACCTTGCTTTTTGAAATATGAAACACTCTTAAATGTAGATCATTGGATCTACATTTTCTTTAACCAACATTATCCTATAAATCTCAATACTGTTAGTTTTTTTCTTTTCAAATTAATTCTGCAAACACTTGGTAGCTCACGTAGCCAGTTAAATAAATCAATATAACACACATCTACTAAAGTACCTACATAGAATAAAATTAGAAGTATGGTAAATTTTTGTCTCTCACACAAATTAGGCAGGCGGAGGACAGAGAACTTTCAACATTATTTCATTAAACTATAATTATATTTTAGAAAATAGAAAATTAACAAACGACTATAAAAATACCTCTTCAACATTTGTCTTAGCAAAATCAAATACCATAAAACACTTCCCCTGTGGGTAAGCGAAGATTTTTATGTAACGTTCCCTCTTATTTCACTAGCGGATATATGAACCAGCCTGATTTGCCGCATGAAGACTGATAAGTCGAAAACGTGACGTTGTATAAATCATGGACACACCCGTGATCGGAATAACATGTATGATAAAAAATATCAAGAATTTATTTCATACCTTCATACCTCAAAATTTTATGTTTATATTTCAACTCTTCTAGCTTCGAAATTGAAAGAGGTTCTAGGAATGGCCGTATGATCTTGGGGACTTTAGTAGAAATGTTTTTCGTTTGTACTTTCTGATGTTCATTTTGTTATATTATGTTCGTTTATTTCTATACTTCAATATTCCGAGGTTTAAAGAAAAATTTAACTAACAACTAAAAACTGGTGAATGAAAAAGTAGTATTTTGTTTTTTGCCATACCTGTGACGACAAACCACAAACAATTTGGGTGTGTTTTATATAGGTTTTTCTTCTTTGCTGGTTGGTCTTTGGGTCCCAAGACCAGGGATCACTCGTACCAGTTAAGGTTACACGTTGGCTGAATGACGGAGTAATGAGCGGATCTAGAGATAATAAATCCAACTGAATGTGCAAAATCTTTTAGGGAAGATGTTTTTTGAAGAGCTCCTACTCCTCTCCTTGCTAGGCATAGTAATGGTATTAAACTTTCCGTCAGGAATCCAGAGAAGGCGAACCAGTTTTAAAGTTGCACTTTTGTTACTCTGCCCTGTATCATACTCAAACATTTGTATTGTGCAATAATAATAATAACTTGACATATCTCACACACGGCCGTCTGATCCCAAACTAGGCAGAGCCTGTACTATGTTAACCAGACTGCTGATAAATATACTTATATATTTCTAAATACATACATATTTTAGATAAATTACACCCAGACACAGAACAAAATGATCATGCTCATCACACAATTATTTGTTCCGGATGGGAATCGAACCCACGACCTTTGGCTCAGCAGTCAGAGTCACTAACCAGAGTAATGTAATGTAATAGGTACGTTTGTTTGTTCTTACGTACGTACAGGACGTACGTACGTCTGGCTAAAAATAGCTGCAAAATTGAGCTTTAGACCAACCAACTCTATAGCGAAATTGAAAAAATATGCTATTAGATAAATATATTTGTATTTTAAGAAAAAACGTTGACATTTCCCTCTATGTGTATTTATGGGAGAAAAAATATAAGCGCACGTGTTCAGCCTCCTAAACTTATAAATTCACTCCAAACTTTTCGATTATGATCCCAAAAACTCCCTTTCTCATTACTTTCTCACCGCTTCCCATCCCTTATTTATAGCTGCTTACGTGAGCGAAGTAAAAAAAGCTAGTGTTCATAGTGACGTCGTTGACGGTTCAATTTCCTTGATCCTTTTACATAATAGACTCAGCAGAGAACGACACTTAATTTCCAGGAGCGACGTATTACTTACTATGAATAGAGTAAGATGATTAGTGATTGTTAGGTTATTTAAAGAAATTCATTTGTTCTTTGAGTAATATGTAAATACTCGTTTAGGTTATACTTAAGGTTTTAATATAATTTTGAAAGGTTATAGGGTAATATCGGGTGGACTGCACTATTAGCACTAGTAACCTGTAGTGTATGGGCCACTGTCAGGTGACATTTGACAGATGACACCTGACGGACGGCAGCGGGATTTCTGGCTCGTCAAGTGAGAGCATTCATTGATCTGTCGCCGCTTAAGTTACACGATTGTAAAAGTGAATAATAAATAAGGAATAATGTTAATGTATATATTATTTAAAAATACCAGAAATACTAATTACCACTACAGCGTGTGCTGCGGGTCCCTTCCTACATAAATATTTGTGTGATTTACATACAATATTTTTTTGGGCTGGGTGTATTTAAGTTCAGGTGGTAATTAACATACAATGACGATATTTGCAAATTCCAGGTACTGAGATGCGTATCATACCGATATTATCTTTAGACAAAGGATACCTGTTTAAGAGAAAAAAACAGACAAAAATATTTTACATATTAAAAACATACTTAAGAAACAGAAAAAAAAAACACGTGGTTAAGTAAGTTTTAATTTTTTTTAACATCCTTCAAAAAAGTGTTCTATGTTTTTATATTACTAAGCTATAAGCTAAACAAGCACCCAACCCATCAGGTCATAAACCTAAAAAAAACGATCAAAAGTATCCATCAATGATGTAATCAAAGTCTTCAAATGTAACGATTATAGCTCCATCTATGGACGAATAAGCACCATGTATATTTTTTATGAGAATATGCACTTAGCCTGACATTTTTCGATTTTAATAAAACTCTGATATTTTGAAGAAAAAGGTCTCTTTGTCGTTTGATGAAAGACGTAATGTAATGTCCCAAAAATAAATTTAAAATAATAATACATATGTTGTTCCAAACAATACAGTAAGAGATATCGAAACATTCACGAGAGGCTTTATGAAGTGGTTAAGGACATTGTCTCCCAGTGCCAGATTCCGTCTAGATGTGTTTTTCTCGTGCCGTTATAACATTTTTGTTAATAGTTTCATTATACCTACTAAATTAAGAACAACAATTTTAATATAATAATAAATGTAGTGTTACATATTTTCCTTATATTAAAATTGTAATTTACACCAGATAAGGCCGATAAGACAATCTAAAGAAGATTCAGAAGTCAAAGAATAATTATACGACACGCAGAAGGCCAGACATGTTTCTTCAATTGGTCAATATGATTTAGGCGAGTCTTAAAACAAAAATCTTTCATAGTAACATTTTAATAAGAGTAATTACAAATTTATTCTAATAAGGAATTATTAATTCAAATATTCATTAATGCCGAATCTTTATTCGTATTACGGCAGAGTGTACGACAGATGTCCAGAATTTAATTTAATATAAGAGCCGTTTTACTTTCTTTTAATATAACATCTTGAAGGCCGTCTGAGATCTTATTTCTGAAGACGATTTGATGTAAATTCAATTTAATATCAAACGTCTTAGTTCCGTAGAACAACTCAGAAATGGAATATTATTTGGCCTTTGAAAGCAATAAACAATTTATCGCTGATTGTACTCGAAATTGCCGTTTTGTTTGTGAGGTCATATTTTATCAATATAGACAAATTTTGTTCAGAAAATATTACTTTCGATTCATATATTTTAACTTATTATAAAATATACGGTTGTACACGCTTGTGTACAAACGATTGCTTGTGACACGACAGGTCGTTTTGCTTCGTGGTAAAGGGCTTCTGTGGTGACCAAATCTAGACGACCTTACCTGAAACATATGTGAATACAACTGTATCTCTTTTTTACTGAATTTATTATTCGATATTTTATGGTTTTTAAAAAAGAGGTAATATGTTCATACATATACATCTATTAATAGTAATCAGACTATAGCCAGTCTCTGGTAAATAATTACTCCTTTCTTATATAAATAAAACGCCTAATAATTATCAATTTAATTCTGAACAAAAATTTTGAGGCTTGAAATAAGCTAAAAGTAATGTTGATGTTAGTTTTATATAATGTACAATAAGCAAGCTAAATATACGGGTAACTTCAAATTTTCTGCTTCATCAATTTTAAGTTATTGTGTTATATTGTTAGACTCATATAGTTATTTGCACGATACTTACGCCTCAGTTTTAAAAATTTCTGTGTGTCTGTGTGATTGTTCCAGCTAATCTCCTGAACGGGTGAACCGCTTTCCATGGGACTTTCACTGGCAGATACCTGGTGTTATAAGGAGTAACTTAGGCTCCTTTTATTTTGGAAAAAGAATTAGGGTTCCGCGTAAAACATATAAATATATTTTTTAAACATAAGAAACTCATTCGTTGATTAAAAAAATTGGCAGGAAATCGCGAGTCAATTGTTTTTGTCACAAGTTGAAGTTCGTGATCAGTAGCAAAAATGGAATTAACGCGAAATGATTTTAGGGGGATTGTTTTATTATTATTTTAAAAGTTTACTGACTCCGCTAGGCTGCACTGCTCGCCTTCAAAATACTTTTGGAAGGGAACCACCTCATTTGAACACCCTAAGGCGTTGGTACGCAGAATTTGATTGTGGCCGTGTTTCTCTCCATGATAAAATTCGTGAAGGTCGGCTCTCAACTGCGATCACTGAGGAAAATGTGGCTACTGTCAGGCAACTAATTGAAAGAAACCTATGAGAATATTTGAGGACATTTGGGGATTGGTATGAGCCAAACCTGTGACAGCAAACCAACAAAATTGAGGCAGGCGAGAAACGTAGGCAAACAAATGATTGCGTTTTTTTCTCCCGATTCTCTTGTCTGCACGATCCCACTTGAAGGACAAAAGGCAGTTAATGCTGAGAGGTACAAGGTATCGTTTATGGTACCATCCTTACAAACCTTCTTGTTTAAAACTTTATACAAGAAATAACGCGACTATAATTCAAAACATATTTAGTTATATAAAATATACATTCACTTCTTTTATCAATTCGTTTTTGGAATTCATTGACTTTAAAAATAATAAAATGCCGTTAGAAAAGGCAAAAGTTGGTAGTTAAATTAGATGAAAGTTATTTCTCAAAATTCTTGACAGATCATGTGTCTGACAAAACGACAAAATTATTAGTACAGTCATAAATGTTCCTTACACTATGATAGAATGGCACTGGCACTATATTGAGTGCCATTAGATGAACGCATATATTCAAGTAAAACCAAGAGAATGGTGAACGTTTCATACATAAAATATACGTACATTCGTTGAATGAAAATTGAAAAGGCTCACTTTTATTGGAGGGCTATAAAGCAATTTGTCCTAGGTACCAGGGGCAAGTTGAATTCTAACGCTTGCTTAGATTGCGTACACACTGATGTTTAATTAAATTAAATTATTGCAAATACTCAAATTGTGTGTGATCGCTAACTGTTGATTTTGACAGCCAAAATGGCGATAGCAACAAATCCGTTTAAATAAAGTAAAGTATCAAGTGACATTCTAGCACTTTCTCATACCAACATTCTTTATTTGGTAAGATACTGATTTTAATTATTCAGACCATACGTTCATAAAGACATGCAATTCCTAACATTATAAATGCGATAGTGAGTTTGTTTCTTAAGCTTTTTTATTTTTTAAAAGACAACTCCCGCATTAGGAATATTCCTGTGTCGCGGAGAGCTTCACAAACATTTAAATAACGCACACAAAGAATACCCAGACCCGGGATAACTATTTGTGGATCACACAAATTTTTATCCCGTGTTGGATTTGAATCCACAATACTCGACGCGGCGTAGTGTCGAGGTGGCCACTTAAACCATTGCACCATCCCTGCAGTCGCTTTTGATTCTTAAATGCTTATCCGATCATTATGAAATGCATACACGTTAACGGGGAAAAAATAACTTCAATTTACGCGAGCGAAGCCGCAGGCAAATGCTAGTTAGGTATGCATTGCAAAATTCTATCATATTCTATTAAAAAAATAGGCAGTCATGGGACTGCTGACAGAAGTGAAAACTTAAGCGAAACGACGAAATTAAAATGTCACATTAGCAGGTTGGTGATTAATAGGGATCTGACAGAACTCAGTGTTTAGATTAACGCCCTCTAGTGGATATATATATTATTAGGCAACGGTCACTAGTTCGGTGCTTTTTCCCATAGCAAAATTGCACAAACGTGCCTAAAGAAGTGTTCACTTCAAAAAATGACATCACAGAAATTCGTCAATAGTTATAAAACAAAAAAAGAAAATCGCATGACAAACATAGAAGAAAATGGTTCTTAAAGTAAGAAAGAAAGAAAGAAAGAAAATATGGTTTATTGCAATAACCTCAGCGTACATTTTTCTTCTTTTTTTATGTAACACACACATTTTAACCTACTTAAATAAATAACTTACTTCATAAACATCATTTTTTTAGTCTATGACTGCTATGTCTACAGTTTGCATCTATGACATGTAGATGTGACGTGTCTTTCTTGACGTGGCAAGGCAACATGTGGTTATTCCTTTTATTTAACTTTCTTTTTGAAATTATTGAAATTGGAATTATTGCTCACAGTACGCTGCTGTTTTGCAATTTCGGGTTGACACTCAGCGTACACTGAGATGATATTAAACAGTTAAGAGCCATTTTCTTCTTTTATCTATATCTATATATATATATATATATATATATATATATATATATACATATAGATATGAAAATATGTTCATAGGAACGCAATGCGAAGAGCAAATATTTCCAGTCTATTATACCACAGTTTAGTTTTAAAACGCTAAGGGCTAAGTAGGAACATCTCCTATTTATGCTCACTATTTTAATCGCAACTCAATATAACACAAAATATGGAATCGACGTTTTGGTAGAAGGGATAGGAAACTGTGTCTAGTATATTCAGCCCACCCTCACAAGAAATCACACCCATTAGATACGAAAATTCCCGTAAACTTCATTCCTGTTTGCACAAATTCCATCAACTTTGGAGAAGCTCATTCCCCTTGAGCACACATCCATATTTTCCGAGATTTCCATCCTCCGTCATTTGCGTCGTGAACTTAAGTGTGTAGTGTGTACAGAGCTTTACGGAAAGGGTTATAATCGGCAATTCGGGTCACGTACACACAGCGTGACTGGTAACTGAAGACTTTAATGGGTGCTTGGGTGAAAAAAATTTGGATATTACATTAGTCGGGTGATCGATATAATGGTGATTTTACATAACAATGTATGGTTATTTTGCTTCGCAAAGTGCTATCCTTAACCTAAATCATCTTAAATACCTTATTGAATACTCTAGATTTTCGATACGGATTAAAAAAGATCGCCTGGCGGTCGAACTTGTATCGTTTTGAATGTCTTGTTGAATCTTGGACAATACTTGATCTGTCATTGTACTGGACCCTTATACTAAATACTTAATATTTATTGCCATTCTACAATGTGTAGTTATAGATGGTAAACTTAAAAATATGTATCATAGTGGACCCTGTCAGCACTGGGTGATTAGGAGAGAGGACTTTTCTCTTTCTCCTCTTTCTGCACTTCTTCTACATATCAACTTTAAGTATTCCAAATTTGAAATATTTTCTGTTTGCATTTGCTTAAAAAAGGCGTAGGTACAAGAAATTCTCCTCCGTTGTAATAATATATAGATATATTTACAAGATGCTATATGAAATCTAGCATTTAAATTCTGACATCTGAAATACGTCACTTTTTTAATATTTTAATGTCGTTCGAAATACAAATAAAAACTATTTTGTTTTATCAAACTTGATATCTTTAATCTAAAGACTTGCAATTAATTACTGTCTGTTTATCAGTCATCAGAAATGAGCTATACTCATCACTAGTCATCACACAGAAATATTGCAATATGGGCATAAAACAAGTGACGCCTGTAAGCGGATTATACATAGGTATACTGAGCACTGAACTGAGACGGTAACAGTGAGCGGGAACCCGGCGTGACAGTCGAATGCAGCCGCGCTACAGAGGTTGTTGTTATTCAAAATGCTTTGAGTAACTTATATAAATACTAGCAGCGCCCTGCGTTTTCACCCTCGTAAGTCCCGATCCCGTGGGAATATCGGGATAAAAAGTAGCCTATGCGTTAATCCAGCTATCTACATAACAAGTTTAATCGCAATCGGTTTAGTGGTTTTTGCGTGAAAGAGTAACAGACATCCATCCATCCATCCAAACTTTCACATTTATAATGTTAGTGGGATAAAAAGGTAGGTACAATTTCTTTTTATGACAACGAGTACATCCCAAATTCAAATTCGTTCATCTGGCGATCGTAGCCCGAGCTCTATCGCCGTTGTGATAGACGTAAGTTATTGGAACAATCGAAATGTATGAAATATTGAAAACTAGTTCCAATTGTTTCCATAAGCACCTCTTGTTCACGGAAAAATATGAATTGAACGGTAAAACAACGAAATAAATAAATCGGAATAGCTTTTTGTACAAATCTAAGAGCGACATGACGAGCAATAACTCGGGAAGTATTCCTCGTATTGGAATAAAATATAGTACAGGTATATACCTAAGTATATTAAAAGTTCAATAGTTTTATTACATTACTATATCTAGTTATATGGTTATGTTTAGGCTCTATATAAACGATTCTCTTTGTTTTTTTACTTTCGCAATAAAGACATCTGATTTTTTTGGCAGAATGTTTGTTGTGGCATGTATGCAAAGACAACACAGTAGTCGTAAGTATTTTTTTAGGGGTAGAAGAAACAAGTAAAGATTACATTATTAATATCCGGGTTCTTAATGGGACCACTTTATAACCAGACCGTTAAGAAAAGCTATGCATATTCTTGTGGACGGATAGGCAGTTATAAATACAGTAAGACTCTCTTTCTTTCTTTTTTCTCTTTCAAAATTCTAGCAACAATTAAAATAAAAACCCAAGGCTTATCACCCTACCGGGGCTAGCGGTGAGACAGTATCATAGAATTGAACAGACTAAAACCACGCGGTGCTCCTTCACAAGTGAGTCAGTTCCAAGGGACTCAGGTATACTCTAGGGAGGAACTCCTTGGTAATCCTAAGGTCTGCCAGATTTCTCAGGGTATAAAATTAGGGTGGTTATACTTGCTTACTTAATAAAAGGGTTTCGATAATATTACTAAATTTAATTTTTTTAATTAATGAAGTAAAATATAAACCAATATTTACTTAAAGGCTACTAATTGTCATTGATTTTAACATCAATAAACTTTCGTATTAATTATGTTCACGCATATTGTTATTAAACAAAATGGTCAACCATTTCTCTTTTTATTCCCTATAAAGATAGGATTTGTCTTGTTTGAAAAAAATATGTCCATAATGTTTCTGAAGGATGAATGATGTTACGGCGTCATAAATCCCAAAGGGCGACTTAATATCAGATTACAACCAGCTACATGTAGTACAGCTTTTAAAAAAATATTGGACGCTTTGTTTGTCGAGCCGTGGTGATGTCAAAAATAAATATCTAAAAAGGGTATTCTGAGACCATTCGACAGGCCTATTGGCCTAGTGGTTAGTGATCCTGACTGCTGAGCCAGGGGTCATGGGTTCGATTCTCACAAAGGAGAAAATCATTAGTTCTGTGTCTGGGTGTAATTTATCTATAATACGTAGATATGTATTTAGATATATATAATCGATCCCAAACTAGGCAAAGCCTGTATGTATAGTAAACAGACTTCTGACATACATAATGTCAGAAGTCTGTTTACTATAGTACATACAGGCTTTGCCAAGTTTGGGATCTATTTGGGCCGTATGTGAAATGTGTCAAGTTTTTTTTTTATATGTTTAAAATTCACGTGAGACTCATAATATCGTTTTTTCCAAATATTGATAAAACATCTTTAGTAAAATGAAACAAGGTATTGGTTAAAACATTTGTTTAATTTCATGTTAAACCAGCTTAGGTACCCCTACCTGCCTACGCGGATCTTGGTATGTATGTATTTCTATATGTTAAGCCATCATACAACTTATATTTATGCCAAATTTAATGTAGATAATCCATAAATTATGAATATTGAAAAGGTAAAAACATACGCAAAGAGTTTATAAGCTTGACTGAGTGTACACTACGTTGTTTTCTTTAAGTAACCGATGGCAGTACCTTCGCGACCGCATAACCTTTACTAACCCCTAAATAATCCTTTGAAAAAATCGCCCTAAATAGGTCTGCACCGAGCTAACATAGCTTGTATTTCGTAATAATCTCATCTCATGTTTCATACACTATAAAGGTAAGCTCACATGAGTGTAAAAAAATTAAAGCATATTTTAAAGTAAATTAGGCATCAGATTAGCTTATCATCTAATTAAAACTGTATTGATCATGCGTATGACTAATTTGTGGTATCATTTTTACACCTCCTATAGATTTTAAATATGGTGCTAAAAATGATGAGACCATAGTTCTATCCATGATACGGGGCAAGAGTGCGTGAAACAACGAGTTGTTTGGCGAGCATCTGATGCTTGCTGATGTAGCAACGGAAAAGGATCGTCAAAGCCGTCCCGAAGAAGAAGTACATAATGCTGAAGAGCACAAAATGGACCGGCCTTCATAGGCGTACGCTTGAATGCGATGGACAGGGTTACCCGACGCCTATTTTGAAAAAGATTAATTTCTTTTAAATATAAAAAAAATACTGAGAAAAATAAGAAGAAAATCAGAATTATCACAGAATACGTCGTTTGACGCATGACAAGTTAGCATTCGATTGTCAATCTAAGTGAAGTACTAGTTTGGATGGTTTCTTAGTCATTGCGGCATGTATATTTTTTAACTAGAGATTGCGTGGTGGTCGAATTTCGACCATGGCTTTTCCTTGCCAGTATAACTTGAGCTGTCATTGTAAAGACTTACTTACCACGACAGGTCAACGCATATACTGGACGGTTGTAATTTCATTAAGTAATTTTCACGTAAGGTTTAAAGTTGTAAGACATATTGTTTAAATATTAAAGCTTTCTGCATTTCTTCTGTAAATATTCCAAAATTCACGTTACTACGTTGGCGAAATTTTCTTAAAAAGGGGTACAAAGAATTCTCTTCACGTATTAATATAATGATACCGCATCGCGGTTATTTCGGAGCTGTCGAAATTATCGATTTGGAGAACTTTGGGTATGGCATTGTAAGGAATAGTGTTTAGTCTATTATCGTACAACTTGTGAAATAAGATTAAATTAATATTTTTTAGCAAAGTACAAGTAAGGAATATAATTTTATTCAAAGTTGTCCTAACGCATATTAAAGGCAATTTTGTTTCTTCAAAATCCTGAATAACAGGAACGATATAAACTTCTTTATATATTACTGAATAATAGTTGTAAGAAGGGGAATAAGTATATTTCACTAGTCCTATGTGAACGCATGTTACCGTAAAACCACCGGCCAAGCTATTAGCGAAATATAAAGGCCGGTCCGGATTCTAAAGTGTTTAGAAACCACGGGTCGTTAGCCAAAGAGTGCAGCAGTTTTGTGAGAACATGCAAAGTGCATATGGTTGTTCTCTGAATAGCTAAGGTGAATATAAGTTGGCACTTAGTCCGCTCAATAATGCATTGTTAGTACACATACAATGTGCAGAATAAAACTCTATTGTTACTTATTCTTTACTAGCAGCGCCCCGCGGTTTCATCCGCGTAAGTCCTGATCCCGAGGGAATATCGGGATAAAAAGTAGCCTATATGTTAATCCAAGTCTCCAGCATGTTATCCACCGACCAAACCGATTGCGATGAAACTTGGTATGTAGATACATACCAAGTTTCATCGCAATCGGTTAAGTAGTTTTGGCGTGAAAGAGTAACAAACATCCATTCATCCATCCATCCATCCTAACTTTCACATTTATAATATTAGTGGGATAGATCGAAATTACGGGACCGTTTAAAGTAATATATGACAAATTGGATGCTTTTTTTTTTAATTGGAAAAAAATGCAAATGGATGAACTCGTGGTATTCTATTACAAATTAGTTTTTTTTTTTAGGATGACCTAAGAGCATTTCTTTAAACAGATAAATATTTGTCGAGAGACGAGAATGTCTTATTTTTAACTGACGAAAAAAAAAGGAGGTTCTCAATTCGACCGTATAATATTTTTTGTTTACCTTTGCAGCTTCGGAAATATAGCTGTCGCAATGCAGCTATACGTTTTCATATCTAACTTCCATAACATAACTCTGTACTAAAGTCTTAATAAAGCGAGAACTTCGCTTTACATTCCGGTGTGAATATTTGGTACATTATTTACCAATTTGTTGGTTATTTCAGTACACTAAAGTTTATAAACTATTATGTCTTGTCTTGGTAAACCTCAAGATATTTTGTTTTGGCATGGCAGTTCTTGAGTCATAATATTAAATTTTCTAGTTTCACTTTTCTTTTGGTACTGTGGTGAATATTTTTCCCTACATAATGTATGATACCAAAAGGAAACTTTTTATTTTAAGCTGGATTAGGAACTTTCAAATTAATAATCTAGCTTTAAAGAAAAGTTTTTAATTGTGGATAGAATTAATAGCGACTAATATTTTTGTTTAACATTTTATTCACTAAATTTAAACCATTATGACATAGCACATCAATGAAACCGGCTGCTTGGTTGGCTTTTAGAGGTATTTCTAATTCGAATTACGTGTATAGCCACGTGTTAGTGAAAAATCGCATCTATTAAAATTAAAAACCCATATTACTCCGGAATAATGAAGCTATATAATAACCAAATTGAAACAATATTAAAGTCTGACTCACGCTTCCAGTGTTCTGTATGCAAACCAACTTGTATGTAGATAGTTTGTCCATCTCGGAAATGGACCCTCAAAGATTTAAAGATTTTTGCCTCTTTTCCAAAATACACTTCACTCTGCAGTTCTAATAATACTCTCCCATACATCGATATAAGTCACAGTCAATTTTAGTTGGGTTTATTATTATTTCATTACAATGGGTTAAGAGACTTAAGGGTTAAAGGTAACAAAAAAAGAGACACTTATTATTTTCTTATTCTTGTTCATAAAATCCTTTATCCTAATATGCTGGTCATTGTAAACACAATATAACCAGTATTAATTTATTAACGATAGACATAAAATTAGTAACGGTGATGTTAGAGGGATCGGCATTTTCGGCAGCAGCCAGTTACAGGTGTGTAATTCATCCGTATAAGCATTAAGCCTTTCCTTTCAATGGCTTCTTTGCCAGTGTTTGGCAAGAAGTACAATGAGACTCTTCTCTAAAGTTAATCTATAAATGTGACTTATCTAAGTACGTGCAATTATGTACGACGTGCTGTCGCTGCACGTTCCCTTCTTACCACTTTTTCCCTTGCAATATATTCTCAATTTTCCCACCTATTACTCCCATGGTAATAGCCTTGCCCCCTATTATGTTAGTAGGGCTAAATAATAGTTGGCAAAATGTCTGTGTTCAATATGCCTAAGCCTACCTCTTCGGGGATACAAACGTTAGTGTATGTATGTACGTATATGTCGGCGATGCGCCAGGGTTTCCATGGTTAAGCTCAACTTCTTTTATAACAAATAAATGAAATGAAACAGTTCTTGATATAATCCAAAATAAATATTTTAATCAATTTTACACAACATTAAATGATTTGTTTTACACAAATTACATTTATTTAATATAAACAAATGTTATTATTATGAAAATCGTCAGCAGATAGCGCTGCAATCAGGATTCAATAGAAATTAATGTTTATTTAATGCATAAAATAATAAAATTCGAAACAGAATAATTATATAACATTTTAACAAACTTTATTTTGCAAAATTTACACAATTATTTGAATATAATAATATTATTATTTTGAATGAGTCGAATTTATGATTCAAATATAATTATAAATTCGACTTTAAACAGTCAGAACACTGTCTATTAAAACTAAATATTAGAGCTTGATAAATAATTGTTTTACTGTTTACTAATAAAATATTTGAGTATAAGTCTAATGTATTTTGGATATTTCTATAATAATATAATCACTTAAAAAAACAATATCTGAAGATTTGCGCCCATTTATACATAAAATGGTAAATTTACTTTGCTTTGATTTCACATTTAAAAATAACAGTACACAAATTATCTGACAATCACACGAGTAATTTAAAACACGATCGAGGTGGAATGGAAGCAATAAATAAACAGTGACTCCCGCGGGTAGAAAAATAAATATTATGGCATCCACTTTTGTTTCACCGATGCGCAAATGAAAGCAAAATATAGGATGGATCAACCGCTTATCATGCTGGCCCATATTCAGATTATACAGGGAAATAATATGACAATAGTGGGCTCATGATTTGATGATTAATTAGTAAACTTTGGTCATAAGAAGATTTAAGTTTGTAATTTCAAGTACATTCTACACTCAGACCAAAAAAATATTCTACATTGTTTTACTATTTTCTTATAACAATTGGCTGCAAATTTACCACGAATCTAAGAGAGATTTATAAAATTTACAGCCAATTTAATGGTTCTACTAGGTTTAGGTCATTTGCAGTTGCTTTTACAAACGACCTCGATTTCTTTCATCGATTTTTTTATTTTTGTGTTGTGTAGTGCGAGTGTTTTGGTTTAAATTTTATGCTATTCGTATGAATAAAATGTTAATTACGTATGAGGGAATTATAGAAGTACACCCGATTTCGTAATCAATATTTGACAAATCTTTCAAAATTAAACTTGCCTTCTCTTTCCACTTCGATCGCTCCGTAATAAAAATAGAACTAGAGACCTGTGGTATCAACTTATATATATATATATATATATATATATATATATATATATATATATATATATATATATATACATAAATACCACTTTACCATTAGCCCCATGGAAACCACACATAAAAAATGGTATTGTATGCATGTATTAATGTCGCGCTACCAACTTTGAGAACGCCTTTATTAATGAATGGTTTCCTTAAACATATTTGTTTTGTCTCTAACTAAGAATGGCATAATATAATACTAGTCTGATTATAACATAGGTTGGCTTTTAAATCCGTAATCGCGACTCAAAACCGTTCTTCCTTAATAGTTTTTGGTTCTTCGGATTTTATCACCTCCCATTTAAATTTTAGTTTACTATTTCCTCATTTTTAGACACATCTCGTAAAGAAACAGCAAGCATACCTTTGCCCATAGGTATTTGCGAAACTTTGACCTTAATAACTCATAGTCAGTTCCATCTGTATTTATTATTTTTAGTTTAAACATTGAAGTACAAAGTTACACAAGGCCATGTTTTCCCACAATCTGTCTGAGAAATCTTGAGAAATATCATTAGTAGAGGCCATCCTTTCCATCCTTTGAAACGCAGACATATAATAAACATCAGTCGCTAACATCTGTTACTGGGTCCGCTATCCTTAATTAAAATTAAAACAAAATTACGAGCGATACACGACCTCAATATTTAATTAATTTTAATATTACGCCTTAAACACCGTTTTTGGTTTCATTTTGCTGAGAATTTAAGGATGAAAGTTCTGGATTGTTATAGATAGAACTTGCTTTTTCATTTTGCAGGGTTGGTTACATAAAATTTTGTTCCGGAATCGTTTTGAAGAAGTCTATTCGATTATTGTTCACTTCAAGAGATATTTATAACACGACAACAAATAAAGCACAAGGGGCAAACACAAAATTTACACGAAGCCATCAATTTGGTATTACTGTCGTCAACAATGTTGTCCGTATGCCATTTTCCAATTTATTTTGCTCATTAAATGTTAAAGTAGACGTAGGACGCCTTACAAAGTTACTACTCCATTTTAATGAGGGACTTTGAAACTGAGGCAAAGGTGAGGGTTTTGTTTCCTTTGTCATAGTTTGCTAATTAACACCATCGTCCAATACCGGCATAGACTAGTTAAGTAATGTAGACGCGACAATAATGAATTTTACGACGTATTTTAGGTGCAATCGTAAAGCTGCAAATTGATGCCATTATATTAAAGGATAATTTATACCGAAAGCGGATCACTTTCAGGTAGGTATCGAAAGGTTATTTGTTTAGCTGAATATTTGCAGAAATATCCTGGGCAAGTTACACGTCGCTATGTGACTTATTACCTATGGATTACATACTTAAAGTAGTATACGAGTACACAACAACATTGAAAAAAATATCACGTACATAAAGTGGTACTATTAGGTCTCCCAAATCATTAAGCGTCCAGTGCTGACATGATAAGGGGACTTTGAAATTGAGTATAACTCAACATTAAATAATTACAAAATTATTTATATGGCGAAAAATAAACAAAATGAATAAGTTTTAGTTTTTGTCCGCATCTTCGTGAACGCACACAATGTAAAATGTGTGTCCCTCTAAAAAAAAAATTGTCACATTATGTCACTCTTGCTCTGCGATTCTCTTCGACACAAAAAAAAATCTACAGTCCAAATTTTCATGCTCCTTCAGTAGTTTAGGTTGCGTGTTAATGAGTCAGTCAATCAGAGTTCTTACATATTATTATATTGAATGTTAGAAAAACGCAAAGACCTATGAAGAGATACGGCATAATAGATATAGACATAAGATAGTGTCAAAAAATGTTTTAGGAACATGAAATTCAACGATATTGCACGAGACCTGCGATATTTAGTTTTTAAATATTTGATACTTTTCTGCAAAAAAAAAAATCTTTGGAACTCTCTGTTTTCCTTTTAAATTCTTAGGGTCAAAACCTAAATCGTCGAGACTAAAAAAAATACTTTTGACAACCCATATTTAGTAAGTCATATTCCATACACGTTTGACCAACCTCAATCATCATGTTAATTACCTACCTAATTATCGTAGAAATATTTTGTCCCCTCTACAAATTCACAGAGAGAGCGCTTATCACCCGACACTAATTACGAACTTGTTCAAAAGTTCACTTTCACTTTGGCCAGCAATGAGGGTGAGTCGTTGCTTTGTTTAGTATTAAACTTTGTGAAAACTTAGAACTTTGAAGGTGATATAACAAGCGAAGAGTATTGGCCGTTTCTCTGCGTTATTTAAATTTAAATCTTTGACGAACAATAAGAAGTGTTCTGTCAAAGCTGTTTATTTGTACGAAGTTTGTCGTATTTATTACCAATATTTATATTATTTCTCTTGAAGGCAAAAAATAATATACAATGTGGATTACAAAACGTGTGTATCCATTAAAATAACTGTTACTTCAACATTTCAACGTATTATTGACGTGGTTAAGAAAGAAGAAAGAAAGAAGAAGAAATAATCATATAATGACCGAGGCCAAAACGTACTACTTATGCGGGATTTAAATCGACTTGAACGTCTACCGCAAAGAACAAACTTCCCTAAAAAAAAAATTTTCCGAAAATTATGATTAAAATAAATTAGACAAATTTTTGTCGTTCATTCAAGGATTGTTTACTTACAACAGTTAAATCAATATGTCTCTATTTAACGGTAAGGTTGGACAATTATTTATTGATTATTCTGCTACATATAGTTACCCCAGTGAACTTCTAGGTTCTAATAGGTTATTTTAAAATACTACATATTACAACTCTGGTTTTGTGAGCGTCCATGAATTGTAATTGTTCGTTAATCCAGTGACTACTGACAGATAATCTTGCCGTGTGTTTATTATCTACCGCTATTGCATGTAAAGAATACTTCAAGTAAGAATTACTTTACTGTATTCTAAAATACAGTGACACAGCCTCCTTATTTAAACAACATAAACAGTGTAAAGTCACTAAAAAAGAAACTTTCCAAATGATTCCTATTGCTCTTCCCTATCTGCAGCGAAGACGGCAATGTAAATGTTTATTCAATCAAACTTGATTCCGTCTGTACGGGCAGGGTTTTATCTAGTTAGAATAAGTGTCTCTTTGTACAGTACCAGCGTTAAGAATTAGTTATACGGCCCGATGCAGTTCATGAAGTCTTGTAGCAAAGTCGTTTTCTTGGTGTAACAGTGGAAAGAGAACTTTGGTCACAGGCCGTGGCTTTCCATAGTTTTGGCAGACAAAGGCCGTCTGTCACTCCCTGTGTACACAATTTGCGACATAAATCAAAGAAAAAGTGAGTGTATCAGCTATTGACGAGATGGAGAGCGTTGAGGAAGCTTGACTTTGATCAGAAACGCACTCATATAGTCGGCTACGACAATATGACTGAGTCTACTAAAAATAAAATGGCCTAACATGATATTGCCAAAACATTCCAAGGTTGTATCATTTTAACAAAATAAAGCGTGGGTCGTAAAAATTCAAATACTTCAGTTCCTATAATAAGTTTTAATTAATCCATGAAAGCCGTTGCTTATTTACCAAGTGTGGTTATGGGTTGGAACTTACGTTGAAAAAAAAATATTTTGAAACTAGCTGCCCCGACAGACTTTGTTCTGTCAAAAGTTAAAGATGTCAAATGTTTGACAGCTGGGGACCTGTGTTTTAATTATTATTTACTCTGTGGTTTGTATAGGAAAAGAAGTGTTGCTTTTAGCCGAATTGGTCGAGCTTTTCTCGAGTTTTGCGCTTAGCAACGGCGATTCATTTTTATTTATATAATATGACTTAAAACTTGAAACATTTTTGCTAATCTGACGTAAAGTGTAAAAAACCTAGATTGGTCACATTATCTCAATTTCGGGTGACTTGTGGGTTGGAACGTTTTTGCATAACTACGTCCAAGTGATCCTATAAGGGTTCGTTTTTTTTTCTTTTGAGGAACGGAACCCTTAAAAATCTCCAAAATTCTTTTGATATTTTTTTATAATTTTGTGTAACAACCGAGTGTTTATTTTTTTAACACTAAGCCTCTTACACCTTAAAGAGTGGTTGCCCTAAGTAGTCTCGAGTCTAAAAATAAACACTAGAACTTACTTTGTATTTTCAAGTTTCATGTAAATGTGCTTTTTCAAGTCCAAATAACAGGAGAGAAAAATATTCGAGAGATTCAAGTAGCAGATGTGAATTTACTTAACTGCTTATTAAAAAGGATAACAATGTAACATTTTGTTAAATGACAAACTATTTAGTCATTTATTATTAGGATATTAAAATGTTATGTACTATTAAAATGTTATGTACTATTAAAATGTTATGTACTATTAAAATTTATGTCATCGATGTCTCGCTAGGATATTACACTAAGACGAGTTTGTCGTAAAAATCCGTTGGAAGATTGAGACATTGTGAATGTTGTATATAATCGGGATGTGAACAATTGAACATCGATTGGGCAATGTCCATATATCATTAATTATCAATCAATTCGACTAATGTTTGTCAGATGGCGCCGATTATGTTCGCTATAATGTAGATGTAAGTATTAATGTATGGGAGAAACACGGGGTTTCTACACCGGGTATCCATCGATTGACTACCGCGCTCGCAGCCCGGGTACACTTCCTCCACCGGTGTTCATTACGTTCTAATGTGTGACGTAGATGTTTCATTTAGTTGTCCAGATATTGTAGATCGCTAATGTTGATTGAACTTAACACGTCATCGTATTCTGCTGGTGAAAGAGGTACGAGGTAATCCAGGGGTTTATGCTTAATTTTTCTGGTTTCATTAAACGAAAATGGTATATAATTCATTTTTGTATTCTAAGGAAAGGTTGCCTGGAAGAAATTGCTTTCATTGATAAGGCCGCCCTTTGTACATATTCACCTGATATTTCTTGCAAAAACTTTTTTGTAGGTGTACAATAAAGTTTATTTCTATTCTATTCTATTATTGGTTAGCCCTTTCATAATGGCTACTATTAACTGTTCTGCTATATTTTTAACTGCAAATAAATTTTTACCATATGCTACGATTGCAGTGTCCTCGTATGTAAATATTCTTGTTTTTGGTAGGGATCAGTTATATAGGTTATTATTTGTTTACACTTCCCTGCGGTATACCGAAAGAAGTTACCATTTCATTGCTAATAATGCTTTTCCAGTTTAGTGAGAAGAGTAGAACAGAGACTGTATCGAATGCCATCATCCTTTTTTATTGGAGCAGGTTAATTTGTGGTATGTTTGTAGGAGTTTTACAGAGATTCCGTGCCAACAAGTAGCTCATTCTTTTCTTAGGTTAGCTATTGTAGTGTCGACCTCTTCGTTTGTAATTTCGTTAATAGCTAGAGAGTTACAACTATTTGAATACAGGTATTGGTGGGTGGATTACTTGGAGGCAAACTTACGATCTTTGATGCTCGGTCTTCACCAGTATATGAAAAGAATCTATTAGTATACGCATTATCTACTACAAGGTTGTAGATAGACCTCATCAAATCTTATTTAAACAGAAAAATCTTTAATATTTTTTTTAAAGAATATACTCGTACATTATGAAACAGATAGTAAAAATATTAAATTTCCTTTGACTTTCAAATAAAAACAGGTCACGTAATTAATGGATGCTCCTTCCTGAATAGTCCAAGCTTTAGACTTACATTAAAGCCACGGCGGGTTCAAACCCATCCCGATATACCTTTTACTGGCTTAGTTGTAGTAGTTACAGAATACTAATAATCTGCTAGGTACTGGTAAAAAAATAAGAACCGTAGTGGTTTGTAATATTTATTACTGTAATTTTTCATTATTTTTTAATACAAAATAAAGATAAACCATCTGAAAAGGAATGCGTTCTCCAATCTATTTATGCTAGAAGCGTTTACAGAGTCGAATCGATAAGATGGATGACAGAATGTTTAAGATACTTTCGACTTAGGTTCGTGTTGAATAGAAATGATAGCAGACGGTTTCAATTTTAGATCCTTGACCTTTGTAAAGACAAAGACTTGTGAATTAACTTTAAATAAAATAGAAACGAAATATAAGAAAAACATGTTTCTAATAAAGACACTCTAAAATTATAATATTATATTAATTTTATGAAACAAAATATTGATTTTTGCTTTATTTTAAGCTAGCAAATGTTGCAAGTTTTATAACAACGGTAACTGAACTAATGATGCACTATTCTTTTGTTGAGATGTCTTTAGATTATTAGACGTTGTTAAAATCTCTTTTGTGGTGAGAGTATTTATCCAGATACTTTAAAATAATTTATTTTTTAATAACGTAACCTGGCCATTAAATTTACAGTTCTGTCCAAATGCGAAATTAACTATTGAATAGAGTCGACTTTCAAGCAAAGGTTTAAGATGGATCAGATGGACAAACTTCGTCTGCCCCATGGCATTAGTCCATTTCTTTCTCCTCACAAGGAAAACAGATATTGCCACTTCCGTTACCTATTGTGCAAGCAAGGACTTTTCTACAAAAGATCTTAACTACATTAGACCTGTACCTAAATGTAAACGTTAATGTACGTAGCTATTAACTCCATAAATAAAATAATATATCCCTAATTCTTATAATAAAAATCAATATCATAAATATCACTTCTCTATAAATCAATAAAGATTTCTTATTAGTTATAATATCAAATAACATTATTAAACAACATTCTTTAAAAGGAATCCTTATACACAAGGTCCACGTGTCTAATGATTGATTTGCATACGTGAGAACTTTAGCCATCTGGTTGCCATTATGTCCTATTATTTATTTTTAAGTGAACTATTTAAGAGTGATTAGAGCGCCAGGCAATTAATCTTACTTACATTTTGAATGAATTGTAGCCTTAATCAATCACTCAATCATTTATTACCATTAAAATATGATTACATGGCGCTCTTTAATTTAAGACGCTCATATTTTTCAGGAACCTGGTAGAAGTATTATTACCAGATTATGGTAGAAATACTTTACAGAATCATATATGTTTCGTATTGATCCAGGTATTATTTCGGGGATTTTAAAAGAATACGATGTGCTCCAGTAAACGTAAAAATGTATAATTATAAATTGATAAAAAGTAGGTAGGCTGGTGAAAAATTATTGAAATAAAGTTTGATTTGTGCAACAAGGCCTTTTTGCGGGAACATTCCCCCGGGCGTTGAAAGTCTGCCTTTCAACCATCATCTTTTGACTCCGGATGGACTGGTAGCGGACAAATCTTGCTGAATGATCTGCGTAACAGACCACTAGAAGTTTTGCCGTCGGCAACTCGAACTACGCCGTCTGTTCCTGGATACGTAGCAACAATCCGACCCATTTTACACTTGAGTGGAGGGAGGTTATCTTCCTATAGTAGGACTAAGGAATTCAGCTTCAAGGAGCCTTTACATGCTCGCTATTTCATCCGAAGTTGGAGCTCCGATATGTATTCCTTACTCCATCTACTCAAAAAATGTTGTCGAAGAAGCTCAATACGTTGAAATCGAGTTATAGAATTGATGGATTGATCTCGATAATCAGGAGACGGCAGTGATGCCATAGGACGTCCAATCAAATAGTGTCCGGGTGTGAGCGGCGTCAGATCTTCGGGGTTCGATGATAACGGTGTCAGTGGTCTGGAGTTTAATATTGCTTCAACCTGAATCATCATGGTGTATAGCTCTTCGTAGGTAAGGTTACAAAGGCCCAACACTCTGGGCAAATGATGTTTGGTTGATTTGACACCAGCTTCCGCAAGGCCAGCGAAATGAGGAGAAGAGGCCGGTATAAAATGAAAGTTAATTCCGTCTTTAGCCATCTCCTCGGAAACCAAATCGCAATTAGACACATGAAATTTAGAGAGGTCATTATATGCACCAACAAATGTGGTGCCATTATCCGAGTAGATATTTTTTGGCTTTCCTCTACGCGAGATGAACCTCTTCAACGCCATAATAAAAGTATTGCTAGTTAAATCACCGACTAGTTCAAGATGAATTGATTTTGTAGAGAAACAAACAAATATGGCTATGTAAACTTTAACTAATTTACTGCCACGACCCTGACGAACAACTGACTGAATTGGACCTGCGTAGTCCAAACCTATATTTTCAAATGGGAAACCTGCTAGAAGTCGCTGCCGTGGTAAATCCCCCATAATCGGACTTACCGTTTTACCCATAAAACGACAGCATCGAACACATTGCCGACAGCACATTCTGGCTAAATTGCGACCTCTTATGGGCCAATATGTATCTCGTATGGACGCCAACAGTAACTGTGGTCCAGCATGAAACAATCTTTTATGCTCATAATTAAAAAGTAATTTGGAAAAGTGATGACTAGATTGGATAAGTATCGGGTGTTTTTTATGGTAAGGAAAATCTAAATGTTGTAACCTACCACGAATACGTATTATCTTTTCGTCTAGGAAAATGTTAAATTTATTAAGTTCACATTTCTTAGGTAACGGTTTATTGTTAAGTAGCAACCGGTAGTCCTTAAAAGATTGTTTCTGAGAAATACGTATAATATAATTTAAAGACCTATCAAATTCATTAGGATTAAGAGGACCACGAACAGGTTGTTTCCTACAAGCGTCAATAAAACGTAAAACATAGGCTACTGTTCGTTGAAGACGTAAAAAGTTTGAAAAACGTGTAAAATCAATTAATTCATTTAAGTTGTTCTCGTTAAATGCAACATACAAGGTGACGTCAGATTTTATTTCAGGTAAGAATTCATTTAAATTAATTAATTTAGAGGGCCAATAGGATACTTCTTTCATTAAAAAATATGGACCGTACCACCAATCATCCAAAGCAGGTAATAAGGTAAAATTTACTCCGCGAGACAAATAGTCAGCAGAATTTTGGTCAGTTGGGACATGTCTCCACTCACAGCCACCAGTTTTGTCTAAAATCTCGGCAACTCTGTTGCGAACAAAAGGCTGCAGTTTTTTCGGTACCATTTTGAGCCACCCTAAAACGATAGTGGAGTCAGTCCAAAAGTAGGTGCGACGCGCACGGACTCGTAATGCAGCAACGACTTTTTCATAAATGCGAACACCTACAAGAGCACCGCACAGTTCGAGTCTGGGGATGGTCATCGGCTTGACTGGCGCCACTCGACTCTTAGACAGCAACAAACGCACCAAGACCTGACCTTGAGTGTCAACACTTCGAATATAAAGACAGGCGCCGTATGCGCGTTCAGACGCGTCAGTAAAGATGTGAAATTCCAAAAACTCATAAGAATCAATTAAAACTCGACGTGGAATTTGAACTTCATTTAATTTAGGTAAATTGATAATAATTTCATTCCAAAACTTACTAATGTCCGGTGATAGCTGTTCATCCCAAGAAAGTTTATGTAACCATAATTTTTGAAAGCAACATTTTCATGACAACTACACATGGAGCTAATAATCCAAGCGGGTCAAAAACTTGTGAAACAATTGAAAGCATGTCACGTTTTGTATTATTAAAGTTAACTGATTGATTAATTGGAAAATAAAGGTAATCTGACATTGGATGCCAACCTAGGCCTAAAGTTTTGGTTGACTCAAATCCACCAATATTCAAATCCAGTGAAAATTGGGGAAAGTCAGAACCAATCACCAGTTGCATATCATTCGACTTCCACTTTCTTAAATTCATCTTCGCTGAAGCGAGAGTTGAAGTTATTTTATGACGCAACGCTTTGACCTCTTCAAGATCATCTCCTCCCGTCAAAAGGTCATCTACGTAGAAGTCATGTAAAATGACCTCGGAGACCTTCTTATCAATACACTCTAAACCTAATTGTCGAAGACACCGAGTTGCTAGGTATGGAGCGCTGGCCGTGCCGTAAGTGACGGTGTTCGGTTGATAGGCTTGTAATGGAGATGACGGATTATCGCGCTAAATAATTTGATGAAGATATCTATCATTAGGATGAACAACAATTCTCCGGTACATTTTCTCAACATCAGCAGCTAGAATGTACTTGTGTTGCCTAAAACGCAACAGGATTGATAAAAGATCGTCCTGTACCACGGGTCCAACCATTTGGATATTATTAATGGAAACACCAGTATTAGTTAAACTACTCGCATTAAAAACCACCCTCAATTTTGTAGTGGCGCTGCGGAATGTAAAAGGCTTGGTCATCGATAAATTAACATTTTGACATATGGCCTAAAGTTTCATATTCCAGCATGAAATCTTTATACATTTTACAAAATTGAGGTTTAGATTTAGATCTACGTTCCAACGAAAATAAACAATGTTTGGCTCTTGACAAAGATTCACCCAATTGATCTGGAGAACATTTCAGAGGAATCCTAACACAAAATTGACCGTTTTCTAAACGAGTAGTGTTTTTTTATAAAATGTTCCTCACATAGTTTTTCTTCTGAGGAATATGGTGACGAAGTACACACTTCTTCAAGTTGCCAAAACTTTGTGAGTTGTTGATTAATTTTACAATTCAATTCATCATCACAATCTGAATACACCTCTATTAAATTACATTTTAAAACCTTAGAGGAAACACTACTTTTAATTGGGCCAGAGACCAACCAGCCTAATTTAGTCTCACAAAGAATTGGTTGACCATCACCTAGTTTTATTCGCTGTGACTCCAATAAATCCTAAAAGATGTCAGCACCGAGCAACATGTCGATAGGGGCCGGTGAGTGAAAGTTGGGATCAGCAAGACAAACGTGAGATGGAATTGTAATTTTTAATAGGTTAACATGTGTACTCGGTACCTTTTCTGTAATTGAGGGGAGAATAAAACAATTCACATTAACACTAAAATTATTTCTTAAAGATTTCATTGATACAGTACACATTTTATTGATAAACGATGACGAGCCATTGATACCCAAAATAGAATTGTTCACATTTTTTGCAGTCAACCCTAGTTGGCGATACAGCCTTTCTGTCATGAGACATGACGTGCTGCCACTGTCAAGCACAGCACGAGCAACATACTGCTGACCATTTATACCCATGACCTTGACCAATGCAGTAGACAACAACACATCACCCTGTTCAACACTCACCGAGAGTGACAAACCGGTACCAACAGCTGGCTGAGTGGAGACTTTCGCACTGCTATTCACGTCGTCACTGTTAGAAGAAACACCAGTGGAGTCTGACCTTAAGGACTTAAAAGCATTGTCAACGTGAAGTAAAGTATTATGCTTGCGGCAGCATATTTTACAACCAAGCTTTTTGCAGTTGTTTGCATAATGTCCCGGGTTAAAACAATTATAACAAATCTTATGTTTAGGTAACAACTGCAAACGACTTTCATTGCTTAACGATAAAAACTGAGGACAACTACTTAACCTATGATCACCGTAACGCATAACACAATTATTAGGTTTACTAGAATTACCACTGTCTTGGTTATAACTTTATTATATATTATACTTTGATTATAACCAGAGTGGTTTTTACTAGAATCCTGTGCCACCATTGATTTAATCTGTTTAGAGTGTTTACCAGTGTTTGAGTGTTTAGTACATGTAGATGTTGCCAATTCTAACGTTTTCAATATCTCAGCACGGTTTTTAATGAAAGTAATAAAGAACAAAAAAGTAATTTTAGAATCTTTAGCTTGGCAGCCCTTATACTCTTCCCATTCACGATAAGTTTTACTGTCCAACTTGTTTGTGATAATATAAATAAGCAATGTATCCGAATGTGACACAGGTTCACTTAGAAATTCAAGGGCACGTAAATTTTTGTTAATAATATCAAGTAAACCCTTCAAATTTACTGATGACTCCTTCTGAAGAGTATCAATTTGAAATAAAGCAGAAACGTGATGTTGGATAAGCAGGTGTTTGTTATCAAACCAAGACCAGAGAAGATTCCAAGCTACCGAATAATTGGCAGCAGAAAACTGAATTGAGTTTATCACCACATCAGCAGACCCTTCTAGTGACGATCTCAAATAATGAAACTTATTTATTTCGTTCATATCGTCGTTTGAATGAATAAGACTAACAAAAGTGTCGTGAAACTTCAGCCAGTTTGTATAGGAACCACTGAACTTTGGCAACTGAATAGTCTTTAATTTAACAAACTTATGAATGTTAGAACGCGAACTTACCTCACCCATATCATTAGAATCTGTTTTCCGAAGATTATCATCAAGTAATTTTTGAGCTTGAGCTAGGGTTTTATAATAAAGAGATTCAAACTCGCTACGTTCCAACATTTGATTATCCAAATTATCAGTACTACACTTCAGTAAATTGCACCTCATCATATGGGGCATACAATGCCTCGAGTTTATTGAAACGAAATTGCAATTCGCTTACCTCGGTAGGGCTCAAAGAAGAAGGATCCAAAGTATGTAAAAAGTTTAAAAACACGGTAACCTTTCCCTTGAAACTCGCTCGTTTCCTAATAAGCTCCTTATCCTCTGGCATTGCGTTAGCCTATCAACCTGGAATGTATACAAACAAAAGTTTAAAATATAAATACAAATGATGCAGCCTGTAAAACGCATAAGAATTCTAATATACCGAATTTGGGGTAGATCAATATAGATTAATAGTTAGAATGTACAATAAACTATACGTATAAATGGTTATCTAGTACCAAACTTTAATGATTACAATTAAAATTACAAGATTTCTATTGTCTACCTGTGCTAACTTAATGTGATTAAGTAACTGTCTCAGTAACTATTTTAAGTGCATTGCAAAGCTAAAAATAATGCAGTTACTTCTAATAACTATTCTTTAACAATGTATAAATAATGAAAATAGCAAAAAAACACTGATCAGTTAATAATTATTATAATTTATAACCACTCACAGACAAAGAAAAATTGACAATAGATTTTCAAGTACTAACCTGGTAATTTACGGCCGACTTAAACTAATAATACCTGGTAAAAAGAGTGTTGGGTGGACTAATTTAATAATAAATACGCCTTTTTTAGCTATTATATCTCCAGACCACGGCAAATCCAATTTCTTCTGAATGACGCAGCAGGATTGACCGTCCTTGCAAGGGCGTTGAATATAACATTTGAAATCCACAAATTCTCTTGCAATCCTTGTAAAAATAACGCTGTTCGGAGTAAAGATGTTTTAAAACTAAACATACAGGCTCGATAGGACCATGTTTCGGATTGATCCAGGTATTATTTCGGGGCTTTTAAAAGAATACGATGTGCTCCAGTAAACGTAAAAATGTATAATTATAAATTGATAAGATGTAGGTAGGCTGGTGAAAAATTATTGAAATAAAGTTTGATTTGTACAACAAGGCCTTTTTGCGGGAACAATTAAGTATATTATAATAAAGTTGTATCGCTATATGAATACTCTGACGCTGTCGGAGGCGGAGAAACATATTGTTTGACTAAAGTCGTGACTCCATTTGAATGGGAGCAGTTTTTGTCAAAGAGATCAGCAGCATTAACAAAACAACCGGTTCACTCAACTTCGATCGATTACATAATATATTTTGTCATGTAAACTCTATACCTTTCTTATAAGACTATCTAACTTTTTATAAGACTATATAACTGTTTATAAGACTATATAACTGTTTATAAATTATCACACCATGACTGTATAAGTGCACGAACTGTGACCTTTCTTTTAATTATATTGGTATGTATATGTTTCTCGTGCATTAGTTTTGGTCATTTAAATACTTTTATTATTATAATTATTGAACGTAGCTGAATTTTTCAACTTAAAAAATCAACAATTCGTTTTTAAGAACACGATAAACAAAGCAGTTTAGGATTTAACATTTTAGTAAAGGTGGAGTACTTATTTATTTTTATTTTATTTATTTCAAAACTTTATGCACAATGTGGACAGAGGCGGACTTAATGCCAAAGGCATTCTCTGCCAGTCTACCTTAGGGTGATGTAGAAATGAATGAAGTAGGTGCATTAAAAGGTGAGATAAGAATGAGTGAAAAAGGAAAAAAAAGAGGCAAATAAACTAATATATACTTAGATACATACATAAAAGAATATTTAAATATAAGTATAAATATTATAAATACAAAATTACCTTTATATTTCTACTGTTCTGATGACTCCTCCAATTTACGGAAGAGGAGAGCACGAACCTTTGCTTAAAATGATAGGCGACTAGGTGCCATCCTGATTTCTTGCGGCAAGGCGTTCCAGAGAATTACAGACTGAATTATGAAAGAAGAACTGACACATGTTGAAGAATGACTGGGACATAATAGGAGAAGTACATTATTTGAAGAGCGGAGATTTTGGGTATGATTGGAGCAGAGATACTGGAGAATGGAAGTAAGATATGTAGGAGAAGTAGGTGAATTGAGAATTGAATACAGAGTAGTGAGGGCGCGCAGATGACGGCGCTGACCAATCGGAAGCCAGTTTAATTCAGAGCGAAAAGAGGAAACATGATCATACTTGCGAAGATTAAAAATGAATCGAATGCAGTTATTGAAAAGACGGTCGTATTTGTTAAGAAGGTCTGCATTCAGGTCGTACTAGCATACATCACAATAATCCATTATGGGGATAATCAAAGTCTGAACCAACATATATTTTGTTTTAAATGGGAGAAAGTTTTTAAGGCGGTATAACGCCCACAGTGTTCCTGTAATTATTTGGCTGACACTATTAATCTGCGTTTGCCAGTTAAGGTTGGTATCAATAAGCAGGCCTAGATCTTTGACAGATGGACTAAAAGGTATAATAGATCATTTGAAAGTTACAGGTGGCAGTCTCTCAAGGTCTAACTTGCTTATCAGGCGTTGACTGCCTACAATGATGGCCTGGCATTTGGTTGGGTTTACCGTTAAACCAAATCCGTCTGACCAGCCACAAATAGCTTCCAGGTCTCGATTAACCATTAAAATAGCCTCGGATATTTTGTCAACAGTGGCGTGATAGTATAGTTGCAGGTCATCGGCATAAAGATGATACGCATACTGAAGATTCGGAGTGATGAAATTTATAAATATAGAGAATAATAGAGGAGAGAGGATGCCGCCTTGAGGGACACCAGAGCCAAGATCACGCCAACTTGATAAGGATTCGTTGACGCGGACAGACTGCTGGCGCCCTCGAAGATATGACGAGAACCATTCAAGTGCATCAGGTGGTATCATAAGATGGGAAAGGATGGCTAGAAGGATTTCGTGATTGACGGTGTTAAAGGCGTTCGAGAAATCAACCAAAGCTAGCACTGTAACTTTGGACTTCTCTATTCCCGACCTGATGTTGCCAGTCACTTTTAGGAGAGCGGAAGTTGTACTGTGTCCCGGCCTGAACCCTGACTGAAAAGGACTCAAGAGGTTGTTACGGAATATAAAATGTGATAGCTGCTGGTAGGCACAGGCCTCAAGAACTTTGGAGAGGAAGGGAAGAATGGAAATTGGTCGTAAGTGATTCAGGAGGGTAGGATTAGGAACTTTCGGGAGAGGGATGACAAAAGCGTAGCGCCATAGGGAAGGGAAGATACCCGAATCAAGTGAAAAATTCACTATATGTGTCAGCATGGGAAGAAGATAATCGAGGATGGGAATGACCATACGACGATTGATGTGATCGCTCCCCATAGCGTTGGACTTAATAGAGAGGATTATCTTTTTGACATCATCTGGTGCAACTGGAGAAAATTCAAAGAGATCAATTTTGGGACGAGGTAAGTCAGCCAGTTCCTTTAAAGTACGACTCTTGATTTGATGATCGAACAACGGAAGTGAGGTGAAATGGCGATTAATGTCATCTAAATCAAAAGTCGCAGCAGGGTTACATTTTTCAGACTTTCCAATACCCAGGGTACCTAGAAACTTCCAAACTTCCAATGTACTTGGTGATAACTAAATTAAAACATTTTTAGGGTTCCATAACTCAAAAGAAAAAAAAAGGACCGTTGTAGAATCACTTCGTAGTCCGTCTGTCAGTACAGACAGTTTATCTGTCAAACCCTTTTTCTCAAGTTCAGATTTCAAGTTTAGTTAATACATTCATTTCAGTTTTCATTTACGAGTTGTTTTTTACTTGCGACCGTAACGCAATAGAAAGTTGTTGTATGAACTTTCGATGAAATGATTTTAAGTGATTATCTCAGCCAAAACAAACAGTTCGCCTACCTGGATTGGTCAACTAACTGGTTCACACTCACACCCATTTTCTAAAAGGCTAATCAACGTAAAAATTAATTAATTTGATGTCAAATCTCTTATCAAGTATATATTAAGTTGGTGGAAGCAATGTTAGTCACTTTGATTTGACCATCGGATCAACTAACAGAGCCCATGTTGAATCTCAGTTGATAAAATTAATCGTAGATTAGTACATTTTTCTATGATCAACGTGTCAGAAACTAATTAATTTGAGGTCACTGTTAACTTGATAGCTCTGTTTATTGAAGAATATGTTGATCAGCCTTGCAGAAGTCGGGTATACGTGTGTAACCCATGTCACAACTGCACGTCACTGCGTCAGACCCATGTTTTGATAAACAAATGAAGTTAATCTATTTGCAATTTTTTTAAACTGTTAGTGTAGTGTTTGTATACTCTTTGCTGTTAATATTCATGTAATAAAATCTCAACCGCGCAATGAAAGTATGACTTAAGGTTTAAAAAATATATATAATACTGGTATTCTTTTACATTGTACGAGGTTCTCGCAACACATTACTATATTACTGTTTACCATCAAGTATACCGAACAAATGTTTGGCATCTTATTAGAACAAAAAACTGTTAGATGGAGCACTGCTTATCCCAGTTATTTACCCAAACTCTAAAGATTGTTCACCTCGACCTCTCGGTAAGTGATTTTATACAGCAAACATTTTTTCGTAAGGGTACATACTTCATGCCTAAACAAAATTACACCGGCGCCTTACCAAACAAACTGATATGAAAATTAAATTTTCATCTATGCTGAGGACGGTGTCGGATCTAAAATGAAAATCTCTCATATTAACTTCAGGTACACAGGACCCCTCATTTATTCCACGGTTTCAGGATATTGGTCCTTATTATTGAACGTCATAAATCATAACATGTAAGTCTCTTAGTAGAAATTGAATTGGGGTTTGGGTTGTGTTGTTTTTAATTACGTTATAATGATTTTAATTTAGCCCTAAATTTTAGGGTATTATTGTAAGGGTTACTGAAAGAGGCTTAGTGGAATGGACCTCTGGCGATATAATATAAAGATGGTTCTTTAAATACTGAGTTATATCACCTACCTTTGCGGTATTTATAGACCTAAAACATTTTCCCATAATTCTGTAGCAACCTTAAAACAATGGTTTATTACAAAAACATTTTTGAACATTGAATAAGTATCTACTATCAGCATAGCTTGGTATTGTATTTATGTCAGTTACTAGGCACA
The DNA here is from genome assembly GCA_949752705.1 of Callimorpha dominula. Classification (NCBI taxonomy): domain Eukaryota; kingdom Metazoa; phylum Arthropoda; class Insecta; order Lepidoptera; family Erebidae; genus Callimorpha; species Callimorpha dominula. Next base: position 21,235,504 of record OX456995.1, on the reverse strand, counting down.
GATCTTGAGAGAATGGAAAAGCAAAACCGGGATTTAAGCGAGTAAAACACTTTTTATTGAGATTTTTATACCACATCGGTTGCAAAAAAGCATACAACCCTGATGGTAAACAGTCACCGTAGCCTATGGACGATTGCTTTTCCATGGGAATCACATGCACATAACTGACCTTTTAACAACCTAAAAAAGAGTGTATACTCCTTTCTTAAAGAACCCAATACTGTAGATATTCTAACTATTGCCATAAATGCCGAAGTGAGTTTGTTTGTATGTAACGCTTTTGCGCCTTAACTGCTCAACTGATCTTCATTACATTTTTCATCATTATTTGTTACATTAGAGTAAATGAAAATTGTATAGAGTCTGTGTGCATATGCATATACTCATAAATTATTTGGGATATCTTTGACATTTGAATACTTACTTTCTGTGTACTGTACTGTATATGTTGGTGTTAATGAAACATAATTATAAAAGCTAATATTGATGATTTCGGAAAATATTTCTTCAATTGTTTGTACCATTTTGGTTTGCCGTGCGTCAGATTTTAGAAGTTTATTCTATGTTTAAATTGTGTGGCACTTACGCATAATTATGGTAAAACAAAATTTCTTACTTTGCTTATTGCTTGCTTGTAGCTATAGCAATAGTAAATATGTTGCTAAAAAGGTAACGATTGAGGAATTAAGACAAATAACAGAAAAATGACAGTTTGAGCTATAATATAATTTAAAGAAATTGTAGCAAAAAACATTGCTGGAGTGAGCGGCAGTGCTTATTTTTAAAACACTCCATTATATTATATAATGGAGTGTTTTAAAAATAAGCACTGCCGCACATGGGAAAGTCAACACTCGGAACGAAATTTTAAAAAACCACAGCTCAAATTCCGTCAGTAAAACTTTCCTGTTGAAAATAGCAATACAATATGATGTTAAACCTTGGTTTTAAAATATTCGACTTAATATCTATTTACCTTTAAATACTCTATAACAGTTATACGTTAATATTACGATTGGATAACTTATAACAAATGTTTCTTAGTTCGCAGTAGGCACAATCAAAACGTCTGAATAATAATGAACCCACGAAGGAATTCAGGTATTTACTGTGTAAAATATTAATTGATGAAATGAAAAACGGTAAATGTGTCGGAAACAATGATGGAATTAAATAATTTTCTAATACCCGACGTTTTAGGGAAACTCGCTAATGGTTTTTGTAATATTAGGAATGCTATATGAAATTTGAATATTTGATACTTTTCTCTTGGGTTTTAAAAATTGGTGGTTTTTCTACAGTTTAGTCAGTTCAGTTCTGTGTGACTATGAAGAATATGCATCATAATTATACAATTTAAATCTTTTTAATAAACTTAAAATAATTTTCCTATCGTGGTTGTACTTGTCAGTGGCATTCCTGTGACTCTTCTAGACGACTAAAAGAGTCTAAAGTCTGGTAGTCACTCTTAACAACCGTATACACTAGTATACGGTTGTTAAGAGTTAAGCAGTGTCTTTTTCTAAAATATTAAAGCCCTAGATTTCTTACAAATGCGTAGGATAATAACGATTTGTGAGGATTAGTTAATTATTGTATTTTTTTAAACATTATTTGTTTTGATATATAAAAAAGTTATAGTAAATAATAATACATAATTTTCTGAGTTATATCAAAAAAAAATTACCATATGTTTTAAGAGATAGGCCATGACACATCTAATTACTGCTTAAATTGGAATCATGAAACTTGGGTAATATTTAAGAGGTTTGATATTGAAACCTGGAAATTATGACATTTAACGCATGCATATAGTATGTAAGTAGAGCTGGTGAAGTGCAATTTACTCCACTGATATAGCAAGTCTTTATAGACAAAGGAGACCGTTTGACATCAAGAAAATGGAAATAAAAACGATTGCTATCGAAAAAAGTACTTATAAGTAAAAAATCAAATAATAACGAAAATGATCGTCTATAATTGTACATAGACGTAAAATACACGGTGGATTCAAAATCTGAGCATCAAAACGACGTAATATAACATCGCTGCCTACATTAATGCCTCAGACACGACAGCTAAAATTACAAAACCCGAGGTTTATTTTCTCAATTAAAATCTCGCAGTTTGTGAAATACCTTATAAGAAGGCTCGGCTCTTATTCAATTTGCTTTTATTGTTAAAAAGAAGACTGCAAACCGTGGGTAACGATCCTAAAGCGGGAAGGTTCAAGAATAAACTGGAATTTCTTATCCGGGAATTAATATAGTGAACGAGACTACCAATTTTAGACGGAATGTGCCTTTTTTTCAGCTGGATTGTTTTATTTTCAATTTAAACTCAATTTTATTTATTTTAAAATTTGAATGGGAATATTTGTGTTTGTGATATACGCATAATGGGACGATCAAAAAATGTATCTATAAACACTATGATTACATGGCTCGTAGTTAACGATAACTTGAAATCAAACTGTATTTTATTCTATCCATGAGCAAGGCTCTAGAGCTGTTCAAAAGAGGTGGTGTATTATCAACGTGGGAACCATCTTTAGGTAATTCCTTTCGTTTCAAGTGTAACAACTCTTGTACTATATTGGTAATTTTTCAGGCCTGGGATCAGATTAATCCATAGTATTATTTACTTTAATTTATTTTTAGCTGAGAGTTTAACAGCTAATGTAAGATGGCATCTTGTACTCCAAAAATGTATTTAAACCTTGCTATATTGCTTGCTAACTACGTCTTCGTTACAAAACAAAAAAGTAAGAAAAAAAAAAAGTTTTAAACCAAACAGTGGAAAAATTGAAGCCGAAATAATCCCCTGTTTTGTTTTTGTGATGAGTGTGCTCTCTAGATCTCAGTAAAATTACAATTTTGCTGGATATTTGATATTTACTATGAAAAAATGGATATTACAAATATTTTAACACTGTACTTTACAAGAGGCTGACCAAACATAAGCAGAGGGCCTAGCCTCGAATTTCAACAAATACAGAAAAGTATTGTCCTCTAAAATTACGTATCTTGCAAATTTTATAATCGACCTTAGAGCACTGTATTGAACGCTTATAATATATTGAAAACCCAGAGGCTTCTAGGAATGAGTAGCTCTTTACTAGTGTCGTTCTAGAAACCTATGCAGATTGCCTACTTATAGTTCTAATATAGGTTCAGATTATAAATGTTTTGCATATTGAAGATTTTTTTATTATTTTATCATTAAAATATTCATCGAATGATAGGTCTGTTACTTAAATACGAGTACAGTGTCTCAAATACCATCATATTTTGTTAAAAAAAAACACGAAACTCCAGCGGTCTTGAACAACAACAAACGTGATTGATGATAGTTATTAGCTGGCCAGTGGCGCGACCTATTTATAATGTATTTTTTCGCTCTAATTCCTTTTTGTCAACATAAAATTTAACGGTATTCATTATTTGGACGCAAAGTGTTTTGAATGTTATTGTTTTTTTTTTGCCCAATTGATTTTCTTGAAGAAGGTTTGTTTATCATTTTGCATGTCTCTTCAAGTAGAAGTCCCACAAAAGATTACGGCACTACTCACGAAGTGAGACAAGACAAGACAAATCATCACATTCACAAAAAAACAAAACCCGCATAATTATCTACATACATACAAACATACATACATACACTGGACATATCCGTTCGATGTGTGCTCTTCGTAGCTAGCAATGTATTACTAACAACTGGCTAGTGGTATGGTAAAATCAAGCGGCGGTGGCGTGGAGGCGGCGCGGTGTCGGTGCGGCGACGGCGCGGTGACGGAAAGTATACACAGCATAGAGGCACGGTGGTGGAGCGGTGGCGGCGCGGCGGCGGTATCATGTACACGAGAGCTAAAGTATGGCATATAATATATGAACAATATAATAAAAACATATATAGAACATATATAGATAGATATATAGAACAATTTAATAAAACAAAATTAGAACAATAATTCAAATGGGATAAATATTTTGATTAAAATATTTGCGGAACCTGCCTGCGAAGTCACAATTTACTAGAGCATTCTTTTAGGATGAATCTCTTATAAAACAACCCTAAATATGCCCTTGGCTTAAACCTCAAAACACAGCTCCGAGTTCATTACTTAAAGGGCTTAAATTTTAGTGTTGGTTGAAAATGCAAGTGGTAGTTTTGCAGACGTAGCAAACGCTTAGTGTCGGGACTTAGTTCTACTCGAGTTGGTTATTGCTCGAGTAATCCAGTTCTTACTTAAGTTAGTTAGATCATCCCAATACTTCAGATTTGATGGATTTAATTGTTTTCGGCTTGTTTTATTTAAAGGTGGTTATTACTTTAAATATATGCTTATAAATGACAGTGCTGTGAAGAAAGTTTCATCTTTATTCAGTGAAACTAATAATTACATAGTTTTAATCCGTACCTACGAGCATAAAATATTATGCTTGTTTTTACGCTCGTGATAACATTAATATACTTTGATCATTATTAAATTTCATTAAAAAGTTTAATATACCTCCATTATTGCTCATATGTAGATATATTTCTTTAGACAAGAACTTTTATACAGCAAGCAAACGTATTCAGAGGAGGCTAACCTATTAGCAAAAAAGAGTCGCTCTAGTGAGAAATTAGAACGTTGCATCCACCTTGGAAATAACATTTAAAATTGGTTACTGTTCTAACTGTTAGGAAATCAAACCAAACCTATCAAAAGTTCTTCACTTTCATAAATACTCTTACCAAAATCGTATCAAAAGCTTGCTAATATTTTTCATTCACTTCTACCTTCCATCCAGCTTGAGGTGCATAATATTCATAATCATATCATAAGCAGTGTACTAAAATATGTACGAGTATATCGGTAACACTCTAATAAATTATGTTTTAAATATTTATGAAGCAAATACAAATTTTTAAAGCCTACTATTATAAATCAAAATGTGACCTCTATTTACGAATTAGCTACCACTCACATGCCAGGAGTAAGAGCAACTGCAACATACCGACAAGGTTTGTCTACTATTATAATGTTATGTACCTGCTGGTTTGTGGGGTTGTCACTACTCTTTGCGAAGAGGATACGGTTGTCAACGCCCGGGAGAAAGCGTTGCTGATCATTTAATACCTTTAATAAATAAAAAAATGGACAAAAAATAATCAACAGACATGTCCATAAATTTTCACACATAAATTGTAAACCGCGTAACCGAACATGTTCACCAAAAATACTTGTACATTTTTACACATGCAAATGTTGCCGTGAAATATTTATACAAATGCATCACTACATTCACTACTTTGCAGCTTGTATATCCGAAACTGGGCCACCCTAAATAAAGGTCAGCTCAAATCGTAGTTGGACTTGGCACACATTCAAGAATTAGTTCAGATCAACGTTATATATGGGGGTATTTCTGATGCTTTTTGTTTTGACCAGGGCGAGTCAGGTTCTTAGCGGGAATTTATGCCTGAGCGGATTTTGTTATCTGGCTGTTGGAAATGTCTTACTTATTTAAAGTTTGTTGGTCACGGATTTGCTGCCTTGATTATAACATCAGAATTTGTTATTTTTAAGTGCTTTAAATTTTCGCGTGTCTGCTGGCTTTTTTATGGCGGTACGGTTTTTGAGAGCTCTGAAAATTCTACTTATTCGAAACACAAATATTATGTTCACTGGCACAATGTACTTCTTTACTCAACTGATTCCTTTTTATTAACTGGTTACCGTTTTTAATGCTTATACCACCAGTTATATTAACTGACATTGTAGTAATTTCATACGTGATGCACCAGAGATTACTCTTCGATGGTGATAAGAAACATTTTTGACAAAGTTTCACAAAGTGTCATATCAATTTTCATTTGGCCAGGATCAGCATATTAGTCATGAAATTAATTTAATAATATTTATTAAACATTTTTATTTATTTGAAGAAATGACATATTATACACAATGTATAGCATAAAAGTTTTGACTGGCCTGTTGATCTAATGGTTAGTGACCCTGACTGCTGAGCCAGAGGTCGTGGGTTCGATTCCCATCTGAGTCTGGGTGTTCTTTGTGTCCGTTGTTTGTATGTTTAAATTTATATATTGTAAAGTCCCCCGCGACACAGGAGTAATTCCTAATGCGGGAGTCTTTAAAAAAAAAAGTGACAATAAATGGTTAATTACTGTAAATTTAAATGAAACACTAACAAATGAACGACATGACAGAGATACTTTCACATTAACAACAATTCAAGGTGCAAATGGCACTTTCAATTAACATTTATTTTTGATACGGTGCTTCATAAACGGAACGAACATTTTTTTTCGGCACATATATTTTCCAAGTAATTTACTCACTCACTCACTGACTCATTATTAGTCAATAAATATTGTACAAAAGCTTTTAACGAGCATATTTACGAGGGGACATACATGAAAACCTTCATAGCTCTTCAATAAAACATAATATTTTTACGTAAAATACGAGGACAGAACCAAAAAGCTGTACGCGTGTGGAATTACCGACGTAATATCATAAAAAATGTAGACGTTATCCCGCAAAGCGTCAATAATTGGAGAATTGATGATAGCAATTCCAAGCACATAACTATAATGTATTCCGTATGCCAGACTCGTGGATGTCGGCAAACTTGACACAGGTAAGCATCGTTACTCATCGCAACCACTACTAAGGTTGTCTGGTTTTTATCTGAATAGTCGTTCGATGAAAATTATTCAATTTGGTAGTAGTCTATGTCCAGCAGTGGACTGGTGACAGGTTAATTGGTAAATCGTTTTTTTTTATATTATTATTATCACATGTTCACTCCAACCTTTTTTTTTTCTTGTGGATACCCCCACGGTACAACACCTCACCATGGCTATCGGTAAAATGGTATGTCGGAATCGAACCGACTAAAACAACACGATGTTCCGTCACAATTGAGTCTATCGGACTAAATCTAAAGGACTCGGGTATACCCTAGGAAGGAAGTCCCCGAGAACCCTGGCAGACTTTGGCTGCCCTCAAATAGAAGGCAGCCACAAGATTGGTAGCGGAGGGCCTTGCCCTCCTTTTGATTTAGAGAGGCGCACGTGGAACAAGTCACGCCAACTTCTCAGGCCTGCTTCGGCTAGGGTAACGGGCAGCCTCACCCATTACCCCCAGGTCAGCGCTCATGGAAGCCGGAGATCATTCTGCGGTCTACGGCGCCTGGTGCCTCTTCTTCGGGACGGGAGAGTACTAGTCCTCTCCTGTTCCCTTTCCTCCGCCTCTTTAGCTAACATCAATTCCTCACAAAAAGAAGCGGCGGATTCCCACGCACTCTCACTTTGGACCATTAACAGAACCATGGTCTCCAGGAAGAGGCTTCCCACACCGATAGCCGCCGCGCGCTGTTGCATCCACGCTGAGCACTCCACAAGAGTGTGGAGTGCAGTAACGTTGGCTCCCGTCCTATGCGACACAGGTACTTTCCGAAACAGCCGTGGCCAGTCAGCACCTGCGTCGGCCGGTAACGCTTATTGCGTTGATACAAAAAAAAACTTTATTATATGAGAGGAAGTTTATTATATAAAAAAAAAATTGTGTGAATTTAATTTGCTCTTTTAGCATTATCATTTCTTAATTCCTAATACTTTATCTTCTTTTCTTCAAAGTGGGTATATAATATTGAAAAGATATGTTATTTGATGTCTTATGTAAGAAACAGTCTCTCAACCACTGATATAAAATATGAAAATCACTAACAAACAGTAACTGCCAAGTTATTCGTACCTCTATTCGCACTCAAGTCAATAGATCTTCACTTATTTCTAAGAAATCCAAAGAAACAAAACCTAAAATGGAGTATATGTATTTAAGGCAATGTTTAAATGACGGGCGTGGATCGCGCGTTTTGAGAATATTGCGCGTCAACAAGGGCACTAATTTTGTTCAAGCGCTCGCCATGTGAACACTATACAAAAACCTACTGCCTAACACTATACCAAACTCATCGGGACATAATCTTATGGACACTTACTTCAATTAAAAAAAGGAAGATCGTAAAGACTAAATTGTTGTTGCTCCATTCGTACAATTAATCTATTAACCTAGATCTTATCTATCGCAACCATTAGTAAGGGGAACAAATAAATCACCCTTATTCCTGGGAAGTACGCAGACTGTATGTAGTTCCTGTAACAACCAACTTGTCGACTCACTGCTCACCAATTTGCATAACAACTAGCCAAATCTGTGAACAACACGCTATGTTGACTGAAGCTTTTGTTGTAATACATAAGTATTACAACAAAAGCTTCAGTCAAGTTTAATTAAGTATAATCGACGATGTATCATGATCATGATTGTGTAGCATTCACCTTTCAATATTGTGAACTTACTTGTGAGAAAAAAAAGAAAATACATTTATTGGACATACATACACAAATAAAACTAAGGTATTTTGAAAATTGTTACAGCGCCAAACTTCTTGTAGATTATCAATAAAACTATGAATGAAATTCTCATTTTTCGTCCGTATTTTAACTTTTATTTTATTTTAGACCATATTTTGATATGTTTTAGACTTCAGAAACATTGTTGAGAAAAGTGGTTTGCATGCTGAAATTTGCCCTCACCAATCAACAACCTAACCAGAGTAAAGCTGAAAAGCATGTAGAGAGAGGCAATTAATTCTTTGGCCCTCTTTGTTTATGACTGGTACGATTCCCTCCACCATCTTGAATAGATTGTGAAGGGAAGCCCTGAAATTATTTCACCATACAGGTACGGACTTTTTTTATAGCAGGTTACACTTGAGAACCAAGTTGAATGTGGCCAACATTTTTTGGTGGTTTTCCTCCTTGTTTTTCAATAATAAAATGAGTTACAGAATTATGTTAGGGAGGCAAGTAGGCATAATCCATTTTAATAGTAAAAAGATGGTCGGGGATACTAGGTGCACAAAGGGACCACCTTTTGTAAACCTAGGATTATCATTGCCTATTCATATAATTTAATTTTCTTGTGAATTTTGGTGGAAATATATAATTTAGGAGAGTCTTCTAAACGAGTTTTTTAATTAAAGGTGCTAAAATTTATTTCTAAAGGAGTTAGTTTTTTATTGTAACTATGTTGTCAAAGGAACTCAAGGCCCACTTTATTGACAGTGCTCCAATAAATCAAACAACAAATCTGATGACGTTTCATAAAAAAATTGCGCAAAAGCCAGATAAAATATTGTGTATTCAAACCAATAAATTATGGCAGGCGACGTTTGGTGAGCAAATTTTCTATTTGCATAGTAATATTACAGTCTACTAATATTGTTTAAACGATGTAGCAGAAACTAGCAACGTCGCTGCATCGATAAAATAGCATTCATGAATATTAAAAATTTTACAAGCTCTTGCCTGTAACTTCCCTTGGCTTTGTTATAATCGGAATATTTATGATTGAAAATTTTTCGCATTAAGTTCAGTATCGAAATTCTTTTCGTTTATTAGTTGATTCTGTATTGTGCATTTTAAACTATACCTATTAAATAATATTTTCGCGATTTTGAGATCATTTTTATTGACTTTTCATGCACAGGCTATATCTTTAGGTATTCAATGATTTTAATAAAAACCTACGCTGTGAGGTAGATTGTTTTTCCTTTTTTTTTTTTTTTTTATCGTGTGGAAACCCCCTCGGGTCATCACTCCACTGGGGCTGCCAGTGAGGTGGTATGTCGGAATCGAACCGACTAAAACCACCCTAGGAAGGAAGTCCCCGAGAACCCTGGCAGACCTTGGCCGCCTCTTGAACAAAAGGCAGCCACGCCCTTGCGAGCGAGGGGCCTTGCCCCCCTTCCAGTGTAGAGAGGCACGCGCGGAACACGGCGCGCCACCGTCTCAGGCCTGCTTCTGCTAGAGTAACGGGCAGCCTCACCCGTTACCCCCAGGCCAGCGCTCATGTAAGCCGGAGATCGTTCTGCGCTCTCCGGCGCCTGGTGCCTCTCCTTCGGGACGGGAGAGTACTAGCCCTCTCCCGTTCCCTTTCCGCTGCCTCTTTAGCTGACATCACTTCCTCACAAAAAGAGGCAGCGGAAGATTGTTTTTCCTAGGAAAAATAGGTAATTAGATTATTTTGTACTAGCACTTGAGGGAATTTATATATTTTAATATATTATTTACATTGAATTGACTTCTTTTTCACTGGCTGTTGGTCTAGTCCTGACTTCAGAGCCAGAAATCGTGGGTTCGATTCCCACTCATGATCACTTGTTCTTGTTCTTGTCTGGGTGTAATTTATCTGTAATATGTATGTGTTTAGAAATATACAAGTATGTTTATCAGCAGTCTGGTACATGCAACCATAGTACATGCTCTGCCTAGTTTGGGATCAGACTGCCGTGTGTGAGATGTGTGGAGTTATTATTATTATTCTTTCTTTATGAGATTATTAAGGCGTATTGTATATATTAAGGCCTGGCCCCACAAAGTGGATAGCGATTCTCAATGTCTATAAACACAAAGAGTATAGTACTACTTCAACATTATTCAAGTACATTTCAGTTAAGTTCAAACTTGGAAAGGCAATCTCGTAATACCTCTCAAGTACAATAGGAGAAAAGCAACTAATGCGTAACTATCAAACTAAGCAGTTTCCCACGTAATGTGAGTGCCATTTCTCGAAATCATTTCCTTGCTCAGTTGTTCATGTTTCCGAGCCCTTAGATACGGTTCCTTGCTGGTAAAAAAAAACAAATTAAATAGTGCGGAGAAACTTGTGTTGAGTTGTGATAATAGATTGGGTCTCGACCGGAGACTGCGAAGAACAAACTTTTACTAAAGCTTATGCATCTCTATTAAAAAAGTACAGAAGTTACCGGTTTAGGAAAATGAATTGACACATAACAGACTTAGTTCCTGACGTCTTAATGTAGTGATATGTAATTCGTTTAAATATTTGTAAATTTAAAACCTCCTCACTGAAATAACATAAAATGAATATAATGTTGAACAGACTACAAATAAGAAGGAAATTTTCAGTCGACCAATATTGTTCTATCGCATAAAATTATTGGCCGACTTATAATCTCCAGTTTGTAAACCGATTGTAATGACTCTTTTTTTGTTAAAGGGTGTCTTTGTTCTTCCCTAAAGGGTAAGAGAACTTCTGATAACAATTTATAGAGCCCGATTTTCCTATATTTATTATTGATTTTATTGCAAAAAGTTTATCTCTTTTTATATTACGCGATGGCTCCTCCGTTTCTGAATCAATTTTGATAAATGCTTCTTCAAAGGATAACTGGGACGAACGATTGAAGTCCGTCATTTTTTCAAAACTTTATTAAATTAAGATTGTTTATTCTCACTAAAATCATACTGACATCTTATATGTAGGTACCTCTTGCTCTTATAAATGATTAATATTTTTATGATGTATAACAAGCTTTTTATACTACGTTGGTGGCAAAAGAGCATACGGTGCGCTTGATGTTAAGCGGTTACCGTAGCTTATGAACGCTTGCAGTTGTAGAGCAACAACAACAACATTTACAGTTTTATCAGGCCTAATGTGAGACATCGAAGTAAATTTTTTGAGTGAGTATACAACGTCTATGCCTTTTTGATCGTTAGACTTGTTGCAAGCTAACAAAATCTATGGTTAGTAAATTTGTAACTTAACAAAGTCACCCAGTGAAAATTGATAGCAATCGTGTAGCATACATGGTGTAAGGACAGATTGCCATCCGTTATATAACATTATTATTAAAAAATACGAGTTGTCAATTTGTTAAAAAACACATGAGTGTCTATCTTGTTCGACTCAAAAAACAAAAGTATATACGGGGTCACACTAAAAGTTTTTAGAAAATATAAAACATAATGATATAGAAGCCTGTTAATATTTTTATTGCTTTTGGGAAGTAGTATCCGCTCCTTTCTAAGCACCGTCGCATGCGATGGGACCATTGACTGATGCTGCGTTCCAATAAACAAGAAACGATTCGTTTTGCTTAAGGACGGTAAAAATCGTTGAATTTACAACGAAAATTTTACCGTCCGTAAGCAAAACGAATCGCTTTTTGTTTATTGGAACGTGGCATGAAGCAGCAAGCCCACTCTTCTGTAGGGATCTCTTCAACGCCTTTTTCAAATGCAGCTACGGCATCTTCAGGGTTCGTAAAACGAATTCCTCAAGTTTATCTTTTATTTTTAGAAATAAATAAAAGTCACAAGGTGCCGGGTCGGGACTGTAAGGAGGATGACTTACTAGCTCCACACCTTGCATAGACAAATATTTGATTGTCCGTCTGGCGGAGTGATCTGGAGCGTTGTCGTGGTGGAGGAGGATTCTGCTTCTTAGGCGCTGCTGTCTAATATTTTCCAAAACAACTGGTAGACAATGCCTGACATACCAATCTGCAGTAACACACTCCTTTAATCTTCTAGAATTATTGTTTCGAAATGAGCCATGCGTCCAAAGAATGAAGCAATCATCTTTTTCCCTTGATTTCTGCAATTCTTTACTTTTGTCGGCAAATCTTTGAATGGTTGTCTTTTGGTTTCGGATTCGTAACAAAATATCCAGCTTTCATCATCTGTGACGATGTCATACAGCATTCGAGTCACCACCGTCATACTTTTAAAGCATTGAGCGAATGATCAGTGACCGTCGTGGCTTCGACCACGTTTAAACTTATTAAACCAGTTGTAAACAGTGGCACGAGATGGGGCTTTGTAATGAAATAGAAATCTATCTTAACATTGTTGTTGAGTAAGACCGCAACGACAGTCTTAATAAATCATTGAGCGAAAATTTTCTCTAGTCAAATCCATTTTGATGCACGACAGATACTTTTCAAATTGCGGCCAATTTGTAAAAACAAATCATATATGAAATCATTAAACATCTACAGATTCCTAAAGAGTTCTTAACTCGAAATTTAAATACATTTTTCATAAGTTGCTTTCTTACTGGCCTATTCTAAAAACTTTCAGTGTGACCCACGTTATACTGTGCACGTACTGTAATGAAAGAGGCTAGAAAACGTCTCTTGACCTAACGGCCTATTTTTATCCTTTTTTAGGACTAGCTTTTAAATCTGTTTGCCTCTGTGTCGGTATGCCACAGAATTTGAAAATTGAAGTGCAGTGCAAATTCGTATTAGCGGTAGTATCTATTTTTTACTTTACCTAAAAAATTTAATACGATGACCAAAAAATAATAACGACCGACTTATATTCATCTTGTTGAAGGAGTGTATAATAAGAAACTCAATTTTGTATTAAAAATTTTAGTAACTAAAATAAAGAGCTACATGTCTGACGTAAAACGAACAGAACGCTTGTTAACATAAATTAATAATTTGGCACCTTCTCGATAATCACGCCTACGTGCCGTATATCATCACCCCTATAATTGTAATTCATGAACCTAATTCACCTAGCGCTAATTCGCCAAATATTATCGCGTAACTAATTCTCGCCTAATGGTAGTGGCATTCAATGAACCTGTGTGAATGACTTCTATCGCCAATTATCTCGATGTGAATAGCGATTGGATATTGGTACAGGGCAGCGATGCATACAATATTAGGGTTCACAAGACGCCTAATGGGTCTACTGTGTAATGACTTAATCCAAGTAAATGTTCTACATGAGCTAACAATTTGCTGCAAACTATTGCTATTTTGTTGTGCACAGTTTGTGTCTAAAATATCGCTACATGATGGAGGGGGTGGCTCACTACCAAATCGTTTTAACAAATTTTGGATTAAAAAAAAATGTTTTGGATGTGATCTTGGTATCTGGCTATTTCCCGATCACCGGTTAGTTGAAACAAAGAGGAAATGGACGGGGATGAAAAAGTTATTCGCCACCTGATTATGTATATCATACTACAAATATAGATAGATAGATAGATAGATAGAACATTCTTTATTGTACATCACAGTTAGACAGAAATTAACACAGTTTAGTAGCAACATACTAAGCGGCAAGTACAATGGGCGGTCTTATCGCTAAAAGCGATGTCTTCCAGACAACCTTTGTATGGAAACAACAGAGGAAGAAAATCGGTAGCTGGTGGTGTACCAAAAATATTTAGAACTGTAACAATCAAATATTAATAAAGGAAATTAGGTGAAAAGGAATACGTGAAGTATCTTCTACACATACGTACATATAAACACATACATATATATACATATACACACATACACATATATAGTGATATAACTATAATAATTAGTTATACATTTTAGTGGAGTTACTTATTATGAAGTCTATTGCACAACGTGAAAGAGTTGTACACCACTTATAGTGTTAGATAGTATTCCTTTACAAGAGCCTTAAAAGAGGTTAAGGTTTGAGCTCGTCTAATCTTTTTGATGATAGAGTCTTTAATTATTCGCTATTTCCACCCTCACTCCTATTTTAAAAGGTTTTTGTTTGTTAAATCTAAGAAAATAACGTATATTAATATTAGTATAAAAGCATATTTTTACATACCTGCGGTTACACACAACGTTCTTACAAACTGTAAGCAGCAAACAATTTTACAAGTGTGAATCAATCTTTATCTCGTAGTTACGATTCCTGTTGAGATACGACGTTGGACAGTAAAGGGAAACCGAAGAGTTACGTCGAGTACCAACATGAGTCGCAAAGTAACTACTTCACAAAGTTGGCTAAACCATGAAGAATAAACGTGGAAGTAAAATAGTTTTAAGACCTTTGGGAATTATAAAATTAAAGGAACTTTTTTTAAGGCTGTTGTTCTGTTAAAGATGGCATTAATTTGGAAGCAGATACAGGGAACCTTGTCCTGGTCCTCTCCTTAGGACTTCTTGCAAAAATAGAGTCCATTTGTGTATACTAACTTTTAAACTTTCGCGTTCCATGACATAATTATGTATTTACACGGGAATTTACGCGATCACGTAAAGGTATTACATACCTCCGAACTGCCTGACGTTTCGACCAGGTTGCACTGGCCGTGTTCACTTTTTAATTGTTATTTCCCTTTCACTGTTACTTCCCGTGTAAATAAATAATTACATTTGTGTACTTTTAGTTCTAAATTATTATTGACTGTTCCCTCTGTATCATCTACATGCATGTCCCAAGACAAAACAAGACATGTTACCTTGTGTGTAAGTACATTAAGTCCCTCAATTTTTCAAACAAGGCACACATACATATGTACCTTTGTACAGTCTTTCAGTATAGTATACATTCACCTACGACAGTCGTTTTTCAATTTGAAATTTGGCCCACACACTGACAATTTATAATTTTTGTAATTCTCAGAAAACAAGATCAATTTACTCTATACCCCATACATTAGTCTTTGATGTAAAGATAAAGAGCTAAACTTCTCTATTTAAAGAATGTGTTGAACGACTTTCGTTACTGAATGAACTCATTTGCTGTAATGAATGAAAAAAAATTAAGGGAGCATAGCCTGTTTACTAACGTAGCTATCATAATAATAATAACTCCACACATCTCACACACGACTGTCTGATCCCAAACTAGGCAGAGCCTATAATATGACTGCTGAGACTGCTGATAAACATACTAATATATTTCTAAATACATACATATTATAGATAAATTACACCCACACACAGAACAAATTATCGTGCTCATCATACAAATATTTGATCTGGGTGGGAATCGAACCCATGACCTCTGGCTTAGCAGTCAGGGTAACTAACCACTAGACCAACAGGCCAGTCATATATCATTATGCTGTGACTAAAGCGAGCGAAGCAATGATGTGGCATATGTATCTATAAAATAGACGGTTAAAATCATATGAATGACGATCACGTTATTCTTTTAGTCAAAAGATATTTATATTATTTCAAAGAAATGTATTGTAATAAATACATAGTTTTTGAGAAATAGGGTACATAGATGAAAATATTTTATGCGAAATAATTTTTATAGGGTGAGATTTCTTAAAGTCTTTTGATATTATAATTTTATTATTGTATTCAAGGTTTTCATTTTACATTATAAGGGATCATTTATCAAAGGTTCGGTTTTGACCGTGAGTAGTGCGCGGTCGTAGTGCAGCTAATGTGTATCATTTTGTAGGACAATCTGTTGTGTGTATTTCTAATAAGGTGTGTTTTTGTCTTATTGAATTTCTGTGAGTGTAGTCTGTTTGTGTCAATGCTGTGCAGGCTCCAGATATATTTCTTATAGTTTTTAGTATTAATGATTTGATTTAGTATTGCTATAATAAATCAATCCAGTTTTCAATTTTCTGTTTGTGCGGATCATCGTTATAAGTAATTAAGTATGTTGTGTGCCTGTTTGTCCGATTAACTTAAGTGACACTCCACTTTAGTTTAGATCGTGCGAAACTATAGCTTTATGGACGTTACTGGTGGCAGATTTAGGGTGGAAAAATAATTGTAGACTGTATATTTGTTTAGAAAGTTTAGTAAAGATGCTAAATATCTATGAGGCCTCTTCCTCGACATAGTTCTTGAATAGTTAGTTTTTTGTATTGCGGATTTAGGATGTAAGTTTTTGTATTTTGTGAGTGTGCTGCAAATAATTCGGTCTAATTGCTCAGTATCTGTTTTTGTCAATTTAATAACACCAAACGAATATGTAAGTATGGGAATGGCGAAAGTTGGGTTTTGCATATCGTCGATGAAGTGATAATACCTCCAGTACCAGTATTGTCACTTCATCGACGATATGGAGTTGTCTCTTTTTGTTTTATTTGGTAAGTGTATTTTTTATTCTTACATGATCTAGATCTTTTAGCTGCGTGTATCTTAAATATTAATAAACATCATTATTATTATGAATATTGTGAAATTGTGAACTTATACAAATTATAATAACTAGCTATTGACCGCGGTTTTGCTCCCGTAATAAAAAAAAATCTGGTAATCTTATCGCTCCCGAACTTTACTTGTATTGTTTATAAGTTGATATATATATATATATATATATATATATATATATATATATATATATATATATATATATATATATATATATATATATTTTATTTTCGGCATTTCCACTAGCAATAATGTGAACCTTAGTAAGAGATACCTACGTATGTTTCACCCAAGGATCAACGGGAATTCATGTAGTGCACGTGCAAATAGGCTCAATAGCACCTATTCTTCATTTCATCTCCTTTCGTTAAACAAGAACAGTATCAACATTAGCATCACGTTTCCAATAACTCGACACTGTGTGTTATTCGCTTCATAAATTCTAGGGACCGTGAGTAATAGACTCGCTTGTGTCAGGTTCGTCGACAGCATACATTATGTGGGCTTGCCGTGATACACTCTGTGACAGAATACATAGCTGTACAATAGACACACCAAGGCATATTTGCCATCAGATTGAATCTTAATACGCAAGCATAAAGATGAAATTAGAATAATGATTATCTTTGTATTATTGTCGGTTTTAGTTACACGAATGGTACTTAGTGACGTAATAAATATAATGTCTAGTCATAGGTATGGATAGTAGCCGATGTAATTTACGCGTTGTTATATTAAATAAGTTTGTGTAATAGTCAGAACGGATGCTCTTTGTACAAGTTTGTAGGTCGGTATTATTAATTTTGTTAGTTGTTTCGCTTCTAACTGGCGCCTATTTTAAGTAAAAGATTATTTCTCGGAATGAAATTTGAAGTATTTATGTGGCTTCTTATAATAGGATTTGTTAGTTTGTGATGTATAATTTAGGATCTAATTTTTTTTGAAGTATTATAAAGTTTGTGGTGTTGGATTGTCAAATATATTTAATTTATTTTAATTTAATTTGTCATCATCATCATCATCATTTCAGCTATAGGACGTCCACTGTTGGACATAGACCTCCCTTAATGACTTCCAAGAAGACCGGTTGGAAGCGGCCTGCATCCACTGACGTCCTGCGATCTTTACCAGGTCGTCTGCCCACCGCGATTTTTGTTAATTATTAGCCATTGTAGGTAGATTTTGAAGAAAAGTCTACCTATTGGTTTTGCACCAGTTGTCGAGTTTTCCAAACATTTCTTCACAGGAGGTCTAGTTATGATCCCTAGACTTGGGGTCTATAAATCACTAGTTAAAAAAATCCGGTCCCGCAACAGGCCCGCAGAGGTAGATTTCGTGTTTTATAAATTTTTATCTCTAAAAATATAAGTCGCATTAAAAACTTTTTAGTCTACATTGTAGAGAAAAAAAAATATTTAGCTTTCAGTTTACAGTTTCGGAGCTACAAATTTTTTTCCCACAAATTTTGGTTTTCCCTCCCTCCCCAAGTTAAGGATGGAATCATTTAGCGTTCATATTAAAAAATGTTCGTATTTACTATGGGCATGCTATTAATGTTAAACGGTCCAAAAATTTTTAAATAGGAAAAAAGTTATGCTGATAAAACTGATTTTTGAAAATCTGCCCCCCAGTCCCTCCCTTTGGGGGAATATTCCCCATTCACGAGCATAACCTTAATTTTTGCCCTGTTGATTGGTCGTTCAAGTTTGAAAGCAATGGGTGCATAATTGCGACCCCTATCGTGCCAGTAAAAATGAGGTACATACATATGGCAAAAATGAAGGTTAAGTTCGTGAATGGGGATATTTCCCCAAAGGGGGGGACTGGGAGGCAGAATTTGAAAAAAATTAAAAAACACGAAATCCTACCTCTGCGGGCCTGCTGCGGGCCCGGTTTTTTTACTAAGGTTTTATTCATGCCTAAAAGACATCAAACTGTGTAAATTGCAACTTAAGCTTTTGACAGTAGGTGGAACCACTCACCACGACTCGACTACTGATCTAAACAATTAGCTTACCTCTTCGCTCCTGCAAAGTTTCTCTATTGTTGCAATCTTATTATATTAGTGGAATACAGAACGAAATACATTGCCTTAAAACGTCGGTTACAATGATAAAAAATAAAATGTTAGCAATGCATTAACCGGCCGGGATTATATTATCAAAAAAATTAACGGTATTGGTGTTTTCCAGTAGGATGTTTTTTTTTTTCCTTTATTTATCAAAAATTACTGATAAATACAATTATACATACAAGTAGCAACAGATAAAGTTACGATATTTACAATTAGAAAAAACAAAAAAATATATATATACTTAAAAGGTTGTAGAAATCTGTAACCTTAAAATAAACCTCTCTCTTAAACTAAGGATTTTAAATTGGGTACGATTTCTGAGATAATTTTTAAATATTTCCAATACTGTACCACGCACACCTATGAGTTCCAGCTTTGAAATAAGGATGGGAACAGAAACTGTGTCAGATGCCTTGGATAGATCCAAAAATATACCCAGACTCTTTAAATTTCTGTCCAGATTCTCAGCAATCAGTTGCGTCAAATCAAGTACAGCATCTTCTGTTAACACACCTGACCCAAGCCATACTGATTATTTTTTATATAAGTTTATATTTGTTTAGAAAAGACCTAAGAGCATTGTTCAGGATCCTTCCCAGGATCTTGCACAACGCAGACAAGACTGATATTGGCCTGTAGTTACTGACACAGCTTCTATCCTTCCCTTTGTGAATCGGATGAATAATTGCCTCTTTAAGAGCATAAGGGAACACACCTGCTTACAAGCAAAGATTAAAGAGATAATGAGAGAATAAGTAACTCGACATCGGCACACAGAATTAATTGTCATAGTAACATTTATGAAACTTTACTGATCCGTTACTAAGTCTAGTTTCATGTAGCTTAAGTTTAGGATATAACGTTATAAAGTGGCTTTCAGTAAGTCTGGATGTTAAAATGGATGAACCCAGTATTGCCGTCTTTTCTTGTGTCGCTGTTTCTGACGTCGATATAAAAGCTGTTTTACTAAATACAAAGCTGTTTTTACGTCCGTCTTCAACGAATACAGAAATTGAATTGAATTGCGACAACGCGCTTTCAGCGTAAAACGCTGGCCATGTGAACACTATACAAAAACCCAACACGCGTTTAACGCGCGGCCAAGCGCGGCCGCGTTGATCGCAAGTCGGAGGTGACCGGGTATCGCCCCGTGATAATATATTTGCTGCTAAGTTTTTACCTACATTTCTAAAAAAATCACATATCTCGTTTATGGATGATTTGGGACAGTCACTTATTTTTAACAGCTGAATAGGACTCGAGGTAATTTTCTGAGTGTTAATTATTTCCAATAACTAAGTAGATGTAGGGTATAGGTATGTCTTTTACTACCCATTAAATGTATACCTACATATATGTATTTCATGCAACTGAGGGTGTTTTGTAATTTTAAGAGATCATATTGCTGTTCAGAAATAAATATGTTTTGAGCTTTACTTGTGACATATTTGTCAGAATTCTCTTCATACTTTTTCACGCTTCGAACATTTTTAAAAGGTCGCATTGAAATATCAGTACTTAATAAAAATGTTGAGGAATTTGTGAAAAAAATATAGATAAATTTGATATTACCAAGCCAACTAATACGCGTTACGAACATTTTTGGTGGTTGACAATATTTCCATTAATATTCTGTTCATGAAAAATTCGATTGAGTTTTTTTTTTTTCAGAATGTGTGTTTCAAGTGTTACACAGTACAACAAGAATTCTACAAATCATATTAGATGAAATATTAATGTTTTCTTTCCTGTTTTTCTACTTGATAGCCAGTCTCCTGAAAATATCCTGAATATTTTTTTATTATTTTGAATAGTTCCTTTTACAATAACAAATACAGTGAAACATGTGCGGGCCAGTATTTACTGGGAAGCTGATCTTAGTAGCAGCACGAACTATTCACGGAATAGCAACCGTGCTTAATACCATCCGTACATCTTTAAATAACATCCGACCAAAATTACCCAGGTCTAGTCAGAGAACGAACACAGCGCAAGGTTTTTCACGTGAAGTTTAATTTTTGACATAGTCATCGAGTCTTTGTATTTTATTATAGGGATAATTAACAGACTTTACATCGTAAACAAACCCTTTTATTTGGTTTTTGTAAGATTCTTTCTTTCTGACAGACCAGCCTATTTACTTTCGCACGAGGTTCAAGGTTATTTTTACTATATGTAAGTACGAAGATATTTAGAAATACTGTGTTGTTATTTTATTCTCAATCATATGCTTGTTAGGCTATGACTAATTTTAGGAAATCGCTTACGATATTTTCTTAACTGTATGATGAGTAAAACAATTTAAAGTTTAATTTCTAAAACCGCGGCAAAAAATAAGTAAATCATAATAAATAAAACAGTGCAGCTGAAGTGAATTACAACCTTTTTTCTTCAAGTTTATTAGATAGACTATTGTATAAATAGTTTGTAAAAAATCTACACAAACAGTTTCTATTCCAACGAATACCAAATCACGCAAAATCGTGGTCACTATTAGCTCAACGAAATCCAAAGAGCTTTTTATCACATACAGATGTTTTGTTGTTATAAAATCACTTAGATGTTGGTAATAATTCAATTTATATATACTAGATATTAATATATATATATATATAAATAAAATCTTTGATACCTATCCTTGTAACAGTGCATCATAACATTCATAACTTAAAAGGCTCCTTTTCAACCCTTTATTATGAGTATAACACAACATTCCACTCAACAAACAAATGATTTCTGTTATGTTGTTAAACTATATTCTTCATAGTGTTGAATTATTTTGTCAAATATAATGTTAAATACTTCACTTGTCATATATGAGCAATAATGTTGAATAACAGATGAGAAGAATACACAATTAACTACTGTTATAGTGAAAACGAAATGCTGTTTTTAAGAATTACTACCTTATATGCGCATCACATATATATCTTAAGTAGTGTGCTGTTATCAGCTCGTACATAATTTGACTTCATTTTTAAGACTTCAAACCAATATTTATTGCACTAAATATTAAATTTATCATAAACTATCAGATAACTGCTATAACAAATACATCTAAGATTGTATTTAACACGGAAATAAGGAATTAAATTCAGTCGAGGCAGTTATTTATACGTGTGTGACACAGGACGTCCCGTCACTGATAAAATTTCAAAAATCATTTTTTTTGTGTAATTTGCAGAAAATATAAAACAAAATGTAATGTGTTTTTAACACAATATACTATATATATTTTAAAAAAATCTCGTCAGAGTGCCTATTCCATTGCCTTTAATCCTTTTCGAAAAGTAAAGTGTATTTAAACTATACAAGACATCTCACACTAATTGGATGCGTGAGGTAAAAGCACGAGTGATTTCGCACGTACTGTCTAGAGGCATGACCCACGAGACAAGGATACTGGTAAAGGCTAGTTTGTCAAGAGAAATTAAAGGTTTAAATGTGTAAAAAACTTATACACCTTGTATATAGCACGAGGACTAAATTATAACTACAAAAAAAAAATTTGTAACTAAAACTATGTGACTAAAATAATTTACTAAAATTGGCAGACATGCTACCACCAAATACAAAATCCATAGTCGATAGTTGGGCTCATTTATCGATGTTGAAATTTGACGCAGTACGATGTTGGGGTATAACAATACACCCAAAACACATTGTCGTATAACGCATCGGTGAAGAGTTTTAAACCGGTAGCGAACTAGCATAAAGTTAAGTTCGGAAGTATTTAGCTGAATTGTTTAACTGGCCAAAACATTCTGTATTTTAAAGTTTCATATTTCGTTATTTTCAGTGAAAAATAACAGGAATAAAGCGGTAACTATACCGGCAAGGCAAGGTACCGTTTTTGTGTTAAGAGCTCCAGGGATTTTCAAATCCTAAATATCCTACTTATATTATAAACGTGAAAGTTTGTGAGGATGTATGGATGTATGGATGTGTGGATGTATGGATGTTTGTTACTCTTTCAAGCAAAAACTACTGTATGGATTTTAATGAAACTTTACAATATAGCTTATATATCAGAATAACACATAGGCTATAATTTATAAAGATATTGTGTATACGAGTATTGGCCAAAATATAACGATTAGTGTTAAGTAAGTCGGAAAAAATCTGTCATCTGCAAGCTATTCTGGCGTGCGGTGAGAAAACTGTAAGAGTTAAACTAAATAGTTCAACAAAAAAGTCCGTGACAGTATATATCTATCTTTTATGTGTAAGCCATTATTACCAAAATAGTGAACCATAAATACAATAAAATTTGTTTTTTTATTTCCAATTCATATTTAGCAGTGACAAAATTGATTTTTATGAAAATAAATACTTCTATCGTTTCTGAAATTCAAAGTAGATAAACTTTGTCTTTTAAAGTACGTAATTTGGTCAAATATTTTAAAAGTTACGACTAAAATATAAAACTGCGGGTGGCGTGAGCCACCCGAACGCGGGCAGACGTTGTTGACGGTTGTGTCCGTAATGGGAATTTTCAAGACACTAGCGATTTGTTAAAAGGCTCTGTATACATATTATATACTGGCAACCCGCCCCTGCTTCGCAAGGGTACAAATTATACACCTAAACCTTCCTCATGAATCATTCTATATATTAGTGAAAACCGCATGAAAATCTGTTCAGTAGTTTTTCAGTTTATCGCGAACAGACAGACAGACGTGGCGGGGAAGTTTGTTTTATAATATGTAGTGAAGATATTGAATGTGAAAACAATTTGAAAGTTTGTGAGGATGTTTGTTACTGTTTCGCGCGAAAACTACTGAACCGATCGCGATGATACTTCGTATATAGATAGCTGGAGACCTGGATTAGCACATAAGCTACTTTTTATCCCGATATTTCTAAACCGCGGGGTACAGCTAGTTTATAATAAACCTTTGAACTCTATGAAGTTTCGTGCATTGAGTATTGTTGTAAATAAACTTTGTGGTAAAAATTTCATTGGTCCGCAGTCACCTACATACTCGTATATTATTAGCACTATGTGAATGCATAGATAAACAAATAAATATCAAATCAAAATATAAGAAACTGCCGTATTATATCACAAAACACATGCGTATAGTCGCTTTCCAATAACTTAAGCCGTGATCAAATTATTTCACTATTTACTATTCCCACAAATTACCAAAATTAAAGCTCGGTTGCGACTGCGGTGACTATTTTATATATATTATATTTTATCTTTTAAACTTTCATATTCCATGATATAAAATATGAAATTTAACGTTATCATAATCTAGGTATGTACATATTCGTATGTCACAATCTTACATGCTGTCTGATTTAGTCGAAACCTCATGCAAACTCAAAATACAACACACATTGTTCTACGCGAGGGACTTTTTAATAATGACACCATGTCAAAAGCTTTGATAACGTCACCCAGTCAACGGCACAAAGCCACCGCATTGCACAGTGGCTCTATGATTTTAAACTTGTTTTCGGTACGGCTTTCCTCGGAACTCCCTTTTGGGGTGACTGTCGTTTTTATTATTTTTCTATGTACCTAAGAGAACATCAAAGGTCTTTTGTAATCGTAAGCTGTATTTTAAAAATAGCTGTCTGTTTTATTGAAATAGTTTTGAAAAAGTTAAAGTTCATCCTCCGCGCCTGTTCCAAACTACGTTCTGGTCGGCTTTCAGTCCAACTACAATACGGCCGAACTTTGATATTTTACGTGAAGCGACTGCCATCAGACCTCCATGACCCAAGTATTAGGCGATATCGAAGTTCTGTAGTTAGACCAGGTTGTCCGACTTTTTAGGGCTCCAACTACCCGTAACGAATACCACAGATGTTCGTATGGCACCCGGCACCGACGGTTTGACGTACTCTCTGTGGCACAGAGGGGTCTCAATGTGTTAAGAATGGTCACCAATCCTAGACTGACCTGGCTAGCATTACTTAACTTTGTAATGTGCTAACCTACTCGGTTATCACTTAGCCACGAGAAAATCAAAATTATCACCCATATAATGTCCAAAAAACCTTGTATATTTTCATTTTCTCAAAGTTCAATAACTTTTCATTTCTATCGTTTTTTATTAAATAAACGTGACGTGCATGTGTTTCAGAAAAAACAGTCTAGAAATGAATTAACGTTGACATTAGCGAATATTTAAAAAAAAAAATGCAGCTAGTAAGGATTAAAATTTATGTGACCCAGAGTGCCTGTGTACGTTCGCGTTTACTTCTGCAGGTGTGTGTTTGTTTGTTCTTAAGCGTGTGTATCTATGCTTGTGTGTATTGATTTTAGTCATTGGAATATAGGTATTTTAATTTAATTAAAACTAAGAAAACGTTACATTATAATATTCTAATTGGGGTTTTAGAGGGCATGCGTCTATTAAGATCAATGTAGACTGGTATATAAACATTAGACACAAAGCTTATCAAAATTAACAAAACGAGAGATTATTTTCAGAGACAAGCCTGTCTTTACACATACATAATAATTTATTTTATCTTTTAAACTTTCATGTTCCATGATATAAAAAATATGAACGTTATTATAATCTAGGTATGAACATACCTTACAATCTTACAAGCTGTCTCGTTTAGTCAAAATCTTAGGCATATCTCGATTATGATCGCATTAATTCCCTTATTTCATAATGACATGATTTAGCTCCTGAAAATAAATGTATTCTGAAGTTAATGCATAATTTATTCAATTCATTAAACCAAGTATAATATAAACACAAATGAACGAATGACACCAAAAAATAAACAGCTATCAAATTAATGACAACATCTAAGGAAATTGTAATAGTAGGTCTTCATAATTCTGCCATTGTATTCGCGGACGGTTGTTCAACATTCTTGATTATATTTAAGGAAAACATCTTTGTGGAGGATTTCGGCAAGAATTTATTAACGCCTGCGGGGCGTGTTAGGTTTATTAAATGAATCATTTTGAACGAACGCTTCAAATACTTTTGTTTGTAGTATTAAGTTGCTCAATTTATCGTGTAATATGACCGTTGTGTTCCTCTCGGTGTGCTTTTCTGATTTGTTATTATTGTTTCTTACCGATTTTATTTTCTGTGCTACATTCGCTTAAGTCATAAACAAAACCAAGTCTTTTCATTTCAGAATTGGAAAAGGCGAATAATTTGTCAGAATTCAGGATAATTAAAGGTGCTATGCAACGTCTTAATAGTTTTAAAATAATTTTTAGACCATCTTTGATTATTTAAAACTCATCGTTAATACAGACATAATTTATTATCATTGTTTTTATTTATTTCATGTCCATTTTTTTTGCACGCTCCGACCTTTTTGATTTGGGCTTATTTTATTACGCTATACTCAGAGAATTATTAAAAACCGGACAAATGTGAGTCTGACTCGCGTACCGAGAGTTCCGTAAGCAAACAAACTTGTACATAATGTAGATGGAACGTCCATCTCGGAAATCGATTCTCGACGACTTGCCCATTTTTTCCGAAAGACAAACTTCATTTTTTCAGTTTTAAAAATACTTTCCCATACATCGATATACGACAAAGTGAAATTTCCAACAGCAAAGTATAAGTTTGTAATAGCAAAAAATATTTCTTTACGTGATATAACAAAAAAATAACGACTGTCGGATTTTATCCTTTACTTGTGATGTGCGAGCTTTTACTTTCGAGGAACGGAGTCCTAAAATACACTACCCTAACTTAAAATTAACTTTCTTTAAGATAATATTGTTATGATAATATCAAGCATAAATGGAATTTATATAATAAAATAAATGGGTATAATGGTACCTAAATAATTTGTCTAAACACTGAGGATTTTCAGTAGCTTTAGTATTAAACTCTATATTTAGTACATAAAATAGATAATATGTATGTTTACGACATAAATGGTTTGGCA
This sequence comes from Callimorpha dominula, assembly GCA_949752705.1. NCBI lineage: Eukaryota > Metazoa > Arthropoda > Insecta > Lepidoptera > Erebidae > Callimorpha > Callimorpha dominula. The sequence goes on along the minus strand of OX456995.1, from coordinate 21,208,756 downwards.
CGCAATTACGATATTAAAGATATATTTATTCAGTCTTCTTAAACCTGAAAAAAAGTTGAATGTAACTTCTCCATTGTTTTCCCTTGTTATTTAAGCAAGATAAAGTATTTGCCTTTTTTTCATAACAAATGTTCAAAATTTTATTTGAGACAGCCTATTAGTCCCGTGCCATAAGTTGGCGCTTATGTTTGAATATTAGGCTTGCTTCGTGCAAATTGTTATTATAGATTTTGCCGTAGAAATTTATATAGTTAAGGTAAGAAGTTTGTTAATGTATTCACTAGATGGCAGTAGCTCATACTATTGCCGTCTAGTAAATATATTAACTCTTGGACGAAAATTAGGTTGGCAAAATGTGTGTGTGTATACCTCCAGTGCCTTTCAGGAAAGATACAGGTGCTATTATTCAAAACGGTTTTTATGCTGAGCTCGATTTTTGGTAAAACATAACTGTAAGAAATAAAAAAACAGTCTCTAAATGCACTTTGAAAGATTTTTCAAGATATGATCAGAAAATTCATTCTCAAGTTATTATAAGAGAAAAGAATAATTTAAGGAAGATTTTGAACCACACAGAGGACTGTATAGTATTGTCATTTATTTTTCAAAATATAAATACCTTTAAAATTGCTATTAATTAATCTCAAATTGGAATAAAATGGAATAAAATAAGTGCGAGAATTAAAATGTATAAATAGATAATTTAAAACTACGACTAAGAACCTATTCACATTAATAGAAATTGTAAAGTTACAAGTTCATGATTCTTAATGAGAAACATTATTACCAACATTGAACAACCGTCTCCTGGCAAACCAAGGATCAAGCATACCAACCAACGAGCTCCTCTGTGACAACCAATATTGTTTTTGCAGAGAACAGTCGACGGGGGACCTCTTGATATATGCCCACTTATAGAGCGACGCCTTGAGAGGTCATGGTGTTGCAATGGTCTTCCGACCTAAAGGCAGTTAATGCTGAGGTACCTCAGGGATCTGTTATATCAGCAACCTTCTACCTGTTCCATATAATGGTCCTTTTAACACCTGACATTAATGGCTACGCCGATGACAGCACCATTGTAGAGAGATATATATCCAATGCACGAGCAAGTTTACGTGAAATCCAGACTTTGAGAGTGTCTATGATTGAACGGGTTAATTTGACGTTGCAGCGGGTGACCAATTGGGGTGACGCCAATCTTATTAATTTTAACTCTTTTAAAACAAAGGCGTGTCTATTTTCTGCAAAAGAGTGCTTTCGAACTTACACCAACTTTCCAAGGTGTATCCTTACAGATTACTGATCACTGTGGTGTCACCTCAGTTCGAATTTCTGAAACATGAATCAAAAAAAAAAATATTAATCTATGATCAATTTTATTGAATATTCGAATGGCATTTGATATATAATTTCGGAGCTAAATTTCAAAGCTCTGTTAAATGATTCAATGATCAAATCATGCTTTCAGCAACTCGATATATACTTGACATATGATTAGTTAATTCTCACGTTGATCAGTCTTTCATAAACCGGGCGTTAGTCACTCGTGCGTAACCGTATCGTTCTCCCCAAGGAAATTCGGCGACTCTTACTAACATGTTACTATATGATACTATCTACATATACCAACATGTTATTATACTATACGATACTAGATCATATTAACCCTAACTAATTTGTTTGTCCAGTATCATCTATTTTTCGAGCAAAGAGCCTCAAGAATATGTCCTAAAATATTAAGACATTCTTTCGAATTCTTCCATTCTTACTAATTATTATTCAGCATCAGTGTCTTAAACTTTTACATGCGTTTCTATAATGTAAAGATAAGTCTGCAAAATCTGGCCTTCTTATATATAGAGGCTGGTTCACAATATTTAATCGGCTTGTACGATACCCATGGGACGAATTAATGGGGGCTTGTCAGCCAAAATTACACAGCTAATTGAGACTAAAAATTCTGTGAGATAGCATTTTCCATATTGCCACAAAACATCCTTCCACTTATATTTTATTTTAATACCTCTTAAGAAGTTGGATTTTCCAACTTTTAACTTATTCATTAGCTAGTAAGTTAAGAAACGGTAATTGAAAAGTAAAATTTACATAATTAACTTCAATTAAAATTATTTCTTGACGATCATAACTCGTTTAGTAGGTTTCTAGGTTAAAATTAGGCATTTATTTAGTTTGTTGTAAATGTTGATAACTTTGAAACGATTTAGAGATATAAATTTTAATCTCAAAGCAATCTTAATAGGATATAATAATTTTTTTTACATTATTTGTTGAAGTATCCTTCGGTAAAAAATTATAAGTCAGTTAATATGTTAGATTTCTCTTCGAATTCAAATGTTTATATAATAATAATATCCTGGGATCGCTATCTGGACCCAAACAAGCAGAGAACAGAGAACCTAATTATGGATTCTAGAACAATACGTAGATACATTTTTTTTAGAATACATACGTATTATACATAGGGACACCCAGACCAATGCATATAAATATATTAATGCCTGCAAATGTTTACAATGAGCGGGAATCGAACCCACAACCCCCAGCGTGGAAGCCGAATGCACTACTGCCGCGCTACAGAGGTCGTCGTAAAACAAAGCATATTATTTTTAAATCTGAACAACATCTATGTAACTTTTGAATAAACTTTAGAACAGCTCTTAATGTACGGTAGAATAGGTTTTATATTAAAGTCGGTGAACTCAAACGATTAAGTTACGACAGGTCAATAAACTATAATTTTTAGGGTTCCGTACCTCGAAAGGAAAAAAACGGAACCCTTATACAATCACTTTGTTGTCCATCCGTCCGTTCGTCTGTCTGTCTGTCAATACCCTTTTCCTCAGGAACGCGTAGAAATGGTCTGGTCTCCCTTGGAGCTGTGAAAAAATCAAACTTCTAAGCAAACGCAATCAAAATATACAGCCATTTATGCCGCAAATTTTCGACACTCGTTAGGGAATCAAAACCTACAGGGTACTTCCCGTGAACTTAGAATCTTGAAATTTGGTACGAAGCAACGTCTTATAGCACAGATAAAGAAAAAATTGCAAAAACCGTACATTTTTAGTTACATCATATAATAAAAATATTTTATGGAACCCTCGGTGCGCGAGTCCGACCCGCACTTGGCCGGTTTTTTTCTTAAGTATAAAGCTATTTACCGAAATATTAACAAAACAAATCTGATCTACATAATTGAATCATGCAACAAGAGTGACATTTACACAGAAATCTATTTTCCTCAAGGCTTCCGTCAGTAAAATTATTGAAGCAATAAAAATATTTATATCCAAAAACAAAAACAGCGACATATTGAGGTAAAATGACGATCTCTTAAACTTATTTATTTATTTATTACTACACATTCTGATAAACAACAACTTATCTATATTTTTTGTATTGACAACGGCCGTGAGCGTAGCTTGTTCGAAACACATGACTGATGAATTGTTAATGCGACGTTGTGTAGTATACTCGGATATGCGTTGCCTTCAGGTGAATGAATCCACACATTCACGACGTTCCATGAATAACTAATTACGTAAGCCGTACTAAAAATCACAACCCAAATCGTCCAGTGTTGCATTCCGGCAATGAGCCTTGAGAGGTCTTCAAAGTTGCTGTACTTACCATGAATCTTACGAGTACCGATACCCTTCAAAGTATCGTAAAGCATCCTGTGGTTATCGTTTAGTAGAAAGTGGGTCATAAATGAAAATTATTTATTTCAAGTAAACCCATTGTAGGTATTTTTAAATTATCAGGAGTAGGAGTCAGTTAGCATAACTCGGTCGTGAAGCTAGTTGCCTGTTCCAATACGTAGATCCTATGGAGAAGAACATATTACAGTATATTTCTATATACAGTATATTAGATAGATATAAACTAAATGTTTTTTACAGATGATGGTTCATAGATACTTTACAATAGTTTAGGAAGTAATAGAATCATATTTGTTTAAAATGATCTTAAGAATTCTTTTAATGCTGTCTCGCAGAGAGGTAACTCTTTGCGAATGATGGCATGGAAACCATCCACTCTAGCTTCCGTAAACATGCCAGAGATATTACAAAAGCGGGGCAACTCTAATAGCATTCAAAGGCATTATTATATTGAACATGCAGCACCTCACGCGACCTCTGGCAATAACTGACCTATAGGCTGCACGTGTAGAAAGTTTGACAGTAAGCTACACTTTAAAAAAAGTTATTTTGACTTTTTTGAATATCCTATAACTTCCCTACTACACCGAGAAACCTACGTGCCCACATGTTACCCCTGATAACTATTACTCTGCTTTCCCTCTCAATATAAATCTGGTCATCAAGACTGTCGCGAACATAGTGTCCCAGATATTTATACTATTGCACTCTCATCAGTTCAACTAACGAATGACATTTACCAAAAGTTTTGAAAACCAACTACTTTATTTTTGAGCCATTATATATAAGACCATGATCACGGGCATATCTTTCATATTTGTAATAATCTCCCCCAGGCGCTAATAGTTGGACTTAGCAAAAGCATATCATCGGCGTAGCTGAGATTTTTCATGCAAACATTGTCAACGCAACTCCCTATTCCGGTGCTGCTGAGTACAACTATCGGATCGTTAATTTACCGATTGAACAGTTTCGGTGAAATCAATACTCAATGTCTCACCCCGCAATCCAGACTGTACTTATCCGAGAGACTGTGAACTCACCTGATGCTGTTTGTCCGCTTTACGTACCAGTAATGAAAGCTGCTGGACTTGTATATGCACGCCAGTCTTTTTGCGCTTCTGACACATAGGTCATACGACACCAGGTAAAAAGTTTTTTACAGAACAAGAAAGCATGCATACACAATTTTATAACTGTGTATGGATGCATAAGTATGAGTGGATGTTTAATTAACCTCTAAAATATAACAAACGAAAACCACAGACACGAATGAATTAAAAAACAATTGGGAGAGCGTAAATAACTAAACAGAACTACAAATAAAATTAGTGCTATTTCCCTATACAACAAAACGATAGCGACCTCAATCGCAATTCGACGCATGTAAAGGGTGAACAAAAACGGTAAACGTCAACACGGGGACAGAGGCACAGTAATTAGATTTCGCCACTGTGTCGAAGCGGATGAAACTGATAAAACTCGCACGTACTCCGGATATATGGATACGTGTTTAGTTTTGTTGAATGCGAAATGTACAGCAGTATGCGAATTTAATAAAAATGCATCGACAATATTTTGGTTATATTCAGCGGAACCGATCGCCCTTTGCAAGCATTGTATTTTTCTCGAACATAATACCGTAGATAGAAGAATACGATAACGGAACTTATCTAATTAACTGTAGGATAATAATAAATAAATCTAAAATTACTAATAACGGTATCTTATTAGTATATGTATCATAAGCAATAGTACCGAATATCAAGATCACGTGTACGTCCTTTTTCTATTTGAATGTACGGTCTAAATTCTTAATAAGTTCGTCTATGTATTTTCTTTTAACCTATAGCTATCCATTCTATCCAATGATGAGCTTGTTTACAGTGAGCAACCAGTTTTCTACCTAGTATAATTAGTGAATACGTACTACTGATAAAAAACGTCCTGAAGTAACTTGTAGAGGTAGAGTCCCGTTCCCCATCTGTTAGAGTCCCAATAGGGTGAGGAACCTTACCCTAGGTTCCTCTCCCTACCCATTTCCCTCCTACAACTTTACCTTATTCCTTCTTTCCCGTCTTAAAATGACTACATTCCCAAGGAGGGTTAGCGTCAGGCAGGTGGCTGGCCATAAAATAATCCAGCCAAAACCTTTTGCAATGTTACACATTGCGCCGACCCCAATGAGAATTGGGAATCGGGAAAAAGGCATTAACATGATGTTGTAACTTGGAGAGTATATTTTATTTTTGTCTGTATATAATGTTAATTAATAGTAACAAAGAAAGAAATTTATTCGGCAAGAAGCAGCAGCCCGAAATATTCACCTTTAATAGGCATGCCAGTTTTTGTAAGGTATATTAGGTTATACAACTAAAAAAAAGATTTATGGTTTAACAGCAATTTTTAAGTAATCAACATGGTAATTTTGATTTAAATCGTTGCAAACCGTAATTCTCTTATTACTTGAGGTATCTTAGTTGAGAGGGTTCTCTTTTCAGGAATTTACTATTCTCACTAACCTTTGAATAAAACCTTTTATTATTTCTACCAAAAAATAATTTGAAATAAAAAACAAACACACCAAATTCAGGTCAGTAGTTAGGTGTTTAGGTCAGTCTAATTAGCTCGAAAAATAGGGGTAAACTTGCAATAAGCTGAAAATTATTGGGAACATAATTATAAATGAAATGTGAAAAGTCGAAAGAAGTCACGGGCAACAACTAGTGTAAAATAAAAATACGACATACCTACCCGAAAAAGTAACATCACATTGCATCGTCACTAAACTCTAAATAATATAGAAGCATATGTACGCGAGTTGTTTCACATTTCATATTCATTTCATAAAATTATAAAGCCTTACAAGAGCAAGCGGTAGGCACTTACATCGTAAAAACACAAAAACATTTTGTGTAAATTGGCAACGTCAAATTTTACGCACTATTTTATATTTTACTACAACAGTAAAGTGCGACTGTGGCGTGAGAATTACCAGTAAAACGCATTTTATATACCATATTATTGTACTAAAAGTGTAGTACTTCTAGTATTTGGTAATGGTACATAAGTACTAATAAATATGTATTCCATGATAATGTTTTCATTGTCTATGGCGTGACCGCCTGCTGATTAGGACGCGGCCAAGATTTGATTTGATTTGGACTTTCTTTTAGGGTAGGGTAACGCCTCTTGGTGAGTTGATGACACGTAGGGGTTTCCACACTACAAGAAAAGTGCAATGTTATGGTCTTTGCCTTAAAACGTATTTTGTACTATTGTGGATATTTTAAAACCTTTACCCAAATCTGTCCAGCCATTCTCTCAACTCATGTGCTAACCAACGAAAAGCATTTCATTTCTGTTTAAATAAAAATATATAAAAATCATAGTATGTTATTTGGAATTATAATAACTCAACACTCAGGTTCGGTTCTCGGTAGTGGCGCGATGACCATAGTAGTAGTGAGAATGCATAATCTTTTTTTTTGTGTTCCCCACGGGTCATCATCTCGTCAGGGCTAACGGTGAAGTGGTATGTCAGAATCGAACCGACTAAAACCACACGGTGTTCCGTCACAAGCGAGGCTTGCCAAGGACTCAGTTATGTCATTGGAAAAAAGGCAATTGGAAATAAGAGACGAACTGTAACTGCCTCTATGCGAAGAAAATGTTATTATACTTTGTCAAATTTAGAATGATAATTTTGACGCTCACGGTAGGGATGAGGGTAGTGTATAATTGTTATTAAACCTATTCGATTATCGATTGTTATTATCAAATACCTTGTAATCGATAGTTGCATGGTTATGCTGTATGGTCGATTATAAAAACAATACAAAACGAAGTCTTTTCTATTTAATAAAAAATAATACTATCACTATAAACGCTCACATAAATAAAATGAAACGAGAAATAATAATTTCCTCCAGTCATCCGCAGTTACATTTTCACAGGCATTTTGCAATAAAGTTGGTATTTTCTTAGTCCTAAATGGTGGAGATATGTTATGTTTGGCTACATGGCCTAAACATGATAATAAAACTTAAGAACCTATTTATTAAACGTAGGTGCTTGGTATAATTAAAAAAAAAAACAAACAAACCTTTGACATGAGCCCAAATCCGTTTGATGGCATTGTAATGACAATGATACAGTAACAATCTAAAGATTACGCCTACGTATGTTTTACTTATATTGTTTTACGAAATTTAATACTCACTATAAATACTATGATTTTCGATAGTCTGGTTGTTCGTAACGCGTGGCCCTTCACTAAGTGGGTGGTACCCATCAATGAAGTATTAAATTTTACCGAAAACAAATACAAAACTTCATAGGCGTGAGCTGTCAAAATTATCATCCTAAATTAGACAAAGTATAACATATTGTCTATACTGCAGTAATATAAATCACCAATCAGTGATTTCTTTTAAATAATATTTTAAATAAACCGCAAGGGCACAGCTAGTTCAGTAATACTTTACTACAACTACTACACTTTGATTCTTGGTTCTTAAAAAAAAAAACATGTTTAAGTTATTTTATGTAGGTCATACTCACACAACTCTTACAAATTTAGCAACATTCATCAACAATATGTCACAGACATCAAATACAGGTAACAACAAAACAAACAAAAGTTCAGTCGGACGAAATTACGACTTTACAAACGAAGCCTTCCTTTTACGATACCTATATACATGCCAAAACAGTCGTTCGATCACCACTGACAAACAAGATTACCCTTGATTTATACCGACGACTTATTCAGATAACAGCTTTCCGCTTTTGATGTAAACAACGGTAAGGTTCCGTTCGCGTACCACGATTTTCGGTGAGGTTTTACTTACTAATGTAGTAACGTAAAGTACATGAGACTCCAGTTATTAGCAGTAAGCTATAGGCCATATTTTGTGAAAGGTGATATTTGAAAATACTAAGCATGCTTGCAAGTCAACGCATTCTCTTAAGAGATAGGTCAAGTTTTAAATACACATAGATGCAAAAGCACCTCTAATATACAAAAACAATTGGACTTAGCAGCTCTAGTTCAATAGTATTGTGTTCCTGTCATTGAGTACAGTCTTTGCAATTTCGTAAAGGAACAACCAGAATTTATGCTCACTTACCACTTTACCAGTGTAAATAAAACTTAATATTCGAGAAATGTTTAAAGTCTACACTTTATAATCAAGTTTTCTATATCCCGGGTATGGTTAACAGGTAGTAGTTCTGCGGGTTCATTTTATTCTTCGGGCAAAGGCCAGCTTTGCTTAACGTAGTAATTTTATCTAATAATATTTTTTTATTTATTGCTTACCTTAGTAGGTCAAGAATTTGCATCGCGCGCACTTTTCTTAATGAAATTACTTAAGAGTTTGGTATTTTGAATGTACTGTAAATAACATATCGAAGGAGGGCAGCTGACTGGTAAATAATATTATATCATGGAATTTTTAACATTTTTTATGACTACTGATAACATCGGTAACATTGCTGTTAAAATTTCGTGATTTAATACGGTAACATTAATAAGGTTTTATTGGGGTGACATAGTCGGTGCAATACGATCAAAACGACTAGGGTGAACAAAAAGGTATCCTTGCATCATTTCCGATAAATATCAACGCTATTACCCCATTTACACATTTAATGAGCTACAACTATTTATACTATAGTTAATACCGAACCAGAATATAAGCCCATGGTAGTTTTTTTCTAGTATAAAGAGGTCAGCGTAGTCATCCGTCAGTAGTACTGTTTTGACAGATGCGCCAGAAACTCTTTGGAACCTTTGGAAGGACTAGGCCAAGGAAAGTTTCTATCCTGTGAAGTATGGCAGTAAGAAAAGGAATGTTGTTCGTTGAGCTTATCTTGGTTCTAAGTGCTGTCCAGAACTACTTTTCTTATTAAAGCGATCATTCGTTTGTTCGTTCCATATGTAGTAATGAATAACAAAATGTAGCAAGAGAGAGAAATCGACTTCTATATTATGAAGCGTCTTCGGTAACATTCGCTGTTTCGAAGTTAGGTTTATAATGCATTGGTGATTAATGCAGTTAAGCAATTTTACCTTAATGAATAAACCTTAACGATTACAATCAATCAGATTCTTTTGGAGTACGTTAACCCATTACTCCCAGTTGTTACGAGTACCAGGCAGGCGATATACATCAATACAATGAATTACTCTTACAATTTCTTCGAACTGAAGTAAATCTTTTCTTCTATGAATAAAAATAAAGACAAGAACTAAATCAACTCCTCTTTTTTCCATTTTCTTTGCTCCTCTTATCTGTTTTGACCAAACAAACTAACTAAGAAGTAGAAAGAAGTAAGTAGTGCTTAATTACGTAAATTAAATTGTATGATGCGAGCAAAGCGTGTAACACCTTGCTATGTACTTCCAATTAATTATTTACTTTAAATAAATTGTCTAGCAGTCTGTTCTCATATTACCCATTATTGTCTTGCATTACCTAAATTGTTTTCCATTTATCTCACTAAAATGAGAGTCCTAATTTAATAAACATTTCAGGATTCAATACTTTGAAGGTTTTAGTCGCTCCAAACGTAGCTATTGGTAAATGGTGCCTATGATCTACGGTCTGTCCACGTTTAATGAGATTGAAACAACACTAAAACTGGATTAGACGAGAAAACTATATCTACAAACGTCATATGCAAAGTTCATAGCCTAAATACATGACTAGGTACAAAAGAAAGCCGCTTCCTTAAGGTTAAAAGCCCTATTAACCTCCGTTGTTCTATAAACCAAAACGCATTAGTAATATAACATCCTTAAAAAAGATAAATGTCTCGAACTCGCTCAACATTTGAAATAATAATTTCCTTAGTTACTTTTTTAAACATCTATACATTTTCTTCCTTGACAATATAAATTAGTTTTGGGCGACTGAGCAGATTTATAATTGTTCTTAATAATTATTCATTCCTCTTTTCCTTAATGCATTGTGCGGGAAAAGGCGAATAATTAGCGACCACTTTTTCTGTTTTAATCGCTCATGCGAAATTACCTGCCGCTTGTACTAATTGGAAGCTAGCTATGTACCTAATGTAGTAATGTTTAATGCTAATTTATATCCTGACCCACTATGCGTAATTTTAGTTCGGAAATGTTTATTGATCATATCGTATTACTCAACAGACTGTCTTGACCTGTTTTGATTTCTTCCACATTAAAAGGTTATTAATTACAAATCAAAAAGGTTTCTAATATACGTTAGTCAAAACCATGCAAGACAGGCAGTGGGATAAAAATCGCATTAGAAACAAATTTTGAATTTCATTTGTTTGAAAAGGAAAACATATCTAAGGCATGTCGCGTGAATATGAAAAGTACCTATTGTGAAATGTCATATCAAGCTGAAATGTCTTGTTAAAGTACAATAGTTAAACAACCTTACACAGTAGGCACTTGAAATAAGGAGACCGTTGCCTACCAATTAAGATACAAGTAATAAGATCCGTTTAATAAAAAACATGTGATTACACACATGCACATCTCTCCTGGCTCCCTAAAAACTACCGAGACCTCACTACCAGCCTTGATTAAAGCTGGTTAGAGTACCTATACGTTCTCGGTACAGACTTGACACTCGACTTGAATGAGTAGACGCGGTTTGACATCTGCAAGTTTTGAGGCGTGACAACTTACAACTTAAATAAAAAAAATACATTGTGTAGATAATTTATAATATAAAGTAATGTCAGAAAATATAAAACCAGACTCTAAATATTTTTCAAACATTAATATTCAAGATAACAAACAACCCTTAAATATTGCTGTGTAATCAGTGTAATTCATTTGAAAAATCAACAGTAGGTGGTATCCTTTCTCTGAAAGTTTGTCTTAGAAATGTTCCCTTCAAGGGTATAAATTAGATTCTTTATCAGTTTGCTGGCAACTTTAGTATATAAAGGCTTGTTTTATTAGAGCAGGCTGCGTAAATTGAAAAATAAAAATGGCAATTGAGCAAAACGGGAGATAAAGACAGTAAGAATATTTCTAGAAATACTGCGATGGTATGGGTTTGTAAGGACTTAACGCAGGTTAGATGATAGGTCACGTAACAGCAAATATAAGCATCTATTTTCTTAAAGAATAATATTAACAATATTGTTAGGAAACTTCAGAACAAAACAATCGACGAGACTGTTTTAATACAGGATTAATTTAAATAATAGTAAATTAACTTTTGACATCATTTCAAACTTCTTCAGTTTTAACAGATTTCAAACATATTTTAAAACTTATTTCCTCCCTCAATCAACGCAATGCATTTTTTTATCACCTGCTTTTTTGTGCAAAATAGGCGTAATTAATTTAATCAACACAAATAATTTACTAATGTTAATAAATTAATTTTTAGAAAATTTCTATAAAAGTTATTGGTTTTTAATGGTATAGGGGGCAAACGAGCAGACTGGTCACCTGATAGTAAATGACTACCGCCGCCCGTGGGCACCTGTAACTCGAGAGTCACAAGTGCGTTGCCGCCCTTGAAGGTGGGAGTAGGGGAACTGGGGGAGAGAGGGGAAGAGTGGGAAGATGGGAGAGGGGGATTAGAGTGGAGGAGAGGGGAAGGACGGGAATAGGGGAGAGGGCAGAGTTAGGGCCTCCGGTAACCTCACTCACTTCTTCATTGTTTCACTGCCAGTTTTCTGTGAGGCCGTGGTAACTAGTGGAGTCGAGCCGGCCCATACATGCCGAAGCATGGCTCTCCCACTTTAAAAAAAATATATATTTTTATTTTATTCTGAATTTTCTGATTTTAAATATAGGTTAAGGTTGGATTAAAATACAAATTTGTAAAGAATCAATTAAGTATAAGTGAAATATGGAGAAAAAACATAAAATACATTTAATACGCAAATGCACAAAAATTACACCATGTTGACATTGACATATTTTCTGTAAATTTGGTAGTAGGCACGCCCAAAGACAAAGATTGGTAGTACGCAGATGCAAAGACAAAAAATGTAGCAACTTTATCGTAGGAACTTTATCGTGGTGCTTCCGTTTCATCGAATTTCTAATCATAACGATTCTAAAGAAGTTTCATTTCAATATTGTGATTATATGGGGATTACATAATGTAGGCGGACTCAGGTTTTTAAGTCTAGTCTTAATGCTTTTTAACTATCCAATATGGAGCGCGTAGAAATTTACATATATCTTTATAAATATCGCGTTTGTTCTGTGATGATTACAAAGCACGTAACGCGCAATTTCTTAATCAAAACAGATGGCATCTTGTTTCAAGCTTTCTAAACAACGTACCAACCTAACTTCGTTAAGCTCTCCATCCAGATCAGATTTCGCAAGTACTACTCTATCCTGTGTTAATTAAATCCCATCAAATCTTCGCTACGCTGGATCATAGCCTTTACCGACTTAATCCAATTCTAACGGAATGGTTTGGCTTTCAACAATGCCGCAATCTTTTGATATTTGTTCTGGCCTTTTTAGTTTGTAATATTCTAAAGTAGACCTGACATTTTATCTTTATAAAGGACACCGAGTAAACCGCGGGAGCGTTTTTATTGTGATGCACAAATATTACTTGTTTTCGTATCTCTGCCATAACATATTATAAAAATATAACGTTAGATAGACCGTTTATTGACAAAAGTTAAGTCATGGAACATTACGTTACAATCTATAGAAGGGAATCTTAATACGACACGCTAACCTTTTTAGTAAAATAACGAAAAGCGATATGTATAACATCAGAACTACTTCCATTATTATTGCTTCTTTTCAGTTCTTAAACTATTTACATCCCATGATTGCCTGTACGAGATTTGGACCGTCTAAGTCCCCACTTGTTTATCTGACTGCCATCAGAGAAAATTCTAAGGTTATATATACATTATTATTATATAACATATATATACTATATAAATTTTTATTATATTTTGATGTCTGGGAAGATTAAAAAATGCGTTCGATTAAGGTATGTTTGAAGATAAGTTGACAATTATGGTATAAAATAAATAATCAATTACTGAATCAGCCTATTCCAGTCCACTGCTGGGAGAGGCCTATGTGGCCTCTCTCAATGTGCGAAGCATCTGGTCCTCCACAATACTATACTGAATCTTCTTACATCTTATTTGAATAATAGTATTCAGATAGTTGATGTAAATGTGAAACAATTTCCCGCAGTGGTTAAGATGGGATTCTTTTTTTATGCCTTTTTCATTTTACACATATATCTATAACTTGCAAAAACTTTACTAAATATAATCTGGAGATAGTACTCTTTGCGAGATACGTATCTTCTATGAAACTTCAGGAGAAAACAAGCACTTGTGACTATGTAAACACTGCTTTCTCTAAGGTTGCTACCTGTTGCTGTCAAACTACCTTTGAATACGTCGAAAACTACATACCTTTTATTTTTAACAACTTAGAAAAAAGGTGCAAATCCGCACTTTATAGTATCCGGTATTGAAAACGCGGCTAATAATTTGAATTGAAATTAGTAATGAGTAAACTATCAAAAATTCATTGTCATAAAATATTCTTCACAGGAACTTATTAAACTTTAATTCTCTTTTTCATGAAAATTATTCCTAGAAATATTCAACCAAACTTGTACAGAATTCCAAAACTGTAAAGAAATAATGATATAATAATGGGAATAGTCGTTATAAATAAAGCACAAATATTTGACCGTAGTAATTGTGGTTTAGAAGAATAAAATAAAAAACCATTTTAATAGCAAACTGAATTAAAAAGTAAAAAATAGTTCAACTTCCTACCTAAATAAATCATATTCTGTTAGACACGTCGGGGGGTTTACTAGTAGCTACTGAAGAATTCCACTCACCACCTCCTGGTCAAATCATCAGATCAACTCCAAGATGCCAAAATTTTAGCATTATCACCCAAACTACATATCTATACATACACAGTTCGATTTGGGTACTACAATTAGAAGTAGGATAAATCCGACTTCTTAGAATAGTTTAATGTACATTATTGGTTAGGTACAAGTGAAGCTAGTTAAATTTAAAAAGTTTTTTCTTGCTCCTAAAGTTCACCAAATTAAGCATAATTTATAGGCTGCCGCCGAGACGATATCCCAATAACTCCCCGAGAAGGGCTTCCATGTGTGACTATATTTCTTTGTACACCTCAAAGATTTCAATATTGTGACCAAACTTTAAAAGATAACCTTTGCCGATAAAATTATATTGTTCTATGTGATCTCGAAGTTTGATCAAAACATCGTGTAAAATACGCTCAAGTGTTAAAATCTATCAAATGATAGCTTCGTTGATCCCGTGGCACGAGTTTGCGCTTATGTTTGCATACAATTTCCGGGTTGAACACTTTTTAGTGGATTTCAGTAAAATATCAGTAGAATTACGGAGTTAGAAAACGTGTCCATTAAAAGGTTCACCCTTATTGCGTTGGATCAAAAATATAGGGAGGGAAATGTGATCGTAATGAACCTCTGTGATAGACAGAAAATTTGTAGGCGTAAATAAGGAAAAAATATGAATTAGGTGTACATTTTGTCAGATATTGTAAGCGGAGATTTAACAAAAATTCCAATACCCTGACCACTATTATTTAATCCATCATTGTTCTTTTCTTAACAACTTGGTTTTCATATTTTATTCTGATGTAAATTAATTTTAAATGTAAATTATTAATTTGAATAATTGATTGAAATATTGGGTTGTTCCGTATTGATCCCACGAAAGTTGTCCCGAATTCGAAAATTCTTAATTGATCCCACTTTTACTTCCTTATTGATCCCACGGCACTTTATTTATATTTTATTCTTAATTGATCCCACTTTTGTGTAGTCTACTATTCTCAACTGATCCCAAACCATCTTTTTCTTATAAAAACACTTTTTGTGGGTACGGTTTACAAATAAAAATGTAATCTTATTTTGCATTGCGAATAGTGACAATTTTGTGTTTCCACAAAATAATGTATCCATTGATTAATTGACTATTGATATACGAGTATTCGTGGGTGCAAGGAAGTGAAAGTTCTAAAAAAATGAATGATAAATTTACCAAAATTATAAAAGAAATGATAAACAATAATATAATATTTTGTTAAATCTATCGTTCATTTTCTTCACTAATTTCACTTCACTTCTTGCACCCATGAATATATCAGTAGTCAAAGAATCAATACATAAATTATTACTTGCAAATCCAAAATTGTCACTATTTGCAATGCAAAATGAGATCTGGCAACGTCGCTCAGTTCGCTGCACACATCCACAGGACGGCCCGTGCGCCGGGTGATGCGGGATCGTTAGTTTTGATAAACCTTAAGTCTTTGGTATGTCGTTTGTACAAATTATTGTTAAGTAAAACATTTATATCTCGAGTATATAGAAAATATTACAGTATCTGTGATTTTGTACTGTACTTTGAATCGTTAATTATAATTAACTAACCTATTCCTGGGATAAAAAGTAGCCTATGTATTATTCCTGACCATTATTTATCCCTGTACCGAATTTTAGCTAAATTCATCCACTCGTTGGAGCATGATTAAGAAACAAACATACGAACATCTTCACAAACTTTAGTCTTCTAATATTAGTAGTAAGCATCCATCAATCCATACTTTTTAGTACCTCTTGCATTGGGGTCAATTAAGAATGGATTTTGGGATCAATTAAGAACATAAAATAAAATTTTAAAGTGGGATCAATAAGGAATATGCATTTGAGGTCAATTAAGAATGAGATGAATCTTCGTGGGATCAATACGGAACAACCCGAAATATTGCGATACAAAATACATTTAAAAAATGTATGGTGGTTCACAGGATTTTTGAAGTTGGTCTTTTTTATTATTAATTAATGTATATATAAATAACACGCAAATGTCAAGAATTATTGGAAGCAAGTTTAGTATGTTAACACTACTATGGTAGTAAAAAATTTAAAGGGCATAAGTGGTCACAAGTTTGTCAGGCGTGACCTCTTTAAGCACTCCTTGCTTATAATGATTATTAAAGTAGATCAATAGTTATTGCACACAGTTTATTATAAATAAAAAAATATTTAAGGTTATAATTTTCTTTATTTTGTATATAGTCCAGGTTGTACACAAACAGAGGGTTAGGCATACGTGTATTACCCACCATGAATTTGCAAGTTATAGTTATTTTTTTTTATAGTAGTTTACGTAATAGTAGAGCAGGTTATTACCGTCTACTGACCATTATCCAGACTTTGTTCTGGAGTGGTGAATACCCTTACCAAAAAACCCATAAGGTTTTGTTCCACCCGAAAATAGAACCGAGGAGCTCACGACGTAAGATAAACTCCAACTTATGCCTCGAGACCAACGATACATATTATCATCAATGAACAAGCCCATAATAATCTTCTTCATCAAATCTTTTCATCATTCTAAACTATCTTCTTATATTATGATAAACCTTACAACACAAAAGCTCAGCCTGAATTCACCTGCTTTTTTTTAATAAGTACGGGTGTGAAAAATGTGTATACATGGAGCCAATAGATTTGGCCCGCTCACAAAAGGTCCACAATTTATTTTACCACACTGAGTTTCCCCGGCTTGGATGCCAGAACAAATATTTTTGCACTTAACCGCACAGAAGCGCGGTAGATGCACAAAAGCGACCTTCGTTTGTTGTAAAGGAATGTGTGTGTGTGTGTCTGCGGGTGTTTGTGCAACAGAATTGAATGTGACAATAATGTTTATTGGAATACTTCAGAATGTAGTGTTCTCTTATATCGATATTATTTGTTGTTATTAACAAGTGCTCTTATTTTTAACCTATTATTTGAAAATATTATCTTAGTAATTAAGATTAGGAAGGAAAGCATCGCATTAAGGTACTGATTTAAGAACTAAAATGTGTTGCTATTTATTTTATTTTATTAAAAGCTGAAAAAATTATAACAGTATTTTAGAAGTGGTAAAGAAACAATAATGCTCTAACCATAGCCATCATAAATAATATAACGCATGTCAAGCCATAAGTCAAGTTGTATAAATAAAGGGGTAAAGCGCGCCAAGGAGCAGCCGCAGCCGTTGTATCTGATTTTGGAAGACATCCAGAGGACCCTCCAAATACCCTCTGGATCACACCAAGATTGGCGGATCTTCGCCAATTACATGGCCGAGCAATCGTCCTTTTTCACTGTTAAAGCATCCACCGACTCAATTTCAAGCATGCTGACGGATCGCACACCCGTCACTTGCGCCAACTTGAGCCATACCATCGACGCCCGGCGGACAGGATGGCCCTATTGCGAGTCCTCGTGGCAAACCCTTCGTAATGATTCCATCCCAGCCCCGGTACTGGCTGACGGGCGTCCTTCGGGGTTCACTCCTCGGCGACGAGAGCGCCGCTAGGTTGTTGGTCGCGCGCGGGTTGCTCACTCGTGCGAGCTCGATCTCGATCTCACTTGCTGATTCAACCAATTGAATGACCCGCCTGTATAAGAAGGCGACGATGAAGATCACTGGAACAGACACGCGGCTAAGAGATAGTTCTGGAACAATATTTGTTTCTCTACATACATAATATATCTTACATATTTTTATCCATTAGTCTCTACTAGGAAATCTCTACTGCGCACGTCATGAACCATAACCTTACCCGTACGCCTTGTAGGTACCATAGTCTTCGTTAATACATGGAGTTTCATTAATGAATTAAAATTAACCCCGTATTGAATTAGATTTTACAATTAAATTAATTTTTTTTTACATTAGTAACAGCTGCTAATATATCTTTTATTGAAATTTTTGAGGAAACATGAACAATCTCAGTAAATTTCAACAATCACTTTCTAAATTGCCTGACAATTAAGTGTTTACAGACAGCAATAAAGCGTGATTGCCAATTAGATTAACGTTTAGATTTTCGACGATTGGGAAAGACAAGGTTTTATTTTTGGATAAGAAAGTGGTTTGTTTGTTACTTACTTATAATATCCACGTTTCAAAGTTAAGATCAGTAATCTGATTACAATGGATCAGTTTTGTAACGTTATATTAGTTGTAACCCTAAATTAATAACGAAGTGCATTCGTTAATTAACGTAATATCTATAAAAGGAAAGTTAACAATATTATAGAGAGCTTAATCTTGAATTGAACATCGCTATTTCATTTATACTGACTGCACCTTTGCGGTGTAATCAATGCGTGCTTCCGGTTTCGTATCTAGGGAACCGTAAAACCAAAACGAATAAAGACACATACATTTTTATATCACCCATACCCATACATTTTATACATTTTGAATAATAATATACCTTTTTAACCATTTACAATTTATTTTCTTTCTTAAGGGTTAAGGTCATCAGTAGTCATCACACACTAATAACATCACAGCTGCAGTACGGCGCCGCCTAAAATTGAGGCTACAGCAAGCCGCCGTGTGCTTTACCACGCGCCGCCCGCGAGACGCAAGCTCGTAGTACGCGCGCCGCCCGCAAGGTGCAAGCTAATTTTAAGCTTGCTGTCACCGCAAACACACATTTTGTGACTGAACGCACTTAGAACTCGCTCGTCTTCATGTGCGACACGACGCTAAGGCTTTTCAGCTTACAGCGCGTGGTCCGCTCGATTGCAGCGCGCCGACTACGCGTTGAGTTGTATGATTGCAGCAAGCGCCGTTGATATAATGAAATACATTATACGACCACGTTTAATTGCTCAGATGACAAATTACTTGTTGGGTTGGAGCCGAGCCGTTAGATAAAGATTAGAAAAGTCATCACACACTATACCGTAACGTATAGTGTGTGATGACCTTTAATCTTTAACTTTCTTAGAAAACCTTTGGTGGAGCGCCAATATATTTATAAAATGCATACATAATCGCACCATAATATATTTCGTTATATTATAAATTTCATAGTCTTTATAGTAAACCACATTCTGTTTGTCGAATGCAATTAGTGCTGGTACTGCTGTAATATTGCCAATGTACTCGACGATCTCAAGAGATGGCGTTAGCAGTCTTCAAATGGTGTAAACGCGCTGCGCCTGATTGGTGCAAGAAAAAATGGACATACCGTGCTCTCATCGCTTTTCGCTAAGACGCCTTTAATATATAAAAATTTTGTTCCGCCACGGACTTCAGTTATATTTCTCGCGAAAAGAAGCTGATTTTCCATTAGTCCTATAGCCGTGTAGTGTTTGGACTCGCTTATAACCTTTACAAGGTGTATGTGGAGTGCTCTAGTCTTCGATCGTGACCGGCCGGTCAACACCTGGACGTTGCAAGAGACCGTAGAAACCTCGCCGCTGCTCGCTGCCTTCTGGAGGATCGGGACTTGGTCGGTGTTGCAGGTTAGTGCTGGCATGATTGGTTTGATCGATAGAAGTGGTTTACTTCCCTACACCTCGTACGCTAACTGTTGAGCAATCACACCCTGGTCGGGCTATTTACACGCCTGACCATATAATTTGGTCCTTACGAGTACGGATAGGCCAGTGATTCACGTAAATATTGGTGAATTTACTTTTCTATTCATATCATAAAAAAGATTCACGTAATTCTAGTGAATTCTTGCCGCCATTTTTCCTCGCTCACAGATTTACGTAAAATTGGTAAATTCTGTGTTTAAAACGCACGAGAACTACGTAATTATTGGTAGACTCGTATTTAAATATAATTAATTGTTAGATTTGGTGAATTACGTATTAATTGGTAATAATATCCATTATACTCAATTTAGTTGAACTTATTTATACCTACCCACTTATTAACCGCTCCACCACTGTACTTTACGCTAAGTCATTTTAGGATTTAAATTTAACTTGTGTTTTTACACTAACTAGGTAGATATACCTATCACTTTGTAGTTGTATTGTGATATTATTTTATAAACATGACGGAAAGCGAATCAAGCCGCGAAGTCATATTGGTTATGTTGAATCAAAAGAAAGAATTATTATTTCAACGTATTAATCGTATGTACACATCGTCGAAAGGTATAATTTCTTTCGATTCATCAACGCGAGCTAACGAGAATTTTCTGGCTGAAACGGAGATAATAGATGAGTTACGCGATAAATTTGAGTCCATTGTTGATAAAATAAATAATATAAATTTGTTATCAAAGATTACGGTCAATCCCGAGTATTCTTGCCTCGATTCATTTGATGATTTATACTCGAGAGTTAAACGCGTTAGAAATAAAATATTAACCACTTCTAAGGTGCGTTCACTCGAGACCAGTAGCTCGATCAAGTCCGTAGTGAAATTAGAACCTTTAGTAATTCCGAGTTTTGACGGACGCCCTGAAAACTGGAATACCTTTTATCAGTCTTTTAAAGCTAATATTCATTTGAATCAACAGCTTTCTGACTCGCAACGTGTACAGTATCTAATTTCTAAACTCACCCACGACGCACTAAAATTCACTTCCGGTATTATTCCGTCAGGTGAAACATATAAAATACTGTGGGATAGTTTGGTTAAGAAATACCACGACAAACGCTCATTAGGTACATATTATCTCAATAATATACTGGACTTAAAAACTTGCTCGCACACTGCGAACGCTCTTGATACCTTTGTTAGTAAATACTCCGCTTCGATTTCAGCTCTAAAAGAATTAGGCATAACAGATCTAACTGATTTTATTTTTCTTCAATGCGCTTTGAGAAGGATGGATCCTCAAATCATCCAAGCCTTTGAACTTTCGATTCGGGATGTGGAAGTGCCTACGACACAACAGCTTATCGCTTTTATACAAGATCAGGCTAAGATTTTGGAGCGCTCAAACCCGCGAAATTCGTCATATACGAAACCCGCTGCTGTTGTTACGTCGCCCTCACGCGACCGGCGCGTTCATCACACCTCCAAATCTTTTGTCGCCAGTGAGTCCGCTAATAATGCAAATACTCTCACATATTCGGCGCCCGCAGCAGTTACCGCGAATTGTTGTTTGTGTAGTGGTAACCATCGACATTTATATGATTGCGCTCAGTTCAAAAATATGCGAGACGCAAGGGCTAGATATGAGTTTATTAAATCGAAGTACGGTTGCGTTAATTGTTTAAGCACTTTACATAAACTTCCGGATTGTAAGAGTACGTCAGTCTGTTTCTGTAATAAAAGACACCATAGGTTATTGCATTTTGATAGTAATAATTCGCAATCGCATGCGGCTATGGTAAATACCGCCGTCGCGTACTCGCCGCCGCCCGCTCATCGAGCGACCGTTACTTCGCCCGCGCCTTCTCATCGCGCTCACACGACTTCGTCATGCATTCGAGCGCCCCCGCTTGCTACAGAACCAGTTACACATACACAGTCTTACACTTCTTGTCATAAGGGTGATATACTTTTGTCAACCGCTCAGGTATACGCGCGCTCTAAGGGTAGCGCTGGTATCAAATCTGTAGTTAGGTGTTTGATAGATAATGGCTCGCAGAATAATCTAATAACATCTGCTTGTTCTAGTTTATTAAATTTACCGATAATACCGTTGAATAATTCCTATGTTAAAGGTGTTGGTTCCGCTTCAAGTCCGATAATCGGTTATGTTCATTTAGACATTGAATCCCGTATTTATCCGGATCAGAAATACACTATACATGCGCTTGTTGTAGAATGCATTACGGATCAATTGCCTTCGAAATTTATCGATTGTGATCGCGACCTAGATTTTCGTAACCTTCCGCTCGCTGACTTAAGCTGGAATATTCCGGGCAAGATTGATTTATTGTTAGGTGCCCAGCTATTCCCATTTATATACTTAGGAAATATGGTCGAGTGTGGGCCGCGCGCACCGTGCGCTTTATCTACAACATTTGGTTACGTACTTATGGGAGATTACCCGCGTAAACATATTTTACCTACTGCCGCGTCTTTTTCTGCGTTAGCGCTTAATGATATAGTGCAAAAGTTCTGGGAACTTGAAGAAGTACCCATGAAACGCTTGTTGTCACCAGAGGAGACAGATTGCGAAAATATTTTCACGGCTACCGTGACCCGTGACGACGTAGGTCGTTATACAGTTGCATTACCGTTCTGTAGGGACCCTTCGGAATTAGGTAATTCGCACGCTACCGCTTATCGCCGTTTCGTTTCACTCGAGCGTAAGCTCCGTCAGGCACCGATAGTGCGCGAAAATTATAACAAGGTTATTCAGGATTATATTGATAACAATTACCTCAGTCCTGTTAAAGAATCTGAGCTGTCCTCTGATGGTTATTATATACCGCATCACGCAGTAGTCCGACCTGATAAACCGATGCCGCGCATCGTATTGGACGCGAGTGCTAAAACGCATACAGGACTTTCGCTTAACGATATATTACATATTGGACCCAATTTACAGGCCGATCTGTTTTTATTATTGTTAGGTTTTAGATTATTTCCTATTGCAATGAACGCTGATATAAAACAATATTATTTACGGATTGGTGTACCAGTAGACCAACATAAATACCTACGCATTTTATTTAGATTCAACGAATCGGAAAAAATTCGAACTTATGCCTTTAATAGGCAACCTTTCGGTCTCAAGTCAAGCCCTTACATAGCTATGCGCACTGTGCGACAGCTGGCTACTGACATGAGTCCGCTCTATCCTGATGCCGCGAAAGTGGCAGAGACCTGTCTGTATATGGACGATTTGGTTCTTTCTATTGCAAATGAGGATACTGCCACGCAATTAGCTCACAACTTGATTAAGTTTTTCAAATCGGGTGACTTTGAATTAGTGAAGTGGTCTAGCAATTCACCAGTGCTACTTGACTCGCTTCCCGACACGCACCGCAAGTCGCTTGATTTTGATGTTGACAATAATGTCTCTAAGGTCTTAGGTCTCTCATGGGAACCATGTGAAGATAATTTTCATTTCACATGCGTCGCAATTAATGAAAGGTGCACCAAGAGAAACATACTCTCGATGGTTGCACGACTATTTGACGTGCTCGGATTGGTCGCGCCTGTGATTCTCTATGCCAAGTTGTTAATTAAGGAACTGTGGCTCAGCAAGTGTGATTGGGACGATCCTGCACCGGAGCACATACGCACCCGTTTTTTCGCTCTTGCGCAAGAACTTCAAATGCTTGACACTTTAAGGATTCCACGTCATGTAGGCGTCGAAGTTGGTTGTGAATTACGTCTTGTTGCTTTTTGTGATGCTAGCATGAATGGTCTGGGATGTGTCATTTATGCCCATTGCACCTACCCGTCTGGCATTCAAACTCGCATTCTTTGCGCTAAATCAAAGGTTTCGCCAACAAAAATCACTACGCTCGCTCGCTTAGAATTATGCGCTATTTTACTTATGTCAAAATTAATAAAAACTGTGCGAGACACATATGCAACACGTATGACCATTGCCGGGATATACGCATTTTCTGATTCCACTATTGCTTTATCATGGGTTCATTCTTCACCACATCGTTGGTCAGTTTTCGTCGGTAATCGCGTCGCTCAGTGCCAAGAAAACTTGGACTCTAAACATTTTTATCATATTGCCGGAGCTAGTAATCCAAGTGATTGTCTTTCGCGTGGTATGCTTCCATCGCAACTTTTGACCCACGATTTGTGGTGGAAAGGTCCTCCGTGGATTCGTAGCTCATCTGAGAAGTGGCCGATTAAGCCATTCTCGCTTAATAATTGCTCTGTCTTGCCTGAACTCAAGGCAAATGTGTTGGCTGCCATTACTCACACAGAGCCGCCGTTGCTGTGTACGTTAGCACAACGTGTTTCTTCTTGGGAAAAGTTGCTACGTATCACCGCATATGTATTAAAATTCGCAAGACCTAAAGTTAAGGTCGAACCTCGTTCTATAGCAGGGTTGACAAGTGCTGAGAATGCGTTAATTCTCGCCGTTCAATCTGTGCACTTCTGTGAAGATATCAAATTGATCAAGGCTGATAAATTACCTTCAAAAAAGCTGCAAAGCCTCTTCGTCTTCTTAGACAAATAAGGCATTTTACGCATTGGAGGAAGACTTTCTGGATCAATGCTTCCTTTCGAAGCTAAACATCCGGTTCTTCTCCCTAAACGCGATCATGTCGTTGACTTAATAATACAGCATTTTCATGTTGTTAATTGTCACACCGGACCTGGACTTCTTATGTCTATTATACGACAACGCTACTGGATCTTGGATGCCAGGACTGTTATCAGGTCCAAGTTGCGAAAGTGCAACACTTGCTTTAAATGCAACCCAACGCATCCAACGCCTATAATGGCTGATCTTCCTGATTACCGTGTTTCAGAGGCCAAGGCATTTTGTCACACTGGTGTAGATTACGCTGGTCCGATAAGGACAATCCTTTCTCGCCGCAGAGGTCAACATGCGCAAAAGGCGTATATCGTTCTTTTTGTTTGCATGGTCACACGTAGTCTACATATTGAAGTGACCAGTGATTTAACTACTGAAAACTTTCTAGCCGCTTTTAAACTCTATTCCGATAATGGATCTACTTTCATCGGTGCGAAGGCACATTTAGATGAGCTGTATAGTTTTTTATTGAACTCTAGCTTCAAAAACGCGCTGTCGAATGAGTTGCTCTCTCGACGCATAGAGTGGAAGATGATTCCCCCAAGATCACCAAATTTTGGTGGGATGTGGGAAGGGAATATAAAGAGCATGAAAACGCATTTATATAGAATAATAGGAAGTCAGTTACTTACATACGAAGAACTGCAAACTGTTCTTACTCAGATAGAGTGTATTCTTAACTCTCGTCCATTGAGCGTATTATCGTCAGACCCTTATCCTGAGGTGTTAACTCCCGCGCATTTTTTGATGTCTACTCCGTTGCAATATTTACCCGCTGCTGATTTGTCAGATCAACGATTGAGTCTGTTAGAACGTAAAAAGTTGTTAGATAGTATGGTCCAATCCTTTTGGAAGAAATGGCACTTAGAGTATTTGCACACGTTGCAAGTTAGGCAAAAATGGGCTACTCCCGACAAACCGGTAGAAATCGGAACTGTTGTTCTTCTTGAGCAGGAGAATTCTCCACCGTTGCATTGGCCGTTAGGAGTAATTACGGACGTGTTCAGAGGCTCTGATAACGTTGTACGCGTGGCGATAGTTAAAACGCAAACTGGAATTTACAAACGCGCTGTAACTAAATTATATCCTATTCCTACACAATAAATTCAACTTAGTTTAAACCTTATTTTTTAGTTTAGGCCGCTATATTTATCATATTTATTATTTAATCGCATAATGCATGTGTTACTCTCAGTCAGTTAAAGAATTCGCGTGTTTTGAAACATCTTGTGATGTTCCAAGGCGGGGTGCATGGTGGAGCGCCAATATATTTATAAAATGCATACATAATCGCACCATAATATATTTCGTTATATTATAAATTTCATAGTCTTTATAGTAAACCACATTCTGTTTGTCGAATGCAATTAGTGCTGGTACTGCTGTAATATTGCCAATGTACTCGACGATCTCAAGAGATGGCGTTAGCAGTCTTCAAATAATGTAAACGCGCTGCACCTGATTGGTGCAAGAAAAAACGGACATACCCTGCTCTCATCGCTTTTCGCTAAGAAGACGCCTTTAATATAAAAAATTTGTTCCGCCACGGACATCAGTTATATTTCTCGTGAAAAGAAGCTGATTTTCCGTTAGTCCTATAGCCGTGTAGTGTTTGGACTCGCTTGTAACCTTTACAAGGTGTATGTGGAGTGCTCTAGTCTTCGATCGTGACCGGCCGGTCAATACCTTGCAAGAGACCGTAGAAACCTCGCCGCTGCTCGCTGCCTTCTGGAGGATCGGGACTTGGTCGGTGTTGCAGGTTAGTGCTGGCATGATTGGTTTGATCGATAGAAGTGGTTTACTTCCCTACACCTCGTACGCTAACTGTTGAGCAATCACACCCTGGTCGGGCTATTTACACGCCTGACCAACCTTAAATCCTCAAATCAAACTAAAACTATTTACAAAGTATGACGCTCTTTACAGAGACAAAAACAGCGTGCCCGGTTATTAAATAGCAAACAAGATAATATGCTGCATCCTTCTTAAAAATAAAATTATGCCCACACCAAGAACCTCAAGACTCTTAGAAATTACAAAAGGTAAATTTTTAAAACTACGGCGCTATATTAAGACTTTGCTACCTTTCTACAACCATTTTATCGTACTTGTGTTTTATCAGACACAAATTTCAGCACAAAATAATTTGGGAAACTAATAACAAGGACGGTTGAATGGTTAACTGAAGTTTCCTTGCACAAACTGTAAAGCAAACAAATTATTGCTTGTTTGAAATTTGAAAACAAATAAGATATGAAGTTTGGAAGTTAAATTAGTCAAAATCTTCGCCCAAGTTACGGTGTTATTTTTACAACTTTAGGGACAGGCAAAGGCTTACCATTAGGCAAACCGATTATTTGTTTAACACCTTCACACAATTATATAAATGGATTTTACTCCGTTCAAAGACTTACACGCAATACACTTATTTTCACACATAGTTGTAATAAACTTGAAAAATAAACGGTGCTTCTAATTTAAAATAGAAAAATCCGTTTTTACAGATTACAGATGTAATAAAATCTGCATAGTTTCTATAATAAACAGGAAACAAAGGTTGAAATTAATCTATGACATTATAGTAAAGTAACACGTTGCGGTTATCGGCCATAAACAAAAGATTGTAGCTGATTTACACCACCAGCTGGGCTTAATATCTTGTGTATCTCGGCACTGTAAATCTCTACGTTTCAAATTTATTTTTCGACGCTAGATGACCTTTTTAAGGTGTGTTTTTTTAAGAATTATTTATCAGTGTTTACTTCTTGATAATGTTTTGATTGTCAAGTAATAACAAGGAATGGAATATTAAAAAAAAGTAAGAATATTGCCATTATTTAGTGTTGATTGACAAAGGGTTACTTTTGTATACCTACATTATTTCAAAATTTGTTTAAAGTACAGGCTTTTTCATTAAGAACGGTCGAACTCTGAAATGAAATAAAACAGCCTATGTAAGAAATATTGAAATAGTGCAATTTTTATTTTAAGTACGAGTATATAAAAGGACACTTGAAGAAGTTATGTATGGAATATAACGTTAGCCAAATGGCGACTACGATTAAGATGTAGGTGGTGTAACCTTGCAGACCAATTTTAGATGACATTTTCAAGTAAATGGGGCTCAACTACATGAAGAACGCGAGTTATGTTGGCCTTAAGAGCGGAAATAGTCTGTGGTTTGTCTGCATAGACCAGAGATTTCTTCAGAGACCAGAGATGTGTTAAGTCACATGATCTCGGTGGCCAGTTGATGTAGCCACCACCCTAAATGACGGCTTCGTCATTCGTTCGAGGGCTTCCTCGAACTTATCATTCAATAAATTCAAGTGGGGACGTCTTGTTTGTGAACCACATGTTTGTGAGATCCATACCATCGATCATAGGCCACAAAAAAAATTGTTATCATCATCAAACATCGGTCGCCATTGACAGTGAGCTCCACTTTTAATTATTAATGTGTGTACTAATGTTTTTAAACATATTTGTAGGTACGTAATACACACTTTGTTTAAATTTAAAGATAATAGGTACTCCAAACAAGAAACAAGTGACAAATAATAACATACTAAACAAAACAAATGAATTTAAAATCTCTATTTTCAATAACATTCAGAAACAATTACTCCATGCACAAAGGTTTAACATTTAACGTCACAGTTGGTTTACATATCGCCAGGCTAGAAAATATATCTCTGCGATAAGTATCACTGTCTTTTGTAAGTGATTTAAAACGAACATTTTGTATATCTACTACGCCATAAAATAATGCTGGTTATAAACACAATGGTTCAATCGTTACCAAAAAAAGTAAATATAACCCTTTTTATTGAAACGTAATCCATAAAGCAGCTTATTGTCGCCACATTAAAAACTCTTATTTATTTTATTAAAAATAGGGACAAACTATAATACATGATAACACAGTTCACTATTTAATAAAGATAAGATAATAGACATTATTTTGACTGGTTATGCCGGTAACGTAATACAATTGGTCGATTGATAAATATTAACGAATAGTGGCATTATAAAAGGGTAGAAATAAGATGAAAACTTCACTTGAGTGCGAACAAAGGTACGAACATCTTGGCAGTTACTGTTAGTTAGTAGTTTCGAGACTGTTTCTTACGAGTTGAAGTGTCACAAAATGTAACAAGTGATTAAAGATAAATATTTACACTGTTCAAGTGTCATTCTGACTTTTTTCATTCGGTATCCGAAGAAGGTTAGTTTTATTTACCGTATTGTAGGATAATGTTTATTCTTTGTGGAACATAAAATTACATATAAGCTCTCATAACCCCAGGAGTCCCTTCTAACTCTACTAATGCATTAACTACACCTGAACTGTTAACAGCATTTAGAAGACGTGATTACGTTATTGTATCGACACATTACATTCCACCTAAATACCCTGCCCATCGTCCCACCGCTAATGTATGCTCAGTTGATTCAGTACCTCAACTCTAAAGAAGATTGTAGTTAGACATGAATAACCTAGTGCTATTATTTCGAGCTGGTAAGTCAGGAGTGATAGTAAACGGGATTATTGCCAATTAGCGTGTATGACTAGGTAAAGAGGATTAGTATACGAAATCAACGAATTTAAGATAATAATATATTCTTTATTTTCACTTCCACCCACCATAAAATATTCTGACACAGTTTTAGTGTAAGATGAGGTTGCTTCTTGCAGAGACGCCACACGTGTTGGTGTATTACTTTGAGCCAGAGGAAGATTGCGCATCATTAAATTAACAAACAGATTCTGTAGAGGGAGCCCGGTTTGCTTTCCTTGTATATAGTAGTACGTTGAGGTTTATCCTTGATTGTTGATATCTTTGCGGTTTATGCAAACCGAGAGTGCGTCTCAGGTTCTACACCCTCAAGTGCTGTTGAGTGTTTAATCATTGGTTTCACATTTCAATTATGATACATATATATATATTATTAAATTAATTTATATTTAAATATCAACGCAGCAGTACTTAGCTAAATTTTTAAATAAATTTTTAACCCCTGACGCAAAAATAGGGGTGTTATACGTTCGACGTATCAGTGTGTCTATGCATCTGTGTGTCTGTCTGGGGCATCGGAGCTCCCGAAATAGACCGATTTAAGGGCACTTTTTTTTTTGTTTGAAAGGTGACTTGATCAAGAGGGTTCTTAGATATAATTCAAGAAAATCTGTTCAGCCGTTTAAAGATCATCAGCTTTTTTTCTAATCGTTGAAGGGATTCTCGAGTCAAGGGTGTTTTAAATTTATGATTGTTAGTGAATGCTGAAATTATTTAGTGAAAATCTTTTAAAATATCAATCTATTCGTCATTTTATGGTAGAAAATAAATGATTTAAAAAAGTTTTATAGTCCCCACTATCGTTCAGAATTGTGGGTACATATCCCTTTGAACTTCACACTTTGAGCTAATAAAGCAACTATAAAACAATGGGCTCTCAATGTAGAAACAGCGTGGGTTTACATTTACTCGGGGTATTCCTAGTTCGACAATAGCTAAACAAATTGGGGCTTTGTAAGTTAGAACTGTCTTTGTTAAGCTAAAATAATTTACGCACAGAAACATGTTATTTTTTAGAAATAATATAGTTTAAAACATTAAGGTGGGTTCATAGTTATTACGATTGTAAGAAACAGTCTCGAAACCACTAATATAAACTATGAAAATCACTAACTAATAGTAACTGCCAAGTTGTTCGTACCTCTGTTCGCACTTAAGTGCAGTTCTCATCTTATTTGTAACCTTTTATAAACCCACGATTCGTTAATATTTATCAATCGACCAATAGTATTGCGTTACCGGCTTAACCAGTCAAAATAATGTCTATTAACTTGTTTTTATTAAATAGTGAACTGTGTTATCATCTATTATAGTTTGTCCCTATTTTTAATAAAATAAATTAGAGTTTTTAATGTGACGACAATACGATTACCTTGCAGAATGAACATTCATACTAGCTCTGTCATTCATGCCTCTGTCTTATGCATTTTTGTCTCATTTACTACATGAGCTTGTAGACAATATGGAGATGTGTCAAGAGACATCCGTGACAATCCATTATAAGGTTGTTAAAAGTATTAACCAAAATATGCTATTCAGTGTTTAAAGAAGTTTTTGCGATCACGAAAAGGTATTGCATACCTCTGAATTGCCTTACCTCTGAATCGCGTTAATTCCCGTAGATACATAAATGATATTATATCATGAAACGTGAAAGTTTAAAAGTTAGTGAAGTTTTTACAGTTACTGTTATATTTTGGCTTGAATTAATATCATGTCACAATTTAGCAAAAGATATGAATTTATAATAATTTGCTAAATGCTCATAATATGTTTAGAAACAAATCCATTATGTTAAAAAATTTATATACACAGCCTAAATATTTAGCCTTTGTTTAGTAATCTTTGTTCATATTTTCAGATGTATAAATAATTTATATTTAAGCTAGTTTAGTGTTACTTGATATTATTGAATGAGTCTCAGGTTTTTCGAGTTTATTACAAGTTTTCTAGTGAATTTCACCCCGCCTATGTGCTAGGTCAGATCTATTGCCTAACAAGCGATGGGCACTCGCAGCAAGTTTATCATTTATTTTGACACCGGGCATCGAAAAGAAATATTGTAATTTTCTCCCTCTGGAGAAGTGCATGTGATAAAGCAGTGCATAGTTATGTAGTTTTTTTTTGTCGGAGAGATCCACAAGGAAAATTTGATGATTTTTCCTATATTTCACAGGGGTTTTCTTTAACAGGAACTCAGAGTAACAATAGTCTTACATTACAACTATGTATGTATGTATTATTAAAAATCCGTGTGTGAAGTGATAATAACGATTTTGAATTGACAGCTTGCACACACGCGGACACAGGACCTAACAACAAAAACATTTGAAATTAAGAGTTATGATCATCAGTAGCGTTAAATAAGCACTAAAAACAGAAAAGGCGACATCTCGTGTCATTACAGTACAGTAAACAAATGCACTAAATTAATTGAGTCATTGTCACAGGTGTGTTGGTATTTTCGTAGAATTCCAACTTTAAAATAACGTGCTGATGAAAATTTGCGTGTTTCTTGTTTCTCGTAGTGCAAATATACGATGAAACCAAAACGAATGAAACAATTTGATTTATTGCAATACCTAAATTAAACGAAGTATTGCGAGCATTTTGGTAAAACTGTGTACGTGATATGAGCAAACTCGTATGTCTTACTAACTTTTGCCCAACTTTTGTTAATAAATCAATTTACAACTATTCTAGTTACCAACTATTATTATTTATGCAACGACGACACAGTAGTTAAATTATTTTCTTAATTTTATAATAGTTTAAATTAAATATTTTCATAAAGATATTGAATATTATTTATTCTACCAATTAAAGAAATACTGCAGAAAATAGAGGATAATTTAAAAAAAATTACAATCTCTTTCATATTTTTTACGATTATTAATCATGAATCTTCTCCGTGGCAAGTCGTTGAAGTTTTTATCGGATGTTTATGATATTGCTGATGAAAATTTTAAATGCATTTTACATAAAAACTTTAAGTTTACTGCAAGGATGGCGCATAACACATAGAGATGTTGTTAGTTCGATACCTACGCTCATTTCATAATTATTTTTGTGATATGCAATAATGATATAATGACCCGAGACAAAGTATGACTTAATGATACTATCATTAAGTCGTACTTCGTCTCGGTTCATTATAGTGTTGTAGACCAAGGATCACCGATTAGTTTCATTAGGGGCCCTTTTTTTTAAATAATGGAGTTTTACGCCAGCTCCTTAACAGCCTTTACATAGTCATGTGTATTTACTTTATTAAAATTCAAATAATGCACTTAATAATAGTACATTTTAAATATCAATGAAGAAATCCAACGAAGAAAACCTGAATATTATTTTATTAAATAATAAAAAAGGGTGAGTGTGCAATTTACACACGGTAGAAGTGAAACTTCAGAAAAGTAGCCTACGAGAGAATGAGAAATAAAAAGTTAAATCAACACAAATAATTTATTAATGTTAATACATTTAATTTTAGGTAATTTATATAAAAGTTATTAGTCATGTTAACACAGATGTGTTAAATAATTAACATAAATTAATTAACCAACTAATTTTATTACACAAATGCACAAAAATTACACCACGGTGACATTCACGCATTTTCTGAAGTAGTACGCAGGTGCAAAGACAGAGATTATAGGAAACACGGTAAACTTGTATTTTATCTCATACTCTCACAGGCCAATTCCTATTTATGAATATCTTTGTCTCTTTTCAAAGATTATAGGAAACACTGTATACTTGAATTCTAACTCATTCTCTCGCAGGTTAAATCTTATTTATGAATGTTTGGCTCTTTTTAGTGTGAGATTTACGTTTCATCGAATTTCAAATCACAACGATACTAAAGAAGTTTCACTTCAATAAAAAAATAAGTTATCAACAAAAGTACCAAGGCTTTTTTTAAATTATAAAATAAATAAATAAATATTAAAAAAATATATTTTTTGCCTTGAACTATATGTCTAAAGTTTGGAGTAACGTGTGTGCTGCACACAGTTACTGAAGTTGCATTACACACCAATTTTATTTAAAGCTCATGACAAGAAACTTCCCTTTGTTACCTTTGTGTTTGTGTACTCAAGTAAAACAAGTTAATTTATAATAGACAATTAATCATAGCAATTAAGTTTCTATTGTATATTGTACTGTTTACCTAAAGTCCGTACAAAATAGGTTGGCGGTCCCACTTTGTGACATAGTAAACTCACAACGCTTAAGACCAGCAGCCGTATAAGAGAGAGAGAGAGAGAGAGAAGATCCGGCGTATACGAGATATGGACAATTTAATCCATCCCTTTTCACAAACAGAATATGTGAAATAGAATTTTTAAACCCAACCGCTCCACAAGGGAACAATTCCCTCCCGTCAACATAGCCATTGACTTGCAGAGCCACTCCTATTTATTAAGTAGCTTAAGGTATTTAAGTGCTTTATATAGTTATAAAGTGTGGAAATAATTCGTCAATAATTACAACATAATTGGTCACCACGCCACTACACCGCGCCGAGTGTTGTGGGTTCAAATCCCATACGGAACAAAAATTTGTGTGATCCACAAATAGTTGTCCCGAGTCTGGGTGTCTTTGTGTCTGTTGTTTGAATGTTTCTGAAGCCCTTCACGTAGCGATGGATAAATTAGCATTCACATTCATATTAAATTTGTGAATTCTGATTTAGCAATTAGCAAATTAATTGAAGTTGTGAAATTTCGTGAACGTATTAATTCATTGCACTTCGTTCGTTAACGTTTCACATTCACACAGCCTGTGCTCTCCTTCGCATCCGCGTTCCTACTAAATGAAATTAGCATTAGCAAATAGCATGCTAAGACATGAGAATTCGCATGATCGTGAAATTAAAGTAAATTAGCAATAATTTCCATTACTACCCCCCAGGAATATTCCTAATGCGGGAGTTGTCTTTTTAAATAAAGAATAAAATGTATATACACAAAATGTTAAATTTTATTTACAAGTGCCAACCTATATTTATTCAACCAATGAAATATTTTTTTTTATATTATATAATAGCAATTTATTTTTAGACAGATGAACAATAACCACTAAAAGGTCTTAAATCTAGATTTACAGTATAACACAATACACTTGTTTATAGGCATGTATTCAAGTTTGGTACCCAAGGTAAGCATAAATTTGTGTTACGGGTACCAAAATCTACCTACCGCAATATAATAAAATGTAATAATACATTATATTCCATTGCGATACAGTAGCATTTCCCTTGTGAAAAGGAAGAGTTGTCCTTCTAAAAAGAATGTAGAACATTGATTATGCGAATATAAGAAAACATTTTGTATATACGTTTAACTTTACGTGTAAAAAAGTGTTTTATTTTTAAAAACTCTTTAGAATAACACGTTAAATAGTGAAATGAGCTTTGCTCTTATATAGGATACTATTTGTATTAAAGAAAGTGTTGAGAGCTAAACAACAATGGCTGATAAATGTAAATTTATGTTAACAAAAACTACAGCTCCTATTTCATGAAAATAAACCAAGTAAATTACGGACTACAATTTCATTTAGTCTTCATACAATGTTTTTGTACACAGTATATTGAATACTCACTTAAAAATTTATCACGTTTTATACCAAAAGCATAGCGTTAATAACTTAATTTCTAAACGAATTGAATTTGAAATATGATGTAATTAATTTATGAGTCGAACCCGCATAAATTAAAAGTGGTTGAAAGGATAATACAAAGCCGAGAACGAGAAAACCTATCTGCGGATTATGTAGGACCCCTATCATTGATAACACTCGAATACTTACTATTTGTAGAAATTAAGGTTTTAATTTACGATCTTTGGTAGTTTACATAACTTTATTTATGACTTAAAAATATATATTTTTGACGTGACACCGTCTTATAATTCGATGGAGCCGGCTGCACGCACGAAAAAACATGACTCATGCGGCGTTACCTCGCTCTGAGGCGTTCCTATGACGTTGCCACGTTCAACTATCGTCACTAAACCGACTTTACAGACAACCGATTTTTTTAAAGTACCACTGTCATCAATGCGTCGAAATCATGCCAGTTTCAAACATTTACTGGTACTTTTGTCACCTTTGGAGTTTCTAGTTTCTTTTTTAAATTTTCATGTTATTTGTCTATAGCTATAACTAATCCAATAAAAAAGTATCATAAAAATATGTTCACAAACTATAAGTATGCCTAAATGATCCAAAACTTAGATCTCCTCGCCTGGAAGAGGTTTCTATTAGTAGAATGCGAGACATCAACTTTAAAGGTGGTAGTTGTATTTTTATCTAAACTAATATTATAAGGAGGAAACATTTGTGTGTATGATTGTAATGTTTTCACACAAAAACTACTGGACCGATTGCGATGAAACTTGGTATGTACATAACTAGAGACCTACATTAACGCATCGGGACTTACGCGGTTGAAACCGCGAGGCCCTGCTATAATTGATAAAAAATACAAAATTCAAAATAAATTAATAATTTAGCCTATGTAGCTAAATGAAAGCCGGTTTATGTTATAGTGATTAACTGTAGACCTATTTCAAATATTAGAAATAATGAAAATTTTTAAACAAGACAGGGTTCCCAAAAATATGCACGTATATAAATATTTAAAAATAAAAAAAAACGCGTGTGGTTTTTTTGGGTCAGCGTTTGGACCATAGTTTCCTTTATATATATTTTTTTCATGGATTATTTAAATTGTATCAG
Source organism: Callimorpha dominula (assembly GCA_949752705.1). Classification (NCBI taxonomy): domain Eukaryota; kingdom Metazoa; phylum Arthropoda; class Insecta; order Lepidoptera; family Erebidae; genus Callimorpha; species Callimorpha dominula. Next base: position 21,172,703 of record OX456995.1, on the reverse strand, counting down.
AATAAAGTATATATTTTAAATAATCGAAATTAAAATTAAGCCATCTGTGAAAGTTGACCGAACTAATTTATGGATAATTAGTATACAACCAACATAACACACAAAGTTACAGTAGTATCGCGCAGAATCCACAGATCACGTAAACAAAATAAATCAACTCGCGGTCAGCATTCTTCGTTGCGCTAACGTTTTTATTTTCACTCTAGCCCTCATCCGCTAAGCGTCAGAAGTGTAACGTGCGATGCAACTTCGTTTCAATAAAAATATCATGTTCGAGAGTCAGTGGAAATATCTAAAACATTTATCTTCAGACCGACAGCAATTGTAATTGGAAATAATTTCTGTAGACTACAATATATTTTCCCCTTTTGTTAAACCATAAATATCTAGGTACTTAATATACAAAAAAAAAACATTTCAACTTTGACCTCGTCTCTTAGTTCACGGTGCGTTGCCAGGCATTAATTTTACGGTTCCCGCGCTAATAACATTAGAACTAAGAAAATTTTCCCAAAATATTTTCTCCTTCCCAAAGTTAATTAATATTTAATTAATTCTATCACGCTGATGTGAAACGTTATATGAATTCTTAGGTAGGTATTTGTTTAATAATTGCTTCAAACAAATTAAAATATTATTATAAAGTGATTCTTAGCATAATACATTAAGTAAATTTACCTATTTCATTGGGTACTGTTTGTTTTGGACAATCTCCACATTTATTGGGTATCCAAAAATCAACTTAAAAAAAGTCCTATGAAAACAGCAGAATCCGAACTTATTCTGCTACTAATCGTGGGCTTCACCGTAATTGGATAACAAATTTTACATTTGGTTTTTCATTATTAATTGAAACTGATTTTTTTATGGTTATCACCGCTCCAGGGCTTACGTGGAAGTGGTATAACGGAATGTTACAGTCTAAAATCACCTCATTTTTCCTCAAGATTGGATCCAATATAGCGATGGTAGCGTAATGGCTAAGGCGTGATTTGAGATCTAGTGGTTACGGGTTCGAAACCCACCCAGTGCACCACCGACATGAAACACTTTAGCTTAGCTGCGTTTAGCTTAGCTGGAAATGTTAACGAAAATACTAGGATTGTGTGACCCACGATATTAGTATTCTTTAAAAATATAAATAGTCTGTTAATATTTAACTTTACACGTTCCACTTGCTTTTATGAGAAACTGAGGTAAAAATACCTGGAAATTCAACTTAAAAACGGATAGTTTTTTTTTATTGTTCAGTGATTAAGGTAAGTGTTCTATTTTCAAATACACCCTGTATATATAAACTTTAGCATAAAGTTACCAAAGGTAAATTGAATAAAATAAAATATAAAAGTTAATAGAAGGAAGAAGGAACTTTATTTTTCCGGTGTTAGTAATTTTACAAAGTTGCATTCACGAAAGACTGTGAGAAACTGACACTAAAATATTCACTTCATTGTGCTCGTCGGTTCACTAAGGTTTTACTAGGACATTCACGGGACGACAGGAGAGTTAAATTGTCACAACCAGTTGGATGCACTGTCAATTACGACACATTTCGAAATAGAATGCTTTTGCACTAGGTTGCAAAATAAAGTTGTGTTTATTAATGGATTTATCCTGTTTTTAGCACAAAGCTAGTGTTACTAATACAGCTGCCATTGACTACACATTTCAATTAGTATTAAAAAATCAAGTCGTACGAGTAGTTAGATTCTTTTATATGAAGTTTGTGGAGGACCATTCTGGGTAATGTTAGACAAGGAACAGTTAAGATAAAGTTTTATTGGTCGGAGGTGCATGCTTTGTCTTCTTGTCTGATTTAATTAAAGAAGCTTGTTAAGAATCCGGTCGTAAGAACTAATCTAATGTCGTCAAAACCTAAAAGTGTAAGTTATGAAAAGGCTTTGAAAGTTTAAGCTTTTAAAAAATAAGATAATACTTTCAATACTACTTTAAAATAATAATTACTTATAGTAAACCCTATAACATTCAACTATAGTATAAAGAGTAAAGATACCGAGGCAACAATACAGGGGAGGCCCTATACCAAAGCTTTAGACACTGTTCACTTTGCATTGCAACTACACGAGGTTCTTATATCACACGAGGGTGCTATGATATACGCACGATAGACAGACAGACAACTATAACTCAAAATTTCTTAATCATCAGAACATTCATTAGAATTATCTAGTTGTTGAAATGAAGAAGATGTTAAGGAGAAAAACCAGATCGTCAATTAATCATTTTGTATAGCGGGGTCTTAAGTAAGATCCAAAAGAAGTTATTTTACATCAACAAAAAGTTTTATAAAGATGAATCTTCGTATTCACTTATGTCTTTAGCGTAGCCTTTTCAAAAGGCATCGTTATCAACTTAACTTAAACTTGCACTAAACTAAACACGACTTTCTAAGTTTTCCATTTCTAGATCAACTCAACTATGTGCATAAATTTATGCGATAAAATTCAGAAAAGAGAATATTTAAAAAAAAATATGGTTTGTATACTTACATGTGTTGCGTTGTAAATCGTATTCGGAAGTTATATAACTATTTGAACTGCAATGCTATTTTAAGGTTAGGTACCTTCATTTTTAACAAGCTAACTTCTGCATGTACTCGTAGCTAGCTCGCCTGAGTTCTCCGCGAAAACATTCGTCATAACACTTAGCATTGTGAAAGTTTGCTCGCTTCTCGATTTCGCATCTTTCCTGTTCGCGTTTTAGCATAATTGCAAATCTTAAAGTAGTCAAGCAAAATGTTTTAAGTTCACACTTGGAGTTATGTACTTTCCCGTCCGTCCCTCATACTGTCCTGCATCATTGTTAGGTAAATATCTTCGCAAAAATTACTGTTTAAACACATTCATAAGTCAGTTATGATTATAAAATTTTTGAAGATGAATCTTTATGTGTATTTATGTACCTATAGATTAGTCTGTTTAAAAGGCTTCGCTATCATTTTATTATTTAGAATATGGATCGGCCTGATAGTAAAAAGCTGATACTTTGCAATGAATGTAGTTTTCTAGTAAAAATTGTTCGAATTTGCTTGAAAATGACTTAAATGTTATGAACATTATTCAGGAGAATTTATGAATGGTGTAAAAAAAGACTAATTATTCTGCCGTCGTGGGAAAGGGCCGTCATATTTTATTGTAAAATATAATAATCAAAATCATATTTTATTCCCTTATCTACCTTGTAAGGGTCATTCTAATTCAATTGTCCAAGTTTTCTTTAGAAATTAAAAATTCAGCTCGTCACCGTCGTTACAAGAATTTGCATAATTTTGTAGAACGGTGACCTTCAGTAAAGTTTTACCTCCAACCATGTCTGGACGAAAGAGGACAGGAATGATCCGTATAATTATTTTAGATGCCTTTGTCTAAATTTTTCGTTCATTTGGAAGCGACAAGCAGTTTCATAATTCCTTTGGTACCGACTTTAACCCTATTTATCAAAGACAGTGAGCTGATATCGATATAAACAGTCAACAATTGGTGATTGGCCCCATGTCAGTACGAGAGATATATTAGGTCATATTTCGCGAGGTATCTGGGGCGTGTTGGCAGACTTCACAAATCGCCACAACTTTTGGGAATTTTTTGAGGTTTGCAGGATTTTTCTCACGAAGTTCCTTCACCGCTAGAGAAAGAGATAGTTAATTCCTAATAAGCACATTTACTTCTTACTAAAGCGGAGAATATGGGCATAGCCGAAGTTAAAAAAAATTGCTATATCGGCATTAAATCATCGAAAACCACATGAGGAACACCCTTAGTTGTGCTTATAGCTGTATATCTCCAACAAAAGACAAAGTTTTTAAGGAAGCTCAAATGTCAAACAGGTTAATAGAAATGGTTGTAGGAAAGTAAGCCTCAAACAAAAAGGTTTTCTTTCTTGTAATCCCGAACAATCACCGTTTACCTTAGCCAGTTGCCGGTCAAATTCAGTCTGTGCTAGATCATATCCACCATCCGAAATAACTAATAGATGGTGAGAATGTGAACTATACACCTTAGGCTAGTCGAAGGGACACGTGAATAAACACACACTACTAGTTACATTAGTAGATTATTCAACAGCTAACAGACTCACAATATTTGTCTCAATATTTCACATTATAGTTGGTCATATCGCGCAGGTGAATTTATTGTAGTTAATACAATGTTATTATTGAAACCAGCTACCGTATTGGAAATAACACAATTTGTCAACCAGTAAGCCTTAACGACGAGACAATGAACCTAACAAGAAGTTGACTCAGGAATACAAGGTGGGGACAGACTTTTTTTGTACCGATAGCTGGAATTAGGAGTATCTATATAATTTGAAGGATTTGCAATTTCTAAAGATGTTATTTATTAAACGCTCTGGAACGCTCTACCTCTGGAAATCAGGATAGCACCTAGTCGCCTTTCGTTCAAGGCGAAAGTACGAGCCCACATTTCGCAGAATCTAGCAGAATCGTATGACGTATAGGTAAATATATAATATATGTTCTCCTGTGATCTTTCCTAGTTTTTTTTTTCTTTTCTACTTAAATCTATCGCACCTATTCACTTACTTCTACACCACCCTAAGGTGGTGGTAGAAAATGTCTACGGCATGAAGTCCGCCATCATACGTTTTTTTTGTGCGTAAAATGTTAAAAAATTTCATCCCGCTTTGTTCAGTCGTTTTTGGTGAAAGAGTAACAAACATCCATCCAACCATCCATCCTCACAAACTTTCGCTTTCATTATAATATTAGTAAGATTTATTAGTTCCATCCGTTACTCAAACTTAATTCACCATGGCCAAAGATACTGATAAACTGTTGTATGCCCCCTATGAGGCTATTTGTCAATATATTTTTAACCATTTACATTGCACACTAGTTTGCAAAAGCTTTGAAATACAAGTCACCCCATTAAATATTAAACCACTCTATAAAGAAGCACAAAATAATTGGCTATTGTCAACGAGACGAGACGTGACTGCTCATTATTGACTTTCAGCCTTTATAGGAAACAAGCAAAACAGTATTTTGCGTGCATTATTTTGTTCCAATAGAATATCCTAGGTATTTAAACTTCGCATATTGATTTCAAGAAATAAATTTAATAGAATAGAATATGCTTTATTGTACACCTTATACATAGAACTGCAAATGAACTTAATATTAATGTTAGTGTTAGGTTCCATAGGCGGTCTTATCACTAAAAGCTACTTAATTTGTAAGTTTAAAATAATGGTGCAATTCGTTAACCAAAGAAGGATGATAAACAGCTACCCTACACGTTAAAATACCCCCCACTAAGAGCCCTAAGTTCCACACTTGCATCAAATATATTGCCTTAATGGCATAGACATTATTAATCGACCTGCAACATACTGTTCTGTTGGTTTTTTTCTATTCAAGGAACATTAATAAGAGTCTGTTCAAGCTATCAATAATCATTTTAATTACAGGTTTTCCTTTTTAAAATTAAAAAATGTTCTTCGATTTACCTTATAATCTTTTAATTTTTATCTTTATACCATACTAGCAGCCCCCGCGGTTTCACCCGCGTTAGTCACGATTCTGTGGGAATATCGGGATAAAAAGTAGCCTATATATTAATCCAAATCTCCAGCTATCTACACACAAAGTTTTATTGCTATCGGTTTATTAGGTTTGGCGTGAAAGAGTAACAAACATCCACACATTCATACGTCCATACATCCTCACAAACTTAGTAGGATTCTCAAATTTTAAAGTGTACAGCACAGAGATTATGCATGCTATAAGTTTGATGGTTGAAATGTTATATGTCAAGCATAGAAGGCGAAAGAAGCTTAAAAAGGCAATTCAGTCTCACAAAGATAATCCAAATAACAAGCGACACAATTGAAATTGTTAAAGACAAACTTGCATGTACTAGTACGGCTATAGCTACGTAAACTTTAAGTTCGAATGACATTCAAGTCTTTAACCAAACTATTTCAATACTGAAGCCTTATATTTCCAATGTTCTTACACAGGCAAGAGAATTGCTAGCTATTCCTTACTGCTCCACAGAATAGTTCCAGATCGAGAGGATATGGTCTTCCACAATTCTTCCACAAATTATAGTGGTGGTGTGGAAACTAAAGTGACACCGACTTTTCAATAACAATCAAGATGTAATGTGCTACCATATAATTTATTAATTTACTCCCTTCGAAATACTTACTTAAATAGGTAGCTGGTTCAAAAGCGGCTCGAAAGACCAAATTTACGGTTCACATACATATTAGTTGTGAACTATTTTATTGATTCACGCACTAAAATTATATGATTTATGCTAATGAGTGCACGATACGCTTGCTGAACATGAACTGAACTATACTTGTAACAAAATCATCGCTGTCGGCGTAAAATGCTGACCGCGGCAAAATGTACGGTCGTTGGCCCATACAAAAATGACAAATTAAGGTCTTTCTAAGTTAAAATCTAAAGATCATTTAACGTCAAAATACATTGCTACTCAAGCGACCGTGACAATATAATATATTATTCCAGTCGCCTCGGCTGCTTTGTTCGCCCGCCGGGGATCGAACCCGTGTGTTACGCGGTCAGCTGAGTAAACTGTTATATATTAGGGCTGAGGTGATGTTATGTTTTTTATTCTTTGGGAAAACATGGGAATAGTCACCCTTTTACCAGATCAGACACGGCAGTACCTTTTATCCTCTAAATTAAGTAAAGGTGTCATTGATTACCAGAAATGGAGATCATTACCGGTCTCGAATTGGTGCCGTCGCAGCGCCAGGCCTATCACCCTTCTTTCCAGTATTACACCTACTGCCTAAACTATAATTTATAACTTTTTTTAGCAATATATACTGTCCAGATCGATAGTACAATCTGGACAGTATAAGCACATCTTTCAAAGTTTACCCGTACCGACTCGCCCACTCACAACATTATTTGCGCTAGCAATGGTCACTGCTCCTTGGTAAAAAAGGCCTTAAAACAATTTATAAATCGTTTTAAGCTGAAAACTATTATTTGCCGTAATGAATTTGTCAAAGCCTTTTATCTGTTACAGACAAGGAATGTTAGTGGTATTAAATGCTCACAAAATTAAATCCAACCCAAATCGATCGAGGTCTTTTTTATATCAAGTAATTTGATACGACAGTTTGATTATAACGCAAAGATTTCACTCTAGTACTCGTTGCAAGAATTTTTGGGGTCATCTGACTACATTAAGTTGACTATTAGTTGTTTATAAAACCCTTACCCAACTGTGTTCCGATATCTGCAATGACGTGTTTGCTGAAACTTGTGACGTTTCAAAGAGCAGAAAAAAGATTTTATTTGATGACGTTTTTCTTAACTGTAAAGTCAAACAGCAGGATTTCAATATGCAAAATGAATATCCATACGGAATGGTACAATATTCCGGAGGCATTTTGAACGACTTATGTAATATGTATTGTATATGTAATATGTAAATACATATTACATAAGTCGTTCAAAATGCCTCCGAAATATTGTACCACCGATTAGAGAAGCTAAAGCTATTTAGCTTTAGCTTCTCTAATCGGTTTCTATCAGTTTGTCATGATTTTGTGTTGTACAAATGAACACAATATATACGGCCTCACAGAAAACCGGGTTCATAACAACGTTTGCATTGTGTTTCGGTGATTGAATGAGGTTACCGGAGGTCTCAATCCTTCCCTCTCCTCAATTCTCCTCCTCTTCCCTCTCCACCCTCTTCTCCACCTCTCCCTCTCTTGCCTCCCTGCCCCTACTCCCACCTTAAAACTCGACAACCTACTTGTGACTCTGAAGTTGCAGGTGCCCATGGGCGGCATTATTTACAGAGTGTAAACTATCAAATTTAGTGAGCATTCAAAGTTGCTCTTGGTGAGTTTTAGGACATCACTGCCGGGTATATTGAGACTACAGCGCCAAGTGGAGCGCACCGAAATAAAATATAAAGCCCAACACACAGTCTATTTGTAGATATTGAGCGACAAAGAAGCTTGAAACGTAGCGACAACAAAGAGATGTCAAATACAGAACACTTTAATGTTGCAAAAAATTACTCTTAAGTTTAGCTCAGTGAACTGTTCAGAGGAAAATAGGTACGTTTAATGTAAATGCGATATTTGGGTAAATATGTATTTTGAAATGTGTTGCTCTAAAATATTGTGGACGTCATGATACATATATTATTTAAAATAAGAATTGACGGAGATGAAGGTACATTCATTTATTTTTAGTAATCATTATAAATTTGCTGAAGGTGAAGTATTCAATTTTTTTGTGTTTGATACGAGGATATGATAGACTACCCATAATGTGCACACTAAAACAAAAACTTTGGATGTGTTTTTTTTTGTATATGGAGGAAGGATCAGCTGGAGGATATTATTAGTCACATTGACGTACTAGGAGTTTTATTGGGATTTAGTGACAACAGAGATAATAAGCGCAAGCGAGAGCTAGCAAATTTTTATTTTCATTTCATGAAAATGGAAAGAGACATCAAAATATTTAAATAAAAAGTATTTGAATATAATCCTTATGATCATCATCCTTATCCTCCGCGCCTTTTCCTAAATCGGGGTCGGCTTTCAGTCTTAACTACGAAATGGCAAACGCAAACAAGCAGACGGGTCACCTGATAGTAAGTGACTACCGTTGCCAATAGACACGTCCAACTCAAAAGTCACAAGTGCGTTGCCGACCTTTGAGGAAGGTGGGAGTAGGGAAATGGGGGTTTAGGGGAAGGGGGGAAGTTGGTTAGGGCCTCCGGTAACCTCACTCACTCGGCGAAATAAAACGAAAGCATTGCTGTGAGGCCCGTTTTCTGTGAGGTCGTGGTATCACTCCAGTCGAGCCGGCCCATACGTTTCGAAGCATGGCTCTCCCAAGTTAAATAGTTAGACCAGGTTGGACTTTTTTTAGGGCTCCAACTATCAGTAACGAATGCCACGTTGTTTGTATGACAACTGAGACCAACGGCTTAACATGCTCTCGAGGCCCGGAGGGGTCTCAATGTGTTAAGAATGGTCACCCGTCCTAAGATTGACCTGGCTAGTATTACTTAACCTTGCAATCTAACCTACTCGGCTACCACTTAGCAACAAAATATTATTATCTTATTAATTTATTGTAATATGAATAGTATAGGAATAGTCTAAAAAAAATTATAAAAAGAAGAGATTCAAAGCGGATATTATTATTATAAGAGTATAGTATTGTTAGGAGTCAAGAACGAAAGTAATAAACAAATATAACATGTCACGTGAGGTGACTCATAGGCTTATTTCTTTTAACAAAACACTTAACTTGTAACGATTATTTAATAAGTACCAGGAACAAAACCAATAACAATAGATTGCTTACGACTCACCAACAACAATAATTGGATGAAACACTAGTGGATCATTATAATAGATGGTGGAATTTATGTGGTGTCGTCTCACTTTCTTGAGTTGCAGTTAAAATTTTGAATTATGAAACCCCAGTAAAGTGCTTAGTAAACAAAGCAGTATTTCAATAACATTTATAATTAAAATATCCATTAAAAGTAGTCAAATATAACAAGCAACGAAGTTCCGATTCTATAATTGGATGTAAATTATATATAACAAATAGCTATAGTTACCAAAACGCAGCTCAAAAACAAAACAGAAGTTTATTCCTTGTGTATTTCCCGGGTATTACTAAAATCCCAATGTGGCCGGAAAGTCGCACGATCCTGAAATGTCGTCAGTCGTCGATCACGGCTCTAGGGCATTATTCACGCCAGAGATAAGTCCAAAACGTACCTGAGTGTCGACACCCCTGTATAGATAGCACGAATAGACAGGTTTAAGTTACAAGATGTAGCGACTTCCAAATATTTGCGTTTTAATAACTTTTTATTATTTTAAGGTATGGAATCAGAACAAACTATGTTTCTAAACATAGTTATAACTACGCAAGAGGATTTAAACGTTATAGCATTAAGACGTAGTCTTTGTCCGACTACTGTCAACCAGCTGTGACAGTCCTAAATTTTTTCTGAAAGTAATGAGGAGGCATTTAATGGATATTTATATATCTTTATTTGTTATATTAATATATTTTGATAAATTTTTGAGAAAAAGCAATAGGAGTTGAAGAGTAGATGATTGATTTTTCCTTTCAAACTTTGCATACATAAAAGAGTTTTAATATAATTTGAATTATTAAATAGACAAAAGTAATAAAAAAAAGAAAATCAAGATTTAATTTTGTTTTTTTTAAACCACGCATTAAAGTTAATGATAATTAATTATTCGTAACACCTAAGCTCCCTAATTAATATGTGTTTGTTTTATCAAATTTTAATATTGACGTATTGTACTTTCTCTTTGTATTGCGTGTGGAGACTAAATTACTCACTATTTTAAATTGTAAATAAATTCCTCTTCATATATATTATTTTAATATTGAATAATTTTTTTTTAATCGAAATGTCTTAATATTAAGATAGAATATAAAAAAAAATATGGGTATAATTATATTTTGAGAAATATTTTAAGTGGAAATAGGGTTTAGCAAAAATTTACTTCGCTCAGTATTACAGATTCGCTTTTAGCCTATAACGTAAGTCATCAATAAGAAATATCTAAGGAAGAATCGAGAAGCGACTGTGAGCACGAGATTGGTAGTGTAAATCTGACTTCGAGCTTCATGCGTTATCATGACCGTATCATAATTATTTCAATGCTTATTTATATTAGGAGGTAGGGCACAGGTGATTTCTAATCAAACTGTAGTGATGTTATATGTGTTTATAGCATCGCTTACTAACATCACTTTAATAACTAAGACCATCGAATTGTAAGTCTTTTGACTTGTTAACTCAGCGCAGATTCGGGCCTGAATGAGGTTTTCAAAGTGCATTGAGCATCAGGAATTTTCAAAACTTCACCATTTTCTCTTTCGGCTAAAAAGCAGCTATACCTGTTCAGTACAGTCTGAATGTTTATATTATTTCTTCAAATAGGCATAGTCCGTATTTAAAAGTAAACACGACTTAATTAAATTACAGTTTATTATAACATAGCTCTGGAGTTAATAGAGCGTTAACTAAATTTAGAAGTACGTACTTAACTGGCTCTAAAATAGTCTCACTATGTTAATTCACTGGTGTATATTCCGCTGCTTGAATTTCACAGTTTATATTGCAGGAGAATAGAAGAGTTAATTGAATAATAAAGCGCTCGATTGGAAATTAACTTGCAGTGCATTCTGGACAATGAAAATAATACGTCTCGTTACGCGTTGGAGCTGGTTACGGTCAATGTTTCGACGTTTAAGAATTTAGACTGTTTTTACTTCTCAGCACATGTTTTTATTATATCTAAGGTATAATGCGGGATGCGGGAGGGATAGTTTGGGTTTTCGATTTGTTCTACAACTCAATTTTGTTCAAGACCGTGCGGAAACAGATGCCTATTCAGAGGAAAAAAGTTTTATTTTTGCCAGCGTGGAAAAGACATAGATTTTTGCAACGCTGAAAGGAACACTCTTAATTATTTACCAATTTTGAGTATGTATCCTTCTTAGTATATATGATTTGCTCCAAAACGCTGTCTAATCAAAACGTATCTGTTAATAAACAGGTGCGTGCTATGTCTCTCCAACACAAGAGGAGGATCCTCCGATCAGGCAAGGTGATCATGTCTGGCGGATTGCGGACCAACAATTGTGTTGGAAAGTTGTATATAATATTATTAGCAAACCACCCTCAGAGTCGTCGATCTACCTTCAAATTTTATATAAAAGGAAGTGAAATTCAATATTAGAGGTCATTTGATCGTGAGCGCTCGTAGTGATCGGAGCAGCCCTTGTTCGTGTCTATTTTGTATTAAATTGTGATTAACAAGTTTTCATTATTTTTATTGTGAAAATGATCAATGTGTTCTTTATTGTGATTTTGTATATTTTTTTTAAACTAGTTCTAACTTGGAACCTAATAATATATACTAATAAGGCACTAAAACTTTTATTGCGATATACAGGATTGATAAACAGTCACTATGTGGTTCAGCTTATTTTCGCTAGTTACCGCTAAAGTATGTTGAAATACCCCACATATCTAATCATTAATATCTCGAAAGTATACTAAAGACGGTTTCTTAATGTTTATATAGGACATAAAAACTAAAAGTAAGCTTAAAATAATAAACTGTTGAAAAACCCACAAAATATATAAACGACCTTATTTAAAGATCTGAACACAAACATGACTGGCCCAGCTCTCTATATTTAAGTAGTAACGATTGCTTGTCGGTCCCCAAAGACTTCTCGTACGTTCGCTTTGCAAACAGTAAAATCGAATGCAATACAAATACTAGAGTATTTGCATGTCTACAGTAGTGTCCAAATACCTAACGCCTGCTATTGTGAAATTGTGTGTCGGTATATCCTTTCATATTGACTCAATACACTGAGTCATATTAACCGACTCTAATAAAGAAGTTTTGAACTGGTTGGAATGTATAATTATGTTCGTTTGAGCTTTTAGTTATTATGTTTATGAAATGAGTTTAATGTGTTTTCTTAGTTTTGGTTTCGTCTTCCAAGATCTAATATGAAAGGAATAAAAATTAATACTCATTGTAATTTCATTGTATGCTTCTACATGTGCATGTGTTGTGTGTACTTCTCTTTATTAATTCCTTTCAATTAAGTCGAAGTTTCAAAAAAGTTCTGGAATGGACACCACGGACCGGAAAGCGCAGCGTAGGACGTCCACTATCGCGGTGGAGAGACGACCTGGTCAAGATCGCAGGACGTCGGTGGATGCAGGCCGCTTCCAACCGGTCTTCTTGGAGGTCATTAAGGGAGGCCTATGTCCAACAGTGGACGTCCTATGGCTGAAATGATGATGATGATGATGATGAAGTCGATTAATTATCGGTTTTTGTTATTTTGGTGACTATTTCTTTTTAATGGTGGCATTTAGGTAGAAAGAAAATACTTCTTTTGTACGTTAATTTTACAGTAGAAGTATCATACATATAGATATGTTATGTCAAAAAGATAATATGCAAAGGGCGACCTTATTGCTAAATGCAATCTCTTCCCGGCGCCCTGTAGATGAAGTGTAATAACTTCAACTTCAAAAATAGAACCATTCCTCATCAAGTATTTAAATTGACGTTCCTTATATTTTACCAGACTTATGCCACGTTCCAATAATCAAAAATCGGTTCGTTTTGCTTACGAACAGTAAATTTTTCGTTGGAAATTCAACGAAATTTTACCGTCCGTAAGCAAAACGAATCGTGCCTTTATTATTGGAACGCGGCATTAAAGTATTTCTTTTTTGGTCGCACAATTATTTTAAAATAAAACTAAACTCCTTGAAGCGATGTTAAGGATTGTACCTAGCTAAAATGCATATTAAATTTAATGATAGCGGGTTGAAGTATTAAAACACGCCAAAGTCAAGAAAAAGCAATAAAAATAAAAATTGTTGTTGTCTTGTCAACCATGCGAACATAGAAGAATATCAAGTGCCTCTTGTAAACCAATCAATTACTAATGAAATATTTGAATTACACTTCAAGTTATAATAATATGTAGAAGATCAAAGAGGTACCCTCACTCCGCCAAAGTCAAGTTGATAGCGACAAGAAGATTTTGCAGACATTCTGCGCTCGGCCGTTTGTCAAGGAAACGTGCAATCATGTACACCTAAGTACCGCCGTTGTTTTTACCCGACTATGGTAAAGCTGAAAGTGTTGTCGCCACATCACAAACTCTTATTTATGACAAACTATAATAGATGATAACACAGTCCACTATTTAATAAAAATAAGTTAATAGATATTATTTTGACTGGTTATACCGGTAACGCATTGATAAATATTAACAAATAGTGGGATTATAAAAGGATAGGAATATGTTTAGAACGATTTGACTTGAGTGCGAATACAGGTACGAACAACTTGGCAGTTATTGTTAGTTAGTGATTTTCATAGTTTATATCAGTGGTTGTGAGACTGTTTCTTACAAAAGGAAGGGACGGTAATGATTTTAGCAGTCTTTGTGATGATGATTCAATGATTTCAGTTTATAGACGTATGTTTTTATTTACGTGTTTTCGACCGTAACGCCTAAACTACTGAACCGATTTTGATGAATAAGGTATCGATAGATTCATAATAACGGTCCGGGTGACATAGGCTATTTAATTTCGTACTGGAGTTACTAGTTTTAAACTTAATTCTTATTATTGGAAATGGAGTTGCAAGTTTTGATTAAACTTAGTCGACTTTTGTTGTTCTTAATATGTTTTACTTGTTTTCTTAACAAATATATACAAAAAAGCATTAGAAAATTAATTATTATTCCTAATGAATTTCATTTACATGTCACATCACATTTGTGCTATAGCTGCGGAATCTCAAGTAAAACCAACAAACAGAACTGAAACGGAATTTTGAGCTACAACGTTTATCTCTTTCTATAGGTAATAACTAATTCTATATGTTTTAGTTGCCACAACATATAGTAAAATTAAAGGAAACAGATTGTGTCGAGAAAACTTAATGTTGACACTTAATGGCGCAATAACCGCTGGAACGCTGTCGCCTCCTTCTGCGAGGAGGTGATATCAACAAAGGAGGCGATGGAACAGGAGAGAGAGCGGAATATGACTCCTCTCTGCCTGCAGCAGATGCACCGGGCGCCGGAGAGCGTTTAATGACCTTAAGAAGCGGCCTGCGGGCGTCAAACTTTTGGGGAAGTCGTCGTCCGAACAGATACAGGCCCGAGAGGCAACGGGCAGTTTTCCGCGCGCGCTCTCAGAGGCCTGTGGCCAAACGGGTGAAGGTCGAACTGGGTGACGGGACCCGTCTACGGTGAGACGGGTCAATGCCTGTTGGGGGTTGCGGAAGAATGCAATAGCGATTTTCGCTTCCCCGATCATAGGCAAGCAGCGGAATACCGGGGTGGTTTTTAGTCGGTGAGAGTCCGACAGACTCTTTCGCCTCCCCAAGGGACATCCATTCAGGACCTTTCACCTCGTCAACAAAAAAAAACTATTTATCTATGTAACAGAATCATTCAAAATGGTTTTAGCTAACTTCAAGGTATCAATTACCTACACATACCCTACATACTATACATATGCCTATACTTATACATACAATACTAAAAAAATTGAAAATAAACTATAGCTACAAAAAACTAAAAGACAAGCTTTAGTAGCAAACTGAACTAAAAAGCTGCTGTGCTTGACATCAAGTTATACAAAAAGTTCACTGGTAGCTTAGACAGATGTTATAAAAACATAGTACACCCATGTTACAAAAAAAATTATTCTACTTCGATTGCTATAAAAGCGAGTTTTTTTAACTACAATGTATAAACCTTATTATTTATAACAGAATGAAAAATAGTTGATTGTGTTCGTTGAACATTCAGAGAAAGTACTACAACTACGTTTAACCGAAACTGCAAATGGTAAACTATAATCAAAACATGATTTTATCTCCGTAGAGATAAAATCGGGCAGCATGTTATTATAAGGAATGAATATTACGAGAACGCGAATGTTGCGTAAATTGTACTAAAATACTCGCGTCGAATACGCAATGACGAAGCAGAGATAGGGAGTGCTTTCGGCAAAAATTATGTCAGAAACGATCTTAACGTAAATTTGTTTGAATGTTTTAGTTCTTACGTTGCTGCATTCATCGGGCGATGACTTCTAATTTTTGTTGGCATTTTGCTGTGCAGCTGGTGAGTGGTTTGATTTTAAGTCTGTAGGCAACAAGGACGTTCTATTTCGTAAAGTACGCGAGCCCTATGCTTGTTAATCTTTCTGGTACTAAAAATAAGACTTTTTTACTCCTAATGTTTGCTGCAAACGGAGTCAAATTATCATAGGAATAATATTGTTATCAGCTTTTACAAATATACCATCCACACTCACCGAGTGTATTCGGTGTCAAACGTAGTAGAGTAATAAATGACTTCACAGAAATTCTTGAGAAAGTGACGCAGACTACGTCAGTACCTCACATCATCGCTAAGAGATTTTACGACATCTAATTGACTGTAAAAAGTTTGCTGCGCTCCGCTATATAAGGGTCAACCTTAACCCTTATATCCATATTTTTGAGAAGACTAAGTTGTTTACTTAACAAATATTTCGCTGTGGAACTGTTGATCCAGTAGTGCTTACGGTCACCAAACTTTGAAAATACACAATATACTAAAAAAAAAACATTATAAAAGTACATAATTAAAACATGTTTTGTTTGTTATAATAATTTCTCTTTGAGTAATTGTATCAGCTCAACGAAGTATAGCAAAGAATTTTATAGAGAAAATTCAGTACAGACTGTATCATTTAATGGAATATCAAATTTCCCGGAAGGAAAGTTTTTCGCTTGATTTAGTTACTTCTATTGTATCTATAAAATCACTGATCATTATGAGTTATGAGTTTATGAGTGTTCCAAAATAATAATATAAATAAATTAAGGTAAATTTTTTAGTTATATGTTTTACTCATTTTATGATGTGGAATATTCCCTTTCGAGTGTATGAGAATCTAGCTTTTACCCTAAATCTATTATCGATAGAAAGATAGTATCTTTTTTAAATAAATTTCGCGCACAGAGGAATATGATGTTTGGAATACTTAAAGTTTATATAAATAAGAAGTTTTTTAAATAATACACACTACGATATTCTTTATTGTACACCATAGAAAAGTTACAACATAAATGAAAAACATTAAATAATGGTACAATCGGCGGTCTCATCGCTAGTTGCGATTTCTTCCAGACAACTTTAAAATCGACAAATGTGATGGATTAGTGCATAGGGCAGTTTGCAGGTGTACAAACTCAGTTCAGTAGCTTATTGAACTATACGAATGTTGTTACAAATTTGGTAATTACATGATAATGGCTACATCAAGCTACACGTTTCCAGTATATATATATTGACCTGTCAAGATATCGCACTGCTATTACGAGACTGTATCAACTCAAAATAGGGTAAATTTGAGATAATTCATTTTTCATACGTAAATATCAATTCCCTACGCGTCAATAAATATAAAATAATAATAATATATTGTAATAAGCCGAAAGGCCGTTTTTAACAAAACCACTAAAAATAATTCATATTTTTTTGAAACTTGTTAAGACAAAAATTACATAGTATTGAGTAAAAAATTGGAAATAACTTGATAACCTGGAATTTCTTAAATAATTCATTAATACAGAAATCCCTTAATTTTATCAATAATCTATATACAGTGTTCACTTTTATAATCTTTAACAGAAAGCGACTAATCAGTTTTCTGTCGTTTCTGAAAAAAGCTTCATTTTGAGTTGATACACTCTTGTAATAGCTGTGCGATATGTAAGTCTATACAATGACAGTCGAAATCATAATTGCCAAGGAAATAAACCAAAAAAAAATCATTATGGTCGTATAATAAAGAAATCGAAATCGATTCACTGAAATAATTTGAGGTGCAACAATTTTTTGAAAAATTTTGTCTGCACTAGCATTTTTCATATACATTGTCGTAAATCATGTAAAACAAATTTTTTATACATTCTTTACGACCTTTTGCATTCGTGTCTTCGCCTTACTTAACTATCACCCCCATAGAGTCTTCCCAGATTTCAAACAACTGTTCAGTAGCTAAGTTAGGCTTTGCAGCTAGGTACCGAAGCCCTCATTTATTATTTAATGATTAATTATTAGTAACGTAGGCCACAACGTACTAGTATTCTCGTTAACTGCTCCAATTAAACTAAAGTGGTTGTACAGTGGGTGTATTCATGTGGGTATATTGGGTGGAAGTTTTGCCCAGAACTTACTATCGATTAGAAGTCTGACGATATATCCATTAGTATAATTACTAATTTATAATTATATATAAATAGGCAAAGACAAAATAGTTAAGAACCATTATCTTCTATGTTTCTCAACTGCTTTGCTGCTTTCTTTTTGTTTTGTAGCGATTCATGAGCTTTAGTGAGGGTCGCGGGGCTTCCGGGACCGGGACCTCGGCGACCTTTTAATTAAATAATAACTTTTCAGTGGTATGTTGGGACCACAAATAAATAAATTTATTGTATTTTTTTTTAAACCAGCTTTTATTTACACGCTTTTAAAAGAAGAAAGTACTCATCAAGTCAAAACAAACGAGCCATCGAGAACTCGATGGGTTGTCTTGTTAAGTTAAGAAGTTCCTATGGCCGTCCTCCGGCTATATAATCAGAACAGCTCCATTGTACTATATTATTATATTGTCATCGAACATACATACTATATGTACACCAAATTTGAGCCCAATCCGACATTTGGAGGTGGTTATAATTTGGCTTCCAATATTCGTGCCGAACACATACATACATGCATACATTGCAAGTTAATAAAGGCTTGTAATAATAGAAAACAAGGTCACTGTAGGTGTGTGGTATCCCTGTTGAGGCCGAGGATGCTGGCTGGCTAAGGCTTGAATCTTGAATCCGGGACCGGGACCGCGGTCCCGGATACCACCTGTGGTGACTCCAAAACTCCGAGACCTCCGAAAGCCCTACGACCTTAAGAACCTTTTTATTCCATGTTCGCTTAGCTATTATCTTTATATTTTTTGTTTAGCTATTGACGAGCTTCGGAGTTAGCAATAAAAAAATATCAGTTTTTAATATGGATAGTTAAAGACTTAACAGTTTATAAAAAATAATTTAAATATTTATTTATTACATTCTACCACCTTCGTTTGGGCCTTAGCGTTATAAAACTTTATACCAACTGCGTGGGTATATTAGTGAACATTCAGTACCTAATAATTATGGTCGAATATCGACCACTGGTCGAATACTAGAAATCACGAAAGAAGAATATAACCATCTTAAGCAAGGAAAATGTTATTTTGTTCGATACAAATTTTGACAGTTGTAATACTAACAAATATTTGTCGAGCAGTTACCCAGGAAAATAATTTTTATTAGCACTCTTTTCAAATGTAAATCTGCATTTGAAATACGAGAGCCCGGGGTCACAGCGTTTGGTGTCGAAACGTAGGACGGAAAATTAAAAATATTTTCGGTCACCCACTAACGAGGGAGGCGGTTCTTGTCTATCTGCATTTTTTTACCGTCAAAATTGAATTTACTTTTGCACGTTTTTTTTTCGAATCATCCCTTTTTGTAGGTTAGCGATGACAGATTCTTGGCACCTGTGGATTATAGCGTCTCTTTTTTTTAGCTTTTCAAGGGTGTTGGATCGCAGTATTTAGAAATTGATTTAAACCTTTGTCTTTCTCACTTTGCCATGTATATATCTAAAATGATCGATACAAAAATAAGTAAGCTGAATTTAGACTCCACAGACTCATCAGATTATATGTAAATTGGTATTTCAAAAGACAATTAAAAGTGCTGAGTAGATTAAATTTTTAAGCCCGATTAATCAGCGCCAAACTCCACAGCAGTAAGACGATATTATAAGTGTCTATCTCCGACAATGATAGCATCTCTTGCTGTCATTTTCAATTATTCAATAATTAAAGACTAAACTGAAGTGCAAATTAGCTCAAAAATAATGAAATAAACAATCGTGGGAGAGCCATGCTTCGGCACGTATGGGCCGGCTAAACTGGAGTGGTACCACGGCCTCACAGAAAACCCGCAGTGAAGCAATGTTTGCATTGCTTTTCGCAGAGTGAGTGAGGTTATCAGAGGGCCCTTCCCTCCCCCCTCTCCCCCTCTTCCCCTTTTCCCCAACGCACTTGCGACTCTTGAATTGCAGGTGCCCATGGCGATAGTCATATACTATCAGGTGACCCGTCTGCTAGTTTGCCATATCCATCGTATACCATAATCCAATGTACACGCTAAAAACAATTCCTTGAGCGATTTTAAATCTGTCAAATTACATACATAGATACATAATCACGCCTGTATTCCTGAAAGGATAGGCATAGCATGATTAAACATACACATTTTGCCACCACCCAACTTTGGGAGTTAAAGATGGGAAATTTTTGAGTATATTAAAAGGGAGGCAATGGAAAGAAATGGGTATTACTCGTCGCCACATCAAAAACTCTTATTTCTTTTATTAAAAATAGGGGCAAACTATAATAGATGATAAAACAGTTCACTATTTAATACAAATTTGTTAATAGACATTATTATGACTAGTTACATCGGTAAAGCAATTATATGGTCGGTTGACAAATATTGATGAATAGTGGTGTTACAAAAGGCTTGGAATGTATTATACGTGGATAACAATCACTTAAGTCTTGATTGAGATACGAACAACATAGCAGTTACTGTTAGTTAGTGATTTTCATAGTTTATAGCAGTAGTGGTGAGACTGTTTTTTACATTACTAATATGGATGGATTGGGGAGTGTAACCCTATTGGTTACACTCAAGAAGGTCAGGGTCACATAACTGTAACTGAAACTGGTTATTGCCCTGAAGTTCGAGCCTTCTCACTAAACTAATGCCCGGTTCCTATGATCAAGAAACGATTCGTTTTGCTTAACCGGGACCGGGCATAAATCTGTCAAATTATCAACTCGTAATCCAAATAATACCTTATTTTAGATGAATAGAGTTTGATAATCCTAATTTATATCTAACCATTAGCAAAATGACCATACCACAGACTTAATCACAGCGTTTAGACATTATAATTGTGTTCTAATCAAGATCCTCTCATATGTAGTTAGGTCTTCTGACAATAGGCTGTGATATTTGCGGCCATGCCTGCGGTGTGTGACCACAAATCAGCTCCATTGTTATACGTGTAAACAGCTATTGCGATACAGAATTGGGTATAGTTCAACGTTTATATCATTGAAGTTTAGTACTCAAGTATTCGGAGGAAAACTAACCATTGTTTTGTCACAATTGGGGGGTCAAACCTATTATAACATAAAAGAGGGTCAGGTTTGCGAATTATGTGCTTTGAGTATTTATGATCTTATGACATTTTAATTCTGATAATATAACATTATTATGCGTAAATGATTATTTCAGACAAAATTTTTGCTTTTATAATTCAATAATTACTTAGTACCTACATAAAAACTGACGTGATTAAGCATTCAATGCGCATTTGATACAGCAAGCACGTAATGGTGACAAGGTAAATATTGCGGTTGAGCTTGATCATATCAATCAA
Organism: Callimorpha dominula; assembly: GCA_949752705.1. Classification (NCBI taxonomy): domain Eukaryota; kingdom Metazoa; phylum Arthropoda; class Insecta; order Lepidoptera; family Erebidae; genus Callimorpha; species Callimorpha dominula. The sequence continues at coordinate 21,151,519 of OX456995.1, read as the reverse complement.
TCAGCCTATTGCAGTTCACGACTGTACATAGGCTGGCATGAACGTGTTACATCTTTTTGATTTTATTCTTCCCTCTGCCCTCTGCTTGGATCTCTGCCAAGCCTACTCATTATCAAAAATAAAATGCTACAGTCTAAAAATACAGTTTGAGTGCAAGATCTCCGTTTTCTGGCAATATTCTGGGCTCTGGGCTCACTAATTTACTTTTGAAATCGTAGACTCTCTCTGTCAGTCCTTTCTGGAATCTAATGTGTTTTTTTACGAAATAGTTTGATTACATACATTATGAAATATTCTGGGTAGCACATTACTATAAACTTTTTATGGTAAGCAGTTACCAGTACTTTGCGGATTGCGGATTAAGTTTGCGACACCAATTTAATACCTTTTGTGTAACTCCTCGGGCGCTTTTCAATAATATGCGGACTGTAGTTTTTGAATGTAGTTTATTAGGTGCTTTGGTTTACGTGTAACGTGGCCGCATGGTCGGGCGTTCTAGTCCTAAGTGGCCTCCATGTCGCATCGTCACGGTGCGCGGCAGTTTATCTTACCAACCATCAATTACCAAACCTGTAAGAAAGCTCTGGTGGCTCAACTTACAAACAGAAAAGGATAACATTACATAATTCTGCTAGTAACATATAGCCAAAGTCTTCGGTAGGTTAGTGGTAAAGGGCCAAACAAGCGGTTCCAACTCAAGAGGAAGAATCTGCTGTGCCCTACATTTGACTTCTACTTTTACTTTGACATTAATTTTAAGTCATACATACATTAAATCACTTCCGCACTAGGAAAAAATAATTAAGATAAAACTAAAAAAACACTCTTTCATGGAAAACGGCATTAAAAGGTAAAAAAGAATTCCACTATGGTCCTTTGGTTTCATTATAAGATTATCGTCACCAAATCCAATCTGTTGAAATCGTCGAAACCAATCATATGAGCCCAAAATTGCATTGTTTTGTAGTAGCCACTGAAGTTGGATAAGAAGAATGTGGTTAGTTCCAATATCCACCTTCGGGCTCCATCATCAGATCAGATGCCAACCTCTAAACTACATTTAAATACAAAGTTTCATTTCGATACGACAGTTAGGAGTAGGTTAAAATTGACTTCCAAGATTTGTTTACACAAGTGAAGCTAATAAAATTGACTTTTCAACGAAAATTTTACTATCCGTAAGCAAAACGAATCGTTTCTTGATTATAGGAATCGGGCATTACTCATTTCGCCATCAGTGCGTTCAATAGACAGATTGGAATTTCGAACAACGAGAAATAAAAGTACTGAAACATCCATTTATTTTTCAATTTGATTATCTACATACTTATTAGTATTATCGGTAAACGGTACCGGCAACGCTTCTAGTTATACACTTTGGTATTTCATTCGTAGCTATATCGGTATGGGGTAGGAGGATCACCCAGTTTCACTTTCATTATTGTAAGAAACAGTCTCAAAACCACTGATATAAACTATGAAAATCACTAACTTACAGCAACTGCCAAGTTGTACGTACCTCTGTTTGCACTCAAGTCAATCGTTCTAAACATATTCCTACCCTTTTATAATCCCACAATTTGTTAATATTTATCCATCGACCAAGTATTGCGTTACCCGGTATAACTAGTCAAAATAATATCTATTTCCTTATTTATATTAAATAGGGAACTGTGTTATCATCTATTATCGTTTGGCCCTATTTTTAATAAAATAAATAAGAGTTTTTGATGTGGCGACAACATTATATATCTTAAGAACTTCGTTTTGGAATAAATTGCAGCTAAAAGTCATTTCTAGTTCTTTGTTTGTAATAAAGTTAAGATTAAACATGCCTCTTTTACTTTTTTCAAATTTAAGGTAGCAAGAAAGTGTCAGCAATATTACATACAAATACTGTACAGTAAGACAGTAAAAGTCATTACATATATGTAATATAATTGTGTATTTAATATAATATCTTTTATTTTCTGTTATTTATGTATATGTCCGCCTGTTTTGACTATCGCGTTCAGGCTTAAACCTGCAGCAGTGGAGGTACAGAAGAAGATTCTATAGATTCACCATTATTGTTCGGACTTATACCAGTCGCATCTTTCCGCCGCATTTGGATAATTGGCACTCCGTCACCGTGCGCTTCTCTAGAAACTTTTTGCCTCGCACAACCAATATGTGGAACAAATTGTCGCATGCGATATTTGGACATGGACCAATACGAATTTCAAATCTTCAAGAAAAGAGCGTAATCCTTTAAAGTTTAAAGGCTGGCAACGGACTTGTTAATTTTGAGTTGCAGGTGGAAGTTTGCAAATACCTGAGGCAGTATATTTAATAAAATATTATTTAAAAACCAACTGCAAAGGTTATTACAACCTCATATAACTCTCACCATAATACTTTAAAGGCTCACTTCCAAACTGGCAAGCACAAATATGGAAAGAAAGAAAGAAAGAAAATACGTTTATTCTGGCACAACTAAAATAGATGCTAACAGAATAAAACACTTAATTTACTAGTTTCAAACATAGAGCTGGGTTTTAGGAGATATACCTAACTTAAATTTATAGACGAGAAGTAGTCATCTCGCGGTCGCATCAAAATGGGAGCAATATGTTCTTGGCCATTTGTTATTCATTTTATAAATTTCAGATCTACTAAAAGTACTAAGGTTTTGGATCTTACTTCGCAAAGTTCATTAATGCTATGTCAATATGACGTACCTGTTATGGTACACTAATCTTATTAGAAATTAATACATGTAATAGTCTCTTCTGTGGTGAAGCACTGGCAATCAAATAAATTGTTGACAAAGACACAATTAGTACAGCGCGATAAAGAGAAAAAGAAGGCAAACATGTGTAGGCTTCTCCTTTTTCTTCTTAATATCATTCAAGTTTACCCTAAGCTTTCTTAAGTGTCGTTGACTACAATAGGTTGATTACAATCCTTCCCTGTGAGTTGTGTACTTGAATTTTATATCGAAATGTCTTAATGGGATAAGGAAACCTATTTAGTATAAGTACGGTTACGAACAGTCAATGACATTGTTTCGACCTCATGAAATAAAACCTCCACTTATGTTCTTACGAAAATTTTGATTCTGTAATTGTACTCTGTAATTGATATTGAAACCCATATCAAAAACTGTCATCGAGTTTCAAACTAACCTATGTATATGAGGTAAGTTTGAAACTCTATGACAGTTTACTATTATCATAAGGACTAGTAATTTAACATTGTTTATTAACTCACAGTTTTAAGTCACACTCCAAAAATTTTACGCTATTTATGCTGAAAATAAAACTACCGTTATTCCGCTAGCTGTGAGTCCCTTGCACGAATGTAAACACCTATCGCGTTACACAGAGAAGCAATGTGCGATGCAAACAGCACTGTTTGCTCGAGAAACAATACTTTGAATAATACAAATACTGGGGTCCAGAGAGACAGGTGAATTGTATGAAGGTGAGTTAAAGAAACCTGATGAGATACTGTGAAAACTGTAACGAATACTAGTAATTTGAGGTTAATAAATAATGTAAACTGAAACAACACTCTGAATATAAAGATAGAGGTATACCTAGATCTTGGCACTGACTAAGTTAACAGTTTTTGCATTACCATTTTAACAAATTATAAATTAGTAGCTGTTGCCTGGCTAAAAATGTTGTTATGTTGAAGGTTATAAAGTAGATTATGTGCTATTCCAGATTATAATCTATCTCTGTGCCAAATGTGATCCAGATTCGTTTTGCCGTTTTTGCGTAAAAGAGTAACAAACATCCACCCATCCATCCTCACTCCAAACTTTTGCCTTTATAAAGTTAGTAAGATACATTACAGACTTATTTATACATAATATTGACGATTCATAGCTTTTCCATAACATAAGTGTGTTCATTTTTGTAATATCCAAGCTGATCTTATTCGCTCAAAGTGAACACAACTTTTGCCTTTATAAAGTTAGTAAGATACATTACAGACTTATTTATACGAGTACATAATATTGACGATTCATAGCTTTTCCATAATATAAGTGTGTTAATTTTTGTAATATCCAAGCTGATCTTATTAGCTCAAAGTGAACACAACTACATTATTCGTGTTTCTTTTTTGAAATATCGTTAACCATATTTACGTTTATTAAGACTATTTATGTACGCTGTCTAGAAAAAAAAAGGACGTCAAATCTTTTAGTTTTTTTCTCCTTAAACTTTTGAAATTATTGCGCATTCTACTTTTATTTTCCCATAGTTAAAAATTCATAAGCTTCTCAGTATTCTATGAATATTGCATAGACTTTCATGTAACGAGGAGAATTCATTATTTGATGTGACAGTGATGCCCTTGTATAGAAATTAGTTCTAATAATACCAGGCAAAATCTTATGAAATCTTGTTTAGAGGTGAAGTAGTTCATTGTACTTTTGAAATTGTATACGAAATATATACATGGCTTTAAATGCAGCTCAATTCAATTGTAGCAATATCCACATACATATGTATATCAAGCATACCTCGGCGTCACTAAGCAAATACATTTAAGACGCTGATCCTAAATCAAACTATGAAAGTTCCCATGTTGATTACTTCTTAATGTGATTCTCATGCAACACTACAAGAATCACATTCGCTTCTTCACATAATTACAGAAGCTTCAAGAGTATCAAATTGCATTATGTTGCTTAGCTAAAATTTTAACAAACATTGCGAAAGACTATTACTAATTTTTAATAATAAAAGCGAATCTTCTTTGCTAATTCCGTGAAATTCCTTTAGATTATATAAGTGACTGCATTTCGGAAGTGTTCTATAAATAAAGTGGTCTTAGAATCTGGTATCTATCGGTTACCTCCTACTATTACTGTTAGTTTTCTCCTACGATGCAATGTTTGTAAATGTAGAAGATAATGTTGTTCCTATTAAATAACAGTAAGAAACCGCAGGTCCCATTCAGTACGACTTAGAGTTGTAGCAACTATCTTAAACGTTATGTAGTGTACTGTAAGCAACTGGGGTTACTACAGAAGCTTTGTAATCACTGTGGTTAACATAACTAGGAACTAGATTTCTCTATTTTAATGAATATAGCTCTGCAATCTTGAGTCTAATAAGATTTGCTTTGGTCAGTGGTTTCAAAACTTAGGTTAGTCAATTTGAATTTTAAATGAGAACTAAAATCTATAATAATAAATCTGAAGAACTTTTTTTGATTGCTTTGTAATGCATGATCTGAAAAGTATATAGAATAAAAACATATGCGTTATGTATGAAATACTCGACGAGTTGCTAGTGGTTTTACTGTATTCGTGCAATAACATAACATTTGCTGATGAATTATCACTTTTGTTAAAAATAAGCAAAAAGCAATGCACATTCAATGCTCAATGTTTTTTGTTTTTAAATGACTGAACAGATTTAAATGCATTCGTTATAATCTTTACATCATCTAGAGTGACACTGGCTATAACATCAATTGTGCCAAGGCAGTCGTGTTTTTTAATTTTTTAATAATTTTTTTCCTTGGAACGATTCGGCAACAAATTATTACTAATAATATCGTGAGGATGGAAGATTGAGCATATCTTTAGAGATATCTAATCTGTTTGAGAAGACTCATTACTTTGGGGGATTGGTTTGCTTTTCTTGTTTATTAAGGTAAAACCTTAACTATTGAAATCGTGTAGGCTGAGTGACCGATGGTGAGTGCTGGGTTTCCCTCTCAATTCTCTTTTTATACTACATTTTCGTCATGTAACGTCTAACTCAATTACTTAAATTGAACCTTAGTTTTGTGAAGTGTCGCTAAATAATGTTGCAACTTGGCATTCATATGAACTACTCCGAGACCAAACTCCATCCACAAAATTTCGTTTTAGATTTACATTTCAGAATAATCTCACTGTATTATACATCCAAATAAATAGATACTAAGTCAACAGCTCACACTCAGCCTTCAGCCTATAATAACCCAGGAAACCACATAACCGCAATATAGACTTTATATTCATAGTTATCGTTCTAAAACCAATAATGACTGGTTAAAAGCCACCACAACTGTTCACCAAAGAGTTATGGCGGCAGTGTCTGCAGCTAATGGCAATTTATTGACTATAAAACTTTTACACGGCCAGGTATGTTTGACAAATTGTTATTGTAGCACTGTGGTTTGTTGCTTTTTATGTTATTGTTGTTTTGTGTAAATGTGTGTTTTTATTTTGTAGAAATGTTCGTGTGAATCTGACCTGAAACATATATTATTTTACTAAACTTTGGAACGCTCAACGAATAATATACAATATTTGCTGTGCTAGTTCACATGTCAGTTGTGGACACATTTCTGGCTGAAGTTAAATCAATTATACACACAAAGTTAAGAAGATTGTCAAAGCTTTTATCGGTGTGTTTGTTTTTCTTAACAAGTATCGAGATAGCAATGAGTGTACTTGTCGTAGAAAAATATCTGTTGCAAATCAACAGATATTTATGGAGTCTTGGCGAATCTATTTACCAACATAAAACAATTCTATGCCTCAGTAATGATGTCTAACTGGAATTTTTCCAAAGGAATCCTGACTAGTTCGAATAATTATGATACTCTATAAATAAACAAGATCCTAGAATTTAGCGGTGTGTTTGTTTTTCTTAACAGGTATCGAGATGGCAATGAGTGTACTTGTCGTAGAACCAGCGGTGTAATTTGCCGTTGCAAATCAACTGATATTTATGGAGTCTTGGCGAATCTATTTACCAACATAAAACAATTCTATGCCTCAGTAATGATGTCTAACTGGAATTTTTCCAAAGGAATCCTGACTAGTTCGAAGAATTATCACAACAAGATCCTAGAATTTGAAAATAAACTTTCTTTACAAAGAAACCTATTTTGTTATTGATACTTTAGTATGTAGATATAAAAAAAACTAGAATGTGAGTAGATTGGATTAAAAAATTACATCATCAGGTATTCTTGACCGGCATCCTTTAACAATTTCATAGAAATTTATACACTTTTTTACCATCTTTATGTCTTTTTCATCGTACGCCGGCAACGACAACTAGGTGTAAGTTCCTCATGTTCATTTCACTGAAGACTTTCAAAGAATTACACCCCCCCTGACCTCCACCCGCAGCCCTTCTAAGAGATATAAGTACCAAGTAAAAAAATGCGGTAGTCGTGTATTCCCTATGAATGAAAGTGACGTAATACAAGTATTAACAATACAATATAATGTTCTACTGTTACTTCTTACTTATATTATTCGACCTCAAACAACACTTTGACATACAATTTGATTGGATGTCGAAAAATTTCGAATAAATGTTAATCAAATGAAGACAATTAGCTAACGAGGATCGTATTGTTTTTGCCTTCATATTTTTTTTTTTGTCTCTATAATGTACCGATATATTTTTTTTTGGCGTGAATTCATTTGTTTTAATTTTCGTTATAATTTTAAAAATCTTTTTATTTTAGAGCACCGCCAATACTTTTACGAATATTTTAACGTGTTAATTTATTATTTCGAAATATAATTTGACAGTTTTATAAAATAAACGTCTATTTTTGTTATTGTTACAAACTCTTTAAATTATTTGTGTGGTTTTATTATTTTTCTTTAGCTTGAAATTAATTTAAACCATTTGGGTTAAAATATATTTGTTTTGAAACCTCAAATGAAACTTAAATAGGGAATATGGTTTTGTCTCAACAATGAAAAACAAGTGAAGAAGTTGTTCCCAGAATTAATTTTAAAAAGGATAAATAATTCTGAATAGTGAAGAAGCCTGAAAAGATCAAGTGGGATTGGCGGGTAACGTTAGCGGGAGGCATAGCAACCACTGAACAAAAGTCTGAACGTTATGGCAACCTGAAAACTGACAGAACGGCCGAGGCCGACCCAAAAATGGGCGTCATGATTACCTAGACGCGTGGGCTAAGAAGAAGGGGTAAGAAGAAAAACGCAATATTTTTGAACTACTACGCCTATCCTTCATTGAAATGAAAAAATAGACAAATAATTTTTGTCAGATGTTTTTTATTCATGGTATAGGGGCAAACGAGCAGACAGGTCGCTTTTAAGGATTTACAAGGGGAAAAGGGGAAGGGGAGGGGAGAGGGAAGGGTTAGGGCCTCCGGTAACCTTACTCACTCGGCGAAAAGCAACGTAAGCATTGCTTCACTGCCGGTTTTCTATGAGGCCGTGGTATCACTCCGGTCGAGCTGGCCCATACGTGCCGAAGCATGGCTCTCCCACGTTAAAATGTTCCAAATTCCGTGCTTGTGGTGACTTCCAAAAACAGCAAAAATACTTCAGCATCGACGAGTTGAACTATATTATAACTACTGATCCTGTATCACGTAAATTCTCACGCTGATTAGTATGTGTAAAGTACCCAACATCAAGCATTAGGCTGACATCCACCGGCCACGATCAATTGTCCTGTCAGATCGGAGAATCCTGACTTTTTTGGAGAGACAAAACATCCAAGAACAATTTTACCGATGGGTATGAAGTGCAGCGCCTTACAGCTGCACACAAACGTAATCACTAATATATACCAAGGGCCAACAAGACAGAGAGACAACGACGTACTTATACAATAAAAGCAATGTTTTTCTTCATTTAAACTGGCTGTGCGCTGACGGTAGTCCTCAAAGAAATCTTTTTCATTTTCAATTCTAATTAAAAGTAGAAAATACACGCAGGATGTAGGCCATCGCTGCGTGCGATCCGGTCATCTCCGGAATGGGCTAGATTACTGGAGGAGTTTTATAGAAAATGTCGTCACCTCAACCGAGTTGAAGCATCGGGTACTCTTCACTTTAATTAATTATTTCTTGTCGGCACTGCCGGGTGTGTTTGAGGATCAAATTGAAAAAAATATTTTGCAAAACATGAAATTAATTTGCTCAGTATCTAAGGTTTCAGCTTGATACGTAAAAATAATTTAACACGAACAGCACAAACGGAAAGGGTTCGGCAGAGGTGTGTACAGATTTTTCATCGATTTTAGAAAGGATGAAAAGCTTCTCAATTTGATGAAATATTGTTTTTTTTTTTGTATACATTCAACAATTATTTTTAATAACATGACAGTTTTCAATAACCAGAACAGATTTCGGAATCCAAACCTAGGAAAAGTCACATTAATTTAAGACGGTAAGTCTTCCAAATACCCAATGTGGTACTGAAAGGCACACATACTAAAACATAATGGCCTTCCAATACCGCATTGGTCATATATATATGTTTGGCATTGGGAATTATATTTGTATTTAATACATTATAATTAAGCTCAAAATTTCACGACTACTCGTATATGCGTATCGATCTCTCATATTTCATCTGTGTATCGTCAAATGGATAAGCTGAGTGTATTATATCCACATTTTGCCGGCTAAATTACCGTTCAGCTGCTCAAAATTTCAGATTAGAAAATTTGGACAAGGATTTGCACGAACCGGAAATCCAAGACATCGCGATTGTACGCTTACATGATCGCAAAACTTAAGTACTAACAAATATTCAGACTATTATATCAATTGTGAAATATAAGAAACTGGCAGCGCCTCGCGGTTTCACCCGCGTAAGTCCCGATCCCGTGGGAATATCGGGATAAAAAGTAGCCTATACTTTAATCCAGGTCTTCAGCCATCTACATACCAAGTTTCATTAGAATCCGTTCAGTAGTTTTGGCTTGAAAGAGTAACAAACATCCATACATCCATACATCCATACATCCATACATTCATACATTCATACATCCATACATCCACACATCCATACATCCTCACAAACTTTCACGTTTATAATATTAGTAGGAAGGATGGTGTTATATAAACACAGATCATACCGAACTTGGAGGTATTCGAGGTTAGTTTAAGTGTTGAACTTTAAATTTTGAATTCCGAGAGTTATGTGTGCTGAAGTCCAGAAACTCTAGAACAGGAACTGTTACTGATATTTCAGGTTTGCTTGAGACTTTATCGTCCGTGTTAAGTGTGAATAACAGACCTAGTTTAAGTTGACCTGCACGCCATGTACAGTGCAGTCTATAGTAAGTCAACCGAAGCTAGTTATATCCTTATATAGAAGAAAGGAAGAAGAAATAAAATACATTTATTAAACACACAACCACATATAACATTATTTCACATCATAACATTATTTATTAGTAAGTCACGATGCGGGCCACTAGGGCGACCGCGGGGAGGCCAGAAGATTGCGAACAATCCCCTTATATTTATGACAATACACTTTCACATTTTAAATAAAGCTGAGATATTAGAGATTCTTTTTTTTTTTATTAGCTACACAGCAATAGCTAGCTAGCTTGAACTTCCGCATTTATTATGATAACTAGCAACTCCCCCGACTTCGAGACATCTTCAACAATCATCATCATATTTCAACCAATTTACACAAAACGTTAACAAATTATGCACTTAAACATTCCTCATGAATCACTCTGTCTCTTGGTGAAAACCGTAAGAAAATCCGTTCAGTAGTTTTCATTTTATCACGAAGAGACAGGCAGACAGACAAACGCGGCGGGGGACTTTGTTTTATAATATGTAGTGATGTAGTTAATAATACCTTGAGACATCTCACACACGGCCGTCTGATCCCAAACTAGGCAGAGCCTGTACTATGGTGACCAGACTGCTGATAAACATACTTATATATTTCTAAATACATACATATTATAGGTCAATTACACTCAGAGACACAGAACAAATAATCATGCTCATCACACAATGTAGAAGTATTAAGATACTATTACAAACTATGGTAAAATTATTAATAGGTTTGAGTGTAAGCTTTAATAAATATGCTGCAAGTGCATGTTTGTTATATTGCATTTGCTCTCGCATTTCAAGTTCCTTAAGTAATAATGTATTAAATAACGGCCGTAGTGCAGTTGGAAGCATCATTTCTCGAAACTAGCTAAGTAAATAGCTTTGATGGAACTTAACACATTTATACGTTATAAAAATGGGGCCCCGGACGAGTGGATGGTTTTGGTTAGTTGGTTACTGCTCCATTCAAACATGTAGTTTATAAAGTTATGTAGGTAAGTTGAAACCATCTAAAGAAAATACAAATATGTTTAAAGTTGTAAGTATTTAGTAAACTAATCAAATAGGTTTTAAAACCATAAACTTTTAAGTATTAACACTTAAACATTTATGGTACTTAAAACCTATTTAGATAATTTTGTTCTGCATATTGTTTTTAAACAACAATCTTCAATCAAGTTGTAAGGGACAATAGGAAAAATATTTTTTTTTTTCAATTTAATTATTTAAATAATATGACTGTCAGTAGAATGGCTCTAAGAAATTATAATTATACTAGCCGACCCGATAGATGTTGTCCTGCCGTAACGTAAAAAATATTATTCCTGGAACCCTATTGCAGCGCCATCTACCGGGTCCAATTGTAAATGTAAACCATTCTCGAATCCACCTGAAGACACCAAAAAACATCATTAAAATCGGTCCAGCCGTTTAGGAGGAGCACAGAAGAATTATGTACATAAATATATAATATCTTAGTGCCATTATACTGATGGTTTATTAAAAAATATTTCCCACGAGTCTAGAACAAGCTTCTAATTTTACTGGAGTTTAATCAAACTAGTAGGTAATTACTCTACGCTATAAATTCTATAATAAACTTTAAACTACTTCGATTTTCGTAAATTATTCTCCGAACTATCCTTATAACGTATCAGGATAGTTCGGAGATATATGATTTAGAAACATTAGTTTGAATTTGAAGTTTTATTCTTTTAGAGCCAAATGTTAAAAGTATGTTGTAAATAAGAACTAGTTTGAACATATGAGAAAGTTTGGCTATATCTTAGTGAAGTCAGAATACGCTACTAAGTATTTAAGACATAAGTTGGTAGCGGTATTTTCGATAGTTTCAGGGGTTTTACAATTATAGTAATAAGTATGATAATGTATTTATTGCATGAAGAAGGAATGCTGAATAATGAGAGTAATTTGCCACATTTAAGAAAAAAATAAAGAAATAAAGAAATATAGAAATGGGTCGACACTATTCGCGCGTTGCAAATGAACCTAACTTCTTCGTGACGACATCGCCACTACTTTCAATGAAAGAAATAGTCAATAATTAACTATAAGGGTCGGTTTTAATCGTAAATTCAAACCTTCCAGAGACCCACTCTAACTCACACACAAATATGAGTCAGCAGAGTTCTCAAGCTATGTCTCATTTTACGTCATATATTTATATACGTAGATACATGAAATATTATTTCTAGAGAAACAGGAAATTACAAAAATATATAACTGGGGCCGAACCTGTTACAGTGGGTACAACCCACTTCTTTGTAAGGTTCTCTTTGCAAGGTGTACAAGTCATTTAAAGTGCTAACACTTAAATAAATACACATACCCACGAACTTCTAATTTATAGTTTTTCAATAGAACAATTGTCTTTTGAAAATAACTTACTGGTTATTAAGTCATTTTGATTCCAATATATTCACGTTTCTTCATTTAAATATTCCACTTTTATGACCGACACATGTGTATTTGTCTGCTTGTTGTCTACGTTATTTCTTCCTTTCATTCATATTCTTTAAGCACGTATTTCTTTCTTTCTTTTTGAGTTGTCTTAATAACATTGTGCACCTTTTTAAATCTCTTATGTCAAAATGTTTTATTAATTATTTTCAATGTTTTTTCATTAGATTTATGGAAATTCGACAAAACATCAATGATGTATAAAACCGAACAACATATTTGGGAAATAAGTCATAGACCTTCCAATATACTTTAAATCTCAGTTTTTTACTTAAGTACTTATTGATGTAGGTACTCATAATATTGTCAAATATAATGATTTCTAAATAGGCATCAAAAATGAATGTCAGGATAAATGAATGATGAGCCTCTAATCTTCCTCCCTAGGGCATACCCGAGATAATAACAGACATCTTAAATCTGTAAACGCTTTTAAGGTTTCATCGAGAAATAACGACCCTGTCACAATTAATTACTGGGTGTCAATTCCCTTAGGGCTATAATACAAATATAAAATATAGAAATCTATTACTAGAAACTCATGGTTTTTTTTCCTGAATTGAATACTATGGAATGTGGTTACACAGAATGAATACTAAAAATAGATGTGTACTTTTGATTTGATTTCTATTCTTAACCTACTCGTACATCATAGTTGTTTCAGCCGTGACATATCTCTCATAATTTCAAATAATGTCAAGAGATTAAAATATTAAAAAGCCTTAACTCAAGCTAAGTCGAACCTAAATTACTACATATTATAAAAACAAAGTCCCCCACCGCGTCTGTCTGTCGATAAACTGAAAATCTACTGAACGGATTTTCATGCGGTTTTCACTAATAGACAGAGTGATTCATGAGGAAAGTTTAGGTGTATAATGTGTTAAGATTTTGAGTAAATTGATTTGAATATATTAATGACTGTTGAAGATTGATCTTTGGAACAAATTGTCGCCTGCGGTATTTCCGGACCGATACGACCTTCAAACGGCCGGCAACGCACTTGTGACTCTTGAGTTGCAGGTGTCCATGGGCGACGTTAGTCACTTACCATCAGGTGACCCGTCTGCTCGTTTGCCCCCTATAATATATATAAAAAGAAAAGAAAGATATCTCTGCTACCCGTGCGAAGCCGGGGCGGGTTGCTAGTAATATAATGTATTACAAACTGTGCTAAAGTCACATCAAGTCGTATCATACTCCAAAATATGAATTCAATTTCACTGGGAATAGAATTAACTATCTGGAGGGTATCTATCTTAGGATGGCTTGGAATTCGACCCTTTTGCCGCGAACGCGCACACCTCCGCGCATTCTTCAATTTGCTACGTGATGCCATGTCTGTAGTTCCGATCGAGTTGCTGATCTAAACTATCTTGAGAGAAAAGGTTTTATAGCCTGAGGGCGTATTTCATTTTAGTATTAGTATGAGATGTCCAGTGAGTTTACCAATTTTACGTACTCGACAACATGATGATAATATCCAAGATGTAAATAGCTATATTCTGATCTAGAATAGAATCTATGTATACACTCAGTTACAATTAATCGCATACATTGTTACTAAACACTATCCTCGACCAATAAACTGGGCTAGAATAGTGTTTTGGGCAACCATAGCAATGCTATCTAACGACACGTTCACCTGACTATCTATTATAGTTATTAATGTAATCTGGGACTCTTTGCATATATGTTCAAACCAAACTCTTTTAAAGTGACAATACTGCATTTCTGTACACATATTAGTAACTAAGTAAGTTGTCGATACGCTATATCTTCGTAACGCAATGTTTGATTCTGCTTTTATAAGCACCTTTTTGCACCAATACGGAAAATGCATGTATTTTTTTTATCTTTTATTGACTTTTCGTTCCATCATTCTACCCTAATAAAAAATGTAAATAACCTTGGCAATGTTCAAATAAATTTTTAAATTAACATTGAAAACATCGATAAAATTTGATCTGTTTGAACGCCGCCATATTTCGCGGGCCTTGGATGACGTCTCGTTCCACGCTTAGTGTTTGTTTCATAAAATTACTTGAAGTGTTACAGTAATTTTATACCGATTTCCAGTTGTAATTACTATTTATTGTAATTAATAGACGATGGATAAAGTTAAAAAACCATATTATAGGTATTGCCTTGTCCCTAAGTGTAAAAACACTATAAGAAGTACACCCAATACAGTATTTTTTTCTGTACAAAATAATAATGTAAAATACGAAAACAATGGTGTACATTAATGAGAAGAGATGAAGTATCTTCAATATAGTGTTTATATTGTTGTGAAGATCACTTTAATGTAAGCATATTACAATTTAATTGCTGGTATAGTGTGAATTAGTCAGGAGTAATTTATGTTCGTTTTAAATATCAAGCAGAAGGCAACTTGCTTGTCTACTTAAACTAGGTAACAAAAGTCCAATAAAACTTCATGAATATAACAAACTATACATATCTTACCTATCCTTTAGATTATAATATAACAAGTATTATAATAATTACCTTGCGGCTTTCACTCCTTTAACCTCAGCGGACGTAAAATCGGGATTTGATGCAAAATATATAGTCATCATGATATTTTCGGTAGATTGTCCGATTGTGCTTTGACAAAACTACATTCAGTCATTGTCAGATGATTTCTAATATCACTAGAATGCTTAAATTCCACTACGAACGCTAAAACTATGAACTAAATAACACTACAACGCAGATAAATGACAGAACGTGGAATGTCACGTCATGTTTTGTTTCGACCAATGGTGAAGCGTTTTGCGAAGTTGAATTTGCATATTTTAATTAATATTTTTTGCAATTAAACACGAACTAAATAAGAAAATAATTGTTTAGGCATAATATCTGGACAATAAAGATTCAAGGGAAAATTAATCAAGTAAATTTAAACAACATGCATATTCCCTATTGTCACAACTCAAACTCAGAAGGGTTATAGTGGACGCTTTGAATTGCACTATGACATAATTACAACCTTCTAGGAGTTTATTTGATCTATGTCAGGTAACGCATTACTTAAGTTCTAGACGGACACAGTTTATTTTCTATAGTTATCAACACGCTAAAAATGAAATGAAAAGTTACTTTTTTACCTAATTCGCATAAGTAACGCATGTAGTTAAAGTACGGCTTTTGTCTCTATATCAAAGGAGTATTTAAGAATGATACACTTGAATTGAACACCTCGCTCCTCGCTCATTCCTCGTACCAAGTAATAACCATATTTTGAACATGCCGCAATGCATCTGCTTGAGCTCATCTAACTTATTATATCCTGCTGTTGGCAACAGTTTGCATCGTAAATTACTCCAATAAAGAGCCTCTCCATAATGATGCCGGTTTATGTATCATTACGTATAGTGAATGATATTTACGTAGAAATACACATCATTTTGTGGGTTCAGTCATATCCTATGATCCGGTATCCTTGATATTAGAGGTTACCAACATCCAAAAGAAGAAAAAAAAGTGTCATTTTGATATCCTATCTAAACATTGGCATATTTTCTGTTCTTTCAGATGCTATTATTTATTACGACTAATTTTCTGGCTTTTCCAAAAAGAAAATATATAATAAACGTTGTCTAAACAATAATTTCTTATTACCTATGTTCTTGCGATCATTAAGGTTTGAAAGAAATTACATATATTTTATGTAGTTTAAAAAAATAAAAAGACCTCCAACTTAACATCCCATAAACAAACAGAAAAGTAATTGACAGTTGATAGAATACAGGACACCATGGAGAAATCAAAATAAAAAACTTCAAAAACGATATTTTAAAAAACATAATGATGGTGCAGGTAAAGTACTAAAAGTGAATTAATAATTAGGTAGGTAACCAGGTACACATCGCATCACTCTCCTCAACCATCTAAGGAATTGATCAGACTAAAATGTGTGGGACGTAGCATACATTTACTCAAGTCTTATTTAAAGATTTAACCTGCCTACATGTTTACTTATTATATTTTAACTTTTCCATTAATGTCTGGGAAAGGGAAATATATGTTTTTTATGTTTTATTGTAAGTTTCTGAAAGCCGCTTGCTATTTTTGCAATACAAACGCTTAATCAGGATCTGCTATTGTAGAAAGGCTCTCAGAGGTTCTGCAAAACGTCATTATTTAATTTCCGGAAAATCAATTTTCATTACTAAAAGGAAAAAGACATTCAGTTCCCCGCAAATCTAATAAGTGTTGGGAAATTTCTTATCCTTGAACATATAGTGACATTCAGCAAATCAAGACGCTCGACAGAATAATATTCAGAAATGAAAGTCCCTTGAAATATATTAATTTTACAAGTTTGCAGAGGGCAATTAAAAATTGAAACGGAGAACGTAAGAAGTTAGCATTTTTAATTATTTTCCATTTAATGTCATCCTTGTCTTGAGGGAAAGTGGGGCGTTCAATCGAACGGTGTTTCAATTATTGATACAGGAATCAGTAGAAAGCATTACTTGTTACTGTTTCGTTGCACATTAAAGATGGATAAGTTCCATTTCATGTAAAATGATTTTAAATTAGAAAATAAAACCTATTATAATTACGTACGACCTGTTAGTTTGTTGTATGTCTATCTATGAGTTTGTATGTGTCACAAATGTATTAATGGAGTCTTCGAGAAAATACCTGTCGTCTTATTGGCACTTTAGGTCATAATCTTTTCTCATCTACTTAACAATGTAACTATGTTAAGTGACAAAACACGAAATAATAAAAAAAACCTCTATCTTTCATTAATATGTAAACGGAATCTATGTATGTTGGAATCAAATTTTATCATAAGTGTGTCGTTAATGTGGTTAAGTAAAAGCTTTATGAACATATTTATTTTTAGGGCTATTTTCCGGATTCCGATTGTTCTCCTGTTCCTTAATCAGCAAACATAAACCAAATAAAACCCCGATACCCAGCTGGAGAGACCCTTATGGTGTCATCACGACAGTATTATTTTTATTTTATAGCATGTTGCTATTCCCTTTTGATTTATGATCCCATTTAATCGAGAACACTGCTCGTTTATAGATTTCTTAGTACTAGATAATTGGACGTAGATTTTTTACTTAGAATTCTATTCTATAATATTTTCATGTCGGGAAAAATAAGTTCTATTCATAAAAAATAGCTTTATTGTTATAAGTAAAATAAGGTATGTATGGGTACCTACTATAATAGAAAGAGTATTTAAGATTAACAAAACTTACTTTTCGAATGTTATCAAAATTTCTTTCACATGTCAGCGAAAAAATAAAAGCCGGCATACTGCATGATGAGGTAGTTGTGCCCGAGCTTGACAAATTCCATATAAAAGCCTATTAATAGCACGTCAAAATTGAGAACATCAGATATTACGCCTTTAGATTTAAGTTGAGGTTAGTTTAAAGGCAACAAGTGTAACATGGACCACCATTAATCTTACTCGCAAGCTTGGCTTACAATGAACAGACAGGCTCTACTAAAAAAATCTATAGGAAACTAAAAAAATAGCTTATGATTTGTTGGGGATGAGACAGGTAACCCATAAGCCGATTAACAGGTTAATTATTTTCTTGATAATCATGTCTTGAAATCAGAGAAGGCTTCCTTCCTGCATATGCGGTACCATTTTTGTTAGATTAGTCCTTATATAATTACAGGGCCAAGTTTTATTGTTTCTCTTACTTTTTCACTACTTAACTTTTTAACATTAACGTTTCATAAAATAATTATGTAAAGAAGAACATATACTAATACCATAAAGCTGAAGAGTTTTTTGGTTCGATTGTTTAAACCCACTAATCTCTTCAACTCTTAGTCAAATTTGAACAATTCTTTTTGTATTGGGTAGTGTATTTATTGAGAAAAGTTATAGGCTATGTAATATTACGCTACGATACTTAGGAGCGGAGCAGTGATCATAAAAGCAGGCGAAACTGTAGGGAACGACTAGTAGTGTAACAAAATTGTATTAAATGCGTTCAGTTCCAATACCATTATATCATATCATAAAGTACTACTCGTTATTTTACAATACCAATTTAATAGTAACTAGGCCTTCTAGACCTCAGATGATATAGTAGCCTTGTATCAGATTAAGGACAGATTAGCAAACGTCTAGTATCTGATCAAGATGCATTGCAAGGAATCGACAGGTGGCCGGTACATGATTGATGCCAACCGTCGTCGTCGTGTTTGCAACAATCAAAGGTCATAGATCAATTTGTAGATGAGACAAATATGACTATGTAAGAGAAGGGTATATTTATAACACCGACTATAGATAGGACCCCAAAATAGAACCTATGAAGGTCAGAACTTACGTTTATATTTATTGTCATTTTCGCAACGCTAAAAGCTCAATATTTATTTTAATACTATTATAAATATTATAAAGGCGAAAGTTTGGATGAATGGATGTTTGTTAGTCAATCTCAATGAAATTCTTAACAGGGGTAGGTTATAGTCTGGAATAGCACATAGGCAAATAGCCTATTCATCCCGAAAAAAACGATTAACGTGATGTATTGATTTTAATTTGCGAGAACGAAGTTGTGGGCAACATACATGGCAACTATTATATAATAAATCTTAATTGTTTGTTTAGTTAGCAGTTGATTACTTTGTAAGCTATATTGTTTGTTTTTTGGTTGATATTTAGAACTACTAGTGGGATTTAAATAATGCATGTGATAGCCTAATTCTTGAGTGAAGGTTATTATTTTACATCGTGTGATCCTGAGAAGCAAAGAAGTGACCATCAACGCAATAGTTTACTATAGAAAACACTATTACTTCGTAGTGTAGAAGATTTTTTGTGATTTATTTTTTATTTTGATTCCTATATGACTAAGGTTTAGCAAACAATAAAGTGCGTGACATATGGTTTATTTTCTTTTTTTTTGCCTTTATCAACTTGGAGGAAACTACAATTGTTGAAAGACAGTCATTGATAATCATGAAGTGTATAATCTACAATAAAAACTTTCGTGAGTGGTATTCATATTTATTAAAAACTATACGGTTTTACTCACGTTTATATTTCGGGGATGCCCGACTAGTTTCGGACCCGACGTGGGCCCTTTCTCAAGAAGTGAAGCGTCCTGTGCCAGGTGTCACACTGGGTTTACAACGCTGCCCTTGCCTGTTCCTTTGCCTTTCGGAACGTGCGGATTGTAGACGGTTGCGTTTCCGTTGCGTTGTGTGATGCGCTGTTGTTACCAACATCCACCGCGGTGCACACCATACTAACCGTATCACTTTTTATAAGGTCTGTCAGATCTGTCTCATGGGACTTGAGTTTTAATGCCGGCCGCCAGGCAGGGGGCAGTGACCAGCCACTGTCTCTGTAGAAATTCGGACGACGACTTATCTCGATTGCTTCGCGTATTTTTCGCGGTACGAAATATTTTTCCCTCGCCAGTACGGAAGTCTTACAATACTTACCTCAACATCAATTTGGCATCGTTCTCAACAACTGCAAATTTCACGAAGCACGACGCAGCGAATTTTGACTAAAGACCTCCACCTTCATGCGTACAAGATTCAGCTAACTCAGGAGCTCAAACCAGCAGACCACGGAAAGCGCCGGCAATTCATTCAATGGGTAATGTAGCAAAGCGAAGTCGATGCCAATTTTTCGAAAAAAGTAATTTTCTCCGATGAAGCGCATTTCCATATGAATGGCTTCGTGAATACACAAAATTGTCGAATTTTGGACTTAGGAAATCCTCATGTAATCCATGAGAAACAAATGCACCCACAACGAGGAACTGTCTGGTGCGGATTTTATTTTTTTTACTTTTTTAAAAATGAGGCCAAAATTGTAGTGACTGTGAACGGCATTCGTTACAGGAATATGGTAACGGACTTCTTGTGGCCTCAACTGGACGGCATGAATCTAGATAACATGTGGTTTCAGCAGAACGGCGCAACCTGCCACACCGCGCATGAAACAATCGACTTATTGCAGCAACGATTTCCAAAACACATTATCTCACGAATTTCTGATGTCAACTGGCCACCAAGATCGTTCGATTTAACGCCGAGCGATTTTTTTCTTTCTGGTTTTGTGAAATGTCGAGTTTATGAGAATAAACCCAAAACAATTCCTGAGCCCAAATCGGAAATCCAACACGTCATCGGTGAGATACAGCCACGTCTCTGTGCAAAAGTCATGGAAAATTTCATGAAAAGAGTAATGGCCTGTCATCGGAGCCGTGGGGGTCATTTGCCGGATATTTTATTCCATACTTAATCGGAACATATCTTCTTTACAATAAAATAAAAATATCACAACTCTGTCATAAAATACTTGTTTTTATTTTAAAATTAAAAAGTGCACTCTTACTGAGACACCCTTTATATCCATATCCCGTATCCTTCATAAAAAAATAATAACTGACTGCGCGACTGCGGATCTAAATCTCTTTCAAATACTAAATTAAATAACTACAAAATTGTATGTTTAGATAATATTCAAAAAGATTTTTTAGCCACCGCGTATGTCCTTAGATATTAAGCTATTACATTTTATGTTATTACTACGAATGTCAAGTCTGCATCGTTATAAATAGTCTTTGTCTTCGATTTGTAAACAGATAATTGGTTTGCATCAATTACGGATAACCCTATTGTGATATTAACTTTATAGATTTAGTTGATAGATGTAAGTTTGTGTATTCCGATTTCGTACCCATTTACTAACTCTATCAAAATACGTAAGGCCTAATTTGAGTGGTAACTCGATATGTAGTCCCGAATGCTCAATGATTTATTTTATACATTAAGAACACGGAGGAGGTCATTAAGGATGTATTTATATTTTTAGGATAGACCACAACATTCCTATAAGTATGATTGGTATTAAACTGTGGATATATTGTTTAATTATTTAAAATATACGGTTTTACTCACGTGTATATTTCGGGGATGAGCGACTAGTTTCGGACCCGACGGGGACCCTTTATCAAGGGGTGAGGCGTCCTGCCGCGCCGGTTGCAGGTGCCTGACTGGGTCTGGCAACTTCGAGTATATTGTTTTATTTACGAACCACTTGAAAAAAGATAGGTATGTATTTTGTTATAAGCCTGCCAATAAATCTATCAAGTTTGTTAAGTGCTCAAGTCAAGAAAGTTTGTAAATATTGTAACTTTCATTATTAAATTGGAAAACACAAATTCAAATGATAGGAGTCCTTGATTGACATGAGATAATACTCTTTTAATTCGAAATGAAAATTATACGAATATCGTGAAAATACGTAAATCTGAAAAAGCACTCAGTAGCGTATTTGAGAAGTTACTTGTTCTGATTCGATACACTACACGTATATCTTCTTCTTCTTATTACATATGAAACATATTTGGTCTTTACATATGAAATCGGTGTTAAAAAATTAAAACGATTTTTTTTAATAGAGTTATAATTATTTAATTTATCAAAATATGTGCTATTGTTATCTGTGCACTTTCGCCATTTTATAGGAAATTCATGATTCCAATCGCAATTTCTCTAATTTTGCAACCGTCTGTTGTGCATTGTGTGGTTTAGTGTTGTCCTGAACTAGCAACGGGCTAGAGCAATAGGCTAGTCTCGGTTGTTTAACGCCTAGCTTTTCCATCATTGTTTGCAATTATTGACTATACAGTTCTACCGTAATTGTCTGGCCAGATTTTAAGAAGTTGTAGTAAACAACACCAGCTCTGGTCCACCAAACCCTTTTTTTGAGTCAACTTTTGCCTGGGGCAAGATTGGGCTGGTTCTCCTGAGGTCAACGATTGTGGTGAGCATTTTTGATTATCGCACAGGATCCATTTATCATCACAAGTAATGGATAAACGGATTCAAAACCCCTCGTTATTGTGACGGTTGAGTAATGTAACGCAACACTCAACGCGTGTTTGTTGGTATGCGGTACCCATTTTCTAGCGTTTCAATTTTCATATTTGATTTAAGTAAATTAAAATTGTTTCAACATTTACACCGAAGCCTGCCGCTAATTCTAATGTGGTTTTGCAATGGATTCGCTTCTACGATCTCTTTTAATTCTTTATTACTAACTAGGGTCTCCGGACGTTTACGAGGTTTGTTTTGTAGGTTAAAATTTTCAGAACAAAAACATTGGAAAAAAACCGTACTCGTATTCAAAAAAAACACGATATTTTAAGTTTTCCGTATTTTGAACAAAACGATGTCAACGAAAATTCAAATGGAGCAAAAATAAATAAGTCACTAAATTCGAAACATAAATACACAACCCTAAAAACGAAATTAATTTGAATTTAGAATTCCTAATCAAACGCCAGATACTGGAGATCGACAAAACGCCAATTTCATATTATGCAAAGACCTCATACGTTAATCGCTCAATTAATTGAAACAATGTAGAAACTTAGACAAGAATAAATATGTAAATAATAACGAATTATATACGAGTATGTAAACAACTCTTTGACTTTACTGGCATCAATAGCCTACAGCGAAGAATATTTCAAATCTGTTTTAGAATTTATCATGATTTTGAAAGTTTTGAGAGCAAAGTCGTCTCTCTTACTTGAGTTCTATGTAGCTCAAAATCTTTAACTTTCCCTAGCACTAGACTTTTTTTAGACTTTAGATTAGTCTTAAATACATTGTCCCTAAATATAAATATCAAATAATATTATTATACAGTCTCGACATTCGGTCTCTAGATCTATCCGTACGCAGTGACAGTATCCATACATTACATCCAGTAATTTGCCATTAGCTAGCTATATTGGTACGAGCGTTATATTGAAACCGCATCGCAGTGGGAATATAAAGGAGCAATTTGAACGGTAATGTCCAATTGTGGAGGTAAGTCAGGTACCCTCCGATCCCGATGGAATACTTACAACATCGTCTGTACTGTGTTATTAGTGTTTTACTTTATTTTAATATGTGCTGATCGTTTGTTTGTATTGATGATTACTGACTGGGTTCTATAATAAACTTTAACAGGATATAAGAAGAGAAAGGTTAATCCAAGGTTAATCAATATCGATTACTGGCCATCTAAGGCTATTGGGCATCACCGTTACCAAACTTAATACCAAACTTAACTTTGGTCAACAAATCGAGTTCATGGTTCATTTTGAAGGACCGGTGGTAGTTCAAGTCTGAATAGCTGCTTTATCTCTAAACAGACCTAGTTCGATCTTGCATGGAGTTCTGAAGTTCCCTTAGGGATGGCTAAGCTAAATACCAACGTTTTTAATGATGACATGCTCACAATTGAAAACATATGTCTGTGGAGGACGCCGTACTAAATGTAGTAAACGATGTAGTCGACAGTTTGTACAGTAGAAAAAAACGCCTAGCCATATTTTTGGACTTGTCTAAAGTTCTTGACACTGTTTCCGTCCCCACTCTTGTGACAATGCTGGAAAAAGTTGGTATAAGGGGTGTGGCACTTCAGCTGTTCTCGAATTATCTGTCGGGTAGAACCCAAGCCGTCAAAATTAGAGATCACATAAGCTCAGAGTAAATTTTGGACTATGGTGTTGGTACACGAGAGCATTTTGGACCCCACCCTGTTCTCCATCTATGTCAATAACTTCTGTGAACTTATTTCAACAAACTGTAAAGTTTATGCATAATATATGCTGATGATACGGTACTTTTTATCAATAGTGCAATTTGGTACGAAGCAAAGTGCCATGCTGAATCAGCTCTCGCAAAGGTCAAATCCTGGTTAACAGCGAATCAACTAACTCTTAATATTAGTAAAACCTGCTTTCTGACCTTTGCTCACAAAGCATCTATGCTTCCACCTTTAGACACCTACTAAATTAAACTGCATACCTGTATAAATCGTACCACCAACTGTGATGCGTATCTATCTCCATGACTAACCAGGTGAAGTACCTTGGTTTTTAAGTAAGTCAGTTCCTGAAATAGCAAATTCAAATAAATAATTTAACATCTTGTGTCAGAAAACTTATATACTACGTATTTAACCTTATTAGAAACTCAGTAGATCCTAAAACGCTCATCATGACCTACCAGGCGCTCTGTCAGTCAATAATTACCTACTAAATTACCTCCTAGGGTGGTGCCGCAAAAACCATCATACTTTCACTAGAGATCGCACCGAGAGCTTTCCTCAAGCTCGTGACCAAAAAGCCCTACCGATACCCAACCTCCGAACTTTTTGAAGACATACCAGTCCTGACAGTGAGACAGCTTTTCGTCCATCAAACTGTCTCTACAAAACATTCAATGTTGATATATTACCCTAGCATTCACACAAATAAACCGCCTCCATATAAAGCATGTCCCGCAATCCGTCACAAAACAGATCTGGCAAAACGTCACAACAAAGTTGTAAGTAATTTCTTTTATAACAGGATTAACAAAATTCTAAATGTCTATAGACTGAACAGTTACAAATTTCACCGAACTCTTAAGACATGGCTACGCACACTGAACTATTCGGATACAGAAGATATTTAAAAACTACTACCTAACTAACTTAAACGTAACGTAACTTAAGACGCATACGTGCACACAACACAAACACACACACACGAACGTGCGAATACACCAGATGTGACATCCCTCTTAGTTTTATATTCATTTTTTTTCTATAGGTTTAAGATTAAGACTGGATCCCAAACACAGGCTTGCCTACCTTAAGGGCCCAGTACTGATATAGTGCTACTATAAACATGTTAGGTACTACCGGAAGTGTGCGTCTTCGATGGGGCCTCATTACTTGTAACACATGTTTATTCCTAGTACGGGAGTGGTTCCGAGGCGTGGTTGCGACTATGGTGGACAATAAGTTGATATTGATATGGTAGTAAACTATGTACACTTTATGTCACTTCTGTTATTAATTAGGGAACTACATAGTCTTGAGCATCGTCGTAAAGTCGTCAGCTGATCGGATTTTTGTATGATCACTTTGGTAAGTGTTCGAATTAATTTAACCCTCGCCATTCCTTTATTGGACTCCCAGACGCGGACAGAAATTCCGTGCTTTTGTTGTCGGCACACACAAAAGACGAACTAAATGCTTTGACAGCTCCTTTTCGGTTCGAGTCGCTAAGTTTGGTAATATAGTTCTAGAATGTTTAAGAGTAGAGTGAATAGGTTTCTTTTGGATAGGCGTGTACCGCTTTTCCTCAAGTGAGATGGGAGACAAACTCCTATTCCAATTGTATTTATTAAAAAAAAGGAAATATTTAATAAATTATCAATATGTACTCAAAAACATCGTAGTATTATTATACTTAAGTAACACACTATATACTATATATAATAATTTACTAATTTTGTACATTTGAGATCATAATTTACATTAATTATATTGTTTATTTTTTGATAGCGACACGATTCACGATTGGAAGATTTAGGTGATAAGTTATTTTTTATTTGTGTCTTGCAAAGTGATTGAAAATATATTCTTGTCCAGAGACAAGAAGATTTAGAAGTCTGGCCTATAATTCACTAGTATTAATAATCCGATATTGCTAAGATTAAAAAATATTGTTACTATTCTACATTCTTACTATTATTATAAAAATGTGAAGGTGACGTACTTCGAAATTTCGGTCAGTTTCGACAAGTACTTCGTTTAAGCAACTTCGCGAGTAGTGTAGAGAGGCTAAAACGATCATCGTGAATTTTTGCATACATGTACTAATAGGTATAGAAAAGGACATAGGGTCCCTAAAAAATAGTGTTCCCGAGGGATAGTGAATTGACTGACCAAGTTTACATTAACGCCAAGCTGTGGACAAAAGCTAGTTCGTTATACTAGCAGTTGTATATATTTATATATTTTGCGCGGAACCCTAATTCTTTTTCCAAAATAAAAGTAGCTTAAGTTACTCCTTATAACACCAGCTGTCTGCCAGTGAAAGTCCCGTGGAAATCAGTCCACCCGTTCCGGAGATAATCAGGAACAAAAAGACAGACAGAGAGACAAACAGACTGACAGACAGACAGACCGACAGATAGGCAGACCGACAGACAGACCGATAGACAGGCAGACCGACAGACAGACAGACCGACAGACAGATAGACCGACAGACCGACAAACGACAAAAATTAAAAAGAACTGATTTTTAGGCATAGGTATCATGCAAATGAATAGCTCATTTATATATATGTATATGAGCTTAAAAAAATATTATTTTCACATTACAAACAGACACTTCACTTTTATTTATTTGTATTGATAAACTTTATTGAAAATGGTGTGTAGTCTCTATTCAAAGGATAATTAGATAATATCAGTAACAGTATACGACAAAAAGCTACGAAGGGTTATCGAGAAAACGGTTCAATTAGAAAATTCTACGCAATAAACGTTTTAAATTAATTCTATAATATTAGAGCAAAGCTAATTATTATCTCCTTTTGAAGAAACATAATAGATTTTGTGGAACTTATTAGTAATTTGGTTGATGTTATAAAGATTCGTAGTTGAATGGTCGGTTAGGGTAATTATTATAAATAACTTATTGCGATGAGTTTCATTTAAAATTATAGACTGTATATCTTGACAGCAATAAGTATTTCAAGTTAATAAATACCTCTGACTGCTCGTTATTTCGATCAAATTTCACCAATTATTTGCCTGGGTCTCAATATCTGAATGTAATTATTTTAATTGTTTTCATATTTAGTAACGTAACAATTCGTTATTGATACAGCTGTATTGTGGTCCGAACCTATATTGTTTATTTTATCAATCAAATTATTATAGCAATTTATTTGGATATTATAATTTTTTATTTAAATTCAAAATGAAACTTACCTTTTCTTATTCAACATTAGCTCTGACGTCGCGTTGCATCGTTGACTTACGATTCTAAGTTTTGTTTTTCGAC
Source organism: Callimorpha dominula (assembly GCA_949752705.1). Classification (NCBI taxonomy): domain Eukaryota; kingdom Metazoa; phylum Arthropoda; class Insecta; order Lepidoptera; family Erebidae; genus Callimorpha; species Callimorpha dominula. Next base: position 21,124,088 of record OX456995.1, on the reverse strand, counting down.
GAGCTGTTAGTCAAGCGTTATAGGTATACATGAAACGGATTATAAGTAAATAATAATCGACGGGAAGTACTACCACAATATACGTCACGGCCAAGTTAAATTATTTACAACGATTATATTAAAACATTTATAAAATAATATTATGTTGCTGATGTCGTTTTTAAAAAATACTGGCCTGTTGGTCTAGTGGTTAATGACCGTGACTGCTAAGCCAGAGGTCTTGGGTTCGATTCCCACCCAGGACAAATAATTGTGTGATAAGCATGATCATTTGTTCTGTGTCTGGGTGTAATTTATTTATAATATGTATGTATATATAAGTATGTTTATCAGCAGTCTGGTTACCATAGCACAGGCTCTACCTAGTTTGGGATCAGACGGCCCTGTGTAAGATGTGTGAAGTTATGTGAAGTTATTATACGAAGCCTTCATTTAGGTATCTACGTATAGTTATTATTTTTTTTAATTTAGGTATGTACGTAGATTTGCTCCCATCACAGGCACGTTTTCTCTTTAAATTCGTAGCAGTATTTTTAACGCCTACAGAGAGAATTCTCATAAAAAGTTTATTTGAAAAAATGTTGCCTCTGAGTTTCCGTAAGGACGTTGTGACGATTTAAGGATGTCTCATTATCATCATCCTGCACGCCTTTTCACAACTAAGTTGGGGTCGGCTTTCAGTCTAACTGCTATACGGCCCAACTTTGATATTTACGTGAAGCAAATGCCATCAGACCTCTACAACCCAAGTACTAGGCGATATCGAAGTTCAGTAGTTAGGCAAGGTTGTCGTACTATTTAGGGCTCAAACTATCCGTTACGAACGCCACAGATGTTTGTATGGTATCCGGAATTGACGGTTTATCTTTTGATTGCGTTGGCTTAGAAATTTGATTTTTTCACACCTCCAAGGGACAGTAGACCTGAGTATTTGATATAAATTCCAGTTTGATACCTCCACGCGTTCCTGAGAAAAAGGGTCTTGACAGATAGAGTCCTTGAGGAACAACATAGTAATCCTATAAGAGTTCCGTTTTTTTCCTTTCGAGGTACGGAACCCTAAAAACAACTGGTGTATGTTGTTTTTATTATAAGTTCATATTTAAAAGACAAACTATACTAAATTCCTTTTTTTTCACTGAAACACATAAATATGAAAACAATAAAACACATTCAAGAAAAGAGCTTACTCCTATCTCAAAGGCCGGCAACGCGCTTGTGACTCTTGAGTTGCAGGTGTCCATGGGCGACGGTAGACACTTACCATCAGGTGACCCGTCTGCTCGTTTGCCCCTATAGTATAAAAAAAAGTGTTTTATATCCGACTTTCTTATTATTTGACATACATTGCCACGTTACTAAGGATATGGGCACAAGCAACATTTAAATTTATCCCATTTTAATTTCATGCCATCAAAAAAACATGCACAAACGATTTGTGTGAGTCAAGTTGTTTTTGGAGTTATTAATTTACTTTGATACTTTTTAATAAATAGATGTGTATCAAATTATTCGTTATGTACATTATACGACACATGAAAAAACCCAATTTGCGAAATTACGCATGTTGTTATGCTGCGTTGTAATGTAATGTGATGAAGAAACAGTAAAAAACATTACCTTACTAAAATCTGTTAATCGAAATTCACAATAATAAACCTTTTTCTACTTTCACTGCAGTATATAAAAGGCTGTAATACAACTTTAACTGACTGTGGGTGACATACTTGTAAAATAACCTATTTTTTATCTTATCAAATTAAAATGGGCGGAGATGATGTGTTATTTTTTCCATGATATGATTTTAAGCATGGAGATGAATCAATTATTTTTCTTAATCACGATTAAAGTTGAATAGGGCAAAATTTAAAAAAGCATGTTATGATAAAGTTGAAGCACAGCTGTATTTTTGTCGTTTCAATGTAAGACCCGAAGATTGTTCTATATGAAATGTCACAGTGGACAGGACAGGCTGTCCTGAACACAACCACGGCTGTTGCACTTTACCCAAGGATATGAGTATAACACCAGTGACATTGTGTGTTTCATTGATTGTTGATAATTTTTTTTTAGTAGTAAGTAGTTTTAAGTTCTTGGTGCAAACATTGTAAGTTGTGTAAAACGCTTGTTTCAGCGATGTTGAATCATTACTTCTGAGAGTGAAAAGTTACGATGTAATTTTTGAACTGTTCTTGAAATTAAAGGCCTCCTCAATTACTATGTCTACAACGTCAGACCTAAATTAATTAGTTATTAGAATTTTGAGAATCGTATAACCTCTGTTTTTTACAAAGTGCCATACATTATAAAGGTCGAACTGTACATTAGGGTGTCCTTTCTTTTTTTTTTCTGATTGCGCTACACAAGACCCCTCAAAAGTTGCGTTATAACTTGTAGATTATCGTAAAAATAATAAAAAAAATTATAAAAATATCTTGAGGGCTCTATCGGCAGTTTTATTTTTAAGTAACACTCCAGTACATATAATTTTTTTTTCTTTATACATTACTCTCATTTTATTTTCTAATCACAATGATAGTGGAATAATAAATTATGATTTCCAAGTAATGACAGGTTGTTTCCAGTTAAGAATAGGTTTCGCTCGAACTCGCGAAATTCATGTTTTGACTTGTTTTACTCAAATTCTCTACTTCAATTGTAAAGGCAGTTCGTCTCATTTCTAGTGCTGAAACAGTGACGCTCCGTACTTTCTTGTGATAAATTAGTAGATAATAATGGTTTCAAGACGAAGTGAGATTACTTGTGCTATATTGGGATCATATAAAGAACTGGACGATCGCCAGTTACCGGTGATAAGCGACGTTATAAAATTTATTTTGTTAACAAAAAACGAACGAACACTACAAAAGAATGGGAAAGATCCCTCCAACACTGAAGTCATTTCAATCGTTTCTGAGAAACTTAATGTAATTTGGGCTAAAGCCTGCATTCCCATGGTTTCCAAAGAACGTGTTACCCAATTGCGGAAATCATATTTTGATAAATACCTGTCAATAATAAGATATCCCAAAAATAAAAAACAACATACTCGTAGCTACTAAAACAAACTAAAGTGCTTTTTAGAATTGTCGAACAAGCTCTTCGACGTTGCTGCTTGTAAGTGCACTTCGTTTCATGTTTGTTCCTGCATAAAACCTAAGAAAGTTCCTATAAATGAAAGATACTTTTTACTGGACCAAAGAAGTGATAGAAAAATAGCCATAAGCGGTATAGATACAAAAGAAACGGCAAGACTTTTAAAGAAACATCAAAGACAAGAAAATTTTGTATCTTCCGAAGTCTTGTTATTGATAAGAATAAAATTCATAGAGCTGTTTCAAAAGCATGGGCCAAGAAAACACTCGTAAATGAGAAAATAGGTAATAGGTACCACCGTAGAGAAGTCTTGGAAGAGCATATTTCAGTTCTCACAGAACCGGGATCGATTTATTTGGGACACACGACGCCAAGTCGTGGGACTGCCAAAGCGATCCTCACTTCTGTCATATCTCTATAAGAAAATCAAGGGTTTAACTTGGAAGAGGTGATCTGTGTGGGGTGCGATGGTACTGCTACGAATACAGGTTGGAAAGGAGGTGTTATTCAATACCTAGAAAACTATTTGAAGAGACCATTGCAATGGTGTATTTGTATGCTTCACGTAAATGAATTACCGCTTCGCCATTTGTTTATGTCTCTGGATGGAAGCACATCTGGACCAAAAGAATATTCAGGACCTATTGGAAAAGAGCTAGCTGTTTGTGAAAGTAAACCTCTAGTGTCTTTCTGTGCAGTGATTGGAAATGTGCTCGAATTACCTGATAATATAGTGAAGGAGTTAAGCACGGATCAAAAGTATCTATACGAAACACACTCATTGTTGTTAGCTTTGATTTAATAAAAACGATTTAATCGTTAGTTTGGTATGATTTATAGTTTATGTTAGGAACCCCTGAAAATGACGAATTTGTATAATTTCAAGGACCGGTAGAGGCCTCAAGATCATTAATGTCTAATTAAATTATATGATAATCGTAATATGTGTGTCAAATCGCAATTTTCAACACCTCTTGCATAACCGTAGCTTAAAAAAAAATCCCATACATCGACGGGACACCCTACTGTACATGTGTATTCACGAATTGAAATGAAATTTCTGTTGTTTACTCGAAAGTTCTAACGTAGTCGACTATTATTAATAAACATTTAATATTGTGTTTATTTTATTCTATCACTGTGTAAATATAAATAGAGCCAGAGAGTAAATTGTCTAAATTATAAAAAGTGCAAAGTAGAATATCATTATTAAACCATAATTTTAGTCTACACAAAAGGTCGTTAAAAGTTGACTAATGCATAATTTAATGCCATTAACGTGGGAGTACAACATAAAATCTTTCAGTGGGTTAACTTTTACCGCTTGCGTGGGAAGGAAAGCACCTGTCACCAGTTTGTTGATGTTGTAGTTATCTTGTTAAGCTGTTAAAAGCACGCTATTCTACCAACTTTCATAACTATCTACTAAAGCGGGTACGAAAGAAAAAAGTCAGTACTTATATAATACCATGCCTACTTTTACTGAAAGGATACACATAACACCTTGCCTGCCATCCCTGGAAGGATAGTCAGATATTGTTGTTGGAACTAATGCTAATGCTAATGGACATAGAAAGATATTTTTATTTTTATTGAGATGGCCAGTTTAATGAGGATGGCTACATATTATTTAAAATTATATCTAAACCCATATAAGTGGATTTATATTCGATCGAATGTTCTTGTTGATAACAGAGATAAGATACTGAGAGTACAAAACACATCTAAACATATCTATCATACCCTTCTGCTATAGGTAGAATTCAAAGACAAGGAGAGGTCATTTTATTTAATAGCTTAGAGTATATAGAATGATAGGAAAGGAGGAACCATGCCCTAGGGCAAAAACACGTGAACACGACACGACGTTGCCCCGTCGCGTCGTGCCGTGCCTCGTAAAATGTTGCGACCTAGTGTCGTGGAAATCTATGATCGACGTTGTCGATACGTGCAATGACGCAGTTAATCCTGAAAAATGGACCGCACTAGACCTCAATCAACCTCAATATCTTCCGTCATCTATGTAAATTAAATAATGAATGTGGCAACGGTGCAGGACCGCATCGTGAATCTTGCGAAATGAACGACGTCGTGCCGTGTTTATGTGTTTAGTCCTCATTTTGAATAAAAGTCCGTGAATCTGACTCACGAGTTGGTAATAAACTTCAACTGAATTTAGATCCCAATATTTTATTTTTGTAAACTCTAAGAACGACAAACAATGCGAGAGAAGGCCTTGAACCATCCCAAATCTGAGCACATGACGCTCTAATTCCACATTAGAAATGCTTACCCGTCTGTACATATCAACATTATAATCCATTAACCGGCAATGTAAGGATATACGATTAAGTAAGAATAAGAATTGTGTGTAGCGCAGCATCCTTGCCTATGTGACACAGGAACAGCCGTGGCCAATCAGCACCTGTGTCAGCCGGTAGGAGAGGCTGTTGTGCTGCCTCTCTAGCAAATCCATGATGGGTTTACCACCACAATTGTGGCATGCCCTGATTGGATGTCCTTATTATTAAGTATTTCTTAATTATAACTTGCGGACTCCTGGTTCCTTTTTTTGAACTCTTTTAAGTGTATTAAAAGTGTTTTTAAATAATCTCTTTTAAATGTTGCAATAGGCGTTTAAGAAATTACACAACATACTTTTGCAAAATGTGGACTTACGTAAGTTCTAAGTTTAAAACAAGAAAAATAAATAAAATATATTTGTTTTAAAATATTTATTTTATAAGAGGTTTTTTTAGAGTAGAAATAATAAATGCTAATAAGTACGTATCAAATACAAGGTGCCGTTGTAACTAAAGGTGTAATGCAAAGTAACAATAAAGTGTTTCTTCATATTTTGTTCCGGGATGATTCAAAACCAAAACTTTCGCTATGACGCCGTAAGAAAAAAAAATACCACCCACCACACATACCATACACCACAAATACTACCCACTTATAGACGAAGAAAGAAAATGTCCGTAAAGAGTAGCCATCCTTGCATTTAATAGCATTAAGTGCTGAAATAAAACACACAGGGTATATAGAATTTAAATAAAAATACAATTTAGTTAAAAGCTTTGCTGAGTTGTACAGTTAATCTTATTTCAGGATTCAGGTACATATCACGGTCGTTATCTATGCTGCTTTAGAGACTATTTTATTTAAAAGTTTTAACTTTAATGAAATACTTTAAAATCTGTTTTCATTTTAGGCTAGCGAGTTTGTAGTAGTGTGATGGTTTCACGTTCAGTGTGACTGGGCGGAATTTCTATTAACATCTACTTTGCTGATCTGGTGTCTTAATAACTACTATCACTTCTTGGGGTATAAACTTAATAATATAACTTTTTTATTTTATTTGGTGGGACTCTTTTGCATTTTTGGTGTCTAACCAAAATCTGATAAAAATATCTACATCTTGATAATAATAATCAGGAATATATTTCTCAGGGGTTTCTAGACCCAAATTAAGCATAGCTTTTCAGGGTAATAGAAACAACCAGATTAATGCAATTTGTCGTTTAGGCATAAAAAATATTTGAACGAATCGACGAATCGAACCTACTCGACAAAATGCTCGACTGCTGCGACACACTTCATCGTTTCTTTCATATTGAAGGTGTCTACTGTCTAATATCAAACGGCGTGGCGGCGGTACCGTAAATACTCGGACAGACGACACAGCGCAAGCGCTACCTCATTATTATGTTATGACTCAGTTTTAATACTCAAAGAACGAAACGGGCGCCAGCACGGGTGCAATTTTTCGAGTAATTTATTCCAGTTCTTCATTTATGTATGACAGTAAACGGCAGACTGCAGCAACTTTAAATTAATTAATGCGATCCTGGTTAGTATCCTATGGCACAGTCTGTGTGTAAGCCAAACGAATTCGCCATCACAAATCGCATCAAATGAGCACGCCTAAATGTTCAAGGTTCATTATTATCGAAAGGTTACATTTTTTTGTTATGTTATAAGGGGCGAACGGGCAGGCGGGTCATCTGATGGTAAGTGACTAACACCGCCCATGAGCATCTGCAACTCAAGAGTCACAAGTGCGTTGACTGCCTTTAAGTTGTGAGTAGGGAAAGGGGGAGGGAGGGAGAGGAGAATGGGGGGAGAAGGAAGAATTAGTGCCTCCGGTAACCTCACTCACACGACGAAAAACAATGAAAACATTGCTTCACTGCCGGTTTTCTGTCAGGCCGTGGTATCACTTCAGTCGAGCCAGCCCATACGTGCCAAAGCATGGCTCTCCCACGAAGGAGATATATGTGTGTGGCTCATCATATTACTAGTCTATATATAAAAATTAATCCCAATTTCCCTTGGTCACGGCATCACGCGTGAACGGTTGGACTGATTTCGCTAATTCCTATTTTTTGTTTGTTATTGTTAGGAGAAGCTTCTTATGAAAGAAAAAATTAAGAAAAGAGAAGAAAGTTGCGCGGAAACGATGTAAAGCGCTTTGGGCATAACTGTCAGTAGTTTGACAGTTGGCGCAATTGACAGAATGCACACTGCCAATTTATACCAATTCGCATTCAATATTCATAGTTAAGACTGGACTACGTCAGCTAGTAGTTTATATAAAAAAAAAAAAAACTTAAGATGTTTGCTACTCTATTTTTATTATTATCCGAACTAGCCCAGATGAACCACTTAATTTGGCTTGCTACCCTTATGTCAGTCTAAGTGTCCCTGTCATGGCTGTCATTCTATTAAATACTGTTAATCTCTATTATTCTTTACTATTATTCAGTTCCCCGATTAGTTCGACGTTGATCACATCAGATGAACAGGCTTCCGAACGTTGAACTTAGAGGTTGAACAAACCAGACCACTTTAAAGTTGCACATTTCATGTAACATTTATTGTTTTAGTGTTTATGACAATTTATAAAAAAACATCTTTCAAGTACGTATGCATAACAAATTGTCTCTTTGTTGTTCGTAGAAAATTGCAGAGTAGATTTTAGTGAACTTATCAAAAGTCAGATACATGTATGTATGTATAAATTTCTGTTCAGAATGCCAGATAAGTTTTTAGTTTTCCTATTCTGATTCCTATCAGTCACGAAGTATTCTAAACAGAAATTTAGAAAGAATGAAAGGCTCTTGAGGGAAGTTCATTATTTTGGTTATAATATCAACATTTACACACAGACACGGACAACAAATCACATCATTAAGATAACAATAACATAACGAACTGTCAACAGGTACCCAAAAATAACTCGACATGACGTCATTATCCGAAACTTTCGCGGAATATCAAATGATAGGTTTAAGTAACTACGAAACGTACTACATATTTATCTTGCAATGTACATTCATTACTTCCGTCACTAAAATGAACGCAACAATTATTATCGAAAACACAAAAACGATTAACCCATATAAAAGGCCCACGCTATTGATTCCGTACTGACCGCAAACCAGAAAACCAAGGATTTAACCACTATTACTACAGATTAAAATTTAAATATACTACTTCATTGTACATTACCAGTTTTTTTCAGCACTATTGTAAACACTATATACTTGCGCAGTAAAAACTTGGTATGGATAGCGAAGTAAAATAATGAAATGATTGTATTACATTCTCATGGTACGTCTATGCGTAACGTTTATTCTCATTCAATACTTCTCGTATTATTTGCTAATTGAATGGAATCAATCAATTTCTGTATAACAACTTCAAACTAGACTGTCCCAGCCTATAATGAATTATGCAGTGTGTTATTTCAAAGTAAATTCTAGCTGGAAAAAATTATAGACTGTTGTAGACAAATAGTAGTAGGTATCTTTACAGTTTTGGTAACGAAATAAGAAATTTGAAAATAGAATTTTATAAATTAGGAAATATAGACTAACTTTCAGAACAGTTTTTGGTAACAGGTGTCAAATTCAATAAGAATATTGTAAGTCCATACAATTCCAAAATCCGTCCAAACAATGCATTTTTTTTTTAGAAATACAACTCCCGCATTAGGAATTACTCCTGTGTCGCGGGGGACTTTACAAACATACAAACGACGGACACAAAACACCCAGACTCAGGTGGGAATCGAATCCACGACCTGTAAGCATAGCAGTCAGGGTCACTAACCACTAGGCCAATAGACAAGTCCAATATCTATTCTTCTTATTCTTTCTTCTGCCTTCCATTCTACCCATTTAGTGATCAACCATGATAAAAAAAGCAAGTTATATTATTACCTCAATATTCATGTGTATTAAGAATCCATTCTTGATGAAAGTTAAACTAATATATCAATGTTATTAAGTCCACAAAACAATATGAAAAGGATCGTTTTGATTGACACGAAACCTACAAACAAGGGTTGATTATAATTTTGACTTTAACAACAACCCATTGTAATTAACACCACTATCCATTGTAAAACATCACATTTAACTACCAACTAAGCCAACCCAAAAGTTTTATAATCAACTTCGTAGAAATTATATCTTTATAGACGACCATCGGTTTTGGAGCGTGATAAATAGATGCTGTGATGATAAATAGGGGTGATGTGAAAATGTTCGGGTTGCCGGATATATCACAAATGGGTACATTTGCAAAAGTTTATATGTAAACTCTATATGATTGATAATGGGTTGATACTAACATTAATAAATATCCTGATAGTGTCAAAGATCAAATTTTACCAGTAAATGAAAACAAGACGTGAGTTTAAGTTGTCTTTGACTTTTAGTAATCGTAACGTGAAAATTCGCGGATACACCTCACAACTACCGTCTATAACCTATAGATTTTATGCCTGAAAACTATGCGTCAACTATCATAATCACCAGATATTACCATGACCGATTTGAGCACTTGGTTAACTTTGTATAGGCGAAAAATATCAAATTTGAAGAGCTGTCGAAAAACACCTTTGAACAGTTCATCGATTCCAGTCCGTACTTCTACGGCAAATGCATTTGCAAAATGAAAAATACTGTCATCAATGTAATAAAATTATGCCATTTTATTTTATACAGCGTGCTAATAATTAAAGCGGCAATGGTATATGTAAAATGAAAAATAATATATAAATACATACATAAAAATATATATAAATATATGATATTTTATGTTTGTACGTACATAAAACACCATATCATATTATACATATATATGTATAATATGATATGGTGTTGTATATACATACATGTGTGAACAAATACATATACATTATTTTATCCGTTAAGTTCAGCAACGGGAGGTAACTAGAAATTATAATTATGTATTTACACTGAAATTAACGCGATCATGAAATAGGTACTACATACTCGTACCTCTGAATTGCCTGACGTTTTGACCAGGTTGCACTGGCCGTGGTCACCGGCTGAGAGTCAGCCTGTCACCACGGCCAGATAAGTATGTAATACCTATTTTGTGATCGCGTTAATTCCCGTTTAAATACATAAATATATCATGGAACGCGAAAGCTTAAAAGTTAGAACTAGAAATCAAGCAATATTCTTTGACAAATTTTTTAATGGTGCCAGTGACTGCGTACGTATAATGGATATAGGCAGAGCATTCCATAGCCGGACAGCCTATACAGTGAAGGATATGTCATAAAACTTAGTAGGATGAGTGGGTACAGCCAATTCTAGAGATACCGACGACCTCAAGGAGTTTTTTATTTATTTATAACCATACCGCGAGGCGCTGCTAGTTTATTTATAAATATCAACATTTACCACAACAAAATTGAAATGTCGACCCAATCTTGATTACACTGTAGTGGTATAAATGAACATTGAAATTGCCAATACATGTGAGTGCTATTTGCGTTCTACTTGCATTAAATGCTACATCTATTCACGTTAACCTGTGGACCAATGCATTAGCGTCAGTAGCTGACCAGTAATTGAGATCGGGCCTTGGTTATTGTGGTGAACGTTATTTAGTATTTTGATGCTTCGGGTTAAGAAAATATATTTGTGTTGCGACTGCTAGTGTTGTATAGCAAGCAGGATGAGCAGTTCCAGCAGAATTCCAGTAAATTACTCGTATTACATTAATATTCTGTAGGTAATACAAAATCTCGCTGAAGAAGAGAGACTAATAAAGCAAAATATATATTGTGTCAATCTAATACACGTATTTAGAAACATCAGAATTCAGAATTTTTCTGTAAACATCTTTGACAATATCAGAATCAAGTTTTTCTGAAACCTTAATAGAGACGAAACCACTCGGCGTCTTTCTAGATAAGGAAAGGAGAATGAGCAAGCAAGAACGGACGAAGTTATTGCCAAATAATGACTCATTAAAACATTAAGCGTCAAAACAAAACTAACATGCTTAAATTGCTTAAGCATTAATCGTTCATTTTCTAATAGTTAGTAAAACAAATAACGTTTTTTTAGAGTTAATTTTAGAGGGGTGAGTACAGCGGCCGCTTACCGCTCATAATTTTTAATACACTTTCTTTCGATAAATTATGTTTTTAATGAAATTTCGTATTTCCAGCGAACTCTTGCATATCAAATTGCCCACAACAATTGTTTTTTTAATTTTTTGAGGTAAGTGTCCAAAGGCAACTTGTGCCAGACCTTGCACAAAAGTCACAAGTCTTCATCAACGAACAGTGGCGACTTTTAGTTTGACTGCTTGCCGTAAATAATATTGGTCACGATTACGCCTAAACAACAGCTGGTCTATGAGGTCATCCTGAATGTATATATATGTGAATTGCATTCGATATGGAAATATCAACCATGTAATAAAACAATAAATTAAAAACACCAACTAAAGAAATCTTGAAAGATTTTGAAAATAGTGCACTAGTAAACAATAGAAAAAGGACTAAATATTTTATTAGCGTATTAAAGCCACACAATTTTCCAATTATAATTTGGAACCACTCACGTAATAGAGGGCAAGCCTATTGCCGTCCACCGGGCAATTTGGGAATTTCAGATGGGAACATTGGGAGTATTTCGAAAGGGTAGGTAGGCAAGAAGGGAATTACTTATACGGATAGTTTATGGAGTGTAAGCATTAGATCGAGCAAGTCAGGGTCACATATCGGGAAATCAGAGCCCTCTAACACCTACTTAGTAATGTGATCATTAATCTTCTTCTTCCTCTCTCTTATAATTACCCACTGCCATGTCTGACAGGGTCTACGAAGATACATATTTTAAGGTTTACCATCTATAACTGTAGATTGTAGAATAGCAATAACTATTGTGTAGGTACTACAGGTGGCATAATAATAAAGAAAAAACCTTCAATCTATACTAATATTATAAAGAGGTAAAGTTTGTGAGTTTGGATGTTTGGGGTAATCTCATATACCAGCTAGTTTAAATTAAAGTTGTTTCATCGTAAGTCGAAACCAATCATACATACCGGTATTATTAGAACATGGTAACTGTTATACGATCCTATAGCTTGTGAATAAATAAATTTAATAATAAATTCTAATTTATTCTCTTCTATTTCATTTTGAAATTCAGATAAATGCAGATGGCAACGGCCATTACTAAAATAAATGAGGTATCAAATCTCCAACTTCGATTAACAGTTTAAATTTAGTTTCTCAAAACATTGTTTGCTGATTGATGTAATACGAATAAGCGTGATAAAATACTTACAATTTTCGGCTTAGAATACGTACCATTGTAGACTTTCGGCAGAAAACCACTTTGAATTAAGAGGTTTAGTAGGTATTCATTATATCCTGATATAGTGATCAGAAAATAATGTTTTAAGGGTGAAAAATTATAAAACAAATGTATCAGATGTTATTTTCATCATTACCAACAAATCTATGACAAAACTTTAGCGTTAGGCCTACTTACTAACTACTTAGGCGAAATTTTACGAAATAGTACGGGAGCTGATTTGAAAACGAAATGCAAGCGTTAGACCGATGGCGCTTCTAATGAGTCTGGACTGAAGTTCGTGCGGATCGGCTTCCGTGTCGCACCTCAGTCACTTCGCTCCCAGTCACCGCGCGTACAACAAGTCTAGGAACCGTACTACGGCTCGTTGTAATTTAAGTGTTATAACCTCTTTAAGTCGGTAGCCCACACGGTTTCTTTAACTTACGTGATTTAAAGAAACCGTGAGTGAGAATCTTCACCAGGACACATGTTCTGGTGAAGATTCTCACTCAAATTGGCATTGTTATCCACTATACACATATATAACTATAAAGCGGCGGCGGCACGGGGAGCGGCGCGTTTCAATGCATACATTTATATGAAACTGGCCTCGAAGGCAGCGGCGCGGGGACCGGGCGGCGAGCGGCGTACGAGAGCGTTGCCGCGCCGCCGCCGCCCCCGCCCCGCTCCCGCTGACTTCGTGACCGAGGCCTAAAACACAATTAGTAAGGTGTTGTCCGTCTTAAATGAAATTTTGTATTTAATAGCACCATTCTATTCCACTAAGATCGCCTTGTTATTAAGGTTGAGTCAAACTGCTCAAGGCATTTGAAAATGTATGTAATATTAGATCCTTTTTATATGAGGGTACACAATCAGTCAGTTTACAACCTACCAAATGAAACATGAAAGGGTTAAAACCCCATTACTTTTACACTCACATGCGTATGTGGACACAAAAACCAATTAAATCTACAACATAAACATCAGTATCCAGTCTTTAAATGTTTCATGAATATCAAACAATAAAATGTATTGACAATCGTCACGGAAATAGAAGAAAATATTCTTTTAATTTCGATGATAGAAGTAATCACAGAAAACCGGTAGTGAATTAATGCGTGCATTGAATTTTGCCGCGTGAGTGAGGTTACCGGAGGCCCTAACCCTTCCCTCTCCCCTATTCCCGTCCTTCCCCTCTTCCCTCTTCCCCCCCTCCACCTCTTCTCCTACTCCCACCTTAAAGGGCGGCAACGCACTTGTAACTCTTGAGTTACAGGTGCCCATCGGCGGCGGTAGTCATTTACCATCAGGTGACCCGTCTGTTTGTTTGCCCCCTATAGCATAAAAAAAAAATCTCAGGGGTGCCGCAGAGTGCTAGAATATCATTTGTTCGATGAGACAGCGAGACATTACTATAAGAAAACGTAAAGCAAAATCACTGTCTTGCAAGGCGATTACCATTGCTATGCCGTTTTTGTACGGTTCTTCGGCAAAATAAAGTTTAAATGATATTTCTGTGATGTTAAAAAATTTAATTAATTTACTTTTATAGGGTTTCAAATCTTAAAAGCGGAAAGGAAAAGAAATGACTAACTAAATTAAGTAAGTCACAGTAGCATATATAAATAATGTTTTAAGGCATTTGTTGACTAAAAGAGTGGATGAAGCGTCCACGAGATTAAATTTATATTTCAAATAATGTTTACTAAATACTAGCTGTTGTTTAAAGATTTATAGAGTTTTATTGACCTTTGATATATAAAAATCTACACAATTTAGAGAGAGATCTGTAGAGGGGAACCACGTTGACTTGTTAAATTGCACTACTGTCAACGATTGCCAGGACATTTCAGATCGGCTTGCCCCTTGGCGTTGCGTAGAGATGTAGCTTCATTCTTCATTCTCTATCGCTTGTATTACAAGGAGTGCTCTGAAGAATTGTTCGGACTTATACAAGCCGCAGCTTACCGCCATCGTTTAACGCGCCAAATTTCCATCCCCATCATTTGGATAATTGGCACTCTACCACTGTACGCTTCTCCAGAAACTTTTTGCCTCGCACAACCAATATGTGAAACAATTTGTCGCTTACGGTATTTCTGGACCAATACAACCTTCAAACCATTTAGGTAAAGAGCATACCACCTTAAAGGCCGCCAATGCACTTGTGACTCTTTAGATGCAGGTGTCCATGGGCGGCGGTAATCACTTATCATCAGGTGGCCAGAGAAAAGTTAGTAAGTAAAGAATAGTTAGTTGTAGAATCGAGTTGCCAGAGTACTGTCAAGGCTTGTCGACCAGAGTTGTCAAGTGATTCGTGCTCGGGGTGTTTATATGCAGTTAACCTTTACTTAGGTGCTTTTGTTTGCCAAATTTGAAAAATAAGACAACATTTAAAACGATCGAATAACGTACATAAGTTCAAAGTGCTTACAATGATGTAATATGTCATCCGATTCATTGGTCCGACGTTCCACCTTAACTATGCGTATGAACTGACGCCGTCAGCGTGTTGGACGTCCAATCAAATTGTGCTTACGACTCGGCCACAAATCACATCAGCTCGGACTTCGGTCTTGCCCTGAAACGATCTAAATAAATCCTTCATGCGTATTCGTTCAATTAAGGGTGTTAGAAATCGAATATTCGAGGAATTAACACGATGTGTCCAATAATACGAACGAAAATAAAGTGCCCCACAGACTTTTTTAGGTAGAATCAAGATGGTTTTTGTAGCTATTATACTAAACCGTTCATTTTTTTTTTTAAGTACAGTCCGAATATATACTTTTGATTCTGATTGATGGTCTAGTGGTTAGTGATTCTGACTGCTGAGTCAGAGGTCGTGGGTTCGATTCCCACCCAGAACAAATAATTGTGTGATGAGCATGATCATTTGTTCTGTGTCTGGGTGTAATTTATCTATAGGTAATATGTTTGTATATATACGTATGTTTATCAGCAGTCTAGTGACTATAGTTTACAAAAATATTTCCTGCTTAAATTTTTGCTAATGATGCTGATTAAGTTGTAATCAAATCCTGTTTTAAATGTAGATAAGTTCTCATACAGCAGTATATATCTGAACAGCAGTTCAGATATCTATTCTAAATACAGTCAAATATTTTAGGCGTTGTGAAGGATAAAATTAGATAGCAAATGTAACCGTAATAGTGAACAAACATATGTTCAACCTAAAATTGGGTGAGAACACAATTTGCAGATTCTGTCAAGAGACAGAAGAGACTGCAATGCATATTTTATGCTCTTCTGGCCCACTAATACGGCACCGAAGTATTTACCTAGGCTTGCACATCATGCAACCTCAGGAAATACAAACAATCACTGCTGATAGGATCTGGAGGTTTCTCAAAGTCATAAGTCTGAGCAGAGTTTCACAAAATCTTCTTCTACATGTGCATACTTAGCACTTTTTACCATTTAATTATTTTCATAACTATTCAGACTGTGTCAAACTCGCAATTCACAATTATTAGACTTTTTTTTTAATAAATTTATCTTTCATCTGTCACCTTTAAAGGCTAACCATCAGTGTAAAAAATATTCTTTGAAAATATGCAAATTAGAAAAATGTAAGACATAAATATAGTCATTTACTAAGTAATAGATTCAGTATAAAAACGACTTGCACCAAATTTTTTCAGGTTACGAAATTACATTAATTTGTACTCGTGCTTGATGTAGATTGAATTAAAATGGAGTCTAGTACTGAAATCGAATACAAATGTTTGAAGTTTGTACTGTAATTGCATTTTGAAACCGACTTGGATGGATTAAACAAAGTTTAATGTAACTGTAATTGCTTGGCAGTGCAATGCATGCATTTAGTAACACGAATAATGTTGCTGTTTTCATAAGAACAAGGCGATAGGTAAATAGATTACATTTACTTTAAATTGTATATTGTCGAATCTTATTTTAGTTCAAGATTTTGTACTGTATTTACTTCTGAGTTTTATTTGTAACTAGCAGCGCCCCGCGGTTTCACCCGCTTAATCCCGATCCCGTGGGAATATCGAGATAAAAAGTCTGTGTTAATCCAGGATGTCAGCTTCCTGTATACCAAATTTTATCAAAATTGTTCCAGCAGTTTGCGCGTGAAGAAGTACACACACAAACTTTTGCCCTTATAACATTAGTGAGATATTTAGCAAAATTTATATTATTTTAAAATTAGGGTATTTTAAATGAATGGTAATTTTCGACACTTTTATTTTTTTCCTTGAAGATGAAGAGCATTCCTACGGATTACATAATAGCATGGCAATATTACAAACTTTGAATTACGTAAGTCTAGTATTACCGGCGATGTGGTCTGTCACTAGGGCCGCTGATTATATTATTTGCTAAAATCAAAACGCAGTTTGATAAATGACTGATATAATAAGTTTTATACATTTTGTAGGAGGGAATTACCTGGTCCCTATGGTAGTAGACCCTGCGGATGTATTACAGGCACCAGGGTCTTCTTACTTTATTAGTAAATGTAAAAATACATGATATAATAAGAATAACAATGTGTGTGTTGAGTGTGAGTGTGTTGGTGTGAAGTATGAATACTTGCGCATATGAGTACGTATGTGCGTGTGTGACATGTTTAGTAATTCTAGTATATTCATTTTTATTTTATAGTTACTGAAGTTTTTTCAAAATGTACTACAGCTTAAAACTTCGAAGCAAAACTTAAGCTCACCTAAATCAAAACTCTACACAATCAAAACAAAGACATAAGCATGCAAATGCTTGCCAGCAATAACAGGGCGTACGAAACGCCGAATAGCATGGTATGTATGTAATTGAATCCAAAAGGAAATTGCATTCCGCACGTAAAGTTCCGATCTGCAGTTATACGCTCCGTGTTTGCAAGTACTGGGACATTTTATATCAAAATTTTTTATCGGTTGGCTGAAATTTACTGACAGATAATGTTGAATATGGAAATTAAGGTGCTAGATGTATAGTTCAGAGAAAATAGCGGATATAGCATATAACCACTGTATTTAAATTTCGGATGTTAGATGAGTGCCAGTAGGTGCGGAAATTATGACATACATGAAAAAAGTATTTTTTTTAACTGTAATTATAAAAAAAAACCCACAAAGCAAAAAATATTTATGCATGAACTGTGTCGTGTGTCGTGTTTGCTGACACTTTCGATAGTTCATCGGACTACTAGACGCAGACAGAAGTTCTATCCTTTTATTGTCGACACATCAAAAAGTCGAACTAAACGCGTTGACAGCTCCTTTTTGGTTTGAATCGCCGCAATGTATGATGAACTGCTTGCGTTTATTTGTCCGGACAAATATAGCCCGTGAACGTTCAAGAGTTGAGTAAACAGAGTTCTTTTGGACAAGCGTGTACTATCTTCGTTTTAATCGTCACTTTCCATCAGGTGAGATGGAAGACAAACGACAAATACATTCATAACTAAAAAAAATATATATCTAATGAGGATGCAGTGACGCAATTTTCAGGACACATTATTTCTTTGCCTAATTCTTTGTTTAATAGATAAACACTCTGCTCATGCACATATAAAATTTGTAATTTCGATAAATGTACGTTATAGTAGTCGAACTAATGAATTCCTCAAGGATCTTAAAATTAGGTTTATACTTCTTGAGCCAAATAATACAGGATACAAGATACAAGGGAGTTATAGTCAAATTACAAAATTTACGCTAACCTAATAACACTACTTTGAAAATAAATATATACCCAACCCTAGAGAGACATGTAAGAAAATTTACTCTCAACGACGACATCTAGAGTAACGAACATTAATTTCCCGTGAATTGTAGTGTAGCGTATTCAACCCCGACTGGGTATTGTTGCTTACAATTTTATTCCAGTGCGTATAACAGCTATAGAGGGAATCATTCCCTATCCTTATTTTGGTAACAAATAAGGAAAATAGTTGTTACAGGTACATGTTATTGTGAACAATAATTTTATATAATGTAACGTTTGTTTGTTTTTGTCTTGTGATATGAGCGTATACGACATCGTAAGTGGGTGTACTTAAACATGTGTAGCATATGCAAATAATAATGCATTTTGTTGTTTTATTAAGTAGAGGACGATATTAGATCGTGAATTTCCGATGGTTTGAAACTCAAAAAACTTATAAAAATATTTAAATATAGTGATAATTTTGTCGGTGTTCTTGCAATTTTATATCAACTTTAATTGATGATATACATATTTTAATTATAATTTATAACTAATCAGTCGTAATTTAAGAAATTACAAAATCTAAAACATACTACAATAGTTTAAAATACACGGATTTGCATTGGATAGTATGAACAGTTGACCTTTATTATTTAATAAATAAATCCAAGGGACTGAATACGTTAAAAATGTCATTATTACCGAATCCATCATCAATACATGATTCTCAAATGTAATGTGTAATCTTGGAATTGTTTAAATACGACCTAATTGCATATACTAACTGTTGCTATTATTGCGGAAGCCTAGTGAATCATTTAAATAAGTTGTGTCTTCAAATTGGTGTATTCATATAATCACGAATCCTGGCTCGTAGCACTATTGAAGAGTTCTACTGTGTCCGTTCCAGTTCAGTCTCATGCCCCAGTTATAAAAAACAAACCAAATCATTTGAAATGTTTGCCGTCTTTATTATAGCTCGATGACGTGGATCAATCCTACACATGGAACAGATGCAGAAAAACAGCACTCGACGTGGTAGGGATTCTACATTGATCTTTGTGCATTAAATAGTAAGCTTTTACCGAGTTTTTTTAATACAATACTGTTGGTGAATGGTTGACACAGAACTAATACCAGTAAAAACTTCTAGCAAGTTTCATCTGAACTTACTTGATGTGGAGTAAGTCAGATTAACAGAAGCGGTCCTTACAACGCAACCGTGACGTCACGTATTGGCTTCGTTGATCAAAGACGTTATGTTGCAGACTCATGTCTGCAAGAATAGGCTGTGACTTTAGTTGGTGACTGGAGATTGAGTTGAACAAAAAGGTGTTTCTTAAGCTTTATTAAGCAATTAGTAGATTTGTTAGTTTTAAATTTTAAAAAGTTTAAAATTTTTCTACATCACCCCAAGGTTGACTGGTAAAGAATACCCTGGACATTAAGTCCGCCTTTGTACAGAATGTGCATGAAGTTTTAATTAAATAAATAAATAAAATGTAAGATAAATACTCTCGTTCATTAACTTATGCAACTTATGGCAAAAGGTAAACATTTTAAGGTTCATCCATCGCACAAGACTATGCGGTATATGCTGAAGACTAGTCACAAAACTGTCAAATTGTTTTAATTAAATACATAATTTAATGACTTTTGCTAGAGTCCACCTTTGTTTATAATGTGTATGAATAAATAAATAAAATTAGGAGTCCTCTATTTGTTGGTATTGAGTAAGATGCATATTATTTTTGGTGTGCTAGAATTATTTCTTTTATTATTTTCATGTGGTAGATATACTGTGCAGTTTTTTTGTAATTTGTAGTAAAACATATATAAATATGTCCTGAGTGGCTTCGAGAAAAAGATGGTATGGCTGTGCCTTTGTTTTTTTTGGTCGAACAACAGTTTGGTGACAATAAAGTAAATCATTCAGATATAAACCCCCAAATTTAAATTTAAAATACCCCCGACTTAAAAATCCGTTTAAGGTGCTCACGATATTCGAACGGCTGAAGAGATATTATTAAATTATACTTAAGAACACTCTTGACCAAGTCGCCTTTCAAACAAAAATAAAACTAAATCTAAATCCATCCTTTTAGTCCAAAACCCTATAAAATACCAAAAATTTTGTTAGACCTTGTCAAACGACGTTCCGTATTCTGAAACCATAGCAGCAAACCTATTTTATTCTGACACAGCTTACATTGATTCAGTTATTCAATCTAGTCCATAGCAGCTTTATTGATTCCGTTGAAGGTCCTGAATGTTAAATAGAATATTAATAAAATGTCAATAAAATAGAATCGACAAACTATTATCAAATGTAATTTCAGCAAACAACACTGTCAATTTAAGTTAACTTTAATAATCTCAAAATCATAGTTAGTGCCATAACCTCATAACCTCTTTGAGATCTGAAATCTCTTAACCAAAATAAGAGAATTTTATAAATAGTTTAGTAAGATCTATAAAACAATTGGTGTAACTTTGGATTATTGTAAATATAATTTAATTTTTGGGTGTTATGCCTTTTCTTTTTATCGTGTGGAAACCCCCTCGGGTCATCACCCCACTGGGGCTGCCAGTGAAGTGGTATGTCGGAATGGAACCGACTAAAACCACACGGTGTTCCGTCATAAATAAGTCTATTGCAAGGGACTCGGGTATACCCTAGGAAGGAAGTCCCCGAGAACCCCAGTAGACCTTGGCCGCCTCTTAAACAAAAGGCAGCCACGCCCTTGCGAGCGGGGGGCCTTGCCCCCCTTCCAGTCTAGAGAGGCGCGAGCCGAACACGGCGCGTCACCGTCTCAGGTCTGCTTCTGCTAGAGTAACGGTCAGCCTCATCCGTTACCCCCAGGCCAGCGCTCATGGAGGCCGGAGATCATTCTGCGACGGGAGAGTACTAGCCCTCTCCCGTTTTGAGAGGTTACCGACGTGAGTTTAGGTATGTATAATTAATTAAGTAGTTCTTTAAATTGATCGATTTTTATAGATTAAAATACGAAAATAACTTGTTATTTTTTTAAATTTGAATTATCTGTTCATGTTTATTTTTTGAAAATTGCTCGCTTTGCTAGTTTTCCCCTTTCGTCGCAAACAAAATAGTCACTCACTAGTAGCTGCTACTTTGGTTCAGCGGATTGCCATTAAATAGGGTAATAGTATCAGGTAATAGCATTAGGTATTTTTTTTTTTTGGTAAAGATTTAACTTTTGACGCACACTTACTAGAAAAACGTCGGCATTTTTTTACTTAAAGTATTGTGGAAAAATAAAAATCTTATTTACAGAAATATAACTGCTGTTTAAAAAAGTTAAATGGGTTCCTTATTCATCCAAGCTCATAAATAAAAACATATATATCGTATAGCTCCAAAAAGACTATTTATTGCTCTCTATGTGATTGACTGTAACAAAATTAGTACGAAACTATGTTGTTAGTATGTATATATCCCTATTTTCCTTGGTCATGCCATAACTTGAGAACGACTTAACACTTTGCAAAAGGTTCTTACGGAACAAAAAATTAAGAACATTAAGTCGAAAATTGCTTCCCGTGGGATAATTTGAATTTGAAATGAACGTGGCTACGAGTATTCTTGTTAACCGCTCCAGCTAAGTTAAATGCTTGTGTTAGGAGGTGGGTTCACTTTGGTAGTGCACTATTTGCGGTTCAAATCCTCAGCCACTTGATTGCAAGTCCGACGCCTTAGCCATTACCCTACAGTAAGCTTCGTAGCTTCGTGCTTCATAGGAACGTTCAAGATTAGAGTGAATAGGTTTCTCTTGGATAGTTG
Organism: Callimorpha dominula; assembly: GCA_949752705.1. Lineage (NCBI taxonomy): Eukaryota > Metazoa > Arthropoda > Insecta > Lepidoptera > Erebidae > Callimorpha > Callimorpha dominula. The sequence continues at coordinate 21,101,849 of OX456995.1, read as the reverse complement.
TGTACCATATTCGTCTTCGTCATCACTTCCCATCGGGTGAGTGTGAAGACAAACGCCTACTCCACTACCCAATAAAAAAAAACAGATATGTCATTTTAATAACTTAGAAAAAAATCTTCTTAAGAATCGACCATCCAAAGCTCTTCTGTATATGCACACGATCTCTTGATAAATTGCAAACGACATCTTAAGGAAAAGGAAACTGACCGGATTCCTGTCTTGTCACTTAATCATATAATTGTTTCCTTATAGCTTATTTTATTAGAAAACAATATATTATTATCTTTTTTCCCAAACACAACTTTTATTGGGATGAGGACAATAATAACAGATTTAAAGTACCTAGGTACTTGAATAGATTATGCGATGCCCAATAATTAATAATTTCGACAGAGTACCTGTACTTCATTGTAACCATGATTAATAAATGTAATACAAATAAGTGCATATTTATCGATCACAAGAAAAACCTAGAGGTCAAGGTTAAATGTTCACCGCTTTTAATCACAATTTACAGAACAACATAATTATGTAGGTACAAGCAAGGGTATAGGTAATATTTTTACGCCAGCGTACACGATACTCAATAAGTAAGGTTATATTCTAAAGTGGTTTCCTTTTTATGTGCGCTCGTATGTAACTTATATGTGTCATTCAATGATTACATTCTAGCTTTAACATGTTATCTTTTTTTTTAACATGCAGTTGCGCACGATGCGAAGGCTTTAATACCAAAAATTCATTAACATGTCATTCTAAATTTAAATTTATTTTTGAATGACAGTTTAGTGGCTAGGCTAGATTAGACAGCAGGCTAATGTAAAAAAGATGATCATAAGGCTATTTACATAACGCTATTTATATTAATGCTATTAGACAAGATCACACACAGAAGTTTTTACAAAAGTTATTGACTTTACACAATGTTAATTTATTTGATAACTGAGAATTGTCAAATTGACTCGAAAAGAAAACTGAAATAGAATCATAAAGAGTAAATACATATATAACCAGAGTGTACGACGTATTCTAAGCAGCAAACACATGTAAGGGCACTAAACAACCAAATCGCTATCCGCTGCGCTTATTCAAAGCACGTGCCCATACTGTCAGGAGCCACGTGCAAATAACGACGACAGTTCTGCGGGCCTGTACATAATCATTAATTTAATAGGACCCCAAGGGCTGGATAGTTCGGTCACTTGGGATCGTGACCGGCTTAACTTGTTATTTGGTTGGTTATTGAATAGTTGTTGGTCTTTGGTTGACAGTTTATAGTGACTGCTTTAAATTCTAAGGAATGGAAGCAAATGTCAAGTTTGTAATGGAATTATAGTTTTATTATTATACTGTTTGTTGTCTTTACACTTTCAAGTAAATGAGTTGAATGTATGAACCTCACGTACAGTCTGAAATTCTCATTTTAACCTTTCAATTACTCTTCTCATTTCACGGTAATTTCATGACGTGCTTGGTCCTTGGGCACAGATAGGGTTGGCCAGGCTGTAGGTATTAACAATGTTATAAGCACTTCTAAGGTAAGAAGGTAGAAAAGTCTACTAATACCTAATTGAAAAGTTCCCACAGATTTATAGCATATTTCGGCTTGAATAAAATTAGAAAACCGGTAAATGATTTTCCAGTTTCCCTTAATATTAAATCTAGAATTTTATTCTACTAAATTAAAGAATTTTATTCTTAATAGCCGTTCTAAATAAGAAGACCTTTGTGTTTGTTTCTTCTTCTGTTGGAAGACGACTCAAACTAGCCGACAATAAAAATTATAATACTGTTTATAGATCCGTGTAGTATCTCTACCTTTTTTAACACCACCGGGACTTACGGGGGGTCGATCGAATCGAACCGACTAAAACCACACAATGTGCCATACTGTGCCTAATATAAGTCTAATATTTGTACCTGTTTAATACTGTAGAAAATGTATTATCAGGATTCAAATAAAATGCAGATTCCGTGACGAGATTGAAAAATGTAATGATTGACTAAATGACGATGAATTTAAAATCCAATAAAATAAGTCTTTAGGTGTAGTAGATGCATTTTACAAAACAGCGCCTACTCAATTAGTGTTATAGCAATATAAATTAATTTATGGTCTTATGTTGATGTTATGATACAGCCTAAACAATTACGGATTACCTTCTGGTTGTCATTATTTACAACAATAATGACAGTCAGTGCCGCATACCGCTAGTCTGTAAGATTTCTACATACCGACAACGGTTTTAGAGTCCACATATCAGGCTGTTGGAAACCGGAGAGTTTTGGTTTAGAAACTTAATGGCTTTGTGCACGTACTTCAACAATCCTAATATTTTTTTAAATTTTAGTTAGTAAGCAAAATAAAATTATTGCTTGGCAATAGCTAGTACAAGTTACAGATATTCAAACGTGGTCTTCTAGAGCTATTGCTTACAACCACCAATATTGATTATAGCAGCAATATCCTGCCTTTCATTGCATTACCTTCTACACTACCTTTCCATTTCAATGTTAGTAATTCCAATTTCCCCATCTTAGATTTCTAAAGTGTCCTGAGTCGCAATAAATTATATTGTCACAACGTGGGTGTTCAATACACCTCTGCCTACACCTTTAGAGATACAGGCGTGAGTGTATGAATGTATATATTCTCAATCTTTAGGTAAAAAAAATTATGTTTTGACATTATTTTCTCCTAATCTTTTTGGGCGACATCTAGTGAGATGTCGCAATAAAACACTGTAAATGGACATACATTCCTTACACTATAATCCACATCTCAGTGACCGTCACATAAAACAGACGACGCCGACGCTTTAGAACATTCTTGAACTTCAGGATCTCTATTTTGTACTAAGTAAAACAAATGGTTATGATTATAGGAATTTTGGACAAACTTATCATATCGCACACGTAGATCTAAACAGGTGTTAACTCAAAACTTTTTTCAGAAAAGGTGAAAAACTAATTAATGTTCTGTATAGATTTATGCTTGTTATATGCAGCCAGAAGAAATATATTGTAGGAATCTTGTGTTTTAATCATGTTTTGGGGCTGAAAATTGGATTTTTGTAGTTATTTCCCTATTGCTTAACAATGCATGTGTATTTGTTTTATTATTTTGAGTTGAGCCTGTGTTGGTGAATTAGCTTGGTTAATCTAGCGTCGGGTGTTGATGATATTTTTTAACCTGTTTTATTGGTTGGTAGATATTCAGATAAGGAATTCGATGATGTGCATAACTCAATTGAAATTTTTTGTTAGCTCCCTTTAGATCTGGGTGTGCGATAATATATTCTTATAGAAATGTCAAATAATAAAACTTTATGGGCGAATCCTGCCATAGGTGATATTTAAAGTAGTATCTAAGGTAAATGCGTAATACGTCGACCTACGTGATGCGGTGGTAGGAAATTCGAAAGCCACATTGGGTTCGATTCCTGCGAAGTTCAAATATCATATTTCCATGCATGTCTATTGGTATTGATGTTTTTATCTTAAATCTAATGTATCTATTTATCTAAAAAGGTTTATCTGTGTTCTAGAAACCACAGTAGAAGCAATGCCTTGTTTGGGTCTAGATAGGGTTGTTTAACTTGCTGTTTTGACTGGCCTGTTGGTCTAGTGGTTAGTGATCCTGACTGCTGAGCTAGAGGTCGTGGGTTCGATTCCCACCCAATATAAATAATTGTGTGATGAGTATGATCATTTGTTCTGTGACTGGGTGTAATTTATTTATAATAATATTGTATTTAGTAATATATAAGTATGTTTATCAGCAGTCTGGTTACCATAGTACAGGCTTGGCCTAGTTTGGGATCAGAAGGCCGTGTGTGAGATGTGTCAAGTTATTAATATTATTATTTAGTAATAACCTAGCAGACTTTTATTATTATTACTTACCAGATAAGCTAAAGTGGGACCTTTTTTAATCTGACAACGTAATGCAAGATAGGAATTGGAGAGGTTCCAATACCACTTACACTAGCGATGTATGTAAATTTCTTCTATTATTTAGCTAAATACGCAAACGCTACAAATGGAAAAATATACAATTGAAAAAAATCTTATGACAAGCCTTCTAAAATAATTTCAATTTTTTTTTTGTAGTCTATTCAATCAATGTTGTACAAAAACGAATTACGGGTCGTACAGCTGCCATATTGGATTTTTTTTATTATATACTGTGTCCCTCGAGATGATGTATGGATTTTAACGTTATCGCATATATCCAAACGTTCAGGCATTTAGAAGTTATGGTAAAATAAAGAAACTCGCATATATATATGAACACAGAAAACATAACATTCCTTTTTTGGGCAGTCGTGTTAGTAACAGTAAGGTTTTGACTGGCCTGTTGGCCTAGTGGTGACCCTGACTGCTATGCCATAGGTCGTGGGTTCGATTTCCACCCGAGTCTGGGTGTTCTTTGTATCCGTTGTTGTATGTTTGTACAGTCCACTGTCCACAGACACAGGAGTAATTCCTAATGCGGGAGTTGTCTCTTTCTAAAAAAAAAATTTTTAGACGAACAATATGAAAAGGACCAGTACAATGGTGAACGAAACAAACGGCTTGAGCCACTTCAACATAATGTAACAATATATTTATTATATTCTAAAAATATTTATAAAGTACACACTTATTGTATCTAATTTGTACCTACTGATGATATTTACCGGAAGAGTTTTAAGTATGAATGGGCTTATTATGTGGCTCGCTTACTGAAGAATGTGAAATACAATCTTATGAAACAAATGATAAGAGTGGAGGAGTAAGTTTCTAATTATATTAACGTATAAATATATTAACACTAACATATCATATAACTGTCCTATCGTTTAAAGCAACATGTTTTTAAACAAAACCAAACCATTTTACAACAACATTTAGGTATAAATGTTTTCCACGTGTGTTCGTACACAGGATGTTTGATATATGCATAGTATGTTATCCTATATCTACACCAATTTGCCTTGTATTCACCTATTCACAATTCAGCGCATATACAATATGTGTGAGCTGTCCGTGACTGTACTATGTTGCTTCCCGTTTTGTACTCAATATATTTGACTTACATGCAAATGTGAACTGTAATTCGTTGTAATATGGTAGATTTTGAACTATGAATAAAACGCTTCGGATACGCAGTTCTTTGAAAGAAAATAATATGGAAATTAGTTTTTATTGTTTTTTATAAATGTCATTTCCATGATTTGAATTAATGGAGAACTCGGCTCTTTGTTTTGCTAGTACGGTGGATTGTTTGTGTGCTTGAAGATAAGAAATTCTCTACTTATATATTGGGGGTCATACCCAAGCCATACATAAGATAATAAATAAGCTTGTGCGGTTTAAATATCAAACCACTGTAAACAGTGTTTCCGTGAAAAGAAAATGTATACAACATTTTCAAACTTATTTCTAGTTTTGACATACGTGATTTTTTTTTTTTTACAGGCAGCTGAGCAGTTAGCTAAAATGGTATAATCTTTAGTCTTTAATGCTTTGAAATAATTCTTTAATTATTTTTGTGTTCTGTTTGGATGACGTAAAGTCAACCAGTACTTATAAACAATAGAGGCTGCCTGAATAGCTTATTATTATACCAGATATTAATATGTCGAACCTAAAGAACTACATACAATACTTCTTGCAAAGTGCTCTGTACGTGCTGGTGAGCGTAAATAGTGTCACTAGACGTAAAAGGAGCAATGCAAGGAACTCTTGTTCCGAGTCCTTACTAATACTATAAATATGAAAGTGTGTTTGTTAGGCTTTCAGCCTATTCAACCGATTATCATGAATTTTTTCATACACGTGTTCAGGGCAACATAAAAAAAAGTTAATTCTTTATCATTTCAAAATTGACATAGCAGCAAAGAAAAAATTACCAAATGCTCAATTTAGGACATAATTAGTCTGCATTACTATCTAGTAATATTTTAAAACCATTGCATTCGTTGCAAATTGCAGTGTCAAAGTGATACTTCTCCATTATAACAAGTACCAGTAGTCACCTACCATAGTAATTAATAGCTGCCTCTTGGTTATCCGTCTAGTTTGTACCGTCCTACTAGTGTTCGCAGTAATGCGTCACGTGGTTAGTCCCGAGACAAACCGCCTTCACTAATCAAACTGTCGACCTCACACGTCATGCGTACATCCACAATGGCGCAGCAAGAAACCTTCATTTAGATGAGTGGTTACGTAAATGTCTACGATGTCCCAGTTGATTTGCTGAAGTAAGACGACAGTTGCTGTGTTTGAATTTGATTAGAGGTGTAAGTCGATCTAAATATATAAAAAATATTCTAATTAAAGTGTGTCTTAGGTCATATGAAACCTTTTATATTCTAAGGTGGCCACTCTGTGGTAAATATTGAAACAACAACTAAACAATACAAACAAACATCGGTTTACAAACAAAGTATAAAAATATATTGAACTCTTTTTTTCTTTATTCATATGTTTTCCTTATTCAGTAAGCCGCTTCTACATAATTGAATGATCATTGTGATGCATGTATGTCATTATATAACTCCCATGGCTATGTTCCGCAAGTTACAATAATATTTAATAATAATAATTTAAATATGAACCATTCAAATAATAGTCTTTGTGCACACTCACATATGCGTACATTACACTTAAATCAATTTTTTTCACAATCGCCATAAAAACCAATTTGTCTGATAATGGCCCCAATTCTGTTACTTCACTCGCTAAATTAAAATTCACTAAATTTTCTTCATATAAGAAGTAAACCTTGTACACTTAGAAACAAGTTCTTATTTCAAATTGAAACAAGTAGGTAACATATGACGCTATCGAAATAAGCAATTTATTTGTCGACTAAAGTCTGATACGCTTAAATAAACTTTAATACCACGTAGCGAGAGCCGCTATCCGTTGAATGCCATCTCTTTTGCTCTGTGTTTTTAGTAAACGTCTTCGTAGGTGTAGGTTAAAAACACGTCATCCTTGTTCGTTTGAACAAGTTTTTATACGGCAATTATACAGCGTTTGAATAAATGAAGACTCTCGCTGCGTGGAAATAAAGTTGAGTATACGTTGACAGGTTTTATTGAAATTTAGAGGCGATGAGAAATAGATGCTAGTAACAAATAGACCTTATTACGAAGAACACTAGGTTGATTTCAAATGAAGAAATTAAGTCAGGTTTTAGTTTAGTCGAGTGTACAATAGAATCGGCACCAATAACTAAGTTGCATTAGGTAGTTTATTAGTTGTTTAATAACATTTTTGTCAATGGAAATTGAGTTTAAAGTATATTTCATTTAATCTCAATTTCAACTTTCAAAATTAGTGCTTTTTTGTATGTAGATTAATTTTGTTAATTGATTGAGCTTATGCGTTGGAAATGAATTTTAAAATATTATCACTATACTAGATATTTTAATGTTGAAACTTATAAAAAAGGGAATGATAAAATTTTGTAATTTTTTCAAATGTACAATATTTGTTTTGACCTCTAACTTATCTTATTTAAAACATATTCACTATCACAAAATATAAAAAAAAAAATGTTAGTTAACCTTATTAAAATATACTTAAAATTATTCAATTTTGAAATAAAAAGGTATTGTAAAACATTATTAAAAGTGTTAGGTATAAATTTAAATAAAGTTATAAAAATAAATATTTTTGAAGACCCATTTTAATGTAAGTCAGTTGATACCTATATAAGGATTATATAGCGTTCGAGTTGGCTATTAAAAATTTTATCTATCACTACCCATTACGAAATTAAAAGCCTTATAACACCAAAGGGTTGTCAAATGAAAAAATCGTTGACTGACGCTCTAAGCCCTTGATCCCCGTTATATTCTCAGTCAAACGGCATTTTGACACCGACCCGCGTCACTCGCGACAGCCGAAAACGTCTTCATTGTGCTTTGAAGTATAATTGAAATCTCAACGAGTTTTATTTAATATCGGTATAAATTCCTAGATGTATATTGTAAACACTATTTTTTACATTTTTTATTCTGTATAAAATCAAGATGAAGCATTTTGATTACAGACTAACTACCACTCTCCCGCCTTGTCAACCCAGCAAGTTTAAAAGCAGCAAATGCTTTAAACAAATTAATTATTTATATATATTAATATAATTCGTGGAAGAGCCATGCTTCGGCACATATAGGCCGGCTCGAACGGAGTGATACCACGGCGTCACAGAAAACTGGCAGTGAAGTAATGTTTGCATTGGTTTTCGCCGAGTAAGTGAGGTTACCACAGAGTATCAAGGGTTGTCAAAAAAAACGAGAGGGCAACATACGCATATAAAATTATACATATAGAAATACACAATAATGATAATGTTCATTTCAAGAACTATTTGATTAGACCTCCGTTAACCTTAGGTCTTGACATGACATGGGATCGTTTGCCACGTCTCATGTCGGTCTCAGTAGTGCTGTTATCATTTATTAGTATTAGTTTAGACATTATTAATTGCGTCTAATATAATGTTGTGTCTGACAGATCTTTGAAGCGTACATAGATGGATGAACAGTAATGACCCGAGGTTGAATGTACATCAATAAGTTTATACATACGTAACATCCATGCACAAGCGAATTTACATCATATATGTATTTTCCTAATTTTCATTGGGGTCCGCGCAATGTGTAACATTGTGAAGGGTTAGGCTGGTTTCTTTTATGGCCGGCTTGACGCCAACCGTCGTTGGGAATATAGTCGTTTTAAGACAGGTAGAAAGAAGGTAAATTAGTATAAGGAAACACGTGTAAGGAGAGGAACCTAGGGTAAAGTTGACAACCACAAGTTTTAGAGTTACGCGAAAGTTTAAAGTTAGTACCATAAGTCTCGGATGGGGAACGGGACTGAGATTGCAGTAGCTCGCAGAGGCCGGGGTGATGTACTCGAATGTTCTGTATTTCCTGTGACTGGAGAGGCTATTAGAATAGGAATACCAGCTGGTCAAGTATCAAGTATATGTGTATCTATATAAATATTCTCCGATGTTCTTCTAATAGTTAGTTAGAACAATCCTAGAGCAGGAAGTCCCTGTGTAGTTCCCAAAACAGAGGAATTGATTCATCTAATGTAGTAGGCTATCTGTAAAATCTCACGAAAAATACAATACATATGGTAGATGACTCTCTCACAGTATATTTTTAGTAAATGTCAAAATCGTAGGTTCGGTTTATTTTTGTATGTCATATTGAACCAGACGTCTCGACTTACTTTTTTTTATTTTTTTTTATTACTCGCTTCTAAAAAAGTAGATGAACATTTTAATGATATTTTGAGATAGTGTATTGCCTGATTTAGGCAAAATAATTTATTTTGAGCATAGAAATCTAGCCAATTCCTGCTTTTGTAGTTTTGTCATTTTATTATTGACCAAATTTGATTAAGCTTCATCTGTGAATGCAATCGTTTCCAGTTGAAGGCAATAAAGTAATCTACGAGTATCTGCAACTAGTTCCCCACAGCCATCACTTTACTTAATTAATATCGCTGAAGGATGCAAGCGCTAACCTCAGGACCAAATACTTGTGCCAAAGACTGTACTGTACTTCGCTAAGGCATGCGTCACCAGTCTTATTTGTGTTCAAGTATGTTTCAAAGTAGAACCTTTAATTATTTTTTTTTAATTGATATGTTTAAAAATAACATGAAAACAAGCTCATCCTTTCCATCTGTTACAAGTGCAACAAGATAATCTCACTTATGCATTGACAATTCTGACAATTCTATGGTTTTGTTCTGTTGATTTACGTTAATTGACTGAAAAGCACATCGGTTCCAATTAGAAGTGAAATTTGCCATGCCCTACGTTCTTATAAAAAAGGTTTGTATGGTTTTATAAGTAGCTTTCGTTATCGCTAATAGTTGGTTCGTTAGGTCATGGTTGTGTTAATTTTTTATAGTCAGCAGTCAGATATATGGATGTATTTCCAATTAACCTTTCCTCCCAGTTTCACCTGCGTTTTATGGTCACTACTACGCTGTAAGCATCGTAGCGTGATGTTACGTAGCCTATAACCTTCCTCAATGAATACTCTATCCAAGATTTTAGAGATTACCGATTAAATAAAACAAATAAAAAACTCTTCAGCTTTATTATATTATTATAGACATGCAAAGTAGGTACAGATTTGTATGTAAAATAAGATAAATCTAATTTAATGTAGGTGAAGAAGCAGACATATCTATCTAATTATCACTGAAACATAAATACGTGTCTCCTTGAACATTTTCTTGGAATTCTTTGTTTTCAAAAGACAAGAAACTCAACATTAACTTCATATTATTATGATTTCGAAATTTTTTATCCCATCCGGCCAAAAAACTTTAGCACTGTTAAATAAAGTTGATTATTCAACGAGAAATTAATAACGTAATCTTTAAATTTAATAAAAACTTGACTTATCCGGTCGAATGCCAGTGCCCAAAAACTTTGCTTGTTAAGGCCTTCATTAGCAAACCTTCGAGGGTTTTGGATAGGTCCTTCGGTTATCGACTTAATTACAAGAATCTTGTTACTTTATCTTGTCACATTTGCTTTTGAATCTTGTTGAGCATAAGTTAGTATTAATGCTTATTGAGCGCTAGAGGGCCGGTTTATCTGTGTGGGTATTGAGTTCCTGAAGTTCCTTACGCAAATCTTACAAGTTAGTGACACTGTCAGCTTATGTTGAGTTTTATCGGAATATAAGTAATATGATTGATGAGATTGAATGTCATTTTACATGATTTGTCGTTGACTAAAGATTGTCTTATAGGTAAGGCAATTTTGATACTTGGCTAGAAAATCTTCTCAGGATCTTCTATTGTACACCCTGAGAAGGGCCTAGATAATATGAGCTGAATGCCTCTTTCAGATTAATAAAGGTTATAGCTGAGAAACGGCACCTGTTTACCAATTTGTATTCTTTGGTTAAATATATATGATTTGAGACAGAAGGCTCCTTTCTAAGTGGTAACCAAGTAGGTTAGCACATTACAAGGTTAAGTAATACTAGCCAGGTCAGTCTTCGGATGGCTGACCATTCTTAACACATTAAGAGGGATTTGAGACAGAAATCTGATAAGACTTAATAGTAATCCTCACGGGAGATGGATAAAAATTCTGTACAGGCGAGGAAGAAAATGTGTGTGAAAAATATTGAGTATTTATTTGCGGATGACTGTGTAGTTTCATTGGAAACAGTAGATATGGCCTCTAGCAGACCTCGCCCCAACAACCCGTAATCATGACTTGCAGCTGGTATGAACGGTAACTCATCGAGGCTGTAAGGGAGAGAACCTCTGTAAATAAAAATCCTCCGTGAGGTTCCTCCTCACCCCTGGAGATCAAGATAGCTTTTTTCGTAACGCGCTTTATTTATACTTATATATAATTCTAAGTCTACCAAGTTAGATCTTAAAAGATTGAGATGTTTTTTCTTGTATTTTTTGTGAGTATTGAATGACTAGGGGTCGAAGTGGTTGCCATGGCCGAAATCGGTCAGAACAATCATCATCATCATGTAAGGTTTGTACTTTACGGTATTATAATTTTATTGACTATTTCTTAATAACTTAGTAAGTAGAGTCGGCGTTTCATAGTTCAATATTTTCTGTTAACAAAGCATGATTTTACATTTTTAGAAAATTTGTAGTTTTGACCGCTTATAATAGCAGGGTCAATCATCAACAAATCAGAGTTTGCTCAGTGTATAATCAAATGCAAATTTAAATCATTTATTTTAAAATAACATTAATGTTTATTGGACACGGCGAGAAAAAAAGAAATTAGGCCCGTTTCGATGATACTGAGCTTATGCAAAAAGAAACTCATTTACTAATCTTTATAAATGTTACATTCATTATATTATTGTTAAAAGAATATAACAATATTTATGAATATTTCACATACCACTATCTAGACTCCGACATAGTGAGAACCATTTTATGGTATATGTTATGCAGTAATGAGCGCATCTGCACAATTTAAGAGTTTCATTATTTAGTCACGGATACAATCATCAGATATAAAGCTCCGTCTTTTTTTTATGGTATAGGGGATAAACAAGCAGACGGGTCACCTGATGGTAAATGACTACCGCCGCCCATGGGCACCTGCAACTTAAGAATCACAAGTGCGTTCTTTAAGGTGGGAGCAGGAGAAGGAGGGGGAGAAGGGAGGGGTAGGGGATGGTTAGGGCCCCACTCACTCGGAAAAGCAATGCAAAATTGCTTAGTGCCGGTTTTCTGTGAGCCTTGATACTTTCTGAAAATATCAAGAAACATTGATTTGAACAGAGAACGAGATTATCACTTCTTCTTTCTTACATTTACTGCAACTTCTTCCTAAGAACTTTCTCTTTTTATGAGTAGTTACAAAAATTTTAATCCTAATTATTATTAGGATTTAAATTTTTGTAACTACTCATTAATTATTTATTTGCCATTTAATAAAATTAATGTAGGGGCCTTATTAAATAAAATACGTCGTATGGAGAAGTACTCATGTATATAATTATATGCAGATAAGTTAATTAAAATGCTATATATATTCATACAAAAATATAATACAACAAAGGCTACACATAAATATATACATATCTATGCTACATAGATTTAACAACGGATTGGTGAAATGGTAAATTTTATGGTTTAGACGGATTTTATTGTTAGTGCTCGGTCTTAGACGATATGAGGCAGGATAAGGGTGTACTTTGTCGTAAAAGTAAGTGTATCAAATGTAGGATGCAAAATGTTTATTTAGGATAGACAAAAAATCTTATTGCAAAAGACTTTGGTATGTAATGTAAAAGTAATGTTGGATTAGAGTAATGAGGATTCTACTTGCTTAATTATTAAGGTTAGTAAAGATGTAATTATTTATAATAAATTAATATTACTACCCCCACAAGTCGTAGTATTTTTAACCAAAATTACAAAGAAAAATTGTTTTTTATATGATTCAAATAGTTTCTGGTGTAAAACTGTATGTTTCTTCAGGGGTGTTAATGATTGCCAGTGTACGATTAGTCGTTAAGGCCTAAAGATTTGGTCGCTGTTCTGAATTCAAAATTTATTAAAGTTTATAACCTATCCTGTATTCCGAAATTCCTAGCTGGCTTATACATAGAGATAAATCTGGGGAATTGGATGCGTCTATCTCAGTGGTGTTTAGCTCTACGTAGTTAGACCGCATCCGCGTTTATGACTCAAAAATCCTTCCATTTGCAGATTTGCTTGCTTCTAATCTACATTAAAGCTTGTGAGTTTTAAGAGGGTTTTAGCGTTTCTTGAATTTGCATATACGTTAGAGAATAATATAAACAGGACCAACATCATTGACATAATCAAAAAATAAGTAAGTAGGTACACAGTATTTTTTTACCGCAAAAAGTGTTGACATCTAATTGTTACCTAATTAGTTAATTAAACAACATATTATAGTGACCGTAATAATATCAGATATCTTTATTTCTTAAATAAATGGAATGAATTGGCAATCACACACAGCAATGGTATCTTCATACAACAAAATCTACCTACATAATATCTAGCGGTATGTTCGTATATGATTGTTGCAAAGCGATGGCCAAATCATTCCCTTTAATGAAAAAGTAATGACGTCTAATATTAATACGGTCACTATAAAATGTTGTTAAGTTAGTGTTAACTAATTAGGCAACAATTAGATCTCAAGATTTTTGCTAGACTATGTAGTCTCGCAAGGCAGTTTTTTTCCTTCATAACACTAATATTTAAGTATTCAATGTGACACTGAGCGTGTTGTTGTTAAAACGACGTTTATATTTAGTTTGACATTTTTAATTTGAAAATTCAAGAGGTAAGTTGAGAACCAATTTTAGTAGTTTCAAACTAAAATAGGTTCGGTCCTACGTTTTCAGAATACGAAATGTCGTTCGATAGAAAACTAAACCTTACTGATTTGTAGACTAATTTACAGAGTTTGTAAGAACAGAATTGACAATAATAGCAATATCAAGAATTCACAATCAAAAGTTATTTTAATGTTAATAGACTGGGCGTTAGTTTGAGAGTGTAAAACTTGGTACCTACATTTTTTATTGATCATTAAATTAAAGATCAACAAAGGTATGTTAAGTAGTTTAATAGAGGTATTGGTTGATTACATTTGAATGCATGCCATAGGATTTTCGACTTATTATGTCTAGAGTCAATACAAGGTTAGCGAATTCCCAGAGGGACCTCTGAGTACGCTGCAAACAATTTTCTCATAAAATTTAACACTGCGAGGGACCAAATTTCTCTTGTAATATAATTTTAAGTACTCATAATTTAACTGTGTTAAAAATGCTGCCGACCTTTTTAAGTGGTAGCAACATACTGAGTTTAGTCCTGTTTCATTTTACATACATCAAGAATTCTTCATTTTCAATTATATACATATACTTGTTGTCGCCACATGAAAATCTATTACCTATTTATTTTATTAAAAGAAGGGACAAACTATAATAAATGATAACACAGTTCACTGTTTAATAAAAATAAGTTGATAGACATTATTTTGACTGGTTCTACCGGTACGCAATACTATTGGTCGATTGATAAATATTAAAGAATAGTGGGATTATAAAAGGGTAGGAATAAGTGGAGAACTATTGACTTGAGTGCGGACAGAGGTACGAACAACTTGGCAGCTACTGTTAGTTAATGATTTTCATAGTTTATATCAGTGGTTGTGAGACTGTTTCTAACATACTAAGTTTCTAATTTTATAATGTTTGTCAACGTTACAGGATTATATTATTGAATAGTAATGACTTTAGTTTTAGCTGAACTTTAGCCATACGGTGAATCGTTATATCCCAATCATTTGTGAGTGACAAAATGTTTCTTTTGCCTCCAAGCACTTATTATCTATCCTCTCGCCTGCTACTCTCGTACTTCTAATATTATTAATGTTTTATATAATAAATAGGCTGTTGCTTTACGTTATTCACGGGTTCTACTATACGATCCTAAAATATCTCCACACCGTTCTATAACACTCTGTATATTATACCTACATATATAATCCTTCCCCTCTCCCCCCTCTCCTCCCCTCTAATCCCCCTCTTCCGTCTTCCCGCTCTTCCCCTGCTCCCACCTTAAAGGGCGGCAACGCACTTGTGACTCTTGAGTTCCAGGTGCCCATGGGCGGCGGTAGTCATTTACCATCAGGTAACCCGTGTGCTCGTTTGCCCCCTATAACATAAAAAAAATATATTTATGAAAGTTATGAGACCTTTAACTTATAAATGAATTCAATACACGTATTACATCAATTCAAGTATTTACTCAAACATAAACGTGAACTCGTTAGTGTCCCTCAGGGCAACGATTATTCCAGGAGCATTGTACCCTGATATAATTTAGTTAATTACTGAATACCTGTCCAAGTTACTGTATCGTGTGTAATTGACATTATATACGAGTTTAACGGTGTGTAGGTGTAAAGGTAAGTCTTGTATTTACTCGAGCAGATTGCGATAGCTTGAAGCGGTGTTACTATTAATAAAAATCGTTATTCTATTGAAATTGTTCCTAGATAGAAATTGTTAAAATAAAAACTAACTGTATTTATTGTGGTAAATTTGAGATTTCGTCACGGTCGTAGTAAGAGGATATAGCTCTATCCTAATACACGTGTTTGACCTGACACAATATTTTTAGTCTGGTTGTATGCCTTTCTATTGTATATTTTTTTTATTTATAGTTGTTGTGCACCGTGAGTTACCTACTTCCATACAGTATAGTCCATCCTAAGGTTGTCTGTAAGAGATCGCAGACTGCGATAAGACCGCCCATTGTACTGTTACTTAATACTAAATTTCTAGATTGTATAATACTTTTTTGTAGTGCAAATTAATTTATAAATCTGTTCAGTCGTTTGAACATCATCAGGTATTTTATAATCGTTGAAGTGATTTCAACAAGTCGGTGTTATTTTAATGTTATTATTTATACTTGTATAAGGAACGTGTCGTGTGTCGTGTCTGTAGATATGTGATCAAGTTTATATAAATAAATAAAAATATTTGAGGTCTCCATTCAGTTTTTGGATTGATTTAGGATTGTAAAAAATAAAATTCTGATTCTGCGCAATCAAGTATATGACCGCAAATTGTAAACCTCACAAGTAAGTCAAAACCTAGAAATGACAAAGAATCATGAATTTTATTTTGGAATGCTTAGCACCTGTTTAATAAAAATGGGCAATAACAAAACAAGTGACCGTGACTGTGAAAAGAAAATCGTTATTCTGTTATTAGAGTCACAACACTTATTTAAGTGAAGCTAATTGTTAAATTATCAAAACGAACTAAAATACAGACAAAATCATCAGAAAATTCAACAATCGCTCGCAGCAGAAAGCAATCTAAGATGCTACCTTTTGCTTTTATTTAGAATACATAGTAATAACTTTTTGCTCAACAATCATAACAACAAAAATAAATGCCTTGTATTGTAACTGACGTAATGTCTGTACAAATAGGTTGAACAACACGTTGGGTTGTAGATGATTTATTTTGGCAATAAGTGTCGTGTTAAGCTCCACCATTATCGGCGTCGCTCGACGGTGGACGAAACACTGGAGGGACCAGGACATAAACTGCAAGAGGGCTGAGTGACATTGTTTTGTTAAATTCTTTAAATTTTTTGTTAATTATCAAGTTTCTTATCGATGGCGTCTAGTTTTAGGATAGCTTAACGCTTAGATAACAATACAATTCTAATGAAATCACTCATACAGGTATTAAACACTAATTTAAGCGTTTGAGAATGTGGAACTGAATAACTCAAGAGCTCTTTTGTTGTATCTATATATACAATTCTTAAAGCATTGTGGAAAACAATAGTTCTATAATAACACTAATATTATAAATATAAAAGTTTGGTTGGATGGATGGATGTTTGTTACTCTTTTACGCCAAAACCACAGAACCGATTGCGATGAAACTTGGTATGTAGATAGCCGGAGACCTGGATTAACATATAGGCTACTTTTTGCCCGATATTCCCACGGGATCGGGACTTACGCGGGTGAAACCGCGGTTCGCTGCTAGTACATAAACCGACACCTGTATCACCGTAGAAGTAGACAGAGGTAAATTAAATATTTATATTATATTGTGCATTTAATTATAATATGGTCTAACTCACGTAATACGAGGCAAACCTATTGCGATCAACCGGTTACTTTAGGAATTAAAGATGAAAAAATAGTGGTATATAGAATAGGAAAAGGTCGATAAGTAGAGAAGGCAATGGACGGAAAGACTTTATATGGATGAATTGAGGAGTGTAAGCTCATTGTTGCTATTTGTTTATTAATGTTTATAAGAGGTACATGAAAGACGCACAAAATTTAAAACTCGAAAATCAAAAATTTATTACCAAAAAAAGGTTACGTCAAAATCGTCTAAACCGCTTGAAGCTCATCTCGAATACTATACACTAAATAGAAGTCAAGAGAAACAATGTTTATAGCATTTATTAAACAAGCAGCCATGATTGACGTCTGTTTAATCAAAGCCAAAAAGATGTCGTGGTTTTCAAACTTGTTTATGTTTACCCCAATCCTCTGGGGCCCCTTCGATGTTTTTATTTATTTAATCCTAAAACAACTATAGATACATTTTTATTATTTGAAGATGGGAAAGTTTTGTTATGAAATATTGTAGTTCAAAATGTTTTAGATGAAGTTATTACAGCGATATTAGAAATTTTTGATAAATGTATCTCTCTCTCTAAGTAATTAAGTGGAACAGTGGCAATTTAAAAAAAATAACCAACCATAACTTTGTTGAAAAATGTTTCAGTTTTAAATTTTTAATATTTTTATGGCTTTAATAAATAATTTAACCACGCAGGGCCATGATGGTAATCTTGCTATATTTTATGCATTCTGTGCTAATACTGACTTGACTTGGTTGATGTTTGACGTGACATCATAGTTTAAAAAAAATCTTTACAGTTTAATTTTAACAGAAATTGAACCTCAGAAAACTAGCTTTCATTTTGTTATTCCATTTCTTTTTTAGTTTTACCAGGTTTTATATTTTTATCGATACAAGTATTTATACTCAACAAGCATGGGCAGAGGGTTTAAACCAAATGGGTGTAAATGGGTTTAAACCGGATTATTTTTGAGAGGAAACGGGCTTAAGCCCAAGTAAAAATACTCGCGCTAATCTACATATTCGCGGGTTTATTTGTGCTTTAAAATAATTGTATTTATTAAAAGATTTTATTTAACTTTTTGGTAGTTTGGGTCAATTCTTGTAAGCTGAATTTAAATTGCGTGCTCTTGTCCTACAGAGTTGATATTTTAAATGTACATTCAGTTCCGATGACAATACTTTTTTTATGGTAAGTATGACTTGATTCTGCACCCACGGTTGGCTCCAAACGAAGGAACTCCTCAACGGTTAACATTACAGCCACGAAACCATAAACGCTTTAAATTTTGATAGTTAAAAAGTAAACCCATGATCTTCCTGCTGCGCGCAGAATTATCTCCAGTTGAGAAAAATAGTACAAATACGAAGTTTGATATGTGAATTTACTTATAATATTGAGTTCAAGTCCACCATGACCTGGCTACTCTATCCAGGATTGACTGCATACGAGAGAATTTTTTAGCGGTCCAAAGGTAAGGCACAAAATTGTGTAAATGCTTAATGAACTGGATTGATGCAACTCGATTGACATGTGAAATTTTACGCCATTAGCATCGGAAAACTCATTAATGAAATCGGGAAACAAAATGAACGAAAATAAAATAACTACACAAAGGAAGAGAAGATTAGAAAAGCTAAATTGAATTTGAAATTCAAATTCAAATTCAAATTCTTTTTTTTTTTCCAAATAGGCCTTATAAATAAATTTATAAAAGTGGTTGCACAAATGTGCACTAAAAATATGGTGTCTCCACTAAAATTATATTAATTTTAGGATATTCTCAGCAATGTAGTTCCGTACCTTCTGAACTAGTTGCTAATAATAGTGTGCTAATAATATCCTAAATTACAAATATCATAAAAGTGAAGATAGAAATGCATAAAAACAATATTAGGTAAGTAGTGGTTACAATTATGGTAGGATGATATCACACATTTGCAAAGTTGTAACTCGTGTCTAGAAAGGTTTCGGTGGCATCATACTCCAAGGTTTTAAGATAATTAAAAATGGTTTTCTTACATTTTATTTTAGTGAGCTTGGGGAGATTTGGAATAAGCCTAGCTAAATGCCAAGGGAAACTTGATATCGAAAGTGATGACGCAAAATGAATACGTTCCCGTTGTCTCAACTCGAGGGCCAGTGGCCGTTGAACAGCGAGAGACTGATTTAAACACAGCTCTTTGCTGCTGCAAACTTGCAAAACATTCATCTATTTTACCAAATAAATATAATTTAATGGGTTTCAGGTTACCTAGTCATCGGATTTAAACAAGGTTGTTTGCCCATCTCTAGATTTAATACAAATGGCGCAATCAAAATCTCTTGAATAAAAAAAAAAGATTCACTTTTTATTTATTCCTCAGCTAATTGAGATGGCACTTTTAATTTTTTAACCAGACGGTTTTTTTCATACTCTCGTAAAAGTAAGTTTTATAGATCAGAGAACTTAACGTCGTAACGACAGTATACTACGTTTTATGACAAAATTAAAAGTCATAATATACCACACTTCTTAGGGAATAACGAAACGTCAGGCAATTTATAAGGTATGTAATACGGTATATTTCGTGATCTCGTAAAAATTCCCGTTTATTACATAATTTTTTCATGGAACGCGAAAATTAAAAAGTTATTTAAAATACAGGGAAGTCTCTAAGTATATATTTTAAATAAATTAACTTGTTGTGATATGGTAACGATAATAATATAAGCATATTATAATCATTACCACATCACAACAAGTTAATTTTAAACATACACCGGTTTTGAGTTAACAAAGAAGAGAAATATTCGAACATGCTTTTGCTAATTGATTTATTTCACAAACCAATGCAAAATAAATTCAATAGCAATTTTATTACTTGTTTATTTATGGTCATTTCCAGAACTAGAGGTGACTAGAGTCCGTTATTTTTCCGCCTCATTGAGCACGCTGCAAACTAATTAAAAACGTTAAACAAGAAAAACAACGAACGGATTTATACTGAATGCTTGGTATTCAATTCTACGATTTCGGAGCAAAGAGAAACTCGTCGTCGAGTGTTTACCATGGACTGGTATGTTTGTAAACAACTGTTAATGAATATCTCTTCAAAGCACCCGCTGAGATAAATGAGCTATATATTCCTAATGGAATCATCATTAATTAAATAGGCCCAAGTATAGTAGTAGTATAGTAGATTTGTTAGTTGAAAATTATGGGTGTGTACCGCTATTTTCATGTTTAACTCTAAATATGCGAGAAGTCAATTTCATAAAATACAAAATTATAGGTGTTGCAGTGCTTTGAATTTTATATTATGGAAGACGCGTATTATTTAAGGAACTTGTGATTTTAAAAAGTGAGGATGGAACCCATATTAATCGTGAGAGAGCCATGATTTGGCACGTATGGGCCGGCTCGACCGGCATGATACCACGGCCTCACAAAGCAGTGAGTGAAGTTACTGGAGGCCTTAACCCTGCCCTCTCCCTCTCTTCCCCTCTCCCCTCCTCTCCCCCTCTTTCACCCTTACTCCTACCTTAAAGGCCGGCAACGCACTTGTGAATCTTAACCTGCAGGTGCCCATGAGCGGCGGTAGTCATTTACCATCAGGTGACCCGTCTGCTCGTTTTCCCCCTCTTACCATAATAATGATAGTAGTAGGTTCATCTTGAACAATAAATTAAAAACAAACTCTCCTAAAACTTATAGATTCTCTACCATTTGCGGCTTTAGTTGACATTCGGCTGGAATAATTTTTGTACGGAGTTGATACTACCAAATGCTATGCTTATAGTCCTACTAAACATTAAACCATATGAGATTTGATGTGTGGTTTATAAAAAGTATTGCTTATATATGTGTGCATATACCCTATGACGTCATTTAAAATCTTTATATAATCGACAAATCTCAATGCTTTTTTAAATATTAAAGGGCGTATTCTAATAACCTGCGTGCAAATGTGTGTGCGTGCATGCGTCCATTCATTCATTTCATTCCACAGAAGGTTTTTATGCACTATAGTGCATAAAAACGAGTATACTCGTACTGCATGCAACTTCAAATTATGCTACCATCTGGCACGCTCAACTTATGGCCATTTTGAAGATTTTAATTGATGCCATATTTCTTCCATTGATTAATTTTTATTTCTGAGAGGCACATTCAGACAAGAGTTTGAAGCAGAAAAAAAAACAACAAGTAAGTAAGTTTTTTCTGTAGCACTACGGTTTTCGATACTTTAAATTTACTTGCTGTAAGATCTCTTTATTGTGTCAGGTAGTACGAGTGTTAAGGAAAGCTAAAGTAAATATTTTGTAGGGATAAATAGAACATGATAAAGGTTCTTCATTAATAGCAACACCGCTTCACGCTATCATAATCTACTCCTAATAAACACAAACTCACCTTTCCACCCACACATTGTTAAACATTCGTTTATATATGAATATTTAAATAATACAAATTACACGTGATACAGTAACATAGACAGGTATTCAGTAGTTAACTCAAATATATCAGGATACAATGCTCATGGAAAAATCTTCGTTCTGACGGCCATTAACGAGTTCACGTTTACATAAGAGTAAATACTTGAATGATGTAACACGTGTTTCGCAAATACAATTACATTCACTTATAGTTAAATTCTTATACTTTCTGCCATCCTGCTTAAAACCTTGGTATCATAGCAGTTCTGCATCAGTGTTATGTGTCTGCTGGTAAGAAAGGTCACAATTGAACTATCGCTCAGGATACAGGTTTAAGGACGATACCATTTGCCGTCAAGCTCGTCTGCCGGGCTTCTGGATAGCGGTATCCAAACTAAAAAATTAGCCCACTGAATAAAGGATCTCAAGAGCTTATTATAGTGACGCTGTACTTTGCTTAACCCTAGTGTACCCTATTAGATTTGTTTAGATGGTCACAGGTTCATCATCGTCTTCAGAGCTGTTTGAGTATATTTATTTATTTATTTATTTAAAACTTCATGCACATTTGTACAAAGGCGGACTTAATGCCCAATTAATTCTCTACCAGTCAACCTTAGGGCGATGTAGAAATGTTATACGGTAGGTGCAAATATGTGCCGAATGATCCATTTGAAGTTATTTATATATAGAGGTTAAAATAATCAATACAAATTGAAATACATATTTAATATACGGAATACACACTATTATTTACATATGTATATAGAAACATAATATACGTCATTAATACATTATATATACACAAATCCATAATATGTATACCTTCCCATCTCACAGGCAACCCTATTCACTAATATAAAAAACAGCATTGTCTAATAAAATTTAAATAATAGGGCCTCCGTCTTATCCAGGGCCACCCGCAAACCCAGCGCCTCTATGCGCCCGACCACCAGAGAGACTCCCCTGGTGGCCAGGTGCGCCGCCTCCTGAAAGTTCGCCCCCCGGGCTGTGACCAACGTGTCATCGGCGTAACAAATTAAGCCGAGCCCGGGGGGGAAGTCGCCTCGGAGGGCCCAGTCGTACCCCATGTTCCACAGGAGTGGTCCAAGGACAGACCCCTGCGGAACACCGCACGACATGGGCCGACGACTCAAAACTCCATCTCGGTCCTCGTACATGACGGTACGCTCCTCTAGATAGTCTGCCACTAGCCGCCTCAGGTGCCCTGGCACTCCGTGATAGTGGAGTGCTTCCCTGATGCAGCTGAATGGCAGACTATTGAATGCGTTGGCGATGTCCAACGACACCGCCAACAACACGCCGCCACAGCTCACTACCTCTTCGGTCACGGCCCTCAGGCGCAACACAGCGCCGACCGTCGAACGCCCCGCTCGAAAACCGAATTGGGAGTCCGACAAATCGGGGCCAACCTCGCCAAGGTGCCGGACGATGCGGGCAGAGAGGACCCTCTCAAACAATTTACCCGCCTCGTCCAGCAACACGATGGGCCTGTAGGCCGCGACCGAGTCGGTAGGCCGTCCCGGCTTCCTTAAAAGGACCAGCTTCCCGCTCTTCCAGCAGTCAGGGAAGCGCCCGGACGCCAAGCAAGCGTCGAACACTTCCCTGAGGCGGTCGGACATGTGGTCGAGGGCGAGGGCCAACACTCGGGCAGGGATCCGTAGAACAACCGCCCCTACCTCCGCCTCTGTGACGGGCGGAACACCATCCTCCTCGTTCTCCCCGTCGTCTCCGGCCAAGGGGGCCATCGACGGGGGTACGTGCTCCACCCGTTGCGGGAAAAGGCCCTCAACCACTCCCTGCAGGAAGCTGGGCTGGAGAGTCTCCGAAAGGGGGGGGGGGGGGGGCGACGCGCGGAGCTTTTGTTGCGCCGCGCGATATGGGCGTCCCCAGGGGTCACCATTGAGACCCTCTAGCATCTCCTTTCTTTTGTCCTCTTTGGCGCGGCTAATGGCCAGCTTCAGAGTTTTCCGCGCCTCTCGGTACTCCTCATGAAGCTGGTCCTCCTCCCCCTCTTCGCGGCGACGTGCCGGCTGCGAGTGTAGGACCTCCGGGCTCGAGTACAGGCCGCACGGAGGTCCGCCAACTCCTGGGACCACCAGTAGACCTCCTTCCTTGGAGGCCGACGACTTCTGATGCGGGGCATGGCCGCATCGCAAATCTGCGTAATCGCATCGCGAAAGCGGCCCGCCCCCATGTCTGCCTCCTCATGTTATCATAGGCCTTTTTTTTTTTTGTGCGTGTGGAAACCCCCTCGGGCCGTCACCCCACCGGGGTTTTCGATGGGGCGGTGTGTCGGAATCGAACCGACTAAAACCACACGGTGTGCCGTACTGCGCCTTAAGTAGGAGGGATCCGGGAACAGCTTTTATTAAGACATCCGGACTCCCCCTAGCGCCTGCCCGCAAAAGCGCGGGCACCACCTTCGGGT
Source organism: Callimorpha dominula (assembly GCA_949752705.1). NCBI lineage: Eukaryota > Metazoa > Arthropoda > Insecta > Lepidoptera > Erebidae > Callimorpha > Callimorpha dominula. The sequence continues at coordinate 21,077,770 of OX456995.1, read as the reverse complement.
AAAAACCTCTCAATTAGGCGACGTCCAGGCACACGCGGACGCCGCCTCCTCGCGGGGGGCCACTATAGCGGGTGGAGGGGAAAAACCCGTACCGTCCACCCGCGGCCACACTCAGGGCGGCATGAGGCGCTGGTAAGCGCGCCTCCGCCGCCCGGTTCGCCGGCGGCGAATTAGGTCCGAGTGGAGATCGTCCTCCCGGACCCTTTCCGCCGCCTCCTTCTGCGAGATGACGTCCTCACAGAAGGTAGCGACCGCGGTAAAATTCCTGTCGCTACCGGCCATGGAGCGTATGACGGCCGGTAGCGAGAGATCCCCTCCGATGACTGCAGTGAGGGCCCGACGCTGCGTCGCCCAGGCGGAGCAAACCGCCAGCGTGTGCTGAGCCGAGTCCTCACTACAGTCGCAGTGGTGACAGGCGGGACTCTGTTCCCTCCTAGCGACCGAGTGCAGGTACTTCCCGAAGCAGCCGTGCCCGGAAAGAACCTGCGTCAGTCGGAAGGAAAGGGTCCCGTGCTGCCGCCCTACCCACTCGACGATGACCGGCTGAAGCGCCTCCACGGCGGCAAAGCCAGCACGTGGAGCCTCCAGCCGGAACGACCAACGAGCCATCGTGCCTCGACGAGCGGCCTCACGCCACTCGCGTACGTCTTCGGGCGGGGGCCGACTGCCGCTTCCCGCCCGGAACTCAGTCGTCAGCCGATAAACTTCGGCGAGCACTTCCGCCTCCAAATCCCACGGGGGAGTCCCGGCCAACGCGCACGCCGCCTCCGTCGACACGGTGCGGTATCCGCGTATGGCTCTAACCGCCATGACCCTCTGAGGGCGCCAGAGGCGCGCCCTATTCTGGGCGGTCAGAGCTCCCGCCCACACCGGTGCACCGTAAAGTGCCATTGACCTGACAACCCCCGTGTACAGCCGTCTTGTAGCGACGCTGGGCCCGCCCAAATTGGGCAAGAGTCGCCCAAGGGCGGACGCAGCGCCAACCAGCTTCGGAGCAAGCTGTCGGAAGTGCTCGTCGAAGAGCCACCTGCCGTCGAGGATCAGGCCCAGATACCTTATATGGGCCCGAACCGGTACGAGGACCGAGTTGACCACGATAGAGGCGCCAGGGGGTGGACCACGGCGGGGCCCATGGAATAAAAGGGCCTCCGTCTTATCCAGGGCCACCCGCAAGCCCAGCGCCTCGATGCGCCCGACCACCAGCGAGACTCCCCTGGTGGCCAAACGCGCCGCCTCTTGAAAGTTCACCCCCCGGGCTGTGACCAAAGTGTCGTCGGCGTAACAGATTACGCCCAGCCCGGGGGGGAAGTCACCTCGAAGGGCCCAGTCGTACCCCATGTTCCACAGGAGTGGTCCAAGGACAGACCCCTGCGGAACACCGCACGACATGGGCCGACTACTCAAAACTCCATCTCGGTCCTCGTACATGACGGTACGCTCCTCTAAATAGTCTGCCACTAGCCGCCTCAGGTACTGTGGCACCCCATGATAGAGGAGTGCTTCCCTGATGCAGCTGAATGGCAGACTATTGAATGCGTTGGCGATGTCCAACGACACCGCCAACAGCACGCCGCCACAGCTCACTACGTCTTCGGTCACGGCCCTCAGGCGCAACACAGCACCGACCGTCGAACGCCCCACTCGAAAACCGAATTGGGCGTCCGACAAATCGGGGCCGACCTCGCCAAGGTGCCGAACGATGCGGGCAGAGAGGATATTCTCAAACAATTTACCCGCCTCGTCCAGCAACACGATGGGCCTGTAGGCCGCGACCGAGTCGGTAGGCCGTCCCGGCTTCGTTAAAAGCACCAGCTTCCCGCTCTTCCAGCAGTCAGGGAAGCATCCGGACGCCAGGCTAGCGTCGAACACTTCCCTGAGGCAGTCCGACATGTGGTCGAGGGCGAGGGCCAAAGCTCGGGCAGGAATCCCGTCTGGCCCGGGGGCGGTGTTCTTGGAACGGATCCGTAGAACAGCCGCCCCTACCTCCGCCTCTGTGACGGGCGGAACGTCCTCATTTTCGACCTCCGCGTCGTGTCCGGCCAATACGGCCATCGACGGGGGTATGTGTTCCGCCCGTTGCGGGAAAAGGCCCTCAACCACTCCCTGCAGGAAGCTGGGCTGGAGAGTCTCCGTAAGGGGGGGCCCGACGCGCGGAGCTTTTGTTGCGCCGCACGATATGGGCGACCCCAGGGGTCACGATCGAGACCCTCCAGCATCTCCTTTCTCTTCTCCTCTTTGGCGCGGCTAATGGCCAGCTTCAGAGTTTTCCGCGATGTTATCATAGGCCTATCTCAAGGACCTTAACAAAGCATGATCTTACGTTGTTTTCAACGATCGGATCCCTACCATTTTGTATTTGTGATTTATGTCATTATTATTATTATTCAAGAGATATTTTGAGCATAACATGATATTTTTTTTTCAGACTACATAGACAACCGTTTTATAAATCAATCTTTTCCATTTTGTATTACGATCAAAAGTTTCAATTAAAAAAAAAAAATCTTAAGCTGAACAAGGTTGGTGATACAATTATCGAGATACCTTAAAGTTGATGCTTCAATGCAAAAACTGAACAACTTGAAACGAAACGATTCCACCTAAGCAGATAATAAAATTCAAATCGGAGAGCAATGAGAAATAGCGCCGTTTTACCAATAATGTGATAATGTGCGTAAAGCACATAGCGTAGTTTCATTGATTACACTTCTCACTCCATTGACGCGTCAAGCTTCATTTGCTTCTACATACCAAATCTAAAAAGACCTCTCAATAACTTTTAACATCTCCTCTGTCATCCAATTTACGTAATGTGAGAAAAGAGTGGAAGGCCAAGATAAGGTGGTCCTTCATTCGAGCCTTTTCAAATTAATTCAATGTCCTACTTTTTTGATGCTGACTCATGAATCGGGTTTGGAATAAAATTGGGTTTTGTTTTAGGACATATAATTAGAATTGTCGATGTTCGTGTCCTTGTCAATCGATTTGGATGTCCAATGCCTACACATTTTTTGTTTTATATATAGTTTGGACATCATTTTGTGTGATTAAATGTTTTATATAGGCTCAGAAAATTACTTGCTTTTGAAAGCGTCGAATATGTCTGATTAATTTGTTCAGGATTATCTGGTTAATCTTCAACAAATTCTGAAATTTTTAAGACAATCATATATGAAGATCCCTTGAGATCGTGCTAGGACCAGTATTGCAATATTATAAAATAAGTAGCAATTGTCATTACATTAAAGAATAAATCTTAAAACACAGACCATTAAAAACCGACGGATTCCGGAAAAGTAAGGTGTAGAAATACCTACGAAAAATATGCTTTTGTTTGTGTGTATTTTATATATCAGGTTTTATTCAATGAAATCTGACGTAAATCTTAAGAGCATAAAGCCTCTCCAAAGCCTTACCTTAACAAAAAGCAAAATATTCTCGGTACGAGTGTTTATTATTTTTCCTCTTACTCCTAATATGAATAAATATTATAAATACATTTTAGGTATCGTACATAAGATTTTCTAGATGAGTTATGATACAAAGTTTTATAAAAACTTGCTACCCGGCCACGTGTTATGAGCTAGGTAATTTGCAATAAAAGGAATAAAGAAAACTATCCTATTTTTTTTTACAAATACATATTTTCTTAAAGTACAGGTGCATTTAAAGATTTTGTCAATATAACAAGGATTTATAATTTAGTAGTAACTAACACAATCAGAAATATTTCCTAAGGTTTGATCTTTAATATTAAAAATAAAGGCGTTTGAAATTGTATTAACAGTGGTCATAGCTTGCTTCTCGTTCTTGTAAATAGTTATTCTGAATTTCAACCCATGAAATTTAAATATTTTCATTTTTGATACCAATTTAAATTCAGATGGATTCGAACGAAAGGAAATGAAATAAATTCAGTACTTCCATGCAGTTTATGATGGAAATTTTTGGAATATATTCCGAATGCTCATATCAAGACTTGGACTGCGATTGGCGAAAATATGTATCGAGTGACTGTGTATGACGTGCGTGTATTTCATTGGTATCAGGTTGGATTTGAATGATTTTTCATAAATTTTTCCTTTGATCTGAAATATTATGTTCATACATTGGTTTAAACACCAATGGTATATTGACTTTCTCTCCCTTACATGACAATAGATAAAGTTACGAAATTATTATTAGATAACTGAGGTATAATCTATATAAAAAGGTGAACGAAACCTGTTTCATAAGAATGAAAGCCCGTCAAAGTCTTTATATAGGTGTATATTCCTGCTGTAGGCAACACAAGCAACGAAGCCCTAATAACGGTACAGCCCATGAGTCTGTGACCTTTAGCGTAAAAGAGGAGTCTACTGCTATAAATATATAAAACAAGCTCATATACAGGCTAAATTTTAATCGTTATAATAAGTGAAGAGAATTCTTTGAACCCCATTTCAACCAAATATCACGCACTAAGGTATTATATATTTGGAATACTTAAAGATTATATGTAGAAAAAGTGCAGAAAGCTACATATTTAAATCAATATGTGTTATAAGAAGAACAGAGCGTACTCCCACATCAAAGGCCGACAACGCACTTGTGACTCTTGAGTTGCAGGTGTCCATGGGCGGCGGTAGTCATCACTTACTACCAGGTTCTGCGCGTTTGCCCCATATACCATTTAAAAAAAAACAAACAAACTTTCATTCACATTTGCATTATTAAAAAGTTACTGGTTAGACTAATCTATATAAAAAATTATATCTATGTCAAATTAACTGTTGTAACTAGTTTTAACAAAATTGCCGAGGCCTCCTTTTAAGTACGGAAAACTGGTGACAGGAGACTCGCTCATATATAATTATAATACTTTTTTTTAAATTAAAAGTTAACATATACTAAGTTCAATATACAGAGTTAATAGAGAAAGCCTCATTTAAAATCGTATAAGAGAGAGAGAGAGAGAGATATTTTTATCTCCGTAGATACACTCTGATATACAAGTTTAATAACATCAAGATACCCCCCAGAGGTGAGTTAAAATTCCAATAATGATAATATATCGTATGTATGAATGTCTCAACATAGTAAGCAAAAATAATGCCTCGTGTTACCTCTTTCCGACCTTAAACGACATAAACATGTGTATTCTGCGCTCATGTAGTAGTAGTACACTTTTCTTTTTTTTTTAATGTTGTTTTTTTGTAAGTTGTTCGTGTTCGCTAATCTCATTCTTAAAGTGATTTATATTCTTCCTTTGTACAGTCTGTTTCTTGAAGCAGGTTCAATACTAAACTAAATAAATAAATACTGATAGTTTTGTTTACCTTTATCAATCTTATATTGGGTAAAGGTACTGGATCATTCAGGCGGTTCCAATTAGAGCTGTAATCTGCTAAACTTTATATCCCTTAGATATCCCCTTGATTATTTTTCTTAATATTACATATGAAAATATTATATACTAGCCGTGTTTCTCAGTTTCGCCCGCGTTTGCTGTTTCTATTTCAATCCTAGTCAGGGTCATTTCATATAACCTGTATCCTTTATCAAGAGGCAGATTCTAGAATACAAAAACAATTTAAAAAATTGAGCTACTGAAGCAAAGAAACAGGCTCCTCAACTTTATAATATTAGTATACATAAGTAGTTCAAGTATGGAATGCACTTTCCGCCCACTAACGAGTTCTACGCTTGTTTCAAATTCTCAGATAAACACCGCATTCAAGTTTCAATTAGAGCAGCTATCAGACCGTCGTGTGTGGGGATGCGACCGGAGATTGCTGTTCTAATTATGCAAGATGCTTCGAAGCAGCTACAGTGTAATTTGTCTCTGATAACGGTGGAATGACGGGGTAATCGGTTAAGAATATTAACAGGTTAATTGGAGGGGCTGCTAGAAAACTTAGAAAAAACCGCTTAAACAGAGTGTATTCAAAAGTCATCGCCTAACTCGTTAAATAAAGCGAGATATGATAAAAGACTAGAACATGAGAAATAAATTATCGTGGTAACGTTATTTTGTGATTGTATTTTTTATACAATTGTTAAAATATTGAAACAATAAATAAATTGTCTAAATAAATCGATAATTTCAACGATATCTTTAATAAGAAAAACAAATTCTGAAATCTGGAGTTTGTGTAACTATTTTTAAGTTAGTTCAAAAACGTAATACTTTATGTATTATGTTTTTGTTTGTTGTTGTGTTTCGTTGTCGGGAAAAATATTATATTTCACGTGACTTTATGCGAAGGCGTCATCTCATAGAAGCAGGTGGCGAAGAGAATCCGGCAGAAAAGGAATTTCCACAGGCAACCTGGGCAACAATGGTACGCCAACGATCATACCACCCTAAGAGTATCTGCGGATGGATTATGTAAACCATTTACATATAAAATTTTTTTTACATGCCAACTTCTTAACAGAATATTTAAATAATTTTATAAATATTATATCAATATGGTTTAAATTGAGAAAATTAAAACTTGGCTCCAGCTTTTAGAGAGCAATCCAGTCCATCCATGTCCTTTACGTGGGAGAGCCATGTTTCAGCACGTATGGGGAGATCGACTTCGCTCGATACCACGGACTCACAGAAGACCGGCAGTGAAACAATGTTTGCATTGCTTTTCGCCGCGTGAGTGAGGTTACCGGAGGCCTTAACCCTTCCCTCTCCTTTATTCCCATCCTTCCCCTCTCCCGTCTTTCCCCCTCTTCCCCTATTCATACCTTAAAGGGCGGCAACGCACTTGTGACTCCTGAGTTACAGTGCCCATGGGCGGCGGTAGTCATTTACCATCAGGTGACCCGTCTGCTCGTTTGCCCCCTATAACTTAAAAAAAAAAGATCGATATTTTTCAAAGGTCGAATGGCTACACCAAAAAGATACGAAGAGATGGGCTAACTAACAGTGCTTACCCTTTTTATCATATCCATGCTATATACATACATATTATATACATTTTTATATATGTAAGCGTACCTACTAAATAATGTTATGTAAGTTAATGGTTACGCTGCAAATAAGTCGGCTAGAAATCAGTGTGCACGTACCTACTTACATACAATGATAGAATATAAATTATTTATTCATTGCCTCAAATAAAATGGCAAAGTATCTTTGTTTTAATACAAAGTAGCAATGGAAAACGTTTTCTTTGTGGTATCAAGCCCGTCTTTTCAGTAGTCTCGGTTGGTAGCTAGCACTTTTATATTCTTTGTATTCTTCTGTAGTACGAAATGAAACTTTGTAATATTATTTTTTAATGAAACCCGTTAATTAAGAGGATAAAGTATTTACGGGTTTAATTATGTTAGAAATGTTTTACTTACTGCGTACCGTTGTGAGCGACTTTAAATTCTTAGTAAAAACAATACCTTTTAATAGAATCTTAGCAGAGGCGTAAGTATTTCTCCGTGTTTGTTATGTGCTACATATAAATAGAGTTTAACAGGTTTTACTTCTGTATTGTGAAATTGTTATCTTTTTAGATCGGTCATAATTTTTTTTTTTTTTGTAAACGCTATACAATAATAAAACATTATGCTAACTAATGTGTTCATATTATACTGTAAATTGAATCAAGCAAATGGAAATCAACTTCCCCCCTCTAATTCAGAGAGGCGCACGTGGAACACGTCGGGTCGTCGCGTCGTCTTGGCCCCGCTTCTGCTAGGGCGGGATAACCTCGTACGTCAAATTTAGGCAGGCGCTCGTTTAAGACGTATAAAAATGATGGGTAATTCGGTCATAACTATAATATTTCTAATAGCTATATACAAGAAACAAGCAGTTCCTGCGCGGCTTCGCTCGTGTGTACTTGTTTATATATTTTGCGCGGAACCCTAATTCTTTTTCCAAAATAAAAGTAGCCTAAGTTACCCCAGCTATCTGTCAGTGAAAGTCCCGTGGAAATCGATCCACCCGTTCCGAAGAATAGCCGGTATAAACAGACAGACAGACAACGATTTTAAAAACTGATTTTTAGACATAGGTATTATGCAGCTTTAAAAAAACTATTATTTTGACATTACAAACTCAGACACTCAAATTTCATTTATTTGTATTGATATCTAATTATTATAATATTTATCAACATAATAATATAACCGATAATATTAAATGATGCACTGACTGTGGTCACAGTCTGTCTCATGCAGGTTGACCACCAGCGCAACCTGGTTGAGACGTCCGGCAAATCAATTCAAAGGTATGTTATACCTATTACATGATCGCGTCAATTCCCGTAACATAATTATATGACCTTTTTTTTAACGTGTAAACCCCCACGGGTTGTCACCCCGCCGGCCGGGGCTAATATTGCCAGGGCCTCGGGTGCACCCTAACTTTATAAGAGTCGGACTGCTTTCAGTCGGGGCTTTAACCTTAATTTCATGAATGTATATAATTAGACTTTAAACAATAGATCAAACGATTATTATATCAAATTAATATGGAACAAATTTAATGAACGTTATTATAATAGCGGTAGAAACTAGTTTTCGATGAAACGATGTCTTATTGTTATGTAAGAATAATAAAATGAAATTAACAGTCTGGTGTAACTAATGTTTATCGTGTTTTGTGAATGTTTTTGCAATAAAATTATAGTGAATAACTTGTTATAAGATACAGCTTCGAAATTTGTGTAATGTACACAGTAGTGCAAGTTTACATGTTTATATTTTGGACATGTACTCGTAAATGAATGCAGTTTATATTAGTATAAACTGCATTCATTTAAGAATATTGATATAGCACGTTACAAGCAAGATAACCTGAATAATAGGTTTTAGACCATAATATCTTATGATCTTATGACGTAGGTAACGCTTTTACTAAAGTTTTTTCTAAATACTTAGATTTTTTTCATAGGTTCACACAAAAGACTTATGTTTAAAGCTTTGAAGAACATATCTATCTTCTTAATGCACTTTTCCTAGAGAACTTGTAAATAGTATTATGAATATTATATGTATAAAATATGCATTGAAGTTTTGTTATTGCACGGTTTTGTGGTAAAATCACTTGATTGTTTCTACTCTTGTTGACTATTTTAGTCTCAGATCTATAAGAGCTCAATGATGAATGATAACAAAGATGGATCTTAGACTTAAGATGTTAAGCTATTAATAATGTATTTATAAGAAATAAAACATATCGATAAGCTACTATTAGATTACTACATCACTAAGACCTTGTTTAGACTTTACCAGGTAAGGCTACAGCGCCTTAGGAAGAGCTTGCATGTATAGCGTTATCGAGCGTGTCACACGTCGACGAATGTAATGTTGAATGCTGCATTTTAAACGTACAATTTAATTATTGCATTATTTAAAGGGGCTGAAGAAATGTTGTATTATCATTTTTGTAATTTTTTTTATTTATGGTAAAGGAGGCAAACAAGCAGACCGGTCATCTGATGGTAAAAGACTACCACCGCCCATGGGCACCTGCAGCTAAAGAGTCGCAAGTGCGTTGCCGGCCTTTAAGGTGGGAGTAGGGTAAGGGTGGAGGTGGAGGGGGAGAGAGAAGGGTTAGGGCCTCTGGTAACCTCACTCACTCGGTTAAAATCAATGCAAGCATTGCTTCACTCCGGTCGAGCCGGCCCTTACCTTAGTTTAGTTTAGTTTTTAGACTTACAGCGCATCTGTTGTTCAGTATTTGAAGAATTTAAAAAAGAGTTGCGTAATGTAAGTAGTACACAGTAGTGATATCTACCCAGCCCGGAGGCTGGAAGGGTATTTACATTTCATGATATTAAAACAAAAAATACCGCACACACAACAATCAATGAGTTTACCGCTCTTAGAATCAAGCGATTATATTCTTTACGGAAAACAAAAGTTCACAGTTATACTTATTTTTTACAGTCTTACCACTTGTATTATATTCACAGACAAACAAAAATAAAAAAAAGTTTACAGGGAGTTGACCCTGGTCATCATGAAACGGTGAATCGTGCCCATTTAATGATCAACTGAGACTTCTCAGTATGCTCAGAATGCTGAAAACCGTTCACACCTCAATGTAAAACTCAAGTTTCTATTCAGTTTCTTCTATAAATGCACGTCACTATACTATACACATCTATGTTCCTGAAAAGAACAGAAATATCTAGTTAGAAAATAATAGTAATATTTCAGCATTCACTACGATTTTGTAAAGAAAATTCCTTTTTAGACACTTTTTACTTTGTCTTAATTTTTATTTCAATAAACGGTATAAAAGTACAAGTATGTGTTTCTTTTTTTTTTGTGAAATGTGCGTACATAACCACAATCATCGTATCATATCAATTAGCCTAAGTAAGTCCACTGCTGGACATAGGCCTCTCCCAATGTGCGCAATAGCCCCCGGTCCTCCGCCTTCCGCATCCAGTCCCTCCCAGCTACCTTCCTCAGGTCGTCGGTCCAACTGGCTGGGAGGCGTCCTACCTTCCGTTTACCGATCCGCGGTCTCCACTCTAAGATCCGCTTGCTCCAATCAATCATCGCATAGTTCTCTGAAATTCTATAAAAATCCCTCAAAATCTTCAAAATAAAAAACATGTTCTAATTATCATCCTAATTATTAGTTAATAAAAAAAAATCATCATGAGAAATGAAAAATTACTTAAAATCTTATAACTACCCTCACAGGGCAAGCACAAAATGTCTGATTGAAATAAAATAAATTTTGATAATCGAAACCGTAAATCATACAATAACAATACAAAACAACTAAAACAAAAAAACTTACTCTATCATCATACCACGGTATCATCCGATATAATATCTTATCGGTCATGGCCCCAGTTTTTGCATCATTTTTTTTTAACACATGAAAGGGTATATGAATTATTAATACCCATGAATTTAAACAACACCCACATATCAAAGGCATTAACGAAAATTATATAGAAACGTCATCCGAGTGGTATCAAATAAAGCTGAAAGAACGCCAAGAAAGTGAACGGGTAAGTGGTCTCTAAGTGGCTTGCTCCCTTTGTGGCTTTGCGTTTCACTACTTCAATGGCCTCCTTAATAGCCGTAGTTTTATGCCCAGTATGGTGTATGCCCTGTTTCCAGTTTCATATGGATTTCATTGTATGTACCATTGTACTTAATTTTTTTCAATCTCTTTCAGAAGTTAGTGTCTGCAAAACTAAGCAGAGCTTTAAAGTTAGATTCAGGTTATCCCTTTCACTTTGCATACTCATATGCATACTCGCGCAATTTGGTCGTGGTCTCATTGCAATAGACATCCCTATCATAATTTTAACTACAAATTTACTTCTGCAGCATTAAGTGCAAGCGTGCAGTAAACATGTGCATAGATTTTTTTAAACTATCAACTGCCAATATTTTTTTTAACCTAGTATCATTGTGTAATGTAATGCAAACGTAGAATTGGTACGATATCAGTTATTAAAAATAAAAACAGTATTCGTTCCTATAGGAATGGTATTGCGTGTAGTTTCTGCGGCGGGGCTTATCTGATTCTACTGTTCGGACCGTATTGAATGGCACTGGCTGTCTTTCAAATGAACGTACACAACTCTATTCGAGTAATGTATTACGAAATGGAATTCTGGATACGATGTATGGTATGTGGTTGTCTTTCTTTTTCAATTCTCTTAAATGTATTTGGGTAAGATTGGCTCAACAAATAGTCTTCATACATTGAACTACATATACTATATAGCTTTGTTATAAATGCTAAAATATCTTAATTTCTTGGGTTATTAAAGTTTCTTAATCAATAATATAGGCGTGTAATCTATCACGTGTTTTGAAATAGCGTGTGTGTTGATCGCAACATATGGCAAAAAAATCTCTTTATATGATTAGTACGATGTAATGATGAACAATTTTTATATTAGCCAACTGAAAGTTACCCCTGTGTGCTAAAAAACACATAGTAAACAGATAGACTCCTCTTCCCACTCTTCCCTCCTCTCCCCCTCATCCCCCCTTAAAGGCCGGTAACGCTCTTGTGACTCTTGAGTTGCAGGTGTCCATGGGCGGCGGTAGTCATTTACCATCAGGTGACCCGTCAGCTCGTTTGCCCCCTACACCTAGCCAAACCAAACTTACAATTGAAACATTCGTTCAACAATTAAATCTGCTGATACAGAATACAGTATAATTACGAGTAATTCCTGAATCCACATTGTATCCATCGCCGAATAAAAACGAGATTCGCTCGAAATCTACGAAACATATTTTTGTAACAATTTGGCCAGCTTATAGACAATTGAACTACCACCCATATTTTAGTGCATTCATTTTTATTTTGTAAATTTTGCTGAATTTTGCTCAGTAGTAGACGTCTTTTGAGTGGAAAGATGACGGGATGCTAAACTTATGTTAGGATGAGTGCTTATAGCACATCAAGAAGAACTGACGGCGAATAATGCTCACCTAAAGTCACTAGCACTTGCTTTTGTCTGAAATATTTTTTTCTGTTATATACAGCATTATTTTTAGTATACCAGAGAGTAGTTTGTTAGAAATTTTTAAGTATGCCTGATTGAAAAAGTTTTTAGACCTTGTTGTGTTAGGAAACATGAACGAAATCATCCATCTAGCGCAAGTAAGAAAAAGGAAGCGGTAAAAACCAAAATTACGTGCGTGAACACTTTGCGCAGTTCACGTGCACTATGCCGACGGTTATTTTTTTCAAACAGCAAGACAAATGTTGTTCCTTTTCACTATGTAAGTCCGATGACTATGTGTGTACCGATGTGAGTACCGATGTATTCATATACATTTGTATTTTTGTACTGATCTAACTGGGGTGTTTTACTTTTAGATCGATAGTGTTAGAGTTTTAAATCATAATATTGTTATGAACTGTATATGTAATCATATATTGAAAGCAGTTACAAGTATTGACACCCATTGTACTCACTTTGTACTGCTTCACATCGTGTCGCATAAAGTGAAGACACTTTTATAATTTAGCTGTTTGCGATAGGACTGCAAGATCATAGACAACACAATAAGCGATACATAGTTCCGTAATCGATTAAATAAACCTTTGCAATTGTAGCGATGCAGTTTATCTCATGTTTTACTTATCTAGGATAAGACTGGATTCGACTCACTTATCTGTTTTCGTAGAGTGCATTACGGCCCGTTTCCTCCGTCTTGATTCTCGCTCCACCCATCGGATTACCTCCAATTTCATTACTACAGGTTCGTGTCGACAAATCTTTGAGTGCCATATTGGCAATACTTTTTCATTTGCACTAAGGTAAAGTAGTTTGGACTTTTTATGTCGTTTATTTTTCTTGACGTTTTCTGTTGATCCTCGGAAATTGAAGTTTTGCTTGCTGAAAGTGTCGAGTCTTATATTTAATCTCAATTAAGGTTAACATGATATTATTGAAATGAAAAATGCAGAGCGAATACATATATGTTATATAATTTTCTAAGGTATTTTGTGTAACATTCAATACCTAGTAGATTAGAGAATAAAGCTTTTAAATGGATAGTAAAATATAAATATTACATAATAGGCTCAGAAGTAAACTTATAAATACGCTATATAAACTTTGTTCTTGAGGTGATATTGTCTTATAAATCGATGAACGCCGGCTGCACGCACGAAAAAACATGACTCATTGTCACGTTCCGCCTAAGCCTAAGCCCAAGCGTGAGCACGGAACAAGCGATAGAGAGGCACGATCGGCCTAAGCGTTGGGCTTATGATGCATCTGTCTCACTTCCACTGTTTTCTTATGACGTTATCACATAAAATTATCGTCCGTAAACCGACTTTACAGACAAGCAATTTTTTTTTAAACGTTGGCTGTAGCCCTTGTGAGGTTAGAGTATTCGTTACTAGATGTCTACTAGGGCTTCAACTAGATATGTCATAAATAATGGATGTATGTTAAAGAATAGATTTTAAACCTTCGCGACTTTTATACATACATATTAGATGTGTAACTCAGGACTTAATCGCGATAATATTAATTATAGGCACAATACCTTTTGTGGTTCCCCGACGTTTCGATCTAATTGAACCCACCGTGGACACGGGTGAACTAGGTAATGTAATGGACGGGTAACCGAAAAAGATATCGTACATAATAAATATTATCGCAATTAAGTTCCGAGTTACTTATTTAATATGTTAAAGAAATCCATAAGTTTACTTGATTCTCATAGCTCACCGTAAATGTGTAGAGGTTCAATACAACTGTTTTTATGTTCTACTAGATAACCGAAGCATGAATGCTAAGGATGCTTGAGGGGGATTTAAGCGGAGAGAGTGTGAGCTAGGGAGGTGTACTAACCATGTACGTAGACATGCGTAGCGTGTACCTTTCGAATGTAAAAGTAAAGTGGAGTAGATAATGTTTTACGTAAAAAAATATCATACCTAATAGATATGATTGAGTATTATACCCGTTTTATACCTCTGGCTCTAATAAATAATTAAAATGCTTACATTTATATTACAATAAAATTATGATTACAAAAGTTAATGCGATGGCCATTACCGTTTGATCACAGGTGACAGCGGCCGTGTTTGTTACATAAACGCAATGTTATAGGCATCAGCTTCCATCAGGCTGTATTTGCCAATTTAGTGGCATAAAATATTTCAAAGACATTAGACCTTTGATATATCTTGTCTTAATATTTTATTATGCTCTTACTTACGTTTTTCGATTAAGACAATACGGACAAAAATGTATGAACATGGTTTGTACTTACACTTTTGTTACAATTAAAGACCATTGCAGTGGAATATGCAAATGTGGTAAATAAGATATTTAGCTCAAACAAGGAACGCGAGGCGACAACAGTAACAGATATAAAGTTACTACAATTATAAGGTTTCTGAAGTTCTGAAGAAGAAGTAATACATTTTAATTAAACTTAAAAAGCCCGTAGTAGGGGCATTTAGGTTCTATTTAAACCGCTTGCTCTATCGTCCAAGCATTGGCGTCGCGAAGCTTTCAAAGAATTAGCTGGGTTTAATTGTGGAGGAGTAGATGTCCGCAGCATATCACCCAACCCGCAAACAGCCGCGCTTCTTCAATTGTTTTCTAAACGGTTTCCTTACTTAGTGTTTGTTTGAAGATTCCCCGGTATTTTCATTTCATTGCCTTCATTTGTCGAGATATACTGTGGGATTTTGAGTTAGAAATTTCTCTTTATTGTTTTTAACGTTTCAGTTCTTAGATATATAATGTGGTAACTATTTTAAATATATAGTAAATATATTTTTTAAATTGCCTATCCGTAGTTGAGTTACAGATTAATGTAAAACGGCAACAATTTTACACATAATTTGACTAGATTTGAACGGCGGATAGAACGCTCATGCCGGTGTTCGATGGTGAAAAATTCAGTAATTGGCTCTTTAGAGTAAAATGTATTATGGAGGGAAAAGATTGCCTGGACTCTATAGAACAAAGTAACGTGGAAGAATGTAGTAAGGAAACATTTAGGAAGAAAAATGAAAAGGCAAAAAATATAATTGTTTCAAGCTTAACAGAGAAGTAGGTACCTCGAAAATGTAAAAAACCTAAATTTAGCAAGAGAAATGCTATCTAGTATCTATAAAAGGTAAAGTACTTTGTCAATATACTATTTTAAGAAGAAATTACTTACATTAAAGTGTAAAGATCAAGACCTAAGCGAGCACTTCAGATATTTGATAAATTAATTTAATGAGTTAGAAAGCAACAGTAAAATGACAGAGGACAACAAAGTATGTCACCTCTTACTTACAATGCCTGAAAGTTATGGAAATATAATAACCGCTCTAAAAACAACAAATGAAAAGTTAAGTCTAGATACTGTCATAATTATCTTTTAAAAAAAGTATCACCAACTTCAATGCGCCTCAAAATACCTAAATCGCTTTAAGTGTGCCTATAAAGTTTGAAGAGTTTCTCCAAAATCCCATCATCAGAGACCTGATGACCATGGGACGTCCTGATAAGTATACCCTTTCAAACAAAAGAAGAATTTTTGAAATCGGTCCAGGCGTCTTTGAGTAATTGGTGAACATACATAAAAAAAAATTTGATTATGTAATTATGTCACAGATTATCATTCAAAAATCATTAAGAGTATAGTAACATTTCTGAATTAATACAAAACAAAGAAATAGATTGGTTGCTAGAGGTTTCCAGCAAGAAATAGATAACACGGATTTACTCTCACCTGTTAGCGAAGGTGACTACAATAAGGCCATTACTTTCACAAGCAATTACTCATGATTGGACACTAAAACAGTTAGACATACCATCTGCCTTTTTAAATGGTAAATTAGACACCAAAGTATACATTAAAACACCTCAAGGAGTGATAACCAAGAATAATAATGCACTTTATGGTTTAAAGGAAGCTGAGCAAGTCTGGAACAGTACAATTAGTTATTGTTTCTGTGAAAATAAGCTAAACCAGAAAAGATCTGCACATGATGTATGCCTGTATAAAGGAGAACAAATTTGGTTCATATTATTTGTTAATGATATAATTTTAACAGGGAACTTTGAAAACATAGAGAACACAGTACAACATTTACAGAAGGAATTTAAAGCAAAGGGTTTGGGAGAAGTAACTAATTTTCTAGGAATTGGTATAAAAAGAAATAAAATTACAATGTCGTTGTCTCAGTTAAAGTTTATTAACAAAATTACCATTTCAAGACTATAATATGAACATGTGTAAATCTGCTAAAACTTCTATGGAGAATACATTTCAAGTTGATGAAAAAGCTAAAATAGATATGAATTTACGTTATAGAGAGCTGATAGGGAGCCTAAACTATTTGTCAATGATGACACGCCCGTATATTATTTTTCCTACAAGTTATATAAGTAGGTACCTTGACAGACCAACAAATCAGCTGTAGGCAGCTGCAAAGAGAATCTTAAGATACTTACAAGGAACAAAAGACAAGTAACTAACATACTAGAAGAATCAAATAATATTTTAGCCTTTACAGATACGGACTGGGCAGGTGACAGAAGGGACAGAAAAAACACTAGTGGTTCAGCTATCTTCCATGGTCACAATCACATAATCATGGTCATCTAAAAAGCAACAGTTTATTCCTCCTACCCTCTTCAAAAGCGGAGTTCATCGCTACGTCCATGTGTACCAGTGATTTAATCTACATAAAAGGACTAATTCAAGATTTTCAGAATCAATGCAGTGTAGTGATGAAAGTTGTAAATCAAAATGATTACAATTATGAAAACACTAAAACATCTAGGTAAGCATGTGGACATACGTGTGCATTTTATTAAGGACATTGTCAGAAAGAGTATGATTTCTTTAGACTACATTTCATATGATAATAACATTGCTGATATAATGATTTTCAAAAATTCAATAATTTTGCTAATAGTTTGTTAACTAATTAAGAGATAGTTAAATTATTAAAAGATTTGGTTTGTAACCTAATGTAATTTTTCAATAAAGTATCATTGTAACTTTGTGCGATTTCAAACATTTGCATTAAAATAGTTGAAATCGAGGGGGTGGGTGTTGAAGTTAATCTATGTATGTTTATTAACTATGGCATTGTTAATCTGCGGCCCTCTCTCTGTCTTGTCATGTCGTGCTCAACATGTAAGTGATTAAAGAATATCAATAAAATTAAATAACTAAAATATGCTGTTTACTTGGTTTCTTTGATTTCCCATATATCTTCAACACATAGTAGGTATAGTACCTTTCGTTGTAATATTAGCGTTTAACATCTCGTTTATTAACAATTTCTAAATGACTGTACTCCATTGTAATAAGTTTTCAGTCGGCAGTTAATGAACGCCAGCCGCAAAACCCTCTGTGTTGTCTAGTTGTGGGATTTGGCTAAAATATACAAGATTAAGCGTTTTAAAGAGGAACTATGATGTAAATACAACGTTCATTTCAAATTAAAACAAGTACATTTTTACAGTTCCAAAATGATATATTATGTATACGTTACAAAGTAAGCATGAATTCCTGTATGTTACATTTTAAACTATGATAAAACTAAAGTTACCTGAAATTAAGACAAAGTTAACATCAACATATTTTGCTTTGCGACATCGCTTCCCTCATAAATTACACCAACCGAAAGCAATGAGCATCCGCGTGGGAGCACACTGCGACTCACCAACAACGCACTCAGCAAAGGGTACTTACACCTTATTGTTTGCGTACAATAACACTCCTATTACCAACGTCATAAGACCTTATATTTAATAATTGAATAACAAACAGGATTGTTATAATAATGACTGGAATATGTCGAGAACGAGTGATAACCTCATGTTGATTTCGGTGAACTTGAAAATTGTGTTTGTATTCAACTAAGATTTATTATTTACTCATTCGTTTAGTTGGCATCTTAAATTATTTGTTTGCTTACTGTTTGGTAAATGACATTCGGATGAATGGGAACTGTCTTTTATTAAACAAAATATTACTCTAGCCGTTTTCGGTTTAGTGATGACTTTTACGCGCCGGAAAATAACACATATACACAAATCCTAAGACACCAGTAGTTTTGTAGAAAAAAATATTTACAGCATCAGTCTTCCTTACATTTTGTTTTGACACTTTGCCAATTGCAAATTGTCAACTTCAAACTTATTTAATTGATAACTTCAAAAATAGGATGTGATCGTTAGAGTGCCGTTAAGTTAAAAGATGATGTTTTAAGATTGAATTTTAAGTACGAGTAAGTAAAATAATTTTATATAAGTAAACGCTTTTATATAGAATCTATGAAAACTTTTTTATCATTCCTAATAGAATAGTATCAAGGTGGTTACTAAAATATATGTATAGAATGACTAAGAACTGCTACACATACATTTAACCGTGTTATCAGACATGCTTTAGTGTTTTCTAATCAGACATCTTGATGTACTTATAATACTCTATCCTCTAATATTACATACATTTCGTTGATGTGTGCTGTGACGACTGCACGGATGGCGCAATGATTTAAGTGGTCACCTCGCCACTACGCCGCGCCGAGTGTTGTGGGTTGAAATCCCACACGGGATAAAATTTTTGTGATCCACGAAAAGTTGTCCCGAAACTGGGTGTTCTTAGTGTCTGTTATTTGGATGTCTGTGAAGCACCTCGAGACACGGGAATATTCCTAATGCAGGAATTGTCTTTTTAAAAGAAGAAAGATTTAAAAGATAATTAATAACAATTATACGGGTTACCTGATGTTAAGCGGTTACCGTAGCCTATTGAAGTTTCAATTCCATAAGTTGCATGCGCCGACCCTTAAAAAACTTTACACTCTTGAATAGACTTCTTGTGAGTTTTAGATCGTCGACACTCTTCAAGGCTCATCTTCGCACCAAGTGAAAAGGTTTTGAGTATTTCAGGTCCCTAATGTGATAACAGTTGACAGTCAGATACGTAAGTATTCAAGCTTAAACTACAACTATGTTTTTTTCTTAACCTTAATAAAAATAAAAGCTTTTAATTACTAAACCGTTATGTACCGATTATTGTATACCTAGATAAAGGTGGTAAGTAATATAATTAATCTACACTGGCAATAATTGTAACATATTATACTAAAATGAGACCACGTTTCAGAAACCACTTTCAGAATTAAGTCAACAGCGAGTCCGACAATTTGTGTTATAAATATTAAACATGTTACATTTAAATACTGTGGAAAAAATGAACTTTAACTAGGTCACATTGAAATACGTTTATTAAATTTCGCAGCCAAAGATTTATAACCTTTTATTCGTATTTAGATTATATCAGTCAGACCAATAAGGTTCTTAAACGAAACGTTTAATTTTAGGTATTGTTTAACAAGTATTGTGTTGTACAGTGCTTTATGAAACTTGTACAATTCTAACAATATAATATTTTAAGGGCTACCGCAGCCATTTCCAACGGCAGATTTATTGTTGCGGTTTTAGATCCAAATTGAAATAAAAGCTGGCTGGAAATACTAGGTTTTTTATTACCATACTAACTGGCAATAATTGTTTTTTACTAGATACTCACTATCTTAAGAACTATTTCAGTTATATATCGATGCTAAAAAATAGACACGACGTTGGCAATTTTTCGACAAACCTATCTTATATCAAAATACGAGTAGGTACCATTGGATTAAAGGTACATACAGTTTTAGATATTTTTCGAGTTAAATAACAGTGCCAATGAAGAACTTCAGATAGGAAAACAATGATTCTGTTACTTCTTCAATTTTAATGTAGTATTCTTAAATCTCACTAATATTATAAACGTGAAAGTTTGTGAGGATGTATAGATGTTTGTTTGTTTATAACTCTTTCATGCAAAAACTACTAACCCGATTGCTGTAAAACTTGGTATGTAGATACACGCGAACACTTGGATTAACATATAGGCTACTTTTTATCCCAGTATTCCCATGTCATCGGGTATTACGCGGGTGAAACCGCGGGAAGCAGCTAGTGTATCTATTTATTAATACGTGAGGAGAATTCTTTGTACACATTGTTTAAGTAAACGCGCACAGACAGGTATGTGAAATATGAAATACTTAAAGTATATGTAGAAATGCAGAAAAACAATATGGGCTATAAAGAAAAAAAAATATGTAAAAAAGGCTACATCAAGCTGAAGATGTCTTGTATACATTTCGACCTGTCATGGTACAAAAATGTATAATAATAACGAAAGTTCAAGTTGTACTGGACAATTAAATGAAAGAAGACATTTAAAACGAAATTTGACCGCGAGGCTATCTCAATCTAATGTACATATATGTTTCCATGACTAATACAGTCAAAAACAATATAATAGTAATTTTTTAACAGTGCAACTGACGGAATTTACGTGATTACTGGTTTGTTTTGGGGACCGTTTTCAGTTTTGTTACTGTATATATAAAAACAATATACATTTTGAATTGAAATACGAGAATACACTGGTATGGATGGTGTAAACTTGGAGAATAACTCGCACAGCTTAACTGGAAATTTATTTTTTTGATAAATCCGCTGCTCTTAGTACACATAGTAGTATTGATGTAATAGCCATTGTCTACCGATAGCATCGTATGTCACGTGAATCGTACGCGTCCCTACCTCAAGCCAGAAGAAAGAAAAAGTAGTGGTTACTTCGAAGCCCGCGTCCCGCAAGCCGCGCGCTTAATAGAAAGGGCAGATGACAAGGGGCGGCCCTCTTCCGCTCCAGACTACGACGAAGCTAAGTTTCATTCACCTACAGGAGTGACATCCAAAACCTCTGCAAGACCTTCTCGACCTGAGCCTACACGACCTATATAGTATCCATTTCTGTTAAATAACTTTTAAAAACAAAACGAACAGTCCCTGAGATAAGTGCAACCATACATAGCTTAACTGATATCACTGAAGAGTCACTAAGAAAGTACAGGCCTGTGTTCTACTACTCCAAAATCCCGTATTCCCTAGAGTCAATGCCTGCCCTTGGTCCCCATATCTTACCACCATTTAATGATTACCGCGACGGTACATGAGAATTGTAACCAGATAAACATAAAAAAACGTAAGCGTCATAATGGCTGGTTGTCTGTATCGGTTCGCGTCAGGCTGGTGACTAAAAATTACTTCCTATTTGCTACTCTTTCCTACCTACAATCAATTAATTACTACCTAACTTTGAAACGAAATAAAGAGACTTTAAAATGACCAGCCATTCTGATAGCAGGATAGCTGGTCAACTCTATTCTATATACTATTCAAATTCGTGTTATTATTTTTACTTCAATAATTACTACCTAAATGCTACCCTCACGTCTTTCAATATTCCATTTGTAGCTTTAACAAGTAAAACGTTATGATCATTTGAAAATTTCACATTGAATGGAATATAATAGAAAAGAATAGAATAATTTTTAGTGTACACACCAACGACATATTGCTTAAACAAATACACAAAGTGGATATGTACAATAGGCGGCCTTACCGCTAAGAACGATCTCTTACAGGCAACCTTTGAATGGACTACGTAATTATCAATAAATAATTTTACTTTACGGCGATTATTATTTATAAAGCCCATGTTTATTTTTTATTCAGTATTAAAACGATTATATAATGTTTCTTTTTATAGGAATATATCTACCCATTGCGTTAATTAAACAAAGATTTTAACAAATTTATTATTAATACTTTCACAAAAAAGTTAGAGGAACAGAAAAGTGTGCTATCACGTTACAAAAAGTATTTCGTTGACGAGAACAATATTCCTTCACGAAGCTACCAATTATTTAAAGACATTACATGTGCCCTATCAAATAGAATTTCGCAAAAAGCAGTTTTTTGTCTGTTAAGAAAAATCGCTTTTTTTTTTTAAGTTTCTGATTCTGGTGAAAGTGAAATGCAACAGCAGACATCGTCAATTAAACCTGAAGAAAAAGATAATTGTAAGGCTTCTTTTGAAATCAATTTCATGGTAGATGTATACAAATGGGAAAAAATACACCCTCCAAAAATGTATGTGAAACTTAACCAGGGTGCAAGATCTTTAATACGATCTAAAAATGTATTACCAAAACACCAGTGGGCTCACATATTACGCGATGAATTGTGGAAGCTATTAAAAAAACCATGTGTTTGGGTAATTAAACAGTACTCTGTTGAGAATAATATAAAAATAACATGCAGTGGATTCTGCAAACCATGTTAAGCAAAAATAAAGGTGACAATAAATTGGCCTGCACATAAAATTGCTAATTGTAAATGTATCGTAAGCTGTTATGATGAAAAATTGGTTCACAAAACAAAAAAATTAAACTATCGCCTATTAGACGTTGTGAGTTGTCTGCCGATCTTAAACATGTATCTGCATTGCATACTGCAATGGGAATCTTGCGAACAAAGGAAAATGCTAATCAAATAATGATGTCGGGTGAAACCGAACCACCGCACTGACTAACTGTAGGTTGTCTTCGTCAGATTAAAAGTGAAGAAAAAGAATCCCTACTATGACCTAACAGAATTCTGTCGCTATGGATGATGACTCAAATATCTTTTTACAAGGAAGCAATCAAACATATCTCATTATATTTTTACATTCTTTACATTTATTATTGGGATCCAATGCAAGAAGCTTATTGCAAATAATTTAAGAAAATAAACAAATTAATGGTTAGTACAGATACTACTGGAAGAATCTTAAAATAATTTGGGCCATCGCACAAGCTTATATTTACAAATCATTTATTATTTTATGTATGTGTTGTGAAGACCAAAGAAAATTGAAAGTAGTATCCTTGTGACCCAAATGATCTCTGAAACTCAATCGATGGATAGTATATACAAATGGCTCGAATATTGGAGTAAATCTAACCCAATACCAAACGAGGTTGACAGCAAAGTACGTAGAAGATGCGTACAATAAATTTGAAGAAGGGCAAAAACTTCCAAATTCCATGCTATTTAAACATTAATACAAGTCATTTCGTGAAAAATCTTTTTAACTTATCTTGCTTAAAACACTTTGATAGCAGAATAAATTTCTTTTATCTTAAACACTTAGTGGAGTTAAAAAGTGTGATGACACATGATGACATGACAACATCTCGTCTGATATGGCTTGAACAAAAATGGGGTTCCTACTCGATGTGCAGAGTCAAAAAACAGGTTTAAAAGGTTGAGCCTTTTGCAAACAAAAAACACAGAAATAGAAATTGAAGATAAAGATAAATTAAATTATGAAGTAGGTCAATCTATATTTAATAATATTTTATTTAATAATGCTACTAAATCGAACGTATCAAAAATTATGTTTCCTACCTTGTTCAATAATAAAGTCGATTCAGAAAAATTAATTGCAACTCTCAGTGACGATTCTGATATCGGTGAACATGAGAACTTGTATTATTTGCCTGCTTTGATTAGGACTTTATCACATTTGATGGTTCAGTTTTCTTTGTGGTCAAATGTGATGAAGAAACTCTATGATTCTGATAATATTAATCCAACATCTTCAAATGTCGAGTCTTATTTAAAAAATATCAAGAAACTTTTATTACAAATTTAACACGTTTTTTAATTAAACATCTAAAATTTTTGAAAGGGGAGGTTAAATGAGTAATCTGCCTCACAACAAAAAAATTAAGAGACTTTTGTCAAAAGATTTCAACCAAGATAGTAAAATTCCACAAAAAAAAAGATCGTCTCATCATTTTACCGATGATTACATTTTTACAGAGTTACCTTCATAATATACAAAAGTTAAAAAACTAATTTAAGTAAAAAGGTTTTATTATTGTCCAATGGAAGTAGATTACAAATTGGTAATACTAGGATCATAATAAAATGTACTTGCGCTATAGATTCTGTAGGTCAAGCTTTGACTATTGCGTACATCAATGGGTATAATGTAAATCGTATAATTCGAAATAGCGAGCACATATTTTGCTGATTTATTAGAAGTATTTCAGATAATAATAACACTGAAAAAGTATATAGACATCGATCCGAAATATCACAAAAGAATATCCAAACAAAAAATGTGGTTCAGTTGAAATCAATTGTGATTACGAACGAATTTATTTACATTAACGATGTGCTTTCTTGTCTTCCTTTGAATGGTAACAATTATCAGTTACTTTCAATTATTGAATACGTTCCACCCCAAAGTACCGAAACAATGGTCATTATAAAGATCACTGCAAACGAGGTTCGATAAGGGAGTGTTACGATGATCTAAATACAAAAATAAAAAAAAGTTGTAGAAAAATGATTTTTCACTGTATATTGTACGCAAAAAAAAAAACTCATTCCAGCAAGTCCAGGTAAGTCAGTTGGTAGTGTTCCCCCGGTACAAGAAGGTCGTGGGTTCAAGTAATTATATATTAATACATTATGGAAAAGTTAGCATAGTAAATGCTTTAAAAATTTACTTAAAAACATTTTATTTGTAATATTATCATAAAAGCAATATTTGTGTATTGTAAAAGCAAAGTAATTAATCATTATTTTATCAAAACTGTTCCATCTATATCTATATTCCTAAAAAAAGAAACAATTTTATAATCGTTTTAATTGCTTTATTTCAGTACCCATAGTCCATTCCCTTAAATTTTCAAATTATTATAACTTTTTACTTGTTAAAGCTAAGGTGGACCTTCAAAGACGTGAGGGTAGCAATCAGGTAGTAATTACTGAAGTAAAAATAATAACACGAATTTGAATAGTTTACACAAACGGAGAGTTGACCAGCTATCCTGATATAGAAAGAAAGAAAGAAAATGAATTTATTTAGTAAAACAAGGCATACAACTTATTTCTATTAAATATCATGTCTAAAAGACTAGTTCTCAAAGTCAATCTAGAGTGAGGTCAGGTGATATAGACAATAATCTGTGGTATGTTGAGTGAGTTGTTGAGTTGTTGACGTGGCGTGCTGACGTATCATAGACCACGTTTAATAAATAGGTTAAAAGAAATTATACACAATTAGTGCTTATCAGAATGGCTGGTCATTTTAAAGTCCCCTTATTTTGTTTCAAAGTTAGGTAGCCATTAATTGACCGTAGGTAGTAAAGAGTAGCAAATAGGTAGCAATTTTTGGTTACCATTTTAACGCTCACAATAAACGTGTATTCAAAATTGAAACAATGTTGTGTAAATATGCCGTTTGTTCAAGATAAGTGTCGGGAGTCTAGGAGTGGAAGTATCTTTATCAGTTGTTTTAGAGCATGCAAACATGATTATATTTTGTAGCAAAAGAAAATCCTAAACAATAACAATTTTGCATAAATTGCCTTGTATTCGTTTACCGTGAGACTTAGGCGGTGTAGGCATTTCTACCTTTACACGCACATTGCCATCGTAAAACTATTACGTACCCAAGTTTATTACGAAAAATTCAACGGCACGACATAAGATTATTTTCCGACCATTTACTCGTACCGTACGGCACTGTTCATGTAACTAGGTCAGAGTCGACAAGTCGTTTGACAATTAGCTTACCGGTCAAGCAAGCTGATGAAATTTGTAGCAATAAAGGAAATTTTAATATAATAATGAGAGGTTAGACGAATGTTTTGCTTACTACTGAGTGGGGTTATAAAGTAGCAATTATGCATATCTTACAGTATTTGTATATTGATGATATTTTAAGGAAGTTTTACATCGCTTTCACAAAAAAACTCGTTGTGATCCCACTAATCCTACTAATAATATATTATAAATGTGAAAGTGTGGATGGACGGATGGATGGATGGATGGATGTTTGTTACTCTTTCATGCCAAAACTACTGAACCGATTGCAATGAAACTTGGTATGTAGATAGCTGGAGACCTGGATTAACGCATAGGCAACAAATTTTTATCCCGATGTTCCCACGGGATCGGAACTTACGCGGGTGAAATCGCGAGGCGCTGCTAGTTCACTGTAAAGTGTTTTATTAATAATAACAACCCGCCCCGGCTTCGCACGGGTAACAGTGACATATTTAACAATCATCAACATATTTCAATCAATTTACACAAAATTTCAACAAATTAGACACCTAAACCTTCCTCATGAATCAATCTGTCTATTAGTAATAACCACATGAAAATCCGTTCAGTAGTGTTTGAGTTTATCGGGAACAAACAGACAGACAGACACGGCGAGGAACTTTGTTTTATAATATGTATACTGATACACTTTAGTATATTACTAACTGTATAGGATAAAAATTCTTTATTCTAATAAAACGATCGCGTTGTGATTCAAAGAGAACTATATTTCATCTCATAGACAAGGCACAGATAATCAAGCACAGAGTATAGATATGACACAGAGGTTACTAATATGAATGATTATTTTAGATACAATTTTAACACCCCCCCTATCTCAAACAATCATATAGGTAAACACTTTACACATTAACAACACCTAAATTTTTCATAAACATAGAATGTTTCTTTGCACTTAGACCTTTTGTTAGCAAATCAGCGAAACATAGCAAACTATATTATTTGAAATACATTTTCTGGTAAAATGATATTTCACATCAATGTGTTTAGATTTCTTGTGAAATACTGGATCTGACGACAGCTTCTGTGCACTCTGATTGTCATTATATAATGTTAAAGTGTACATTTTATTAGTTATTTCAAATTGCAAAGCCCTTAAGTATATAGCTTCTTTACAAGCTTCAGAAATTCCCATATACTCAGCTTCACAACTTGATAGAGCTACAGTCTTTTGCTTTCTACACTCCCAAGATATGACGCCATTAGACAATAAGAAACAAAATCCGGTATAAGACCGCCTATCTATTGTATTGTTTGCCCAATCAGCATCCACAAAACCTTCTATATTGGAAATTCCATTTTTACAATACTTAATACCATAAGATTTAGTTTTTTCAAATATTTCAACACCCTCTTTGCATAACCCCAATGCTCATCTGTATGACAATTGTTATATTGACTTAGATAACTGACTGAATAAGTTATGTCTGGTCTGGTTAAGACAGATAAGTACATTAAGCTACCTATAAGCAGTTGGTAAGGTACTTTATTATTTACATTTTGACTTATGTTTACATTTAATTTATGCTCCATTGGAGTATCAAAGGTTTTGCAATCTGTCAAGTTAAATTTAAGCAACAAACTATCAATATCATGTTCTTGACTTAAGGTGACAGATCCGTCTAACTTATTAAATTTTACATTCATCCCTAGACATTGTTTCACTTGTCCTAAGTCTTTTATTTTAAATCGACTTGACAACATTTCCTTGAGATCAGTACATTCCTTGTTATCATTAGAAAATATGAAGAAATCGTCTACATAAACCGTTACAATAGTTTTACGATTTTCATTCATTTTTGTATACATACATGGTTGAAACATGTATGTATACAAAAATGAATGAAAATCGTGGTTCGTTTTCGTTTGCTTTGATTTTTTGTAACCACATTCAAGCAAACAACTGTCTAATTTTTTATTCCACGCTCTTGAGGCCTGCTTTAGGCCATAAATGGCCTTCTTAAGTTTTAACACTTTATTTTTGCTACCTGGGGAATCAAAACAATCTGGTATCTTCATGTATATGGTTTCCTCCAGGTCACCGTTAAGGAAAGCAGTTTTTACGTCCAAATGTGTTACAACAAGTCCTAATTGCACTGACAATGAAAATAATAAACGTAGGGTTGTGTGCCTCACAACAGGCGAGAAAGTCTCTGTATACTCTACACCTCGTTTTTGTGAAAAGCCTTTGGCGACTAGCCTGGCACGAAACCTTACTTTATTTTCACTATCATATTTTTTTTTGCAATACCCATCTACATTGAACTATAGTATTATTATCAGGTACTTCTGAAAGTTCACACGCATTATTGTCCTCAAAATATTGTAACTCATCTCGCACGGCCTCTAACCACTGTTCTCTTTCAGGTCCATTTAACGCATCTTGTAATGAGAGTTCACTGACGTCTATTGTACTATCACTTTTGAAACAAACATTGGGAAAACCATACCTATCAGGTCGCTGTCTGCGCCTCTCACACTCTCTTTTTTCAACTACACTCACTACACTTGCACCACTAGAGGAGGAGATCTCTTCTTCATCAGGAACATAGGTTTCATCACCATCATGGTACTCCTCACTTTCAGTGTCATCTGATATGTCCCCCACTGAATCTAAATGCACCTCAGAGGATTCAGTCTGATTGTGGTTTTTGGATCTATACTGGATTCTCTACCTGTGTAGGTTTTTCAATGATGATCACATCACGGCTGGTTGTGATTACTTTTGTTTTAGGAATATAAATACGATAACATCCTCTGGATAGCCTACTAGTATGCCCTTCTCAGCCTTATATCTTATCCCATTTCAGCCTTTTTTCTTTTGGGATATGCATCATTACTATGCTCCCGAAGACTCTCAAATAGCTTATATCTGGTTTTCTCGATGTCCACATCTCATATGGAGTTTTCCCATTTAAAGCTGATGCTACGGTCCTATTCTGAAGGTATACAGCAGTATTTGCCACTTCGGCCCAAAAGCTATTATCCACACCAGCGTCAAACAACAGGCATCTTGCCTTTTCCACCACTGAACGGTTACAGCGTTCTGCCAGTCCGTTCTGTTCTGGCGTGTACGGATTGCTCTTCTGATGAATAATTCCTGAATTGCTAAGATACTTCTCAAATTCTTTACTGCAATATTCCCTTTCGTTATCTGTACGCAACTTCTTAATTTTTTTATTCAGTTGATTCACTACAACTGTCTTATAAACTTTAAAACAATCAAGAGCTTCACTTTTGTTTTTAACAAAGTAGATGTATATCATGCGGCTATAGTCATCCACAAACAATATATAATATCTTGAGCCTCCAATAGAAACATTGCTAAATGGACCACATATATCACTGTGAACTAACTGTAGGAGATCATTGCTTCTGCTGCCATCCTGCGGAAAAGGTAATCTGTGGCGACTTCCACATACAGCAACAAGAAACATCTACAAGCTACTAATCCTGCATCGCGCTATGAGAGTTCTCGCGCCGATTAGTATATATACAACTTCCCAACGTCAACCGTTGGGCCGCGGCCCGCCAGGCATGATCACCTCGCCTGGTTGGAGGATCCTCCCTTTGTGTTGGAGGAACATGATACCCGTTCCTCCACAAATCTACTCTGTTTGCCTTCGCAACACACTAAGCACGACGACTTCGAAATATCAGCCCTTCTGTCGAGTGTGAGCCCTTCCACTGCATTCTCCATTTTATTCAGGTAGTTGCTATTGAGATGACCTAACCTGCGATGCCACATGTCACTTGAGGTCATCACTGCAGCCAAGAACCTTTCAGGCATTTTTAATTTGTAGACATAATTTATCAAACAAGCTGTGGCAACCAACTTGTCAGCTTTATTGTATATCTGACAGCCATCACTAGTGAAATACACTCTATTACCTCTTGCTATTAACTGACTTATGACGATAAGATAAGAGATTCGTGGTCAAGCTCGGAACGCACAAAACTTCTTCAACAACCACGTCATATTCACAGTCATCTGTCAATGTAGCAATCTGCACGTCGCCTGAGCACTTAACAGCCACCTTTTCTTTGTTAGCGACAACAATTTCTTTGATAGGATGCTCGGTCGATGCATTATTCAATTTTCATTCGCGGTTAAGTGAGCACTCGCTCCCGAATCAACATACCAATCATTCTTTGCAAAAACGCCATTTAGGAAAACAGCACTAAAGGCATTCGTTTGTTTGCGTTCAATTGTTTTAGTATTTGATGTATCCTTCTCAATATTCGTGCACTGGTTACGATAGTGGCCGGTTTGTTTACATCTGTAACATTTTATTATTTTCGGTTTTGACTTTGACATATAGTCTTTGGTTCCACCAGTGCTGCCAACCTTATTTTTGCGACAACTCGCAAATGGTCTGCTAACATCGCCACTGACTTCCTCTAAGTCCATTAGCTTTGTTTTAATGGCGTCGGTTGTTATTTGGATTCCAGAGTGTTCTATCACCATTATCATTGGCGAATATTTTTCGGATAATCCGGCCAAAAGCAAGGATCCCACCCACTCATCGTTGATTTTGAAGCCTGTTCCACTAAATTTTTGACTCGTTCCTATAATCTGAGTTATATACGATGTCATAGATGTACAATTCTCAAGACGGATCGAGATTAAGGTTCTCAACAAGCTGATTCGCCTAGTAAATCCCGAGTCATCGAACAATTGTTTGAGCTTGTCCCATAACTCCTTTGTATTCTTGACTTCCTTGATGTGTACGTATAGCGACGAATCCATCGTTAGGATCAATTTTGCTCTGGTTTCTGGCTTGGTTTCTAGGATGCAATCAGAAGTCCCTTCCAGCACAAGAAAATTCTCCGCCGCGAAAGCCCACTCTGCATAGTTCTCACGGCCCTTCAACTTAGGCACACTCACAACGTAATTTGAACTCATTTTCACTAGCACAGTTTATTCTCAGTCTGCGTAAACTTATACAGCACTAATTTGCAAGTTTTATCTGCGAGAATTCAACGAAAAAACTTGGCGCATAACCTCTAATAAAACGATCGCGTTGTGATTCAAAGAGAACTATATTTCATCTCATAGACAAGGCACAGATAATCAAGCACAGAGTATAGATATGACACAGAGGTTACTAATATGAATGACTATTTTAGATACAATTTTAACATTTATCATTATTAAACAATAACATTCAAATATTACTAACAGTATTGAGATAAATCTTATTTTAATACTTAATATTGTTTTAATATTTAAATAACCACTTTTCACTTTTGTTTACTACTCGTTTAGTTAGACCTATGTATAGACTTAAGTTGTACATTATTATATTCCACGCGTGCTGTATAAAAATAAGTAAATAGACCCTTTTTAAGCCCTTCTTATAAAGAAATAAAATCCAGATCCTGGTCAGCGAAAATAATGCTTATCGTATAAATAATCATATTATTTCTAAACGAATATCCTCGGAAAATAAGTGTGAGCACAATCGTAACATAATCTTCTATTGTAATATTTTGCTTCATCGACATAATACATTAACCCTATTATACGGTCCACTGTCAAACAATCCTTCCTCGGCGTTACTGAACATATCAGAACTGCTGAATGCAACATTTGTCAAAGATATTTCACTTACACAAACCTTATTTCCTACGGTTAAATAGAAATGTGGCAACGTATTTATGTAGGTATACTGTTAGGCCTCAGTAAATAGTTGCTGAAAGAGTATAAAAAGAGCTTATACAAAACGTCACGCGTTACAACACAAAGGAAAGGTTCCAATAAGCATCTACATATATGTTAGGGACTCGATACGAAAAGGGTTTTAAAGGTACAATTCCAATAAAGTAGCGCGAATGCCGAGTGAATAAACGGAATACGTTTTGGAGTGGGCTTCACGGCTTTTTAGATGAATTTACCTAAATTTCTATTTTGTGACACGAACGAATTGATATAGACCTATTGATACATTGAAGGCTGCCTTAATGGTAGAATATATGAACGAAACGCGAACTATTCCCATGTAAATTTGCGAGTTCGAGTTGGGTATCAGCCCCTTCTAACTGCTCCAAAGTGTAAACCGATAGCCTTGAAACTTACGAAGCAATTAGTTGGAATCTTATACGTTTTCTGTGTATAGTTCTGCCATAGATATCAAAGTACATTATGATATAAATTATGCGTATGTACAAAATATTACTCTGAGTTTCTGCAACTTTAAATTTAAATTTTTTCATTCCGGTTAGCTTCATTTAAAAATTAACAAAAATTATGTTCACCACACGTTTTATTGATCTTTGTGCTAAACATATGAAAGCCGTTTTTTTATTCAGGAGCAAACAGTCATGTACATGTTAAGACTAAACATATTTACATGTACTTATAGACCTAATAGTTCCCTAAATTAATATAACATCTAGATCAAGTTTATGAATTTAAATTTAAATTTTTAATATATTTGACAGAGGTGAGAGCAGTCAGATTTTTATTAAAACAATAGGGATATTTTTTAAAACATAAATCACTAGGAAAAGAGTTAAAAATAATCAAGAATATGTGGCCAGTGTAGAAATCGAGACCTTTTAAAAATTTACGCTGAATCCTTTCAATTTTATCGATGTGAATTTAATAATGAGGTTGCCAGACTACAATAGCGAATTGCAATCTACTTCGCACATCAGCGTTGTACAACAACTTATAAGTTACGGTTTTTTAAAGGGTTTACCTTAAGATGAAGTTTATAAGCCTTGTTTACGGGTTTATTTAAATGAGGAATGAAAGTTAATTTACTATCTAAAATAACTCCCTAATCACGAACCTCAGTGACTCTAGCCAAAACCCTACCATTCAATCTGTAATCGAAATTAATGGGATTGAATTTTCTAGAAAAAGTGTCACATGACTTTAAAAAAAAAGAAATTCAAAATTATTCAAGTTATCTTGAAGTAATTTACAGTCTATGCTTTCACAAATAATACGAAAAATTATTGTGCTGTCGGCATAAAGTAGGACGTCCGAGTTCTTTATATTATCTGTAATGTTCCTGGGCGTCCGACAAATCGGGGCTGACCTTGCAAAGGTGCCGGACGATGCGGGCAGAGAGGACCCTCTCAAACATTTTACCCGCCTCGCCCAGCAACACGATGGGTCTGTAGGCCGCAACCGAGTTGGTAGGCCGTTGCGGCTTCCTTAAAAGTACCAGCTTCCCGTTCTTCCAGCAGGCAGGGAAGCCTCCGGACGCCAAGCTAGCGTCGAACACCTCCCTGAGGCCGTCCGACAGCTGCTCGAGGGCCGGAGCCAACACGCGTGCATGGATCTCGTCTGTCCCAGGGGCGGTGTTCTTGGAATCGATTCGTAGAACAGCCGCCCCAACCTCCGCCTCCGATTTATTATTAATAAAACCTACCTAACCGTTAGGTTGGTTGCTTGATGTTATATAAAAGATAAAGTATTTTGGTAAACGTGTGCTGAAGACAACATTAACTTAACAATTTTGCTTTGGATACACTCATTTCAAAAGTAATATTGTTCCAAAAAGTAATAAGTAACACATTTCTGCATGAATGTGTAAGTTAATATAAGTTTTATAACTCTTTATCGAAATTCTAAGTAACGTAAAAGCATTGAGTAACAAACTGTAAACTAAATTCTAAAAGTTTATTGCTGTTTGAACTTCTGCTGGCAACTTTCGCAATAATTGCCTACCGAAGAATTTACGCAGTATGTGATTTCGATAACGCAATATGCCTAGAAGCAATATAATTTGATTTAAACATGCCAATTATAAAGTAATGTAATATTTGTGTACATTTTAGAAACCAGTTGACTATGATTTTCTCTCTGTCATAACTTTGCGCTCATGTTTGCGTCTAATTGTACAGTATTGGATTTTATTCCTAGATATTCCATTGGACTGATAACATAGCAATTGGCACGTAATTATAGTACTTCTCTGCCTATGGTAAAGGTCATATCCTACTAATATTATAAACGTGAAAGTTTGTGAGGAGGTATGGATGTTCGTTACTCTTTCACGCAAAAACTACGAAACCGATTGCTATGAAACTTGGTACGTAGATAGTTGGAGACCTTTTTTTTTTTTTTTTGTGCGTGTGGAAACCCCCTCGGGCCGTCAACCCACCGGGGTTTTCGGTGGGGCGGTGTGTCGGAATCGAACCGACTAAAACCACACGGTGTGCCGTACTGCGCCTTAAGTAGGAGGGATCCGGGAACAGCTTTATTAAGACATCCGGACCCCCCTATTGCCTGCCCGCAAAAGCGCGGGCACCACCTTCAGGTGAAGAACCTCTCAATTAGGCGACGTCCAGGCACACGCGGACGCCACCTCCTCGCGGGGGGCCACTATAGCGGGTGGAGGGGAAAAACCCGTCCCGTCCACCCGCGGCCACACTCAGGGCGGCATGAGGCGCTGGTAAGCGCACCTCCGCCGCCCGGTTCGCCGGCGGCGAATTAAGTCCGAGTGGAGGTCATCCTCCCGGACTCTTTCCGCCGCCTCCTTCTGCGAGATGACTTCCTCACAGAAGGTAGCGACCGCGGTAAAATTCCTGTTGCTACCGGCCATGGAGCGTATGACAGCCGGTAGCGACAGATCCACTCCGATGACTGCAGTGAGGGCCCGACGCTGCGCCGCCCAACTGGGGCAAACCGCCAGCGTGTGCTGAGCCGAGTCCTCACTGCAGTCGCAGTGGTGACAGGCGGGACTTAATTCCCTCCTAAGATAGCTGGAGACCTGCATTATCACAAAGGCTACTATTAACCTGATATTTGCACAGAATCGGGACTATTTGTGGATCACACAAATTTTTGTCCCGTGTGGGATTTGAACCCACAACACTCGGCGCGTCGTAGTGGCGAGGTGACCACTTAAATCATTGCGCCACCCCTACAGTCAAGTCAAGTATTTGTATATTTAATAAAGTAACGAAATCATAGAGAAATAGTCCACATGATTCTGATAGCGAAAATCTTGCAAAACCACAATTTACAATCATGTTTGTTACTTTCAATTACATAATACAATAAATAATTGCATAACTACCAATCCAATAAAAATAATATATTAATATTATCTGACAGATGACAGAAGCGTTCGGAAATACACATATGAATATAGGAAAATTTTATTTGTTTTGTTAAATAGTGTGAAATACAAGTATCTATGTATAGTAAATGTATAGTATATGATTATTTATATAACATTATTGATATTATTTATATGTAAAATATGAATATAATTACAATATGTATATTTTTTATTAATGAAGATATTTAAATTTAATTGGGGCCTGCGAGAATACCAGCGTTGCAGAGCGATCTGCGACACTAGCTGACGACGCGCAGGTACCCTATTTGGTCTTCAGTACCACCCTAGTCTTAAGGCATATGATTTTTATTGTTTAACTAAAGATACAAATAAAATATTTTTCTTAGATTGAAAGAAAGAGAAAGTCTCTTTCTTTCAATCAAACTTAAGCCTGGCTTAAAAAAATAGATTCAGCGCAAACATTAATGGCTGATATCAGTAGTGTTTTCGATATTCTCTACAGTAACTGCTCAACGTGTAAAATAAAAACAATACAGAACCCACTTCTAACCTTCTTTAACTAAAGTTCCTTCCCTAGTGGCTGCTGTCAAGTCGTAATTTACGTAGTAATGTTTTGGTAAAAAATGTCATGTTAATTGTTATGGCCATTGCTAAAATATTTTAAAACCGAAATTTTAAATTCGTTTTATTTTATTTTACTTCATTTAAAGCACTAGTAACTAAATATAACAATATTTAAACCAGAAACGTGTGCACGTGTGTAACGTGTATTTAAACTCTATTGTAATAAAAGCTTACAACAGCAACAAAATATTTTTTCACTGGCCTGTTGGCCTAGTGGTTAGTGATCCTGACTGCTGAGCCAGAGGTCGTGGGTTTGATGTCCACCCAAGACAAATGATTGTGTGGTATGCATGATCATTTGTTCTGTGTCTAGGTGTAATTTATCTATAATATGTATCTATGTATTTAGAAATATATAAGTATGTTTATCAGCTGTCTGGTTACCATAGTACAGGCTCGATCTAGTTTAGAATCAGACAGCCGTGTGTGCGATGTGTCAAGTTATTATTATTCACAAGTAACCGATCACTTGTGATCTATTTTTTTACTTTTAACTAATGCTAGCTTTATAACATCGAAATAGTCTTTAGGCCTTAATGCGAAATAAAGTGATTAAGCTTCTCCTAAAGAAATTCAGACAATTTTTGATTCGTGGGAGAGCCGTGCTGCCGACCGGAGAGATACCACGGCCTCACAGAAAACCAGCAGTGAAGCAATGTTTCATTGTTTTTCGCCGAGTGAGTGAGGTTACCGGAGGCCTTAACCCTTCCCCTCTTCCCCCGCTCCCACAATTTCGCCCTCTCCCCGTTCTACCCCTCTTCACCCCTTCTCCCACTCCCATCTTAAAGGCCGGCAACGCACTTGTGACTCTTGAGTTGCAAGTGAAAATGTGCGGCTGTAGTTATTTACCAACAGGTGACCCGTCTGTTCGTTAAACCCCTATCCCATGACAAAAAAAAATTCGCTAGACTTACTCGTACATCATTTCAAATAGTTAATATATTATCTAATATCGTTTCTAACCATTTCAAACCAAATTATAACAAACAAATGTACTGAAACAAATCGTCATTCGTATACCATGTAAACGTAATCACGAATGCTATTTATATTCTAAATATGTATCAAAATAAAAGACTTGGTGTAAGCAATATGTTATGCCAATATCCGGTTACGTACCAACGCACACTCATTGGGACGGAAACGGATAACACATTATTCAAATATATGTATATGTACATATAATTATATATAATCCTAATATAATATTATAAATGTGAAAGTTTAGATGGATAGATGGATGGATGGATGGATGTGTGTTACTATTTTAGGCCAAAACTACTGAACCGATTGCGTTGAAACTTGGTATGTAGATAGCTAGAGACCTAGATTAACATAAAGGCTATTCCCACGGGGTCGGGTGAAACCGCAGGGCGCTGCTAGTAATATTATGAAAGCGAATGCGAGTTTCTATGTATTCACGCCTAAACGAGACCTAGATCGACGGGACTGGACGGGACCTTGGACCTTTATTGCGAAAATAAGACTTCAACGGGGATGAAATAGGGACAAGTCATGGGAACTAGCTAGTATTATATATAGGGTGGTAATCACACGTGGCCCTATAAATTTGTAAGGTACTTAAGAGGATATATTGACGTCTTAGATCCTAAGGTTTCGTGTAACGGCCTACAAATTGCTCGTAGTTCACTGTTACTTACGTGATCTGCGTTTTTAATGGAGGAAATCGATGCAAATGTATAGAAGGCGATCAGTGGCGTTGGTTCTTTTGATATTTTGATTTGAATAAATTGTTAGTAACTTTCACAAAATATGGATTTAAACGAATTTACTATTATTTTACTATTATAGTCAGAAATAAGGTTTGGTACGACGACGGAGAAAATTGCAAATATAGATTTAAATTAATCTATGAATTTTGTGATCACAATTATATAGAATCTAGACTATTACCTAGTTATATCAATTTATTTGTATTACTTATATAAATATTTTTAGGGATACAATGAGAGTATTATTTTTGACTAAGTCTGTTGTGTGAATTTAGTTTTTTCAATTTTATTTTCTTGTTTGTGTTATTATCAACAAGCCTGTAAAACAATCCTTCTCATAAATCTTAAAGAGTATAATACAGGGTTTTGTATAATTATTTCATCCCACCCCACTAATATTATAAATGTGAAACTTTAGATGGATGGATGGATGGATGTTTGTTACTCTTTCACGCCAAAAATTGCTGAGCCGATTGCTGGATATAGCTGGATACTGGAGATAGCTGGAGACCTGGATTAGCATATAGGCTACTTTTATCCCAATATTCTTACGGAATCGGGACTTACGCGGGTGAAACCGCGGGGTGCTGCTAGTTAGATATAATTATATATTCAGATTAAGTTTCCTACAGATCAGATATGTAACACAAATCTTAAAAATGTTTGACCGAATATTTTTAGGGAAGTTCTTGAGATACCTTCTCGGGATCTCTAGAAGTTTAACTTGAGTTTTATTACTCCATTAAAATGGCTGACATCTGATTGTCAGTTTAAGTGGTTCGATTGTGGAATGCACTGCTAGATGCAAGGAATATATAGATATGTAGAAAAAAACTACTAGGTTTTGGTGAAACAGCTGCACTATAAGCAAAAATCTTCAGTGAATTACCTGCTGCTGAATTATTATTCTCTTTTAAATACAATAGCGAAAAGCGAAAGCTTTTAAATAAAATGGAGCAATGATATTACTTAAATGATGTAACGACGAATACATACAGCTTTTATAAAGAGTTCGATAGTCCTCTTTTTTCTATGGTTGCCTGTAAAAGTTAATTATGGTGCGATAAGGCTGAATATACGAGTATATAATATATAGTAGTATATATAATAGGTTATTACATTCTCGTAGATTCAGTGTTATTTATAGTTATATTTTTAATAATAAAAGAAACGTAAAACTAAACTATTTTTCGTTATAACATCCTATTTAGCAATTTAAACTGTACAAAAGCGTAAACGTAAAAAGAATATTTCTTAAAACTCCTTTACTGTTGTATTTTTGACGACACATAAAATTCTGGAATTTTACAATCCTATAAAATATTATTTCATTCTTTCTCGGAGTTTGACCTGAGATTTTTTGAGGTAGGTAATTTGCAAAATAGAGAACCGGCTAACTTGTGAAATAAACCTGCTTTTTATTAGTTCAGCTTTATACTCTATTTCTCGTTTCTTAGTAGCCTCAGATAAATTATCTGTGTACAAAATAATATAAAAATACAGTATATTAAATAGCGATTGCTGGAAAAGTAGACTTATATCCAAAGCTAATATAGTAACATAATATAAGGTAAGAAATATCCCAATGATATTCTCAATTCGTGAAGGTAATAGATGTACAAAGGTACATTAATTTCTAATTTTAGAAATACGCACATAATATTACTACATTATTATATTAATATCAGTATATATTTTATTGTATGACCATTTTTTCAAAACCGCACAAAAAGTACTCACAAAGATATTCAATATAACTATTTATAACACCCAAAAGACTTCTCGTTTTGGTATCTATTGTACGGAATATAAAAGAATAAAAATTGACCAAATGCGTGTTCACCACGCATTATCGAAGGATTATGTTGCTGTTACACAGCCAAATCATTTTTCTTGTATTTCCAAAAGTAAAGTTCTATTCGCAATATTTGTTGCAAGGAGTCACGCACCGTTTTAAAAAAAAAGTATGAAAGAACTAGCAGCGCCCCGCGGTTTCACCCGCGTAAGTTCCGACCCCGTGGGAATATCGGGACAAAAAGTAGTGTGAAAGAGTAACAAACATCCATACAAAAAAAAGTTTGTGAGGATGTATGGATGTACCATACATCCTCACAAACTTTCACGTTTATAATATTAGTAGGATTTGAGACTAAATTCAATAAAATTTGTAACTATATAAGAAGGTATAGTATTATCAAGTTGGTATGGCACTCCATACCATGCCATACTTGACATAACTAAATAAGATAAATATTATTTTATATGGCAATCCGGCTATAGGAAAGCAAAGTAGAAATAATTCATTGAATCATTGAGAACAATCCATAAGGCTCTAAACCGAGTTCTTTCCCCTATGAAACAAAACAACTCGTAGACAATGGTAAGCCACTTACTTTTTTACGAGGTCGGCCTTTTATCTTTTACTTTGGATTTCGGAACCGTGGTTATAAAGTAATGTAATAATATAAAAATCTGTTTTGTATACAACGGATATTATTTTAAGATTAGTGTTTATAGCTGATGCAGCTAGCGTAAGAATGGCACGGGAATTTCAGGGTTTTGAACATCTCGTTAAGAAAAAAAAATATTTTACTGTATCATGTATAGAAGAGGTGACCGGGTACCCAAGAGACAAATAAAGACTTAAAAACGCATTTTAAGTATTTATTTGTCTCTCCGGAGAAAAATAAATAAGGAGAATAATTATAACGGTAGTTCTGTACATCGTCAAGTTAACTAGCAAGAAATATATCATTGATG
The DNA here is from genome assembly GCA_949752705.1 of Callimorpha dominula. Taxonomy (NCBI): domain Eukaryota; kingdom Metazoa; phylum Arthropoda; class Insecta; order Lepidoptera; family Erebidae; genus Callimorpha; species Callimorpha dominula. The sequence goes on along the minus strand of OX456995.1, from coordinate 21,037,615 downwards.
ATGTGACGTAATATTTGATGCCTCTGAAATCACAGTAGGTCCTGTTCTTCTCCCCCAATAAACAGCTGAATGAGTTATCCAGACATGTATCAATAATACTGTTTAGCTAACTTATGGTACCATGAGTCTCTGTGTATGAGTTAACAACCGGGAATCAAACTCAAACTACCCCTGTGACTTGTAAATTTTAGACGCAATAGGAAGCGGTGTATATTAAATAACAACATTGCATCAATCTAATTTATTCATCAACCTACTTACAACGCAAGCTAAAGCTTCCTCGAAAAGATACGAGAAATTTTACTTATTACATTTAAACTAAGGCTTTTGTGCAGACCTGGGAGTGATTTAAAAATGTAATAACGTTTCCTACGAATAATACCAGCTGAAAAAATGCATTGTAGATCCTAAATGCAGTTTTGCGTGACTCTATATTGCTTGTACTTTTATTAAACTTCCAATGGCATTTGTGGAATTATAAGGACACGAAATTATTATGCAATTTTACTTCAAAAATTCTAGTACATTCGATATTAAGCATATTTAAGTTAGTATAGTATGTTAATAATATTTAAAGTCGGTAAAGGTATGATCGTTATCTCAATATATCCAAATCATTTGAATCAGTATTTCAGTCATTCATACGTCAGTCAAATTTTTTGCTTTTCATAAATATCAATGTCAATAGGACGGTCACCAGATAGGACACAGCAGATGTATGCTCGAATTAGAACTGCCCCACTTGTGAATTACCTCCACCCCTACTGATGTAAAACGTCACAACTATAAGCGTACTTGCTGTCCTTTACGGTTATCTGTACTGATGTGCTTGTTTACCAATTTAAATATATCATATTAATAAAAATAAAAATGTTAAACATAGTAAATTTATCTAATATTGTTTCCAATAGGCAAGGGTACAGTAGTACCCTAATATTGTTCACAAACCGAAAGTAGTCTATAAGTATCAAAACAAAGGGTCACGTCTACGCCCGTAGCACTACACTGTAGCCCTCTACGAATATGTAGCAATCAACTACGAAATAATGGTCGGATGCCATGTTAAAGGAATTCCATAAAATGTGTTTCAGAAATACTTACAGAGATTTTTTTTAGTTTGGGCTACTAAGTATAAGAAAAAAATAAATGAAAAAAAGGACATGTGCAAGAAACTGAGAGTTCTGTATAAACTTAACTACGAGTAACATTTTCTTAACATTTTGATGTTACGCTTTCACCCTTGAAATTTTGCATATTAATATATGCAATTTTGCATGATTAGACTTGTTAACGGCAACAGGAACGAATATAGTTTAATTTTCATCCATAAGAAAAATACAGTTCTGTTATTGTAAAATTTAAATTTGTATTAGAACAGATTTTTAACTCCCGCCACGAAAAAGGAGGAGTGTTATAAGTTTGACATGTGTATCTGTATGTTTGTCTGTGACATCATAGCTCCTAAACAGAAGAACCGATTTTGATTTAGTTTTTTTTTGTCTGAAAAGTGACTTGATCGAGAGTGTTCTTAGCTATAATGAAAGAAAATCTGTTCAGACAGTCGAATGTCATTAGCTCTTTCTAATCGTTGAAGGGATTTTTGAGCTTAAATTATGCTTTTTTTGCATGTGATACGATTTTTCTCATATATTTGTAACTAGCAGCGCCCCGCAGTTTCACATTTAAATATTGGGATAAAAAGTAGCCTATATGTTAACCCAGGTCTTCAGCTATCTACATACCAAGTTTTATCGCAATCGGTTCAGTAGTTTTGGCGTGAAGAGTAACAAACCACAGACACAGAACATAGTGACTAACCACACAAAACTGTTAAAGGTCTCGGTGTTGGTAGACAAATAAAAAGCGGACTGTATTTTACGCTGGTTGTAATTGTCGACAAGTAGGTACGTCGTACAGAGCAGTGATCCCGATGAAGTTTTTAAGGCGAGTGCCTGTGTAATCGAGATGGTAGTGGGAGCCGTTCCGCCCGCCGCCCGCGCCTCTCCTTGCCTGCGCCGCGCCGTTCGCTAGTGGTTCAACCGGTTGAAAGCTCCGGCCTACGGCGATGTCGAGGATCGAGGTTTGATTCTCGACAAACATCCATCCATCAATCGATTCAAACTTTCACATTTATAATATTAGTGGGATGTAACCTTGCTTCTTACGTACTAGAATGGGAAGTAATTCATAGGTTTTGATATTCTTGTGAGGATCATAAATATCTTGACTTAGAAACTTGAACTTTTTACATTTAAATGAAACTTGGCTATCTGACCGCGTACCTGATAAAAACTCTCTTAAGAAGTAGACGTACACGAAATATACAGAAAACAAAATGATTCTGTAACGGTTTAATTTTGCCTTTTGCAATAGCAAAAATATATAAAAACTAATAAAAAATATTTTTACACTAACAAGCAAATTATTTAACTCATAATGATATACAAGAAATAAGGTTAATCCCATTCTTAACCTGTAATAAGTAAATTTCATTTTGACATCATCATTCATTCTGATACTAACTAGTTAACCTTAATACCTCTGTCCTCAGATATGACATAAATATCGCAATTTTAGTGGCCCCAAGTTTACCGAACAAAACGAACACTTGAAAAATCTTAAGCGACGCTTTGCGTGATCGTATGCGTGGTCAATGGAAATCGGCCAACAAACAAATCGTAACTTTGACTTCAAAATAACGTTGTGTAAATATTAGCTTCTGTGTTTATTTCTTGGTACTGTTACATGTACAATGTTTTCTTTTTTAACCGATTTCGGAAAAAATGAGGAGGTTCTATGTTCGGCTATATGTACTTTTTTACTATGTAGTATTTAGACCGAATACATAAACAAACACTCACGCCTTTTTCCATTCTGGTAAGGCAGAGACAAAAGCCAGCCACCTGCCTCTATCCTTCAAGTATCCTCGCGGGTACGAGATCGCTCCTAGAAACCTGCAAAAGCCCCAGGAGGCTTCTGTGCTTCTTAAAGGAGCTAGGCTGACTCAACTAGTTAGCCTATCTGAACGCATAATGGACCGTCTATGAGTCATGGCACAAAGTTAACATCTGATATTTTATTATACCTATATGTAAATCAAGTTAATGATATGTGTTCATATTTTATGACTATTCCCACATCTGCCTTTTGTGTGTTTTGACTTACATATACGAGTACGCAATGTATGTAATAAGTAGTAAAAATGTCTTAAAAGTCTTATAGTCTTCCCAACGTAATAGGTCTGTTTTGACAGATGACGGAACGAAACGAAGGAACGTAATATTTTATTTTTGGTTTGCTTAAAATTGTATGCGAATTTATCCACTTTTTATGTGTGTGAGAAAGATTAGCCTCGGCAACTATTTGAAAATTACCGATCATTTTCCAAACGGTAAGATCGCAGAATCTGCGAAAAACTCCTAATCCGATCTTGATAAAATTTGGTGAGTATATTGAATATATCAAATACTTTTATTTTGACAAGAACGGAAATTATACGAGTAATATGAGTATTGTTAAAACTATTTGGATATCGTGTGGAATACATTTTTTTTACGATTTTTACTGTTATTGCAAAAATAATCTTTTTTTTTTATCTACGTGACGGTAGGGTCACTATACTTCAATTATTGACAAGAATATTCAACATATTATGTATATTTAGAAAAGTCGTTTATTGTGTCTTTTATGTCGACATTTTTATTGTTGTTAAATCGCTGGTGGCGTGCTCGCTTGAAACCATGGGCTTAATTTTTTGTTAAGCAAAATCAGAAAATGTTGAACAAAAACCACCGTTTGTCTTCCTATCTTCTGGAAACCCTTAAAAGGTTACCAGAGTAAAAATATTGCGTGACTATAGTTTCAGAAGTCAAAATTGGCCCTGACTGGCCCTTATATTTAGACTGTTAGTATAAAAACCATATTTGCCTACGTCCTACAGTGACGATAATCATCGGTCATTTCAGTAACTTATACTCTGTCTGTACTACCGTATCTTCCTCATCGGGTTTCAGAGTATCATCGTTTAAAATAGGTGTTGTCTAAAACTCATTGCTATTTAAATTTTGCATCTTTGTGAAATGATTGTAGCGCCCTGACAGAGCTTGATTGTGTTTTTTCATCATTGGTATTTTCATTATGTAAAACATTTAAATAGTTCATTTTCTGCCATGAATGGGAAATACTAATCGCATTGCTAACGTAATGCCGGTTATCTATATCTTTTGATAGTATATAGTATTCTATACTTATAATAAATCTGTAGCGGGATGAATTCTGTACATTGAATATATTTAAAAAAAAAATCGACTGAGGGGTATTAAGATATCGATACTGATGCCGAATATGCGATTCTAACATTTTTTGTCTGTCTGTCTGTCTGTCTTTCTGCCTGTCTGTTTGTATGTTCACGATAAACTCAAAAGTTACTGAAGGGATATGCTTGAAACTTCGTATGATAATAGTTTGAGTGCCTGCGCAGGTTATAGGGTACTTTTTATCCCGGGTTAAACTTTGGTTCCCACAGGAAAATCAATGAAAGCTGTAATAACATTGTAACGTTAGTATGTATATATTTATTTCGAACTACATTACAGCGAGCGTTTAGCTTATCGGGTGTAGGGTGCGATTTCTACGAGGTTGGGTGCCGGATCGAATCCCTCTTTGACATTCTTTTCTTTTTTGCACTTTTTTTTAATGTGTAAACTAATTTACTTTTTAAATTAGGTATCGCTTTTAACCGACCAGAAAAAGGAGGTTCTCAATTCGACAGTTTATTTACATATTTCTTTTTTTTGTGTATGTTCAGCTTTCTCCGTTATGTCTAAACCGATTTTGATTTTTTTTTGTTAGATAGGGTATACCTCAAGGGTGGTCCCATGTCAAGGAAGTCAGGACCTGATGATGGAATTCTGATAAAATTGAGAGAAAACCTCAAAAATTGTAGAAACGAATAGTGTTTCTGTTTGCTTTTCATTACTTTATCAGGTATTTGCGTTTAGAAATCATCGCATCATGTAGCCGAGCTGCTGATGCAAAAATTTAATAAATAATAATCTTTTTAACAAAAATTTAAACCGAAGAAAAAAAGGACTAAATAAATAAACCTTTTAAATTAGCTTAATACTTAAGACTTAAAAGGTTTATTAATTTTTTGCGTTTATGTTCTTTTCGTCGGTTTAATTTTTTTTTATACTTTTTAAAAAACCACTCAATTTAATTAACTAATAAATATTAAAAGTATAAAGAATCGATTTTTATCTGTGATTTAAAGAAATATTATTAGTTACATTAGATTTTACCTGCAAAAAGTCATGTGTTTGAAGGATTTCGAGTGAATGTATATTTTCAATCGTAGGATATCATCGTGCTTGTCTGTGGTGATTGCTGAAGCAGCAGGAGTTTTTTTTTTCTTTGTTTGGTGATCCCAGAGTAATCGATAGCTGGTTGTTGACTATGCCAACGAGCCATTTTGCCTATCGCAGCCATTAAATTCATAAATATGTTTCACGGCATTAATAATAATAACAACTTCACACACCTTATACACGGCCGTCTGATCCTAAACTAGGTAGAGCCTATACTATGGTAACCAGACTGCTGATAAATATACTTATATATTTCTAAAGACATACATATTATAAATAAATTACACCCAGACAGAGAATAATTTGTCCTGGGTGGAAATCGAACCCACGACCTCTGGCTCAGCAGTCAGGGTCACTAACCACTAGACCATCAGGCCAGTTCTGTAAATATACATATATTTATAAATAGAGTTTTAGAAAAAGAAGATCCAAACTTTTAAACTTTTACGTTCCATCATAATATAATTATGTTGACGGGAGTTCACGCGATCATATATTCGAAGCAGAGTCTCCCGTGAAGAGGGTGTCTGGACATCGCCCAGTTGCCGTCCGCTAGCCAGCGCTGGGTGGATCATTGGAGGCAAAACGTCGCCGTACCGACGGTCAACTCATAAATGCTGTGAGGCACATCGTGTGGTTTTAGTTGGTTTAAGCCTGATATACGGCCTCACCAATAGCCCGGTGAGGTGAGCTTCCACACGAAAAACAAATGAGTAATGTTACCACGGCCAAATTATTTCGTTATTTCACGTGTAAGCAACCAACACCATCTTTTTTGTACGCTCCAGGTTGTTTCACCGCCAATACAGTATAAAAAATCCTGCCTGGAGAAAGAGGTACTATGCAACAAGCGACAAATTGCTGTTTTCCGAAAAAAAACGCGAACGAAGTCGCGGGCACAGCTAGTAACCAATATATATGGTAATAACCATATGCAACCTGTCATACATACTGATGTATTTATAGCGTAAATGGCAAGTGGTCTACGTTCGTTTTATATGAAACTAGTAGTTCCCGCGCGGCTTCACTCGCGTGTACGTATTAATATATATTTTGCGCGGAACCTTAATTATTTTTTTTTAAATAAAAGTAGTCTAAGTTACTTCTTATAATACCAGCTATCTGCTAGAGAAAGTCTCGTGGAAATCGGCCCACCCCTTCCGAAGATTAACCGGAACAAACAGATAGACAGACGTACAAAAATTTAAAAAAAAACTGAGTTTTACTTACAGGTACCGTGCAAAAGCTATTATTTAGACATTAAAAACAGACACTTAAATTTCATTTATTTGTATTGAATATAAAAGATTTAGTAGCAATTTCCTAAATACAGAAAATAAACTTTAACTCCTTTTTTAATATGAAGATAATAGTATGGTTTTAATACATTACGGACAAAATTTGAGTTGTCATTACTATTTATATGATGTTGCACGCTTATTCTAGGCAAACTAAGAACATTTTTTATAAGATATCATCCTAATGTATTATACAAATTTTATAACTCCTGATATATTAATGAAATAGTTCAAAAAAAATAAATGAGAAAGTGTAATCGTTCCATTAGAAGATAAATCTGCAAAAGAGGATAACTATGGTAATATTATTATGTAGGAACAGCGATACTTTTTATTTTATTAATAATATTTACCTCTTAAGAATACCCATTCCATATTACCTTAATTACACTTGGTTAATTCCTAAACATAACAGAGTTTGCCCTGCTCATTATAATCTCATTATGTTCCCTTTGTATGTTTATCGGAAAGTAGCAACAGTCTATTGAGAACAACAAAGGCAGATTATATCGAAGTTCAATCGTTCAAATGTTTGATCCCTTCAATTACCTTTGATGCCGAGGCGATTATGTTACCAACCGTATGTATAAATAAAATATTAAATTTATTGACAGGTAAGGCTAAATGACCGCAGTCTTTTATTTATTTTATAAGGCTCCAAAAAAGTACATCACTTAAATTATGTACATCATTTATTTTGATGTTTTACTGTATATATTCATTTCTGAAAAGAAAACTTTGTACCTATTTGTAACCATGTCGGTTGTAAATACTTGACGTTGAAATTTATTCGGAGGAGTGCAGAAATTGAATTTTCATATAAACTACTGACAACCCTTCGGCTTCGCATGGGTAGTAGAGCATATTATAAATCTATTGGCTTACACGGCGCACGGCATTATAGCTCCCAGTCAGTATGATTTTTTCCCGACATATTCAGCCATCATCGTCATATTTAAGCCAATTTACACACATTAACTTTCCTCATGAATCACTCTGTTTATTGTGAAAAACCGTATGAAAATCCGTATTTTAGTTTTTCAGTTTATCATGTTCAGACAGACAGACGTGGAGGACTTTGTTTTAAAATATATAGTGATATGTTACAAATGAAATGATATAAAACTATAGCCGCGGTTTGAACGCAAACAACGATTATTCAACTTCATAAAGCAAAAGTTATACAAAAAGTGTAAAAATACTTAAATAAATATTGTAATGTTACCTTTTTACCTATAATCATAATCTATTTCTTAAGAGACAGGCAGATACAATCACTGAAAGATAAAATCAGCGATAAAATGGGTAAGGAAAATAAAAAATGCCACCCCAAAACGTTATTTATTGCTATAATTAGTATTTCTCAGCATTTTGTAGGTAGCGCAGTACATTGACCTCGTTGAATAACTGGAAGCACGCAATCACCTAACGTAATGGTTCAAGGAAAATATGTATTTGGGTTTATTTTACATATTGTTTATGTTTAGGACGGCAGTTGCAGGACTTTTTGTATTGAAACGGTTATGTAATTAATATTATCATCCTGCAATCTTACATGCTGATAGGTAATTAAAAGAAGATTATTGATTCTTTTTTTAAGACTTTTTTTTTCGGTTTGTAACTTAACCAGTGTTAGGATTTTTTGTTTTAATGTATATAGTTGATCTGCTATCATTTAAATTAATATTATTGGAACGAAGTTCCTTAACGCACGTTACACTGCAGACGCTCAGCTTATCGGTGCTAGGCGGACAAAAGTGTTAGCGCAATTTATCTGTGGATTTTTCGCGATGCTACTGTAATTTGATGTTGTATATTAATTATTCGGCAACTTTTACAATATTTACTATATTTTGATAAAATGTATTCAATCCATTAAATATATTTATATATAGCGAAATTAACTTTCTTCCAACCAGTGGTCTCAAAAACACTTCACGCGTTTTTATCTTCTCCGTTTTCTCCTCATGCGTTTAAATACTTACTTAACTGACAGTAAATATTAACTTATTTTGTAATCAGTAAAAGATTTACAAAAATGTTTTTCAGCAAATCAATATATGGAACAATAGTTTCAAGTGTTATAATGTGATTAGGTCATACGTATTCATAATTAACAAGACTTCCTCTAGTAATGGTAATATTGCCTTCAATGACTTTGACATTTACATATACAAGATAGAAGTTATCAGTTTATTAAAGGTTATTGACTTCCTTTATTGATTGTCGAATGTCTATTTCACAATTGAGACAAAGGTCTTCAGTCAGTGTTCCCTTAAATTCGAACCAAATTGAACGTTTAAGAAAACCGATAGATTTAAAAACAACTCAATTGTTAACCGATAAGAATTAATGAGATGGTATTTAATGCATTGTGTATTTTGTTTTAATATTAATTCCTTGGGATATTTTATTTGAAGTAAGAGCGGCTCACCCTATATAAAGGTACTTTTATGGGTAAATAAGTTAATGAAAATACTACTTGGTTACTCATTCCTGTTATATAGAAGCGATTTTAAAAAAGCGGACTCTATTCTTTACATATTCTTATGCATTTAGATAAACTATGCATGCTGGCCAGTCATCCATGTAGTCCCATATGAATATGGAGATGATATTATGATGTTTAGACGATACCTATTGCGTTTAAAGTTGTTAGCACTGTATAAAATAATTCAACCAACAACCAGGTTAGGGCTTGATGTTGAGAGATAATGGAATATAGTACTGGTAGCAGGCATATTGAAAAGTAGGCAGGGTTTGATGATAAAACAACTGTGTTGATTTCCTTCCTATTATCTTATGTAGCAATAAAATCCATATTATGTGAAAGTAATATCAATAATGGTATACTAAATGCATTAATAACACTTAAAATTACATAAATCGACTTTAGAACCTGACTTTAAAACCTAGAAATAATGTTCAACATAAAATTTTGTGTTTAATATTTTATAATCAGATGCCGAGATATTGATCTCATAAACTAGTTAGATACGAAAGTGCAACTCAACCCTAGACATAAACAAATTAACAAACAAACAATCCACTCCCGACCAATCGTGTGTATGCAGTCGTCCTTAATCAAATTATTCAAATAGAAGATTGCGCCCGCCTCCGAGACGCCCGCGGAGCATTCAACAAATAAGAACATTTACAACGATGAGAACTCTGTTAAGCATTGCAATCTGTTGTTTATGTTCACCATGTTCCTTTTGTTTTTATTTCTCGTGTTTTTCTGAGTGGCTGGATATACCAACGCAAGATTTTATGGTGGGAATATGATTTTATGACTCGGTAGTAAATTGATTTTTTTTCATCAGTGGTCACCTCGTCTTTTTCACGCAAATTATGCAAATATAGGTCATCTGTAAAAACCCACTTCCCGTACCAATTATTCCCTCTTTAAAGAGAATATGTATTTATTTAAGCGTTCAAGCATCTCAAGTTTGTCAGATGAAAAATAGTTTTAACGTTCTGAGTAAAAAGTTTGCCAAATCATCATATTTCGGTTACATTATTTTTAGTTGGAAACACAATACTTTGGTTTGATTCGTGGTAACAATTTAAAATAACAGCAATAACTATATATACTTACCTATATGATGTAAAACTATTCCTAAATTAGAATTCTAAGCGCAGCATGCTTTGGAAATTGGTGACCGACGTAATCAAATGTTTACTAATTTAGAGGAATATTTAAACTATTTCAATTGCAACAGTTGAAGCTTGAAGTATCGAACAATTTTAGTCTATGTTCACCGTCCAACTTGTGGATTAGTAACAATCTGTAACCAGCTTTTTCAAAACAGCAAGCCAAAATGTGACTTAGCTTAGTATCTACGTAATGTAATGTCTAGTATAATGTGACTTAGCCTATAATATAATTGCATATAAAGTTCAGAACAGAATACCTCTTCCACAAGATACCAAACAATATCAAAGGTGTCTGTAATCCAACAAAATGTTCCCTTTAAACAAAACTCCGTTGGTCTGTATATTTTAAACCGGGCCATAGATCACAGAACCCATATTTATCTATCAATTTAATACCCGAGAACTTTGGGCCATTTTGAAACGGAATCGGAGTCGTTAATAAGGCTTCAAGTCATCGGTCCGACAGGCTTACTTAATTAAAAATTAAATTTAGAAGTTCATAGCTTTGATAAAGATCTCGTAATGATTCGACAGGGAATCAAATAGAATAACTTCTTTCCGACACGCGATGAACGGTAGTGGATGTCGGTTAAATTGTACCGTAGGGAGTTTTTACATGTTTTGCTGTTTTAATGGAGGGTGAATCTACGTAGTAATTTGTTTAAGCTGTTATTATACATTTTATGGCTACAGTTATACATCTAAATAGTTTCAAGGTTCCAGAATCAAGGTTTTGAAAGGTGTTACTCCGACTTACAATAAAAATACACATTATACCACTAAACCTAGCTTTACTGGAAGAAATAATAATATGTAGACTATAATTAATTTTACAAACAAGTTTACATAATTTAATATAAGTAAGTTTAATACAACATAATTATAGAGGAATAATTAGAAAAATACGTGAGAGTTAACACAATTTATTTCATATTGATAGAAAGGAAGCAGACAGGAGTACTAGATTAGAAAGACTCGAAACAGTTATTCGCATCGAGAGCACTGTGGCTTACCGATCTGCTACTGTACCTCAGTGTACTGTAGCTTTGATGGTATCCGCTTTATAGTGACAACCTCGGTAGATTCCTCTTTGGGCCTCAATCACTGCCAGATTTTAGTACTAGAGGCAACGCCCCAGCCAGTATGTCGTATCAATTTCAAAACATTCAAAATGTTAAAATTTTTCATAAAGTAGAATTATTTTTAAAAATAATCATAATGAGATAACAAAATGCAGAAATATTGAAATGGACCTATGAAGAAACATTATTGAAATGTAGTAGTAACATTGAAACCTATATGGATAAGAAATAATCCGAATTCCCTTCTGACAATGGGTTAGACTGAATTCAATGCAGAGTTAGGGATCATGCCTTCACCTTCCTTACAATGACATGATATTTTTACTGTGGCCCGTTGCCACAAGCAGAAGAAATCTTTGAGACTTGTATTTCAAAGATTCTTAATCTTACTCCAATAAAAACTTGTCCATGGTCAAAGTCGCTCTGGTACCTGCCCATATGCCAAGCAACCACAACCCTCTAATATGAAGGATATCAATATCAAGGATATTAGAGGGTTGTGGTTGCTTGGCATATGGGCAGGTACCAGAGCGACTTTGACCATGGACAAGTTTTTATTGGAGTAAGATTGAGAATCTTTGAAATATATGCTTGCTGTTGCCTTGGCAACAAAATGAAAAAGCGATAATAGAGTAAACCTTTAATTAAAGGACACTATTTATTTTTAATAAACGCTTTTTAAAAAGTTACAAGGATTTAATAACTTACAAGGATTTAATAACTTACAAATTCTCACAACGCCATCTATGAATGAAGATTAATGAAATGATGAGGAAGGATATCGATCATATCAAAAATCTTACTCTTAACTATTACGTTTAAGAATCGCCCTTATTATACTAATGTCGCCTGACTCAAAATGCTGCGTTACGATTTGTGGACATGTTTATCATGTTAGTGATTTTTTTTGTATTGTAAGCAAAGAAATATTTTCTGTGGCGATCATAGGACGTCCTCTACTGGACGTAGGCCTCACTGAAGTTCCTATAAGAATGGCCCCCCGATGGCATGTGATCTTCACTACGTTGTCTGTCCACCTTGTTGATGGACATCCTAGTCTGCACCTTCCGGTCCGTAGTCTTCATTCGAGAACTTTTCAGCCCCATAAACCATCTGTTCTAAGTGCTATGTGCCCTGCTCATTACTATTTCAATTTGCTGACCCGTTCGGCTTTGTTGGTAACCTTCGTTCATCTGCGTATCTCCTTATTTTTGAAACGATCCTGCAGAGAAACACCAAGAATAGCCCTCCCTATCTGACTTATACTCGTAGTAAGTGGTTAAATTTTAAGTATTATAACCTTTTCTATAAGTAAAACAAGAGCAAGTAGATACTAAGTAAATTTTTAATATTCATCAAAAGTTTTATATCACAAAACAAAGAACAAAACATAAAATTTTATAAGCCGATATAAAATACACTCAAGTTAATGGAATGTCAGTGTTTCAAATGGATTCCTTCAATTTGTGTCGCAGCCGGCATTCTTTATTCCTAGTGTATTACGATACTATGAGTATAATAAATAATGTTTAGATTTGTTTCGTCGTTACGGTTCTTTTGAGCTGCAAAAAGAGAGATGTAATAAGCTTGACGCCAGTGTTCTTCTATGGCAACGTAACTCCGAAACGGACGAAATGATTTGAATGCCGCTCAATTTAATTTTAAAGCCAATTTAACTGCGATGTTTTTGGGTATGTTTTGTAAAATTTGACCAATCGTTTGGAACATATCAGCCTTAATAATAGTAACTTGTAACAGTATAATAATGAATACTAATGTTTAATTTGTTATAACTCAGCATGTCTGCAAACTAATTAAAGGTTCAGTAGTAGTTTGTTTTGTAAATTACCTTTAATTAATAATTTATAATTCTTACCCTTTAATATTAATAATTCTTATTTAATTATTGAAACTTACCCTTTAGTACGCCTCTGTTATGAAATTTTCTAAAGGTTGATTTCGGACTGTTGTATAAACAGTCCGAAATTAACCTTTATTAATATTTTTTTACATGCAATACTGATATTTTAGTTGTTTCTAATAGACAAGTACAGAATAATGTGTACAAAATTGTATGCAAGAGAAAATGTAATTAATTTTTAAACTATTCGTATTGAACGAAAAACAGGCTATTGCACAATAAATACTCCCTCAAAAACTAGCAAACCAAGGGCTAATAAACTATCTTTCATTCTTTGTAAATTAAAGAACAATTAGTTTGCTTACGGTTTCCTTCTAAAAACGAATCGTTTCTTGATTATAGGAACCGGGCATAAACCATTTACTACAGTTATAATATGTTAGAAGGCTTGGACTTGCCGGCAACTCCACTCCCGAATTCAACCATATAAGTCATTTCCCTTTTCTTCCTTTGCCTTATTTTTTATCTACCTTGCCTACCTCTTTGAATATGCCCTCAATTTACCCAGTTTTTAGTTCCTTTTTTATGAAGGACATACGAGAAGACGGGTCACCTGATGGTAAATGACTACCGCCGGCAACTGCAACTCAAGAGCCACAAGTGCGTTGCCGGCCTTTAAGGTGGAAGTAGGAGAAGGGGGAGAGGGGGGGAAAAAGGGTTAGGGCCTGTCTGGGCCTGTGTTTGTCTGTGAGGCCGTGGTATGCTCACGGTACGGTCGAGCCGGCCCATACGTGCCGAAGAATGGCTCTCCCACGACAAAACATATATTTATAGTATCCTATCGGAGATATAGTATGAGTGTATGTATGTATGTTATAATACTAAGACTATAACTTTTTGATTATTTACAAAATTGCTCTACGATCTCGTATTTGGAAGCAGGCAATATTTAATGAGATTTAATTTAAATAATAATTATATTACCTTGGGTTTTATCGACACAACAGAACCATCAAATATATCCACTACTTTACGATTTGTATCATTCTATATTTATATATTTATTTGTGATAGGTACGCTTACAGTTTACTGATATTACATGACAGGAAACATTAGGAGATAGGTATATATTAAGTCAAGACAGTGATCCAAATATAGCACAACATGTTACGGGAAAATGTACTGTTGGACTGACTGGTAGTAATAATAATAATAATAAAGCTTTATTTAATTCCATGCATAGTACATACTGAACGATAACAATTTGGTAACTTATTAACCAATAATATTCGATTACATTTATTCCACTTAGATAAATTTGATTTCTGATTATAAATTCTATTTTGTAATTAGTTTTATTATTTTTTGCTTTAATTATTAACTACCTAATTATTGAATGCATGGACCCCGTTCGGGTAAAAGCCTCCCCAAGGAATGCTGGACTGGTAGTACCTATAATTAAATTTAATTGTAGCACTTTACAATAAGTTAAGAAAATAATTAATCGTGGTCTTGAATTTAATTATATTTAACTAGCAACCCGCTTGTTCGCGTAGCAGAGACATCTTCAACAATCATCAACATATTTCAACCAATTTACATAAAATCTTAACAAATTATACATCTACACCTTCCTCATGAATCACTCTGTCTAATGGTAAAAACCGTTCAGTAGTTTTTCAGTTTATCACGAACAGACAGACAGACGCGGCGGGGATTTCCTTTTATAATATGTAGTGATTAATTGATTGTGATGTTCTGTCTGTCTATCTGTTTGTTCCGGCTAATATCCAAAACGGATTGACCGATTTCCACGGGATTCACTGGCAGATAGCTTGGTGTTACAAGGAATAACATAGGCTACAATTTTTTTGGAAAAAGAGTTAGGATGCCGCGCTAAATATATAGGTATGTGCACGTGAGCGAAGTCGCGAGGGAAAAGCTAGTCAATACAGATTAATAAAATTAAAGTGTCTGTTTGTAATGTCAAAATAATAGTATAGTGCAAATAGCTCATATAGCTATTTGTGCGATACCTATTCCTAAAAATCAGTTTTGTCTAATTTTTGTTTGTCTGTTTGTTCCAGCTAATCTCCGGAACGAGTTTACCGATTTCCACAGGACTTTCACTGTCAAAAAGCTGGTGTTATAAGGAGTAACTTAAGCTACTTTTATTTTGGAAAAATAATTAGGGTTACGAGCAAAGCCGCGCGGGAACTGCTAGTTCTAAATAAATATGATCAGACCTTTAAAGTCGTATCCTCTTTTAAATCCAGTAGTATACTAAAAATTATAATTCTTTCCCTCAGAATCAAAGTTGCCTAATGAGAGCATGCTTCTAGCACAAACTTAACAAAGGAAACAAAGACTCAGCAAAATGATATTACCCTACATAACCGCGTATTTTTATGATAATCGTTAGCTATGCGTGATAAGAAACTATTACATCATCGTTGATTTCAAAACCAACACTATGACGTCATACCCCAAAAGGACCATTAAACATTGAACTTCGCAGTATCTAATGAGGCAAAGCCATTATCAGCGGAGCTCATTTGATTTTACGCGGGTTAATCCACCCGAGTCGTTCTGACAAACGGCACAAACGATTCTGGCCTTTATGCAAATGTAATTATGCATGCCGAGCGACTATTGTCAGTGAGTGAGCTAAGGTAATCGGTTTACACTTCGAGTGAAAAATTCTTTTGGTGGAAACTGTTTCGGGTGACGATCTAAAATAGGGAAAAGATATGAGGAAGTAAGCTGACTTAAAAAACGACTCCTACAAAAAACCAGCTTTGTGTGGACTCCTTTGTATGACGTTTTGATCACACAGGTACAAAATATGGACAATATGGATATTTTTGATATCAATTAAGCTTCTTAGGTTTGAAGAGTTATAAAGGTTCAACTAAGATAAAAATGCCTTATTCATGTAGAATAATATATGTTATTAAGGACAGGTAAACGAAACAGATTTTATACAACTGCTATGTTAACTCAGTTAGCAGGTAATGGAAGAACCATTAATCACTTACCGGGTTACGCAGTTGCATTACTTGAAATATTTAAACTTAGAAGCGAACATGCTCGTTTATACTTAAAATATGGGATCAATTACGTTAATGAATAACAATCAGATCTTCCCAAGATCATCTGCCGGCCCAGCCTGCCTTCAATAAAAAGAAACAAAAAAACAACACAAAACATGAAAAATTCCTAAAACTTGGTTAAAAAGGCAAACTCAGGTAGCCACGCAGCAGTGCTAGGTTGTGTTTAAGTGTTTGTCTCTGTTGTGAACAAGTAAGGATATTCATTCACAAAAGAAACAACAACTAAAAACAATGAACATAAAATGCTTTTTCCTATCACAACCTTATATTTTTATCTATAAATCCGTCAACCAAAAGTAAAACCAAAAATCCTTCTGCAGCATAATTTTAAAGCTATGAATTTAGCTGATCTTTGCGGGGATGTGGCCAGTATAGACTAGGATCCTCTTTATGATTCACATTCAATCAATATAAAAGTAGATATTTTTACAGAACAACTGATAAAACTCCATGACGTACATGCTCCTTTGCGTAAAATCAATTAAAGCACTTGCCCTGTCTTGTCTCTTTGGCTTACAGCTGATATTAAATTGATAAATTGGTAGCCATCAGAAATCGCTGCAATAAGGCTTGTAGGAAAACACAATGCCAACACATAATTTTCTCTGTTGATAACGGGGACCCGGTCAAAGTCTGGCAATTTCTTCGATCTCTAGAAGTTGAAAAATCACGATAAAACATTGATCCCAAAGACTTAGTTATCGAATTGATGAATTAACACTTCTCTGCGTCGTCCAAATTTGACAGGACAGTAAAATACGATACAATATCTTTCCTCTCTTCCAACTTCTTAAATCCTTTCCAGTCTGGTTTTCACCACCACTGCACTGGTTTATATTACGGATGATATACAATCAGGCATTGAAGACTGTGTGTCAACGGTACTAAAGGCTTTGCTTGATTTTAGCAAAGCCTCTAGTACCGTTGACTTTGATGTCTTGCTTGGTATAATGTGTTCTCTTAACATATATCCAACGGCAGTTGACTGGTTTCAACTACCTGTGCGGGCGCCGGAAGCGTATTCATTGAGGAAAGGTTTTTAAATTGGTGCACTACGTCTGTAGGTGTTCCACAGGGTGGCGTCCTATCTTATTTGCTCTTCTTAGTTTTTATAAACTCTATTTTCAACAAACTAACTCCTACCTTTATGCAGATGATTTACAGATGTATACCCAAGCTCCTGTAGAACGGCTAGCAGAGGCAATATTTATCATTAACAAAGAAATAGAGCAGATTTGTGTGTAGAGTAAGCAGCATGGTTTATATGTTAATCCGTTGGAAACCCAAGTAACTGTTGTCGGTAGCTCCAGAATTAGAGCTAAGATCGATTGGTCACGACAGCCCTAGATAATATGCAATGGTGCCTTCATTCCTATTGCAAATGAAATAAAAAATCTGGGAATATATATTGATTAAAATTTGTCCTGGGGTCCGCAGCTGCAATAAGTAAGCAGGAAAATGTTTGCTTCTGCCTGGTCTTTGAAAAGGTTGCGTAACATACTTTGATTTGCGCTTGCAGAATCCCTTCTTCCAATTCTCGATTATGCAGGTGCCAGCTATCCTGATCTCACCAAGGACCAATTTAATAAACTTGAGCTACTTCAGAACTTCAGTATAAGGTCCATTTTTGGATTGCACAAATTTGACCACGTTTCTGAATATCGTAATAAGCTCAAATAGTTACCTATGCGCCTTTGCCGGAATATTCATGTCCGTTCACTATAAAACAGTACACTCTTCAAGCCCAATACGCCTTCCTATCTTAAAGATTGCTTTAAATTCTTACACTATACACATTCAAGGTTCCTAAGGTCATCGAAGAATTTGACTTTAAAAATATCACCGCATTCCACAAATTTTATGGATAAATCATATGCAGTGCAGGCCATCCGTTTGTGGAACACATTACCACTGCCCATTAGATAGGCACAAACACTGCCCAGTTTCAAGAAACTAATAAAGGAACATTACTTGACTTCTTGTGGTTGAGGCTCCTGATACCGTGTGTTTGTACCTTTTTATCTATATGTACGTATATTTTTATTGTATGTTTATATGTGTATTTGTTCGTAAGTGTGTATATATAATATATGTATGTAAATATAGTTTTCAGTTTATAATATTCATAGAAAACTTGCAAATATATATATATTATTAAATATAAGTAAACTAATACAAAGCGTTAATTTAATAGTACACTCATCACTCATCTTCATCTCATCACACAAGTTTGTATTAATTTTTTCCTTGTAATAAAGAGTTTATCTATCTATCTACCTACCTATATGGTACGCTTTGTTCTAAATTTGCAATACAAGTTTTCAAACATAAAAAATCTTATTATTTCCCATCCTTTTCATAATTCTCTCAAAGTTTTACTTCATATTGTAAAAAAATGTGTACAGTTTTTCATAAAAGAAATGTTTGTCGTTCCTAATTATGAAAATAATACAGTATCTTCTTTTTGCGTTTCCTTTCACATGCACACTGTGTCAGCTTCAGCTACTAAAATGAAACAAACAAATTCGCTTTTTGTTGTAGCTTTATTATGATGAAAAAATTAGTGATGGAAAATGCTATAAGGATACAACAATGCCGTTCGATCTCTAGTAGCTCTACACAGGTGGAGTAAAATCCAATAACAGAAAAGAATTAAATAAGCGTAAGTCAGTCTAATAATAAAATGAAAACTAATTAATAGTGACGTAGAATGAGATTTAGCGTGATATTCAATATTATTTAACTTCCATCTGCTAGTTAAGTGTTATTATCACAAGCCACGAAGGCGGTATCGCAGTTTTAACCGTAATTCATTAAGTTTTGATTCAATCAATCAATCAGCCTATCACAGTGCACTGCTGGACATAGGCCTCTCCCAATGTGCGCCACAGCACCTTAAGTTTTGATTGTTTTGTTTTATTTCATTGTCCAGTATAACTTGAACTGTTATTGTTATCAATGCTATTAATGCGCAGCTCTGCTTTGGACGTGTATGCTGTGACATTAAACAATAATGTGAAGCAAGACGCTCGGTATATTGACAGCCATGAGTGACACGCTTGTGGCAAATGAGTTGTTGACGTTCTTGCAGCAGAAGCTAGACATGATGAACGAGGTGGCCGTCATCCAGATCTGTGTGTCTAAGTTGCTTACTTGCTAAGGATGATATTGCTGATGCCATCACCTAGTGTTCCGGTCGCTTAACAAAAGGGACCAGATGGTGTCTCGCCGTCGTGATGGAACAAAGAAAAGTGTAAAAGACATCATCACGTTGGGCATCACACATCAGGCAGGTTTAGCAGATGTACAGAAGAAACGGGAGGCATCCCAGATCACTGTCGCAGACTTGCACACCAAACTAGAAGAGGTAAGCAAGTCTGTGCCAAAAACTTTGTCAAGGGCGCGTGTAAGTAATATAAACATGCGCCGCGGTGCATGCCTCGATACATCAGCTGCAAGCTTGCAAGCCACGCGTCAGCAGTTTTGTCACTGACACCAATTGCAGAGTCTGCATTGTGCACCCCGAGGGCGTCACGCAGTTCCCGGAGCGCTGCGAGACTTACGCGAACTGTTGACCCAACAGTCACTGCGGGAAATCTGCTGCACCATCTGCTAAGCCCTTGCCAAGATTCAGGCTGATGAAGAAGGTGTCGTGATGTCGTGACAACTGCTGTGGCAAGGCCGCAATTCGTGGTATTCCGTCGCTTCCACGGACACGCTAACAATGGACCGCACAAAGACTTAGAGCAAGTAGTGAAGTTATTTATTTAGATACTTATTTAGTTTTAAGTTATATTTACTAACACATAATTTTTCAATTTCTTTTTATCTTCTAGCACTTCTCCTACACATCATAGGTACATAGAATTTTCTTAACATATGAACGATTATCGACTTAAATATATTAACGAAATGAACTATTATCTATCTATGATTCATGACTTTCATGAGACATCACTTGACATACAGTCTCTAAGCACGTGCGATATATCTTTAGCTATTCTTCAAGACTCTCTTTGTTGATAGTGCAACTAGTATAACTTTGATCAAAGACAACATTGCATTAACATTTTAATTTATTCCCCGGGCGTCCTGTCCACACACTATGCGGCACTCAGTACAGTCTAGCTGCAGAGAATTGAATTCAGACCCAAGACTAGTTATGCCGATCAATACAAACGCAATTGTTACACCTCACCAACATTTAACATTTTATTTAACATTTGACTCTTTCACTTTATAACTTATTACCTATATTAAAAAGAACAACAAATAATGGTACAAACGGCGGTCTTATCGCTAGTTGCGATTTCTTACAGACAACCTTTAGATGGACAGATGCAATGGACTCCTGTATAGGCCAGTTAACAGGTTCACAAATGGATTGGAGGACTTTCCCTTTATACATGGTGTATTTGAAAAAGGAACATTTACTTAAATCGATGAAAAGGCATGACAGTAGCATGTAGTAACAATACGTTAAAGTACATGGAAAAAAAATGAAGTTAGTTTTTATGGATTTTCTCAATAACTAAACTGAGAGGTTCTAAAATAAAAAAAAAATGTGTGTGTCAGCTCCGACACACGACTGGAGTTTACAATTTACTGGAGTCTCCCTACCTCCCTCCCTCCCTCCCTCTATATATTCTGTATATATTTACACATATATATAACATAAAGATATACACATATCTACTTACATGTGTCGAGAATAAGGAGTAAACTCCAATAAAGCATAAAAAGCACAATAAAGCGTTACGCTATTTTTCTCATACCGGGCGCCTTATATGCAAATCGATTCTTAAGGAGTAAACTCCAAAAAATGTAACATTTAAAATCTTTAAATTTACGTTCCACCTGCTGTTATGAGAAACGGAGGTAAAATACCTGAAAATTCAAACGGCCATAACTTGTCAACGGATAGTTTTCTTTTTTATTCTTATTGTAACTGCATGCTAGAGTCATAAGCTTTCAGTGATTTAAGTAACTGTTCCTTTTTCAAATACACCCTGTATATTAGGTTAGGGCTTATATAAGGTGATATTATTATAAAACTGTTATCGACTACATACACTGGCCTAAAACTAATTTTTTTAGCCACTGGAACGAAACATGCTTTGTTTTCCTTAACAGTAAAAGTATATTTAACAGAATATCAGTAATGCTTTCTTTAATTGTTTTTTTACTTTTATTTCTGTATCCGTCAATATGTTTATTATGGGTTGATTGTCTTCATGAATAGCGCTCAAATATTACCAATTCAAATGCTTATTTTCAATAAAATATCGATCAGTTTTCCGAGGCTACAACCGCCTGTCATATTAATTATTCATATCAATAGTTAAGCTTTAGTGTACGCGTGTATTTTGGTAGCAAATAGATACGTTGATATAACGAGTAGTGACGAATATCGAAAGTAATAATAGGGCTGTCACTTTATGAATAAGTTAGCTATGATTTATATCGAAAAATTGTTTACCGCTTTGACAACTCCCTTAAATATTAATTTGAACTGCTATATTTTAGAACTGTTACTTTATTGTGTATTTTAGATTCAAATTAAGATAAATAATAGCTTCAAAATAAAGTGAAGCTCAGAATATATCTTTGTATACGTACTTCTTAAAATAAATCGAATTTTGATTGAACTTAATTTTGTGAAAAGACAAAATTGTACTGTAAGTGTTTTATTTACTTCTGATATAAAAAGAGGATTATTTGACGCCCATATCTGAATGTCATAATTAGAGATCGGATATTCGGATGCATATTTACCTAAAGTTGAGATGTTGGCTATTATTGAAAGCACTTTTTTATCGAAAGAATCCCGCGATTCCAGGAAATTCAAATTTAAGTGTACCTATACTCCGTGAGATGTAATAAACCCCAGTTTGACTCAAATGACACTTGCTCTGTTACAACGTATAATGGTTGCTTTTCCCTACTTTTATTGTCAGTGATTTTTGACGAAGCAAAAACAACCTTATTTCGTTGTAACAAGTGTCAAATCGGGCCTATTAAACCCCAGGAAATGTAAGCATTTTGTAAGAGTGCGAGTGAGACGGCAAATTACACTTGCTTGTGCGCAAGTAGCGACGCGACAATTCTACTGCATTCGTAAATAAAAATATACTTAGAAGCCGCTTCCATAATTTGTTACCCAAAAAATTACTTTAGGTAAATATGCATCCGATTATCCGACCTCTAGTCATAATATTAAAACGACCAATTTAATTCCAATTTTACATTATACGTTAAAAAAACTTATTTATCAACTGATTTAGCAGCAACTTGTTATTTAATTTCACTCGTGAAACTCAATTTAGCCATTATTTGTATTTTTTTCTTTTCTAAAACACCCCATTCACTTGAAACTTTCGATGTTTATATTTAGGTTTATTTTATTATTGTTAAATTTACCAAACTTATTCTAAATAGTTCCGTGATTAATGTACAGCGACAAGTCAATAGCTATATTCTATGTCCTAACACGCCTTTGAAACAATAAGGTGTTAAAATAAACGGGTTTCGGAATGTAATTAATATCATAACGCTATTATAAACATCCGTGAAACTCATTAAAACATAAAATGATGATAACGTTGCAAACACAACAATCCTCAATCTCCCGTACTTAATATATTACTGTAGGTATGTAATACTTTTTTACTATTATTAGGAGTAGCTTTTTGCTGGCAAGTATTTTTTGTGAGATTTCGGAAGCCTCAGTTATTTCACTACCTTTAAAAGGTCTCGTATTCTATCTGAACGGATTACGCACTAGTTCAATTAAGAAAGTTTGATCGTGTGAGAGCCATACTTTGCCACGTATGGGCCGGCTCGACCGGATTGATACCACGGCCTCACAGAAAACCTACAGTGAACCAATGTTGCTTGCATTGCTTTTAGCCTTTTTACCTTCCCTCTCTCCCTTTCCTCTCCTCACCCCCTCCTGCCCCTTCCTCTACTTTAAAGGCCGGCAACGCACTTGTGACACTTGAGTTGCAGCCCATGGGCGGTGGTACTCATTTACCCCTCTACCATAAAAAGATATATATAAATTATTTTACAATTAATAGTTTATGTTTCAAGAGAGTCTAACTAAAATAGAGAAGCATTCATGCTAATATTAAACAATTATCCTTGCATAAAATTTTCTTACAGAAGAAGAAGACCCTGTAACACAGTTAAATGAATATGTCTTGTAACTTACTTTAACTAATAATGAATATTATCGTAACAAAAAGGTCAATATTGATCGAATGCCAACGCACTGCTAATAGATGGATATACGTAGAAGTCGCACGCACAATCCATGTATTCATAATTGATACGAGAGCATTATTTTATGATGATGATGACGGTTTTAATGCCATTAATCCGCTGACAGTGTCCGAGCGGTGGAACATCACACATCTATTTAGTTACAGAACAATCTACTGCTTTCTTGTAATATGATCCTAGCTTAGTAAGTAGCTGAATGGCAGCGGTCGGGTGTATGTATAATTTTGATACTAACACAGGAGTAGAAATTATTCTTTCAATAAAGATTTGTTTGTTTGTACTATACCACTAAGTGAGCCAGTCATATCTGTAGGGCCGACCTGTTTTTCTGTAGTGTAGGTACATAATGATGTCCCTATCCCGAGGTTTATTATTACGTTTGACACGTGGTTGGGTTTATTTAGTGTTTACTAAGTGACTGGAGTGTGTTGGTGAAATGTGATACCATTTAAGTGTTACTTCTTGTGTGATAGATTGCGTCACATTAGCAAATATTGTTTATGGTGTTTCTTTTACTACTATTGAGCGTAGTCAAAAGCTAAATGTATTAGCACAGTCGTCTGAGAAAAATAGATGTCAATTGTCAATGTCTAATAAAAAATTAATTTATCCCACTAATATTATAAATGTGAAAGTTTGGATGGATGCATGGATAGGTGGATGTTTGTTACTCTTTCACGCAAAAACCACGAAACCGATTACGATGAAACTTGGTATGTAGATAGCTGGAGACCTGGATTAACGCGTAGGTTACTTTTTATCCCGATATTCTCACGGGATCGGGACTTACGCGGGTGAAACTGTGTGGCGCTGCTAATAACTAATATTTTTCAAGCATAATATCCGTGTATACGCAATTCGTTTAATTTAAAAAATACCAAAAATACCTGTTTTGTTGTTGCAAAATACAAAATGTTCCACAGGTATTTGAACTATCTATCAAATCAATTTAATCCTTGCTTTCTGCTTAATTAGAAAGGCTTACAAGCTATTATGTGCCACATATTCAACACCCAGACAGAACAGTTTGGTAAGTCGGAAAGTTGTTAAGTCGACGTTTTCCCTTCAAACTAAATCATTTTCAATTTCTTTCTTACACACTACCCCTTGGAATAGTGATGAGGCAAATACATTTAATTTTAATTAACTTTATTCTTGCATAATTAAATGAAGAATCATTTTCAGTAGTTAGCGTACTTTATTCGCATAGTTACAGTTATTTTTACATATTACAGTTTCACTCTCGTTAGTGATACAACTGCCTCCATATTGTCCCATCCTGTGTAAACTTTTTATCATAAATATCCTTTTATTTACTTATGGAAATAATTCTCGGTCTTACTCTCTGTGTATAAGACCAATATAATTTTTTTTCTTTGTTTATATGATGGTATTAATATGTCGCAAGTAGTAAAATACATAATGTCTAAGTGTGTCTAAATACTACATAATAAATAATTAACTAATTTATCGCACTGCTATTACGAGAGTGTATCAACTCAAAATGAAGCTTTTTTCAGAAACGACAGAAAACTGATTAGTCGCTTCCTGTTAAATATTATAAAAAGTGAACACTGTGTATAGTTTATTGATAAAATTAAGAGATTTCTGTATTAATGAATTATTTAAGAGATTGCAGGTTATCAACTTATTTCCAATTTTTGACTCAATACTCTATTGTCTTAACAAATTTCAAAAAAAATATGAATTATTTTTAGTGGTTTTGTTGAAAAATTTGGCTTATTACAATTTATTATTATTATGTTATATTTATTGACGCGTAGGGAATTGATATTTACGTATGAAAAATGAATTATCTCAAATTCTCCCTATTTTGAGTTAATACAGTCTCGTAATAGCAGTGCGATATATATTTATGATTTTTTTTATTTTTCTGATAAAAATCTGATGAAAAAACATATGAACTCAATTCGATTAATTATCTAAGAAATACAAGGAGTAGGCTAAGTATACAAATAATGTACTATCCATGAATTATCACATGTATTTGTATTTTCTGAGACCTGACTGAATGAAAGTGTACTCGATGCAGCCATACTGGACAATTAATAAATAACCAGAAAAAAAACTGACAACCGGTGGCGTACTCGTTGCAACTTTAAAATTTTTAAACGTATATACGTCACAATAATTCGTTACACATTGCGAAGATTTATAAGTAAGTATGAATGGAGTATTTGAGTTACTCCATTCATAACTGACACTACTAGATTTTGCAAAGGGGCCGGATTTAGGGGAGCCCTCGCAAGTTTGTATGAAAGTTCTTGGTATTTTGTACTAAATGCCTGAAATTTTGCTTGGAGGTAGTTTATAGGTAGTGCACGTCAGCAACGAATTTTCAGACAGGGCCAGATCAAGGACATCTATGGGCTTTCGCAAATTTATGTGAAGGTATATAGGTTTTTAAATTTGGTAGGGAAGTAATTGTCATAATTTTCATAATTACAGTTAGGTAAAAGTTGATTTTGCAACTTCACTGAACATTTCACCCGAAATGGAACGGGTGTATCGCCCTCCACCACAAAGAAAGAATCCTCCATCCAGGCCAGGATGATCACATGGCCAATAGGCTTGTCCCCTATTACGTTAGTGGAACGAAATCATAGTTGGCAAAATATGGATGTCCTAACTTCTTGTGACAAGAAAATTTTAGGATTATGATAACCGTCAAATTAATTATTAATTATATTACCACGATTAAGTATATTATAGTACAACCGGCATATTATACTACTACAGAAGTTACTATTACAACACAAAAACCGCAATACAATAAAAATCTGAACTCATTTCACTAATTCTGTTATGAAAACAACATTAATTCATTTAAAAGATGATTGCAATAAATATTTAATGGGCACTCCAAGAAATCACAAACCAGTAAAAGTGGAAGAATTTTTCCATTCGGTACATTGTGAGAATATTCAAATTGTATGTAAATACGGTACTTTCTATGTAGAGACATCAGTTGGTATTATGTAAATGTGGTGACGTCGACAGTGAGCGGTTAATCAAGCCGTGCTCGTATTGAGACTTTCCTACAGTTCCGGTAGAGATATCGGAAATCTTTGTCGCGTAACATGTTGGCAGATATTCGTGTAGCGGTGTTGGTATTGAAATGATGCATAAATTGTTCAAGTATATTAACAGATATTAAACAGTTTGAAGATGCTAGATATTCAGGAAGACCATTAGTTTTAAAGAAAATGTTCACATAACAACCTTACGAGCTCTATAGCGCAATGGTAGCGAATTTGACTGCCACTGGCCGCCGTCTCGGTTCCCGCTCAGTTCAGATACACTGGCAACGAATAGTGTATTCGGCCACATGCTGAATACCGAATATTCTGAAAACTTCCTGGCCGAATAGCCCATTATTCGGCAAAAGTATTCGGCTGACGCATAGCATTAAACTTTTATCGACATTTTTGTTTATTGTTCGTATTTTCCACTGTTGCAACGTCTCCCGCAATGATCCACCCAAGCGCATCTATCTTCTTTTATGGATTGCTACGAGGAGTATTCTGCAAAAAAAGCATAGCCCATATCACGACAATTCAGAAATTTTAGTTCTCTGCAACACAATCTTCTAGTGCTAAATTTTTTTTTACGATTCACATGCATGGACAGATTTTGTTTTATCACATTATGGCCGTTCAAAATGTTTTCTCTTTTATAGTATAGGGGGCAAACGAGCAGACGGGTCACCTGATGGTAAATGACTACCGCCGCCCATGGGCACCTGTAACTCAAGAGTCACAAGTGCGTTGCCGCCCTTTAAGGTTGGAAAAGGGGAAGAGTGGGAAGACGGGAGAGAGGGATTAGAGGGGAGGAGAGGGGAAGGACGGGAATAGGGGAGAGGGTAGGGTTAGGGCCTCCGGTAATCTCACTCACGCGGCGAAAAGCAATGCAAACATTGTATCACAGCCGGTTTTCAGTGAGGCCGTGGTATCGAGCGGAGTCGAGCCGTATATTTATAAGTATTTTATTGAGATAGGAAAATTAGATAGATAGATAGAATATGCTTAATTGCACACCTGATACAAAACACCAATGAACAGACCACAATAAACAAAAAATGTGTACAGCATAAATATACAGCTCTCACGTCCTATTGCTGTCATCAGACCATTCTTAGCCCTTCTTCGGTATACTGCCGATCTGGACAGTATACGTCATTCGAGACCTACTTGCCCACTCACATCAGCCACTAACAAAAAAAAAACCGTAGTATTTGGTATTTTGCCGAATAGTATGAAAGTAGCCGAATAGGCAGAAGATCGAATATTTGCCGAAGACCCACCCGCACCTATTTACCCACTCACAGCAGAAACTAATAATAAAGTCCGTAGTATTTGGTATTTTGGCGAATAATATGAATGACTGGCCTGTTGGTCTAGTGGTTAGTGACCCTGACTGCTGAGCCAGAGGTCGTGGGTTCGATTCCCACCCTAGTCTGGGTGTTCTTTATGTCCGTTGTTTATATGTTTGTAAAGTTCCCCGCGACACAGGACTATTTCCTAATGCGGGAGTTGTCTTTTTAAAAAAAAAAAGAAAAAAAAGAAATATGAAAGTAGCCGAATAGTCAGAATACCGAATATTTGGTACTGAATATTCTCTGTAAGCCTATTCTTAAGGCGTTTTTCCTGTTTACCTTGCGTAACTATTAAACAAACATAAGCACATTTCTTCCTGACGAAAATAAGCTTTGTGGTTACCACTGCTTCTGAAGCTTTTTTCATAGAAAGTATGTGGCTGTTCCCATTGTACTTATTCCAGTCGAGGCTAAAATTTCTGTTGAAATTTTGCCTTATGTTTATTTCTTGCTCTTCTTATTACATTACAGACATGACTCCGAATAGAAATGTATACTCTGACGTTCATAATATTATAAATATTTTGGTCCCAGCCGTGAACCAAATTAAAAAAAAAAACGATCAACTTTCACAGATACAAAGACTCAATAAGAATGAATACGGTACTGATCGGCTGGTCCCCTCTGCTCGCTGCCCTTATATATACGAGATATATATTTATGGCCCGATATCGGATGATGTGTGACGTCACTCGTCTTTAGCGCCTACCATTACATAACAATTTCGTGGTCTAAATGAATAACTTGTTTGACTTTGATTTATGCACAAAAACTAATTTGCCCCTATACAGAAACACTTAAATAATAATCATAAGTAAAAAAATTAAAATATCCCGACTCGTAAATCCCTTTAACGATCAGAAAAGAGCTGATGATCTGCGAACGGCTGAAGTAATTTTCTTGTACTCAAATAACACTCTTGATCAAGTCACCTTTCAAACGTATTTTTATTTAATCCTAATCTGTAATAATTTTTATATATTTGTACTCCTAATTGGCAGATCATAGAGGACATAAAAATGTAATCATATTTCACCATCAATTGTACCTATGTATCACAAATAAATTTCTGATTTCTGAAAAAATCGCACTCAAATCGGTTCACCCGTTTGAGAGCTATAGTACCACAGACAGACACACAAATACCCATATACACTTTAAACCTAAAACACCCCTCGTTTTTACGTCGGGGGTTAAAACTACAGGAATGAATTTGCATATAATTTAAATTGTAGTATAATTTGTAACTAACAATAAAATTCGAACCAATTACACGTTGTCGACATCCAGTCATAGCAAATGACGCTTACCATGATCGGCTTTTACCATATTACTACTGCAAACTACACAATATACGATGGACGGGAACAGCGGGAGTGACATGCGACCTCTGTGTTTATTATCGAACATTTCGTTTGCTTTTTTGGATCTTATTCAACAAATTTATAAACCAAGTAGTAATTATTTGTTAAATAATAGAAAAAAAGCAATGTGTACGTTTATTATTAAAGGTACAAATATTATTCTTGTAGGTACTTACAAATGTTATGTTATCCTAAACTCGATTAAGGTATTATATTCAGTTCGCTTCTTACTTATCATCGCTGCACAATACTGTATTCTAACAAAATATCAGTTACGTGATCGAATGTGCATTGTGAATATTGCCAAGTATTTCTCAGTAACTGACTCAATTTGAACACGTTGCGGTGATGCGGATTCACGGCCATTACATTCTTCCTTTTATATTTCAACGCGCATACCATTCAAGAATTTAACACTATGGATCAAAATATTCTCTGAGATTGAAATGCATAATCGATTATCAATGTGAGCATATTCCACCTCTCCACGCTCCGCGACTTCTGACCTGAGCAGGAATTGATCGCACAACTTGGTCTTCCTGGACTTGTGCTTAGATGTTTAATAATATCCCGGAATATATAAAAGAAAATAATTTCCCGTGTTATTAATGTGTAAAATTATGTAAATAACACTTTAAGAATAAATAATAAAAGAGATAATGTATAACCTTATTAGGCGTAAACTAAACAATCTACAATGTAATCTGGAGGAATCCTATTCAAATATTTTACAATGATTTTGAAAAGAAACAAAACAAGATGATAAAAACCTAAATGTGGGTCGTTACTGCGCCATAGCAATTACTGCTGAGCTAATATATTATAATGTATATCGGCAAAGAATATTTTCATTAAGTAGGTCATTGTGCTGTTGTGTTGAATTGACAACAGCGAAAAGACCTTTTTAAATAAATAAAATATTTTTTTGTAGATGATGATTATATTAATGTTCAAAGCTTCCAAAATATGCTTATAGTAAATATAAGGTTTCCTTTTAACGGTGAATGTGTGATTATAATGTGTTTGGATGTGTTTATTTCACCGAAAAATTTGTCGTGTTTGTTATCAAAACGTCAAAAGGATTATCGTTGCGTTTGATGATCACCGGCTAAATTGTAGGGTGAAAACACATTTTATACGTGTTTGTTTTTAAACTGGGTTTGGGTAATTAAATTTATGATTGGATATACAAGCCACATTAATGAACTGTTTTGCTTGATTTCAGTAATATCTCATGTGTTGAGGTGATAAATTAAAGATTGGTATATTAATACCCGACAAGGAAGTCCAACGCATTAGCGGAAGTAGACTTGGGGATTTATTGTGTTTGGAAAGTTAAATATGGTTTTCACAGGTGTACACCGTACGTGTACACGTGATGTAACCCCAGGTGTTACACTACCTGGTCTCAATGGCTGGTAAGCAACCTCGATATATAAAATAGAGGTGGTTGACCTACAAAGTTACCTTAGGTAGAACTGTAAACAGCTTGTAACAAAACAGGTCTTGTGACCCTCACACTGAAAGCTGTGTCATATTAAAGTAACACCATAATCCCAAAACGAAACAAGGACCAAGTAATTGGATCTTAAAGAGTCTAAGATCTAAGTCTGGCAAGGCGTGATAGTGATGACGATGGTGAAATATTCAAATTAATGCAATATACAGTATTTTAAAGATTATACAGAGAAGAGGTGTTTTATTGTAATAAATTCGGAATCGTATTAGGTAATTGAAGTAATAACAAGGAATATATATACGGTTGGCACATGCAGTAAAATGTCAAAATTTAACACATAGTATGTTATGTACAAACAAGCTAAGCAGTTTATTTAATACTAGCAGTTCTCGCGCGACTTCCCTCGGGTGTACATATTTTGCGCGGAACTCTAATTCCTTTTCCAAAATAAAAGTAGCCTAACTTAGTCCTTACTAGCAACCCGCCCCGGCTTCACACGGGTAGCAGAGACGTCTTCAACAATCATCATCATATTTCAACCAATTTACACAAAACCTTAACAAATTATATACTTAAACCTTCCTCATGAATAGTTCTATCTATTGGTGAAAACCGCATAAAAATCTGTTCAGTAGTTTTTGAATTTATCAACGAACAGACAGAGAGACGCAGCGGGGGACTTTGTTATATAATATGTAGTAATAACACCAGCTATCTGCCAGTGAAATTTGATCTTTGAACACCCGTTCAGGAAACTAGCCGGACAAACAGACAAAAAATTTTAAAACAATTTTTTCAGGCATATGTGTTTTGTATAACTGTATGAGCTTAGAAGAAAACTATTATTTTGACTCTACAAACAGACACTTTAATTTTATTTATTTGTATTTGTATTGATGATATTATTTTTCACTTTACAGTTCCTTTCTACTTTCGGTTTATTTTTTTGTTAAAAACTTTTTTGAGTTTATTTTTTTTCAAACTCGCTTTATTATATAAGGGCAGGACGCCGCATCAGATGTATCATGATAAATTATTTTAATTAAATTATAGTTTACAGTCTCTTACAATTTTCCATTAAAAACACCATTACTGTGATCAAATAACAAACGTTATCAAGTAAGACAAATAACAACAACAACAAAATTCCGAACAACCTCGAGAAGAGGCATGAAAAAAATCACTTAAATATTTTATTATTCCACGACTTGAGCCTAATTAAAGAAAAAAGAAGCAAAAACAATATAAAGGCCTTGTTCCCTAGGTGGAACCTTCCCGGACGTGACCGGAATAAAGATGGTAAATAAAAGTAAATAATAAGGAAGGAAGACCGCACACTACAAACAATTCCAATTCCGTTCAGGATTACGTTTAAAATGCACACCTCGGGCCAATTGGCAGCAATAAATAGATTTTAGTTAAGTTTTACACATTTCATATTTCAAATATATTATTTAATTTTAGCTGCAGTGCTTATATTTAATTTTCTCCTTAAGGGTACTTTTTCTTCTTAATGTGTTTATTATTTCTTGCAATACCTTACCAATACTAAGGAATATTACTAATCAAATACCATTTCTTCAACACGAATGCATCTAAAATTGGTTTTAAGACGACATAAGTAGCTACTTCAGTTCATCGTCTACTCACGGTTAACCGTGGTGGACGGTTTTCGAGCTGTCTGTCGGTGGGGATTCTTAACCTATTTAAAATTAAAGAAGGTTGTAGTTTACATTTACATTTTACAAACAAATCTTGTCTTACATGACTGTCATTTTTCGTTTTTCTTTTTGACCGTTTCATCAAAGCGGATTGGTAACATACATCCTGTGAAACTGAAATTATTCCGCCATCTAGGGATTCACTAACAATTAATTATAAAATTTATATCCATTACATTTGTGTTTATGATTTTTTTATTTACTGATATATTTTAGTACAGAACCAATGCGTTACGTTATTTATTTACCTTCAATACAAATAAAAACAACACATACATAAAAAAATAATAATAAAAAGCCTTTTATTTCTTGCCAATTAAATTACATATTTAAGAATTTATATTAATTACATTTTTTATGAAATAAATTAAATAAATCAATATTAACATTTTGTGAAATATTTAATTAATTATAATTAAATTATTATTTAGATTATTATTTAAAATTAACATTAATGCAAGAACCCCTCTCAGGTGAAGGCCTCCTCCAAAGATTGCCATGTGTCCCTGTTGTTGCTACTGTTATCCAGTCTTCACCAGCTACGAGTATGTGTGTAACGTCGTCTGCTCATTGCGTTCGAGGCCTGCCTCTCTTTCTGTAGCCGTATGGTCCCGGCCACGTTGTCGCCCGTTTAGTCCACCTGTCGTCAGTCATTCTGGCTATATGGCCCACCCATTTCCATTTCAATTTCTGTGCATAGCTTAGGGCATCAATAATGTCAGTCTTGTCACGGATTATTTTGTGTGGTATTTTCTGGAATTTGCTTATTTTCATCATACTTCTCTTCATACTTCTTTGAGTTGTCGTTATCTTATTTTTGATCTTGTGAGTAAACTTCCACGTTTGACAAGAATATGTCAAAGAGGGTAAAATACATGAATTCATAACTTTTCTTTTTAGTTTCATTGGAAAGTTGCCTTTTAGTACTTCATTATAGCTCCAAAATTTGTTCCAGGTCTTTTGAACTCTTCATTTACTTCTTCTTGGTTCTTTTGTTGGCTGAATGAAGTTTGTTTTCCTAAATAAATATAGTTACTCACATATTCTAGTTGGACGTCTTCAAGTTTTATAGGTTCCTGGCTGCTTTTTTCCTTAGACTTTCGTTTTATTTAGATTTATTTCTAACCCAACTTCCATGCTAGCCTTATGCAAAGTGGATATCATGTATTGTAGATCTTTATGACTATCTGATGTAAGTACAATGTCGTCAGCGAACCTTAGATGTGAGAGATTCTTTCCTTTGATATTGATTCCCAAATTATTCCAATTTAGATTGCCAATGACCGTCTCTAGCACTGCTATGAAAAGACGAGGCGAGAGGACTACACATAGCTGGTCAATAAACCGAAAAAAATTAGATTAGATTAATCAAACTCGTGTGCAGTTACCCTAATACAAAACAATTTGCCTGTTATGGCTTTAAGGCCTATAACATTCGCTTTTATAGACGTGGCGGTAGTTTATTAATTATTGTCGTTATCGCCTATCTCTAATGTCTAATAACATTATGAGGTTATATTAGTATCCAGATAGGCTCAATAAAAGAAGTGTATTAAACGGTAAGAGACTATAATAATAAGGGAATGATTATTGGATCGGAATATAATATAATCAGGCTTCAGTACCTAAAAACTTCTGGAATACCTATCTCAAATGAGAGATAAAAGTTGTAAATAAAATTTAAATATACTATTCAATATCGTCGATGTTTGCTGCGAGTGGACATGTAGTAATTTTTTCCTTATAAATTCTGAGTTTCGCCAGTGTATACGCCACGGTATTGTGAAAATTTCTCTCTTACTATCTTAAATAAGTGCCCATATATGATCGGTGGTATTGCGTCATCCCGCTTTCGCACTTGTGAGTGACCAGCAGGCTTACATAGATAATGAAAAAGTAAATGTATGGGACTGACATAAGCGAAAGAAATATTACGGGAGTAAGCGTAAAGAACTTAGAAACAGTAGACAAGTGTAATAAAGTACGAGTAAAGTAAATAGTAATAACCCCTTTGATGAGATGTCAGATGTATAGATTTGACTCGACCTCCGCACCCTATAAAGACCTTACATAATTTATGGACGTTCCTTTAATTAATACGCACCAAACACTTCAACGTTTGTGAAAGAAACCATAGAGAAAGTTCAGCTTTTTAGAGAGAGATTGAATAGAATTAGCGTTTGGTAAATCAAAGTACATTTGTCTACCAATGTATTATTGTTTTAGTTAGGGCGTCAACATTTTTATAGATGTTTTCACACATTCCTTACGTAGGTATAATGAATCCCTTAACTCAATGAACTTAAAGTCTAGACGTCTATTTCTCGAAACAATGTTCCTTTTCGATGTTTTCAATAACAGATATAACCAACTAATTATGTCAACTAGTCATAAGGCAAAAGATGCGAGAACGTCCTTTATTTGCATTTGCTTCTTGTCAACTTACACAAGTACTAGAATTCATGCCTTTTCATCCTATAAGTCATAACTATAATTAATATTTTTTTTTTACAGAATCAGATTTGTTTGCAATGTCTGCCAATAAATTTCGAAACAGCTTAACCCTTACTATCAAAAGGTCTGCTCTATAGGGTTTTATTTAAATTGATTTATGACCTACCTTTAACATTAATAGTTAATATTAACAGTATGAGTGCACATTTCTAATATTTAAATTGTTTATGTAACCTTGTATTGTGTTATGTATAGCTCTTTATAAATTCAAATAAATAAATACTTATTTCATGTTCCGGTATTTCAGAGACCGTTGATACCTACGTATTAAAGAATGTTAAAATTTTGAGAAGTAGAATCTATGCGTTTTTGCCAGTTTATTAGAAAGTATTTATTTCAATATCATTTGGTAATCGTTCAGTAGCTACAATTGAATCTTTTACTAATCCCAAACCGGTTTATAGTTATTAAGAAGGCATTTTTTAATACCACTACCTTGCTATGGGTCCGCTAAACTGAGGGTCCGCTTGATGGTTAGCTTTTTCTGATGCCCATAAATACTGGTGCAATATTGCTCGTGTGTTGACACATCATAATGGAGCCCCGACCCTACTCAAAAACAGTCATTTTACTACCTCACGCTGGTAGTATTGATTAGCACACCGCCTACTGTGCGTTTTTGACACCCCGTGCTTTTTCGCTGAATTATAGAAAGAAACCTACAGTTTAGGGTTTCCTACCTCCTTCGAAAATTTTCTTATTATCATTATTATTTAAATAAATAATAGTTTAAAAAACTAAAAAATATGCTTTTGTAACTAGCTGACCTAAAAAGTAGATTTTTTTTTCTATAAGTTATAAAATATAGATATTCTATTCTATTCTATTCTATTCTAATGAGACCTTAGAGAAGAGTGCTAGTTACATTGTTCTTAATGATAATGATCAGGTCATACATTATTGGACTCACCAAATATTTTCCTGTTCACCTAGAATCTAGTAACAATCTTAGCAATGAAAGTAGGGCTGCTCAGACTGTCTTAACATAAGCAGCAGACACCAACTGTCCAATCTATACCTCAATCTGACAATTAAAGTGATTTTTTAATAGTATCGCGTGCTAACACTCGTTATTCACGTTATTGGAGTTATATTTACATCGGCCGTAGGCTATCCAGGTATCGATTTCTCAGAGGGGTGCTTAATCACATAGCCCTTGAACCCTATTGCTATACGTTATTTGGAGGCCATCGAACACGATCGACGTTGAAAATTGTACCTCACTTACACCCGGTTGAATACTCATTCCTAAGGTAGCTGTAGATTGATACTCAGTTGGCGCATATTTGACGTAACTTGGCCCTATATCAGAAATTCTTTTTTATCAAACTATAAACTTTAATGTATAGACATCAGGGTTGTAAGTTTAGTGAATTGTCTTTGATTCTCAACATCATATCAATTGTGGGGCTTTTACGTTACACCATCAAGGATTTTTAAGTTATACCTACAAATTTGATTAAAGAATCTGTATGTTTTTTTATTTCAGCTTTTGACTTTAATGAACTGCTTAAACACGACTGCCCAAAAAGGAGTGTAATCTTGCCAGGGTTCATGTAAGTATGTTTGTATGTGAGGTTCTTTAATAAAACATAACTTCTATATAACTGAACAGAGTTTGATGTTTGGGGTATCATTAGAATCTTTACATCATCCCGAGTGACACTGGCTATAATTATTAAAAAGAAAATCAATATTGCGGCTGTATGACGCGTAACTCGTTTTTAGGCAGGGCCGTTGTGTTTTTATTTTGTTTTAATTTATAACTTATTTGTATGGGGTCATCAAAACAAAACAAGGCAAGAATTATATAGGACCATCTTTAAATCGCACAGCTGCATGTATTTTTATATGAGACCAAATAAAGTACATAGTGGTATCTTACAGGAACTAACACTTTCCCAAAATATATTGTCGAATTATTTGCCCAAGCAGATGGATTGGTTTTCGGTTATACAATTGACCAACTTTATCTGATCTGCCTATATTTTCGTGATTTCCCTTGAACTTATCACTTAGCGAGGCGGTAAAAGAGGGTAGGGAGATCATTTTATATTGGAGTAGATACAGCACGTTAGTTTTGGCGAATCACAGACGGAAGAGCGAGGTCACGTGACGCTTGCGGCGTATATCCGGTTACAAGTTTTTACAAGTTTGTAGGGTGCGATTGCTAAAGGGTGGAAATCGGCTCGAGTTATTTGAATTTTCGATCCATAGAATAATATTTTTATATGTCTTATTTATTTTGTTATGGTATATTTGGGACACGTTTTGCTTTAGGGAGAACATGGTTTTATTGATTCAGAGATAGGTATATATTATATATACAGAGATATATATTTGTATTATTTTTGAAACAAGCAAATTAATTAATACGTTGAATGAAGTGATTCCAGCGGCGACGCGAGGCTTCTATTTGCCGAAGTGTTTTCAAATTTTACTTTTTGTTTGTGTGTTTGGGACCGCCTCAAAATGATTTAAATATTTACATTAGTGTAGAAGTTTAGTTCGGCTAACAAGTTTATTTTTCGCTTTTCAGTTTCTTACTTCTTTCGTCGGTTTAAGGTTTTGTTAAAATGTTTTTATTTTTTAGTTTTTTTGTGGCTAAAATATTATTATAATTAATAGTTAAGTACTTATTAAAATTCTTACTTACCTAACTTATGTATAATAATATATATCATTACCTACTTTAACTATGCATTGTTATTTTTGTATAAATATTTAAATAACAGATATTCAACAATCTTTTATTAGATTTAAAGTTCTCATTAAGAATTATTAATAAGAACAAACACGGGATAGATGCTAACGATGTTAACAAATTCTGACGACTGGATTCCGCATCCATCAAATTAGCTACAGGTCTCCATCATGTTGTGGTGTCATTAGAACTATATATTATATGTGCTAACTTTCAATAAATTCGGTTTACAGGTGTAAAGCCAATGGGTAAACAATCATTCGTCCTCTAATTTCTTTTGAATTTTGATTTGAAGTTTAAATGTTCCCAATTTTAAAGTATACCCTATCCAAGTATACAGAATCACTTGAGAACCTACTCTAATTTTTTTGTTGGATAAAGCGCTTTAGAAAGTGTCCATCGTTTCTACGAGATGTTAAGAGATGGATACTACCCATTATGTTAAAAATAATTCAGCGTCAAAGACTGTTGACGTTATGATTGATTGATTGTTAAGAAAGATGAAATTTGTCTGACACACCTTGTAAGTAAACTCTTTGTTGAAGAAGTTCGATTTGTCTTTGTTGTTTAACGTAATTATTCTTGGCTGTTGTCAGCAAAGGCGAGTGATGGTTTACTTCCGATATAATTAAAATATGTATTATTAAAATCAGTACTTGTAGTATGTAAATGTATGATGAGAAAATAGGCAGCAGAACTTTGTCATAATTATGCTTTCTTATTTCGATTTCAACAATAAGTGATAGAGTTTTACTGTTTATGCTAGCTGTTCTTGTTCCATCACCCGAGTTTATAGTGGCTACTCCCTCGCAATGTGGTATTTATGCATTTATTAACCTTCCTCGAGAAATGGGCTATCAAATGTTAAAGTTATATATTTAATCATATGGAAACTTCCAGAGATTAGTGCTTTAACAAAAAAAATCATTGAGAAGACATACATATACTTTCTCAGGAACAAAGTACAATTAAACGTCTTTTTTTTATTTTGAGTTTGATTTGGAACTAAACGAACGATACGATCTCCTAACCTTCAAGGAAAGAGCTATCTACCTCAAAGGCCAGCAATGCACTTGTGATTCTTGAGTTGCAGGTGTCATGGACTGCGGTAGTCACTTAGCATCAGGTGACCAGTCTGCTCGTTTGCCCCCTATACCATAAAAAACAACATAACTCATTAGGCATGAACAAAATTAAAAATACTGCAAAATATTAAAAGAATTACATTCATATATTGCTTACACTTCTCAATCCATTTGTACAAGCAACATCCTTTTAATTCCATTGCCTACCTCTCCTTTTCAATATACTCCCATTTCCCATCTTTAATTCCCAAAGTGCCCGGTTGGCTACAATAGGGTTGCCCCCTATTAAACGAATGGGACCAAATTATAGTGTAAGTGTTTAATAACCTCTGCCTACACCTTTGGGGATACCAGGCGTGAGTGTATGTATGTTCATAATTATTGTTTTATATTATTTTCTATTAAATGTTGAAAGACAAGATATTTACATTACAGAATAGATATATTATAATACGCTCCATAATAAATTGATGTAAACTAGCGTTGTGTGTGTTTAGTTAAATGTAGGTCTGTCTTAAATCTAATTTGATATATGACCACTGAGAGACTTGACAAACACTGTTTAGTTTGCTCATAAAAGGTTTAAATACACTTCTAGAGACAAGGAAGAACCCTGAATAGGAGCTTTCTACAGCGACCCAGCTAATGGTTTTCCTAAACAAGCAACCGGTAATTTGTCATCATTCGTTTGTGGTCGTTGTTTATATTCTATACACTCGATATTTTATTGTTGAACGTAGGTCAAATGTTAGTACACTTGATGCATGGTAGTAGTATAATATATGACAAATCTAACACTGCTAGTATTTTACAACATATTACTGAAGTCACTACAACATTTTTTTTGTAAATTGGTTGGCCCTAATAGTAAGGGATTACTGGAGCTCAAAGACACTCGCAACTGGCGTCACTTATTTGACAGGACTGTTGTGTTGGGTTCGCTTCCCTCCCAGGAATAACAATGGTTTGAAGAGCACAATCATGTGTGGATTTTATTATAACTTATCCTAAGCCATCCAAATTTATTTACAATGTAAAACAAGACTTCCAACTTTTGAA
This sequence comes from Callimorpha dominula, assembly GCA_949752705.1. Lineage (NCBI taxonomy): Eukaryota > Metazoa > Arthropoda > Insecta > Lepidoptera > Erebidae > Callimorpha > Callimorpha dominula. Next base: position 20,997,651 of record OX456995.1, on the reverse strand, counting down.
TCTAACCACAATTTATATTCTAAAATCAATAAAGACTGTACGTGAGAGAAAAACTCACAGACAACAGTAGTAAAATTGACTTCTCTTTATCGCCTCTAAACTATGAACTCTGGGCTGAAATCAAATTTAAGATTATGTCCTGATATGTCGTCGTAAAATTACAAACGGAGGGTTGGGACATCACAAGAATTGTTATTGTTGAGATATGCAATATCGCAAGTGGGTCGCAAGCTCAAAAAATATAGAGGGTATCTATGAAACGACTATGAATAACCATTTGGCTCCAACCCTCATTTAAAGTTCAAATGTGTTACTAAATAAATATTGTTTCTATGTTGATTGGATTAGGAATTGGTGGAGCGTGTAATGCCACCCCATTTCTCGCTCACGTACAGCACGAAGCATCACACTACGAGGCAAACAGCATTTTTTTTCTCTTTATAGGAAAACAACAAATTATAGCATCGATAAATAGAGGCGGAGTTAGCATAAAAGTTAAATTCGAATTCGAACCCACTCAGAACTGAAAAATATCTTAAAGTTCGTTATTTTTATTTTTATTTTTGATCTGCAACATAATAATTATAATTTTATATATAACGGAAGAAGTTATGTTTTTATTTATTCTTCATCATTTAGTATTTGTCATTTAGTTTTCATTTATACAATATTTGAAGAATTCTATTCAAGTTTAAACATATTATCTGTTGCGAGGTGCTTCCCCGCCAATAAATTTCATGTTTACCATTAGGTGAACTACTAGCATTACAATAGAAGAGAACCAAAATGTAATTCTTTCCATAGATATATACTCTAAGGGTTCTAGACACTTTTGGTGGGTCAACACGTAAATATATAATAACAATAACATACTACAACTACATCTTCCTACCTCCATTTTCTTACTTTAATTTTTTTTTTTGTAGCAACCATCAGCCCATCGTTCATCAAGAAATTTTCTTCTTTTTATTCCCTACCAGACTTCTGGGTTTGTCGGCTCTTCTTTCTTCATTCGATCTAATCTTCTTTTAAGCGGAGGAGAAGGAGAGAGAAATGCTCCAAAGGTTGTCTTTAAGTCTTAAGTGTTAAGTCCGCTTTCGTTCTAGACGTGTAAATAAATATATATTATAAAAAAACATTTTTTTTTTAAATTAGACATTTTTTTGTTGATGTTTTATCCCATTAAATTTATTATATTTTCCCATAACAGACAGAACAATACATGAGTTACGTCAGTAATATTTTTTATCGTGTACCTACTAGGGGTGAAAAGTAATTTATTTCCTGGGGGATCAAATTCACACAATTCTTTATAAGACAATAAACGCGACTGCAATTATGTAAATCGTTTGTATGTACAAAGTTCAACAAATAAAAAGAAACTTTGGCCCCTTCCTCCCCTTAATATAAAATTACAATATAACCGGTATAGAGGGATACTTCCTTATTATGAGCTTATTCCACCCATTCATGGTGTTTTTCATAGCACAATCTCCCCTCGGTCTTCCCTTTTGTATTAAAAGATTGCGAAAATTTGATTTGTTTTGATAGTAGTTGTGTTGATGTCCGAAGATAAAGAGATAATAAAATGATTAATAATCAGTTTCTGTTTTGAAATTCGAACGTTTTTTTTATATAATGGATGACTCAACATTCATTTACAAGAAACAAGTGACTATCGGAATGTTAGGCTTTTTTTTTAAACTGAGTATCTAGAAGCGACATAAAAACAATGTATGGTCCCCTCACAAGTCATAAAAGTTAACGGTGAGGAAAAGGGTTGATGTATATTAACAAACAACATAAACTAAACAAGACACTATAAACAGCAGTGTAATTTCATTGTATTAACATAGTGAATTTGAGTTTATCACGATAATTATGCGTAATTCAACGAATCTTTATTAAGTTAAACTAGTCAAATCCTCCGCGCCTTTTCCCAACTAAGTTGGGGTCGGCTTTCATTCTAACTACGATACGGCCGACCTTCGATATTTTACGTGATACTGTCATCTGACCTCCACAACCCAAGTACTAGGCGATATCGAAGTTCAGTAGTTAGACCAGGTTGTTGTAACGAATGCCACAGATGTTTGTATGGCAACCGGTGCTCTCCGAGGCACGGGAGGTGTCAATGTGTTAATGTGCTAACCTACTCGGTTACCACTTAGCCACGAGCCCCTCTATCACTTTAAACTAGTAAGTTTATTTATTTAAGACAGATGTCTTAAATAAATAACCTTTTCTTTTGTTTTGTTACTGTCGATGTTTAGACAAGTTGAAATAGCTTTGGATCACTATAATTTCGAAAACAACGGGTTTAAATCAAAAATAATAATCTCTTAATATTTTTATCTACATTGTAAATAGTGAAAAACAAATTATAGCCAATATTGAAATTTAATTAACAAACAATTCTAAAGAGTAAATCGCTTGGCCTCGCAACCTTCATAATGACGAGGTTTTTGGAGATATATTTATACACCACGCCGCCTTGTCGTCCGTGTGATTGACCTTAAAACCCCGATGGGTTTACGTTTATAATGCTAATTTTGTCGGATCCTCAGTGTAAGCAGGGTTTCTTCCTAAAAAAGCTTCATCGAGCTTCAAAAACAATTCATATTAGTACAGAGTTTCATGCTATTACCTTTTAAGTAATTATCACATCCAATCAAACTGAAACTGACTCCAACCAGTTAAAACACGCAAAAGCCTTCTATCAAGATGTAACCCAAACAATGACACCTCAACTTAAAAGGGCTCAAAACTTGAAGCAATCAATGTGGGCTTAATACCCAGTTGTTAGAAATTGCCGGATAGAAAGTTTCTATAATCTCTTGTGGATCAAGTCGGTACTACGCGAGGGGTGATCGGGCTAAGGGATGGTGTTCTACGCGATTTAGTTAATCACTGTGCGGTAATCAAACGTGGAGGTTATACAGCCGACTGTTTTAATAGTTGGGGAACTAATTGGATCGAATTTCAGTTTTGCAACAAGCACCAATTGCTTCTACCACAGACAACGAAGTATATTTTTTTTTTATTTCAATTAAAAATTTGATGAAAATTTGAAAATTTAAATTCAAATTTGGAATTGTGGTACAACATTGTGTAGACTAACCTGCCAGCTATTTATTGGCGTATTTTTTTTTAATGATATCCTCTTTTTTATTTAAATGCCCCTTAAATAGTACTTGCAGTACTGTTTCTTTTTTTTTTAATGAGAAGTGTACTTCGTTGACGTTGTATTTGGCCAGTATTTTAATTTGATCGATTGTTATTGACTTTCTTTAAATTTTTTCTTAAAGAACGTGTGTCCAAGTAGTAAAAACAAGGCATAACAATAACTTATGTTACATTTTAAAACATGGTTTTGATTTTCACTGTGTCTACGATATTGGGCTCTATGGTATATGGTGATTTCAATTGAGAATCTGCCTATAGTAAAATCTAATTATTGTCTTATTCACTATATAAATAAATGTATCCGTACACAAAATTGCAAATAAAAATAAAGAAGTAAAATTGCCGACGTCATTTGAGATGCGTAATGGTATCTGGCCTAAGTTGGCGAAATCCCGCATGGATTAATTTGGTGGACGTGGTAGGTTATTGAGCCCAGGGGTAATGCTATGAGATTGTGGTAATTACTCTGGTTATCAAAGGTGGAGTCGACTACCGAACATATAAAACAATATTATCTTTCATTTGTTAGCTACAGGCAAGCTAGCAGACAGGGTTGGCTAATAAATGAAAGATAAGCGTATCTTATCGTAATTATTCCTCGTAGTTTGCGTTTTATGACCCTTTTTTGTGAAATTATATGCTTACTGCATGTATTTAGTTTTTATTTGATCGAAGTTGTCTGACCACGTTCTACTACTCATGTAATATTCATATTGTTATAGCTTACAGACTATAATCAGACCACTATCTATTTACTAACAGCAAATAAACGTAAGTATGAAATACCCTCAAAACGTTTCTGAATATGTGAGAGCCAGAGAGAGCTGTTAGTGCAGAAATTAAAGCAATTTTAACAAATAATATGACTTTTATGTTTCTGTCCTAGTGCCCCTCCAGTCCCAGGAAATACAGGATATTCGAGTACGCGACCCCGACCTCTGCGAGCTACTACAGCAGTCTCAGTCCCGTTCCCCTATCTGAAACTTGCGGTAATCTTACCCTGATGTCTTAAAAAAGCTGTTCCCGGATCCCTGCTATTTGAAGCCCAGTACGGCACACCGTGTGGTTGTAGTCGGTTCGATTCCGACACACCGCCCCACGAAAAATCCCGGTGGGGTGACGGCTCGAGCTGGTTTCCACACGCACATAAAAAAAGGTTCCTCTCCCTACCCATTTTATACAAATTCATCTTCTTCCTTTTGGGAAAAAAGGAAGAAGATAAATTTGTATAATTTTTTATAATTTGTATTGTCTTAAAACGACTACATTCTCGTGGAAGGTTGGCCTCAGGCAGGCGCCGGGCCATAAAAAGAACCAGCACATTGCGCCGACCTCAATGAAAATTGGGAACAGGGCAGGAAAATGATGATTGCTTTTATAATAACAGTTTCACCGGCGTTAAATTGCTTCTGCTGATCATCTGTTTCGCTCCTTGTGGTCGCAGCGGGATGTTGAATAACCTTCTTTCGAATTGAGCCATCAAATGAAAAGTTCCAGAGATGAGTGCGTTCAACAAAAAAATAAACCCTTTGGCTTCATTTTTACCCAAAAATTAAGTGGTTAGTGACCCTGACTGCTATGCCATAGGTCGTGGGTTCGATTCCTACCCGAGTCTGGGTGTTCTTTGTGTCCGTTGTTCGACACAGAAGTAATTCCTAATTTACTACCTTACTACCTGTAAACTTGTCAATTTAACAGAGTAAGGTATGAGATAATATTTTGTAGTTCAACCTCCATAAAAAAAAAAACTGTTAGGCCAGGTCAGGATTTTTTTTAGAAAATTAGAATAACCAAATTTATCGATTTTATACGGTTTTAACCGTAAAATGATGAGGCCAAATTTTGCTAATGGGCCCGTGTACTATATGTTATATTTACGTCATATGCACGTCTGTCAGTCAAATACCAGAGAGACCTTAGCAACGGAAATGGACCAATCACAGACCAGATATATTAAAGGACAATTTGAGTATCGTTATGAATGACTAGGCTGGCCACAACGGACATTAAAAAAATGCTTATTTAGCATAGCATTGCTTCCACACTTACCAAAGTACTATTTGTGAATACAGGTGTTAATCTCCAGAATAGTAAAACAAAACATAAAAGGAATTCCAGCCATGGATATTAAAATAACATAATTAATGAACTTTCAAGACACGTGATTTAGAAGCATTGTAGTTGGTTGTTTGTAATCATAAATGTATTTCGCATACGAAAGGAATCATATATCAAATAACCACCTGACGGCAAGTAGTGACTTTAGACTGGATAAATTCAGGTAAGTTAGGGACCATAAGGAATTAAGATGTGGTCTACACCTTACGCAGTCTAGCCGTTTAATAAATAAGTGACCTATATGACATTCAAATTTGAAATCTATAATAAAGGGCCATATAAAATTTCATGAGCAATTATTAAGTTGCTCTAGTAACTGCACTTACTTCTTTAGATACTTAAATTAACTAATATTAAACTATAGCTTGTGTTTATACATATGCAACGCCGCAACAGACTATGAATCCTTTGGCGTAACACCTTTTGTAAAATGGCAGAACAAAGAGTGGCACTTGCGGCGTATTATATGTGGCAGTATGTTGTTTTATAAAGGTACAATATACGTGCAGATACTGCGTTGCTCAGGTTAGGTCTAAATTATATAAACCAAGTCTATTATAAACTATTGCGTATCTCACTGTTAATAATAAATTTCTGTCGAGTAATTCAAATTTTATCGTGGTGGAACAAAATTTTACTGATATTTTAGTTTAGTAGTTAATGAGCAATTACTATCTAATTTAATTTATGGTTTTATTTGATTTTAAGTGTGGAATTTATACTTTATGCAGAAATTTTTTGTGATAATGTGGTTGTCTAAACAAAAACCGGCCAAGTGCGAGTCGGACTCACGCACCGAGGGTTCCGTAAAATATTTTTATTATATGATGTTACTAAAAATTTATGGTTTTTGGAATTTTTCCTTTATCTGTGCTATAAGACGTTGCTTTGTACCAAATTTCAAGATTCTGAGTTCCCGGAAAGTACACTGTATGCTGTATCTTTGGATTGCGTTCGCTTAAAAGATTGATTTTTTTCACACAGGGACAGAAGACTTGAGTATTTGATATGAATTCCAGCTTGATACCTCCACGCGTTCCTGAGAAAAAGGGTCTTGACAGACGGACAGACGTTCGGACGGACGGACAACAAAGTGATAAGGGTTCCGTTTTTTCCATTCGAGGCACGGAACCCTAAAAATAAAAAATAAAAGTGTTTAAAGCAAACATTTTATCAAATTATGTATGAATAAAGTTATATTTTTACAGAAGAAAGTAATTATTGAAAAGAAAATGATTAAAATTGAAATGAAACTATAATTTTAAAAATTGTAAGAATTAAATTTGAAAAATTGTTGAAAATAAAAGACAAAAGGTTGGTGTGAAATAGTAAAAACAAGAGTCAATTATAAAATGTCGGTAACAATTGCAAAATTATAATTCGCTTATTCCTTTCGCTATATTAATTTCCATGTTCATTTTCCTTGAAACTTTGCAAACTACGGTTACAATATTCTGCACTGCTTCAAAAGAACAATAAAATCTTAGGCCGTAGTTCCACTAAGCTTATTGAGTTCTGTACATCAATATTATTTATTTTTGTCATTTTTTTCTTTGAGACTCTGGACCTTTTCAAGTTTTACTTACACTACCCTTGTCTCACTTCCACTAGGATGTCTTAATAAAAGCTGTTCCCGGATCCCTCCTACTTAAAGCGCAGTACGGCACACCGTGTGGTTTTAGCCGGTACGATTCCGACATGGGTGACGGCCCGAGGGGGTTTCCACACGCACAAAAAAAAGAGGCTTGTCTCACTTCTCAATTCAACTAAACTCATAATAACATTTCTCACGCTAGCTGCGTTATGTTAATTAACTAAACTATTTTTACCAAACTATGCATTTGTTAATATGTATGTATATGCATTAACAGGAATTAAATTAGACAATGAAAATCTGTAGTAGGTACCATTATTTAGGCAAATTGAACCCAGTTACATATTTTTAAGACTAAATTGCGTTATTAGTAAAATCTTACTGGGTGAATACAGGCTCCTCAGGAAAGTCATAACTCGCCAGATCAATATATGTAAGGTCTTGTACAAGGATCCCATATAGGTTAATAATTTCAAATCCTAGTTTTCTTTACTTCATTAGAATCAGCTGCTGTTCGCTAAATTCAAACACAGCCTTAGCGCCAGACCTGACACAATAAACGCAATGGGAGTTTGGTTTAAAACTGATGGTTGTTAAGCGATTCTCGTGACGGTAACAATTTCATGCTCTTTTGATTATGTTATTAGTATTTTATTTTAATGTAGTAAGTTGAATGTTTTTGGTGGAGACTTTGATTCGAAACACAGTTGTTACCAAAAAATTATGTTATGTTGTTATATAGACCTGCCTAATATTGCTCTATAGTTGTAGAAATTCTAGGTTTCTGAAAAGCTTTCAGTACTCATGTAAAAAAACCGGAGAAGTGCGAGTCTGACTCACGCACCAAGGGTTCCGTTGACAAACAAATCTGTATGTAGATAATTCGTACATCTTGGAAATCTATTCTCGAAGATTTTTGCCCGTTTTTTCCGAAAGACAAACTTTACTTTGCAGATCTAAATATTTTTTTTTTATTTTTTTTTTCTTATTATCTCGCTTCTTTCCAAATTTCATAAATCTATATCTATATAAATGTAAAGATCCCTCTAGGTTTTGATTTACTTGCAAAATGTTAAAATTTGTTAAATCTCAAGCTTAAAATAGTATCCGTACCGTAACTGTAGCTTTTGATTGCATTGACTTAGATGCTTAATTTGTTTACACCTTCAAGGGACCGCAGACATAAATATTTGATATGATGTTATTTTCAACTTAACACCTACACACGTTCCTGAAAAAAGGGTCTTGATAGATAAATAGACCGCCAACAAAGTGATCCTATAAGGGTTTCTGTTTTTCTTTTAAGGAACGGAACCCTAAAAATACATACACACATACTTATGCATACATACTTAATTTTTATGTCTAATATTGATAGGTAGTATACCAAATGCATAAATATTATGTAAGGTTAGTAGTAAACAAACCGCACTTGCTCTCATTTACGTCCATGTATGTCACTATCAATACTCTGACGACGAAAGTAACAACATTCATAAAACATAGTTTTAAATTGGAATAATCAAGAAATAATGCTTTCTGGACTTTGGACTCCGGACGTGTGTTATGAGTTTTACGCCTATTTCATGTTTATATCCTAACCGTGCTAACCCTGTCTCTATTCCCACAGCTTTCTGGCCACAAGCAAAAAAAATAACAATAGCAATGCGAAAGTAAGTAGTCTAACTGTGAGAGTGAGATGACTTCTCAAACTGTGCCTTAGGCATCCATTACACGCTCATGTAAGCTTCAATAAATTCCGAAAGTCATGATTGACGAATGTTGGTTAGTGATTGATGAAATAATCACATCTCACTCTGATTGACGGCAATAATACTAGACATTTTGCAGATAATACAGGTTCACTCAAGATTATTAATATTTAACTTAAAAACAAACACTAATACATCGTCGTCAAAGTTATTTAAACATTATTAGCGAGTCCATAGTGAAAACTTGAAATTGGCTGGTTTGTTTGTCACGCCTTAACTACTCAACCGATCACCATAAAGTTTTAGATAAACGTGGTCAGGGGTACTGAAAAAGACACGAGGTACCCAAAAAGAATGTACCGTCCCCAAGAAAATATACCGTGCCATTACTCACACGTTTATTCAAACGTCATGCTTGATGGTTGAGCGATGAATATTCAGATTTTGAGCAATCAAGATCATAAAACCATCAATCGCTGGATTAGATGATAGGTTATTTATCAATCACCACCTTGATTGTGGTAAAACTGACAGCAAAATCTACTGTGTAATGGACGCCTATCACCCTCTAGTGACTATTTAGGAATCTGTGCTATTACAAGAACTTCGTAGACACTGAGTACATAAACGACAATCATGATCAGCTCAATGTATGTATTTATCTTAATATAGACCTTACATAAAGTTATATTGCCAATCTCAATAAAAATATTACACTTTGCCTGTTTACATATACCCGCAAATATTTACATGATTCATCCTTCAGTCGCCACTTCACCTAATTTAGAACCTTATGACGTCACGCGACACAAAAACTGGCGTCCTAAAGGAAAAACTTTTCCGCACCTACTCTACGTCTAGATAATTAAATTCTTTGAACATTAATCTTAGTTAGACTTTTTTACACGTGCAACTTTTTCGATGATGTATTTTTGTTGAACTCAGTTTGGATGGAAGCTAGTACGCAATGACATATTGAAAACATCTTAGCTAGTACGTGCTGAATTTGTTAAAAACAATCTCACCACTATTGCTATAAACTGTCAAAATAACAGTTACTGCTATGTTGTTTATACCTTAATTCACACTTCAGTGATTGCTATTAACTTATAATGCATGAATAATTTAATTCTCCACTATTGTCAACGAACCAATACCGTAGCACTATAGTTGGAGAATTAACAATACTTTCAACAGTAGTACTATTTATAAACCGTACGATTGCCATTGCTGGTAGACTATTATGTGATGTTACAGTCCCTGGGCAGGAATCTGATCTTGTTTAGTTGAGGCGTAAGAAAACTTCGAGTAAAATATTCAAATTAAATTTCAAATTCAAAATCATTCATTCAATTAAGACACTAAGTGAAATTTATGAACGTTAAATTGAAGCTAGAGTTAAATCATAGATCGGCGCAAACAGACGCCACAGCATGTACTGGATTGTCGAGGTAAATTAGGTGAAAACACCAAAATCTACTGCCTGCTTGTGTCGATCTATAACTTCCAGTTTCCAAAATGCGTAGAGCCTTATGAGAAGAATACTGGCAAAGAAACTCATGGCCACTCTTTTTAAAAGTCAGATCTTCAGGTACAATAGTGTTAGTGTTACACGAAAGGTAAACAGGATGCAAGCTGATGCCACCTGAATTTCATTTTATTGAAATACTCCAAAAGCTAAGGTACTGAAAAATAAAAATCACTCAGTGATACTGTTGAAGGTTTGAACCTATTAAACATAGAAATCATTCAAGGTGCACATTTACCTTCATTCAGTTACAAAATCTACTGTTAAAAATAATTCGTGACTGGATTAAGAGGCTAGAGTTGCAGTTGATCGAACCAAAATAATAGTATAGGCTAAAGCATCGCTGACTAGGCCGACCAGTCACCCCAAGCAGCACCCGTTCACGAGTATGACGCATGGACCAGCCATCATCTCCTTCGCCATATCAGAGGGAAAGAAATGACCCGCCCCATGACGACGCCGCAAGCAATGACATTTTAGTGAGCATGACGAACCATAGTCGAGATACTGATAAGAATCACTACTAGTCAAATTCCATAATAATCGTCACGCATTACTTTCAACTGATAATGGTTTGTTAATAATTTAGCTTAATTATAAGACAAAGAAGTTTGTGTGTATATACAATAGAAAAAGCAAGAACTAAAATGTAACAAAATTTTGATAAATAAAAGGAAAATGGCTCATATACAAAAAAGGAGACCTTGTCCTTGGGAGACAAGCTCCTGGGAGTAGTGCAGCTAATGTAAATACTAAGTAAAATGATTTGTATCCGGGACCATGACTAAAGTGCTAGGGAATTAAAGGTATCAAGGATAAGGAGTATCAAGGGCGTATGCGGATATAAGAGTTTTGTAGGATTGGTTTCGGCTGACTCGTTAAGGCCTTATAGGTGTTTAGCTAGTCTGTCCGATAGTGGCAGCAATTCGGATGAATAGCTAGAGACCAAAGACTTCTTTGACTTACTTACTTTTGCATTGTTGCAGAATGGCCGAGTGTAACGGATGTGACGTATGCTAACGCGCCAGCCCGATTGACTCTCCCCACGAGTCAAGCCAATATGCGCTAGCCTTATAGTGAATATGTGTCATTATAAGCCATAGCAAGCCATTTTTGTGGCTCATTTATTTGTGATTAAAGTGTATAGTGGTAATACTACACGATTTTTATCTGCCCGTTTCGCAATACTAGTGGTTCGTCTGGATAATTCTGTGATGATGATAATTTTACGTCACTTTGTTTATATTTACGTCCGTTATTTCACAGTATAATTAAACAAAAGTATTACTCAGACATTCTAAAGAACTTAGCAGTTATAAGGTTTCCGATATTTGTATAGAAAGAGCTTTTATCGATTCTGAGTAACTGCTGTTAGGTTGAGTTACCAGTTTCCGCTTTTATTGACTAAAACTTTTACAAATGTTTAATCACTCGACTGAAGGCTATTAAAAACTTATATAGGTTTGTGCGATATTTCCACTTAATGTTTGTTAATAATCGGAAAACTTTTAATGTAATATAATATTAAATAACAACGACGAAGAACCTTATTAAAAATTAATATAAATACATTTTCATATTAAAGAGAACTTAGTTGTGTAGATATTTAAGAACGTAAGTACTATTGGTTTGTTAAATTTTAAGGTTAAGGTCAGCATTGTCGTCATTAAAATATAATAACTACATATAAGGAATAGCAAAGCAGTTATCAATCATTAATTACAGCATACTTTTACTGAATGTACGATAAAATACGTATCCGTATGCGGATTTTAAAATATAAATAGAGCAACCGGTTGCTCTATTTGAAATTTTAATGGAATTCAATATGTATTGATGTTGTAGTACCAATAGCTGTTTATTAATGTAATTATTTTATCAAAGGTAGACATAGTTGTGATTGTGACCTTATTATGTAACGTAATGAAACAAAGCGTTTGAAAAAAAAATGGGGTAAAGGTTTTCTCAATCTGGATGATACTAAAAATTTTGGTTTTATAGATTTAGCTTTTGTTGTGTACATTTTGCCCAAACTTTCAATAGCTGATGAAATGGAAAAACATAATAAGAAGGAAAATATACGTTACCGTTATAAAAACAACTGATGCCTGAATTTAAAGTTAGGATATTGTTGGATGATTTGCGACATAGTAAGTCTTGTTAGTTATGTATTTTGATCGGAACCGATTAATTATTTAATGTGAAATATTTGTTCATGGAATTCAGTGTAGCTTTTTAAATCGCATTACTATAATGTAAATATAACACTTTATAGGTTCACTAATGAGTTGTGATCGAAATAGTAACTGACATAGTCTGGGTAAATGTACAAGTATGTCATACACATTTGCATCATTTTAAGAAGAACTGATGTGATTTAGAAATGCTTCTACATACATATATGTTTGCATAGCACACGGAGAAAAAGGTTTGATGGATTCTGTTCCGGTAGGTGAACTTTAGTACTTAGTTAGGTTAGTATAATTTAGGAAGGAGGTTTGAAATAAATCACAGTACACCTAAAAATATATATAAAAAAAAGGGCGACTGCAAGGAAGTTCTATTTTTCCTAATTAAACTTTGCATATATTACTACATTGTAACCTAAACTGCACACTATACTTCAAATTACCAACGTATAACCCGAGTGCTGTGACGGGAATATCAAACGTGCTCATACAAAGAGCATAGCTATCAGCTTCGAGTAGTTAACCAAAGTGCACCTGGCATCAAAAAGCAGCTAGGGCCATTCACTAGTTTAATGGTATTAACTATTTACAAATTATGTCATACGTAGGTATATACTGACGACAAATGTCGAGGTTCAGTCTTTGTCAAGTCTGCTAGTACTCTATTAAATTAGTTCAACCAAAATGTAGACTAACAAAAGTGCAAATATCTTCTATGGGGTACTGCGTGAAATTCTATACTAAAATACCTACTCTCTAACTAAATAAGAATAAATTTAGAACTTTTATGAAACACACGCTTTGTAGTCGAGCATATTATAAACTAAATGATTATTTAGCTGATAAAAATGCCTGGTAAAATGCTCGATCTGCTCCACAGCCTCACCGGAAATGAGTAGGCGTTTTTATATTCTGCTTCTCCGCGTTATTATATTTTCATTGTGTATTAATTTTCATCTGACATGTTTCTATTTATTGATATTTTTCATCGTTATTATTGACATTGCTAATTTACAACAATATTGACATTATCTGTTTATTTATTCTGTTGTAAAAAAAATTGAATAGTACTTGTAAGAAACTGTGTAGTCACTTGTTAAGTTAATTTTCTATGTTGCCAGGCAGTTCTGAGTACGTCATGCTCGCCTAAAAATCCTACCAATAGAGGCAAGATGAGTCAGGTTGGTCGTCGTTTCGCCCCGGTTTCGATTGGGCTCGTAGGCCCTAAATAATTGGATAACATAAGTCAGTCTTGTAATTCGAAAACAACTGTTGCAAATAATAATGTTTAAACATAAAGTAGAATTATTATGGTAAGTTTTCAATGTTGTTCAATATAATAATTATTATAGTTAAAAAAACTAAAACTAATATTTTAATAAAAATAATTCATGTTATAATATTCTTCGAGTGTATGTATCAAGTGTACCAATACTTTTCAATTCTGCACGAAACAAAACCCAATCATGCACCGGATGATATAGAGGCAGCTGATGAAAAATACAAATCGGTATGTGTTGTGAAATTGTAACTTCCGATATAAATATGCCCATATTCCATATTCGTGGGAGAGCCATGCTTCGGCACGTATGGGCCAGTACGATTCAGTGATACCATGGCCTTACAGACTGGCAGTGAAGCAATGTTTTCATTGCTTTTCACCGTGTGAGTGAGGTTAACACAGGCCCTATTCCTTCTACCGCACCGTGTCGACGGAGGCGGCGTGCGCATTGGCCGGGACTCCCCCGTGGGATTTGGAGGCGGAAGTGCTCGCCGAAGTTTATCGGCGGACGACTGAGTTCCGGGCGGGAAGCGGCAGTCGGCCCCCGCCCGAAGAGGTACGCGAGTGGCGTGAGGCCGCTCGCCGAGCCACGATGGCTCGTTGGTCGTCCCAGCTGGGGGCTCCACGTGCTGGCTTTGCCGCCGTGGAGGCGCTCCAGCCGGTCATCGTCGAGTGGGCAGGGCGGCAGCACGGGACCCTTTCCTTCCGACTGACGCAGGTTCTTTCCGGGCACGGCTGCTTCGGGAAGTACCTGCACTCGGTCGCTAGGAGGGAATTGAGTCCCGCCTGTCACCACTGCGACTGCAGTGAGGACTCGGCTCAGCACACGCTGGCGGTTTGCCCCAGTTGGGCGGCGCAGCGTCGGGCCCTCACTGCAGTCATCGGAGTGGATCTGTCGCTACCGGCTGTCATACGCTCCATGGACGGTAGCGACAGGAATTTTACCGCGGTCGCTACCTTCTGTGAGGAAGTCATCTCGCAGAAGGAGGCGGCGGAAAGGGTCCGGGAGGACGATCTCCACTCGGACCTAATTCGCCGCCGGCGAACCGGGCGACGGAGGCGCGCCTACCAGCGCCTCATGCCGCCCTGAGTGTGGCCGCGGGTGGACGGGACGGGTTTTTCCCCTTCACCCGCTATAGTGGCCCCCCGCGAGGAGGCGGCGTCCGCGTGTGCCTGGACGTCGCCTAATTGAGAGGTTTTGAGTATTTTACACAGAGGTGGTGCCCGCGCTTTTGCGGGCAGGCGCTAGGGGGGATCCGGATGTCTTAATGAAAGCTGTTCCCGGATCCCTCCTACTTAAGGCGCAGTACGGCACACCGTGTGGTTTTAGTCGGTTCGATTCCGACACACCGCCCCACCGAAAACCCCGGTGGGCCCGAGGGGGTTTCCACACGCACAAAAAAAAAAAAAAAGGCCCTATTCCTTCCCTCTCCCTCCTTTTCCCTCTCTCACCTCTTCCCACTCTTTCCCCCTCTCACCCCTCTTCCCCTAATCCCACCTTAAAGGCCAGCAATGTACTTGTGACTCTTGAGTTCCAGGTGCCCATGGGCGGCGGTAGTCATTTATATTTGCCAACTATACCATAAAAAAAAATACATTTTGGAAAAATACTTACATCACTAATGTTCCAATGTTATTCCGATTAATACAATGATAATAACTTGTTTTTTTAAATATAATCAGAGATTTTACAAGTCAATGTACTTACATTGCTTTGATTTTATTAATAACTAATAAGGAAAATAAATGTGGGCCCAAACGACGACTTCGTTTTTCGAAGTCATCATTTATATGCAGTTTTGTGAAGTATAAGTGTATGTGTATGTGCATATTATTATGTTGTTGCATTAAGGAATGTGAATGCGAAAGTGTTAATACTCTTAAAGAAAATGTTCTTAATGTTATTCACGTCAGTATTTGCATCTCCAAACAGTGTTTCCAAAACTTGTAATTTATGTGTATTAAAATTTAGTCTTGTAGCTTGCACTAAAGGATTCTTCCAATTTTTTCTTATAAAGATAAATATAGAAATGTTTTAATAACTAAAGCTAAGTAGATCAGCTCTCAAGTTTTTTAGGTACGTTCCCATATTGTGATTACAATTCATTGATTGTATACTGTTACAGCTATTTAATCTATTGCCGGCCGACTGCTTCGGTGGTGCGATGCTTGCTACTAATAACCTTTATTATTTTTCAACTTCAAATTATTTATTTACTTTAAATGGGGTGATACATAATGTGGTGTTACCAGTTTTATGTAAGTATAACAGGCCCGAAAAAAACAATTATTAAAATTATTAAATTATAGTAGGTTCTATACCTACTATAATTTAACCATTACCGCCAATTTCATGTCTGTGTGTACAGAGATGAATTTGGCATTTTATAAGGAAAAAATAAAATGATTTTCTTATGAAATTAGATATATAAATATATTTGTTGTCATTTTTATCTATGCACTTACGCCATTTTATAAGAAGTTCACAAATTCCCCTGCTAAAAAAATTGGGACAGTGAGATTCAATGAAATCATGAAGGCGGTCTGGACTGCCTCATTGGAATTGCAGTTTTTTCCTCGGAAGAAATTGTCCAAATTCCACATAAATTCAAACTGAAAGAAAGAAACATATTTTATTTGTAACTTCAACAAGTTAACACAATAAAACATATTTAACACTCGGTATTGATACCACGTATAACGTACCCGAATCAGCTATTGTCGCAGATCGCTCTGCAACCCTGGTATTCTCGAAGGCCCCAATTACATTGAACAACGAATGCCACAGACGTTTGTATGGCACCTGGGACCGACGGTTTAACGTGTTCTCCTAGGCACGGAGGGGTCTCAATGTGTTAAGGATGGTCACCCATCCTAGACTGACCTGGCTAGTATTACTTAACTTTGTAATGTGCTAACCTACTCGGTTACCACTTAGCCACGAGCCCCTCTACCCATAAATAGTAATCAATATAAATGGTATTTATTACCCTGATATAAATATCAATCAATTTACAACGTGACACTTCTAGGTTAAATTAATAGAGAGTTCTAGGTTAAATTAAGCCTGGCCTGTTGGCATAGTGGTTAGTGACCCTAACTGCTATGCCATAGGTTTGTGGGTTCGATTCCATCCCAAGTCTGGGTGTTCTTTGTGTCCGTTATTTCAATTTCAATTTCAATCAATTTTATTTTGAAACTAAATAACAAAATGCACAGTAAACATATGGTTGATAATGGCTGCTATAGTTATATAACTGTGTTGCAGCCATTAACGCCCACCTCAGGAAGACAAACAGTATTTAGTTCTACATTTACAAATTAAGTTTTTTTTTTTGAACATAGGTACCTACTAGTTGAATATAAAAATAAATTAAGAATTTTTAACAATATTATGGAATTGTTCGGATCAGTTGACATACGAGTGTTTGCGTGTGCGTGTGTGCGTGTTTGCGGTGT
Organism: Callimorpha dominula; assembly: GCA_949752705.1. Lineage (NCBI taxonomy): Eukaryota > Metazoa > Arthropoda > Insecta > Lepidoptera > Erebidae > Callimorpha > Callimorpha dominula. Next base: position 20,980,583 of record OX456995.1, on the reverse strand, counting down.
TTGTGTGTGTGTGTGTGTGTGTGTTGGAGTGTGCGCATGTGTTCGTGGGTGCGGTCTTTGTGTGTGTGTATGTATGTGTGCGTGAGTGCGTGTGTCTTTGGGCATATATTACCACCATTCAATATACTATGATTATGCGATTTAGTCATCGAGTTCGTGTCAGAAGATTTTCTGTGTCGTTATAATTAAGGCCAAGTAACCACTGCATTCCTATATTCTTACATTCTTTTAATAGTATTTGTATGTTTGTAAAGTTCCCTGCGACACAGGAGTAATTCCTAATGCGGGAGTTGTATTAAAAAAAAAACAAATTAAATCAGAGAACTCGTTCTTAAATATTATAGAAAAAAACATGTTTAAAATGGTATTCAATTTATAAGGAACATATCAATGAAAGTATAAGGAAGTATTAACCGCATTTCAGATTTGAACTGAGGAGTACTCCGGAGGAGACCCTTCCGGAACAAATAAAGCCTCTTGTTGAGGAGATAATTAGTTCTTTGTGCTTAAATATGGCCTTACAGATTCGTTCGCCCACGTTACTCTCATGTGATGGATTTTGAATTTTAAATATTGTATTGAAAATAATAATCCTACTAATATTATAAACGTGAAAGTCTGTGAGGATGTATGGATGTTTGTTACTCTTTCACGCCAAAACTACTGGACCGATTGCGGTGAAACTTGGTATGTAGATAGCTGGAGACCTGGGTTAACATATAGGCCACTTTTTATCCCAATATTCCCACGGGATCGGGACTTAAAATGATATAAAAAAATAAAAAATTAAAGAATTCACATTTCTTTCAACCCGTATTTTTTTATTTATCTGTATAACTAAAAAATCTTACGATACTTAGACCATTACTTGAGATGGGCTTAACCTTTTATTTCCTCAAATTACGTATTTCTTTAAGGACGAGAAATTGAAAAAGGTCTGGCAGAAAATGCCAAAATTCACGGTGATTTTTTTCTTTGGGAACGAATGTTTTTGTTACTAAATTTCAATTTATGCCTTAATCTCGCAATGTTTTTAGATTCAAGAGTCAAGATTTATTTGCTCATTAACATGGTAACAATATAAGATCTTATGGTATGTAGGTACAAGGCACAACATGTTTAGTCGCAAGGTGTGGCATGCAAAATTTAATTATTATTATAGTACACACGTAAGTAGTCACATGCGGCGTAAGAAACATTATTTAATTACATTAATAAATTGAATAACATTATATAATATAAATAGGGAACTTAAATGTCAACAGGAAATAAAAATAATTGTAAGTGTTGGCTTATCAGCATTAAATAGATAAATTTAATGTCAACACACACGCAACAAATAAAATAATTGTAAATGTTGGCTTATCAACATTCAGACAATTAATATCTATATCACAAAATGCATTAAAACATGATTAAATTATGATGTTATTATGGTTTCTATTTTTTTAACAACTGAAAAACTCATCATTATTACAGAAACATCTCTGAATAAGCCATTTTTTTAACCTTGTAATGAACATGCGTTGCGGTAGTTCCTGCAACGTCTGCGGTATTTTTGTTATATATTTTTACACACGTGTTCAATTAATTTTATGACATAGCGTTGTCCTACATCTTCGATTAATTATTTTTGGGAACATTTTGGCATCGATCCTTTTGAACAAATGTGAATGTTTTCTAACAAAAAGCCCAGTTTCTAGAATGTATAGGCCAGTCAATGTGAGCACTTTTGTTCGAGTAAAAAGCGGCCTGCATAAATCGAGAGGGGCGGCATTGCATATTGACCTTAAACACATTTTCTGAGCTCTAAATACGTTTATAATTAGTGGAGAGTTACCCCACAATAATAACCCATACCGCAAAACTGATCCAACATAACTGTGATAAGCTGTTAGAGCCACATTTTCTGAAGCCACCCAACGAAGGTTTCGTAGAGCGAACACAAATCTATTTATCTTCTTACACACATCAGCGATATGTGGTTTCCAGTTACAGAAACGACGAGAACGAAGCGACCGGTGATTGCGACGGACGAATTCAGCTCTCTTGTAGTTAAGTTGTACTTTTATTATCTTCTTCTGTATACAAAAGTTTTTAACCGAATGTATCAACGGTCATTCTTGTAAAGGGTGATTTTTTAGCTATTTTCTTTTTGGCAACGCTGATTTTGACAGCTCACGCACGTTCCGCGTTTTGTGTTACTGTCCAACATCTTCAGTTTGGTATATAATTTAACCATGAATCGTCTTACAAACGAACAACGCTTGCAAATTATTGAATTTTATTACCAAAATGCGTGCTCTGTTAAGAAAGTTCATCGCGCGCTTCTTCCATTTTATGTTCAGTTTAATCGACCCACTGAAGCGGCTATTCGGGCGATTGTGACTAAATTTCGCACCAAATTTACATTGTTGGACATTAAATCACCAATGACATGACATGTGGTTTCAACAAGACGGTGCCACATGCCACACAAGCCCGCTTCGATTGACGCATTGAAAGACAACATTGAAGCATTTATTCGTTAGATAACGGCCGAAATGTTGGAAAGAGTATGCCAAAATTGGACTAAGCGGATGGACCATTTTAGGTGCAGTCGCAGTCAACATTTGCATGAAATAATCTTAAAACATTAAATTATATGGACCGTACTATCGATTGAAATAAAGATTTCAATGATTTTTTTTAATTTTATGTGTTTATTTTTTAAACCATTTCTTAGCTATTAAAAAATCACCCGATATAATCAAAATAATATAGGAGGTATTGCCTGTATCCATTGGATAAACTTCGACTTAAACTTCAATTCGCCAGATTCCTTTCTCTTTTTACTAACGGAAATTACTCCTTGCCTTTTTTTTTTAAATATCTTCAGCAAAAAAGTACTTTGATTTTGATAAAGACCTTCTGAATACATCCCATGTGGTCGCAGGCGCCACTGCCACTCGCGACATGGCAAAGCCAGTCGCAAGACGCATCGCTCGATGTCATGGCCGAGGTGTCAGGCCTGCTTTTGCTAGGGTAACTGGCAGGTAACGCATAAACCTAGCCACCTGCCGAGAAAAGAAAATTGCCAAGAAGAGAAGAACTGTGAACGCCTCCATTCCAAGAAAAGGTTACTAAAACATTGTCTATACTGAAGTATATATATATATTATACGCAATACTGTTCATCCTAAATACAGGCTATTTTGTAGCCTAGCTAGGATAACAGTATGGCACCCACGTGTTATTGTAGTGAATTGTTTCTAAACTATTAACTTGTAATTGCACCTTTGTTTACTAAATTGAACTACATTACCCATTTCTGTAATTATTAAAAATAAACAATGTACATATATAAATACTAAATCAATAAATCAGTGAATTCTTGAAAATTAAACGCACTAGCAACCGCGTGGCACATCTAGTATTTAATATATTAATACCGACCACCATATTACTAGGAATCGTACTTGCTTTAGTAGACAGAGGGGAATGTGATGAATTCCGAAATTAGTTTTTTCCAAACTCAATATCAGCTATTCACACAAACTCACACAGTATCAATAAACTGTCACCGACCGTTATTGACTGTTTGCTATTACGCGCTAATCAAATCCGACCCTTACTTTGATGGACGAGTCTCGTACAATGCCACTCCGTTATTTTGTACCCCTCGTGTCAATGTAACTTATTCTACATGTTGTATATTAGGAACACTCACAAAGTTTAGATATTTATTTATTTATTTATTTAGACTTTATGTACATCTGGTATCAGGCGGACTTAACGTCTGGTGCATTACCTACCAATCAACCCTTGATTCATGTAAAAAAACAGACACACAGGTTCATTTCAATTACTTTATTAATGTATTTTAAAAACAAATTGTAATTAATTTTATTGTGATAAATACCTTTTTATTTATTAACCAGTAAGTAGACTTACCTTTGTAGTGACAGGCATAATCAGTTTTAAATACTAGAAGTCGCCCGCAACTTCGTTCGAACCGTACATTTTGTCGAAATAAAATAAAGCCTATGTCTATGGTAACCAGACTGCTGATAATCATACTTATCTGGGGGCACGGCAGTACCCCCGCCAAGTTAAGCAAAAAAGTGGCACGGCCATACCATCCTTTTCTCGAAGCAGTTCATATATGTATTTCTAAATACATACATATAATAAATAAATTACACCCAGAGACAGAAAAAATGATCACGATCATCACACAATTATTGTCCTGGGTGAGAATTGAACCCACGACCTCTGGCTTAGCAGTCAGGATCACTAAGCACTAGACCAACAGGCCAGTACGTATACGCTTATTTAAAAAAAGCAACAATATTTTCTGTTCCTTTTTATCCGTTACCGTTGTTTAGTCAACTCGGCGAATTAAAACTTGGATTGACAATTAAAACGAAATATAAACCAGACTGTGTTCTTCTCATTATGATTATCGAGTTACCGGATACTAATTAAAGACGTTAATGAGATTATATTACCCTATAGCAACAAACAACAACAGAATCTCATAGTATTCTTGTTAATATTTCTAACCGACGAAAAATGGATGAGGTTGTCAAGTGAACCCGTATATTTGTTTAGACGCATAACTTTTTAGAGGGTAGTCTGATTTGAATTATTCTACTTTGCCTCACCAGTGGGGTAGTTTGGTGGGGCAAAGTGGAGTAATCCGTCTTCGATAAGGTATATTCTTTTTATTTATCTTTATATTACGAGCTGCACTTTTTAAATAAAGATTTAAATGTGTAATAAAATAACACCTCCTCATAGCATAATGATATACATTTTATGTTACTGTAATAAAAGAACCTCAATCTTTAAGGTTTAAGTTAACATAACGAATGAGAGTGCAAGAATAAACAAATATCGAATTTTTAAAGCGTTCAGTAGGACACGGCTGACGTAGCATGTAAATAAGTCTTAACGAATTAGGGAAGACATCTTTCATCTCTGTTCAGAACGATTAGATATTCATAAGGCACCCGCTTCTTCCCCTGTTTTGCCCACCCAGCAATCAGTTTTTAGCCATGATTTATTTTTGTACGCCAACAAAAAGTTCTATAGCGTCGGAGTAATAAGAATCTTTAATGCTGGAGCAATCCCTTTTATGAGTAACTTTGTATGTACTTTGAATTAAATCAAATGTAAAGAAGCTGGTGAAATAAAGAATATTGTTTATAAACATTTAATCTAACGCATTCCTCAAAACGATACGTTATTTACAGTTTAAAGAAAGTTATTTTACAATCAACATTTACCAATAATTACGATAAACAAGTCATATAACCTAGGTGACAGTTAAGCCTTTAAAGTTTGAGTTCCATATAGTCTAATTCAGTAAATTATTCTCAGTTTAGAAGTTTTGAAGCGCAGGTGTTTATTAAGGTTGAGACAAACAGCGGACCTAGCGGCATGGCGACGCGGCGTGAACCTGTTGTAATATATTATTTAATATAGACTAGCAACCCGCGCACGGGTAGCAGAGATATCTTCAACAAACATCATCATATTTCAACCAATTTACACAAACCCTAAACAAATTATATACTTAAACCTTCCTCATGAATCGCTCTATGGTGAAAACTAAACTATATTGGTGAAAACTGCAAGAAAATCCGTTCAGTAGTATATGAGTTTATCGCAGGCAGACGCGACGGGGGACTTTGTTTTATAATATGTAGTGAAGATGTCATACAGCGCTGCTGCGCGCGCCATCGCGTTCGTCACTCGGCGGTAGTAGGTCCATTTTAACCACTGATGCCACGTTGCCGTCTCGCCACGCTCGCTGTTTGTCTTAACCTTTAGTGAAATTGGGATGTCCACTTGCCAGTACGATATATAATAATAAATACGCAATTAAAGACAAATACTTTTTTTTTAAAACTTTATTGTTTCTTTATAATGTTTATTACACATGTAATTATATTATACGGAGCATTGCACCGTCAGGTATTATCATACATACAACAAGTCGTAATACTATTGTTACTTGTATACAATAATAAACTTTTGACATAATAATAACTGGTTATATTCATCGAGATCTGTCATATTCTAATTTAAGAAAAATCTTATTTTTTTCATTACTTTACACCCAGACAGTTGAATTCAACAGATTTAAAACTGGACAGCTTTTATGTACAGATGTGAAAATAAATTAGTTTTTTTTAACGACAGTTTCTGTCAAGAAAGCACTTGATATTTTTATATAGGTATCAACGAGTTTTGATAAACTTATGGGGACGGGGAGTGAGACTAAATAGGCATATCTTTTTACACCAACAAGGGAAGAACTACTCATTATAACTCTTTAGTTATAAAGCAACACAAATACACGAAGATCTTAGTTTGTTACGTATTTTATTATGTTACATTCATAGAAATATATCGGTCACAGGAAGTATATTAAAGTACACAAACAATTTTCGATTTCAAATCAGAATTGTTATCTAACTAATTTGTAAAATATTTCATCCTAATGTATGCTTATAACTATCTACTCTATTATTTAAATATATTTATTTATTATACATTATCTTATTTTTACAAACAGGTCTCACCAGAAGTATAACCTAAACGTCGCGTCGCGTTGTCGCCATTAAAATTCGATATGCTTTGTTTTCTTTTTCTATTTCCATGTGATAGCTGCTTAATTCATTTGTTGTGCCTTTTGTTGCGTTGTTGTTTTGTTGTTTGCATAATTAGTCGGTTATTATTAGCCCTAATAAGACCTTTTTGTAAGAACTTCTTATAATTACTATTTACAATATTGTTTAAATCCACAAATTTTACTAAAAACTTACGTACAATTTACATCACTTAGGTACATAATTATATGTTAAAGGCTAGATAGAGTGACTCGTATAACCCCAACTATATACATTTTCATCTCTAAACATTTTGTGTTTAACGTAGTATTGTCAGCTGTTTTTACATTCCTGTGTCCATTATCTTTATGTCCTTTCATTGGAATAATATTTTTTGTCATCGTTTTCTAATACACATCTATTTTAAACAAGTTTGAATCTTACTCGCCAATAAATGTAATACAAATTATTAGTTATATTTCTGATACGTTTACTTAAAATTTTACATTCAAGTGTAACGATAAAATGACAAGAGATTTTATATGCTGGAAATAAATGTTTAAATTGGTAATTAATACCGATCAACACTTTTTATATTACACTATATACAACACTATATGGAACAAGCAATGTCTACTTGCTCAAGGAATTTAATTTATATTGTACATAACACAACCCACACTATAAAATAGCAAATTTATCAGCCAGTTATATTGACATTCTTCGTCAATGTCACCGCCATCACTATAGTCGGATTGTCAATATGACTGACTGGCTTTGATAAAATTCTTGTATTTACATTTAGTAGTAGACTCGTATATGTCAAGAAAGCGTGAGGAAGAGGCAAGCTGCCAAGACAAGGCAGTGTGTTGGTGATGTTGGTGCAAACGCCTGCCCCCCTCGCTGCATTGCCGCAGGATACTCACCTGATAAAGGGAAAATCGAATTTGCTTCTTTGGCAAAAATTAAAACTGTTCTCAACAATATTTTTGGTCAATAAACTAATATAGTAGAGAATCAGATTCAATACAAAACTGTGAATTATACCTACTTCATATTACTTTTATTACTACTGTGAACTATTCTCTATTGCGAACACATCTTGGAATCAAGGACTTCAAGTATTGTAATATACGTTTTAATGATAGAAAGATGATTTACGATTATCAACAAATCACTTTAGGTTTCTGATTTACAATTAGAAGCTGTGGCCATAACTAGTCCAAAAGGCATAGGACAAAGTTTCTACATTAATACGAGTATTAATAAGTATCAAGTATTTTTTGCTCATCCAAATTGTATTTAATCGGAAGTATAAATGTTCCTATCACCGTAAATCATTATACAGTACCTAAATAACAAAGACTCAATTTCGTTGATTCATTGCTCTAATGATAATAATCTTTAACCTTAATTATATTCGGAGCGAAGTTTTAGAAAAATTGTATTTTCTTTTCTTTATCTCACAGAGGTCGTTTATCAAGTAGACTGGGATGCTCTTTACGAATCTCCGTCAAGATTGAAAGATTAAGATTATTGTAAATTATGATTTGAATTAAACAGATTCAAGATGATAAAGGATTCATTATTAGCGATATCTTGTTAAGGAATGTTAAATATTTATATAATTTAACTTTCTTTAATTACAAATCAAATTATTGGCAGATCTCTTAATTAGAAATTATTTCCCGACATGATTCTATCATTGGGTATCTTGACGCTATAATATTGTTAGGTAAATTTTATCCTTTTTTAAATATATTTAAATTCTCAATGAATCGAATTGTGATTAGTTTTAAATAATATTTTTATACTCACCATTGAGCACGTGTACCACAACGCTCTTTGACTGGGCGTTACTAGGATTACACTGGTACGTCCCGGAATCTGAAGGTCTCGCCTGCTGGATTAACAGGAATGATGTTGTCGTCTCCCCCTTTTCCGTCACCACCGACACGCCCCCGCGCGGCGAGTCGTAGCTTATTATCTGTACACATTTTATTCACTCCATGTTATATGGAAATGGGATTGAAGCTATTTTCTAGATTGGATACATTTTCCTGTTTTTCATGTTATAAAGCAGTTAGATTGGATATGTTATGGTAATCCGAATTATGTTGTCTGACAAATAAGATTATCTCTAGTTGGTTAAATTTGGATTATATAGAATAAATTATGTATTTCAAATGTTACTGCTGCAGGTTTCATTCTCTTTGGTGGAGAAAATCTTTCTTTGATCTTATTTTTTTAGAACATTAACTTTAGTAAATAATTGTTATATTTTCTGCTATTTCTTTCGGAATATTTTTCTCTGTAATAAGTATTAAGACGTTGTGGAATACAAACCGCGTCATTATGGTTCCAAAATATATACGCCGGAGGCTCCGGCGAGTACAATACAACGCATGTGAGGTTGATGGTGCTGCCTCGGTCAATGTAAAGATCCGGGCCACCAATTATTTCTGTAGTTGGTTCTGGAACAAAATTGTATTTTAAGTCACAGATTTTGTAATGGCTACTGGAAATGGTATTTACGACAATATTCTAGTGGAAAAACTATTAAACTTATGTTCAACTAATATCTGAACGAATCGGTAAAATCTCTTTATAACATGGGTTTCAAAAAATACGCCATCTTTATGACTCTACACTGGTTGTGGAAGATCCGCAGAGCATCCGAAGAGCATCTCAGAGATTTTTGCAAAACTTACAAATAGAAACCGCCTTTATAATGAGATATATTTTACGGAGTATTTGAACGCTCCTTTATTTATAATCTTTATACACCTATGAACCCTATGAACACCAGCGGTGTTAGGCACTACCTTGTATCGGTGCCACATTGACCAGCATAAATACAATGTTAAACTGATGTCGTGTGTAAAGTTTAATCGGAGGCCACCGATTCAAGCAGAACCTATCCTACTTTAATAACCTCATGCTCTAATCTTTAGATTCACTTCAACGGTCACCTTACTCATGCCGTCTTGGTTAATATCTATGTGTACTTGCTATTTACAATGCTTTTGATTAGATTCTATTGTTAGTAGTTTGCGCGTTTTGACTATTAAGCATACTCGTACTATTAATGTTGTTATTCACCCCAATTATAGTACAAAAAACCCCATAATTTTAGCAGCTATCAAACATAGCATTTCTTATTAACGTGAGGTCGTGGGCGAATTTTGTTTTTCTTATAGCTCACATAAGTTGCGTGCGTGCCCATAATACGTCGCACTTAATTAACCAACTTGGCCAAACATGACTAACATAAACATTTTGAACCAAGTTCACCAACTTTCTGACGCAAAATGTCGCTTTGTATAACACAAACAGCTATGATAAACGTTAAATTAAAAGTTTATACTTATGTTTATTTAGGAACGTTTCTGATATTTGATGCAATTAAGGGTCCTTGGCTTCGACCTTAAGTGGGGTCTCTGCCCAACTCAAGGATTTAACTTTGAATGGACTTTGGGTAAGAAGTTTTTTAGGTTTTATTGATATGATGATGTATAGTAGCATACCGACTACTTCAGTATGCATGAAGTTTCGTCATGTGATAAGATAGAAGAGTCGCTTGTAGCTTTATTTGATAGTTGTATAAAAATAATTGACAGGCATAAAAAATAACATGAGATGGGACTTCAAGTTTGGACGTCAAACCGGTGTGGTTGAGCTTGTATAGTTGTATTGTTGAGATATAAAGTAAATTGTATAATTGTTATAATAATATTATGTTACTCGATTAAAACTATATTATTTTACAGTTACCAGAATTTCATTGCAGCCTTCTCCTGAGCCATGTGATTTTTCCTCCATAAAGGAATAGGTTAATGCTACTTGTGGCAACAACCGATGGATAATTCTGGTGTGTAATAAAATTCACTGTCCTAATGGTGTCGTTGCGCGCCCAATCTTCCATTAAATTCCAGAAAACAACTTAACCACGCTTAAAAAACTGCGCTACTGTAAACAGTTATACCGTCAAAACGGTATACTTTGTTTTGTGTCAATCTATATTGACATACTGTATATTCGTTTGGGGCGGTGCAGCAAATAAACATTTATTACCCCTGGAACCTGTAAGCTATGCTTAAAGTTATGACTTTCAAACCTTTTAGATACCCCACCAACAACATGTATAAAGAATGTCAGATTTTACCATTGGCAGTTCTTTGTGCTCGAAACCATTCACTTTAAATACATCTATTTGAAATAACACCCAGAACTATCCCAAAAACGTGGAAGGTAAAAATATATGAGACACCAATGTTTAGGACCAGGCAAGCTGCACGGCATTTTATCGTTGTAGGTGGTTACTATACAACACTGCAGATAGTTACGATGGTGGCCGAAAGTAAATAAAGACTGCAACATTTATCCATTGCTTAAATCTCATGTAGGAAAGTAGTATCTAAATGGGTAATGAACAAAACATATCGCCTTTTTACTTCAACACTGTGGTAAGTCTAAAATATATATTTTTTTATTTGAAATTTAAAACCGCAGTGACCGATTTTATTTTCTCAAACAACGTGGTATCTTTAACTTGTCTAATAACGAAGTTATGAGTAAAAGAGATAGCAGAACCACGGTAATTCACGAGTTTATGTTCATGATATCACGTTGTCTCTTTTTCTGCGCGGGCATTTGTTGCAACAACGAAACAAAAGAGTTTCTATTAAACTCGTGGGAAGGAGGGTGTTCATGAATTTCAGCGAAATCGTGACATGTATGTCTTAATTCAATTATTATTTTTTTATTTTACGATGTGAAATGTTAATTTTAAAACAATATTTAAAAAAAATTATGGAGTACTAATTGTTAAAAATTCTTATGTCACACTATTGACGAAATAATAAGAAGTTTGCTTTGTGATATTTTAGAATGTAACGTGATAAACACAAAAATCAATTAGGTTATCTTCTGATGTTCCGCTTTCGGACAAAAAGCAATGAATTTAACCAATATAATCCCGAATATAACGTTCTTGATACCTACTAAAACCAATAACAATTTGTAGTTTTTTCTTCAGATGGAATCGCGATCTAAAAGACTTGTGGATCTTGCATTGACAACAGAAAACCCGACTATTCCTGTTCCAAGACCAATTAACTTTGGCGACATTTAAAAACAATGGTCATTACTATAGTGCATAGTGTCGAGTCTGTGATTACAAAATATAGTCATGTGAATATAGATTCAGATAGACTGATGTTGCACCAACACACGACAATAACAATACTTTCTTCGTGACGGTTTCTGGAGTAAGGACAAGAGTGTGTTAAGTATTTTTAAAAACAATTAATAACCGTCCAATATAGACCACGCTAAAGAAGAAGAATAAAAATAGCGATATTTCTGCTATGAAACCTAATCGGGGACATCATGAAAATCAGCACAGAGTAAAAAAAACATAAGGTATGGTGTGAAAAAGTTTATAGAAGCAATACCGAAAATCGAATCACACTACAGAAGAGCTAACTCAAAAAACATTATATCGATGACAACAAAGTCATCAACGATCTTCATAGAGATCATGTTACAAAATGTAAGTCACAAAATTTATCTTTTGCCAATTACACATTGTTTTACCGTATATTTATGCAAAATTTTAACTTATTGTTCTTTGTTCCTAAAAATATTTATGTGATGTATGTGTAGATTACAAAACTAGCACTGATGACGAAACCCATCAAAATGAAAATGATCTCTCACGTGAAGAAAAGGTAAATGATGAAAAATACAGTGAAATTCTCGTTGCTGTGTACGACCTTCAAGCAGTTTTCTCTTTTTACTATAAGTCAATATTAAATGTCCTTAATTTAACCACATAACACATTTAGAATAATTGTGTTGAAATTTATGTTAAGGATGAGTCAAACGCTAACAGAGGTGTAAACGAAATCGGTACTTACGTTTACAAATATTTCGTCAAAGTTTCAGAAACAGTCGACAACCTGGATGTTGTATTATTCAGACAATTGTGGAGGCTAACAAAAGAATAAATTTATGATTTGTCTGTACTTATACGCAATAAATACACGTACAAAACCAAATCTTTACTCCGTGACACACAAATATTTAATAAAAGGGCACACCCAAAATGAAAAAGATTCCTCTCATTCTCAAATTGAAAGAGAAATCAAAGCACCATGTATACACCTGATGCATTTTTTGATGCCATAAAAGCTGCATGAAAAAAGAGTGAGCCTTTCCATATCGATGAAATGTGTTGCGAAGATTTTTATGATTGGAAAAGCCGAACAAATCAAACTTTTCGTTGCTAAAAGATGAGAATAATGATTCAGCAAAACGGGTTTAAAGGTAATAATAATTTAAGTCGAGAAAAACGAGCTGTAAGCTTTATAATTTAAAAAATTATACGGTGATAGGGAGTATAAAAACCTAAAGCTATTTAAAAGAAAAGGAATATCTCAAATTTGGCATAAAAATGCACACAACGGGAAACTAGGGATATCTGCGTAAAAAAAAGATCTACATAGGCTGCACTAAAAGTATCGGGAATGGAATATTTCCACTGTTTCAGTCATATTAAAATCTTTTTAATTGAAAACACCTTGGTTTTAATAATCGAATACCATTTATTTATTTAAAAAAAGATTCTCGGTCTTATCATAAGATTTTGTCAAACTTGTTTAGTCGTTGAGAAAATGGAATTGACTCGAGAAAATTCAAGAGCGATGATTTATTATGACTTTCGAAGTGGTTTAACGCAAAAACAGTGTGTTGACCGGATAATTTCTGCATTTGGTGATGAAGCCCCATCCAAAACCACAATTTATCGCTGGTTTGCTGAATTTCAACGTGGACGTGTCAAGCTCAGTGATGATCCCCGTCAAGGTCGTCCAAAAACTGCAGTCACCCAAGAAAACGTTGATGCTGTGCGTAAGATGATTGAGGAAGATCGACATGTGAAATACCGCGTAATTCAGGCAACTTTAGACATTGGCATGAGTCAAATACAAATAATCTTGCATGAACGATTAGGTGTAAAAAAGTTGTTTTCCCGATGGATACCGCATTCGCTCTGTGAACAAAAAAAGCGGCTCGCGTTACTTGGTGCGTCAGAACTCTCGAAAGATTAAACGCAGGATCCTCAAATGCTGTATACAACATCGTATCAGGTGATGAATCCTTGATATACGCGTACGAACCCGTAACAAAAAACCAGTCACAAGTTTGGGTGTTCGAAAATGAGTTAAAGCCAACAAAACTTGTTCGTTCACCGAGTGTTGCAAAAAAAATGGTGGCCACGTTTGTCTTCAAAATCGGCCATGTTGCGACTATTTCTCTTGAGGGACAAAGAACGGTTAATGCAGAATGGTATGCTAGCATTTGTTTGCCACAGGTCGTGTCTGAACTCCGTAAAGAGAACTGCAACCGCCGCATCATCCTCCACCACGACAATGCGAGTTCTCACACCGCGCACAGAACAAAAGAGTTTTTAAAGCAAGAAAACATAGAATTATTAGACTATCTGCCGTACAGCCCCGACCTAAGCCCTAATGATTTCTATACTTTCCCTAAAATAAAGAATAAATTGGGTGGTCAGAGATTTTCATAACCTGAAGAAGCTGTGGACGCCTACAAAACGGCCATTTTGGAGACCCAACTTCCGAATGGAATGGTTGCTTCAATGATTGGTTCCATCGTATGGAAAAATGTGTCAAATTTCGCGGTTAATAAATACATTTTTAAATAGTAATGTTGTGTCACTTCCTTGATTCCCGAAATTTTCAGTGCCGCCCTCGTAAAGGATTTATGTAGCAAAAATCTTATACTCAGGCCATTTTATAAAAGTTTATAGCTTTTGGAAACGCGGCTCTGTTAATGGAGGCTGATTATAAATATTGATGTTATACCAAGACTGTAAGAGATCATAATTATAAGTAAAAATTTTATTCTAAATAAGCTGTACTACTAGGTTAGTACTACCACTCTAAACGCCAATAAAACTAAACAAGCTATAAAGCTATGAAACTATTTGGCTGGTTTAGTGTTATTTGAGTAGGTATATTATATTTTTTGAGTATGTTATATTTTTGAAATTGTTATAAACGTCTTAATTCTTGTAATTTTGTTTGCAAATGCAAAGTCTTATACTATAAAAGTTATTTATTATTCTGTCAGATTTTAAGTGATATCGGATAGTAAAAAATTACAAATTAGGTATAATATTACTTCAGTATCGAAGTGTGATTTTTTGTAAGTACGGTAATTTTTTATTTAATTTTAAGAGAAAGCTTTGATTTCCACAGTAAATTGTGATCTCATGCGATTTCATTAAGTAATCTATAATATAAAAATGAATCGCAAAATGTGTTGGTAAGCGCAAACCTCAACAACGCCTGGACCCTTATAAAAATTGTGATATCATATAGATTTTGTCATAGAAATTAAAGTGAAGTTTGCAATTTCTCTATTTTTAATTAAAAATTGGTTCCCAACTCCCAACAAAAAGCTTTTTATTTCAATAATGTTTTTTTTTATTTTATAACTCGATATGATAACAAAAGTTATATCATCAACACCCTGAACACTTAGTTTGTAACACTTATCACACGACGTATTTGCAAGAACAATGTGACATATTTCACCTTTTTTGAATAAAGCTAATGTTCGCTAAACCTCTAAATATCAGGATTTCAATTAGTTTTCATATATGTTATTAGTTATAATTTACAGTTATTTTTAGATTGGCAATAAAAATATAATTTGTTTCGTCACAATTACTTTAGTGAAAGTTAAAAAACGCTCTCCTGTAAAATTGCAATTTTCAAGCAACTTGAAGTAAAGAGGCGATATGCAGATACCTAAAATATGCTTAAAATATACCTGAACACAAACACACAAATATACGTTCTACACACAAATCCACATACACATAACTTACATAACTACTATTCATCAACTGCCCACTCTAACACTCCTTGTACCCAGTGTAACCCAAAATACAAAACTCCGAGAACCCTGGTATCCATAACATAAGTTAAATCTTACTTGGGGTACCAGAGTTGAACACAGTACCGTATTAATTTGATTACGACTTCTAACTGTGTTATGTTGCTGTTGTTACTATTTTGCAAAAATATAGATATAAATATGATTATTATTATAGTCTAACCATGGTTTCTATATGGTTTTTTCATTGAGACTAGCTCCTACCCCGCATCTAATGGTTGTTTGGTCCTTATAATAAAAATTTAAAATCTTAACACTCCTAGTAGGAGCTATAGACCTGCATTTTGCTTTAGTAACTTCCAAAGCCACAGACCATATGCCATCCTTTATTAAAAATACTTTTAAGATTCCAATAGACAGTTATTCTTTTATTGCACACCGCTCACACTTATTGGCAAGTCAAATAGTTAAACTTGTGACTAAAAAATAATATCAAATACAAAGGAAACAACAATGTACTATGAATAAATAGGGGTAATCAACACAGGAGCCATGACACATCCTATTACCGCTCAAATTGGGAAGGGCAGGTTCAAAGGCTGTATCGAGGTACATATCAAATTTACAACATTAATTGGGGTATTTAACGAGCACAATATAAACAAAAGTCGTGTTTGAAACTCTAAATATATAGACTTAAGTTAAGATTATAAACATTAGATTTATTTTTAGGGTTATAAAATTGAATTAATTAAAAAAGTTCAGTTTGAAAAGGGTATCAACTTAGAACTAAGAAGAAGAGATTGTTTTCATAACGGGTAATATTAAGCTGTTATGTACAGACAGTAACGAAAGTCTCTAAGGATACACCAATTCAAATGTGCTGTGTAAATTAAAATGTCCCAAGCGAATTTTGTTGCTTATTGTACACAAAACATTTCTGGGAGGCTCCAGTAAGAAACAAAATTAGTCATATATTTTTATACACATAGGGGTAATTTCTTCGCTCTACTTACGTTTATTACATATATAATCGGGATAGTACGTAATCCTAAGACCGTTTAAGAGACATTTCAATACGAGCAAGGGATATAACTATACTTAAAAACCCTAAGTGTGTGATATTAACTGGTCTACAGCCTGTATGTACGACTTAATCAACACCCTAAATCCAAAAAAAACATTTCTCAAAAGAATACCAACAAATATTTATATTATTTAGCAAACAAGTATGCATGTGTGTGTATATATGTATTTAATTGATATTGATGTTGGTATAGATTACATTCGATTAGGTAGCTCTCTCCAATTGGCATTCGATTTAGGATTACAGTAGGCGCTGAGCCGATTATTACTTATCATGAAGCGGGGTTAGTTGCTATTAGGATCACGAGCACTTTTTAAGGTTTCGAGATACTGTCGAACGAAAATAATCAAGTTAAGTCAGTTAAAACTTGTTTATTATTGGTAAGAATTTTTCATTTCTTGAGATTTGAAGAATGCATACTGCATTGGTACCTGCCACTTTTGGTTTAAAATCACTTTCCATGATTTCACTTGATGCGTGATATTTAGAATTTTTTAAGTTTTCTATTGAGCATCTTTAGCAGTATTCATATTTAGAAAACATACTTCAGTTAAGGCAAGCTAAAACTACGTAGTGACTGCTAGGCCTGCATCGCGCTCACGATGATTAGTATTTAAACAACATGCCAACATTGACCATTTGGCTGCGGCACTGCTACAATATAGTGTCAAAACTCACCAACAACGTTCAGATGTATGAAATGACTCATATGTGGCGTCGTAGATATTTGACACTCGTAAATGCCCGAGTCCCTGTGCTGTGGATATTTGATCTGCAACAAGAGAAATAAATAAATTTGGTTTGAAATTTATTAAGCTTGAACTAGTGCTATGCTTCAAGAACTTACAGATAATCGTATATTCACGCCTGTAAACCTACAGGGGGAGGATATATAATATATAACTCTGGGAAAACTATTAGGGGTTAATTTTGGGAATTAAAGATGACAAAATTGGTAGTATATTGTAAGGGAATGGAAGTTATGAAGGAATTACCTTCTTAATTTCCAAGGAAGGAAAAGGATTGCTCTTATCCATGGAGTGGAGAGTGTAAGCACATGTTCGTGCTCTGTCTCGTCATGGTCGCATATTTTTAACTTGAACTGGCAATAGCCGACAAGACCAAACTCTCTAACAAACTTCATTTATTATTAAAACAATCGTAACTTATATGAGAAATATGTTTAACATAAATATGTGGTGTACATTAAGAGAGGCCTTTGTCCAGCAGTGGATAGTGAAAGGCTGATGATGATGATGATGTTTAGGAAGTAATATTACATCGGCGGTGGTAAGAGAAAAATAAAAGTTACTAAATTAAAATTTTCTAAGAAGAGAATCCTCTATATTTCAAAGATAAAGCGGTGGCTCATATGAGAAAACTCCTAGCTGTTTTATTAAAATCTTTGTGTGTTTATTTATAGTGACGATAATGAATTTCGAAAAATTAGTTTCTTGTAGATTTTTAAATTTTGAGATAAATCGCTTCCTTTACATCCGTTGGAAGATTTTTATCAATCTGTGCTCTACTAAATGTTTTATTTTTCGTATTTAGTTTTATATTCAATTGAATTATAACTTAAATAAATAGGACTCTGTTTTGACCAATTCTTATAACGGACTGAAAGTAAAAAAGTTTTTTTTTGTATTAGTGGTAGTCTTGCCGAGTTCAAAAGAATATTATTGCCTTCACAGAATACACATCATATGTCATGTGAAGTACTTATAACATTCTTTAAATGTGAGCTACCATACTTAGACAACTATTTTGGTTAAATTGAAATATTATTTCATTTTATGCAAGTGATAATATAAAACTTTATTCTTATATATGATTTTAAGAATCAAATAACGTCATCACGTCATGGGTAATGAAAAGCACTCTTCAAGTTACGAAAGTTTTATTAGAATAAATTTGCAGCTGCTAGTACCAAGGTATCTAACAAAGTATTAAAAAAATCTGATCGACTAGATAGAAAATAATAATATGTATTAGTCAATTTTCTGGTCTGGTAACTGCCGAGTAGAAAACTCATATATAAGACTGCCGTGAATGAATGAGAATAATGCCGTGTCAGTGTACTGTACATAATAACGTAGTATCAATATTGTGTAGACAATTTCCCTGGTTACTTTTCCTTGGAAATTGTGTATTTACTTACCTAAATATTATCAATAATAGTTGGCAAGCGAGTTAGTACTTGATACAAGCGTTGGAAATAAAAAAAATATACATATATTTGGTAGATCTTATTGGTTTGCAGTCAACACAAAGATTGCGTATTAAACTAAATATTACATTTTCCTGTTGTGCTAGATCGTTCAATAAGGCCCGAGACTAACTTGGTGTACTGGCCATCAAATGATAAGTATATTTTTTTTTTTTAAGCTTGAAAATATTGAGTTACAGATATTTATGTGACGCTACTTTTATAATTTCGAAAACAATAGCAAAAAACGAGTTTCATGTGTTGAAAACATTATTTTTTAATGAGAGGATTCATGGGAGAGCCATGCTTCGGCACCACCGGAGTGATACCACGGCTTCACAGAAAACCGGCAGTGTAGCAATGATTGCATTGCTTTTCGACGCGTGAGTGAGGTTACTGGAGGCCCTAACCCTTCCTTTTCCCCCTCTTCCCCCTTCTCCCCCTTTTCCCGCTCTTTCCTTCTCTCTTCCTCTTCTCCACCTTTTCCCGCTCTTTCCTCCTATCCCCCTCTTCCCCTCTTCCCCCTTAAAGGCCGGCAATGCACATGCAGGTGCCCATGGGCGGCGGTAGTCATTTACCATCAGGTAACCCGTCTGCTCGTTTGCCTCCTATACCAAAAAAAAAATATAAAAAGACAAGCGAGCGACAAGACAGCGAGCGTATAAATTATTATACAGAATCTGCTCCGTCTAAACCAACCATTTGTCGGTGGTATGCCGAATTCAAACGCGGTCGCATAAAAACAAATAATGCTGAACACTCTGGTCGTCCAACTTAAGCAATGACTCAACAAAACATCAACCAAGTCCAGAAAATCGGAAGGTATACGTGCGCAAGATAGCTGAGGTAGTGAAGATTTCTGGTAGTGTTTTCACTATTTTACATGAAAATTTGGTCATGCAAAAGCTTTTTTCAAAATTGATTCAGAGCGCTGTTTGTTACAGTAAATAAAAATGATTTTGACGTGATAACGTCTTATAAATTTGATGAACGTCGGCTGCACGCACGAAAATCATGACTCAATGTCACGTTCCGCCTGAGCCGAGCGTGCAAGCGAGAGCGCGGAATAAGCGATAGACAGCCAAGATTGGCCTACTTATGACCTTATCACGTAAAATTATCGTCTGTAAACCGACTTTACTGCGAGGGATACCCGGATTTGCTGTCTCTGGATTCGTTCGGAGGTAGTATTACGTACAGTCTGGCATCGAATCTTGCTTTGTAAACCCGTAATCCGTAACAGAGATAAAAGGTTTCACATGACCTGGCAGTGGCGCCAGGTCTAATGCTCCACCCGATCACTAGGTCAGAAAAGATAACTAGCTCGTGATTCTTGAAAAGCAAAAGAGCTCTATCGTCTCTATGTGGACAAGGTCGCTAGAAATACCATAGACCAAAGGACCATAACTTATCAGGGGTGGCTGACAGAGTCACTTCATTGAGTATACCTATAAGGTTTTAGTTGGTTCGATTCCGTCTATTGATGGTGGTTACCAGTCGCTCACTAAAAAATTACTACCGTTGGTTCAACTTACATTTCTTAGATTAATAAAAACAAACTTTCAGTCGTAGGGGTGCATGTCAGAAGTGAAAACATAACTGACTCATCTGAGCGTGACGGTCACGCGAGTTCAGTGCCTTTTCCCCGTACCAAAAGTGTCTAACGTTCCTAAAGATGTCTTCACTTCAAAAATCTTATTCTAAGGAAGCAATGGCACAAATACAAAACAATATAATAATGCCAGTCCTAAATATTTCGAAGGATAAATTACATCAGCGAAATTAATTAATGTCAAATGAATTTACAACCCGTGTACAACTAGTTATTAATATAATTTTCCCAATAATTTTTCTCTTCATTATCATATAACCATAGACATTTACCTCATTCAGTAAATCTATTTAGTTTTTATGTTACGACTTGAAGCTCTCAAGTTTCAGAGCATAAAAATAAAATTATCTTCATACCTAATATTTGAGCAAAGATGTTCAAAAACAGAATAGGGGACTTCTTAGTACCCTAACATTATCCAACCAAATGTTCCAGTGATTTTAAGTTCATGTATAATTTGAAACTGAGGGTTTAATATTGCTCCAAGTATAATAATATCTTAGCCGTAATGTTACTCAAATATTTATGTTAAGTTCAACTAATGTCTAAATTTAATGTTCTGTGAAATACAATTGTTATTGTGAATGTAATTTGCGTAATTTGGTTGTACTTTGATTTAAATAACGTGTACTAATGTTTTCTTTGAATATATAAAAATCTATAAATATGACTAATTTATTTATATACACCGCACATATTTTTTCAGTTAATGTCAAAGGCCTTTGATTGTTTTTATGAGATAGGGGGCAAACGATAAGACGGGTCACCTGATGGTAAATGACTACCGCCGCCCATGGGCACCTGCAACTCAAGAGTCACAAGTGTGTTGCCGGCCTTGAAGGTGGGAGTAGGGGAACGAGGGAAGAGGGAAGCTCACTCACTCGGCGAAAAGCAATGGAAGCATTGCTTTACTGCCAATTGTCTGTGAGGCCGTGGTATCACTCCGGTCGAGCCGGCCCATACGTGCAGAACTTCTAGTAACCACTGCTAGTTAACCATACAGCTTTTGAACATATTACATAATACTTCATCTACCTAGTGAAGTATTATGTAATGTGTTCTGTATGGAAAAACACACAGCATTCAGAACTTCTGATTAGTTTCAGTGTTTTATAAAGTTATGTGTTTAAGTTGAGATCTGTTACTGTAATTTTTGCCAATTGAAATAACAGAAGGAGAAGAAGATATGCCTGTATTTTTTTGCGATAATAGTTTTCTAATTATTTTTTTTTTTAAAAGCCTGATAATATATCAGGCTGTATCTGTATCAGGGAAAAATGTACGAAATTGATATTCCATACATTTTTATGAACAAATCATTAAGGACGGAAAAGTTGCTGATATAAGTTCCTAGCGATGAAGTTGATTATGGTTTTTTTTAAATATACTTGTTTAAATAATAACTGAGAAAATCCGATTACTATTTTCTGGTAAGATGTGTTTGGTTCTTTTATACTTTTTTGGTCTTGTAATGATATAATTATGCTACTATAAAGGGATATACATAGGATTACGAATTGATTGACAAGTTATAAAGATTGACACCCAATCCAATTCAAATACTTCAAGCTTTTCTTTAACTTATTCAGTCATCAAATGATTGATCTAATCTTGACAGCTATCTAGATTCTTTTGTTTATTAACCTCGACCATAATATTTGCTATTTCTATTTTTGTTCATCAATTTATATCAATTGACAGCTGTCAAATAATATAAATTACAAATAATATGCATGTATTTAGAAATATATAAGTATGTTTATCAGCAGTCTAGTTACCATAGTACAGGCTCTGCCTAGTTTGGGATCAGACGGCCGTGTGTGAGATGTGTGGAGTTATTATTATTATATTATTAT
Source organism: Callimorpha dominula (assembly GCA_949752705.1). Lineage (NCBI taxonomy): Eukaryota > Metazoa > Arthropoda > Insecta > Lepidoptera > Erebidae > Callimorpha > Callimorpha dominula. Next base: position 20,958,292 of record OX456995.1, on the reverse strand, counting down.
TATATTACCAACTAGATAACATCCTACTAATATTATAAGCGTAAAAGTTTGTGAGGATGAATAGAGGTACGGATTAGGGTGGGTCGAAAATGTTTTTTTTTCAAAAATCCTTTTGTAATAGTGAAATTATGTTGTAATACTAAGGCAATTACAAACCTGTAAAATATTATCAATTTATTTTTAGTATAACAGCCCGCGCATCGACCCTCAAGTTTGTAAAAAAAGTATAAAATAGTGGTTTCGAGTGACGTACTTTTAAAGCACTTAAAACATTATTTTGTAAACTAATCGCATATGATTGTGTTGCTATTGAGTGACAATAGTTATTAAGCCCGTTATCGTTTACAAATAGTTTAGTTTTTATAATTTTGAGAGGGTAGTCATAAGTGGCCGCACTCGTATTGCGCCACGTAGTATCGTCATTATTATAGTTTGGTTTAGTGAATTAGTTTAGTTAGTTATTATATTTACTCTATCTTGAAAACTAAAAGATTATAATGGAAACTAGAAGACAGAGTTATCAGTGCCCTATATTGGGGAGTGCCGAAAATATTAAGGACAATGTATTGCCAACCTACGAATATGTCATGAAATGTTATGAATGGAACTGATTACAACTTAAAATTAGCAGAAATACCATCAACGAACCTTCTTTTTTAAATATTGCCGAGCTTGTGACTCAAAAGTATAAAATATTTGGAGAAAATCAACCCTTCCTATAGTGTCACACACAAGAGTCGTTCAGCAAATAAAAGCTTATGATTCAAAGTGCAAAAACTTAATTAAATCATTAAAAAGATTATATGATGATCAGAAAAATGATTTTATACAGCACACCAAAGTTTTATTCGATATTTGTTGGCGTAAATGTAAGCAAATTGAACCTTGTTGTTGTCCTAGAGAAAAAAGGGTACCAAAAAAAGAGCAGAAGTTTCTGTTGGAGCAAAGACAAGAAATGATAGTGTGGATTGGAGGAATAGACCGAATTATTACAACAAAATTACAAAAAAAAAGTAACACGAACCTCTAAAATAAAACAATCTGATATGAAAACTAACAAAAACCAAGAGAAGTGTAATACAGAGCAGCAGGAGTCGGTGTCATCTCCCAGTGAGCCCTTTTTTTTTCCCCTATATAAGCTAAACTTACCCTCTATATCGCAAGTAAACAAGAAAGCTACAAAATCAGTCAAAAGTTTGCCTATGCCTATGCTATTACGATCGCAGGTTTTCGCTTACATATTAGCAAAATGACTATTGGTTGCGATGGTACGGCCACTAACACAGGAAAATTCAATGGCGTGATTAGACTCTTCGAAAAAGACTGCAACGCCCTTTACAGTGAATTATTTGTATGCTACATTTCAATGAATTGCCTTTAAGACATTTATTTAACAAATTAGATAGTGTTACTATTGGCCCATCCTCGTATGTCGGTCCTATTGGTAAATTATTAGAAAATTGCGAAAAGTTGCCAACCTATGCAAAAATACAAAGTGATCTTCCAGAAATAAAATTTGATGATCTAAGTACTGATCAAAAATACTTATACGAAATACCAACGTCATTTATTAATGGAAAATGCTCTGATGACTTGAAAAAAATCCAGAGAAGGGTTGATACAAGCGAAAATTGTCGACACAAAACTTAGGTCTCTATTTGAGAGTAAACGCGATTTTGTGCCTAAAATAGAATAAGTTGCAGATTTTTTTTTCAGAATATTAATGTTTTATATAACCACTTTTTTATACTACTTTGATTGTTAGTGACTTATTTTTGATATTACTAAAGTTTGTATTAATTTAAAGTGTTTTATTAATAAATTACACATGTCTAACCAAACGACGTTTTTTTGAAAAATCTTGAATATTTGTATAACATGCGCGGGCTAAAGATATGACTTAATTTTTTTTTTATGGCCGATTATTATTTGTTTACACCCAATACAACAAAATATCACTATTACATTACTATCAAATAACTTTATTTGTTTCCCATACATTAGCGACCCACCCTGTTTGTTACTTTTTCACGCCAAAACTACTGAACCGATTGCGATGAAACTTGGTATGTAGATAGCTGGAGACCTGGATTAACATATAGGCTACTTTTTGTCCCGATATTCCCACGGGATCGGGACTTACGCGGTTGAAACCGCGAGGTGCTGCTAGTATAATAATAATTCTTATTTATTTATGCAAATCATAAAACATTTATATGTCTTCGTATATATTTTTTTAATAATAATAATAATGACTTTATTATTAAAAAGTGTAATTTTAACGTTACATACTACGAAAAATGATTAGGAAAATATTAGGTGAGATGTAGGCAGGTTCGAAAGGTATTAAGATTCAGTAGGTACATTTAACTTTGAGAATGTTTTAATTATAAGACACAATTATTTTAAATGATTTAACATTAAATTACTGATGATGATGGATGGATGAATGTTTGTTACTCTTTTACGCCAAAACTACTGAACCGATGAAACTTAGTATGTAGCTGGAGACCTGGATTAACATATAGGCTACTTTTTATCCCGATATTCCCACGGGATCGAGACTTACGGGTAAAGATCTGAGAGAAGAGAATCCCGAGGGGCGCTGCTAGTGTAAAAATGAATTGATTTGATGAGCAAAACAAAATTATACATGGTATAATTATTTTTTTTTGTTTCTATTTATTTTATTTGTTGTTCGTTAGTTGTAGTGGTGTTGTATAGAAGTATTCAAACCTGGCTGATGATTCTTGAGATAAGTGCGTTAAAACAAACAAAAAATGTCTTTAGCTTTATGATATTAGTATACATGACGGGCCTGTTGGTGTAGTGGTTAGTGGTTTTGGCTGCTGAGCCAAAGGTCGTGGGTTCGATTCCCACAACGACAAATAATTGTGTGATGAGCACGATTATTATTATATATTTTGTTCTGTGTCTGGGTGTAATTTGTCTATAATTTTATGACATGTATAATGTATTTAGTAATATTAAGTATGTTTATCACCAGTCTGGTTTTCACAGTACAGGTTCTGCCTAGTTTGGGATCAGATGGCCGTGTGTGAGGTGTCTCTAGTAATTATTATTAGTTTATAGATGTTCCGTGTTAAGTATACTATCCTGATAGGATTAAAATATTATTTTATCATCAACTGGATTATATTTATATCTATTTGAAACGTTTTAATCGATGTGACTAATAGAAGTAAGTTATAATATCAATTAATAAATTGTTAAACCAGGCGCAAATTGACGTTAGATTTCGTTATTAAGTATTCTCCTCGGTGGCGGTGGCTGGACGAAGTATGAAAACAATTCCACTAAATGGTAATATAATCAGTGTGCCTGTTATTTTAGGCGCATTTCGTGTGCGAAATGTACCTAGATAGTATACTTCTGCCTGCCTATTTGAGGATATAGAACCATGAGTATATATAAAGAAATAATAAAATGAACAAACATAAGAAGTCGTATTTAAAAGTATTTTACCTGTAAAGTCCAGTCCTCGGAGTGTGGCAAATGAATTGCCCGAAACCTCTGATCGCTTGTATATGTATACCGGCCAACTGTCAAAAGATGAATGTCTCTATGCCGTACCCATGATACTTGCATATTCAACTGTAACAACAAAAGCAGTATTAAAAATTATAAGATGAAAGTTAATCATATACTATATCTTAAGCTAGCAGGGCCTCGTTCCACTTGCGTTTATGGTCACTGCATTGTTTCTAAAGGTCATACGTAGCGTGATATACCTATAACCTTCTTCAATTAATACTCCATCTTAGACAAAAAGAAAACAATCAAACAAAAAGCAGTAGTAGTAGGTATTTAGTTTATATAAAATTTGATAGGTTATGTAAATAAGCTCAATACTTAAGACTTTTCGTCGGTTTAATTTTTTGTTAAAAAGATTTGTATTATTTCTTTTCGTCGGTTGAATTTTTAGTTAAAAAGATTTTTTTTCTGTATATTTACGCGTAAAATACTCTTATATTTTTTGTAGGTACCAACATTAAGATAAACGTATAGAAAAGCCAAGCCTAGCTTCTAATGTATGATTGAGACTACAATTAGCAGTAATAATATTTCAGTTAGGATTGTATTACAATAAGGTGTTGTGTCTTTTTAAACGGCTACGTTTATTCTCGTTAACTTCTCCAACTGAACTAACTGTGAGAATTAGGTAATATTATCATTTAGAACTTAATAGTTTGAAATTTAAGGCCTTATTTTGTACGGAAGTTGCCAGTGCTTATAAACTCGCATAGTGTTGTATTATCCTAGTATCACTGATTAACCTGCGGTCTTCTCTAAAATGGATTTTATTCTTCAGTAGGACGACTAGAATTCGAGAAAAAAAAAATGCATTACCCCGCCTACTATTCCTTAAAAATTACGCTTGATAGCTTCATTTTTTGAACCGTTATATTTACTTTATTTGCGTACCTATTCAATCTTGAAATTAATGGTCAAATAAATAATGCCTAAAGGTCTTTGAAATGGCGTAATAAGAAAATTTGTGTGGGTTGTGACTATTGTTGAAGTGAAAGATATACATATTCAGACTATTCTGTTCAACAATGTTAAAGAAAATAATTTATTTAATACCAAGATTGACCTACTAAGGGTTAACAAAATTTCAAAGCCTTGTATTTAGATTACTAGATTTGTTCTGTTGTTCGGTCTAGATTAAATCTTTAAACCTTTGTAACAGCAAAACCACTGATTTTGCGTACTTTCCTATAGTTTATCAAATTGGTTGACATTTATAATTAATAAAACGCGCCTTTGTGTCTCCAGCGCACTTTACACAGCTTAGCGGCACACAGCGTCTTTGTGTGTAGCGCGATCATATAATATTATAGCCAATAATATCTCTTAGTAAGTGGGTTATCTAAGGCCTAAAGCTTTTTTCACGGCACACTGACATATAACGATTAGCGTATTCAAAATAAATAATAAAATACTTCGCTTTATAATATATAACCGCTTATGTATAAAAATAAATTGATTTGATTTTTCTACGGATGCTAATCCCTATTAAACCTAAAAAAGATTCTTTGCACGCAAGAGAATTAATCTCGATCTGAAATACAGGCTCCACTTATTAAAACCATTTTATTTAGGATTATACAATTTCACAATTTTCATAAATTACACAGTGATTTCCGATTTCTAAGTCTTTAGAAAAAACTTCAAACATTACATACATCAAATTCTATGCAATCTACTTGGATTATCTTCGAAAATATACTTGGCACCCAGATATTTGGCCAGCCTTTAATATTTTAAAAGGAAATGAGGTAGTTAAAGAAAAGTCATTTACGTTTGAAGTTCAGAAAAAATACTTGTGATTTCAGATTAGAGATAGCTTGTGGCCGAGCGGGGAAATGGAATCGTTAATGGTATAACATCTTTACTTGTATAGCACCGTCATTAGCATTAGTTGGGATACAAAGCCTTGTATTCATTTCACTGCAGCTACCATTATAGTTCCTAATGAAGGTGGGTTTTGTTTTTTTTATTTAGATGTTTCGCTATCTTCCAGATGGTGCTATACATTAGCTGCTTCTTCTCTTTTATTTTAATGGTAATAACGTTTTTTCTTTTTCTGTGGTTGTTCAGGATCACGGAAATCTGTATTTCCTTATGGTATCGGATATTGAAACCTTATGTCAACTATAGCTAATTTTCGTGATTACCAGACAATCCGGTTTATCAGAATTCGTCCGAATTAGTATGATTTCCTATGCAAGAGGTCGTATTTACGTTATTATAAAAGTACTAATAGTATGAATTGAACAGATTCTGAAAATGTGAGTGATAGTACAAAGTAATATACTAGGCAATATTTCATGATTTCGTTTCCAGGGTACACCTGAGGCCCCGGCAAGAAGACTTGTGACGGAACACTGTGTGGTTTTAGTCGGTTCCAGTCCGACATACCACTTCAATGGTGAGGTGACGACCCGAGGGGGGGTTTCCACACAAAAAAAAAGGCAATATTTCATACATTATCTAATACAAACCATTACCCTAAAACAAATAAATTCAAAAAAAAATAATAGTATCTCATTTATGAATGCCTAAATGAAGCAGACAAATCTCGTTAGCTACCCTTTTATTTATGTGAGGATGTGGCGACTCAGCCTAATGAGACTTTTATTTATAAAGTTGTGCACACAATACCGACTTTAAAGTTTCATTGTGCTATTGTTACGTTTCATTTTAAGCGTGGAGTTTGTGGTACACCGCTATGTAAATTGGACGTTGCCTGTTGAAATAAGGGGGACTCGTTAGTACTGGGTATGTGTACTCTTTTTTACTCATATATGTCTGTATTGTTAAGACGAGTGCTCACTGTAAGTGCGTTGGCGTGGTAATAATGTTGAAAAGTAATTTGACTTTCTCGGATATAAGTTTGCGACGCCAATTTTATGGTACAAATCATTCTGGCAGCTTGTTGGGGACTTTTACGAGTTTGTAATAGGCACTTATAAATAACTTGCACCTTTATGTAAATTCTGTATGTGTGTTTTGTTAAATAAATTTATTGAAAATCTAAGTGAAATAGTAATTGTAGTGTAAATTACTTTGTATAATGTGCCACTTTTAGGGCGATCAATAAAAAGAAATGCAATATTTTTGAATTTCTGCTTTTACAGATACCACCACCTCTCAAAGGACGTTCATCCTATGAAACTTTGCTTTGAGATAACTCCTCTTACATGATAATAGCTCTTCTGCTGTCTGGTTCCAATGCTTAATTTGTTAAGGCACAATTAATTGGCACCACTGATGTTGTGATAAAGTATTTTCAATTTCAATTGTGATACTCTTGCAATATCTTGAACTAAAATAAGTTTAATTGTGATCATAAGATGTAATACCGATTAACTAAATACACGTTGTGGATTCCTTAATATAATGTATACTAAGAAACTTCTACTAACATATAAAACTGAAAACTACTGGCGTACTATTACAAAAAATAATCCAAGAAAGATAGAACATATCCATTGCCTCGGACATAAACCTAACTGGACACGTGCAAGCCGTCGTGATGTTATCCCTGCCTTTTATCTTTAGCATCATTTCACGCGTGTCATAAACTTAAGACGGAAAACTTAGTACCATAAAGCTTACTATGTTTTTGTTCGCATTCACCAGCGAATTTCCCAAGATCAGCAATTGTATTAACATTTAGAATTGGTGCAAATTCACTAAGTTCGCATAACTTATATTCTATTATAGTCTAGGTATCTTTGGAGTTTGACGTACGAACGGACGTATTTTGTAACTTTATGGTATATTCATTTCATCTACATTTAACCATTTCCAAGTTAAAATATATTATAATTAAGTAAAATATATTATAATAAAGAAAATTGAATGTTCTTTGTAGGTGAGCACATCAGTCAAGAACGGTTAGACCGATAAATGCTTGTTTAAATGAAAATAAATTAGTAAATGGAATAGTTGAACGGATAACCTTAAAACTTGCGAGAAACTAGAAATGCTTCTTCAATGTGATTAAAACGATCACAAAGAAATTAATTAAAATTTGGCCAGAACAACATCTCTTCGGTCAGATAATATAATATTAATGCTAAATTTATGATATGGATAACCATATCATAAATTTAGTAAGAGTACTCTTGTTATTAGAATTTTATTACTTACTGTTTTATTTCCTAAGTTCTTTACTCGGCAGTTCAGATACGCTGTTTTTCCGAGCAACGCAGTGACGTTTTTCGAAGCCATTAGATCGAAGTAAGGCCCGGTACGTGGCGTTGGCCTTGGGCCGTCCAGAGCAATCCCGGGCCGGATTGCGTTGTCCACCGAACCGGCTGGTGAGGCTGTGGCTGACGCGTTTGTTGGTAAACCCTTGCCAAGCTCACGCTGAGCTGATGATACTGGAAAAGAGAAAGAAATATCAATATAGGGTTAAGAACACGCGGATGACAGAGATACTGGCAATTGCCTACATGTAAACTGTGCGCTATTTTTGTTGTATAAACTAATAAATAAATATTTTGCTGCGCTAATTTAACAGGAACGGCCCGGATTGTGGAATATCTGTAAAAGTAAATTAAGTTATGTTTTATTAAACTTAAGCTTTATTGCTAAATGAGAATTAGAAAAAGTTAAACTAACATTTTTATATTACGTCAATATGTCTTTTATTTTACCTTTTTTTTAATAAAAACAATTCAAAACGTAGTCTTAATCTTACGTTACCATAATCATGATATCTTTCTTTAAGGGCCTGTATAAATACGCGTTCAGCATTGTAATTTTGACAAAACCAAAATTTCTTAATACCAATATCTGCAAACGCTTCATAAAAATAAAAAGCTGTTAGATGTACATTTGGTATGGTCCATTCAAAGTCACTTGCCCGTTTAGCCCCTTTAAATATAGTGTCAGAAAGTACTGAAATAAATTATCGCTGACAACTTTATTATCCATGTTTGTTCTAGTGGAAACTTCGTAAAACCGATCACGCGTGTGAACATCACTTTAACGCGTGACGTCACGATGGGCATCCAATGCAACCTTGTATGGAGCTGAAAGTGTTGAAACATTTTTCTGTTTAGACGTAGGGTTTGCCTAACCCACAAGGGTAAGTAACAATTTAAAGAGTGTAGTTGTTAAATTGATTCAAATAAATCTTTGTCAGTATGAATCTTTATACATTTATCATTCTAATTATAATCTGTAGTTATTTATGATTGTGACTGAAGTCTTCCTAATTGGCTGGATCGATTTTCATGAATTTTTTACATATGTTGAGCGGATTCCTGTATGGTTTAGATTTAGAATGGACCCGTTAGGTGGCGCTGTAGTTCTAGAAATTACATTTCTTATAACAAAAGTTTTTTTTTTAATGTATGTACTAGTGTTACCAGAGGTCACTAGTGGTATCTTTATGTTTTTTTTTTCATGATTTTCTAGTCTTCTCTTTAGTTAGTTGTAATTTTATTCATAAGACTTCTGAGTATTAATTCATGTTATTTTCGGTAGTATAAACATACTTCAGATGTTTTGAAATGATTATTATAGCTTACTATAATAATCACTTAAAAACGTCTGAAGTATGTGTATTTTATCGGATGAAAGTTTGAAACCCCTTTAATAAATCTAGAAAGAAAGAAATACGATGAACGCTCATGGTAAACTCTGAAAACTAATGTTGTAGGGTTATTGTTCTTTAAGAACAGTAGCGTACATATATTAAGGAAATAACTTTATAAGACGATCTAAGAATAAACAAGGAAACTAGCTCAGTCATTTTACTGCAAACGTGTAATATTTGTTGCAAAACAACCTCGCTACAAAGTGCTTTCACAGGTAACAAATACAGGCACACTAACGGCTTTTTAATGTGTAATGTTTTTGAGCTCTTGAGGAATTGTTTTGTTTTAGTTTGTCTTTACGTTTACTGTAGTAATAATTTTGAGATGGTAATATAAGTTTGCTCTACAAATAGTCTGTTTATACATACGTCCACAAAGTATATTTAATTTTCCAACAGTGAGTAAGTTTTAGGGAACTATATGTAAGGACCCACTTGAACTTCTGATATTGGATAGAAATACTTATTGTGTGTGTTTCAGTAACTTAAATTAGTGTATCAGTTATAGGAAATGTTTATTCAAACAAGTATTTTGGTACATTAGAATACAGACTTTTGTGAGTAATATTCATATTAGTGAAAAATTTGTAGTTTTTAATTCACAATTCGGGGATGCCGTCAACATCATCATGATGTGAAACGAAGTAGTAAACTAAAGTAACCATACAAATTTAACAAGTGTATATATCTACGAATCACAGCTTGTTAGTAAAACTGTAGGTTTTTTTATTATTTACGAGAGCAAAGGCAAAGTTCCAAAACCAAATTACTTTACCAAATAAATTTACCATGTTAGAAGTTCCCCAATTGTTCCCACTTGCTGTAGCCCCGACACTAATAACAAACATGATAATAAACTAGAAGGCTTCGCTATTGTTATTGCCGGTGGTATTGAATATCACAAAAACGACCGAATATAAGGGATTGGATGAAACAAACACTAAACCGAAACAAGGAAGGGTTCGTCGGTAATTTTATAGCGGAAACCTTAGCATATTTTTACAAACATTCCCAGGAAGATACCAAAACTTTTTGTCGATGAATATTTTCTTTTTCTTGTTAAGTGTTATGGCTAGTGTCCACTTCTACGTGATAGAACGAAAACTTATCTTAGTTTGAACTTGACGTTACCGAGGTCAACTAAATAAAAGGACTCGCTGAATTCTGTTTTCGTTTCTTATCTTCAAGTTTTTCGCTCTCATCGCTCACAAAATCATGAGAACAGATTAAACTATTTAGAAGTACCATTTATATTGTTTTTTTTCGCGTAACCAGTACCTAATATTATAGAAAGAAATCACAATGTAATAACTTAAGACGTTAGGTTGAAATATATTATTACGATATATCAAAATATATCCAGCCGTCGTTCATTTTAGGTATATTTCTAGTTCGGTTATGTACTAAAGTACGATTCACACCGAATCGGCCGCGCCGGAGTGCGACGGAAATGCCGCGGCAGCCGATCACATCGGTCGATCCGACGCCCTCCGAGCGAGCCGAACGGGCGGTTCGGTAGCCGAGCGCATGCAGGAACAGTCGGACGGATCCAACCATGTGCGGCGGTAGCCAAGCGCAAATGACTGCAGCCGGTCGGATCCGACCGGGCGCGCCGACAACAAGTTCCATCCAAAAATGATTTTAAGTAATAAATATGAACTTCAATTTAAATCACTGTACTAAAAACGCGCTCCGGCGCGGCCCATTTGGTGTGAATAGTACTTAATGCTCGTTTTATCATAAAATAGTTTAACAAAGACTATACCTATACACTATGTTAAAGAAAGGTGTAGTCGACAAATAGTAATATTTTTTTTCAATGTTTGGAAAAAATTTTTTTTTTTGGAATATGCTTTTCTTAGCGTAGGTGCTGCATTTTTAAATAATATGTATTTTTCATGTCAATTTCGTAAAAATCTGGATACTCCAACATCTTTGGTATTAAATACCCATAATTTAATTCATGTCAGCCTTCTCTCATGCGAAATATGAGCTTTATCGGTCAATTTCTAAATTTTTCAGTTTCAAAATGAGAATTCTGTATTAAAAATCACATTATTTTTTAAGCTGTTAGCGCTATACATTATTTACGAGGTCTATTAATGACCCTGAAACATGACGACACCTTTTTGTAACATCGTGCATAGAAGAGGACTTATTTCAGCAAGTTTTATCTACGGTCATGAAAGTTAATCCCCAAAGTGTAGAATTAAGAGTATCCTTAGAATTTCTCTTACATTTGATACGGAGATATATAAGTCGTTTAATAAGCATATACTTACTACTAAAGTAATACGCATTGCAGATACCGCAACGGAATAGCTTCTAGCTGTGTTATTTCTGCAGCGTTTAGAATTATATCGTGGTTAGGGTTTGCTTAATAGAACAAGTTTTTTCGTAGTTAAAGAGCTAAAATGTTATAAAAATAAGATAAGGAACACTTTAAGCGTACTTTATGAAGATAAATTAGTATAAAAACGTGGTGAAATATTGTGGGTATTAAACGAATAAAGGGTTTTGGATAACAATAAGATAAATATAAAATATACATAGGTACAATACATAATTTAAAGTAATAAAAAACTATCAACGTATTATTGACTTATAGAGAGAACAAAATGACTATAGAAAACGTCAAACATAATAACAATGTCACTCACTGTTCAATATGCGTTAATACCTCATAATTTTTAATAGCCGATAATCCAAACACCAGAGAAATAAAACAAGGCAATGGATGGCGGCAATAAAACCAACCATTACCAAAGTAAACAATATTAGAGAAGGAGTCGTAGCTATAAATCTTGACAGAAATGCCCAGACAGCGATAGCCGGCCAAATTGTGGCGAAAGAGAGCAAAATATACGTAATACATAAGTTAGATTAGGTTGTGTCTTGTCGTCCGAAGATTGCCTTTAGATAGTAAAATAGTATTCCTTTTTCTTATACGAATATTTTTGTAGTTATTAAATTAGTTCGTTGGTCTTTCGATGCATGATCAATTGTAAGTATAGTCCCTGCTTGAAGAAATTTTGGTTTATAATAAAATTAGATATTCTTGTTATAGTTTTTTTTTAATAAAAAAACTTTTATAACTCTTTACAGTTCACGCGATATAAGAATATAAATTTCTTATTGAAGGGGTGGGGGGGAATAAGGGGAGAGGGATGGGTTAGGGACTCCGGTAACATCACACACGCGGCGAAAAGCAATACAAACATTTCTTCACTGTTGGTTTTCTGTGAGGCCGTGGTATCACTCCGGTCGAGACAATTCCTTCCTTGTCGGTTCATGCAATTGTCTTTGACTGGTTCCTACAATTTATTGTCTTCTTCCTTAGATCGTTCTCCCTTTAGGTGCCGCCTAACGAAATGGCCCAAAACACAACACTGGACTTTTTCTGAACAAGCTTATTTTTCAAAACCTTCTTTTGTGTCAACTACTAAATTAGAATTCTCTAATTTCCGTTCACAATACTATAATCTACTGTGTTCCATCTGTAGCGATTATGGTTGTAATGAAATATCATAAATATTAGATCAATTACAGATGGACTAACGATTAATAAGAAATATAACAATTAGTGTCGACTGTATTTGCAAAAAGGAATGTAAGAAAACTAAAACTCCCGTTCCAAAAAAACACAAAAATACACCGGCCGTCATCGGTTGACTGGGTCATCAACAATATTACTCGTCGCCGTGAAAGTTAGAAAACTATATATCAAACTATACATGTCCGCATTTATGCAAAATGGACCCACCCAGCAAACACACACTTCTGAGATATCAAAGGATTTGCAAAAACATTTGCAGCTCTGTTAGATGAACTAATATTACTATTTAATTTATTTGAATTTATTGATAAAATACTAATTTAAATATGTGTATATAAATTTGCTCTGAATATTCTTAAGCTTTCTAGATAATTAAGAAAATTTGCATGATGTTGGTTTTAACATTTACTAATTGATAGGATTTCTCTTATACAAAAAAGATCCACAACCCAGGGATTTATAGCTTAAAATGAAACTATATATTGACAGTGTCGTAATAAAGCTTTCATTCACAAAAATATTAAAAAAAACATATTGAGAGCGTTTCTTCAACGTTATCATCGAATTGGATTTCGAAATCTACCGTGTCTGGTCCATCTACTCGTATGTCGTCTTTTATCCAGACAAAGCACTCACTCTAGCTGTTAGTCTTTTCAGAATAAATTCCCATAATGTACAGCCAAAGCTGTCGTTTATAGTAAATAATTAAAGTTCCAAAACACTGCCAATGCCTAAGATCCCTATCTTAGGCTTGGGCAGTGTTTTTTGGAGATCAAACGTGAAACATTATATTTCCTTACAGAACAGAACAAAGTGAGACTTTATTTTATTTCGAGCCTCTTACCATTTTTGGCTATGTTCTTCGCATTCTGTATCAAGGGCTGTTTTCTCCACAATTAGATACTAATATAATAATAATTTTACAATTAGTTAATTTCGGATGTAATGTGTCACACTTGCTACAATTTCTTAAGTTTAAGATTTTCTTAGGTTTAAGATTTATTATCTCCATGTTCATCTCCAATGCTGTATTTACCAATTGCTTACTATCATTTTCACACTTAATTTCACAAGAAATTAACAAAAACAATAAAACTTTCTTCGGAAAGAAAAATAACGATCGACACGCGTTCGTATTACTTCGTTGAACGTCACCCAGGGTTCCATTTAGCAAATAAATATAAGCAATTAAATTATGAATTTATTTTACGCATAACGATACCACAGAAACTTGGTTAGATTTGGTGTATGAAAAATAATTGTTAATAATAGAAATTTGTGTAATGTATAATGGTACCAAGCATGTGTGGATCGGATCTGTTTTGTATAAAATGAACTGGTAGTAATATGGTTTATTTATTTGAACAATCGAGTCCCATTGTGTTGTGGTTAGGTTTTGCTTTATGTGTAGTGTTTGTCGTTGCTGTTGGTTCTGTTCTGCTTTTAGTATACCTAGTTTCCAAGGAAAAAATCACGTGGTTCTTTTCTGTATAAGAATTTAGACCACTGTTAAATTAGTATTCTTGAAAAAAATTAAAAAACGAAATTTGTGGTGTGGTTCCATTTTGCATAAATACGGACACATCTAGATAGCGTACAAAATATTTCGTTACATTTTTAGATATTTTCATCATGAAAAAGTCCTTGGGGTTATAAATTGAGACTATAGTGTCATCCTTATTTACTTTTGTATATATAAACTTTAGCTTTCATTCGCAAATTGCCTACCAGGCAATAATATGTACTTATAAATCGTACAAATAACTTGCTTCTTGGAAGTGAATTGTAAAATTTTATCATTATGTGATTAATCTGTTGCAGTTTTTTATTAATTTTTTAGTAATGGTGTAGCTTAGGTATCCACCTGATCTCAGGAGGACCATTCTACAGAATATTTTGCTTTGTATTATCAGAATATTATATACATACATTCAGATCATTGTATACGACAATCAATACACAAAAGTTCAAAACAATAAAGATTTATTCGTCCATTAGAGCAGAACGATATAATTGGGTGTTTCCCATCCATTGTGCTCACGTCTTTTCAGCACATCAACGCAAACAATGAAGCGGCGCCTCATTTTGGAACTGCTATTGTCGGTAATTAATTGGTATCGTCAGTCAGAAGGTCACATCTGCTTGCATAGGAAAGTGTACATACATATTTTAGTACAGTTATGATGATTTTCTATATTTGTCTATTTACGTGAACGGGTTTTCACCCTCTATAATTCAATCACAGTTCATTGAATATAGAATCTCTTGTTTTATTTCATCGACATATGCAAGCAAGCTATTAATTTCTAGTATAAGTTGAACATTTCGTGCCATGACAGATCAACCTGTTTACCCTGTTTACGGCACCTGCCTATTTAATTTCACATCATTTTTAAATTTGTCATACACATTGTATGAAATTTTACGAGGAAAGTTAAAAGGGGTACTAAGAATTATCTTCACAAATTAATATATTGAAGACGTACTTTAAAAATATGTAAACCTTTTTATTTTTATATCAATTTGTTAACAAATTTTTATTATTATTAGATTTTTATTAAAATAATTATTAATAGACTCACATTTTCAAGACAATCTATTAGTTTGGTAAGAAATGCGTTGTATGCATATTACATTTACAATACTCTGTGTAATTAAAGTATAATATTAGTGAGAGAATAGGAATTACTTATAACGAAATCACACCTGTTATCATTAACACGTAGCCTACAGTCAAAAAGATTTGACAATTATTCTAATGTTATCAAACTTCGGTGTGAGAATCCAGAAATATTGGTCATGTAGATTAATTACGGTATGGTAAGTTAACTCAGAAATAAATTGGTGAAGTAAAATAAATAACTTGTGTTGTAATTTGTAAAAATCGTAGCTGTGATATTTAGAAATATCAAAAACATTGATAGCTAGTAGAGACGTAAATTGTACAACTCAAGGAACATCATACTCACGGAAGGAAGAAAAAAGTAGATTTGGAACTCATTCGCATTAAATACCTTTGATGGTGCTAAAAATATAAAGTCTTTTAAAATTGCTTAGTAACCTTTCAGCTTTACATTATATTTTAATGTAGATACTGTTCAAAATTAAGTTGCGTGAATAAACAAAACAGAAATAATATTTGTGAATTGCCGCCTTTCGTTTGTTGTTCTACATAATATATTACTTGAGTTTTTATTCACTAGATGAATATATTTTATTCCTGTGGTACTTTCATTATTATTTATTTTATTCAGGTTGGACTGACATATCAGATTTTATTAAATCAGAAATACACTAGATAAATATTTAAATTCTTATTTTTAACATTGAAATGACCATCAATACATTGCCTTCAAAATTTCACTAATCTTGTCCTGTTTAAGAGTAATCTTACAATTAAGCAGCGTTTCTGCCTTAACCAAGCTAATTCTAGAAATAATTAAGTTCAATTATTATTTCAAATAGTAACCAGCTCCCAATGAAATGGTCGAACGGCTGAAACGAACATTAATTCGTAATTGGCCGCATGCTTGAGCATAGCTCTAGTGGGTGGTTTGTACCTGTATGAATTTAAAACGCATTAATTATTAACAACGGGAATATTGAGTACGAAGCATTTCCAATAACGGCTGACCTAAAAAAGTGCACGATTTATTTATGTTTTAGCTGTAGTCAAGTTTAATGATGAAATGGCAGTGAAATTGTCTCTTTTTTCATTAGTTGATAAAATAAATGAAATAGGCGACATTTGTAAAGGTAAAAATAACGTTAAGGGAAGAGAAATAAAAATAGTCAACACGATCAAAAAGATTTTGAATATCACATTGTGATGAAAATGAAGAAAAAAAATCACCCAGGGTTATGGCATTCGCTTAGTATGCTTATAGTGGAGTTCAAAAAAACAAAAATCTTTTTTACTGTTATGGGTGCATTTAAAAACACAATATTTGATTCGATTCACAAGTACGATAAACTGGGTTCTCGTTTAACTGCAGAGCAGAGCATTGCATTCATTAATTTATTCGTTAACACAGGGCTACCAGATCGCAAAATTAGATACGTGATTCGAATACTTGATTAATGTGATATGTTATAATAACGTGAATATTGATAATCGGAAGTCACGAAAGTTTACGATGTCTTAAATCGATTCATCGAATCAACTTGAAGTCTTTGATCCTTTTAATGATTTCAAACCAACAAAATAATCGTTTTTCCTTTCCTCAATCTTAATTTGATATGTGTATTCAAAATTCCAAAACTTTGCTTGCAATAACTTAAAGTATAATCATCCTCTTCGCCTTTTCCCAACTAAGTTGGTGCCCTAAATAAAGATTAAAAAAAAGAGCAGGGAGAGGAGAGAGGGACGGAAAAGGGGAGATAGGCGAAGACGGGGAGAGGGAAGGTTAGGCCCTCCGGTAACCTCACTCACGCGGCAAAATACAACGCAAGCATTGCTTCACTGCCGGTATTCTCTGACTATCAATTCCAATTCCATGCAATCAAAAGATATAATTATGAAATTGGGCGAGACGCAAGCGGCACAAGTAAAGAAAAAAAAATCGAAAGTCGTTAAATTGTTGTTATATCACATAAAAATATTTTTTGCGATTACAGCCATATATTTTGTCCTTGACCAACGTATATTGATATAGTGCGAGTATTTTAAGAACGGCTAAATTAAGTTTGTAACTCGGAAAAAATGGGTAAAACTCTTCGAGAATCGAGTTCCGATATGGATGAACTATCTACATACAAGATTGTATGCAACTCTCGGTGGCCGAGTCAGACTCTGAGTGAGAGTCTGACTCGGCCTAGTTCTTTTTTTAATCAGGCGTATAGAAGTCCCACATATTTTAATTCGAACACAAAAATTGTCAGCTGCTCTGAATCGGTCTAGCTTAAAATAACCAGGATACGTAATTTATACGGGGATTAGTGAGGACAACGAGGATTAGAACGTTCGACAGGGGAGGGATATATGCGATAACCTATTAGGCAATGACATAATTTACTTTGTGGTATCGTATCCTCTGATTTGTATTAAGAATTGTGTACTGGAAAATAAAGTCAAAGACAATTTTTCTTCGATTTATAACCTAACACAGATCCATTTATGTAAAAAGAATAATGAATGTACAAAGATTAACAGCTCTATGTGTATAAAAATATTTAATAAAATACCGACAAGTATTTGGGAATTGCCTCTGTCACGATGTAAATATGAACTGAGGCAATGGTTTGAAAATAAATGTTTTTATACAGTTTCCGAATTTATACAATGTGAAGATAAATCATGTTTATTGGTTTAAATAATAATAGATAAATATTTAGTTTTATGAATATTTAATCTAAATTAATGTAATGTTTTCAATTGTAAAATGAGAAATAATTATTATGATATATTTGTATTTACTACGGAAGCGGTGTATTTCGATGGTCTGTACCGTCTGAAAAAGTAGTAGATTTATGTTTGAACTAGAGCTGCACGACTGAGTATTGCCTTCATTCACATTGCATTGCAATATTTAACAGTGCTCACGCATTCCTTTGTTTACACTTACTTTATTTTACAATATGCGCTAGTGTCACCAATGAATTTGCGAGTATTCAATTATTCATAGACACAAGTAACGCTAATCTATAGTCCTGTGAATTTGTTCTATAATTTTTTATAGTATAGATCACAGAGTAAACACTGGATTATATATACCACCCGTTGTCATTCCCATCTTTATGGTCTGGTCTGTCACAAATAAAACATTTCTGCTTTGTGTTTAAATTGCTTTGCTCCTTCTCGCGCAGGTAAGTGAAAAATATTACGACTATTTTATGTAAAAGTTACGTGCTCATAACATGTACGAGTATAATTGAGATTTGTTGCACTAGTGTTGGTTTTTTTTAACGGGTTCTATTACATAAGTCGGTGGCAAAGTGTCTTTTTATCTTTGTATATTACCAGTCCTTTTGGCCAAGTTAACGAAGTTAAATACTGAGTTAACAAACAAGTGTAATTTATTTTTAAAAGAAAACAACTACCGCAGCGTTATGTAGAATAAAAAAAAATATTAATTCATGCCTTAATTTTGAGTTAACTTAAAAACAGAGCTATGAAAGTACTTTTTGCAGTAACTGCAACGATGCTATGAATACCAATAACGTTAAACTTAAGTTACCTTTCCTTATTTGTCCTCCTAAAACATTTATTAATGTAAGCAAAACGAAACCTAGTGAAAATTAAGTTTATTCTCTATTATATTTTGATAGAAATATCGCTAAATAACGTTGTGATATTAATTCAACCGACATTTATTAGAATAAAACTTTTGTTGCCCGATATTAAAAACCGCATAATTTCAGCTTTCTAGCTTAATTTATTGCACGCAGCGATAATGCATGCAATAATTTCCACAAACATAATTTATATCAATTTAAGGGATCATATTTAATTTCGTTTCATTGTTTTGCTTCTAGCCGTATTTACAAAATTAGAAAAGAATTTTGCTTAAATCAGAATGTGGTCTCAGTAGATTTTCCAACATTCTGTAAAAAGTGTCTCACATATTAGTAAATAGAATAGTAGCTAGACCTTTTTGTAAAAAGTGTAAGTTATGTAGGTATGATACTTTTTACAAATTAATATTGTGAAATGCATTTATGTATCTAAACGTCAAGATGTTAACCACGATGTCTGTACTCAGCTGTTGTGATGAGAAATATATCCTTTGACTCTTGATAATCCACCCTTGATACAGTATTGAAATATTTTATACATATATATTTTTAAAGACAACTCACGCATTAGGAATAAATCCTGTGTCGCGGGGGGCTTTACAAACATACAAAAGACACAAAGAACATCCAGACTCGGGTGGGAATCGAACGTGGGTGACCGATAGCAGTCAGGGTCACTAACCACTAGGCCAAAAGGCCAGTTTTTAAAAATCGTTTCGAAATCGTTTAAAAATCTTGTTAATTATCATTGATACACATTACACAACAAGTCCGGTTCTATAAATCACCGTGGAGCGCAGATTAATGTATGTATGCCGTTATAGTTTATGAACTTAAAGAATACTCTATACTCAAAACCAGACTCGGAAGAATAATAATATACTAATTGCGAAATGAACATTACAGCAGTTACTAACAAATAATGGCAATATAACAATTTTGCAATATATTTCGTTGTTAATGTAAGTGAATTGCCACGATGTTAAAACTCTTCAGAGAATAAAACCTTTATTCTTTAAAAAAAAACAAAAACTACATGACTTCGGTATCATCACCATCTATTACCGATTAACCCAAGGCAAAATACACCTGCATCCTTTGGGTGCGTGTGCCTTCATTATTAAGAGTAACTAAGTAGGTAGAGTGGCGCAGTGCTGAACCATTCCCTACAATTTGGTTAATCGCCTCGCACGAATGGGGTGGAGGGTGGGAGGGAGAGAGAAAGAGCTGCGTGACTTTGTGCTAAGTACGGTGGGGGACTTAGATGTGCGGTAGCGGTTAATGTTTTATGTTAAATTGTTTTACATAATAACAATTTAACTTTTATATTTTTTGGTCTGGTCTTTGTCACCGACCATCAGTACTTGACTACAGTCTTTGACTGTCTTGCTGATTTGTCTGAAAAAATCCAGAAATATTATTGTCTTTTAAAAGTATTTGGAGTTAAAGTTGTAATTATTCACAGTAATGACCTAATTAGTAAGAAAATTAACAAAGGAGTGGTCTATTTGTAAGTAATTATAACATTCTCAATATTATGGATTCACAGTTTTTTTTGTGTATTTAATTTTTTGGTAATTAATACCGTTATAACTAATTCAGGTGTTTTTCAAATTAAAATACAACATATGTAATGTATAGAATAGAATCAGCAACTTCAAGTGACCGCACTCTTTAGTAAGTCCTTCAATAACAAATCAATTTGTGTGAGTATTGTAAGGATTACGTCATTAAACGCCCCAATCGTATGAAGCAAGTACCTAATGCACAAGAAACTATCACAAATATTTAAAAGATATATCATTTGTATCCATTACAGTACTGTTATGGTATCCAATAAGTACGCCCACTTCCCCACTCAGCAGAGGTAGAGACAGAACACATTATTTGCATTAATGAGCTTTGCAAAAAAAAATCACTTTTAATAAAATCGCTGACGCTACAGCTACCAGATGTATTACGCCCTTACGCCTATTGACTGTATAACATTGTGTACGAACCGGTGAGGTCGCTACTGGCTTAGGTGTAAATAATTTGTGAAGCACTTAAAAATTTGTGTTTGCAGGCACGAAAAAGCGTTTTAACGTATTTCACGTCGTCTGTAAGATTAGGAAGTTAGAACAGAGAAGTTATGCGAATGATGTAAAATATATTTTTAGATTCATCTCGTTTTGTTAATATGCTAAATTTTTGAAAGAGTATTATTTTATTTCTGTTTCCTTTGCATATCTATGTTTTTTTTTTGTGAATATTTGGATACCATTTTTTTTTTTTTTGATCTAACGCAAATTAGTAATATTAATTCCAAATCTAATTATCTATTAAAACGAAATCATTTACACTACGAAGTTATTTTATTTTTTAGCTAGCCATATTCACGTTTTTCAATACCATGAGCTAAGGTACTTTCATCATACAGGTATTCATAATCATTATCATTACATTATATTGTATTTCACTAATCTTATCCATTGATAAGTTTAGTGAAATACTATTAGGCACTATGCTACCTTACCTTTTACAGACCCTATGCGTTTGTTTGTTGACACTAAATGTTTAAAAAGATATACTAACACAGTAGTTGTGCACGTGAATACAATGACTATACATAGTAGTGTGTCTACTCAGCTAAGGGGAGTATTGTTTGTTAATATGGGCGTTATTTAACCAACCTTTGCGTCATTCTAGGTCGACGGGTAGATAATGCCTTACGCATTTGTGTACCTACGTACAATCGTGTGCTTCTAGCTATATACTGTTTTCGATTAAACACAACTTGTACAGACGGAGTTTTCAGGCGAGAAAGATTCTATATATGTAAATGTAAAAAAAATACTACCCGTTCGTACTGTTGACTCTTCAAATTATTAAAACGACATGTAGATAGATTCAAAGACAATAGTTTTATAAAATATTAAAAAAATAAAAACTTTTGTCTGCAAATTTTTTGAATCACCAGGAAAGAAGTAAAAGCAGAAAAAGCACTAAAATGTATTATTACTAGTAAATAGGGTTCTCGTTAACTAACACGTGATTTTGGGGGATAAGACTACCAGAAACTACACTGGTATTGTGTTAGAAAGCACCGCTAATAACTTCCCATGGGCCTTACAATAACACCATAACTGTTTCTAGCACTATAACCTGAGGCAGCAACCTATAAAGTTTTATATATTTCAGCTATAATTCAAGGTCTGTCGCCAGGCTGTAGAGATATGAATAAATGGCAATTGCCTCTTTCGCCTTGAAGACCGATAGCTCGTTAGAACGAAAATAACTTTGAGTCTGCAAACAGCCTTGTTCGACCTACTTAAGCAAGGTACACACCGTTCACACATTCTCGCCAATCACATCTCGTAGCTTCGATTGGAACGTGAAGGTGAAAGGTAATAATGTTTGTAACTATCAGTTCAGTGATAGTGGAGACTTGATCGAGATTTATTTTATTCTAAAAATAAATTATGACTTCTACGTACTTTCGTTTTTACCACAATAAAAGTAGAAGTCAATATTTCCTCCAACTTTTTTCTTAACATGAGTTAAAATCGCTATTTTAAAAGTGGGAGAGCCATGCTTCGGCACGTATGGGCCGGCTCGACTCCGCTCGATACCACAGCCTCACAGAAAACCGGTAGTGAAACAATGCTTGCATTGCTTTTCGCCACGTGAGTGAGGTTACCGGAGGCCCTAACCCTTCCCTCTCCCCAGTTCCCGTCTTGCCCCTCTCCCCTCTCCTCCCTTCTAATCACCCTCTCCCGTCTTTCCACTCTTCCCCCCTTTTACCCCTCTTACCCTCTTCCTACCTTAAAAGGCGGCAACGCACTTGTGACTCATGGGAGTTACAGGTGCTCATGGGCGGCGGTAGTCATTTACCATCAGATGACCCGTCTGCTCGTTTGCCCTCTATACCATAAAAAAAAATAATAATAATAAAGTAGCTACGACAGAAGGCAATGACAACATATATTGGCATTAATTTCAGTTTAAATTCCTTAAAATGATAATATTTTGACCAGTGTAATCCAGTACCTATGTGTTGGTATTTTATGGTGTTAACCACCTAAATTGCTTTATCTGTGTAATCTTCTATAGCAAATGCAGATTCTGTTTAATAGATTATTTTTAAGGGGTAATATTTTCTCAGTTTAATCATCTCCATTATTTCTGTACGAGTAAATTGCAATAAACGAATTTTACTACACCATTAAAGTATACGGGAAAGGCTCGACATTTGGCTCTAGACTTATCGTGTCGGCACTACAGTTCGTGTGGTATTAAAGAATCGGACGCTAAAGCATTACGTAATAATGCTAACAAACTCCGTAGTACATTGTGTTATAATTCCAAATGGTAATTGAGTCAAGAACTGAATATATCAACCGCATATTTTGTTTTAAATTATAGAGTTTTATTCGAATACGTTTCACATGGTGTTTCATATTTAATTTTGTGAAAAGTATTCGTGATTGCCTCGTTTCGAGATTATTAACCTTATGTAATTAATTGTTTTGAACGATACATACAGAAGCCATTTTAAGCGTTAGGATTAACTTTGTTGATTAATTTATGCAATTAAAAATATCCCTTGCTCCATAGCACTAAAGTATTAATTGATTAAAACTATCTAAACTGCTTATCCGTAATATATTCATGTCTTGTATAAGACACGATCAGGCCAGGCCCACTCCGCAATGTGGGTATAAAGCGATAAGTACACGGTGGACTCGACAATCGTGCCAAAAGTCAATGGGCTGCAGCGCGCCAGCCGGGCCGCACGTTAGTTTGATGCTCATTCACACGCTGCGTCGCATCATCCGTTTTTATCTAGACTATCGAGGTATTAGTACCTAGTTTTGGTTTATTTGTTCACAAAAATAGAGTAATATGCACATAACTTACTGATTGTTAATTATTAAGATTTATTAATTCTTTACAAAAGACAACCCTAACGTTGCGGTGTCGTCAGAATAGATAAGAGTTACACGATAGAAAGAAAGGCAACTTCAAGGTGAATATAACTGTAGATAATTAGCGCTGAGAGACCGAAATTGCGACTTTATTGTGTCGGAACAAGAGTTGTTATTTATATAAATGATTTGGCGGAGTGGGACTTCTGTACCTGTACTATTATGTATTCCGTGACACGACTTAGAAATGATGGTGAAAACTCAACAGGTCATTCCTTTTTAACGCTTAGGAATATAGCAGTGACTATGTTTAAAGTGTCTACGAGTACATTCTGAGCAGAAAAACATAAAAGAACGTAAATTTTAGATCCTATTGTAGTTGC
The DNA here is from genome assembly GCA_949752705.1 of Callimorpha dominula. Taxonomy (NCBI): domain Eukaryota; kingdom Metazoa; phylum Arthropoda; class Insecta; order Lepidoptera; family Erebidae; genus Callimorpha; species Callimorpha dominula. The sequence continues at coordinate 20,934,073 of OX456995.1, read as the reverse complement.
GATCTCCTTCGAATATTATCCAGGGTATTGTTGCTGTCAATCTTTATTAATTCATATGTGTTATCTTCTGTGTTTGATATGTGACATTATACCTAGTAGTACGTTAGGTTCTGTAAGAACTAGGCACATCTATCTATATGTTGTCTTTCTGTCTCTTTGTTTAGGCTCACCTCCACAACGGCTGGAATGATTTTGAAGGGTTTTTCATTGGCATATGAATGTAATGATGTTATAGGAAGTAACTTAGGCTACTTGTATTTTAGAAAAAAGAAAAAGGGTTCCCTATGAAAGAAAGAGAACGAGACTTAAACCGCGGTCGCAGCTAGTATGTGGTAATTCTCGTTTAGTTACGCGGTATATGACATTCATTAGTGAGTAAGTCGTTGCAGTGTCACAAACGAACAAGAAAAAAAGTAAGTATCCTATTGCGCATTAAAAACCAGGAAAATATCCTGCAAGAGTCCCAGTTTCTTCTCGGGTAAGAGCATGCCAAATTCAAATATGATATGCCTAAAGTTTGATATTAAAATCGCAATCTTGCTTCACAAATTTGATATAATTTACCAACGTTTCAGCAAACTTGGGCAAATTAGTTTTTGCTCTCAAATTACACTTACATTTGCCTATTTGATAACATACTCAAACATGTTCAGAGGAAACTCAATTATCTCTTATAATCCGACCCCAGTTACGGTTAACGACTATTTTGTTAGAGCTAGTTTGACTATTTCTGTAATTATCTGTCTAAACTCGGGATTTTAATTTCTCCACAAAAGTTTTAGATGTTATGTTATGAAATTAAATAAAAGTATGACAGATAGATAGATAGATAAGATTGATTACTCTTTATTGCACGCCAAAAAAAGTATTATACAATCTAAAAATTCAATATTAATTAACAGTACAATGGGCGGTCTTATCGCAGTCTGCGATTTGTTACAGACAACCTTAGGATGGGCTAAACTATATGGACGTAGGTAGCTCGCGGTGCACAACAGCTATAAAAAATAAGAAAAATAAACAATTTGTAAATAACAGTATATTTAAGTCTACTAATTATTTTTATTATTGTCTAAATAATACGCATACATACATACACACATATATACATACACTACACATACATATAATTATAATATGTGGTTCTTACGAAGATAGGTAATGATCCTTGAAGAGTTTCTGAAAAACAGCTTACCAGTATGTTTGTACACAACCAGAAAGAAAGAAGTAATCCTTACTAACATTATAAATGCGAAAGTAACTCTGTCTGTCTGTCTGTCTCTCTGTCCGTCGTCTTTTCACGCCAAAACTACTGAATCGATTGAAATGAAATTTGGTACACAGATAGTCTAGAGCCTGCGGAAGGAGATAGGCTACTTTTGAATGCGAAAAAAGGGGTGTAAGGGGTTGAAAGGTGGGGATGAAAAGTTGTATGGAAGTATTGTCAATTAGCCTAAATAATTAAAAATTCTACCCAAAGACACTATTCCACGCGGGGTAAGTCGCGGGCACAGCTGGTAGTGTGTTTAAAGGAGAATAGGCAAGAAACTTTGAGTTTATTACAGGTTGTTTTCTATGGGCTTTATATGTGAACAGGTAACGAGCTTCGCGACTGACTGATTTTACTGACCACTGCCTCAGAAGTATACCATACTGTTAAAGTCCTGCATACATTATTAAATCGCACAAAAGATTTATAGATCTCTCACAGGTATCTGAGCTGAGGGTAAACTTTTAAAATCTTAACCTTATACACCTTAGATTGTTTCATTTTGTTAGTCGGTTAGACTTTAATTTGACGAATAAAGTAAAAATCTACTTTACCTGTGTTTATGTGGAAGTCGTTAAGTGTAAATATTGAGCAAATAATAATCAAGTAAACATAGCACGTTAAGGCGTTTTGTTAGGTGACTATAATAGAGTTTGCCTCGGGTAGGGTAACCATTCCAACAAGTTTCCAGGAATTTAGTGTAGGTATAACGAAATATTAAATAGTTTCTCTATTCTCTATTTCATCGAAACCATGTAGATACCATATAAATATACGAGTCAAATGATGTATATTTATGTATAAAGAATTAACGTGGAATTTCCTTTGAAATTGGACATCACAATGGCATGATTTTTTTAAAAGTATTCACAGAAACAAACAAACAAACCAAATTAATAATAATCGTTGAACGTAAACTGGGTAAGCGACTCGATATCAATAGAAACATTTGAAAACAAAACGATAAGCTATGTTGAACAACATGCAAAAGCCTCATTTGTAAAAGTAGAGCTAACTTATATTAGCTGAGTACTAATCAAATTTAAGTAAGTATGAAAAAAAAACAAAAATCATTTTACTATGGAGGACACCAAAACGTTACAAAAACTAAAATCAATTTTAGGCGATAAAGAAAATCAGTCGCATCCACTTTTAATTAATCGCATTAAACTTTGACCGTGTTACAATATACTAGTCTATTCTGCTTAGCAATAACTTATCCAATATTATCGATCTTTTTTATTCTAAGACTTGTCTCCTTTTTACCCCAAAACATGGTGCATCTAGCTTGCCCTAGTTTCTTTGTTTATTTTCAATAACTGAAGGAACCTAGTCTATATGACTTTGCTTTGAACGTAGTGAGGTTTTTATTAGAATCATAAATGACTACTCAGCCACATTGATCAGTTAAGTAAACGATTGATATTGTTGCTTTAACATGACATTTGGGCATTACTTTTTACTTGAATATATAAGTATAAGAGGCTTTTTTCTTTCACATTACTAGTATATTTTTGTTAATGCCTTGTCGGTAATGTACTGGGTGGATTCAATAACCCCTAAAATCAATAGATTCTAAGTCCACCACCATAAGTATTGAACTACTGCCGCTTTCACTGTTTAAGGTCAGAAGAGGTCCATCTATCTGGGGTGTGCCTGTAAGTCGAATATGGTTTGAACATTTTGCCGACATCAAATTTTCTTATGTATATTTGGCAACTTCTTGACTAAATTAGAATTTTTTTGAAGATTTAAAACTTTAATTTAGAGTTTTCTCGTTTTATTTTTGCTCTCAGTTTTAATTTTAAGTTTTAGAGAGCAATATTAATTTACTTAAGTATTTAATAGACTTATGTACCACTGTTTAAATAATATAAAAAAGACAATAGGTACCCCTATTGTCTTTTTTATTTTATTAGTTATTAGTTCCACTTTTATTGTAAAGGATTGGGAGGGTATTTTCTGTTTTTTCGTTACGATGCTGTCGTAATTAATTATCCTTTATAAAAAGAGAGTTAAAAGTAAACAAAATAAAAATATTAATTTTCATTACCAAACACTATGATAACTTATGTACATCAAATACTTGTTGTCGCCACATCAAAATTCTTATTAATTTTATTAAAAATAGGTCAAACTATAAAAGATGATAAAAAAGTTCACTATTTAATAAAAATGAGTTAATAGACATTATTATAACTAGTTATAACGGTAACACAACGCTATTCGTCAGTCGACAAAAGTCTAGGCATGCATTAAAAGTTTGATAACAATCACTTGAGTGCCGATTGAGGTACGAACAACATAGCAGATACTATTATTTAGTGATTTTGATAGTTAATAGCAATAGCGGCGAGATTGTTGCTAAAATATTGCGTCACTATAGATACATACACTAACGTCTGTAGATCCGAAGAGATAGGCAAAGATGTATTAAACACCCATATTTTGCCAACTAACATTTCTTCTCACTCACGTAATAGGGGGAAGCCGATTGCCGTCAAGTGGGCACTTCGGGAAATAAAGGTGGGCAAATTGAAAGTATATTGAAAGGGGAAGGTAGGTAAGAGGTAACAATGGAAGGCAGTTGAATGATAAGCATATGTACGTTCTCGTTATTTCACATTTCAAATCAGGACTGACAGTTTAATCAAACAAAAAGATAGAGGTTATTGTTTACTCATGCCGACGTTCCCTTTGCCAATCACTTAAGAGTCCTTAACCTATTTCTCCCGGTTCACTGTTAAAAGCTACTGATACTATTGTTCTTTGCAAGAATACATTAGTCGTTAAAATCTGCATTTGATATGATCAGTAGAAAACAATCTAAGGAATTTTAGAACATTTAGTTAATAAAAAATGTTAACAAAATTAATTGTATGTAAGTCTAACGAAATAAACATATTTACCCAGAGATGTCAGAGAAGTTGATGTTCCTACGTAAAAAAAAACTACGCAGTTTTACGCTGTTTCAACATAATTAAATTCAGTGTGCATTTAATTAATTATTAATTTAAAACATCAGTTTAAAATCTAGCCATCTGTATGATTCTGGGTACTTATGTACGTGTCATGTACGTAGTTGTATGTAGTTGTATGATCGTGTATTGCAAAAGGATATTATTATCTCCGACGTATGCTCGAATTATGGAATCTACCCTCTGCTATGAAATGAATATCCCTAGAGCCTACATGGTTATAAGGTTCTTTCGAAAATGCAAAATAAGAGAGTTTGGCAACGTGCGAGTGTTACCCAATATGCTTCACGACATCTGTATTTACGTGTGTATTAAAAAAAAAGACAATTCCATCACTAAGTTGTTCTATTCAGTGAAACTATGCAACGTGAGGGAAATGTACTGGAGATTTTTTTTTTATAAGTAGGTATAATTGCTATCAACCTTTTTGTTACAAGGATTTTTTTCTGGTATAAGGGGCAAACGAGCCGACGGGCCACCTGATGATAAATTACTACCGCCGCCCATGGGCACCTGCAACTCAAGAGTCACAAGTGCGTTGCCGGCCTTTAAGGAGCGAGTAGAGGAAAGGGGGAAGAGGGGGAGAGGAGTTGAGAGGAAAGTGTTAGGGCCTCCGGTAACATCACTCACTCGGCGAAAAGCAATGCAAGCATTGCTTCACTGCTGATTTTCTATGAAGCCATGGTGACACTCTGGTCGAGCCGGCCCATACGTGCCGAAGCATGGTTCTCCCACGAAATATTCTCTTTATAAGTTCTCTAGCTTTTGTGCGGGGGCCTTACTCGCGTTAAAGTTATTCTTTTCTCCCTCGGGAACAGTACTTTTTTAATTAAGAGTATTCTATGTCATTTTCTGTTGCCCTAACAACGTGTATGCAAAACTTCATGATGATCTATTGAGTAGTTAAGGTGCGAAAGTGTAACATACAAACAAACTAGCATTCACATTTATAATGCTAGCTGTTGCCCGCGACTTCGTTAGCGAGAAAATTTTGGTGAAGTCAATTCCACGGGAAACGTTCATTTTCTCTATAACCTATCTCTGTGCCAAATTTCATCCACATCCGTTTAGACATTTTTGCGTGAAAGAGTAACGAACATCCATCCATCCATCCATCCATCCTTAACAATTTTCGCCATTATAATATTAGTAAGATTAGTTAGGACCAACCATATGACACGGGTCAGAAGTTTTTGGTCTACTATCGTGGTGATCCATCCATGAACAATATGACCGGACATATAACATGAACATTATTAGACATGGATGAAAATTGAAAAAATACCAATATTATTTAAGAAAGTGGGATTGTTATATAATATCACTTGCATTTAATATGTTTAGAACGTGCCCATTAGTGGGTAGTCTTAATAACTTTAATTTTGATCACTACATATTATAAAACAAAGTCCCCCGCCACGTCTGTCTGTCTGTCTGTTCGCGATAAACTGAAAAACTACTGAACGGATTTCCATGCGGTTTTCATTATTAGACAGAATGATTCATGAGGAAGGTTTGAATGTATAATTTGTGCCCGAGCGCAACCGGAGCGGGTTGCCAGTTAGTAATAAAATCAAAACAAACAAAAAGAAACGGTAAAAAGAATATACGTACATAAAACAAAAGAAGTACTTGGTTCAGATTCGGCTACTAAATCGAGTTTGCAAATAATAGGCGTATTTTTTCTTATCTCAAATTATTATTAAATCAAAACAAAATGTTATCCCTTCTATGAATAGAGTTCAAAATTAATTGGGTTAGGACGGTGTAGCACAAGTACTTACTAGAAACATAACACATAACGTAACAACAGCAAAGAGTACGCAGTGTTTCAAATTCGTAGTATTTTTTTATTTTGTTGGCAACACTTTCTAGTCTTTCAACAGCGTCTGGCATGTTAATCTGCTGGACGTTATTATTTTATTTCGTTACATACCCTATTTTCAATTTTAAAATTGATAATAAAATTAAGCTGTGTTTGATGTTATTTTTAAACATTGTAATAAGAATTTACAAGGTTTGTGATAAATTAGCACACGACGAATGCTTTTACCTATTATATACTTGAAATATGTGTTCCAAATTTTGTTTTTTATTAAGGTTATATGCCGCCATATGTTTTCATTATCGTCACGGCTCAAACCAATAATACGAATTAGGCAAGATTGCGCACCCAAAGAGTACGCTTGCTTGAATATGCATATCAGTTGCACGTGCGCACTCTTAGATTCTATAAAAATTGCTTACGCATCTGACGAATTCTACGTTTATGTGTTTTTAAATCTTTTCTGTGATTGTTTCAATAAGTACATATTTTTTAAGGTCCTAAAAGTCGGAAGTTTAATAAGAATAGGAAGTACTTTGCTATCCTTACCTTCTAGGTGTCCACTGTCCATAATTAGATTTGAGAATATATATTTCTGTATAACATATCACGGTAGCAATTCGCCACATTTATCATAACTGATTTCATAAACAAACAATGTAAGTGTACATGATGTAACACTTAGTTTTTGTACTATATAACATAATAAAAGCAAAACTAAACATGGATCATTATGTTACATAAATGTTTGATTATTCATAAGTTATAAAACAATTTACATAGGAACATTTCAACACGATTTTTTATAATGTTTAGGTGCCAATAACGGCTTAGTTTACTTTTCATTGTGAAAAACTAAATAGTATTACCTAAGTGCCACTTTTGGATTGCATGTAATGTGTCAAGGATATAAACGTAGTGTGTTTTTCCAGTTTTACTCTAAACTATTAATAATTATTATGTGTATTATTACAGCCTATCATTCTTGACATTAATTGCTATAGAATCAGAACAACTCCTTAAATGTACCCGGTCAGTAATTATGTATGACATAATACATATCTTTATATCTCTGATTATCATAGGACTAAAACTCGTATTACATACAACCTTAAAGGCTTCTCCTTTTTTTCTGAAAATATCAGAAAAAGGAGTTCCTGTATTTGATAAGTATGTATCTATGTACGTTTGTCCGCGATTTTCTTTAATAGTTATAAACCGATTTTCATGATTGTTTTACTATAGAATTTTATAGACTTCCAGGAAGGTTTTTGTACATAACACATTAGGTATTTACCACGTTGAGGTTGGTTTATTTCTTGTCAAAAAAGATTAAAATTTTTTAAAGTTATATATATATATATAATAGTATAATAGTAATTGTTATTATTAAAAGGTAAACAATACGAATGCAAGTCAGATCGGCTTAAATCTATCTAGTACACACACACACACACTGAAAACTGAAAATAGAGACTCAAAATCGTGAACAGTCCTCCGTTAAATTAGCACTTGACCTATTCAGCCTGCCGGCAATAGGTGTACCGTTTAAGCTCACACGTTCGACAATCGCATAATTGTGAAATTGCGTGCTCATATTAGGCCATATTTCGGTACGGCCTTAATTATATTTATTGAGCCCATACTCTGAAAGTTGGCCTCAGATTGTTCAACGTTTGTTTACACACAACCATAAAGAACCATAAACCATAAGTTTTTAAGAATTAAATTTGTACCTTACACCTTTACTAACAAAATACCCTGTTCCATACCCCCTGAATATAAAAATGTTACTTTAGTTTTTGTTAGTTCATGTAATTTCCATTAATGTCCATGGGTAGCTTAGAGCTAATTAGAGTTAATTGCTTTATTTGCACAAACAATTAATAATACGACTTTTGACACTTGGACAGGTAAAATTTAGCCAAGAGAATGTTTGTCGTAAGTGATTTTCGAAGTATGAAATCTCTCACACGTACTAGTGTCAACCGGTAAGACAGGCAGACAGTCATTGTGTACAATGACATCTCTCAACCCTCCATCACGGTTCTCACGGAACTCAATATACTGTACTCTAAATACTACTCACTCTACAGGTGAGATCAGTAGATAGCTTTGCGTGTCTTATAAATATATCGGTCATCTGAATACATGCGATTTTTTTCGACACAGTGTAAATTTTTTTCAAACTATCAAAAATTCATCTTTTTACTTTGTATAGAAAATTATGCTAGGTGGAAAGGCAATACCCCTGCGCGAAGAATAATGTTTGAGCTCTGTGGTACTGAATAGAATAGTTTGTAAACTATTTTCATATTGAAAGTTGTAATTTATTTAAAAAAAAGGAGATTTGAACAATGTTAAGAAAAAAAAAAAAAGAGCACGCTTTTAAAATTCCTAATATCTTCTATACTACTAGGTGTTATAAAGAGGAAATATTTGATTGTTTGTTTGCATTGAATAGGCTCCGAAACTAATGATCTGATTTAAAAAATATTTTAGTGTTAGATAGCCCATTTATCGAGGAAGGGTATAGGCTATATACCACCACGCTACGACGATTGGGAGCGGAGTATCAATGAAAAATGTTGCGAAAAGGGTGAAAATTTACAAACGCAGACAAGTTGCGCTGGTCAGCTAGTCATTCATAAAGAGTTCATCATCCTTAGGATGTATACAAAATAGTGACACCGTATTCCAAGGCATCCCTAACTTTCAAAACCACCTTCCCAGATCAGCGAGGCAAGAGTCACCTATCTACTATGCTATCAACAATCACATGTCTATTGCCGCTTCTGTATTGACTAAGACTAGGTATATCAAAATAATAGATATAAAATGGAACTAATCTTTGCTGTAATATATATAAAAAAAAAGATTAAAATCTAGCAGTGTGCCTGTCTATTTGAAGAAATATCTGGACAAACAATCTCAAGGTTAAAATGTTATGCTAAGGTCGATATTATTACCAGCTCTCAGGTAAGCTCTGCTATTTGTTTCATAGTATTCTCCTTCAGTTGCCATTTACGGCACTTTATGTGAGTTATGAGAAATCGCAGAGCTAGGGTCACCGCTACGAAATTCTTCAGAGCCTTAATAATAACATATTTCGGTATATTTAATACTTTTTGGGATTTTTGATTGTCATTTGAGGTACTAAAATAAGCTGTAAAGTTAGTATATTACGATTAATTTGCTATAATAAAAACTTTTTTTTTCTTTTTTTTATAGTGTGGAAACCCGCACGGGTCATCACCTCACAGGGTGAGGTGATTCCATCACAAGTGAGTCTATTGCAGGGGACCCAGGATACCTTAGGAAGGAAGCTTCCGAGAACCCCTGCAGACTTTGGCCTCCTGATCAGCAGGCGACCACACCGTGCAATAAAGGAGGCCGTATGGGGGGGTACCGATGAGAGAAGCGCGCATGGAACCCGTTGCGCCACCGTCTTAGGCCTGCTTCTGCTATGGTAACGGTCGGCCCAACCCGCTACCCCCAGGCCAAATAATAAACATTCTGCAAAAACACATAAATTATAAAAATTGCCTTTTAATGATTTCGTTAGAATCTCGTGAACATTTTACTGAATTTAAATATTACTTTTTTTTATGGTATAGGGGGCAAACGAACAGATAGGTCACCTGATGGTAAATGACTACCGCCGCCCAAGGGCACCTGTAACTCAAGAGTCACAAGTGCGTTGCCGCCCTTCAAGGTGAGAGTAGGGGAAGTGGGGGAGAGGGGGAAGAGCGGGAAGAGGGGAGAGGGGGATTAGAAGGGAGGAGAGGGGGGAGAGGAGAAGGGTGGGGATAGGGGAGAGGGAAGGGTTAGGGCCTCCGGTAACCTCACTCACGCGGCGAAACACAATACAAACATTGCTTCACTGCCGGTTTTCTGTGAGGCCGTGGTATTGAGCGGAGTCGAGCCGGCCCATACGTGTTGAAGCATGGCTCTCCCACGATTAACTTTTTTCGAATGAGACCCTGAGCTAATAAAACCATGATATTGTTACATATTTGTAGCCATTTGTGAACTGACTTCAATAGTTCTTTTTTTACTTGAATTGGTTGTACTCAAGCTTGGTCCTTTTTAAATTTGAAGAAAATATTCCACCTCTAAGGGTGGAAAATTAAATGATGAAGAATACAGCTTAAGACAATTTGTCATGATTTAGGAGTTTTGAAATCGGTGATACCTACTTAAAAAAAAATTATAAAACAGTTGAGAAATTTGATTTTCATACGAACAAGACCCACAAATATGTAAACACCAAAATAAATATAATAAAAAGGCACCATTTACATTTTCCAAGCGAAAGGGTGCTCGGTAAAATGAGACTATTGCAAGTGATACGAGAGGCCGACCCCAACCCATTTGGGAAAAGTCAAGGATAATGATATCTGTTTGTATTAAGCGAAATGTACGGATGCGATAATTTTCAACCTTTCTTGTAGGACCCTAGAAAATAAACAGATGAATAAATGTTATTAAATCAACGGTTATTCGAATTTTACTTTAACTACTAAGACGAAATCCTTCCTAACTTAATATTATAATTGTTTTTAAACTTTCGCGACTTTGTTACATATTAGACCGTCACTATTTCTCCAGAATAGTACGTGAAGCAGTTGTAATAAAATGGTATAAAAATTTCAACCCAGAAGATGGATACCGCTTATCAACATCTTAGAATCCCGTCATCAGAAATGCTATCGTCAGCTAGTACACCTTCGACATCATTCAGGGAACGTCGAAAGTGTATAGTGTTGAAGTACCGCCAGTACGAATAAAAACAAAAATAGTGAAGACCAAGTGCGGGTAGTTGCTGAAACTCGCACTTCACGGAGGCGTCGCTGAGCTCTCATCAGTCCACTCGTGACCACGATCGGTGCAATTCGATCGAAACGTCGGGTAACCAAGAGGTAATGTACCTTTTAAATATTATCGCTAATTAATATTATAAGTACGAACGTGAGTTTGTTTATTACACTTTAACGCCTTAACAACTGATCACTGAACAACTTTATAACCTTAATTCTCATCCTTCGAGCCTTTTCCCAACTAAATTAGGGGTCGGCTTTCAGCCTAACTACGAAACGGCCGAACTTCGATATTTTACGTGAAGCGCCTACCATCAGACCTCCACAACCCTTGGGTTGTGGTACTTGTACTGGACGAGTTCTCGAGACACAGAGGGGTCTCAATGGTCACCCATCAGACAACATCAGACTGACCTGGCTAGTATTACTGAACCTTGCAATGTGCTACTTGGTTACCACTTAGCTACGAGCCCCTCTTACCGCCTTATAATCTTGACTGTGGGTGGAATTAAGCCTGAAATCCGTGAATTCCAAACACATTCATTAAGGATACACGGTTTCATTCACGTGTATATTCCCGACTAGTTTGGGAACCAACGGGGGCCTTTATCAGCAGGTGAAGCATCCTAACCCGTCGGTTGCAGGCGCCAGACATATCAAACTAACGGTGGCTATGTGATTAGTTAAACGGATCCCCTATTCGAGGATTCGAGCATTCAAGGATATAGGATCGAATTCGAAAATCGTTTGGAATCTGTTATGTGATAAAGCTATCATCAAATCTCTCGGGTAACATATTTCAAGTTGCCCTTAAGTGACTATGGCTTCTGTGAGTTAAATTCCTCCCTTGAGTCATAAATGGGTTTACCGACTTCGAGCGTAATCTGTCTCAAAGGGCGTAAGTAATTATTGCCCCAATGTTCCCTTTAAAAACGAAGAAATGACTTTTCACTAACGAACTAATCTAACACAGTTTAATACTCGTTTTAAATTGGAGTAACTTGAACTTTGCTACAATTTGCATGTAAAACCTCATTAATACAAAAATATTTAAGTGTGTCTATCTCAGACAAGCAATTTAGCATACAAATTAAAGATTATTTCAACCCTAGATTCTAAATAAAACAATAGAAAAAGCAAGTTTTAACAAATATTGTTCATAGTGAATACAGTAACTGTACTCATTTTGGTTTGTTAGTCCCAGGCATGTTTAGAATAGGGCTCCCAGAGCTTTTCGAGGTAATACTATAGCATAAATAGGATAATCATCAATTTTCCAGTTGTTGTGGTTTCCACAACATATTTTTTACTTCTTAAAAGTTTTATATAACTTAAACAGAGGCAGAGTACGTAAAGGTAAACTACAATATGTAAATGTTATCAGACGGGCTAGGAAATGAAAGTCTACTAGAAACCAAAAGTATAAGTTTGTTATTATCTCAACTATTATTTTTAGTTGATTTTGTGCATACTGTACATATTATGTTTTTATGTACAATTCCATTTGTTGGCACCGCAATGTCTCCTTTCTTTTCTTTTCGTTAACTTAACTTTAACCTTAACGTATAATAATTGTGTGGTTCTTCGAGCGAGCTTAATTCCCTCTAAATCTTTCTTTCCTAATAATAATTTAAGCATCTCAAAATCAAAATAATTTATTTCAATTAAACCATTATGTCAGTCAGACGAAGTCAGTCGTGAAGCTAGTTGCCTGTTCCAATTCGTAGATCCAGTGGAGAAGAACAGGTAAGAAACTCCAAGGATACTCTTTTTCAACATGTTTTTTTACAAATCACTGGTTACATGGCTTATATGCGCAAGTTAAATGTGAGGACAATGTAACGTATTGTTCTAAACTATAAACAGTCGCGCAAACTACTACTATATGTAAGTAATAGCAGTTCAGAAATGACCAGCCCCAACCAACGGCACTCGTTCACGAGCATGACACAAGCGCAAGCCATCATTCACTTCAACTATATGATATCAAAGGGAGCCGAACGACCCGACACGTACGCCACTATCGGCTCAATCATGACTGTATGGTTTCTCAATTTTTTTATTATACTTATGTATTATAAATATATAGCCCATTATATAAGAAAACTTCGCAACTATCCCAAAGAGAGATAAAACCGTTATATTACATTTCTACAAATAAATGTCCAAAATATACAAAGTTTACCCGAAAGAATTTTGGGACTATCAACAATTTCAACAGAGTCCCAGATCAAGTCTAACGACCTTTATTTAACAAATTCCCTGAACAATTTTTCGTTCTTCAGTTCCACACGGAAATGCCTGGAGAATATACTGCACACGTACTTTTCTTTTAATTTTTCAAGCAGAGCTTAGGTATAGTGATCCCAAATACTTTGAGCCCGGTGCACGTTTTCCGTTTCAACGAATGGGCAACTTCCCAAGGGATACATAATCCCACCTTATATTGAGGTGAAGAGGAAATTTTATACCCGGACTTTCAGAGTCCGATTTCAGTTCATTTACAGTTTGCTATCTATTGAAGAGCTGAGAAATATTGACGAAGGTCTTTAGAAATAGGCGTTCAATGATCTATATTTCGAACGGTTTAAAAGTTTTGCTGTAAATCAAACTGGAATTATTGTTTCAAAGTAATGATAAATTTAAATTTGTTTGTACATCTATGTTATTAGTACAGTTAGCAAGTTTACTTAAAAACAATATTCTTGCAACATAAATTTATGAAATATAGAAGCCGTTTTTAGGTATTATTAACAACATTCAAGAAACAATATTGACAACAGAGGGAAATACAGTAAGACTTGTAACCAGATACAGGAAAAAAACAGAAATTACTTTCAGATTTAGATATAACCACGGTGGTTATTAAACGATATTGTATTTTCAGAAGGTACCTTGAGTGAAACCATTTTCAACCAAGACGCTTTTAAATTCGTAAACAATACTAGTAGAAACGATTTCATTTCCGATTATCTTACTTTTACCAGAGTAAGGAGAGTGCATAAAAAAATCAATAAAACTTAAAATTGGCTACAACGCTCGAACGTAATACGTCAACAACTTTAGCATAAGCCGTGTTATTTTGTGGTTAGACTTGACCTATAAACTGGGATTAGGCCAAAAGATTGCAACATTTCCCCGAACGAAATGCTGGGGTTTTACAATATCAAGAGATTTAAGGGATTCTTGAACAAATAAATTTTTGTGACTAGGGATTTGTGGTTGAAAAATTGACTTCCATCGTTTGTTTTGGCGTTAGATATGGGGTGTGCAAATGTGCAACAAACTGAATAAAAAAAACCTTTTTAAAAACAAGCTTTTGTTTAAACCATGTATTCAATCGAATATAATAAGTTTAGGTTTTGTTGAATTATTTGTTTTTAAAAGCTAATTGTGAAGAAAATACATACTTTGTCAAGTAATTACTTATAACCCAATCACTCTCAAATGACATTCATTGGTATCTACTTTTATAATGATTTGCACCTGATATCGCTAAGTTTTTTTACAGTCATCTTCAGATACAATGATCAGATAAGTTTCTTAGGATGTCCCGCGACGTCCCGTATCAATTGTCATTTTTATTCGTTACAGATTCGTAAGTAATCTATTAAGTAATTTACTGTAATACCTTAACTATGCTGTAATGCAGACTTTAGGTAGGTGCGTAAATAATGTAAACAATTTTAATTATTTTTAACTTGGGTGTAGTCGAAATATTTTAATCTTCTTAAAGCAATAATTTTATTTATGCTAATATTTACGAAATTTACGTGGGAGAGCCATGCTTCGGCACGTATGGGCCGGCTCGACTCTGCTCGATACCACGGCCTCACAGAAATCCGGTAGTGAATCAATGCTTGCATTGCATTTCGCCGCGTGAGTGAGGTTACCGGAGGCCCTAACCCTTCCCTCTCCCCTATTCCCGTCCTTCCCTTCTCCCCTCTTCTCCTATTCCCACCTTAAAGGGTGGCGACGCACTTGTGACTCTTTGAGTTACATGTGCCCATGGACGGCGGTAGTCATTTACCATCAGGTGACCCGTCTGCTCGTTTGCCCCCTATACCATAAAAAAAATTATACGTGATCCGCTAACTTACACTAAAAGTGTGTTTATAATTTAGGAGTACATCTTGAACTCTTCAACTTGTACCTGCAGTTTGTATTTGTAGGGATACAAATGACATTCTATAATTGACATTGAAGCGTCAATGGCACAGGGCAGTATGATGTTCTGATGACGTTCAACGACAACGACTCAACCACATGTTACTAAACTTAAACTGTTTATTAAAATTAAAAGTGTTTTAAAAACTATCATTATGCTTGATATGTTTGTTGTGTAATAAGTACATACAATAGATGTTATCAATAAATTAATGCATTGACGTAGATCGGATCGTACTGTTCATTTATTTATGGTGCCTACGTACACAAATATGTATCAGGATTCAGTGTGTTGCAATCTCGCTCTCAATGAAAACATTAATTGATCATTCAATAATTGACTTTTAATTCAATGATAAACACTAATTTGTTTGAAAATTTGGCCATGAAAACGATTTTTTCCAATGGGTGCCGCGTATGCTAATAATTGGTCAAAAGCAACAACGTATCAACGATACAGAGCGCTGTTTGGTGCTATTCAATAGAAATGAAAAAGATTTTTATGTCGGTATGTGATAATGGATGAAACATGGATTCACCATTTCATTCCGGAATCCAATCGGCAGTCAGCAGAGTAGATAATCGCAGCAAATGGAATTCTCACAAAGAATACAACAGTTATAAAAGCGTTGCAGGGACTGTATCGCAATTAAAGAAGAGTACGTACGTTAATGAATAAAAAAATAATTTTATAAATAAATGTTTTAGTATTTAGTATCGGTACTTATTGAACCACGTGTTATGTATAAGTTTATAAACAAACACACGCCTGCTATAAAACAATCTATAATCATATCATAAAGCTTAAGAGGTTTTTTGTTTGTTTAAATTTCTGGAACAATCATTCTAATTTGATTTTTTTTTTGTATTACATAGAGTATTGAGGAAGGTTATAAGCTATGCAACATCACGCTAAGGCCCCTATCAGAGGAGCAGTGATCCTGAATGCAGGTCAAACTGCGGAGAATGGCTAGTTGCATGTAGCCCAATAGAACTCTCTAATACAAAGCGTACTCATTTAGCATCGAAACAAGGGTGGATGAAGGGGTGGCAGGTAATACGAACAATAAGTGATTCCAGATTTCCTGTTAAACTGAAAGGACAGATTTATAAGACGATCATCACACCTGCCGTCCTGCATGGATTTGAATGTTAACCAACAAAGGGAACGGATGAGACACGCCTGCATGTAGCCGAAATGCGAATGTAAAGATAATAATAATAACTCCACACATCTCACACACGGCTGTCTGAAAACTATGCAAAGCCTTATACTACGGTAACTAGACTGCTGATAAACATACTTACATATTTCTAAATACATACGTATTATAGATAAATTACACCCAGATACAGAACAAATTATCGTGCTCATCGAACCCACGACCTTTGGCTTAGCAGTCAAGGTCACTAACCACGTGACTAACAGACAGTCAATGAATATGTGGTGTGACTAGGACGAACAAGGTGAGAAAATACATTACAACATACAATAAAAAAAAAAAAGAACGTAAAAGAAGCGCCAGTATATGAAAAGTTGAGATTATCGTGGTATGGACATGTGATGCGGAGAGATGAGCAAAATGTGGTGCAGAGAATTTTGTGTTTGAAAGTTGACCGACAGATTTCGTAAAAAAAGATATGGTTGGAAGGGGAGTAACAGTGAAATAACGAATAATAGAGTGGAAGAAGAAAACACATTGCGCCAACCCCAAAAAAAAAAATTAGAAAAGAGCAAGAAGATACCACCCTATTATTCCTTCCATGGTTCTTGGGTAACATTTTTTTTTATTGTGTAGGGGCAAACGAGGAGACGGGTCACCTGATGGTAATTGACTACCACCGCTCATGGACACCTGCAACTCAAGAGTTGCAAGTGCGTTGCCGGCCTTTAAGGTGGGAGTAGGGGAAAGAGGGGGGCGAGGGAAGGGTTAGGGCCTCCGGTAACCTCACTGACGTGGTGAAAAGCAATGCAATACATTGCTTCAGTGCCGGTTTTTCGTGAGGCCGTGGTATCAATCCGGTTGAGCCGGCCCATACGTGCCGAATCATGGCTCTTCCACGACTTAACTAAGTTTTCGCACCATATAAAAAAAAACAGTACTATATCGGTAATATGGTAGTCGCATTTTTCTTCCTTATAGATCTGACACCCAACTCTGAAACTATCCATGTTAATATAATCTTTTTCTAAATGTAAGTTCAAAAATACTCGCAAACAGTACTTTTGTCAAAGAGTTACAGTGTTTGCACGCGTGAGTGTTTGTGGGAGTTTGAAAACCATTGTTTAAGTAAGTCTGCTCTGCACTGTTCACCACTCCGAGTACATACACTCTCTAATGAATATTTAAAAAGGAACATTCTATTTAAACGAACCACAAAACTAAACGTCTCGTAATTTTAGCGAAACACAATTAGTTTCATTGTCGTGTTATAGGTACTTTACATACGAAAACAGTTTACTTACGAAAGGGTCACAGTACAATGCGGCGCTTAGCATACATAATATGTTATTCAAATAAATATTACACAAAGCTTGAAAAACTAATTTCAGCTAGTTGTAACTACATTTTCTAGTATTGTTCTCGGCAATTTCATTTTGAGATAGGGGCGTAGGTAAACATCTATGTACTATGTAGCGTTTGAATCCAGGTCTATGATTTATAGTTTGGCGTTATTCATAGTTCTGATAGGTTACCTAGGACCATAGCAATTTTTATTCATGTTTTTCAGTGTTATGAATATTTGATAAATTTTAGATTCAGATGGTTAGTTTTTATGTTTCTTTTATTTGTTTATACCAAGTCATTTTATTTTGTCTACATAATTATAGTACTCTATAATTCAAGATATAAAAACAAAGAGATATCTGCCAATCGGCTACTTTTTTCACAGTTTTGTTTTTAATAATAATCGTAATCAAAATCTTTACCTATTTATAACTTAGCCTTAGCTCGAACTTACCACAGTATTTAAATACGTTACCTCTCAACTTTCGAACATTTACAGATGTAGAAACAATAAACAGGACGAGTGCGAGTCTGACTCTAACACCGAAAAGGTTTTGTACAAACTTAAATGTAATTAGTTCGTCAATCCACAAGTCGGATTGAAAGACATACCTAACTACGCCGTTCTAAACTAAGTATTTGATGTGAATTTCACTTGATATGACCATTTCTGAGAAAAAGGGTCTTCACAGACAGGCGGACAACGAAGGGATCCTATAGGGGTTCCTTTTTTCCCTTCGAGGTACAAAACCCCAAATATTTATCTGCATTAGCTTTTTCAGCTATTATTAATGCACGATTACATTTATGTTTTATTATAGTTAGGTTTATAGTTACATTATAGTTACATCTAATAATTATACTTCAAAAATGTTTAAATGATTTTAGTCTACCTATGTTAAGTCACTAGAAAGTTTCATTGGCTATTTCACCCACCAACCCTAAAGGTTTGTAGTAACTTCTAAACTTTCGCATTCCGTTCCGTAAATGTATAAAACTTCATATTAATGCATGCTTGTATGACAAATTTAATCCATCTTTTAATATCCCGGTTGACAATATATCTTCAATGGAGAACCAACTCCTGAGATAGTTACATATATTTTCTAAGATATGCATCAAACTGAGCAACCGTATCGTGTACATTATTGTAATTTAATATAACGGAAAATGTTGGTGTACTAAATGCGAATAAATTATTATTATTATATACCTACGGAAATTAACTCAATTACGAAATAGGAGATACGTGATAAATAAATATCGCAAATCCTTACTAATATTATAAATGCAAAAGTAACTCTGTCTGTCTGTCCGTCTGTCTGTCTGTCTGTCTGTCGCCTTTTCATGTCAAAACTACTGAACCGATTTAAATGAAATTTGGTACACAGATAGTATAGAGGCTGAGAAAGGACATAGGCTACTTTTTAATGCGAAAAAAGGGGTGTAAGGGGTTGAAAAAAGGGGTTGAAAAGTATCGTCAATTAGCCTAAATAATTAAAAATTCTACCCAAAGACACTATTCCACGCGGACGAAGTCGCGGGAACACAGCTAGTAGAACACAGTCATTCATAAAAATAAGAGTATAAAATGAATTGACAGCCTTCTCAATTTTGGATGTCGTTTAAAAATATTTAAATTATATTGCAAAGAAAATACGTAAAAGGCAATATTTCACTGTGTAAGACATATTCACAAAGATAACGAAAAAAGAAGAGAAACAGAATTTGTTATAAACTAAAAGCTAAAATGTCGGTGGCGTAATGTATAATAGTTAAGGCGTCCGAGTTGCAATGGAGTAGTTGCGAGTAAAAACCCCACTCAATGTTTGTACTCGCAACCACACTCCCTTAAACCTATTCATAATACAAGCGTTTAACTCATTTAGAGGAATTAATAACAATACTAATGTGTTCATGTGACTAATATACTCTAATTAATTACTTCTTATCGAAACCATCGCCTGCTGTATCAAAATAGGACTCTAATCCAATTTAATTTTACCCCTGGAGTAAATGAAGGAATAAATATATATATATATATATATATATAAATATACAATGCACCGTACGTTACACCAATCATTTCCGAGCAAAATACGTTTAATGAAAGCTTTTTACATTTCCATAACGGTTCTTAAAACATTATCGTATATTCACAGAAAGGTACCGTTAGGTATATCTGGAAACAGATTTTTTTCTTCGTCTAGACATTTTAATAAAAATACTAGTTACTAATGGTTTTCAATATTAAAAGAAAACACTTATCCTAATAAAGAATAAGTGTTTTGCCCTTCTCTTTTTTCAAGGACTGTCTGGCAAATCTGTTATTAATACGTTTTTAAAATAACTGTTTTGACTAGACGTAAAAAATTAACTCATAAAATATTAGAGATTTATCGTTGTACTGATAATGACGCTGTACTTTTATCATTATCATCTCCACCGTGATTGTCTCAGAAACAGGATCGCATGCCAAAATGCCTTTCGCATTCTCCGTCCTACGGTTCAACACTGTATTTAGCTCCTTGTGTATTTAACTCATTCCTCAGTCATATACATTTTATATATATTCAAAACTCCAACATAATAATATATGTATGTATAAGGTAACAGATGCGGGTGATATCTCTCTGACACATTTGTTTAGGGACACAACATACGCGAAATCTTGTGTATAACAAAATGATGAAATAAGATTTCTGAATATTTATGAAGATAATTTAAATCAACCTTGCGGTTGGACACACCTTCATTGTAATATTTCTGACGGTAAAAGTATTCGCTGTGAAACGAAAATGGTATTAAAAATAATACTGGACAATATACTGGAGCACGTTAAAAATATATTGGACTAAAGGAGTGTATTTCAGAGGGGCCTGTGAATTTTTCAACCAGTGTTTTAAGACAACCCCACATAATATACATTCGTTGCGGTCGGAAATTTGTTGTTCCAAGTTTAAAAATATACGCGCGGCGGTTTCTTCCCAAGGGATTAAGTTAGAAAACAAACAGTTGGATTTCTAGGAAGTACCTGTGACAATTTGTATAAATATGTGGAGAAATGATAACAGTATATAAAATACAGATTTAGATACATGACAAATTGAAAAATCAATATGCAAAATAATATCGCTATAGGCCAGTGGTGGTAGATCTCTAAAGTATCTAGCAGTTCATTAAACTGATAATCCGTAACCTTAATCATTAAAAAAATGAGGTGGAGAGGATGTATGAAATGAAAAGCGTAAAAAATATTTTATTCAGATCTCTCGCAGTTGATACAAGTATCTCTAGAAGGTAACACCAACTTTTGCTACCACCAATATTTTAAGGGTAATATTTTTTACAAATACTTTCTGTGCCATCCTTCTGATGACTCCAGATATGAGAGATATTATTAAAGCGTAATATACCATGGTGTAAGAATATGATTCGGAAATTTATTCGAAATATTCGGACATGCGATATATAGATCGCGAGTTCCAATTCGATCCAGTATATTATCATCAGTAACTCACATACACCAACTCACTCTTACACACTTACCACATTAATACATGTCCAACACCAAGCAAGCAGCCACCGTCTACAGATTAAGTTTTTATTCTTTATTATTTAATTATTTATTTTTAAGTTTTGCAAAAAAGTCTAACAGCATACAATGTATCGTATGTGTGAATTGAGGGCTTAATACAGGCTACTACGTAGCCTAGCTAGGACATCAGTTCAATAATGTCACTAAATGATTGTTGTTGTTACTCAATGCTGTTTTTGTGAATATCTCAACAAAAATCGTAAAACTGTAAATTATACTTAATATTGTATTGTAAATAAAAAAAAAATAAAAAAAAAATCATAAATAAATCATTATACAAGAAGCATTTTAGCTCAGCTAATAGCGTTAAACGTTCCCAACGTGCCTAAAGAAGTTTTCACTTAAAAATGCCTGAAGAAAAGTATCAAAATAAGATGATCTAAGTATAGTAAAAGGAGGCTTTCTGACCCTTAAGAAATTAATTTATTATACGGTTATATAACTATGCACTTATTTAGTATCAGTTTTTTTACGGGATATTACCATTAAGGGTATAAATACCATTGTAAACTGCAAAAAACCTGTTTTACGGATGGTTTCGCAGTGTTTTCGCATAGATTCTGTGGAAATTTGCTTTCCAAAAATATACTCAGCTATTCTTACTATGTTTCTCCTAATTATCCCGTAAATAAAGTGGGCAGGAGATTTTTTTTTTAAATAGGGGGCCTAATTCGCTATCTCGCCTACGCTTATACACTATATGTAGTCATACGCAAAGTTGCATGTAATTTTCTCTTTTTATAACCCAGAACACTCAACCCAAAAATGTAAATGGCTTTTCTTCCAAACATTTCTTTTTTATAACTTAATACGTCAACTGCACGCCTAACCCTGGCAACGCGATGCGGTCAAACAATGTAATATTTTATTCACAACTTTATTTCTGTTCTGTCGACGTCTTGCGAAAGTTGCTTGGTGAAAACATACAAATGTCGGTGAGAATTTCTTATACTTTTGTTACTTCATACCTGCAAAGTGAAAAAGAAAATGTGATCCAATATTTCCCTTTGAATTTCATACTTGTGATTTGAATATTTTTGTATGATTTAAATGTACAAAAAGTTTTCACCAAGCTTTACTCATTTCTTTACTATTCCGCTTTTTTCATGGGCCTTTTTTGCTAGCTTTGCTTTCTTAGGTTTACCTAGTTTGTTTGTAGATACTACATAGTTTTTCGATATTGATGTAAATACTTAATGTTTATCATTGGTTTAAATCACTAAGATTTCACAATGCTCTCGGGGGCACCAGACAAAAGGCTCCAGAATATGTAAAATATGGGGATTTAATAAAAGAATTTCTTTATACTTTCTTGATTGTCTTGCAATCACTTTATCCAAGTAGATGTTTATAGTAATTTGAATTCGAAAACTTAAAAAACTTGAGCTTAAGATTTAGTAGTCAAATATTCTTGCTCTGCTGTTTTAAGTATTAGCAAGCTACCGCAATATGTTCAGGCCATTTATAATTCTTATCTCATCAATCATATTTATCTCTTATGAACATTATTTTTGATGACTAAGTATATATAGTCAAATAAATTATTAATACTCTTTTACCAAAATTAAGGAAGGTTTATTATTTTTCATCGGGTTGACTTTTTATAATATGTATATTACGTGTAGTACAAGTACAAGTAGTAATTACGTACAATTTGCATTATAAATGCTTCGTAACTTGACATATTCTTGCTCTTATTCTACGCGCCTCTTAAATTGTCTTAATTCTGCAATTATGACTGTTACACAACACTTAAGTCTATTATTGTTCAAGCTTTATTTCAGCTTTAGAACGCTAAGCGTCTGTACGTGGTTATAATCGCTAATTGTACCTTTGTACCCATTTATGAACACAACTTCTGCGTATTTTATGTGTTGTAATGTACATCTGTGTGACATACAGAGCGTTATAACGAGTAATTGAACAACTACAAAATTGTACACAAATATTTTTTTAATTGTTGTTCACCGGTTACTCTCGTCGAATAGCAAAATAAATCGGTGTTATTATAACCCAATGCAATTTTTTACTTGATCCTTTGTATTAAAATCCAATATTCACTGTGAAGTCCTCAGCCATAGAAATACTGCCTGCAGTCACAAACTGTTTTCCCGGTTCTGCACGTGACTCAATTATAAATAACTTTGTAATTTCTTTACCGTTTTTGCTTTGAACGGTACAAAAAATATTTATTTTGGTTTAAAAAAAATTGATTGTGACCCGAGCTCGATTCTTTTACACAGAAAAGTTAAAATTAGAGTGAAAGCGTTTCTGACAAACTTATAAAATAAGCTCAATATTTAACTGAGTACCTTAATTTTTCATTACACTATTTTGGACATAGGGTCCCTAAGACTCCTGCATTTAACGGTTGAAAATTACACGATATTTTGAGTTAGGGAAAAAAATAAAGTTTTTATTTTATTCATTAGGTTCACATGAAACAAAAACAAATACATGTAAAATAATTTCAATTGTATTATACTTATTATAAGCAATTAACGAACTGTATTGCACTTTTCAGTATTTAACAACATCACTTACTGCAACATAAAATTTTAAGTAAATGTGAGCAAACAAGTCGACTTTAAAAAAAACTAAACTGTCAGAATTATACATTAATTAAAAAGAATCACTTGCATACTTAAATAGTTTTTTTTTGCCTACGTAATTATTATGATGAAGTTATTGGTAACTAGAGATCGCGTAGTGATTTCGACCATGGTTTTTTCATTGGCCAGTTTAACTTAAGCTGTCATTGTGTAGACTTACTTACCATAACAGGTAGTCACATTTACTGGACGCGTATATTTCGTTAAGCCGTTTTCACGTAATTTTTAAAGTTGTAAGATATATTGTTCAAAAATTTTAGCTTTCTGCACTTCTTCTATATATAAACTTCAAAATATTCTAAAATTCACGTAACTACATTCGCGAAATTTTCAACGGGTACAAAGAATTCTCTTGACGTACTAATATAAGCAAACTTGACGATTTCTTGCCAAGACATGTTTGTGTTGTCTTTCTGCAGTTTTGGAGTGCAGAGCCTACACGTTTTATTTTTTATGGTATAGGGGGCAAACGAGCAGACGGGTCACCTGATGGTAAATGACTACCGCCGCCTATGAGCACCTGCAACTCAAAGGTCACAAGTACTTTGCCGGCCTTTATGGTGGGAAGAGGGGAATAAGGGGCGAGGAAGGGAGAGAGGAAGAGGGAAAGGTTAGGGACTCCGGTAACTTCACTCACTTGGCGAAAAGTAATGCAATCATTGCTTCACTGCCGGTTTACTGTGAGGCCGTGGTATAACTCCGGTCGAGCCAGCCCATACGTGTCAAAGCATGGCTCTCACTGTAAGATTGTGTGAGATTGTGTTTTACGAGTAACAGGAACTATTTTTTCAGCCTCCAGATCATGATTCATCTTTAAGTCGTAAGATAATATTATATTGCCAATGCGTCTTATCATATGTTGAAGTACGAGCCATCCAGCCAATATCTTGCGAAAATCTCCCAATATTTCCTTTGAAGTTGATTTTAAAGAACATATGCATTGACACAGCCCATGTGCCATGTGCACATAATTATGTACACCCTTCAATCTTTATGTTCGTCAGC
This sequence comes from Callimorpha dominula, assembly GCA_949752705.1. Classification (NCBI taxonomy): domain Eukaryota; kingdom Metazoa; phylum Arthropoda; class Insecta; order Lepidoptera; family Erebidae; genus Callimorpha; species Callimorpha dominula. The sequence goes on along the minus strand of OX456995.1, from coordinate 20,909,288 downwards.
AACAAGAACAACATAATACTTTCTTGTCAAAAGATTATAACGTGTGAATAAATAATAACAGATACACAGAGAACAATTCAGATATTACAAAAGGTATATTCATTTGTGCACTCATCTTAATCCTCCAATATACTGACAAAGATACTAAAAGATACTGAGTTGCTCCGAATCAAGAAAAGTGGGGTGTGTTATTCGTGAAATTTGTGAACAAGATATCGATATCTAAATATTATATTAAGCCTGTAGAATGTACGTATATTATATTTGTAACCTATTTTATTTATGTAACAATTAATCACTGTTCTCAAAAAATATCGAGTGTAGCGATGGTTATCTCAGAGCAATTTGTAAAATACCCCAAGGACAATATTAATGACGCTTGCAGGCGACGAACTGGAAACATATTTCTACAATATCATGACATCCTCATCTATCGTTTACTAGCGTCTTCGTAATAAAAGTAATCTAAATTTTATTTCTGAGACCCTCGCATGGTTTGTTTCAGAATAAGTACAATTCAAAGTTATCCACCGTTTATAATGTAACCCCCAAAGTACAACTCTAATAGCTGCTGACACCTCCGAAAAAAATAAGGTCATTCAAATTTGATGGTGCGATTTCCACATAATAAAAACAGACAAGGCCTGTCATTATTTCAAGATGTAGGCTACGGCATCCTGAAGCCACTTCTGACCTTAATTTTAGCAACGTTAATTATGCCAGTGATTTCTTATACATCTTATCCTTATGCATCAGTACCGGTATATTTAAGCATACTATCGACAATATACTTACACTGTTATGTAGTTACCGTTAGATATTATGTCGATTTATGTTTCCTAAAGATTGCCTGGTGGTCGAAATTCAACCAGAATCATATATTTTTTACCTATTCATTTCCAGTATAAGCTGAACTGTCATTGTTACTATTTCCGTACAATGACAAATCAACATTATATACTGGACACGTAAAAAATCTCAACATATGTAGATTGCTGTAGCCGTTTTTACGTAATTATTAAATTTGTAACTTATATTGTTCAAAAATGTTAGCACTCTGCTTCTTCTTCTTGTATATTATATAAACTTTAAGTTATCCAAATTTCACGTTTACAAGGAAATAGAATGCGTACAAAGAATTTTCTTCACGTATTCATACAATTTGATGATATAAACGCAAACTAAAATTACCTACAATGAAACTAAAATTGTTCCAAAGAAACGCATACTGCATGGCAATTAAATTATATAATCATCTCCCCCAATCTATTAGAGAACTGCCTACACCAGAGTTTAAAAAAAAAATGTTTGACTTTCTAATAAATAAAACATATTATAGCATTAAGGAATATTTGGAGGATAGATTTATATTTTAATAAAATTGTAACTCTTTTCATGGTCAACTCAATTAATATTTATATGTAATACGATAAATTTTAAACAATTTGCACATCCCATTGGATAGAATATGCTGTGAACTATATTTATAAACTGACACCTGTAATACCATATTCGAGCAAATAAATAATTTCATTTCATTTCATTTAGTTTACAATACGTTACTTGTATGCTGGTTTAAAGTGACAGGGTAAGACTTACCAGTAGTAGACCTGCTCATAGATTATATATGTTTCATTGCTACAATAATGTAGAAATTCTAAATTATGTCTAGGTTATTGAGTTGGCATTACAATAATGCCAAAGATTATCAAAAGTTAATAGAACTATAAGCTAATTAAATAAGCTTATTATTTTCACGATCTGATTTTGGTCACATAAAAGCCTTAACGTGACGTCTTATATGTCTTCTCCTACCTATCTGAAACTAAATCACTGATGAAATCAATTTATACTATTCGTGTATAGTAAGTTTAGATTACTGTAATCCTTATATGTAGTGATAGTCACACTATCACTACATGTTATAAAACAAAGTCCCCCGCCGTGTCTGTCTGTTCGCGATAAACTGAAAAACTACTAAACGGATTTTCATGCGGTGTTACTAATAGACAGATTGAAGGTTTAGATGTATATTTTTTACCCGTGCGAAACCGGGGCGGGTTGCTAGTTTAAGTATAAATATTTAATTAAACAAACAACACAGTAGAAGAAAAAAAAACAGACGTAACTTATTGAAGTTTTTAGTGAAGTTACTGTTATAAACCTTCATTAAAATCTTAAGTTGTAAAAGACGTAGCCACAGGCCAATAACAAATTGGCCATTGTATCATCAGGTAGTATATTTTTTTCCTACATATACATATTATATTGAAAACATACTTAGTACATTGGATAGTGTCAACCTTGTTTGATTTTGTTACATAAGTTTACAATACGTACCGTGAACAAGTTAAATTTAACTATAAATTATATGAAAAACCTTTTATAATACTAAGTGAAATTTCAAACATGACACAGTTATTTCAAATCAAATCTACCACAAAAATAAATTAACAAAGTGATGCACTATTGCTATATTTTTCAACCACAGCAATTCAATATTGATACTGTTTATTTACTTAGCCAGCACAACCTACCAGCATCAAAGCCTTCAAAATTCGCGTGAAACTAGTTTCGTCTCGGTCAGGTAAATTTGTTAGTAAAACTTGGTACGTCGGTGTGCCCTCGCAAAATTTCGGGTTCAAACCACCGTAATTGGGTTCAGCTACAATTTGCGATACTGGATAGTCTTTGTGAATGTGAGAGTGCCGCGAGGACACATATTCGCTGCTTTGTTGTTTGGTAAACATGATTAATATTGTGTAAGAGTAGGAGGAACAATATTAAATGAATAGCTACTATACTCTGCTGATTTCTCTGTTAGCTATATTCTGTAATATACATAAATGTATGTATATAAATTACAGAGAGCGTGCATGGGTGACTTTCGATTCCTCACAAAGATTTCAAAGATTATGATAATTGTCAACAAAAAAAAAGTGTGTGTACTTATTTATGCACATAAGAAGATATACTTCCTTGGCACTAGTTAAATAAAGTCTTTTTAAATATCATAATAAATACTGTCAACTAACCTCAAATTCTACAAACGTACTCAAATTAATATGTAAAAACTATTTTTATCACTTATAACGACAGTAAATTATCTTTAAATCAGTAATATGTTAATTAATGTCAGTCACCACGCTATATTATTTGAAATAAAATAGTGAAGTTGGTAACTTTTTTGAAAATCTAAAATATTGACTAAGTTCAGGGTGTCGGTTTTTTGTGGGGGTGTGCGCGCGCCTCGTAAAAATCTCCTCTCATCATTTTTCGCTAACGCGCCAAAAGAAGTTTATCTTCAAAATGTATTATTTTCTGAAAAATATTATAATTTCACTCCCAACCAATAGTGAATATCAATATTTTTGATTTTATGTTATTCTATTAATTTCAATGTATGTAGTTTTAGTATTTTATATATGTATATACTTGTAGTATTTGTAGGTTACATCTGTACAGTAGTCTATAGATGCATCGCCAATATACATATGTAGTCGATCTTCGTATACAATACACAATAGTACCTGTACTATTGTGTATTGTGTGTTTTTAGGTATAATATTACATTTGCTGGCCTTAGAAATTAAACTTAAAACAAGTGCAAATGAGTAGTTTTAATATACGTAAGAGCAAACACTTTATTTACAGTACATTAAAGCTATTTTCATTCCTGAACCACTTTATCACCCTTAAAAGTGAAATATATGTTATTATCAGACTAATACTAATACAGATAATAATAGTTATTATTATCGTTGAAGATACAGTTCCCTAAATGGGATTGAAAAATATTTTCTGTATAAGTAATATAAATACTTGCCTCTCTCTCTGTCTTTGATCTTATTCCATACATCCGACCATCACGGACGGAACCACGGAAGTTTTAGGTTATTAAACATGTACAACCACAGCTCGTTCTCTACTTCACATAATGTGCAAGTTTCCGCAAAAGGCTTTCCTTCAACAAAAGCCCAATTTTATATCATGTACCTGAACTTGGTTTAAATATATTTCCAACTTTGATTTCACTGATTTTTAAACAAACACTGTAATAATCTATATTAATGATTCGGTCAAAGGGTACGGTAGACTCAATCGAAACCTTACCTGAATAATAAAACATAAAAAATAATGTTTTTTTGTCGACAACATATATCCGCAAAATTCGGATTGTCAAGTATTTTGCTAAATTATAATGGTACAAATATCAGTAGCCATATTGGCAACTCGGATGCCATCTTGAGTTCGTTAAGGCCGATTCACACGTAAAATATCAACCTACATTTTGTAAAAGATTGTGTATTATGAGTCACATTTCACCCGAGCGAAGCTGGGTTTTCATCTAGTGTGATAATATTTTTGTGACTGGAAATTTCTGTACCGATCATGTAGACCGGTATCTGAAAAGTACCTCTCTAATAATCTCTCATTCCGACATGTCCCTCTCTCTCTCTCTTTCTTTCTCTCATTCTCTTTGTTTTACTCTGTCTCAGCTATAAGACGGCCATTGTTGAGTTGAACGTTTCCGATGATTTACATAATTAGCGGCAATAATCACTACATATTATAAAACTAAGTCCCTCGGCACGTCTGTCTGACTGTCTGTTCGCGATAAACTGAAAAACTACTGAACGGATTTGCATGCGGTTTTCACTATTAGACAGAGTGATTCATGAGGAAGGTTTAGGTGTATAAGTTGTACCCGTGCGAAGCCGGGGCGGGTTGCTAGTATAAAATAAATATTACCAATCTAAATTTTACTTTTATTAATAAATTCGTCTGAAAATAGTTTGACATTAAAGTTACAGTAGACAATGAAAAGTACAGATACAGGGTGAAAAGTACAGACAGGATAAGTTTAGTGCTATAGTTCAGTAAACCACTGAACTATAGCACTGAACTTATCCATTAACTAGTTTCCTATAATGTTTATAAAGCTTCGTTATTTGAAATGTACGTGGGAATAGTCAGTCTTTTTGACTTTGATTGTGCTTGCTTATAAAAATTACCATTCTCGGGTGAAATATTAAATTAAGCGCATTAATTTTGAATTATTATATTAATAATATATGTGCGATACAAAGCACAAATTTCTGACGTGGGTCAGTGGGTGGGACATAGCTGCCAAGCTAAAATTTAACTGTGCTAGTTACGTCTGTTGCATGCTTAATGAGCTTTGAGTTTAATATAGCAGTAAATGATAAGAAAAGTAGGAGATGTCGTAGTAAGCTTTTAACTTATTGTTTCAGGCCAGTTCCCGAATCCTTCCTATTTCAGGAGCAGCGCGGCACACCGTGTGGTTTTCGTTGGTTCGATTCCGACACACCGCCCCACCGAATACCCCGGTGGGGTGACGGCCCGATGGGGTTCCCACACGCACAAAAGAAAATTGTCATTTCTATATAAATAATCAAAATACGATGTGCCAAATAATGTAATTAGACAAATATTCGCAATTTATAATGTATTTAAAATGAATTAAAGAAAATGTAACATGGTAAAAGACGACTGAAACAAAGATTACTAGTATTTGCTCGCGTGTACATATTTACATATTTTGCGTGGAACCCTAGTTATTTTTCCAAAATAAAAGTAGCCTAAGTTACTCCTTATAACACCAGATCTCTGCCAGTGAAAGCCCCATGGAAATTGGGACACCCGTTCCGGAGACTCGTCGGTACAAACAGACAGACACACAGGCAAAAATTAGAAAAACTGATTTTTAGGCATAGTTATCGTGCAAATAATTGTATGAGCTTAAAAAAGCATTTCAAACAGACACTTCAATTTTATTTATTTGTATTGACAAAAATGCTAAAGAATTTAATCAATATCTACATTTGAACAGTGATGTCGGTTTAGAAATAAATTAAACAAATCAACTGTTACAGACAGACTGTCTAAAACTGACAACACCGTGTTCAGAAAATTCAGAAATTAATATTTCTATCTATCTACAAACAATTTCCAAAGTACTTTTTTTATCAGCTGAATTATCTATTTACCAATTATACATAATAACCTTTTTATAATACTTAGTACAACGTGTTGGCAATGATATAGACTGTTTTATAATACTCATATTAGTAAAGTTTTTGGTCAAACTTGATTTGTATGTGAGTGTTGGTCTTGTGGTTAGTGATGAATCCTGACCGCTGAGCCAGAGGTCGTGGGTTTGATTCTTATCCAGAACAAATAATTGTGTGATGAGCACCTGTAACTCAAGAGTTACAAGTGCATTGCCGCCCTATAAGGTGGGAATAGGGGAAGAGGGGAGAAGAGGATTAGAGGAGAGGAGTGAGGCCATGGTATCGAGCGGAGTCGAGCGGGCCCATACGTGCCGAAGCATGGCTCTCCCACGTATAGACGATCATTTGTTCTATGTCTGGGTGTAATTTATTTATAATATGTATGTGAGGTGTCTAGATATATTACAACCACGTTTTAAGGGTTTCTTTATAAATAAAAAAAAATTAAAATTCATATGACCGTGACTCGGTTAACGCAATGTAGTACACACCCCAGCCGGATGGACTGATGACCTGAAGAAGGTAGCTTGCTAGGATAGACTGAATGCAGAGGCCCAGGTGTTATGGTGCACATTCTGAGAGGACTATTATTCAGCAGTGAAAATAAATTAGCATCTGTAAAACTGTAAAAATTAAGCGCTTAGTAAGTAAAAATAACGTCATGTTGTTTAAAACAAGCGTGCCATTTAAAATATTGTCACGTTATCGTCATTAGGAAGTCTCGTTAATATTTTACATGCCTTTGCCACATTCAGTGTTACATATTTATGAGCGATTATTATTGTGATGAATAAAACATAAAAATTGAGTCAGAATTATCTCCATATTTTATTAAAATCTGTTTAATTACGTGGCAAACGTTAATATGTTTGCACTTCTCAGTAATAAATTTAATCAACATCCATTAAAATATTATACTCAGGTTATATCAATGAAATTTCGGTCCTGTTAAAAGCATTTTAAATTTAGATAGAGTATAAAAATACTGTATCCATAGAATTTTAAAGGTCTTGTGAGCCTTCAGAATTTCAGTTTTACTTGATTATCTACCTTTTATAGGCTCAATAATAAAATTTTATAAGCTTTTTTATTTTGCCCTGCAGGGCGGTTTATCTAAAGTATTTTCTTTGAAGCATAATGATGCAAACATAAAAAAGCTCAAACGGGTATGCTGTGTAGTTTGCTATACCAGTTATTATAGACCTACTGGCTTTATGTAGTCTACGCATATAATTATTTACCGTTACGAAATGTTAACACAGTTTTCCTTTTATTTATGTATGTACTAGCAGCGCCCCGCGGTTTTACCCGCTTAAGTCCCGGTACCGTTTGAATATCGGTTTAAAAAGTAGCCTATGTGTTAATCTAGATCTCCACCTATCTACATACCAAGTTTCATCGCAATCGGATTAGTAGTTTTTGCGTGAAAGAGTAACAAACATCCATACATCCATACATCCACACATCCATACATCCTCACAAACTTTCACGTTTATAATATTAGTAGGATTTACAACATAAGGAACATGTTTATCTGTATGCTAGAACCACTGCAACAATAATATAACACGATCTCTGCTTAGTTTGGGTCTAGTTTTTTTTTTTCACGTCGGGGGGTGACGACCTGTGGGGGTACCACGGGTCGTCACCCCACCGGGGCTAAGCGGTAGGGTGGTATGTCGGACTTGAACCGACTAAAACCACACGCTGTTCCGACACAGTCCATATTACCGAGGTATCAGGTGTACCCTTACAAGGAAATCCCTGTGAACCCTGGCAGACTTGGCCGCATGTTAAACAACAGGCGACTCCATTGTGTTGTTGGGGATTTTATCCCCTGTTGGAAAGAGAGGCACGCGCGGAACACGGTGCCATCGTCTCAGGCCTGATTCTCTGATTCTGTAAGGACGCCGGATAACAAAATAAAAATATTCACTTCGAGTAACCTTAATAATTACATAATAAAGTACAATAGAGAAATAATACTTACTTATGTATTTAATAATCCCAGTCAATAGCCAGGCTTGTCTAAATATAAATACACGTTCTGATTCTCTTCACAATCAAATATAGTTATTATAAATATAAACGGTTTGTAGTCACAACACTACTCACATCTCACTGAAATAATAATTAATGAGCCGATTCCCGGGTCTGGCCCCCAACGCATATCGAGTAAGTATTACTTATTTAAGCACTAATATGCCGTTTATGGTGAATATAGATAATTTTTCATCATCATTGAGCTATTTTTTCAGAAGAATTAAATAAAATTAAAATTAAATAAAGGATTTGGTCGGTTTGATTGAACGAAAATAATTTGGAAAACTTCTTATTTTCTTTTAAGTAACGTCTGTTCAAATTTGAAGAGAAGTATTGGGGAGCACCGCTTTTTTTTTGTGCGTGTGGAAACCCCCTCGCGCCGTCACCCCACCGGGGTTTTCGGTGGGGCGGTGTGTCGGAATCGAACCGACTAAAACCCCCGGCGGGATCCGGGAACAGCTTTTATTAAGACATCCGGAACATTGGGGAACACCCTAACGTAAGATTAGGCCGAATAAAATGCCGCTGAGGCAATAGAAATCTTGTAAGGCGACTCCGGAAAATTCGTGTATATACACAAAAAAAACCTGTGATTAAACATCTTTAAGACAAGACCCTAATGATTTATAAAAAATATTGCATCCCTACCAATCTTAACAAATATTATAAATGCGATAGTGAGTTTATTTGTTACTTTGTTTGTTACGCTTGTACGCCTTAACTTCTAAACCAATCATCAGGAAATTTTGCATACATGTTATTAGAGGTGGAGAAGAATCATCCGGAAAATAAGAACTGTTCCTGAGGGACACAGAAATAATTTTAAATTGAATCGTAGACTCTTATATCTATCCTTCTGTCTTCCCTACCGACTCATAATAGTAAAGAAAGAGGATGGACACGGAAGAGAGCAACTTATTTGATGTCACGCAGCAACGTCACACAACAGGAACGATTATAACCTGTACAACCTCAAAAAAAATTACATGGACGGGTATGTATCCTTCAGTTTCAGCTGAACAGTTAAATAATTGGTGATACTTGTCCCGTGTGATCCTCATCGAGTTATTATGAGATAGATTATGCAGTAACAGAACTCTCAATAGATGTAATAATAATACTCTTTATTGTACACCAGGTATTAAAAAAAAAAACAAAAAACTTACAAATAGAGACAGGTTTGTACAATTGGCGGCCTTATCGCACAAGGCAATCCCTTCCAGGCAACCATGGGATGGAGAGAATACGTCACAGGGTAAATGTAGTGAGTTAAAATCCAATACATCATTCATTCCGCTATCGATGGTTCTTCTATATATATATAAATGAATCCTTAGTTCGGCTTTAAGGATTTCGCTTAATTCTTTTTTTTTTGTGTTTGTTATTGTCAGGAGAAGGTTCGTATGAAAGAAAAAAATAAGAAAGATCCACGGAAAATTAGAAGATTTAAGAAAACTTAAAGACCATATTCACTTTTCTAATGTAACCTTAACGCTTTTGACATAACTGTCAGTAGTTTGACAGTTGACGCGATTGACAGAATACAATATTCATAGTTAAGACAGGACAACGTCTGTCGGGTCAGCTAGTCTATTGTGAAAATGATACTTTATACACGCCAACCGCCTCCCTTATTGTCACACATTAACAAATGACGTCACGTAACAACTAATTAATCCCCAATCCTTGAAGCGTCCCTGCATCTTCATACTAAATTCGGAATCTTCTGAATAGTAAAATATAGACTGAGGTGGTCACGATACCTAGTCAAAAAAAATTCGAAGAAGAAAAAAAAGAAGAACTAACTGCTCAAATCTTTGGTATTCAAGAATATTGTATGCATTCCCGTCAATTAATAGTGGTAATAGAATAGAAGATATGAACACAATTAAAGGTATGTTTTAAGTTATCGTTTCTATTCTGATGGCTTGCCGGATTATGAAAGTAAAATATTTGAGAGTGGCTAAAGAATTTGACGGTCTGCTTATCAGGAAAGGATAAAAGTGATATACAAAGTAAACCTTTGGCAAGAACATGACATTGCTTTTGTTCGGATGACAACGGTATGACATGTGCGGGCAACCACAGGAAGTAAAGATGATGTGGGCGCTTAAATCTCCCATCTGAGTTTTGATCTTTAGTTTACATAAAAAGTTGTTCGTTTTACGCAATACTTCAAGACTTGAATAACTGCGTCTTTATGACGGGTTAATTTGTTTTTGCTGTGCAATAGATAAGCCATCTAATCATAATCAACATTGCCATAAAATTGTTTTTAAACAATACTGATGTGCTATAATTTATGCCTCTTCCAAACTTGAGAATTATTAGTCTAATCGATCTTGTTTTTTATACAAGTTGGAAACAAGTTGAATATTAAACGATAAACAGTACTAATGAATATTAAAAATACCGGTGGTATCGCTTGCTAACATTGTGATTAAGGTAAGGCAAGGTAAGTACCATGTCTGCATATGAAAAACGTCTGTAAGTGTTCACCGTAGCTAGAGGCTGAAGTAACAAGGAAGGAGAAATTTCTGCATAAATTACTAAAAGACGTTAGACTATAATATTATCTACGTATATACGGGAATTAACGCGATCACGAAAAGGTATTACATACGTCAGGCAATTCAGAGGTTTGCAATACCTTTACGTGATCCCGTTAATTCCCGTAAATACGTAGTTAGATAATATTATATCATGGAACGCGAAAGTTTAATAGTTAGACGTTAGACTAGTTTTTTCATCCATCCTTTATCTTTTCATCAAATTCTCTATTTGCTTAATTATATTTAACTAAGCGCTTTTCACTTCCTCTATAATTAGCAGTCTAAGCCTTTTATTCTTGTCTTTTACTGCTTTCAGCTGGTACACTTTCGCTTTGCCCACACAAAAAGATCTTTACCTCTACTGCTCCTTACCTGTGGCTAATAACTATAAATCAGTAGTGTACCAAAAAAAAAGTATTATTAATTAATTTGAGAACTGGTAAACGCATTTTGTCTACGACTGTAACTGTTCTACACATTGTCCTTGTTGGAGTGAAAAAGAATAGAAATGTGTTGTCATGCAAATTTTTTCACTGGTAATCCATACGCAGACGAAACGAAATCCGTAACAACGTCGTATTTAGAGGCGTTCGCTGCAAAATAGTTCAAATAAGTGTGACAAAACTGAATTCAACACTCACCATATTCCGGACATATGATGCAAAAAGCCACAGCCAGGAAAAAGCCGATCACCTCGCCACAGAATCCTTTGAAGGCCATTTTTCCCCTTTTTGTTTAACCAACGCTGGCTTTTACCGACATCTTCACTCTTTCTATTTTTCACAATCTCTCACTAGAAACCCTTCAGCACACTCATCGTTCTTTGTGTTACATTCAACTTTTTAATCGGCATCGTTCTTCAAACTGGATTTATCTTCGGATTTCGCCGATCCCCGATATTGGTTAGTTACATCTGTAAATAAAAAGGATGGCATTTTATACGAGCAACTAGTAAACTTTTATTAATACATGTGATTGAGAGTTAGCAAATGCATGTATGGGGTACGCCTAAGTGTTTGACTCGTTAATAAACAATATGTAACGTGAATATCTCTCTTAATTTTCTTTTCTTATATGGTATGGTCTATGTTGCAAAATGAATGCAGTCTCATGGCAGTGATAATAATTCAATTCCAATCGCACTCCTGGCTATTTAAAATTCATGGGCATGTGAAAAAAAAGCATCGTGAAATAATCCGAATTGTGGAGCTTTTGGGTGAGTTGTCCACAAGGTTAATTTAAAGCTCTGTGAAAATACTAATAGCCTAACCATTCTTATAGTGATAGGAGACCTATGTCTAGATTGTCCAGTAGTGCGACTATGCGCAGCATCTGGTATATTCGCAATTTAGAGAGTGAAATGTACGCTTTGGTAGGTAGGCTTAATTTTGCTTCATAGACACGGGTTTATATAGTCTTTAAAGTATGCACACACGTATCAGATTCAAATTGTATTTTAATATACTCAAAAAAAAATCGTAGGCCGAGTAACACCGTAACACACACATTATAAAAATACAGAGTTCATAAACTAAAACAATACTGAGTAATTACTACCATAACAACTACGTAGCATAACAAGTAATCAGACTGTTTATAATACGAGACACCAAATTGTCTAACTTCTCTATTAATATAAGTACACAAGCACTCACACTCATAATGGAATCTCTCTGAAGTAATTATATTACAGTGGAGGAACCCGTTTCTGTGGAACATGTACGACTTCATAAGCCACACAGGCTCGCCAACTTATTCAAAGACGTGATTTAGCAAATGTCTTGTTATACAATATTTGCGCTATATGATTTTAGGGTACCTACTGATGTTGGTAGTACTGTCTCGTAATCCCTTGAGAGCTGTTTAAATTTACGCTACATTGGTATAAACTGGTAAATTAGATCGTGTGTTAGCGAGAATTACCATAATTCTTAAGAGTTATATTAGTTCATCAGTCAGTCGATCTCTTTAGAAGCGAGTATAACGCCAAATTATACAGTTAAACATCGTTATTTTCATTTCTGTTTTTTCAAGATGGTATTTGCTTAACATACATATTAGTATAACTAATATTATATCGTAATATTGTAAATTACGTAGAAATACGTATTATACCTAATACAGACAGATACTGGGTCTACTATAGAATGCAAAATCTATCTATCTTTCTTTTATATGTTTGTCACTGTTACCCTGTAGAATGAATTAATCACCCAGTTTCACGAATAGTTAAATGAGTTATACCCCACTGAATTTTAAAAATACAAAATTAAACGGTTACATTTTTGTGGTGAAACACGTATTTTAGAAAAGGCATGTCATACTCAATTTCAAACAGTTATTGTATTTTTCATGTGAATTTGATTTCATAGTAAGCTTCTGCAATAATTAAAATTGTATCTTTACTCTTACATTATAAACTGGGACACAACAGAACACAAGGCAACAAAGGAACAAAGGCAACACATGGAAAACGAAATCGTCTAGGGTGGAATACCACAGTGCACTACCCTCGAGAATTTCAACAGTGTTCCACCCTGGAGGATTTCGTTTTCCGTGGCCTTGTGTTCTGAGTGCCTTGTAATTTGTCAAAATGTTCCCAGTACGTAAATCTCTACCAACTTTCATATGATTATTACAATATTAAGATTAGGAATACGATTAAGCGCTTTTATTACGATTTTAGCGTTGCGTACCTCAAAACAAGAAAAGGAACCCTTATAGAATCACGTTTATCTGTCTGTCAGCCCGTCTATCAATACCTTTTTCAGGAATGCGTAGAGTCCCTTGAGAGAGAGCGTCCCTTGAAACAGTAAAAAAATCAAGCTTTAGTTAACGCAATCAAGATACGGCCATTAAGCCTTATAAATATTTTATCCAATTTTAACATTTCGCAGGTATATCAAAACCTATACACTATACCTATATCCAATGATATGGGTCCATACCATGTGAATACCTACAGCCATGAAATTTGGCGAGAAGCAAGATCTCACAGCATACTCGTAAGTCCCAATGAAAAACCCAAAATTCGTAATTTGTTGTTAAACCACAAAAAAATGTATCTTTTCAATTACAAACTTGTATTTTGAGCTTGGAAAATTGACTGCGATGTATAGAGTATTATTTAATATTAAGAACAGCAAAGTAAATTTGTGTGGAGACATACTCGGTAGAACGGGCGAAAAGTCTTCGAGAATCGATTCCCAAGAAGATAGAACTATTTACATATCATGTTTGTACGGAACCGACGGTGTGCGATCCAGACTTGCCCTGGTTTCGTTCTTCTTTATTGTTGTCATGCATTATAATCTAGCTCCAATGTATTTCTGTAAATAAACCTATCTCTTTTCCACCAACCAGTCACTATTGCGCCTTAGCAGATAATCCCTAAATTAATATCTTGTACCAAAAAATGTATTGCTGTATTTTCCCAGACTCCATCACGTCTTATGACGCTATAAGGAAAAAATCGTGGCATTATTATGGTTGTATCATTTTTATATCTTTATATCAAGGCTCGTAATGTTTTATTTTTATATACAACTTCATTAACCATAAAAATGTACCCAAAAATTATGTCTTAGATCATAATAATGCCACACATGTAACGCACTTCTGAATCATGTTATTATTTCAATTTAGTATACTTTGCCACTTCAATAACCTTTCCTGTAATGTATGAATATTACTGTGTTATCATTTATTCTTCGTAATTTATTTAATAGAAAAATTAAACTTTTACGTTTATGGAGTAATTCAAACGCAGTTGAAAAATTTCCGGTCTGTCTGTTTCTCTTTATATCTCTTTCTCCTTGCTTTTTTAATCACTTTCTCATTTCACTCTTTTATGGTCGTCATGTAAGAGAAAGAAATAGAAAGAGTACCATTTATTCTGACATTCACACAATTATTACATAAAAAATAAATAAAACCGCAAGTAATTATAATGCCCTGTGCAATGCCAGAAAAGGCACTTATCTCAGCATATTACTGCAGCCTGGATCCGCGTCGAGGATTGTGGGTTCAAATCCCACAAAAAATTGTTTGATCCACAAATAGTTATTCCGAGTCTGGGTGTTCTTTGTGTCCGTTGTTTTGGGATGGGTTGATGCGGGAGTTGTCTTTAAAAAAAGTATTATAAAAGCCAATCTATATATATATCATCTCTAATTTGTTACAACAAATAGTAGTTTCGATCTAATTGGAGCATACTCCTGACCTTCTTCGCGCTTAATCAGTCTTTTCCGAATACTAGTGGGCTAAGATGCTATTTTGAAAATTATGATATTTATTTAGCCATTGCTTTTACATCGAATATAAAAATAATATCCCAATCTATTGCATACACTCTCCTATCGGATCACATGGCTGGATTATTTGTTAAAAGATGTCCGACTAAAACTGTCACAAACATGTAATACACGGTAACAATAAACTACAAAATTAAAGTATTATCGTCCATAGAAAATAAAAATAAATAATATTTCAAGTATAATTCTTACTCCAAATGAACAAACTTCCTCAAAGGTGTTAAACAAACATTTTTTCAGACAATACACTCGCATAATTATTTGTTGAACATGTTACAACTGGAAGTGACCTGAAAAGGACGACGGGCATTGTACAAAGGCGTCCGAGGCAGAAATTGTATTGTGTTCCAGCTCTTTATGTACCACAGAAACGCTTCTGTTTGTGTTACCTACGTCTGTTCTTTGTCGCTGTCACCTATATAAGGTGTCTTACGTTCCGTTTGTACTGTTAGTTGTAAATCAAGTTGAAACGTATGTGGTAGCAGGGAGTATGCATTAATATTTTGTTGCTACCTAGAGGTCAAATTTACTATCTAGAAATGGCGTATAGTGCTCTGTTAACGAGAAAATAGGCTAGGAGAAAAACAATTAAATAATTTTTAATTTAAAAAAAAAATATTTCTATCGTTTGTATTACTGCTTCTTACTTAGTGGTTTTAATTTTTGGGTACATAATTTTGTATAAATATCAATTAACGTGCGAATTTTTATTGCGCAAAGCAAAATCAATGCTTGGCACTACCCAAGATGAGCCCACATCTATGACGAAGGTCTAGAAAATCCAGGCCATCTTATGCACTGGATATTCTAGATTTGTAAAGAAATAAAATTGTTAGACCTATTGACATAATGTCAAAAATAAAATGGAAACGATATGAATTTATTTTCTAGAAGTCTATATTACAGTATCAAAATATTTAGTTTAAAACAAATTCGCAATTTAACTAATCCTAATGAAGTAATAAAAATAATACTGACAACGGAAATAAAAGGAAGCTTGTGATTACTCAAAGAGACAGCCAAATCCTATCATTTCTTCGGCCTACAATCTTTTTTCCAATTTGTCTTAATGTTAATGCTGACGAAACAAGATTCTCTTCACTTCGGGCGCATCCTTACTTAATGCCTAGTCCCATGTTGGTAAACATATAAAAATATCAAAGAAAATGGAAATAACAAATTGAATTATGTTCACACGTCGTAATCAAAGCAAATAAGTAGCTTCGTAATGTTCTTTACGTAGAATAAAATACGTAAATGCGACATTGATGAAAATGTGAATAAATTTAAATTTTTGGCGTAACGTAACCTACAATTAGATCGGTAAGCTTCAAAAATAATGGCATGGTAAATGAGGGACACTACGACACCGATAATAGTTACTAGGTAAATTATACGTCCTAAACTATACGCATAAGACGGTGTTCTATAAGAAAATTCCTAATTATTTCCAAAGGAATTAATCTCAATAGAAATAACACTTCCATTGGTTGGGCAATAAATGTAATTTAGATATTCTTTGAGAAAAATGTAATTGAAATACTCTAAAGCTTTAATATAAGAACGTGAGTCCCTACTTGAACAGTCCTTACAGCTCTCTCTCACTTGAAAATAAGTGCCATTACTAGTCCTAAATCTATATTAAGTCACAAAATCAGATGTCAAAACAAATCTATACTTACTAATATAATATTATTAAGTCGAAGAGCTTTGGAACTATCAGTCAGATTGAAATAGTTATTTTTGTATGCTGTTTACATGTGTTTTGGCTATGTAACATCATGTTACGATCCTCTGGAGCGGAGCAATGACGATAAACGTAGGTGAAACTGTAGAGAATGGCTAGTGAATAATATATTAAACTCTTGGTTATGTCAGTCAAAATCGAAATAATTTATAAAAATTCCATAGTAAGTTTTTGGCATCGTAAACAGTACTATTCTTACAAAACGTAAAAACAACTTCCACTTTATATATAAACTTTGCTTTACACTATACGTATATAAAAGAAAAAATACCCAATAATAATTTCCATAAATGACATTTTACCAACAATAAATAAGAAATTGCCAACAACCTCCCATAAACTTATCCATTCTTCACCCAGTTCCATATAAACAGACCATAAAAATGAGTCTTGTATCGACAATAAAAACCGTTTTATATGATACTGGAAAACGTTTCCCAACAAATGTAATACGATGTAGGTATGTGCTTACTTGGTGGAAAAACATAGTGGACGCTTTAGTGGCTTCATAGCTACCAAATAGAATTTACCTATTTGTAAGCCGATCTTCGAAATGTTTCGACCTAAAATCAGATTACCATGCGTAGCTGTGTGAGCTGTGTGAGCTAAATTACCTAATTTGCTGTGAACTTATTTTTCTATTTACGATTGGACAACAGTTAAATCTTAATAAATTCTGTAAATATAAATGAACCGATTTAAGCAAAAATGATCCAATCCACAACCTGAAAATTTTGAGTTTTTGTGACTTATATATTTCGAATAAGATATACTTTAACATATCAAAGACCTTGTGGATTAGATCATTTTTGCTTAAATCGGTCCAAATGTGAGTTTGATTGTTGCACTTTCACGCTTTAACTACTCACCCGATCATTATGAAATTTTGCATACACATTGCAAAGGGTATAAAAAGGACCACAAAAAAGAACTGTATCCGATGGATATCTGAACAGCCGAAGAACATTTACATTAACGCAAGCGAAGGCGGGAGCAGAAGCTAGTAGCTAATAAAATTACTAAAAGCAAAAAAAAGGTTAATTGTGTTCAAAATACCTTACAATTATATGAATACGTTTGTAATCCACTAACAGTTCAGTATTTTTTACTACTGATAACTACATTGTCATACCTGTAGAAGTTTCAGGTCTACCAAAGTAAAGAGTACAAGAGAAACCTTCAGTCTTGATAAGGTTAAACAAAAATGAATGCAACTCTAACAACTTTTCCGGTTAAAGATATCAATGTCAGTTCCAAACATGTAAGGTTTTAATAAAACCGAAGAAGAAAATCAAAGATATGTTTATATCATCCGGATTTATAATATTCCTAATTTTATGCTTACTTAGATTTGTCGTAGATTCGTAAAATTTCAACATAACTAAATTTTGGTAGATATAACAGACACAAATTCGCACAAAAGCTGGCGTAGAAATGTTTCCATGGGAAAGAAATCTTTGCCGTAGAATATTTATTTTGCAAAGCAAACTCGTCTCTGGCTTCACGTGTTAAGTATTCATTGCCAGTATGGCTTAGGACGAATTTAGAATTACAATGTGGCCTCTTGAGATGATGCGGAATTTTGGGGTATTAAGTTCATCTCCTTATCGTTATCTGAATAAGATAAACAGATTTAGAAGGAAGAAATCTGCAGGAGGAAGAAAGTGGCTTATAAAACTCATGTCTTTAAGTTTCAATCAAGATGAACCACTACATTTTCAAAGCAGGGACCTATTAAAAGAAAGCGGTTCAAAATTGCTTTTTGTAGATTATATCATATTATAAAATAATTCTAGCGTCCATTTTACTTTTTATAGCAGGTTTTCAAAAACATAGGAATATAATTTTAAGAAATCAATATCACCCACTACTATTTTAAAGAATATAAATGCTTTTTTATTATGTTATCAATGGGAACTTATCTGTAGTGGAGTTTAAAGAATGTCTTGTACATTCGTCGACAGTTATTTAAGCATTTTTGAAGTGAACATTTCTTTAGGCACGTTGTGCACTTTTGCTATGGAGAAAACCACTGAACTCGGTGACGGTCGTGATAATAATACATATATTAGTTCAATAAAGTACTTATTGTGTGCGCAATTCATACATAAGGTAACATAATTGTAATTAAGGTGAAAATTTATAACGCCGTTTTATGTTTTCACTTCTGTCAGTAGTCCCACGACTGCTTACTTTTTTTTATAAACCAACACATTAAACGTTGACTCTTTTGTTATGAGTTTTTTTTTTTATATTTTTGATTGCTCTTTCCTCCTTGACTTTCAGTTTCTTGAAATATTCACGTGAGGTTACTATACGTATGTATATATCTTTATTTTATTTTCTACTATCAGAATAAATAAAACCAATTTGAAAAACACCTCAACGACTTGTATGTTTCATTTAAAATAAATCTCTGACTACAACGTTTCGTTTCTCTACCTTATATGTGAAGACGTTACACTATTGAGTGTGACAAAGATGAATGGCAATATCTTTCTTCACGAAATATCGGTGACGATAAGTGTAGGGCCTCCTGATAGTGATTGATTGTCCTATAATTGTATCGATTTGGGCACAAGAGTGAAGTGACAAATAGATGGATATTACTTGGCACGAAATCTTCACATCACTGGTCTACAATAAATTGTTGGATGAGAATAATTGGTGGCTAAAGATTTATGGAATAAAATATTTCATAATTTTTTTTGAGAAACAATACTAGAGCCGTGGTGGTGGTCACACATTACTAGTATTCTCGTTAATCACTCCAGCTAAGAGAAATACTTTTGTTAGGAGTGTGTTCCCGTCATTAGTGTGTGGTCGAATGTCGGTGTGTGAGATTTGAACGTGATTCAAATCTCACCCAGTACGGGTGAGATTCAAACCCACAACTACTTGATCGGAAGTCCGACGTCTTAGCTACTATCTACCGCCACTTTTGACTGTACATTTTATAGAAAAAAATATTGTTGTAGACACCATACACAATATAAAGTGAATTCAAATATCCTTGACCAAAATTGGTCAAATTGTGAAACGATCTACAAGAAAATGTTTCCTCAAGATATTACAGAAAGAGTATAAAAGAGATCAACAAGATCGACAGCGATTGAATAATGTTTCTGATGTTATAATGACGATCAGTGATCATAAAATTTCAAAATCAAAAATAATAACTTTTGAAGTTTTGGAGACTTAATGAATAATTACAGGACACCAAATGTAAAATGTTGTCGAAAAAAAAACCAAATGAGACGTATTAGTGTGTATTACTTTTGTGTAATGCAAAATAAATGTTTCTTTCTTTCTTTCTAATGCTTACTATGTAGTGTGTCCCGTTACATAATAAGTATATCTGTATATTTTATGTGACGGAATTTCTTTGCACGCATTATTAAGCTACTTTCGCGCACTTAGAAATATGAAATTTGACTTAAAGCTTGTACTCGTATGTAGAAGAAGTGCAGAATGATAAAACTTATAATTAATGTATGTTATAATTAATATTATGCGAAAGCAGCTATGACTAGAAGTTACGGGCATCCAACATACACATATATATGTTGACCTGTCATGGTACGGGAAGGTCTATACAATGACAGTTCAAGTTATACTGGTCAATGATGTAAAATAAATCAGTTAAAACTTCATGAATTCTGATTGAAATTCGATCAGAAGGCGATCTCAATCATCGCGATTTAATAAAGTTATCCAAAAAGATCCAAAAACTATTTAAATATTACGCGTATAATTTGCTTGTCGAAGATAAAATAGAACTCGTGTAATCTTGTTTTAACCAAACACTAAATATCAATATTTACTCAAACTGATCTTTTTAATACTTTGAGTCAGTAAACTGGCATCCGAGTAACTCCGACTAAGTTTGTAAATTTTTTGTTCGAAACTTCAATATTGTGCTGTCTTGTTTACCAGTATTTACGAGTGCGACCACACATTATTTACAAGTTTTCCCCTCGATCGCAATGTACTAAGATTAAACCTGTCATGTGTCAGCGAGGAAAGAGAACAGATTAAGGAGACGTTATCATTGGTCAAACATTTCGCGAGTAAAAATATCCTAAAAGGAGCTCTTTAGAATATATGTATTTATTGTCGCACTCATCCTTATAAATATATCGTATTAGAACACAAAATGGAAAAATTAAAACGAAAACAATAAATATTATAGTTATTAAAATTTAGCTAATTTAATTTGAAATGCAGGGTTGAAAATCTTTTGCGCAGGCTGTCGCGAGGACACTGTACTCCACATGGTATGGAGAGCGCCCCAACCTTGCGACGGCTATCGATGTGGGAAGCCTTTTGCTAGAGACCATGGTCCGAGGCAAGAGTGCGTGGGATTCCGTTGCCTTATTTGCGAGTAGGTGTCGTTGGTTAAAGAGGCGTTAGAAAGGCAGCAGATGCACTAGGAGAGTGCAGAACTATTTTTGGCCTCCATGAGCACTGACACTGGGGTGACGGGTGGGCTGTCCGTTACCCTAGCAGCAGTAGGTCTGAGACTGTGGCGCAACGTGGCAAAGCACCCTGTACTTCACGATGTGGTTGCGTAACGACTAAGAGTCTCCAGAGGTTCTCAAAAGCTTCTTCCGGGTATACCCGTGATGTAATGACCCGTGGGCGTTTCCATACGAAAAAAAAGGTTAAAGATCTTGATGAATAATTTTTCTTTCAATTCACTGTCTTTTCACAAAAAGTAGTGCATTGAAATGCATTTTATTTTACTAAATTGTGCATACTAGTGTAGCGACATGTCAAAATGTGTATTAAAGTATGCAAACAATATGCAATAAATGTTTTGTGTAGTGAATAAAGACCTTAATATGTGACTTTTCGGCTTGAAAAGTTCAAGATTTAAGGATGGAAGAGTTACAGAACTCATTTACATTATAACACGGTAGGCTGTTGGTGATGTAAAAACTTTACGATTTTCAAACTAAGTAAATTTAGGGCAGGCTATATCTTATACTTAACTGTTACGGTTTTTGTGAACCTAATTTTGCGTTTATCTGATTTCTGACACAATAAATTATTCTAAAGTTTGTTAACAACTTTAAAAAGTATTTCAAATATCCAAATAGCCTGATGTACCTAATACTACTATTATACAATAAAATGATTAGATGATTTTTCATCTCTTGAAGTTTAGAGTTCAGTTGTTACGAAGCAAATAATCAAGTTGCTATGTTTATTGAACCATAAACCCTAATTTAAAAATAAAAATTAGCCGTTGTCCGCGGCTCGCTGTACTTATCGTGATCAGTAGACTCATGACAAATAACCATGGTGTAAATAAATCAAAACGCAATTTCTCGCTTGCCTTAGATGTTATGATCTAATTCTAATATATAACGGTAAATATTCATCATTCTCCCAATACTAGCTGTGAGTGAAACTGAACACACTTTAGCATTATATTACGAAACTATTTTAGCTCCCCGACAAATTTAGCCTTAAATTACCTACGCCAGTCCCTCTTTTTGACCTATATTTGTCTTTTGAGGTTAAAATTAGCATTTAGAAAAATTTAGAAATCTTTAATAAAATAGATTCCAACTGTTTTCACCTTGTCTTTGGCCTTTCTTAATTATCACAGGACAGCACAAGGAAAAGCTCTAGTAAAAGTTAGGTAATTTGAGCATAGCTAGTCATAACATTAACTTTTAAAGCATTATAAAAAGTTTAATTCCATTGCACAATTTAGGCGGTTTAAGATTTCTTCGTCATCATCGATCATCATAAGATATACCTGTAATAAAACTCATATCATGATTCAGACTCTCTTCTATTCTGTAAATTGTGATAAAAATGTTACCTGATATCTATGCGGGCGAAGTGGAAAGTAAATGCTTCTTTCTCTTATACCTACTTGTGCCAGCTTAGCGTGTAGCTGTACTACATTTTATACAGCTAATAATGAACTCATAGCTAAAACAATACATCCAGTTATTATAAAACAGTAAATGAGGTAACTTTAACAACAAAATGTAGTTAATGCAAACAAAAAACCTTAATCATGAAACTGTAAAACATGTAAATAGCGAATCTAAAACTGCAGCAATTTAACTTGCAGTAGTCATTTCTATTTACCCAAAGTAATATTCCAAAGGGAGAAGTCACGAAGCCTCACGCAAATATAAAACATTGTAACTCATTATAACTTTGCCGATAGGCATACACAAACTTGGTTTATGTACAAGGCAAAGTTTGGGATCTTCTTTAAAGGCCTAAGGCCCTTTTTTACTCTTGATTTTTATAAGGCGAATGAGACGACAATTTACTGAGTCTTCAAAAGTTAAACAAGAAAGGTGATGTTTAGTCTAGTCTTTTTATAATATATCTCGACCAATATTTTGTTTTTTTTAGTCCCGGGTCAAATATCGTTGCCAGAATACGCTAAAAAGACATATAAGCGTTTGTTTTACCTATGAATACATAGGTAAAACAAACGCTTATATATCTTTTTAGCGTATTCTGGCAACGATATTTGTTTCAGCCTCTATAATAATATATGTGTGTAAATTATATGTGAGACTGAAACATTTGCGTTACTATTTACTAAGTAAATACTTTTTAACGCATTCATACCATGATATAATGTCATTAATTAGTGATAGATATACATTTTATAGAAAACATTGTCTCAACGAATGGGCTCGCTTCTAATATGTTTTGACCGCAGTTTTTTCGTACGGTGGAGATCCTTAGACACCTTTAGAGTGAATATACTGAAATATTTATTTAATCTTAGAACGTGTTTTTAAACCGTGCTTCGGTTTTATTAGAAAGCAGCCTGTTAGAGACATAAAAGTCAAAAGTCCATTAGCTATAGTACATTTTATAACTCCATTCTTGTACAGCCTAGTTTTTTATCGCCCATATCTGGGTCAGCATCGAAGTATTCACATTCTTTGATGCTTAAGCAGAATTAAAGACTCGCTTTAAATTGTTATATTTTTGGAATCATTGTTTTTAAATTTTCGCGAGTTTAGCGCGAGCGAACCGAATCGATCGATAACGCTAATGAAATAGTTTTTAAGGTGTACAATCTAGAATATAACAATCGTATTTTAGAAGGTGTTAGCCACTAATAATAAACGAAGTGAAAATTAAATACAAGTGTCTTAATAGACAGACGTACAGATCGCCTAGAATCCCTAGCTATAAAAGCTGCATATTGTTAATTTGAAATAAGAATACATCTATTGTTTATAAAAACAGCTTTGTGTGACGTAAAATTCTCTCATGATTTCTTCTTTATAAAAAGACACAAATAATCACTATTAAAATAATGTTGAATAAGTTTTATAAAATATTCATAAGCTCATGTAAAATAGATTGTTTGAAAAATGTTATCTAATAGTCTCGTCTCGTCACAGCAGAAAAAAATGTCTTAATATAGATATTATGCTTAGATTGTATATGATCATGCATCTAAACTTCATTTCTATTTGATTAGATTTCAAAAGGCTATTAACTGAAAGTACAATTTTCTTCAGTTTATTAAAAAAACTTTGCAATAGACATGAAATATTTTTTCTTTTCACCGAAGCCCGCCATCCTACGTTATTACAATCGAGCGTCAATCCTACAACTCCTTCAAGTATTTACGCGACTGTGAGGGTACTTGGAGAGCTGTCATTTTCAATTTCCAACATGACAGACGCAGACACCGTCACGAAAATATCTCCTACATCAAAGGTAACAAGGACAATACAGCCTGACAATGTACAAGAAATTGGCAAGAAAAAAAAAATACATTAAACAGGAAACGTGTCGAAACGTGCTCTGCACGAACGTGACGAGCCAATCCTTACCCGGAATCAGGACAAGTAACATACAGAATATCAAATGGTATTGTACTCGCTGCGAATATTCTACTATTGATATGAGCAAAGTTAAATATGAAAGGAAAATATATTTGCCAAGAAATTTCGAGGAATATCTAATTTGCATGTATCTTCGGCGTTTTACAAATCATGAAATGTACAATACATTTCATGATTTGTAATAGTAAAACCGGTGTTATTTTTTACGCAAGTTGTGACACCTTAAAGTGTTGTGCATTTAAGTTTGTAACTACAGTTATATTTTTAGATATAAGTGATAATGTAGCAACTACTGGATGTCCAAATAAATAATAAATAAATAAATTAATTTATTTTTTAAGTTGCGAATGCGATTTAGGGTATTTATTTGTGATTTACAAAGAATAAATAAACAAGCAACAACGTCAGAGGCGTAATATGTCAATTTTAGAAAAAAATAGGTTTGAAGTGTCTAAAACTATGACTTAACTAGTCATCCCACAATAAGAGTGCAGGGTTGATTTTACTGTAGATCGATGTCCAACCATAAAGTCGGTATTTATTATGGCAACATTTATTTCATAAACATGTTTTAAATTATGTTTTTAAATGTTTGTATTTATTAAAATGTATTCTCGACTTTACCCATAAATATAAAATGATATTTGTAGTAGTACAGGCCTATGATCTTGGCAGCGTATCTAATTCTGCGCAGTTAGAGTTATAGTATTCTGCTTTAAAGTATCATAATTGAAAAAACATAGGCGCACAATACATAAAAACTGTGTTTCTTTGTTTTAAAAAAGATCTAACAGAGACTGTGATCACGCTTGAGCGATTTTAGTAAAATTACTATTTCCTATACTAACTTTAAAACTTTCGCGTTCCATGATATAACAAGGTTCACTGGCTCGGTGGTCGAAACGTCAGTCAGTTCAGAGGTATATAATACCTATTTCGTGATCGCGTTAATTCTCGTATATGTACATAATTATACTATTTCTTATGTTACTATAAAATAAGTTTTCTAAAAATAATAAAATATCCTTAGATGATTCAATTAATCTGACGTCAAAACATATATTATATTCCTAGTATCCGCATTTCAACCAATAAATAATATAATAAATGCTACTACCTCATGTCTGAAGGTGGCAGACCAATTTGAATCCACGATTGAATATATATATCTACATCCTTTTCAAAGAATCTCATATTGTAATCTCTAGAGAAAACCATGGTACAGAGGCCATTCTATAATTTTAGCAACCGCGGGAGGATCTTCCTATCAAATAATTAAATAAGGTTACCCCACCGTGTTTCGGTTGATTGCATTTGTCTATAACGCGAGATTTAGTACAAGGTCTAATACTATAATAACTAGAACTAATAGTGACTAGAATAACTCCCTAAATAAATAATATAACCCCGTTATATTTAGGGTGACAATTTAGGATCTATAGTCCAACAATGGAGCCGGTAGGCGGGTATAGAAAAATGGCCATCCTATTTCTTATATAAGCAAAATAGACCTGACATGTTTTGGGTTCATTGGATTTGAATGTACCTTGTATCTTTTCAAACGTAAATAGTAACCCTTTTAATGATTATTATATATATATATTATATTAAATTTTTTGGTTTGGTGTGCTAATTGTATAATTAAGAAAAAATGTTTGCGCTATAAACTTTTACGAAGAAAAGTTCTACATAAAAATATTAAGGTTTGACCTTATTATTAAACTAGGTCATCCAGCCATCTAGGTCTACAATAAATAGTGCTGTAATAAAAAGTAAAATAATAGTACAATAAATAGAACAAGCACCATCATAATTACACCTTCGTGTTACCAAATCTGCGTTGTCAATGAAGTTATGTGTGCATTAAACATTCCAACTCAATGGCTAAAAGGGAACTGGTAAAAAAAGCTATGAGATTTAAGCAAGACAGAGGAAGTGTAATATAATTATCTTTTAAAAAAAAGTATCACCGACTTCAATGTGCTTTTTAGAGCTTAGATGTGTTTTGTTTAAATATAATATGGGTAGGCCAACTAAACGCACTACTCCAATGAGACAGCGATGTTTCGGAGCAAACGAAAACATCATCGATGTAAACAATTTTTAGATATTTGTTGATTTTTCAGAAACCGCTGGACTGATTTAGGTAAATTTAAATGGGAACACCTGGGAAGTATACCATTTGAAACAAAAAAGAATTTTCAAAATTGGTTCAGGGCTCTTCCAGTAGTAGGTGAACATGTGTATGTTCACCTACTACTGGAAGAGCCCTGAACCAATTTTGAAAATTCTTTTTTGTTTCAAATTCAAATCTTTTTTTTTTAGTGTTAAAAAAAAAAGATTTCGACGAATTGAGAACCGAGGAGGTTCTCAATTCGTCGAATCTTTCTTTGAATATCTTTTTGGGAGTCGGTTAAAAATAATTTTAATGAAGCAATCTTATCTTCCTTAAGGAACTGGTATTTCGAAATCTGTACATGAAACCGTTAGGAACAAAAACGGGTTCAAAACCTTTACCAGAACCGTACGCAAAAAAGAACTTTTATTAAAATCCATTTGAACGGGAATAAACATTTTAACTGGCAAACAATAACAGCTTACAATTAAAATATCAATTATCGATTTGTATTAATATTTAAAAAATCAGCTATTGTCATTTAGTAGAAAAAAATCAATTAACAATCTTACTCGTCCATCAAAAACCAATTCATGAGCTCCTCCAGTTTAAGGAAACCAGTCATTATGTCCCGTGATTATCACCCAAAACCAGGGGGGGGACACTTAGAGGAAACGGCCCAATGACATTTTTGACAGTTTGCACGTCGCCATCTCTTTGTTTGAACCATGGAGGAGTTAATAGATGTCGCTACAAACCATCTTAATAAATATGGAACTATTATATTTTGTTTTTTTCATAATGCTAATTATTTTAATTTTTATTATGTATCAATTCATGAAGGATAGTAAATTAATATTGGTTACAAAGATATGCCACCAACTGCCTCCAACTAGGCTTTACGTAGGTACATAGATATCCTAGACGATACAATTTGACAGTTACATATGAAATGGCCGCCAAAACCTGCGCTAGCGCTTGATTTGTGTTTGTCCATTTTATGTGTAATTGTTGAAATTCTTAGTATTTTCTCTACATCAGACGTCGACCTGTAAAAAGCTCGACGGTCCACTAAATAAGTATTTCATAGACGTCTCTCTTAACGTTATAATTTACAGTTGGTGCAGGTCAGTCAATCGTATTTTGACTGGGAAACTAACATATAACGGTGAGGATGAAATTAAGATTGCAGCCCAAAATTATTGTAATACTTTGACTTCTTAGTTTACACTAACCCAACCAACTCGTGTAAATTTCTTAATATTGCTATAAATTTGTAATCATTGGTAAATCTATAGAAAAAATGCAGTACAATATGTACGTAGGTAGTTATAGTTATGTTGATATACACTATCATATATAAATATATGACAGTGTATATCAACAAACTATAACTACTTACGTACATATTGTACTGCATTCTACGTACAGATATATATATATATATATATATATATATATCGCTATATATATCTCTTTTCACCTAGTATTACTTTACTCTTTGCCCAAAACCTTTTTGAAATAATTTGGTATCCCAAGCATAGGATATTTCCGACACTAACTAAAATACTAATAAAAAATAGATCCATATAATACTAAGACACAAGTCTTTCACCGAGATAGCAACAAAGACACAAAACGTAACCCAAGATCAAAGTGGCATGACAGTGTCAAGTTACGGACTGACGTCAGACATGACGTATTAAACTCGTATCTTCCCATGTTACAAATAAGGCCGTTGCTAAAAACTTCTTATATATTGTATCTGTTACTTCAGTCTGTTTTATTATCTTTAACTCTGAAATGGTTGCTAATAATGTAAACATTTACTTTTCATAAATATTGGTATAGTCATAAGATACAATTGTATTGTAATTTGATGTAGATGTCATTCGTATTTAAGATAAAATAGCTATTTAAATGTAGGTACGATCTTTTCAATATTTACCTTGATCGAATCAACCAAATCGTGATCATAAGTATAAAGTATTTACACGAGTTTTAAGAGCGTACTAAAAGAGGCTCATGAATGGTTTTGAATGCGTCATATTTGCCACGCTTACATAAACAATGTTTTCATGCATTTTTTATGAACGTAGGTCTAAAAACTGGGGTCATATATGTTACTTTATTAGACATACTATCGACTGACCTGATGGTCTAGTGGTAAGTGACCCTGACTGCTAAGCCAGAGGTCGTGGGTTCGATTTCCACCCAGGACTAATAATTGTGTAATGTAATTTGTATATAATATGTATGTATTTATAAATATATAAGTATGTTTATCAGCAGTCTGGTTACCATAGCACAGGCTCTGCCTAGTTTTGGATCAGACGGCCGTGTGTGAGATGTGTGGAGTTATGATTATTATTATTATCTAATCATTTACATTATACTTAAACAACATGATTATAAGTGAGACATTAAGGAAATAGATAATTACATATATGAAAATTTCGAAACGACAAAATACATAAACTATGCTAAATAGTTTAGCATTCATAATCTTAGGTATTTACACGCTTTATGCTGGCTGGATCTTTATCTATTTATAAATGTAACGGATTCTTTAAACATAATTTTAAACCCACTTCAAGTCGTCCGATTAATTTTGAAATTTGCACACATATCGAGGACCAATCACAATACACCTAACATTTTTCTACAGTCAAAAAATATTTTATACTTTTAGTTCGTTTTGCTATTAAAGCATGTTTTTTTTTTGTTTTCTAAGCAAAAATTGCTTTATTGATTTTTCCTTGAATATACTGTCCCATAACCTGGCATTGGGCAAAGGTCTGCTCTAATTCCTTCCATATATCTTTGCCCGGCCCACCTCGAACAGGACCTGGCGATATGTGTCGAGGTCTTCACGTCATTTCTTTCTAGGCCTCGGGTTCCGTCTTCAGGCACCCATTTCTTGGAGACTTTTGACCAGCAGTGGTTATGCATTCGGCTGCAATTATAGTTACGTGACCCGGGCGGTAATATTAAAAGGTTAAAAATACGAAAAAAGTTTTTTAGTTTCATTGTTGCAATAGTCTCCAGTCGTAGTAAGACAAATCGATACTATATGAACTATTTTCATTTATCTGTTTTTTTTATTCGTAAGCGCCTTACTGTCAGATGATAATATAATATACTATCGGTCTTAAATATATTTGTGTAAATATTTAGCGAAAAAATATTGAATTAGAATTTAACTTCATCAGTACAGCTGTCACATATCAGTCACTCACTCCCTTTAGCAATAAAAATATATTTAATGTTGAAGAGAAAAAAATATTTATTCAAGTAAAACACATTGCAGATACGCCCTCATTCACGAAATATACAAGCATAATAATCGTGCGTTAACATGACGGCTCTGTCAACCGAATGAAGGAGAGATAGCGTGTAATAATTATGATATTTCAGTTGTTCTGACTGTTCTGAGAGTAATGTTTTGTTTAAGAGTTACTTGTATGTATGCCATGAAGGTTGATACGCGCTTTGAAAGTTGAGAAGGGATTTATTAAATAAGTATCTTATCTTCTTGCGCCATTACAATTTTATGTATGGGATACATGCAAAACTTGAAATGACCCTATTCATTTGAAAAGTGAGTTGTTTTACAGCCTCGTTACTCTACAATATCAATAAAAAGAACAAACGGGGAAGAAAATAAAGAACCCGTATGAAAATGAATAATCAAAAGACAGTTGTGTCATGTATTCTACTTTACGAATCTTAACGATTTACCTTAAACCAATTTGTAGTACAAACATTGATTTACACTATATCAGTTACTAATAAATAGTTAAATGCGCACATATTGTAATAATATCATAATGTCGTGAAATGCAGCAGTTCTCGGAAAATTCTCGTTCTATGGCTGTCGGTTCTATTTTTTCAATTATTTTACACCCTGAGCCTCACATCAACAGACACATCAACAAAAACTAATTTCGTGTGACGCACCAAGTGTCTCATTATGCTGAAATATTCCTATGTTTATTTAAGTCGTTAATACTAACGCAATAACCGAAAGATTACACCCGGAGGGTGGCGACGAGCCGTCTACAAAATGACTGTGATTATTCAAAAAGAGGCATTTTTTTTGGGTCCCGTGCGTAGATTACCCGGTGTTGTATAATTTGACGATTTTCTCAGCTGTTGTGTGATTTTGGTAAAGTTAATACAAAAGGAAATGTAATTTTTAGTTGGAAGATATTTCTTGACATTAGAATGGACTTTGGACGTTCGTCTGTACTATGTCTCTAACAATGTCACGCATAATTTTTCAGATGAATTAGTTTGAAATTCCGTAATTTTTTACAATGTTGAATAATTGGTGATACATAATGTTATCCGGTCGAGGCGGCCCATACGTGGCGAAGCATGGCTCTCCCACGATTTTTACTGTTATATTGATTCTTACTATTAATATAAATATTTTTAGTTATTTAACTGCAAATTTAGTTCTTTCTGAATGTTTTAAAACAAGGACATTGATAATAATTAATCGGAATAATTCTCTGTTCCATAACTTTTTTCGTTTCTCCATCAGAAATGTCAATTACTGAAATGTGACACCGTTATGCATGTTGATGTAAATTACATTTGATAGGTACCTTCTAATGTAAAACACTGAGATGGAACCCGAAGTACTTAAACTGTTTATTTTTTGAACGAAGTTTCTCATTGCACGTTACACTTCAGTCCGCGTGAGCATCTGAAGTGTAAATAGCTTAGGTTAGGTAGAAAAAAGTGTTAGCGCAACGAAAAATACTGACCACGACTTGATTTTTTTATTTACGCCCTCTATGGATTCAGCGTGATACTAATGTTATTTGATGTTGGTTGTATACTAATTATCCATATATTAGTTCGGGTAACTTTCAAAGATAGCGCAATTTTAATTTCGAGTTTTTACAATATTTTGATAAAATTTATTCAACACATTTAATATATTTATACCTATTGTATAGCGAAAAGAACTTCGTTTCATCCGGGTGTCTCAAAGCTACCTCACGCGTTTTTTTTATGTAGTATGTTTTTTTATGGGGTACTCGGGGCAAACGAGCAGACGGGTCACCTGTTGGTAAGCGACTACCGCCGCCCATGGGCACCTGCAACTCAAGAGTTACAAGTGCGTTGCCGGCCTTTAAGGTGGGAATAGGGAAAGGGGAGGAAGGGGGGAAGAGGGAGAGTGCGGGTAGGGGGAGAAGAGGAAAGGGTTAGGGCCTCCGGTAACCTCACTCACTCGGCGCAAAGCAAAGCAATGCAGCAGTGAAGCAAGCATTGCTTCACTGCTGGTTTTCTGTGAGGCCGTGGTATCATTCCGGTCGAGCCGGCCCATGCGTGCCGAAGAATGGCTCTCGCCCGTAATGTTTATTCAAATATTAAATTTATAAAAAAACTTATTAAAAAATACCACGCTAAACATACCATAATCAAATTAGCGATGATCTAAAGAAGGTCAGAAGAACCAACGGAGTTTTAGGAAAGATTTGATGACAGTGAGAAAGAAAGGAAGAATAAGTATTTATTTCCCAAGTGACGAGAACAAAGTGCTTAAGAGTGAATTAAACAATAAATATATGTTGCTGAGGAAATGGACCGGGCATACTCTGAGAAGCAACCAAGAAAAGTGGAGCAAAATTGTCACAGATTGGTATCCTAGAGATGGTAAAAGGAGAAGGGGAAGACAACACAAAAGATGGGAAGATGAGATAAAGTTGACAGCGGGTCCTAACTGGAGAAGGGTCGCCAGGGAGAGAAATCAATGGAAAACGTTGGAGGAGGCCTTTGCCAACAGGCACACTGAACTCAGAGATGAAAAACCTAACTAGTTCAGAATAAAAGGGGCTTATTATTATTATTATATGTTGTTGCAGTTTAACAGTTTAGAAAAGTCATGAGGTATGTTACAATAAAAAGAAGTAGCGAGCTGTTGTCTCTCCCTACTCCTTTTCTTACAATGCTTCAAAACTTCAAAGTTTACAGAGATTAAAATGTAGTCTAAGCCATTTCAAAAACCTTTTTATTTCAAAAGATTAACATTAACGATCTCGAGGCAAAAATTTTATTACGTATTTTGATGTAGTGAACAGTGTTAATAAAGAACCTTGGCCTTTAATTTTTGCTGAATTTAGGGAGAGCAATGTAATTTTCCTGGAGAAAGTAAAGGTTAGAGTGATCCCATTAATAATGCAGAATTATGTTACTCCGTTCATGTTTCAGCTTGATATAAAGGGCAAAAGCGTGATCTGTTTGTTGCTAATAATACAACGTACATGTTAATAATAATCTACTAGATAACATTTTTTACCTTTTCAAATATGAACAGATATACAATTCCCCGTATAGTGGTCCCGTGTCAAAGGAAGTTTATGAATCTGTAATATCAGACCGAATGCTTAATTTTTCTATTAATATTCTGTTTGTGAAATATTTTGATGTAATTTAAAACAAAGTTTAATTTGCAGAATCCTAAGGTTATGGATTAATCTGTTAACAATTTCTATACTATGTTTAAAAATTACAATTTTAAAAACATGTATGTGTATTGAGTATTTTAAAAACAAAGCGCAATGCAAGAAGAAATACCCGACTGCGGTAAAAAAACTAACTCATAAACATATAAATAGTATGTATTTTAGTTATCATCTTTTAAAAGCCTTAATTTTGAAACCATACTCAGTGGGTTTGAAAGGAAAAAAAAAATTGGAGCCCCATAAAACGACATTCAAAATCAGCCATTTTGATTTTTTTTTGAGTCACTTATTCTGACACTTGGGATGCCAAGATGAATCTATCGATATCTTAATTATCAAAATTCATTAAGGTATTGGTTGAGGAGTATAGGGCTCTGTTTCCGCATTTGGACTCATAGGCGGTCCACTATGCGTTCGAATAAGCTGACTAGTTGAGCCAGCCTAGCTCCTTCCAGAAGCACAGAAGCCTCCTGGGGCGTTCACAGACTTCTAGGAGCGACCTCGCACTCGCAAGGATACGTGTCCGTTGTATGGCCACTCCCTCGCACTATCCATTAAGGTATTTAGATGATACGAGATAATAAATAGTATTAGGCACATACATACAACACATGCGCGAAAACATCACTCTTTCTTGGCAGTCGGGTAACAATGCGATTTTACGAAGATTTATAATAGTGAAATAAGTCTTAGTATAAAAAACAATGAGCAACTTATACATAGTTACGTTTATAACCTTAATGATTATAATATTATCTACGTATTAACGGGAATTAACGCGATCACGAAAAGGTATTACATACCTCTGAATTGCCTGACGTTTCGACCAGGTGCACTGGCCGTGGTCACAGGCTGACTGTGACTGTAATACCTTTTCGTGATCGCGTTAATTCCCGTTAATACGTAGATAATATTATATCATGGAACGCGAAAGTTTAAAAGTACGTAATGATTATGGTAATACTAGATGAAAACCCGGATTCACTAGGGTGAAATGTGACTCATAATACACAATCTTTTACAGTGTGAATCGGCCTTAACGAACTCAAGATGGCATCCGAGTGGCCAATATGGCGACTGCCATTTGCACCATTAGAATTTAACAAAATACTCGACTATCCGAATTTTGCGAATATATGTTGTCGACTTGAAATCATTATTTTTTATGTTTTATTATTCAGGTAAGGTTTCAATCGCGTCTTTCGTACCCCTAGTGTAAATCTATATAATTTACTTATTTTTGCCGTGAAGCCAATAAGTGTACTCGTAGGTAAAGCAACGCGGTTGAGGTATAGGTCTTGATAAGTGGTATTAGTCGGGTATCCCCGATATACTTATTAACTAGTGTTATTAATGTCTAATAAAGTAAAAGTGTATGTAGTTTCATACGCTTTGTATGTGATAAAAACATTCAAGGTAAGCCGTTTGCGAACTTTCAAATTGAAAAACAAATTAAACAAAAAAGTATTGTTGTCACATGAACCACTAACACTAAGTTAGTAATTGAGGAAGCAAAAGACCTTGTTACAACTCATAAAACTGGTTTTATTTCAGAATTTATTACCCTACACACAAAAACTAACATCGAAAGCTATCTATCACGCAAACAAAAAATCTTTGCTATAAAACATGACAACCATAATAATAGTGAAAACAGAACAATTTGTTATGATCTAGTGTTGTCTAGTTAACACTGCGATCGGTCCCCAAACGAAACCTCGAACCAAAACTAACGTAAATTCACTGCTATTAATATAAATTACTTACGATTTACAATCCCTTTGGGGTGTTAAATTACAGTTATTTCCCTTTGCACAGTACATAAAGGCTTTATCATAACGAGGCTGGAGTCCTAACGTGTCGGCATCAATTTTAATTATTTATTATTGTAGGCAATAATTAAGTTGACCGCGGTTTTAATGGACTCGCATTAATTAGCGAGCAATTCTGCAAAGTGTCTCGGTAATAGACGTGTAATAAGGTCATAGTCAGTCGGTACAATAACAAGCGTCAAGCGTAAACTTTATGCAACTGAATATGGTACACATACAGTATGTTGTGGCGATGTGATGTGATTCCACATACAGAAAAACTTACTTCACAGCCATCTAGCGAAGACCCACTAAACTATGTTGTAACTACTGATCCTGTATTGCGTAATCAAAACATCTATATAATAATAGCAAATTGTTACGTAATCGTACCAATTTGCTTCTTTTAATGTTACATGTAAAAATAAAAACACAAATAACACTAGTAAATCCAGTACACTGCTGAAAATTCTCAGCTTGTCTTATAACTACCTCTAGAAATAGGATTAAGGATTAATCAATAATAATTGGGTTAAATACTTTTATTTCCGTACAAAGTAAACTCCTACTATTATTTGAAAGTATTTACACAATTAGGGTAGTTTCCATAAGTTACTAAACAACGGTCCAGATACGAAGTGCAACTTAAACATCTTGTTAAGTCCTTCATGACTTAGATGTGCAGGAAAAGTAGTATTAAATTACTAATGAGTATTTCTTTTGAGTTTCTATTTATTCTACCATTTTAGCGTTTGAAAGAGACAAACTAACAAATAAGTTGGCGACGTCATTACCGCCATGCCAACTAAGGGACGTCCACAGCTAAACATAGGCGCCTGACCTCTCTTAGAGACTTTCACCAAAAGCAAGCTTGCTCCGCCTTTATCTGGCGTTTCCTTACCACATTAGGTAGACGTCTTGGAGTCCCATTCGAAAACATTTCTTCCAAAGCGGTTCTCTATATTTCCAGTGGTTGTGGCTTTGCCGGACCCATCATCTCTTCGTCTTGCTATTGTCAGCAGCCATGCCAGTTAATATGGATCTCCAATAATATTTCGTACAGAAAAACAAAACTGAGCCTGTCCCATAGCTCTATGGTCTATAAGCAGTTAGCGTGATTAACAGAAATTACAACCTAAAACATACCCCTTATATAGCACTACGGTGGTTTAGCAATATATGTGACGTAAATAATCACCGCCATCGAAGTATTTTCCCAAGGGTGTTCCCCTAACGTATAGTTTGACCTCATTATTAATATTTATAAGACACGGTCTGACCTTTACTAAACTAGTGTAGATCTCGATAACCTGATTAAACAATTATTATGAATCAGATTTTACACATAGCTTTCAATTGTTTAAATTTTTTGAGCTGAAAAATAACCTTTTATTTGAAATTATTGATTTCACAGCTATTCCTTTGTGGAATTTGATGTAGGTCAAAAACGTCGATTCCAGGTCTTGACACAGTCTGACAGGAAAATTTACTTCGTTCAAAAGGCAATAAGTTCAAGAATCATCACCATCAGCCTGTCGCCGTCCATTGTTGGACGAAGAATGTAGGCTGGAAGAAGAAAGAATTATATTAATAGTGTTACAGAAAGGTGTGGTAAAATTTTAAGAGCGTTATGTGTAGTGTAGGCTACACATACAATAGTTGAGTTACCATAAAATATTATTTGATTTTTTTTTCCGAAAATGCTTTTCCTTTTTTACGGGGTCTAGTATACGACCCTTAAATGTAACAACACCTTTCTGTAACAGCCTGTATTCATTGTTATACTTTCCTTTAAGACCCTCAGCAGAAGGTTGTCATTTGAAAACCAAACCAGTTCTACTAACGTGCTGACTTGCTCAAATTTTTCGGAAATTTTTCTACAATGTAAAAAAAATATTGAAATCGGATAATTTGGTCTATCGTATGATATGATTATATATCGTATGATAATGAAATGACGTATGAAATCATTTTGTCGTCTTCAAATACAGAGAATGCAATGCAAACATTAGTTATAAGAATGTTTTATTTTATAAGATTAGTCAAAGAATCGAGCACAGAATAAATATTTCACTTTTTTATTCTGGCTCTTTTTATTACTCAAAAAAATAAACCATTACAAAATCAATTCCGTGGTTATAATTTTTCGATACACTTCTATGAATTCCCATTTTGTTACGTCTTTCAGCCGACAGTTGGGTCGGTTCAAAGCGATTTCACGGTTTACTTCTCTTGTCAGTAACGATCTTGTAGGACAAGGGCTTGTTAAAATATTGTCAATGTTTTACAACATCGCAAGACTCTATAACTTTTGTAGACTGAGAAAATATTTTCTATGCACGATGTTCGCGGTGGTGGGAGTGCTCCCTGGATGCAATTAGTCGTTCATATCCAGGAAGCAATTAATAATAATTATCGACGTACCTACGTTGAAACCATTCATTATCGTTTTTTGTCGTGCATCGTGCTTGACCTTGGCAGGACGTACAACCAGATGGACCGTGAATAAGACGGTTTAATCATGGCCTAGATAGACAGTGAATAACGCAGATGCACGACAGAGCGATCGTCCGTTGTGTGCTTAATCATCTATACGCTGGCTGTATAGGAGATTCGATATTTAAAGCTTGTGTTGCACGTCAAAATGACTACTTATATTCTACTATCTATATAATTCAGATTTATAGAAATCTATAAGTCCCTCACTTGTCGTTGGAATGTCAAGTACGGACTGGTGGCTGTTTAAATAAATAAAACACGCACGCTCATTTATGTTGTTCGATTACATCTAGCATGCTGGAACCGCGCACGATAGTGTGTATGCTGCGTCCAGCGCCGAGGTTTTGAGCGGACGTACATATGGAATAGACCGGGAATAAAGTGCTTTAGTTGGTGATGAAATATTTGTTTGAATCGTGCATTATAGATATTTATTTCTTTGTTTATCTTCTCTTTCTATTTCTTTTCGTTACACCAGAATTACCCCTCCGTATCAGAAGGAGATGTTAGTCAATAGCCTTATACAAATGTTTAGTAACAAATATGTTGGTACATATATTACAAAGCTATGATTACATTCAGCTTTGTGAAAAGGTTATTTAGTATATCATGATCATTAAGACAATTAAAACGCCTAAAAGTTAACGCATAAATCTTAATGGTTTCACGTTTTCTGTACGGTGTCGGTAAAAAAATATAATTGATTTTTGTTGCAGACTTTTATTTTAAATACCTAGCCATGTATAAAAAAAACACTGGGCTTCCATAGGGCGTAATAACATAAGACGTCACGTGGCGGAAATCAATAGCGGAAGAAAACGTCAACCGTCTGATACTAAGCGGTTATTAACTAATGAGCCAAAGGTTGTGGTTCTAATTCCCACCCAGGACAAATAGTTGCGCGTTCTGTGTCTGGGTGTAATTCATCTATAATAAGTATGTATTTAATCAGAAATAAGTATGTTTATCAGCAGTGTTGTTACGATAGTACAATCTTTACCTAGTTTGGAATCAAACGAGTGTGTGTAAGGTGTCACAAGTTATAATTGTTATTGATACCTATTAACTTATTTTAGTTACCACTGGCAGTGATGCTACTTGCGCATTGCAAACTACAGTTCTGTGGAGTTAGCCGCGATCTTCTGTAGAGCGACATTTCTGTTGTGCCTTGCTTATGCTTTCATCAAACATACTTAATAAATATCAGTTCGTTTTTTGCGATTTATTCCTAATGTTCGAATAGTTTTCACAAAGTAGTAGGATTAGGAGTAGATTTGGGGGTGATTTATTAAGATAAATCACCCCTAAATCTACTCCTACTCGATGTAAGCATCGAACTTGGGGCGAGCCGTGCTACAGCCAGTGCGAGGTACGGCTATGCCATGGTTTAACATTTATCAGGTCTTAGTCGTGTGGTTGCTGGTATCCCGCTCCTTGCGCCATTTCCACTACGAGCTACTTGTGTGCCCCGATTCTCCAACCCGGTGTTACATGATAGTCCATGATACTATAAACATCCCATTTATGTAATATTCATAGAAAATCAGTTGTAAGATATGCCAAGGACTCAATAACATTAAAGTACTTCTGAAAACATACATATCATC
The DNA here is from genome assembly GCA_949752705.1 of Callimorpha dominula. Classification (NCBI taxonomy): domain Eukaryota; kingdom Metazoa; phylum Arthropoda; class Insecta; order Lepidoptera; family Erebidae; genus Callimorpha; species Callimorpha dominula. The sequence goes on along the minus strand of OX456995.1, from coordinate 20,870,236 downwards.
TTTATTTCAACAAAAGGTCATTGCACCTATGACCTAACATGGCTGTGTCGGGCGGTGAGCCAAAGATACAGAGATTTAGATTCATCCCAAAATGGCATCGTCTAAAATATGGAGCCCAGCCGTTGCCCAAATTGCGTTTGTTTTTAGAAACCATACAACAGAAAACGAATGTGCAAAATAGAAGTTTTGCAGTCGTACTGAGTTCAAAATATTGGGGTTGTAGCTATATATCATTGTTCGGTATATTGTCTCCTGTACTTGCTGTTACGAATCGGAGTGCACAAAAGATATTACGAGAGCTGGTAGGCACTTTCGAGAAGTTATTTGTGACACCGGGCGTGGAAATTACAATGCTTCTTTTATAACTTGTGAAGCATGTTTTTTGCAAGTTGCAGCATGTTTTCAAAGTAGGAATTTTTTAAGTTGTAAAATTTATTTATAAAATCAATTTTAATTGTAAAACAAAAAGTTATGTGTCACCAAACGAAAAAAAATCTCATCAGATTTACAACCTAATTTTCCTTTCACAAGTTAAAAAGAGCAATGTTGTTAATAAGTCTGGTTTTAGAAACAGAATGAAGAATAACGTTTTTGTTTTGGACTTAAAACAAAATACAACCGTGCTTGTTGATCATGTTTGAGGAGGTGCAAGCATGGTCCAAAAAACCCGGTTTAAGTCAAAAAGAAAACCGTCGTAATTGCTGCTTTCGATAATAATTAAATGCCGCATCCCTACTCTTGGTAACCCACAACGACTGCTCAATTAACAAAGGTACAACGTAAAGGTTACAACACACATGTGGTTAGTGTGGCCTAAAATAGTCTTATTTGTGTTGCTATACATTTAATTCGTTGCTTCGGACGAGGTGAAAGCCTATTTCAAGTTTAGCACTCCAAGGATTGGTTATAGCTATCTTATCAATATAAATACATATGTAAAAATACAACATTAAATCTAAACAAATATGGATTGATATTGGTGTAGGGCTGTGTCCGCATTTAGACTCATAGGTAGTCCATTATGCATTCATTCAGCCTAGCTCCTTCCAGAAGCACAGAAGCCTCCTGGGGCGTTCACAGGCTTCTAGGAGCGACCTCGCTGGTGCGAAGTTGCTCCTAGAAGGCACCAGTATTGTTGGACCTGCCGGTGGTGTCGTGGATCCCTTGTTTGCCATCTCATCGGCAAAATTGTTCCCGAGTGAATCACTATGCCCTTTGATCCATTGAAGAATTACCCCGTTGACAGAGGCTAAATGTATAGACTAAAAATATAAAGCCCTAAAATACATTTTTATTTTATTGTCTAAATCAAATTGTAATCGTCTCCGACTACTGATATATTGTCCCAACTTTTTTCAAAAGGTGTATAAGTGATTTGGACATTACCAAGTCTTGTCTTGTCCAATTTTTTTTAAATTTGTTTTTATTTTTTTTTTATCACAGTTTTCTTCAGAAATAAACTTTAATAAAATAAAATAATTATCGAAAGCGAATCGATGCGTAAGTAACGCATCGATTCTTAAAGCAAAATATACGTCATATAATAAAATATTGAGGGTACTAAAAATAAATTGAAAGACTTCTTGATACAGCCAAAAAGATTATTTATTTTTTCATACGAATACGATATTATGTATAACAATTACTTAGAAATTTCCAAAGCTAGTTAGAAACTTCAAAGAGTTCGTCAAACTTGAGCACAATAACATCAATTTATATTTTTTATATTACTTTGAAGTTTGTGTATCTGTAATATTTTATCCTCTAGTTTATCCCAACATATTCTCGATAACTCAATCGACTGACAAGTAAGATTATATAAATTTGCGTTCAGAAGTCTTGATAGATACTATTTGATTTTTATAATGATTTATTTATTTACGAACCGTGAGCCATACCAGAAAAAAAAAGTAGTTATGTCATTTTAGTATTTATTAAATCAAATAAAATTATCACAGCGAAGCTGTATTTGTGATTTTTGGTATCATTGTCAATAGGATTAAAATAAATATGAACTTAAATATTTCTGGTATTTCAAAATTTGTTTAGGAATCACAAATTGTTGCTGGATATGGGGTCAGTATTGCTCTGAAAAATGTGAATAGTTCCTAGCTTTACTGTTTCATGGAAATGTATCATTAATTCCTTCCTATCCTTGCCTTGCTTTTCCTAAATACATTTATATTCTGTATTTGTTTGCAGTATCAACAAGTTCGCAAGTTTTAAAAATAACTAATAATGATTCCTTTTAAAAGTAAAGATTTTTACTCGAACTGGAATCATTTGATTGTGATAGCATCAAAACCCTACAGAACTGACTGACTGCGTTTAGACAGCACCACTACCGTAATAATTCGACAACGTACTTTATGGTGGTGTAGTAGACCCCGCGAAAAACCTTAAGCGCCAATACTTTTTATTTTTCATATCATTTCTTTTTAGACTACCTCAAATATTTATCTGCTATACATAAATATCCTAAAATATGCTCAAACATTACTGTTAACACATTATATAAAATACTGCATTTGAGACCGCATAGAAAAATAAAACATTCAGATATCAACATCCTGAGTGTTGATTTATAAAGTAGAAACACATTTTGGAACGAACGGAAAATACATAATATATGAACAGTTTGCTTGCCTTGCCAAAATAATAAATCAAGCCCAGCGTCAGAATTTTAAACAACCATGACAAGACAGCTCTCTTAATATATAAATTTTATAGTATAAAGTATGTAGGACTTAAATACTTCCAGCTTCTTTACACACAATTTTCTTTGAGCGTGCTCTCTTTTCCACTTGAAATATTAAGTGAAACCTGAAATGTGAATTTTATAATTTATGCAACAGGACTCACTATAAGACTAACGAGTAAAGTTTTATGTCTAGTTAACGAGGTAACGAAAAATAGTGACTTTAAAAAAATAAAATCAGGCTTACCTTCTAAGAGCTGAGCAAACATACGGAGGACATTTGTTTAAAAACAAGGGGGTCTAAAGGGCAACTAGACGAATAAATTTTTGTTTTCGTTGACCTTCTCTCTCTCCCATTTAGTTTTCTCTGCACAAATAATGACTTAGATGATAAAAGCTGTTTAACTGTAATAATTTAAATGTTTCTCCAGTTAAAACTAGCTTTACTTGTGTTGAAATACAGTAATGAGCATCGATCGAAACTTAAAGATATCGATGTCGACAATCTGAAAGCTACCTGAAGATAGAAATTAATCACGCTTACATTGGACGGAATGAAGATAAGGAACTTGATTTATCCTACTATAAATAAAACATTTACAGGTTCAAGACTTTTTTAACATACACATACTCCCCCAAAACACACAGTCACAAACAATTTTGTCATTTCGTTTCGGTATACTCACACTTCAATAAAAATATAATTACTGCAGAAAACAATAATTGATTAAGGCAAAGCGGCGCTTCAGAAAGCAGATAGATACCCAGTGTCTTTTAACAAAAGTTTACCACAAAGAAGAAAGAAATAATAACACTGAAAAAGATAGCGCGGCGACACTACATTGCAAGAGTTAATCTGGAGCACTCATTTCTTACAAGTTAACCTCGGTCTAAAAACACCGCACCACCCTCCATTTGTGTTACTTAACTTAGTCGCGGGACGTTACCTACTCCCCTACTTTCTTGTCCAGCTTGTTATGCTCTTTGTATTCTTCTACAATATTTTCAACGAGTTTATAAAAGACAACGTGCCATATTGAGAGAAAGATATGAAAATCTGTGCAGATTTAGTGGAAATTTTTAAGTAAATTACTTACTCCTTTTTACCTGACTGCAATAAAGGCTACTATGTTTTTCATTAAAGTCTTTGTATGTATATGATTTGATTTATAACCTCGAGGCGTATCGACGTCGGAATGAATATTGGTCACTTGTTGTTTCACTCAAGCTAAGCAGTGGATATAAGCTTTCTTTTTTTAAACCAAAATTTACATGTAAATGATAAAAAAATTGTACAATTTTGAATAGTGTATCAATAAATAGTCTTTCAAAATGGAGATGACACTAACCAGATTATGTTATGCCTATTCCGCTGCTTCTTTGAAGTGATTTCTGATAAAAGGGCGGCGGAAAGGGAACGAGAGAGGACTAGTACTCTCCAGGCAAGCCTGAGACGGTGGTGCGACGTGTTCCGCTCGCGCCTCTCTAAACCGGAAGGAGGGCAAGGCTTCTGTTTAAGAGGCGGCCAAAACTTTCGGGATTCTTGGAGACTTCCTTACTAGGGTATACCCGAGTCCGTTGCAATAGACTCACTTGTAACAAACCACCATTTGGTGTTAGTCGGTTTGATTTCTACATACCACTTCGCCAGTAGCTATGGTGAAGTGATGACCCGTGGGGTATTGCACGCGAAAAAGAAATGTTTTGACCTCCTCCTCGAAAGAATTACAAAATTTGGAAAAAATTATCTGGATCAAAGTATTTAAAATGTTATTCTGTCAACTCTTTAAACCAAATTGGACTCATCCTTGGTTTCAAAGGCAGTCTAATATTCGTGGGATTCTTCAAACGCATATTAGGCTGCCCTGGCTGACCTAGCTATGAATAATTAATTTTAGTATTCTATGCTACCAATCGAATATCTAAGTACAAAACTATATTTTGTTTTATTGAGGTCAGACACTGTGTCTCCTAATTATCTCTATGTATAACTTATAGTCCATAAGATATGTATATACGAGTGTGGACAGCACTATTCATTTTACGATTGTCGTAAATTAAACGGTTCCTATGTTTATGTTTACGTCCACAATACGATAAATTTTCCCCTATTTCTTTACGTTGTTAACCTATTTGTCTATAAATCTTGGTCCAGGATTCGACTAACATGGTAAATCTCTTAGAACTTTTATATTGTGTGTAAAGGCTATTTGGCAAGTAAAGGGTCTGTCGTAATTTCAGATATTGATCTCCAAACAGATTTAATGTGTATTACAAACAAATACATACAATACAATACTCTTTATTGTACACCATGAGGAACATTTCAAAATATTTACAAAGACAAAAAAAAATGGTTCAAACGGCGGCCTTATCGCTAGTTGCGATTTCTTACAGACAACCTTTAGATGGACGGATGCAATGGAGTTATGTATAGGGCAGTTAACGTACTCTTTGTTATGTTGTTTTTGTTTGTCTGGTAAGAAAAAAAAACTTTACTAAACAACTTTTGAACTTTTTGCTACTACTGTAATACAGTCAATCCACGTTGTTGTCTGATTTTCGTATAGGTTGCGGGACGAATGACATACGTTACGTCACAGTTATCTTTTAGTTCAGTTATCACAGTTATCTTTTTAAGAATATACACAGCGAATGGATCTTACTGTCATATCATATAAATTTTTCTTGTGCGAGCATTTCAATGCAAAAATGCTTGCGTGCGAATGATTTTCAAGAACTCTTTATACATAACCACGGTTATGGCCGGGCTGTGTGTTACTGTATGCAAAGGTCACAACAAGCAGTGTCACCCATGTGATGTATTACGTCAAAATTTATTAAACACGGTGAACACTTACTTTTGTAAGTAAATTCCTAATTATGGACAATCGATTAGAAAATTGCTTGTTGACAGTGAAAATCATGTGTAAATTTATCGTTAGATTTTGTTTTGAATTGGTTTCGCGTCTAATATCTTCGGAAAGAAGTTTCCCCAACCCTTACCAGGATCTTGGAGAAGAGTATGGATCAAACGTTGACTATTGCCTGTAAAGTCTACATAGAGTAATCACGAAAGAGATGAATGAGAGGTGGGACATTTTCTCAGGGCCACCTTTGAGTACAAATACTCCCACATTAAGAATATTCTTGTGTCACGGGGGGATTCACAAACATTTAAACAACGGACGTAAAGAACACCCAGACTCGGGACAACTATTTGTGAAAACACACAAATTATTGTGCCGTGTGGGATTTGAACCCACAAAACTCGGCGCGACCTAGTGGTGAGGTGACCACTTAAACCATTGCGCCGTCAAATGTTTTAAGGTTGGTTACAATTCTGACTTGAATTACCGTAAACATTTAGATTTTAATAAACGATTGACTTTTTATTTAACAAATAATACATACTCAGTTCTGTGATCATAACCAATTACAGTTACATTACAATATACCCGTGGTATCATACTTCTTCGCACTTTAGTGTAACTACATTACGCTAAGGGTATTGTCGTGGAATCAATTTGTATGCAGAATCGTAATTTTAATTTTAAGTTTCATATTTTGGAATTAAGTTTATACATGTATGACAATCAGCTAATTTTATATGGAATCTGACATAAGGCCTTGTGAATGTCATACACCTTTGCCTCTGTCACTTCAGAAAAAAAAGCCTGTAGTAGACCCGTCTGCTCGTTTACCCCCCTTACCATAAAAAAAAAGGTTGGTGTCATGTTTTCTGCCTACCTTTACGTAAAGAAAAATATAACAAAGCAAATATCAAACACATACATCATAAAAAAAAATAATGTAACATCAAAGGAAAGAATTTCATCCAGAATATTGGATACTTCAATTCAAACAAATACAAGCAATAATATTGTTGGTTTCCGATAAATCATTACAAGCAATGTTTTCTTTGGAAGTGGGTGTCCATCCCATACTAGTACTAGTTGACTGTATGCGAGCCTACTGTGTCAACTCATCTCATAGCAAACATTTACTCAGTAGTGTAAGGAGGCGCCCTAGTTGAACAGTTTGTAAAGGCTTCTACCCTTTCAACACAAATCCACTTTGGAGCCGTCTTTGAAACCCGCTTTTGAAATTATTTTCTTCGAATATGAAGCTTTGGTCGCTATATTGATAACGGTATTATATATATATATATAGATACTATTTAAAAAAAATAGTAGAAGATAATCTTTTAGAAAGCATCTATAGTTAATTAAGCGTTCTTATAATTTCATTTGAACATTACAGAGATAATGTATTCATCCAAAGTTTTGATTGGATCCTAAAGTAATTCGGTTATCTTTGCTGCTGGATTATTACTCCAATATACTCTCTACTTATGTCATGATGTTCCAGCTGATTATCTATTTCCGAATACCAATTCAATAGCTAAGCATCTGTAACTAGGTCTCTAAAAGTCTTTTAAGCAATCTAATAGGTATTTAGTCGGATAAACACAGTAGCTGCATATGTTCCGTCGACCCGATTTGAGGATTTTATTCTCGAGTGTATGTTACGCAACAGCTTCGCCAGTTTTGTACAATTTTTTATGTTTAATTGTTTACTGGATAAGTTTTATGTCTAGAATGGTCCCATAATAATTTGAAAATTTAAACTCTAACATATATGGGGCAGAATAACTAGTAAACGTTTTAAGTGGTATGATTAAGACGCCTTAAAGTGGCTATAAAAAAAAACTGTTAGTATTAGGACTGCACGTCAGAAGTGAATACACACATTTATATACACATACACACAGGATTTGTATGTAAGTCATCTGAGCGTCGGTCAGTCGATCGGTCACGCGAGTTCAGTGCTTTTTCCCCATACCAAAAGTGCCCAACGTGCCTATAGAAGGTTTCACTTCAAAAAACATTTTAAACAAAACCATACACAAGCCGAACCAAACCGAAGGAAATATCATAATATACCATACAGACCTAAACATGTCTGTCTATTATTAATAACCTGCATGTAACATGGCTAACACAAGGGTTTAAAGGGGGTTTATTATAGAAACAAAAACTTAACATTTAGTATTAAAATCAACAGTGAATTAATAGTTAAGTTTTATATTTATTTATACTTACATATAAAGACAAAAGTTGCCTGTTTTTAAAAGGAGTTTTGAGTTTTAAACAGTAATTTAAAACTCACTATTTGATAAGTCGCGAGAACACTATGGTTATCATAATAATACAGAATTACGTACAACGGAGGCAATTATTACTCCAGTTATGGACTAGAGTTTCACCGAAAAGGTCCATTACTAGTAAGTAATAATCAAAGCTAATGGAGACCGTACATTAATTTTCTGCCACATTACTATAATTACACAAGACAATATTTTAAGGAAATGTGAGAAATATAATTGAAAAGGTAAATTGCTGACTAAATTCAAATTTACAAAATGCGGTTTATTTGATCCTGAAGTCAAGGGTTTACTTTTTCTCTTAATGATTCAAATTTCAAAGTCAGCATTTTGAAGAAAATTAGATCCCCTACTACCATCAAGTATATGCATGCATAACTAAAGGGAGTAGTAATTAATCCCTCTGTTAGCGATGGTTTTAGTTTCGTGCATGTACTTACATGCACGAAACTATATATTTCCAATTCTTTTCATTTAATTGCTGAATCCAAGACTGTTAAACTTTTTTGTTTTAATCTTTGCATATTAATATGATTGATTTTATTACTTTAATGGAAAAATATTTTTGTGTACTTGTAAAGATTTTACTAAATTAAGGTTAACTGTCACGTTGTGATCAATCTGAATTTATAAACGGGTCGTCAAACCGCTCATGTGTTTGGGTTGGGCTCAAACAAGTAATTAATCAAAATACCCATTAGCATAATTGAAGATTATCAGAGTTTTTAATTTAATAGCATTTTTGGAACGATTGTTCACTCTCTAAAGTATTCATTTTTATTAAATGTGCTGACATCTACTTTACCAGGCTTGAGCCACTCCTCACTTTTTGCGCTTACGTAATTCAGTTAACGTCAATATCTCGAACGTACATATAAAGTCATGATCACATCAGAAGTCGAGTACTTGTTCACTTTTCACCGCATGCCACTTTCGACAGTCGCTATTCATTACATAATGTGCAAATCTACATGAAGTACTTATTACTTATTATTTGCCATGTGATAGTACGATGACACGCATATAACGTAGGATCTAGTGTGTAATTAGCAGGCATTTCCTGATTCCCATAACCCCGTGATGGAACAAATGATTCTGATTTAACTATTTCACTGTTAGCACATCGTTCATCGTTTTTTAGCGCTTTAGAGTCATTGATAAAAGCCTTCAGAAACATTTTCTATAGTAATCAAAAATCTGGAGTATCCCGAATTTCCTCATTTTTAAAGACATATATATTTACACACATCATATATACATTCTTAACATTCTACATGTTTTTAGACACCAGAGTGTATTACATTAACGTATCAAATATTTAATAAAAACTTCAAACAATCATTTTCTCACTGTGAGGCTAAAAACATAATCCTGAAAAAAGCAATTTTCCATTACCTTAAAACATTTTCGTCATCACTCTCGTACTTGCGCTATCAAAGCTATAAGCTATCAAATTTTCCCCTCCGAACGTATTCAAGGGTTCCTCTAAGGAGAAGCAATTTCCTTAAGCTGAATTTCACGAGCAATATACCTACTTCACATATCACATTGTTTTTGCTAACGGTTGAACGTGTTAGCTCATTTTCATACTAGAATACCCATTGATTATGTGTCCCGATAAAGATATTAATGTTTACAAGCAATGGACGGTTACCCTGACATGTAACGCATGAGTCTGGTTTACTTATATATTAAGTAGAATATTTGATTCCCAAATTCATTTTACATGAAAGTAAAAAGGAGACTTCCTGACTAATATTATTTTTGAACACTTCCATTACTAACTTGGATCTAACATCTAACAAGTGAAATTTTGTATAAACAGGTAGTGAGATCCAGTATGTAATTGTGATGTGGTTTATTTAAAGTGGGAGACGATGATGACGAGATATGTAATAGTAGGGCTTATAAGATTCGCGATACTACTAGGTATGTTTTATTTCTACTAGCAACCTTTACCATTAGATGATCTTCAAGACAATAAGGTTTTCCTGAATGCACTTAAACTGATTCCTTTCTATCTTCGAACATGCAAAAACAACGTCATTACAGATTGAAAGCATAATACGGCCGCCATATAATTTATGGCTCTATGCATATTTAGTACATTATTCCTCACGATCACGACTGCTTACGGCCAACTGATTCGCCTTGAACCGTAACTGCCACTTAAACAAAATGTGTCGTAGTATGCCCTACATTACTATTGCAGAAGCAATATCGCTCCAGTGAATACTTTATTACTTATTTAATCATATTTTATGCCGCATTATACTAGATTGCTTGGAATTGATAATTTACGGTTTGATTACTTACATTTCTGTTTTGTCGTTACGTTTTATTAGATCGTTTTGAGTATTGGCAACGCTTTTGGGACGCATTGGTGTTTCTCATTTTCTTTTATTTGCTTGAAAGGTATGTAGGATGAGTCTCTTTTTTTAGTTTTTCACTTTTTTTTTGTCATTTTACAGGTATAAACCCTAGAAAGAAAAAGAGTCAAAGAAGATTATAATGAAAGAGGCAATCTCCTATTAATTATAGTTAACTGCAGTTTCCTGGTGTAGGTAGTCTAGATGCTGCAATCAAGTAGTCTTTATTTTCTAAAGGTGATCAAGTGAATGATAGCCACAGGACCATCACTTAACCTATATAATCGTTATCCCTTTCAGCTAATAGCAATAAAATAGGCACGAATTATCTTCATGCTTGTTTGCTGTCTCAATGTTATAAAAATTAGTACGTTTCCGTTAGCATAAACCTATCCCTTCGATAAAATAATAATTTACACCGCCATCGGGAATCAATAGACCGAAAAATGCCAACGTGGATTATACCCAGTTAAACATCCCGATTACATAGCACGACACAACACCTTCTGAACTTCGAAAATAATCCCCACCCCAGAGGGGGATAGATAAATAACTTGGCAGCGAATATTTCGCTCGATGTAATTGCCTACGAGAGAGAATGTTTCGAGGGCTGGTATGATTTTCTTAAATAAATTGCTCTTTCAGAATTAATAACATAATTATGGTTATCTAAAGTGCCATTTATTCTTTGTTATATTCACTCTGTCTGTACATTAAAATTAGTAGCTTAGCATTATTAGATTTATTACTTACTAGCTGCGCCCCGCGGTTTCACCCGCGTAAGTCGCCATTCCGTGGGAATATCGGCATAAAAAGTAGCCTATATGTTAATCCAGGTCTCCAGCTATATACATACCAAGTTTCATTGGAATCGGTTCAGTAGTTTTGGCGTGAAAGAGTAACAAACATCCATACATCCACATATCCATACATCCATACATCCTCACAAACTTTCACGTTTATAATATTAGTAGGATTTTTTAAATTACTTTCTTTGTTTCGTTTTTAGTACCAGTTTGTCATAAAAAATTGGAAATGCCAACAGCTGACCATTATCACGTATAATATGTGTACTTTAGGCAAATATGTTTACAGTAATCTCAGTTAAAAGATGACGAGGGCTATATAGGGTCGGCAAAGTACAATCGCACATGTGACTCCATAATTGTTATGAGTTTGTTAAGGTTTTTTTTTATATTATAGGGGACAAACGAGCAGACGGGTCACCTGATGGTAAGTGACTACCGGCGCCCATGGACTCCTGCAACTCAAGAGTCACAAGTGCGTTGCTGGCCTTACAGATAGGAGTACGCTCTTTTCTTGAAGGTTTGAAGGTCGTATCGGTCCGGAAATACCGCAGGCGATAATATGTTAAAAAGATTGGTTGTCTGAGGCAAAAAAATTCTATAGACCCGAACAGTGGTGGATTGCCAATTATTTAGGGGATGGGGATGAAAGTTTTGTCGTGTTGAACGATGGCGAAACGTTGCAGCCGGTATAAGTCCGAACAATTCCTCGGAGCACTCCCCATGATACATGCGATAGAAAATGCAGAATGAAGCTACATCAAGCCAGTTAGGTCAAGCCGATCTGAAATATCCTGGCCATCGATGATTCGAGTCGTTCTCCGTTGAATGCGGAAAGTAATAAGTACAAAACGCGAAGATATGTAGTTGGTAAAGTAATTTATATAAGATTTGTTAGTCACATATTTTGTTGGACATTATTATTATTCTCGTTAACTTATACAAATAATGTATATTATAGTATACCTACTGGGTCGACTAAAAACCCGCTACCATTCGATCGCAAACCTTAGCCATTATGCTAGATCGTAATTTAGTCTGATATGATAACGTTAGTAATGGGTAACTATAGCTTTTATTTTTATTTTAAATATCAAAGTTATCACTCGGTGTTGTACCTTTTAAGATAAAACTAGGTACCTGTAGGAAAAGATAATACAAAGAACAGTACCTATGTAATTATTCTTCTTTATAGCATTTTATAGAGATCTTTCCTATTCCTGTCCTTCCCCTCTCCCCCGTCTCCTCTCCTCTAATCCCTCTCTCCCGTCTTCCCGCTTTTCCCCCTCTCCCACTCTTCCCCTACTCAGACCTTCAAGGGCGGCAGCACACTTTCGAGTTACAGCCCATGGGCGGCGGTAGTCATTAACCATCAGGTGACCCGTCTGCTCGTTTGCCCCGTATACCATATAAAAAAATATCTCAGGCTTAGTTCAAACGTTTTTTTTTCTTTTTATCTATATATCCTATCTCTTATAAAGTGTTTTTACCCAGTTCCTAAATTTTAGTAAAACTTTACAATCATTATTACTTTCATAAAAATAGCTTAAAAAAAGAAATTGTTTAAGTGTGAGTATTGTTTTTGGTGAGTTTGTTACGCCACATCTTCACCAGTTGCGAACCGACGTTAATGATTGCTCTTTTATTGGATAGTCTTCATATTATCCCAGTACTAAAATCCAAGTAATCACAAAATTGAAAATACATATATCTGATACCTACAAACCAAACACATATTTCTTAGGCGATAAAATTTGAATACGACAACCCTAGTTAATGACTTCGAAAGCGTACGTTCACAAAACGCGAAGATATGTAGGTAAGTAATTGGTAAGCCATAATAAGTTCAAAGGAGTTCCACCTCTCTAATTATTCCAATAAAGGTCATGTTGTAGCGGTTATTACAAAGTTGGTATGTTCTCTTGTGGTAATCCAATCATTGTGCTGTGCACTCGAGTATGAACATTATGTGAGCTCTCGTAATTTTCTTTGGCAAATACATTTTGGAAGACTTCGTCAGGTTCATACTTCATCAGGTGCATACATAGTACACAGGCGTGATTTTTATTGCGTGGCTCTGCAATTTTTTTTTGACACAAATTGTTATTTTAGTAAATTATCGTACTTGCGAAGTAATTGAAACCTTTAGGTGTTATGTCTGTCAGCTAATAAACATACGTTACCTACATACATACCTACATATATAGCATATATAGTAGTATTCCAACCTATTTGGAATAGATAACGGACTGCCATCCTATATTATGAGATATTATGGCTAATACCCGGTTCCTTTAATCAAGAAACGATTCGTTTTGCTTACGGACGGTAAAATTTCATTAAATTTTATAAGAAAATTTTACCGTCCGTAAGAAAAACGAATCGTTTCTTGGTTGTAGGAATCTAGCAGAAATAGATTCGACTTTTATTGCTGATTTGTATAAAGTATAGGAAAAAGAAACAAAGACCTACAACTCGGACGTCATCTGGACTACTGAAGCCGCAGATACGAAGAAATTATAAATATTAATTATAATTTTTGTAGTTAAAGAATCCGATATATATCTATAATAATAATAATTCATTACAGATATCGCTGTAAGGCTACATTCATATTCTCTTTTTAAATATTATATAGCGATCTTTGAGGAAGGCCTATGCCCAGCACACTTATAATTCATTTGATCCCATGCTATGACATTTAGCTGATAATATATCCATTGTGAAATGATAAAAGTTTTCGCCTATTAATGCACATAAGACTAAATTAATGTGTATTCAGTCGTCTCAAAAAGCACGACAGACTGATTACACACCTAATATAATAGCCCACAGCCATAATTGTCAACATAATATGCGGTATTGTCATAATGATTGCTGTACCAGGCTAGATATAGTCAATGAACACATGTACTTAGGCCTTATAATCGACAATAGACTTAGTTGGAAACCACTTATTAACTACATATGCAACAAACTAAGAGCTAAACTGAGCAAACTTTCAATAATTAAATATAAAATACCATATAAAATTCTAAGATTATTATATCTGGCACTGGCTGACAGTATTGTTGGATATGGTATATGCAGTTATGGACGTACATACAAAACAAATTTAGATAAAATTTTCAACTTACAAATAAGACTATTAAAAACAATTGTGGCTAAGACTGTAAAACACCAACATAGAAACTGTTATAACGATTTGTTTGAGTACTGCGATGTAATACCTGTACAAAGTAAGGTTAAGTTATTCATTCTCAAAGAAGAAATAATTAATGTTGATAAATTAGAGAAATATTCACGAAGTCAAAACCTGAGGTCCTTAGAATACATGAAAAAATATTCCTTACCAAAAACCAAAAACAAATATGGTAATAGAACCAATACTTACCTGTTACCTCTGATATTAAATAGCCTACCTAATCACATTGTTAATGAATATGTCTCTAATTCCGACTTCTCCAATAAACTTAAAATTGTAATAAAAAACATCTCAAAACAAACCCTGAATATACAACCTTGGAATGTATGGAGTCTCAATATTCTGTAAATGCGTGTTTGTATGCGTACGTACACACATACATACCTACACATATTTTGGGTTTAATTAATTTGTTTACTGCGTTATGCAATCTAATATGGGTGTGTGTGAGTGTGTGTGTGTGTGTGTACGCGCATTGACTGCGCATGATGCAGTCATGGGTATGTGTATAACTATATAAGGTGTGTGCGTGTACACCTGCGCGTACACGGTGTAACAGCAAATCTAAACTAGTAATAAGATAATCAATTTTGAACTGATTTAATCTAAGATTCTGTATGTAGTATAAGGGTATTTATATCTTACAGGTATAAGATATAGTTACCTCCCTAATATGTATGGCGAACGCGAACTCTGCTTACACAAAAACCGTTACGGTTTAAGTGAGTAGCTTGCATGTAGATAATGTTAGATATCTGGAATTATTTTGAACAATAAAAAAAAAAAAAATACTTAAAGTGAGGGGCTCGTGGCTAACTGGTAACCGAGTAGGTTAACACATTACAAAGTTAAGTAATACTCAGTCGGTCAGTCTAGGATGGGTGACCATTCTTAACAAATTGAGACCCCTCCGTGCCTCGGAGAGCACGTTAAACCGTCGGTCCCGGGTGCCATACAAACATCTGTGGCATTCGTTACGGGTAGTTGGAGCCCTAAAAAAGAAGTCCGACAACCTGGTCTAACTACAGATCTTCGATATCGCCTAGTACTTGGGTTGTGGAGGTCTGATGGCAGTCGCTTCACGTAAAATATCAAAGTTCGGCCGTATCGTAGTTAGATTGAAAGCCGACCCCAACTTAGTTGGGAAAAGGCGCGGAGGACGATGAGTGTTATATTACTTAAAGTGTAAATAGGCGTTGGTAAACCTAATTAATAAAATAAAAAATATTAGTTCTTACACACACACTCACATACACTCATGCACATTGCACACATACCTCACAATCACAATGCTTCAGATTTGCAATAAATTCAATACCAAATCAATCCAATTCCATTCAATTACTTCTAATACTCTTTTACGTAGTTTATATTTAAAAGCATAAATAAATTCTAACAGATTTATATCTAATCTAGCACCCGATATTCCTTCCTACTCAGTTTAATTGCCAGCGGGAGCGGGGCTATGTAAAAACGGAGTTAGTACAAAGGGATGACTCTGCATTTCGTTAGTTCGCTTTCATTCGTTTTACGCAGTAAAACCGCCCCGTCACAACGTTATCGAACCATGCAGTAAGCACTTCACTAATATTACTTGAAGCTGGGTTTGTGGTATATGGGTTAATCACCATCTAACCTATATTCATTGTCGCAAGGGCTATTGTTGTAATCGCTAAAGCCGTTTTACAATTTAAGCGTGATTTATGCGAGTCATCACTATTATTGTAATACATCTGCTTGTAATATAATCACTACATTTTATAAAACAAAGTCCCACGCTGCATCTGTCAGTCTGTCTGTTTGCGATAAACTTAAAAAAACTACTGAACGGATTTTCACGTGGTCTACACCAATAGATAGGGCGATTCATGAGGAAGGTGTGTAAATTTGTTGAAATATGATGATGATTGTGGCAGATGTCTCTGCTACCCGTGCGAAGCCGGGGCGGGCTGCTAGTAAATCATAATTATTTGTAATTATTATATATATAAAATTTGTATTTTAAGTTTCTCGTCTAGGGTTAAATAGTCTATGCTAGCATAATTGTCGTTGTATAAGAGAGTAGAGGACAAGCCTGAGAAATAACTAAAATGACAGTATAATTGACGGTATAATTTCGTATCGTGTATCGGAAGGTAGAGAAGGAAATATAAACATTTAAATCACCCATAAGGAAGACATTTTTGAAAGAAGATAATGTTATTAGAAAATCGTTTAAGGATTCCATGAAAATTTCTTACAGCTGGAGGGCGATAAATGTAGTCTATAGCGGTTTGAGATTTGATTTTAATTACCAAACAGTTATCGTCTGTCAGGGTACGTTCATAAATGGTATAATTATGAGTAGATTTATAGTTAACAACGACACCCTCATGTTGTGTCCTAACAATAAATGATCATTCATGATTTATTCTAAATACCTGTTGTCGCCACATCAAACACTCTTATTTATTTTATTAAAAATAGGGACAAACTACAATAGATGATAACACAGTTCACTATTTAATCAAAATAAGTTATTAGATAATATTTTCACTGGTTATACCGGTAACGCAATACTATTGGTCGATGGATAAATATTAACAAATTGTGGGATTATATAAGGGTAGGAATATGTTTAGAACGATTGACTTGAGTGCAAACAGAGGTACGAACAACTTGGCAGTTGCTGTTAGTTAGTGATTTCCATAGTTTATATCAGTGGTTTTGAGACTGTTTCTAACATACCTGTATTTTATTAAAATTATATAAGCTCATTTTAAGTCTTATAAAGCTTGCGTACCAGGGATATTTGTCGTCAAGGTTTTCTGAACGAGCTTCAGCTATCTATGTCATCTATAAACTACTTACTGTAACGTTCAAAGGTCGTATCTCTAGCCTACATAAAACTAAACAATATTGAAAGCTTACAATACGTATTAAAACTTACTTTTCACAGAAATATTGAATATCATGATTATATGAACATGTGATTTGCAGTGCTGATGTAAAAGCATGTTGGATCGAAGACGTAAGCCGACTATGCTCTACACAAAAACTTTCAATCATATTATAGGATTTGCAACCTCGTTGAAGACTGGAATCGTTATGGGATTATTTTTGTCACTGTCATACTGTATGAAATTTGAAATACGGCGCTCTAATCCTACGTTAGGATACATTGCTATGAATAATCCTCTTCAAGCTATTTCAACTCGTATATAATCTTACTAATATTAAAAAGGTGAAAGTTTGTGATAATGGATGAATGGACGAATATTTATAGCTCTTTCACGCAAAAACGGTTGAATAGATCTGTACTAACTTTTAAACTTTCGCGTTCCATGATATAATATTATCTACTTATTAACGGGAATTAACGCGATCACGAAAAGGTATTACATACCTCTGAATTGTCAGCCTGTGACCACGGCCAGTGCAACCTGGTCGAAACGTCAGGCAATTCAGAGGTATGTAATACCTTTTCGTGATCGCGTTAATTCCCGTTAATACGTAGATAATATTATATGAATAGATCTGAATGAATTTTGTCACAGAGATCGATTATAGTCTCTAATAGCACATACGCTACTTTTTATCCTGGAAAATTAACGGTTCCCGTGGGATATATTTCTCCTAAGTTTCCACACGAAAAAAATCGCAGGCATCGGCAAGTATACGATAAGTTACCACTCTGACTGCGTGGTATCGACATGTGATGCGGAAGGATGAGCAAAATGTCGTGAAAAGAGTTTTATGTATGGAAGTAGACGGGTACAAAAGAAGAGGATGACCAACAAGGGTAAACAGATGATGATGAGCATCCTAACTGATATAAATAAGAATGTCAGGTTATTATTCTTTCACTCTGTAACTACCCTCCCCACCTCAACCCACCTTTCATCCAAAAAAAGTAATTTCCTAAGAATTCCCGAATCGATGGCAAAATGGACATCAACGCGAGAGAAGCCACAGGTCTTGTATCCTATAACAGCAGTCAATAAAAATTTACATTTTACTAAATATTTGTAACGTTACAAAGAACGTATCTCTAAGATTGTCTTAGTTAAAATTATTTTTATACATAATAATCTCTAAAATAGCTGGAAGAGTCTTTGGCTTTTACAGTAAAAAGAAAAATATTTTTAAAATACGCTAATATAAATATTTAACTTCATTTAGATGCTTCAGTGTATCCTGAAATACAGTCTAGAAGAATCTGGAAGGTTGATTTACTACCAGAAAGTTTAATTATGCTAATTTTATTTGTTCATGCTCAGTTGCTTGAAGATTAACTTGTAGGAATCTCGCTAAAAATAAAGCCGTTGTCTTTATAACCACTTCTTTGCTTTCTAAGAGAATATTTACACGCTCATTTTATTGGCATTTTGCTTTAAAAATCGAAGGATCTTTCTCTTAACGGATGGCTGACTATGCTATTATATCGATTCTTATCTTCGTGTAACTTTCTTTAAATAAGGCTGGTCTTTTTAAACTTTTAACATAGTCAATACAAAAATTCAAAGACTGATATTTACATTATTTTTATAATGTTTGATCATAACACAAACAGTCAATATCTATCAGTCATCTTTGAGTTCGACATGAGTGTAATGATATACCATGGATGTATCTGGTCGCAATAGATACTGAGAAACAGATGAGGTATAGTTGCTTCATAGAGTATTCAATTTTATTGTAAACAGACTCATATTTAAGCTGGATTGCTAGGGCTAACATGCGCTTAAGAAGATTTAAGGCACGACCCACATCCAATATATATGTCTATATATAATAATATGACGGCGCTGATTATGGATCAGTTTTAACTATAATCATAACTCGATTTGTTAATATAGTTTGTTTTTTTTATTCGATTCTGTAATCGATACTATTAAATGTTACTAAAATAAGAGCGGGTAAACCCGAATAGAGTAGTAGGTATCACCACGAGTAATAGCGATCGTCATTCGATTGACAGCTGCCACACGAGGTGCACGCATGCTAACCATTGGCTCTCAATTCGGTTTAAACCTATTAATTGTGTATGGTTTTGTCTAAACTTGTAAGACAATCAAATTATAAGACGTTGGACAACGCAAGTGTGCTTTTATTTAAAAAAAATCCTGCCGTTACAACGCCCACGATGGATAGTGACAGCCAAGACCGCTATGAGGCCCCTTGTGACGCTTTTGGATATATATATATATATATATATAACTAGCTGGATCTAGCATGCGTTGCGATGCCTTTTTTCTTTTTTTAACGATAAAAAAATGGGGGGTGAGGGCAGTAGGATAAAAAATACTTTACGACCTATTCTTATACTTTCCAAATATCCAAAAAAAAATTTAAATTGGTGGAGCCGTTTCGGTGGATTTCGACCACAAACACCATGACACGAGATTTTTATATATTAGATTAAACTGTAAAAGCGATACGATTTTTGAGAAGACAAGTAGCAAATAGGCACACAACCCGTCTTCTGGTAAGCAGTTCCTGCAACAACAAACGGTACCACTTTCGTACTCCACCTTCACAAGGAAATCTGGTAACGCTCCTCACCAGCAAGAACACAACCATAACTGTGAAATTTCTGTAGCTCTTCATTCTTATGAAGCCAAATTACAAGATAAAATTAAGGTATAACCCAGCAAATAATACGTGTCATTTCACTAATGACGTCACAGAATATGATCATACGCAGCAATCCGACCCTTTATATACTAACAGTACAAATAAGTCAAGCGCCAATTTACTTAAACAATTTTGAGTAAACATGCAAGGAATAATTAAGAAGGCACACGATATTCATGAAACAATGAGTCGACATAAACGCTCGCACGCTTCTGTAATGAGTCCAACCAATTTATTCATCGTGACGGTATCTTACGTTGTGGTGGGTTCGAAATGTTAGTTGATAACTATTACGTAATTACATTGCGGAGTTTCTGTGTGAATGCCAGTTCCGTGAAAGATTCTCTTTCAAAGGTTTTGAAAGGAACAGGTTCGTAAAGACGCTAATAATAAGGCATTGTCCTCCAACTCGGTTTCATATATTTGTCTCTTATGTATTGTTGTCTGGTTTATTGTAAATTACGATTACGAATTATGAATTAACTACGACGTAATTTCAAATTATAAATATTTAAATCATTATTTATCTTTTTTATTTTCATCGCCCTTTTACGCCAAAACTTACACAGACATACATACATAGAACATAGCCTATGTTATGTTACTTTTTAATGCGAAAGAAGTAAGGGGTTAAAAAGTGGGGATGAAAATGAAAAAATGGCGATGTATCGTCAATTAGCCTAAATAATTAAAAATTCTACCCAAAGACACTATTCCCCGTGGACGAAGTCGCCTGCACAGTTAGTAAAAAATAATTGGCTTTTAGAGCCAAATTTAAAACAAAATACTATTCTGACAGACTCCGAAAGAATTAAAATGTTGTATTGCATTAGCTCTGGAGTGTTACTTTGTCCTAAACTGTCAATAAGTTTTACCTTCATTTCTACCATTCATAAACTACTTTACCCATACAAATAGATTGAACAGTGATTACTTAATGTATAGAGTATCGGAGTTTCAGTCAAGTGGTTGCGAACGAAAACATTAGTAATATGCAACCCCCGTTATTAGTAAACTTTACAAGAACTGTTTTAATATAATAATAACTTCACACATCTCACACACGGCCGTCTAATCCCAAACTAGGTAGAGCCTGTACTGTGGGAACGTATGGTGGTTTAATATTTTTAAATATATACATATATCATAGATAAATTACACCCAGACACAGAACAAATTATCGTGCTCATCACACAATTATTTTGTTCTGGGTGGGAATCGAACCCACGGCCTCTTGTTCAGTATTCAGGGTCACTAACCACTAGACCAACAGGCCTAGTCAACAGCTTCTGTCTAATATTTTTATGATAACTAGCTTTTGTCCTTTCAAAAGTTATTTTTCTATAGTATTTGTGGATCGAAGGTACCCCATGTCCTTTTCTGAACCCCTGACAACCTGTGTCTTATGATGATCGGTTAAGAATTTAAGGCTTAAAAGCATAACAAACAAATAAACAAACACACAAATTCCCTTTCGCATTTATAACATTACTAGTAACCCACTTAGGCTTCGCACGGGTAGTAGAGACATCTTCAACAATCATCATCATATTTCAACCAATTTACACAAAACGTTAACAAATTATACACTTGAAGAAGAAATTTGTGAATCGAAAGCTATTTTTTAGAATATCCTACTAATATTATAAACGTGAAAGTTTGTGAGGATGTATGGATGTATGTATGTATATATGTATGTTTATTGCTCTTTCACGCCAAAATTACATTGACCGATTGCAATGGAACTTGGTATGTAGTTGTAGATAGTTGGAGACCTGGATTAACCGATTAAAATTTTCTCCCGATATTCCCACGGGTTCGGAACTTACGCGGGTGAAACCGCGAGGCGCAGCTAGTACATAATATAGTGTACTTTTTAACCAAGGTTTAATGCAGTTGTGAGGTTCACTTTTAGTTAGCACGTCATAGTTCAAGTAAAGATCATACTTTCTTTCAATTATAAGTAAGACATATATATGGTGGTTATGTTTTGAACCTTAAGAAAATAACATTCCATTTAAATACATAATTGTTAAATTTTTACATTTTATCCTTCTTAACTTGATTAAAATTAACCATGAACTAAAAGTTCTATTGTAGGGGCGAAAGAGGAGAAGGACTGAGCTTTGAACAGGTGCAGTTTTGAACAAATGTGATTACGAAGTTATTTAAAATAAAATTTATGTACAATATTTTTTTGTGTAATCGCAGCACTCACTCACACAACTGTCGCTTGTATTGTAATAACTAACGCTTGACAGCGCGCAACAGACTGTCATACGAAGATATTTTATTTTCAGGTATCAATTCTAAAGTTTTGAAATAAATGCCTAAGGATTTGACAAACTCATGTCAAGGTAAGTGGAGTTGTTTTTAAATTTATCAAGCACAATCTTTTATAATTCACGCAACAAAGTTTAAAGTGAAAGTAATTCAAGCATCTTGCTGGAAATAAAAAAAAAAAAAAATAATTTTCGAAGTAGCATTGAATGTCGTTGAAAGCTGGGTCAGATTTGAACATTTTGACTGCGTCTGCTAAAACTAAAATTCGTTAGTTTTAATCTATTGTCCATTAAGATACAAACATTTTATCACATAAGGGTTCGATTAAAGATTACAAAACCACACAGCGATCAGAATAAAAATAATTGTACAGAATATTAAAAAAAAAACAGCTCCCCCAACCTAATTGTACTTGTTTGTTACTAATGAAGTATGAACTATGCCAACAACTGATTTTTTTAATACACAAGCAGACGTGACTCTCGGTGGTAAGTAATCAATACTCTCATTGTTAGTGGTGTCTCTCACGTTTATTCAACAATAACCTTTGAATCTCTGGCAACTGACAGTTATGTAGATATCCTACGCAGCTAATAAAGCAATACTCTATTAAATATCAATTAAATTTATGAGCCTCAGTCATTGTGAGATGGAAATTAATATTTCCTTTATCATAGGAACACCGACTCCTTGATGTTTTATATACCTATGTACTAACTAGGGTGTCCCGTCGATGTATGGGAATTTTCTTTTTGAGCTACGATTATGCAAGAGGTGTCAAAAGTTGCGGTTTGACACACACATTACAATTATCATAAAATTTAATTAGATATCAATCATCTTGAGGCCTCTACCGGTCCTTGAAGTTATACAAATTCGTCATTTTCAGGGGTTCCTAACATAAACTATAAATCATACAAAATTAACGTTTAAATTGTTTTTATTAAATGAGAGAAGAAGAGAGAAAAAGAGAACAACAATGAGTGTGGTGAGAGAGAAAAATGAATAGGTCATTTTATACTTTAAAAACGAAACTGGTTTTTGTGGCCAAAGTAAGGCATTTCGGCGCGAGATTTCAGTTTATTCCTAATAAATCCATCCCGACCTGTGGTATCTGTTGCGCTTTGAGAAGCCTCTGTTATCAATTTTACACATCTTTCCACTACCTGTGTGTGACAAGGGAAGTCTTCAATAAAGAGGCTTTGCTCTTTAGCCTTAATTAGTTCATCGTCGGAGACGTGTCGCAGGACCGGTGAAGCTGATATTTCACAGTCTTGCCAAAATACCATATCTATGTAATCTTGTGCTATGAAATTGATTTTCGGTGACTTAAATACTCTGAGACGACAAGCTTTTTTCTCTTCTCTAGCTTTTAGTATCCTGCGAGATGCAAGCTCTCGAATATGGTCCCTGTCGTCGAATAACATGGCAATAAGCAAGTTTTCTGGATGCGCGAAAAAAGCATTTCTTTCGATCACTGAATCAATAAAACATATTTGTCTATCAGGTGAAAATCGGGAGTACATAATCATTTTAAAAATATGCTTGGCTTCGTGTTTAAATGATGGGTTTTGCTTAATGAGAAACCAAACGTGAGTGTAAACTTTGACCACGTAGTTCACAAGCAGTTCCAAATTATTTGACGGCGAAAAAGTACTTACGTAAAGTCTGAGTATTCGATTGGCAGTAGTAAGCCATCCCGAATGTGCCATTTTTGTGCCAGGTTGGCGGCTCGCTAGCTTGGGGCAACAGGAACCAGCCATCACAGGATGGCACATTTCGTATAGATACTTTTGATCCGTGCTTAATTCCTTCACTATATTATCAGGTAATTTGAGCAAATTTCCAGTCACTGCACAGAAAAACACTAGCGGTTTACTTTCGCAAACAGCTAGCTCTTTTCCAATAGGCCCTGAATATTCTTTTGGTCCAGATGTGCTTCCATCCAGAGACATAAACAAATGGCGAAGCGGTAATTCATTTACGTGAAGCATACAAACACACCATTGCAATGGTCTCTTCAAATAGTTTTCTAGGTATTGAATGACACCTCCTTTCCAACCTGTATTCGTAGCAGTACCATCGCACCCCACACAGATCACCTCTTCCAAGTTAAACCCTTGATTTTCTAATAGAGATATGACAGAAGTGAGGATCGCTTTGGCAGTCTCACGACTTGGCGTCGTGTGTCCCAAATAAATCGATCCCGGTTGTGTGAGAACTGAAATATGCTCTTCCAAGACTTCTCTACGGTGGTACCTATTACCTATTTTCTCATTTACGAGTGTTTTATCCTCTCGTCCATCAAAGTAAATACTTTTAACTACAATAGCATCAGTGACTTGGATGGCCTTATCCCGTGCTTTTGAAACAGCTCTATGAATTTTATTCTTATCAATAACAAGACTTTGATCTTCTGAAGATACCAATCCTACGTCAACTAAGACCGCCAAAGCGACCGCAGTCGCAGATCGCGTTGATAGTCCATACCGATCACATACCTTAGCTACCGTTGGCAGCACCAGAGTATTCCGAGCCAATGAACTAAACGAAGTCTCATTTACAAGCACATCAGTGTTTTGAGGAAGCTCTGTTGCAGGAGACTGTGATCGCCGTGGTCAAGGCGGCAACTCGCGCAACGGAGCAGGATTGGTTTCTTGTGATGTACTTGGTAATCATGCATCCATCAGCTCCAAATTTTCTTGTCTTTGATGTTTCTTTAAAAGTCTTGCCGTTTCTTTTCTATCTTTACCGCTTATGGGTATTTTTCTATCACTTCTTTTTTCCAGTAAGTCTCTTTCATTTATAGGAACTTGCTTAGGTTTTGTGCAGGAACAAACATGAAACGAAGTGCACTTACAAGCAGCAATGTCGAAGAGCTTGTTCGACAATTCTAAAAAGCACTTTAGTTTGTTTTCGTAGCTATGTTGTTTTTTATTTTTGGGATATCTTATTATTGACAGGTATTTATCAAAATATGATTTCCGCAATTGGGTAACACGTTCTTTGGAAACGATGGGAATCGAGGCTTTAGCCCAAATTACATTAAGTTTCTCAGAAACGATTGAAAAGACTTCAGTGTTGGAGGGATCTTGCCCATTCTTTTGTAGTTTTAGTTCGTTTTTTGTGAACAAAATAAATTTAATAACGTCGCTTATCGCCGGTAACTGGCGATCTTCAAGTTCTTTATATGGTCCCAATATAGCACAAGTAGTCTCACTTCGTCTTGAACCCATTATTATCTACTAATTTATCACAAGAAAGTACGGAGCGTCACTGTTTCAGCACTTGAAATGAGACGAACTGCCTCACAATTGCAGTAGAGAAAGTGAGTAAAGCAAGTCAAAACATGAATTTCGCGAGTTCGAGCGAAACCTATTCTTAACTGGAAACAAACTGTCATTACTTGGAAATCATAATTTATTATTCCACTATCATTGTGATTAGAAAATAAAATGAGAGTAATGTATAAAGAAAAAAAAAATTGTAAGTACTGAAGTGTTACTTGAGCGATATTTCGAAAATTAAAACTGCCGGTAGAGCCCACAAGATATTTTTATAATTTTTTTCATTATTTTTACGATAATCTACAAGTTATAACGCAACTTTTGAGGGTCTTGTGTAGTGCAATCAGAAAAAGAAATTCGGGACACCCTAATGTATGTCCTTAAACTTAGAAGGAATCGAATGCTCTTATTGATAGTAATTTATCGTCTTTAACCATGAAACCATACTTTCCTTGGCAGTTATTGCAAAGTTTTTTTTTTATCCATCGGTACAATTTGGGCTATTGTCAAGAATATAGTGAACTAATATAATAGGTACACTATTTTTTTTTCATGAAGATACTGTAGAGTACTTCTTAGATGCTGGCAATATAAATAGTATTTTAAGACTCTAAATACTTTAAAATGAACACAAGACAATTTACTCTTTTTACATTAAAGAGAAGACCTAAAGAAGATACTCTGTCTCATGACAAGAAATAGGACTCAACTCGATAAGTCCTAACATCTGCAATTACACAGAACCCATCGACTCTCATCACCATATGATATTGTCCACAGCTAAATATCTTGAACAGATTATGAAACGTAATGGTCACATGAAAAAAAAAAATTAAATGTATTTCTTTTAAAGAATACCAATAACGTGGCGTGGGTAACACATGACGAGTATTCGTGTCAACCCCTCCAGCTGAGCTGAACGCTTGTGTTTGGAGTGGGTTCACACCTTTTTTCTGCATTAAAGGTACCTTATGTCCTTTTCTGTTGGATATAATATTAAACATCGTGTTATCTCCACATCAAAAATTGCTATTTATTCTATGAAAAATAGAGGCAAACTATAATAGATGATAAAACAGTTTACTATGTAATCAAAATAAGTTAATAGACTTTATTATGACTAATTATACCAGTAGTGCCACGCTATTAGTCGGTTGACAGTAGTGGAGTTTTAAAAGGACAGGCGTGCATTATAAGTTGTTAACCATCACTTGAGTGCTGATTGAGGTACGAACAACATACATAACAGTTACTGTTATTTAGTGATTTTTATAGTTTATAGCAATAGTTGTGGGATTGTTTCTAACAATAGTTTAAAAAGCTGAATGCCTGAGTGTTTTCCATAGTATTTCTAATGGTTTGTAAATACTATCAACCCTTATTGCGCATGTGCAGTGGACCACATCTTAATGTTTCTATAATGGGAGGTGTTCCCTGCTCAACAGTGGAATAACTTTTAAAAAAATGGATGATGTTATTAAACATTTATAAAAAAATCTGTAATGTAGCTGTTAAACTGCTAATGACAACATATAAATATTTTTAAACTTACATATGAGATTCAGTCAACAAATAAAAACATTTAAATACCGAAGCGTTCTGATCTTAATGACAGTATTTTATTACGTACAACTTCACGTCTTTTTACCCTTATTTATTTTCAGTTAGTATGAGACCAGGGCACCAAGTACAATGAATGAGAATTTAGTTTGGTATTTCTAAATTAACATATTACATGTGAAAATAATTGAGCGCTGAGTATTTTCGGATCGTTCGTTTGAATGTCAGAGTCCAGTAAAAGGTTTGCCTCTGAGGATTGCCTTTTATAAAATTATTGAAGTAGAACTGAATCTGAAATTTAGGGAATAGACTAATCTTGGTTTTTTGATGTTTTTTAGCTAATACTTTTATACCAAAAGTATGCTCATGTAAGAGTACACTTATTATTAATTTGGAGGGTACTATAATATATGTCACACGATTGTTGTAGCCACATCAAAAACTCTTATTTATTTTATTAAAAATAGGGGCAAAATATAACAGATGATAAAACAGTTCAGTATTTAATAAAAATGAGTTAATAGACATTATTATGGTTGGTTACGCAGGTAGAGTAATACTATTGGTCTGTTGATAAGTCGGATTATAAAAGGGTGGGAATGTATTGTAAGTTGATTACAATCAGTGTTGCTGTGAATGTGAATAAGTGCTGAGTAAGATACGACCAACATGGCACTGTTAGTGATTTTCATAGTTTATAGCAGTGGTGGTGAGACTGTTTCTAACAAGATTTAAGCATTCTAGTTTACTGAAAGCGTGACATAAAAGTAAAAAAATTATTAAAAAGACAAGTTACGTCTCTAATTTACGAAATACCCACTGACTTATATCAAAAAATACCAACAATATCGTTGTTTCACAATAACACATATCATGTAACCAATTATTTCTTATCATCAACGAACCTTCTGTTTTTTGCTCTTTCGACGTGGTTCATTTGTCACGAATCCTTTCCCTGTGGTCAGTCCACTGTCAATCGTTTACCCTGAACAATGATTTTCAATAGCATTACATTACGTTATCACATCGCGTGACTATAGGCTTCAATTGGAGTCGACATCTACATGATAGGATCACGCAAGCATAGGGTGATTTTGTGTGGAAACATTTCAGGTTACGTGCCGAAGGGGATTTGTTTTATTGCTGTTTTTGTTCATAAAGTTGTATGAAAATAAAATATTACACAGTTTATCTGCTCAGGGTTTGAATGGATAGGTACAGGCGAGTGAATGTATTCTACCACACGCACACACATCGAATATGTCGGCCTCAAATATGAAAATTGGGACTTCTTGTTACCTTCTTGGTATTTTATTACTTTTTTTAGTGACAGTGATACCATTAACCGACAGAGCAGGATCCAGTGATATAAAAGTAGGTATGTTATAGATTGACCTTTTAATTCCTTTCTCAGCACTTATAATTTATGGTAATTGATTTTCAACCTCCTTGATCTGATCTGGATGTGACTCCATCGCATGCCTGAGGTAAATATATCGTTTGCCTTTAATTGACTTTTTGATTTTTTTTTTTTTTTACTATACGCCGTTGTCGTGGTTGCCTGGCCGCTTAGTTGACATCATTGACCGGTATTTGTTACCCTCAAGTAGTATGCGATAAAGACCCATCATCTTTATTTAAATTTAGTATTTAATTAGTAGTTAAGTCATAATTCATGTAGCCGTGACATGTGAGCACTGATTCTGAAGAAGTAATAGAATTCAGCCATAATTCATAGAAAAACCTAAGTATTTGAACCATTGAAGTCACGACGATATGACCAGAGATAAAAAAATAAAGTAGGTAGAATCTAAAAAAAAAATTTTTTTGTGTCTTATCCTCCACGCGTCATCACCTTACCAGAGCTAATGGTGAAGTGGTATGTCGGATTCGAACCGACTAAAACCACACAGTGTTCTGTCACAAGTGGGCCTATTGCAAGGGACCCAGGGTTACCCTGAGAAACAAGCCCAAGAACCAAATTTCATTTACCCCATAAAATAGCCGATTAATTTTACTTTGAATGATCAATGCCGCGTTCCAATTAACAAAAAACGATTAGTTTTGCTTACGGACGGTAAAATTTCGTTGAATTTTCAACGAATCGAATACCAAGCAAAACGAATCGTTTTTTGTTTATTGGAAGGCGGCATAAATCGTCAAATGAATATAATCACTGCATTTAACATCACAAGGCTGTGTAGCTTGATTGAGCCGTTTTGACGTTATTTTAAAACTTGTAACACAATACATATGTTTCAATTTTTTAGCTTTCTGCCCTTCTTCCATATATAAACTTGTTCCAAATGTCACGCACCTACCCCCGTTTTCCTTTTTTTGGAAATGCGCATAAAAAAATCTGTTCACAAATTAATATTGAAGAAGATACCTAGAGAAAGTAATCTATGTTTGTATAACGATTTTCAGAAATAAATAAAACTAACTTAACAAGCTATCTAACCAGAAATTTGTAAAAAAACATTTTAAACAAGAGTGTCATTGGAGTTTCTTACCTGTTCTTCTCCATAGGATCTACCTATTGGGACAGGCAACTAGCTTCACGACTGACTTAGTCTGACTGACTCCTACTTTTGACAATTCAAAAATACCTATGATTGGTTTAATTGAAATAAATGGTTTTGATTTGATTGAATTTTTATTAAGTAGAAAAGAAGTTGAAAACTTAAAAAAATCTAAATAAAAAAAACATTAAACGTTACTAATAAAGAGCATGGAATCAAAAGAACAAGGTAACAGCGCAAAACCTCTTCTAGTGTAACGAGCATTTGCAAACACTAATGAAAGCTTACCATTAGACTTATCACATACTAATGGTTTAACTACCTTGTTGATTGTAGAAATGTGAAATTCTTTAGAAATCAAAAAAAAAAACACAATAAAAAGTTTGTCCACAAAAGTTCCGCAAGTTAATCAAGAAAGACTTGTAATGGCAGCGTGCCAAGACAGGTAGTTGTAATTACACATTGTGTGCACACAATTCTCTCTTTTGAATCGTCATTTTAAACGAACTACGTTTTCTTCCATTTTCCTCTACAACATCAATGGTTTTTTTTTTATGGTATAGGGGGCAAACGAGCAGACGGGTCACCTGGTGGTAAATGACTACCGCCGCCCATGGGCACCTGAAACTGAAGAGTCACAAGTGCGTTGCCGCCCTTTCAGGTGGGATTAGGAGAAGAGGGGAGGGTGGGGGGTTGAGAGGGGAAGGACGGGAATAAGGGAGAGGGAAGGGTTAGGGCCTCCGGTGACTTCACTCACGCAGCGAAATGCAATGCAAGCATTGCTTCACTACCGTTTTCTGTGAGGCCGTGGTATCGAGCGGAGTCGAGCCGGCCCATACGTGCCGAAGCATGGCTCTCCCACGTTTTAAAAGTCTGCTCTCACTTTTGCAGTTTGATAAGTAGTTGAGTTCATTTCTACATTAGCTGATGGCTACGAATTTATCTCCGTATGAAAATAAACAAATATGATGAATTTTTATATCCCTGACAAACTTTCATCCCTTATTTCACGCCTCTGGGTTTTATTTTCGCGACAAAGTAGCCTACGTTCTTTTCGAAGTTTCGCCTATGGCCATACCAAAATTAATCAGGATTGGTTCAGCAATTTAGACGTGCAAACGTAACAGACATACAGAGAGAGTAACTTTAGAGTTAATATTGTTATATGTGGTAAATTTAAAAGTAGAAGATCTCCATATATATTAAAGAAACAAAGCCAAGAAATTGGTGGTACAAAGCTGATAAATAGTGCTCAAGGAAATTGAATAAGGAATCAGATTGTATAATATTTCTATGTTATATAGTTAAATCCTAATATATTAACTACCGCTTATTAATATACAAAATACATTTATTTTCTAACTTTACTGCCTACATAAACCTTTTGATATCTTTGCATTTATATTCTGTGATTAACAAAACGAAGTTATTTCCAAAGGTTTGGAAGCAAACACATATGTATAAGATATCATATCACAGTGATATCGAGAGCCATCGATACTTCTAGTGCCTGACACACATATATATTCTCAATCCTCTAAGGAGTACCTTTCCAAGTGGAACATGTTGGTAATACAACATTTAATGGTATTGTTTATAGCAAAGATACTCTCTTTATTAAAGGTAGTTAAATGTTGCGTTAAATAAAAATATACA
This sequence comes from Callimorpha dominula, assembly GCA_949752705.1. Taxonomy (NCBI): domain Eukaryota; kingdom Metazoa; phylum Arthropoda; class Insecta; order Lepidoptera; family Erebidae; genus Callimorpha; species Callimorpha dominula. Next base: position 20,839,067 of record OX456995.1, on the reverse strand, counting down.
ACAGTACAAGTATTTAGTCCTGGGTACTAGGAAGGCAGCCGTTGCAGGAAGTCGTAAATACGGTTTTATTTGAAATGTTTTGGAACACAAGCATTGTGTGAAAGTAACGGCACCCAGGGGTCATGTAACTCGCACAATTCTAGCACATTTTATTCGCGACCAGACCAAGGAGGTTGTTGTTTAGGACTCATACATACTTTTTAACATCGAATTTAAATTTGTATAAATTCCCTGTTTGTTGGGCAAAAGAAATGTCAATAGTAGTAGCGCATAAGGTAAAAACTAACCGCTCACTCTTCGCTTGTCAATCCAACGATGACTACACCCAACGAATTGCCAAAAACAGCGATCTCAAACCAAACTCTCAAAACTGGTTCAGACATGTGACCACACATAGTCATCAAAATGAGGCGGTGCAATACAATTACCTCGCGATCTTGCTTCTAACCAAAGACATATCGACTTTCCACATCTATAAATTAAAGCGCTAGATAACTCGTGTAGGGAATCATAGTGATGAAGTTATACTGATATCTCTTGCTTGATGTAAGCTTAGTTAAAGGCAATAATTTCAATAGATACCTATTCGTAAACCTAATTACTTATCTCATTTATTCCCTTAGTCCCTTATAAAATACTGACAATAAACATTTTAATATCTTTATCATTCTATTGAAAAACATTTTAAACTAATTTTTCTTTATGGGCCCAAGTTAGCTGTTTAAGAATACGTACACATGTCAGTTGGCACTTCCGTCCTAGTTGAATAAATATGATGTGCCGACGTTTGTTACCACTACCGTATAGCAACAAAAATGGGCCAGCCACATCTTGATAAAGAAGACAGTAATTTATTACGTGAAACGTCGCATTTTTCTACATCGTTGTTAATTATGTAGTTTGTTACACAATGCCGATTCCGCTTTTTAGCGTCATGCTGCGGTGTGAATACCTGTTCTATTTTCTACTTTTGGTCCCACATTAGAATTCTTAGAGCGTTCGAAAACGCCAGGCAGTTTGTCGGTGGTCGGTTGGTCATTACGCCTGGTAATTTCACCAACATTTCTGTTCTAATTTTCTTTCATTCGCAAACGCGTTTTGCACCGATAAATACCTGTTTTACTGTGTACAATGCCTCTATTATATGAAGATAGATATCTATCTGCATATAATACTATAAAGAGGTGTACAATAAAGAATATTCTATCTATCTAGATAGATAGATAGAATATTCTTTATTGTACACCATTAATAAAATACAGTTGAAAAATAATTATCTTACTAACTAGAGTACAATGGGCGGTCTTATCGCTAAAAGCGATTTCTACCAGACAACCTTAGGATGGAAATAATATCAAAATATGCATTTGTAAAAAAAATATTCTCTATTAGAAAAGAAAAATGTGTGATTGAATTTTAGGAACTACATTGTTAATTCTGCAAAACTTATTACTTCTAACTGGCTCAGCGTTCGTATAACAAGAGATGGTTCCCATGTGAATTGTCTGGAAACATTTATTGTTCAGTTACCTTAGATATTTCAAGGAATCTGCTGGTACCGTTGTCTCCTACTTCGGGAAGTTTAAACCAATAACCGAGTTGGAGCCTGGGGAGTTGATCAACTCAGCACATCGTAACTACTTTGTCTGTCCTTTTTGTTCAACAGCTGATACATATTGACAGTAGTCTAGCTACAATATTAGGAGTAGTCTGTGTCTGTGTTATGTATTTAAAGTTTAATAAAAAAAAACGTAATGATGACATAGCTTTTTTGAGTTTAAATAGCTTAGAAAACATAAAATTACAATGAAAGAAGCAAAAATAAAATCACATGAAAAAGGAATATTAACGAGTGGAAATTTAATCAATTAGACCTACTTCAGCTGAAAAGAAAAATACGCCTTGATATTAATTACTTCTTGAGTTTAAGGTCACAGTTCAACCTCAGAGTAACGAATAAAAGGGCATTCATATTAAATGAAGCCATGCTTGGAATCAATTTTCATGCATGTTCATTACTAAAAGTTACAATAGATATTAACGAAGTATAAGATAATACTAAGCTCAAGTATTTAGGAAACTCAAGCACATGTATTGCTCACATATGTACATAGGTGCAGTTACCCTCATCGTTTATAATATTTATTCCACATATTATGAATTAAGTATTAAATATACCCAATTTTGTAATAGAATATTATAATGTTTGCATATTTTGAGCTAAATGTTCTCAGTGGAAAACGTACGTGAGATCTGAACAGAGAGGCATTAAAAAGATTGCACAAGGCAGTGCACCATTTCAGTACACAAGATATTTTGATGCAGCGCGTCTACGTGATTGAGACAAAGACGTTATTATATGCAATATAACATTTTGATCGTTAGCTTTGTTCTCTCACCTAATAAATGCTAAAGTCTTAGTAAATTCCAATTGATATTTATGTCGTAGAATTATGCTTGACCAACTTGCAGTATACAAAGACGATATATAAATAGGGGCTTATAGAACGGAGTTCAACTAAACAAAATCATTTAATGGTTTTTTTTTGTTATAGGTCAAACGGTTGGTTTTAGTCGGTTCGAGTTCGACATAACCGCGCCATCGTACTATGGATGAAGTAGTAAAAAAAAAGAAAAGGTCAAACGTCAAAGTATTGATTTTAAGAATTTCATATCTTTTACCACACCTTATAATGAGAAATACCCATATGCTTAGTTTAGGGACCGGTGTCGTCACACTAACACATTTGCAAATATATTACTATATTACTGTACACATAAAAATAAAGACGTGATTAGTTATTTACTGAACTCTAGGTGTGGTGATGAGAGACCTAGTCACCCAATCGGGATAGAATAGATGTTTTAAAGTCTACATAGGTAACCAAAAAAAAACCTAATAAACTTGAGATGTGAATTTTGATTTTCACCACCTTGTCGTGAATTTCAATAATAAATAGAAATCATTTTAAAAACAGTTTGTGTGTAAAGCGCATATGTCCACTTCCTATTAATCAAATTGTCAGATTGTTCTTACGTCAGGTTTCATAAAAACATATACAATAATAGTTTAGAACGAACATAAAATTATACATTAATCGTACGATCAGCCTATTGAAGGCTACTGCTGGACATAGGCCTCTCCTAACACCCGGTCCTTCGCCTTCCACATCCAATCTATCCCGGCTACCATCCTCAGGTCGTCAGACTATTAGGAACTTACAATAAATAATATCTTGAGACATTACTCATGGCTAAATCCAAACTTAGCAAACCTTGTACAATGGGTTCTAAAATACGGAATAAACACATAAAAACACCATGCACCTGAACGGGAATCAAACCCGCTACCTCTGAAGTGACAGTCGCATACACTACCGCCGCACCACAGAGCTCGTCAAATAACAACTAGTGGTCAAGTAACAGTGGGATGGCCATGCTTCGGCACGTATGGGCTGGCTCAACCAGCGTGATACCACGGCCTCACAGAAACCCTGCCGTGAAGCAATGATTGTGTTGTATTACGCCGAGTGAGTATGGTTACCGGAGGCCCTAACCCTTTCCTCTCTCCCCACTTGCCCCTTCTTCCACACTTGCCTCCCCCTCCCCCTACTCCAACCTTAAAAGCCGGCAACGCAATTATGACTTTTGAGTTCAGGTGCACTTACTATCCGTCCCGTCCCGTCCGGACCCGTCTGCTCGTTTTCCCCTATCTCAAAAAAAAAAAACGGCTGAAAACAGTCTATCTATACCCACTTTTTTCCATACTACTTGAGTTGTCAGATTGTTGAGAAGTAGTTCAATGACCGGAATCCTAATCATGCCAATTTAGATATGTGGTGTAGAGATATGTATCTATACGATAAACATATGTCTATATAAATCCTAGCATAAAATATTCTAAGCCATATTCCAGCTTCTACTTAGTAAGCATCACAAAAATAATTGTAAGAGAAAGTTTTGTGAATGTTATTATTTATTCTGAATTCTATTCGCGTTGTCATTGCAAGAGTAAGGAGTCTTCGTATCATAATTTAAGAGTGCCTTGAGCTATATGAATTACATTATTGAAAAAAATCCTTCGTTACCTTATTTTCTATATTTTTTCTTGTGTATGACTATTTCGGATATTCAATTTGTATAATATACTTGTATTTTTCTGGAAAATACTGAGATATTATTAGCCGACTGCTGAAGCAGAGTAATGTTTTTCGATCGTATTTAAGTACATACATACAAGTATGTATGTATGTATGTTTAATTCTTTGGGACTCTCTGCAGCCTAAGCCGTTTGAGGGATTTCTACATAGTATGTGTGAACATGTCAATCAATTTTTTTTTTTTTAATCTTTTTAATTTTTTAATAAGGGGTTTTTATCCACAAGGATACGCCACCCCCATCGTACCCTATCATACACAACACAACCTTAGCTTAATATTTCTAGGTAAAAGGAAATTATTGATGATGGTTATGGCAGACTTCAACCAAAGCACACAACCGCATTGCAATTTCCGACTTTGGGTTTGCCAAAATACTTTGAACAAGCCCAACATCCAAAATATTTAATTTAAATTGTCTAATCAATAATGCCCTTTCATTCCTGTTCCTGACACAATCCATCAGCAAATGCTGCACATCTTCAACTTTGTCACACATGTATGTCAATCAATATTATGAACATGTATTTCATATTATGAGATAACATTCGACTCCGTTGTGGGAGTGACATAGGGTATATTAATTTAATTTATTGATAACTATTATTTTAACTCAGTCGAATGTTTTGTTTTATTTCATAATATTTTTTTTTTTATTTTGTTAAATTTTTTTATAATATCAATCTGTTTACACATAGAATAGGTATCTTTTAAATCTATTATATTTAAAATAAATAATTAATTATCTTTTAAAAAAAAGTATCACCGACTTCAATGTGCTTTTTAGTGAAAAGTAGATGTATTTTGTTTAAATATAATATGGGTAGGCCAACTAAACGCACTGCTCCAATGAGGCAGCGATGTTTCGGAGCAAACGAAAACATCATCGATGTATAAAATTTTTAGATATTTGTTGATTTTTTAAAACCCGCTCGACCGATTTCGATACAAATTAAATGGGACCTGTGAATTACATCCTTTGAAACAAAAAAAAAAAGAATTTTGGAAATTAGTTCAGGCGTCTTCGAGTAATCGGTGAACACACATAAAAAAAAAAAAGATTCCGACGAATTGAGAACCTCCTCCTTCTTTGAAGTCGGTTAAAAATAGACATACAATATAAAGTTGAACATAGCATTCAGTACAAAAAGATTATTATAAAATATATTTTGATAGATATATTATTAAATGATTTAGTCCGCATATACCAAAAAAACTACATAACGTAAGTCAAAGCTTACGTTAATAATAATAATAACCAGCAACCCGCTCCAGCTTTGAACGGGTACAAATTATACACCCAAACCTTCGTCATGAATCACTCCATCTATTAGTGAAAACCGCATGAAAATCGTCAGACAGACAGACGCGGCGGGGGACTTTATTTTATAGTATGTAGTGATAACTCCACACATCTCACACACGGCCGTCTGATCCCAAACTAGGCAAAGCAAGCTATGGTAACCAGACTACTGGTAAACATACTTATAAATTTCTAAATACATACATATTATAGATAAATCACACCTAGACACAGAACAAACTATCGTGTTCATCACACAATTATTTGTCCTGGGTGGGAATCGAACCCACAACCTCTGGCTTAGTAGTCAGGGCCACTAACCATTAGACCAACAGGAAATTGAAGTAACTGTGACCACAAAGATGGTATTATTATTGGTAAAAACAAAACTTTATAAACCTATTAACACTAACGACTGCTACCTGCTGGTTTAAAAGCAATTAATTTTATTCCACTACAATCTTAATAAAACCTCCTAATAAACAAGAAACCACTCTCACTCTCTCTTCATTCCATACTAAATGTCAATAAAACCAAATCTTGGCACCACTGACCAAAATTGTATCTTACAAAACGGTACATCAGGCTGTACAGAATGATACGCTCTGCAATACAAAGACCGACTTTTGATAATAATTCGGACAATTGGCATGCCGCCCAGGGGTCGAAGGCAACTTGCTTTGAATGCCACAAACATATTGTATGTATTTTACTCCAACGAATATGTGGGAATTGTGTTACTCTACAAGGAATTTGTTGTCAGATTGTTGAGTATATCTACCCATACACAAGAGAGCGTAGTTCAGGATTAGAATTTAAATTAAAAAGTTACACTTTATTTTTAAACATACTTGTGAAAAGAAAACATTTAGACTGCTATTTTTTAAATACACATACAAGGTATACCAAAATGTTTTGATATATTTTCATGTCGTATGGTAGACCATTTGACCATAGCGTCCATAGGCTACGATAACTGCTTACCATCAAGCCGTATGCTTGTTTGCCACCGTCATAGCATATATAAAAAAGACCCTATACCAAACAAAACGACGTAAATCGCTAAAATAAAAGAAAAATTCGGTATAAATAACGGTATAACAATTTTTTTGATACAGAAATATGTAGTATTTTTTTAATCTGACAAATTGGAGTTGAAAATTGGCCAACAAAAATAATGTTTCGTAAGAAATGAATGACATAATAGGTAATAGAATATTCGAATTAGTCCAAAGACGTTCACTTAAAAAATTTAAGCAAAATCTAATTAAGATGATGATGAATTAAATTGACATATCTATGAAGAGATATGTAACACCTATGAAGAGCGTTTTTTTTTTCGATAACTTTATTTTATCTTGTTAGTTAGCCTGATAAAATAAAGATAAAATAAATCTTTCGTATTTATTTAATTTTTTGAAAATCTGCCCCCCTCTCCCCCTCCTCGTTATCGTGCCGGTAAAATTGAGGTACATACATACATATATATATATATATATATATAAACTTTTAACTGGCGGTTGTTTTGGGGTCTAGGGATCATAACTAGACCTCCTATGAAAAAGTTTTTGGAAAACTCGACAACTGGTACAAAACCTATAGGTAGAATTTCTTCGAAATCTACCTAATACGCTACAGGTTTCTACTACTTTTCGGCTTTACATAATTTGGTTTCTAAAATATGACCACATCTTTCTATAACTAGAATAAAACAAAGTAAGAATTCGTGCAAGTTATGTTTTTATAATAATCTGATATTTATAAGAATCTAGAAGGATATAGAATAACATTTATGTCTATTCAGATACCTGTTAAATATATGTGACACCTATAAAGATACAAAACCTGTGCAGTAACAAGAGCCCTCACCGGGCACTGCAAACTGAACAAACATATGTTTAACCTAAAATTGGGTGAGAACACAATTTGCAGATTCTGTCAAGAGACAGAAGAGACTGCAATGCATATTTTATGCTCTTGTGGCCCACTAATACGGCACCGAAGTATTTACCTAGGGTAGCACATCATGCAACCGCAGAAAATACAAACAATCACTGCTGATAGGATCTCGAGGTTTCTCGAAGCCATAAGTCTGAGCAGTGAACTGTAAACCAGAAGTGCGCTACAAAAGAACAGAAATGGTGGAGGTAGCACTAGGCACTTAAAACAATCATAATAATACCTGTTAAATATTACATAAAGTTACATATATATTAATTCAGTTATCACATCTTTTACATTGCCCTTAACGAATAATATATTTAGAAGTAATGAAGCAATTTTTAAGCAAACAACGGAGGAGAAAAGGCGAAAAGAAAATTGAAACTTTATTCCACGAATTTGGCCAACAAAATTACTTACACGTTTTATACCGCGGCATTGTATTCTTTGCTTAAAAAACCATTTGGTTTCAAGTATTTTTCTTAGAAATTTTTCTTTATAATTATGTAAAACAACAGCACTTGGTCCATTTTATGAATACAATTAGTCAATACTGAAGTATAAATTATTATTAAGTATCTATTTCTTTTCTTTTAATCAGTTACATTTAAGGTAATCATCGTTTTTCATTTCTTTTCAAACTGTCTAGTACCCCTAAATTTATGTAGTGTTGAATATCTGGTATATACAATTGAAGCAAATCTTTCCTACTTCCTCAACAAGCGACAGCATCATATCTGTGTATCACCGACGGTATAACTCTGACAAAGGATTGAAATTCGTTATTCACATATTTCGTTATTATCAATAGTTATTTATTTTATGATTAATCTATATTAACAATTTATCTATATAAATGAAATGTTGTTCGTTTGTAAGAAAATCACTTGAGAACGGTTGGACAGATTTGGCTAATTAGGCTTTAAAAAAAATGCAATTAAAATGGGGAAATTTATCGAAAACTGGAAGCGCTTTAAATTTTGATAGGACAACGTTTGTCGGGTATGCTATTTTATAATAAAAACGTATTGCAGCTTATATAAATCAAGGTTAAGGTCTTATCAATGCAATTTGTAAATTTATAAACTGTTTTAGGTCTTCATACGGTATAATATTACGTCTGGTGCATGTAGTGCTTTACATTGAACAACTTAGTAGTTGACCTTGATTCATCTGTATAATTGTACTGTTTTGGTTGAAAATAAAATAGTTTTTTACGGAATCCCGAAGGCATCGAACTTTATTATCCACGATAAAAAATATAATATCTTAATATATTTTATGTTTTAGGCAAATTCCATGCACGTAGGAATAGGAAATTCGGAATTTGTCGTGGGAGAGCCATGTGTCGCCACGTATGGGCCAGCTTGACCGGAGTAATACCACGGTTTCACAGAAAACCGGCAGTGAAGCAATGCTGCGTTGTATTTCGCCGAGCCTAAGTAATGAGGTTAGGTACCGGAGGCTCTAACCCTTCCCATTCCCCTATCGCCCCTCCCCCCCTCTACCACCCACCCCCTACGCCCTGGCAACGCACTTGTGACTCTCGAGCTGCAGGTGCCCAGGATGGGTGGCGGTAGTCATTTTCCACTATGTGACCCATCTCCTCTTTTGCCGTTCACATATATGCAGAAAAAGTGCAGAAAGCTAAAATTCTTATACAATATGTGTTATAAACTCAAAAAATATGTAACCGCTACAAAAATCTACAGGTGTCCAGTAGGTAAGTTCATCTATAGTTGACAGTTCAATTTATACTGGTCAATGAAATAAAAAAAAACATTCAAAGTTCAATAATCTGTGAATTATTGTAGAAATTCAACCACAAGGCGATATCTACTTAATATAATTCCACTAATTTTCCAGTTACCTAGGTGTGTACTAAGACAAAAGAGGTTTGTCCAGTGAGTCTTGAGCAACAGAAATAGATGTTGCCAACGAAAAGGAATCGATAGAAACTCGCCTTTCTTTGTACAAAGAGGTCATGACTTTAACGTGGCTGTTCCTATCTAAAGTTCTGAGAGTGAACGGCGTTTTGGGCATTCTGATTTTTCATATATGCCATAATTAACAAAACAGATTGGTGAGGTATATACCTATTTGATCCCAACCTGTGTTCCTATCATATTACGGAAAAGAGCGGTGCTTTTTCGAGGAATCTAGCAGGAAGAAAATCTACGTGTCGCCTGCTTAAATGAAGTCCCTTTGGGTTACCCTTATGTTGCCACACTAGCAAACGCATGAAGTAATTAAGAGCTTTACGGCATTAAATTAATTATTTGATTAGTTTTACTATCTAATAACGCAGTTTTAATATATATCTTCCTTTAAATGATTGCACTTTTTTTTCAATTGAAGGAGGTCTTTATGTTTTCTTAAAGGCTAACAAATTGCTTCAAGTTTATTCTCTAGAACAATTTTATTCTCAAAACTTCAGACCGTGAATATCTTGAAATTATTCTGCGGAAAATTTGCGAACCGTGCCCTCAATTCAAGATTCTATTAAATATGTTTCAACCGCGTCGCCTAATGGGTTGACATATTAAGGTGTAGGCAGGCAGGTTTGTACAGAAACGGAGCATAAGTACAATATGTATATCTATCATTTTCGCTGACATAATTACAACTATTACGGGTTACGATTCACCTCGTGACGAGTTAATCTTATGGTATATAATTTTTGAACATATTTCATCGACGTGTGTACCTACCTACCTACATTTAAAATAGAAATTTACGATTAGAGGTAAATAAAACAAATCATGTTTTTTTTTTAAATAGACGGTGTATGCATAATTATAAAATTTACAAAAGGAGTATCCAGTCGCGAGCGGTAGTCCGCGGCAGCAAAAGGCCAAAGTAATAATTTATATGTTTTATTAATTCTTTTTCTTAATAACTCCATTATGATCTGATGTAGAATCCAAAATATCTTCGAGAAGACCAATTAAAATATCGGATAATTAAAATACATTATTAATAATACATCACATCAGACTAATCAAAATTAACTAGGAGATAAATTACTGTCAAAATATATATCTGAGTTAACATCGCTGAAATATAATGACGTTTGCAAATATTTTAGCATATTAATTAATGACTTGTGCAAACTCCCTCTAAGTTATTATTCTCAAGGATCAGATAAAGCTGCTATTGAAATCGTGATTGAGTTTCTCTGAAGTTTTGATATTAGCGAGCAACTATACAATATTAATTATAGTAGTCAAGTCAATTAGAGTCAAGTCTAAACCATATGACATGTGTGCAGATAGTATGGCTGGCATATTGTTTACTACACAAACTCACGGCTAGTCAAAATAGTCGTTTTGTAGTCAGAATTTTATGGACATTTAAAATAAATCGTTTTATCCATCCAGTTGCTCTCAAATGATGCGAACTTACCGAGCAAATTACCAACAAATAAAATTTTATTTTTATTCATAAATATTTCCACTCAACCGCACTTTGGTGGAGTAAGAAGACTATATTCAGCATTAGAAGTCCGTCCTTAAAATGATGATGATGATGATGAACATGATGAAATGGGAACAATCAAACTGTATTTGCACATGCCTCTAATGAAAATATATTCTTGTGTAGCGTATTTTGTTTACAAGCCGTCAATCAAGCAGACTTATCATTACTTCGTGTCTTCAATAAAGTTGTCCATAATAATCCACCTCGTTCCAATACTAAATTATAGTTAAACAACATTAATGGTTGTAGGTTTTCTGTTGGGGCTTGTTAGACAATGTTTTACTTTTGGGGCAATGTCGTAGTTCATCAAGCGAAACAATTTTGACAAATAATGACATCAATGTGTAAATATTTTTGTATCGCGTTATCAGGTCATAAATACTCCACCAATCATCATTAAATTTTGCATATATGTTGTCATACGTTTACGTATTCAGCCAAAACCAATACTGTTCCCGAGGGATGAAATAAAATAGTTTACGTGAATGAAGCCGCAGACAAAAGTTGCTATATAATTATGTCAGTAGCTAGTCAGCCTGTGCCCACGGCTATGGCAACCTGGTCGAAACGTCAGACAATTCAAAGGTATGTAATACCTATTACGTAATCGCGTTTACTCCCGTACGTGTACATAATTATATTTAACGTAACGCTAGGTATCTGATAAAATTAAGATGTATATATTAATTGTAATAGTAAGTATGTGTGACGTTTCAACCATTCTGTTTTTGAAGTGTAAGTACCAGTGTCTCGTGGCCGACAGTGAGAGGATAAAAACTAGTCAGGACATCACTTAAATCATTTCCTAATAACACATTCTAATTTAAAATCATGGTTATAGAAGCAAGGTATTAGCTCGGGGTTGAAGGAACCATATCGCTTTAATGGAATAGCTTTGAATGATTGGCAAGCAACACTGCATTTGGTTTTGCCGAATCATGCTATCTGCAATGGAGGTACCGTTGTCGGTTACAAACATGGAAAGTGTTGAATACTTTCTTAAGTGCACTTGCTATACTGACTGGATTACACAAGATGCCGAGAATTTTATAAAATTAATAATACGTGAACATACTTCTTTGTACCCATTTTTAAAGGAATTTCGGGCACCGAGGAGGCTGATATTCAGAATACTTAATTTTATATTATGTAGAAGAAAGCAGTTAAAGTTTACATGTGCACAAAGCTAAAATGTACATAAAATAAAACATATTATAAAACAAAGTCCCATGTCGCGTCTGTCTGTCTGTCTGTTCGCGATAAACTCAAAAACCAATAAATAAAGTGATTTATGAGGAAGGTTTAAGTATATAAATTGTTAAGGTTTTGTGTAAATTGGTTAAAATATGATGATGATTGTTGAAGATGTCTCTGCTACCCGTGCGAAGCTGGGCGGGTTGCTAGTATTTAATAAATATGTGTATCGAAGTATAGATAAAGAGAAGAAAACTGCAAAAAAAAAGCTACAGGGGTTCAACAATAATAGACAGTCTTTGTATTGACCTGTCATGGCATGCAAAGTCTATACAATGTCAGTTCAAGTTATACTGGTCAATGAAACAAAATAAAACATTGAAAACATAATGAATTATAGTGGAATATCGACCACCACCAGGTGATCTCTAGTATAATATTGATACTTGATAGCAGCTTTTTTTTGTAATTTTTTATTGATTAGAATTACTCAATGTGGAATAGACTAGTTTGATATTTTTAACCTCCGAAACAAAAAGAGGGATGTTATAAGTTTGACGTGTCTGTGTGTCTGTCTGTGGCATCGTAGCTCCCAAACGAATGTACCGATTTTAGTGCGTTTTTTTTGTTTGAAAGGTGACTTGATGGAGAGTTCAGATGTGCGAAGGTCATCAGCTCTTTTCTAATCGTTAAAGGGCTTTTCTAGTCGGGGGTATTTTAAATTTATGTTTACTACACTGTACTTTATATTAACTAAGACCTCTCTCAATAGCGAGGATGATGTTTTTTTCGTTGGGATTAATCAAACCCACTGATGTGACTTCTGTACTCATTGATCATCAACAGTGACAACTTAAATATCGAGGGCGTTACTCGACTTGTCCCAGGGAAAGATGAACTATCTTGAAACAACAAATTTATTCAGATGTATAATGTGTGAGGATGTACTTCCCTCCTTAACAGAACGGTAGACAAAAGAATAAGGACAAGGAGATATTACTAGACTGTGAGACATTAGAAGCTGTCTGCCTCTGCCACTTTAGGCAAACAAGTTCATGATATAACCCCCTGTTTGCAGCCTAGATTGTTGTTTTATCACGCCCATATCATTTCATTACTTTGACCTATATGGCGTAGGCAGGGTTACATATTCAAGACTTAGTTTTATTGCTTCATCGGAAAAAATATTTGTCTTCAGTCAGACTTTGGGTTAATAATGATTGTGATGGCTAATACTTTCAGTTATTCTCGTTCTTAGCTAAATATGGTTGTATCTCAAGGTTCAAGATCCGAAAGGCTTCAAAGGATTTTTTCTTTCTAAAAGGATTACGTTATAAAATATTCTTCCTGTCATAGTTTTCCTTAGATGCTATTGTATGGGGTTTCTATAGTGCTGACAAAGCGCCCGCGGTTTACGACGGTCTGAGTCCATACGTCCATTGCTATTAGATGGGTATGTGTTTGACCGTACCGCAGGGGGTGAAAAAGGCGGACAGATTTTTGACTTGCGAGAAACATGAATCATTAATATAAATAACAGGTCGCCTAGTGGTCGACCATAATTCAATAACTTATAATATTTTTTTAATACCAGTGTAACTTGGACTGTCATTATATAACAGATATATTAACACAGGTCAACATATATAATGAACTACTGTAGCTTTTGTGGCCGTTTTCGCATAATATATAAATTTATATTACGTATCGCTTAAAAATATCAGCTTTCTACATTTCTTCTACCATATAATTTTCACAATATGTACGTAGGTAATGAGACACTGCGAAACATTTGCTCAATGAGGGCATTTACTTCACTATTAAAAACAACCTAGAAAATTTCATGGATGATCGGGGCCCACGGTAATTTTTTAAATGACCAGAGGATAGAAGAGTGGGAAAAGAGGGGAGTGAGAAGAGAGGGAGTAGGGGGGAAGGAAGAGTTAGGGCCTCTGGTATCCTCACTCACTCGGTGCAACACAACGCAACGTTGTTATGAGGCTGGTTTTCTGTGAGGCCGTGGTATCACTCCGATCCAGCCAGCCCATATGTGCCGAAGCATGGCTCTCCCACTTAGAGTGTGTAATCTTTGAGCTCGGCACCAGACGTCATTTTTATCTCTATTGCTGAAAAGGTAATTACAAATAAAAAAAAATATTTAAAAAATACGTTGAAAATGTTTAATTACGTGGAATGTTAGAATAACGTCCTCATACTTTTAGTTCTGTTAAAAGTTATTATGTGTTTAAAACATTTTTGCAAAAGCAGTGTAAGTATCAGCGCCTATTGTCTTTTTTAAACTTAAATATAATAAAGATATTATTTAATAAAAATCCTTAAACATTTGCAATTGTAAAATGAGAACATCTTACTAGATAAAAAAACCTATTGTGTTTTATTTATACTATCTTACTAAAGTAAAGGTCAAACGGAAATGTTTTTCCTTAAATAATGTTTGATGAACTAAAAACGTATAGATTTTCTTTTTAATCAAAATTTTTTTTTAACTTCATTTTGTAACTGTCTTGTGCTTAGTATTAAGCGCTCCCTAGACGATCATGCAGCATGACATGCTGAATCATCTTGCTGCATGAAGGACCTATTGAGAGTCCATCATGCAGCATGACAATCGCTTGGTATATAATTTTATTCAGTTGATATAGATAGAACAGTGAAGAGCGCAATCTATTATATAATTATTGATACGAAATTGATTACGATTTATTCTTATCTAAAACATTTTGTATCTAATGTTTTAGTGCTTAGTGTTAGTTTTAGTAATAGTTTTATTAATTGTTAGTACTCAATGTAAACATTACGTATAATGAATGCTGTGGATGTCTATAATGTAAAGCACAATATTGCATTTTTTTTTTTTATATTTGAGCTTCCAAAATGACTCTGTCCCACCTGATGGAAAGCACAAGCAGAATCCAAGAGTGGTGGTCACTATCCTCAATGCGAACAGGGACAGTGCAGCATGGTGACCAGCACTATGTATATGTATATTGTTGATGATCCTTAAGAAATAAATAAAAATAAGTAAATAGAAATAGGATACATAAGATTACGATTCATTATAAGATTTTTTTTCCCAGATTGTATATCTGGCAACCCTGCTATTTTGAATGACGTGCCGATATATATAGACGATCATGCGTGCATGTCAATCATAGCTTGCAGGATGAAAAATAAAAGGACTTGTCAATCAACTGCCAGCACGTAGTTTGCATGTCATGCACGTAGTTTGCATGTCATTCGCATCAATCAATGAAATTAAACGATCATGCATGCATGACAGCACGTAACGCATGTCATGCTGCATGATCGTCTAGGGAGCGCTTTAGTTAAACTAATCCACGGACACTTTAAAATGATGTCTACCGTTAGCAAAACTTTATGCCTAATATATTTCAAATTAATCACGCTATCATGACTCCGCTACGGCTTCAAAGTTGGATAATACATAAGATGCACTAACTAACTCAGACTTCGAGCTTCGCATAAACAGGTCTTGCTATCTAAACTTGCACCGCCACGTCAAAATTGCCCAAATCAAGTTCCTGTACTGTTCTTTTAATAGATTAGATTGAAAATATAATTAAACCAATGAAATATGATTTTATTTTAAATATTTACATTTCACAAATGTAGTTCATGTAAACCAATGAACAGATCTTAATGAAATTATGCAAACTGTGTGCAGTTTGATACGATTTTAGAGATAGAATAGTTTTTATCTCAATTTATAGAAAGAAGAAAGGAAGAAAAGAAAGAAAAATGTTTTATTCGTAGACACCTAAGACACACCATAACTATAGTAAAATAAACTTACATCTAAAAACAATAAACGCGCTAAAACATGTGTACCTCACGTGCCCGACGAATAGGGTCTGGTTCAGCATTTGCCAGACCTGTGCCTAGCGCTGATTTTCAACCAGACCCTTCATACCCCACGGATATCAATCAGCAAAAAACTAAACAAATACAATATAAAACATTTTTTTTTTATGTAAACACTATTTATTATTATTATATATTTATTTTACACATTGTCATTAAACAGTGTACATTTATACATACATTCATACATATAAGAATATACCTTCATTTCTACACCTACACACACCCATACCACATTGACACCCGAGTTCTAGCCGAGCTTCTAGTTTTATATTAAAGAGCTATATATGTTTTTATTTATATATATAAATATAACTTATAATATGTTTTTATTTCAAATTACTTAGCCACAGCAACGCGTAGCCAGGTAGCTAGTATGATAATATAAACAATAAAAAAAGTCATCATCAATCAATCAATTAAAAAAGTCCAGGTACCGTGGTGTTTGAACCCGTAGCCAATCGAGCACAAGTCGAATTATATTAGCCGAATATTTAGCCATTGCGATAGCGCCAATACGATAGCGCCGCTTTGGCTTTTCTTTGACTTGTAGTGCTAAACTACCCAATTAAAGACGAGTAATGATGTAAACAAGGGTCTAGTAAATCCTACCGTATTGATAAACGTTTTTTGTCTTATTTTCATCTGCATACAACAATTTTATTAAAATTATTTGGCTATTTTTAAACCTTATGACGGTCTGCATTCATTATTTTAGAATATCTCTAAATCTGACATAATAGGAACGGAATTAAAGTGAACTAAGAGCCTTTTCACGTAACACGTTTGAAATTCTCGACTGTTAAATAGTTTGACGTGGTTATTTTCAGTTAGAAATGCTTTGGAGTCTTGCAACAGTGGATTTCTTATTTACAACGATTATGTTTTACTCAACTACTTTTAACCTTGTTTTTAATGCATGTCCATAATAGGACTTTTAAAGTACTTTTAACACGCTTTTATTTCGGCTTTACTTGTAACTTTGTAAATAAAGGTTGTAAGTCAAATTGTCGCATCGAAATTAAACTTGGTAAGTAGTTATATAATTTGATAGATAGTGGAAGCTTCAGTGGTTTCTAGTAAACCCCTTGAGTTTTTACCACCACGTTTAACTTGCAGACTGCTCAGTCTTAACCGACTCGACATAAAGATAATAGTAGGAACCATTACGGGCCACCTGGCTTCAAACCGGCACCTATACACCATCAATGCGACAGACAGTCATCTGTGCAGAGGATGTCTTAACGCGCAGGAAACGACCGCCCCCGTTATCCTGGAGGGCGAGGGAGTGGCGACACAATGGGTGAGTAAACTCGCGGGGGTGTGGTCACTCCTAGAAACCTGTAAATGCCCCAAGAGGCTTCTGTGCTTCTGGAAGGAGCTAGGCTGACTCAACTAATCAGCCTCATTTGAACGCATAATGGACTGCCTATATCTCTAAATGCGGAAACAGGGGCCCTTACATCAGTACCCTCGAGCCCTAAGCCCATATAATCCATTTTGACGAGTCCAACATATTGGGCTTGGTAGCATTGGTCTGATGACGGAGCCAGGAGGTGGATGATAAAAGTCTTTTTTTATTTGGTTTACTATTATAATGTGTTTAGTTTATCTAAACTAAAATTTATTTTAATGGCGTTTCGCGCGTAAAAGGATAATTTATTTTTATAGCCATAGATCATTAGAAACGTCATTTTACCCAAGTCAAACAGGTATACAATTTAATACAGTATATTAGTAGATAATTTAAAATTACTATCTTTTTATCTGTTTTGTTTCATATAGTTAACGTATAATCAGAATAAAAGGACTATTAATTTTGTATGGTCAGGTCGACAATAAAGTACAACTTTTACTACGAATACAGAGATATAAGAAACAATAGGAATAGAACCTATAGTCAATAAGTAATATACGTTTTTTAAATGAGCTTGATATTTTATTAGAAAAAAATACCAATTTGAAATATTTTATTACACAGTCTATAAGAAAGTGATGCGACGTCTTACTCGCCCAATATTGTAGTAATTTGGCTTGGCTTGGCCTTTTTTACAAAAAAATACACATGAATTACTTTTAAACAAGTGAAATTATCGGTAGGAACACCTATAATAATAGATAATGACTGATATATTACTTGTGATAACCTTGTATGTGTGGTTGCTTTAGTTATAGATTAAGTCAACATTCTATAACATGGAACTAGACCCGATTTCTGAGTCAGGAATTATCACCATTAAGAACTACTTATTAGGCATTTGGGATCAAAATGTAACTGACAAATGTGGCTTTGGTATTACTTCTTTCTACCTGTGCCGTCAACGGTACACATATATAAAATTATATGATTTATAAGTTAGATATGTGTTTAGTGTAAGTATAAAACCTTTAGATATATAGAGATAGGTTTTGTTGAATTAACAATAAGTAATATAAGCCGCTATGAATTTTCAAAACACGTCCATGCATTAATTCAATAACTTTACGCTATAAGAGTACTTCGTTCCCCAGTAATATGAGGGGGAAAAAAGGCAAAGCTTAATTGGGACATGCGCTTCATCGATCATGCTTGACGTGGACTCCCAAATGAGGGTACCCCTGTCAAAGTTTGTTGGCCTGTAGAGGCTCAATGACAATATATATACTTTGATAAAATTTACGTGGTTTGCAATTTTCTTATAAAACAGATCAAACGACATACACTAGTTAGAGTAAAACAAGTAAAACTTACACACATTATTTCACACAAAAATACAAATACGCACACTTCATATTTCCAATATGATATACACTTGACATTGGCATGTACAATTGATATTATTTTAGTTTATTTTTTAGCAATTACGGGAGATTCTTCTACGTTATTGTTCGAGAATAAACTATTAACAGCTATGACCTTCGAAACGAAAGAACATAATTTTTTTTTATTATATTCCAGCAAATGGAACCATAATTGACTTATTTATTTTAACGGTGTTGTTAAAAATAAAAATGATTTAACACTACAAGGTGTTAAAACGTTTTTATTTTTCCAGAATAAAATAAATAAAGTTAATTTCTGAAGTACTGCATCGTCTGTATTAACAGTGTAAATTTCATTTTACGAGACTCCTCGAGTATTATCGGGGAAGTTTCTTTTATCTTCAATAAAATTCTTTTGGTAATGATTTGGAAAATCCGATATAAAAGACATTTCGAACGGGAATGTGATCAGGAAAATCTATTGTTCGTTTGTGAATATTTCCCTGAAAAGATCCTTTCATATATTTTAATGCATGAGAACGATAGCAAACGGCTTTACGTGCATTTTCAGTATCCTCAAGTGAATACGTCGCTTGGCCAATCATCCATCATGACTGACACTCAATTTAGTATCTCTTCGAAACATGCACTCTTTTGGCCCAAGCGAAGTGTATTAAGCTGTGTAAAAACGTCGCAGACTTTTCAAAGTTGACGTGAACTTATGATCTTACTTAGTGTTGAACAGTTTTTCCAACTACTTAAGTATTCTGTAGTTAAGTTACTATTTTGATGTTGATTTATATTATTGATGAAGAAATTGAGTTTATAGTTTCGAAAAAAAATAATATAGTATACTGCTGTGGGTTCTCTGTACATTGTACATATCGTTAAGAGTACCCGTCTTGCAAAGCAACTCAACCCTAAAAAAGGTATCAAAACAACTTTGTTGCGGAAAAATTCATATTCATATTGAATCAAATAAATGGTCCGAAAGTTATTTTTACACAAAATCAATACTTTAGCGGTGGTCCAAACAGTTTCCGCTGTAAATTATTCAAATATTCAGAGTGGAGTGATCGATTCATGTCTGAACGGTATGTAGATATAGGAACTTTGACGATTGAGTCAACTAGTTTGAATCAACAATTTAACCTTTGAGGTGAATAAACCGCGAACGGGAGAGAAACCAAATTATGTTGATTTAAATTTCTCTTTGTGATCCTTTGAGCTAATGAAATGAAAAGACTGTTTCAGTCTAACTAGTAATTTAATTCAGGGTATTTTGTCCTTCAAAGCGAAAGCAACATAAATATTATTGATCTTACCTTGTATTTGAATAATTGAATGTAATAACAAGCATTTATGTATTATTTAAAATAACAATAGTTACAAACTATTGTAAGCTTTACAAACTATAGTTACTTATATCTGGAAAATTAACAGAGGTATAGATTTTTACAGTTATTAGTAATTATATATATATTATACATATATATATTTTTCCATACATCAGGATCCTTTGTCCTTTTCCATACCCCTGACTGTGTTTATGATAAATTTCCTGATGATTTAGTAGTTAAGATGTGAGAACACACAAACTCATATTCACATTTATAATATTAAGTTAGAATACCATATTTTCTCTTCCATCTTCAATTCTCAAAGTGCCGGGGACATACATGTATATTGTACGTAATATTCGGTGAAATCACCCGACACTGGCTTATTAATATTATTTTTGTCCAAATCATCAAAGTGTCAACTTTTGGTCTCGCTACTGTAGCGTTTGGCTGGCTGTTTTTACAGATAAATCATTTTATAGCTGGTTTCATGGTATTCAAATGATGTATCTGAGGACTATGAACATACAAGTACATGAATTCAAGAAACAAAGTAAATAAATGCATATTGAAAAAGTAAATAAGTATATAAATAAGTAACAAACGAATACTACCCTAGCATCCAAAAAAGAAGGAACCCGAACGAACGTTACTATATTTACCATTAAATAAGTTCTAGTATCCAGAATTTAAAGTTTCAGGGAATGTATATACGGACATGAGTAAAGTTTATATAGTATAGCCTTTGGTAGTCCACTCACTTTGCATCTTTGTTCCCAAGAGCCTTAAATATAACAAGCTTCGGATAGCGTACCATCTGCATCCTACATATTTCTAGTTAAGATTTTCTCACGCCGCTTGTTATAGAACTAGATTTTAATTAAAAAGTTACCAGACCTTTCTGTACTTTGTAATATATCCTAGACTAACTTTTTCATACGGTTTCGCTTGCATAACAAGGCTATATCTATATATATATATCTATCTATCCTTCGGGAATGGTACTTTATATTGTTGACGGGTACCCAATCTATTTTTCTGCATCCCTGACAACGAACATTAGTTTTTCTAGATACGAGACACCCTACGTCCTATTTACAAGGTGTATGCGATATTTCATGATGTTAGTAAATGCGTTGAGTAGTTAAGGCATCAAATCGTAACACATAAACACACTCACATTGGCGTCTAAAATATTAGTTAAAATAAAATATTAGTAAGGAGGATTAGCATTAGGCAGGCGGCCGGCCATAAAAGGACCAGCCAAAGCCCTTTTGCACATTACGCGGACCCCAATGAAAACTATAAAAATATCAGGAAGATGATGATAATGAATACTAATGTAAGATGTCAAGTTAAATATTTAAAACATGAATTCTATACTAACACTTTGAAAGAAGTAAGGCACTTCAATTTCTGTTCTAATTTTCTTTTCTGACCAGCACAAGAAGGCAGTGGTTAAACAGATCTCCTAGCGTAGTGTTGTCTTTTTTCCTGGTGAGTAAGAGATAAACATGAAGCTTTTCTGACCCCTTACCAAAGCCAGATGTGAAGAGGGAACGGGTTGTGGAACATGGCAAGTGTTTACAGGACCGGTAACTGCTTATAGTTGAGCGAGATATCAGCTTGTTTGTAGACTTGGATTTGTAAAAAAAACGAAGATTCTTAGGTTCTTAGAAAACTTGATCAACACAGTAATGATAAACCAGATCACTGAAAGCGATACTCTACTAGCTTAAGGGATAAAGTGATAAATTCAAAGGTTTGCGCAGAAAATAACTGAAGCAACGTAACCGGATAAGAACTTGCAATATGAAATACACATGCATATTGAAAAGTATAAACATGAGCGTACAATGTAAGCGATAGCATTACCAATATGTAGCCGGTTTATTATAACAAGCCACTTAAAACTTCAAATTAGAGGATTCCTAAACCATTCTGAAAAGTAAATAAAAATAAACATCGATATAAATATGTTACGAGTACATTACCACTGTATCGTCGTAAAGTGTAAGTCGTTATAAAAACTAATCATTTGAGTATCACACTGGAAGAATTAAATTAATAGCAAATTATCATATAAAATAGAACACAGTTAGAAAAACGATAAATAAATACTAAAAAATACTAACCTTACGTGTAATCTATAGAGAAAAATCTACTTTTTTATTCTGTTTTGATTTTACTCCAATACCATTTAATATCGAGGTCTTCTTAAACAAACCGTTTTATATACATAAGTTGAACAAAAAAGAAGTACCTGATTATAAGATGTCGTAAAATGCTTTCTTTCACGAGACATAACAAATTCTTATAATTCGACGATTTTTGAGGTTTTGACTACTATTTAGAACATTGTTTTAAAGCCTCTTTGGATTCAATTTACGCTACAAAATACCTGTTGAAAATCCATACTCATTTAAAAATATACTAGTGGTATATTCCATTGGGTTTGTATTTTGGGTAGATTTGTTTAGGTTCAATTAATTACGAAAATTTTAATAGGTTTCATTTCGTTCACGCGTTAATGGCGTGAACGAAAACCTTGAAAAGTGTACCCCAACCTCGTCACAAAAAAGAGGATGGCAATGATGACCATGATTATCACACTTGCAACACCAATACTATTTATACTATTTTTGAACACCAATATTATTTTTTTTATTTTATTTTTTTTCAAAATCCTTCCTATATGGAGCTCTGGCTACCTACTCATTAGTAACAAGCATAAATTTCAAATACCTTAGACCCAAACATTCCTTTAACGACTAGAAAAGAGCTGATGATTGTGGAATGACTGAACAGATTTTTTTTTAATTAATTAAAAACACTCTTGATCAAGTTACCTGTTTATGGGCTATGATGCCACGGAAAAACACAGATTTACACGTTAATCTTATAACACCCCTTTTTTGCATACGTATACTAGTATTTTTCTAAATGTATACATATTTTAGACAAATTACACTCAGACAAAGTTATTTGTTCATCACACAATTATTTGTCCTGGGTTAGAATTGAACCCGCCTCCTCTGGTTCAGCAGGTAGGATTACTAACCACTTGACCAACAGGCCAGTCTTGCTCTGGCCAGGCTCTGCGATCCTCACCCTCACTTCAGCCTCACCTCCTAATAAATAATTATATACTTTCATATTTTAGCTAGTGATTTGAAATTACCTTTACATATTTTGGTCGGCACCCGATACATTTCGTCCTAATGGGCATTACAAAGTGCGGGCTAGTGTTATTAAAGTGGATAATTTTAAGAGGCTTATAACCGCATGGTTGCTTCCGATTACATGCGCTCAATCAGTTCATTTCGTTATTACGGATACTAGCTAAACTATCTTGTTTTATGATTCACTGAGAACTGTAATCATGCGATCGATGCTACAGACTTTCTAGTACTCTTTTATTATAAGTTTTAATTTACGCTATTTGAAGTCTGAAAATCTATGACTTCAATAAAATAGAAGATAGATCTAGTAACAATAGAATGGGAAATTATAATTTAATGAAAAGTTACAGGTTTACAAAAAGGTACAGTTGGTTTTCATTTCCAAAGCTAAACCCAACACTGGACGCTTGCTTGACACTATGGGCACATATTTACGCATTGCTGACCCCGTGAAAACCTTTTTCTGTCTCTTGGGAAACTAATGGCAGCGAGGTCGTTCTTCATTTTCAGCATCCAGTGGGAGACATTACTTTAAAATGGTGCAGTGCCCGCCCAGTTTACTTGTAAATTGTGAACCCTCTGTCAATACATCGTTAAATTAGGAGTGGGTTTCTCAAGAAATTCCTGAGTTTATTGTTGAAGTTATGTTACGTTAAGTTAGATCGATAACATTTTATATGCATATTGTTTTAGTATTTTCAATAGAAAGTGTAACTCAAATATCTATATACCAACTTTTGAAAACTTTAAGAATCTGAGAAGAGTAATACCGGTTTTGTTTAAAGTTTTGATAATCTGTATTATCATAATTAAGCTGAAGAGTTGGTACACTAACTTTTAAACTTTCGGGTTCTCTGTACTTCCTACCTGCCTGATGGTCGTATCAATGTATTTGTTGTGTGTTTGTGTGTTTTAGCATCTTAGAGCTGATCGGATGATGGAGCCAGGAGGTAGACAGTCTCTGTTCTTTCTGCGCAGGCTCTACTTATAGCTTTGTGAATACGGTACTAAATGTTAACGTAGCTTCTTATCTTCATAAGTGTTACACAGCACCTTATATGAATAAATAATTTTCAGTATTTTTCGAAATAGTATTGATAGTTTTTATAGTTTTCTATTTTTATAAGTGTTACATATGTAAATATTTTCACACCTTATTCACGTCCAGGGTAGGCAAATATGGTCTTGCCATACAGCTTGCATCTCTTCAACATTCATCGGACATTACACGCTTGACGGGAGTTTTTAATTTGGCTCTTCTTCAGTATGCTACCCGCACCGACTCGCCCACTCACAGGAGTCTTATAAAATCCTTTAGACATCTCTTAATTCATCCACCCTTATTTTTATATACTACGTCGGTTTCAAATAAGCATAAGGCCCGTCCTGATGGTAGGCGGTTACCGTAGCCTATGAAGGCTTCCAATTCCAGAGGACTTGCATGCGCTTTGAAGACCCTTTAAAAACCTACTTCTTTCTTGAAGAACCCCATACTGTAGTCCCTCGGGAAAACTCTGCAGGGAGCTCATTCCACAGCCGGAGCGTTCGCGGAAGGTAATTCCTCTGGAACCGTATCGTGCCCGATCATTTAGGTTCCAATGTACGAGGATGAATGCCTTGCCGGTGGCGAGCGGTGCGGTGGTAGAATGCAGCCGTGAGCATCATGTCAAACAGTTCTTCAGAGCACAACCCATTATACAAGCGATACAACACGCACAAGACAGCACACATTTTATTATTTTTTACGATATTTTATTTTAAATTAAAAAAGGAAGGTCGGACGAGCTCAAGCCAAATGGACTGACGACCTCAAGAAGGTAGGGATCTGACTAAAAGCGAAAGGCGGAATACCTATATTCAGCAGTGGCCTGCAATGGGCTGAATGTTGTATATGAGTAAAAAAAAAACGTGACGTCCGTTAGAAATGATAACTTAAACGCCAGACATACTTGCTGGTGAAATAAAAACTTATTTGGAAACATCAGATGCGAGTTTAGTATGTTTAATGTTAAAAGAGGGTATTTCATAAAATTAAAAATTTAAAGCGAGCTTGTTACCTGAATGTTTCTTAATGAACCAGTTCGTTTGTTTAAAAGAAACATAGAGCCTCGTTTGGGCCCGAGCTCAATTTCCGTGACATCATTAGTGAATATCATAAAATAAAATTCGCGTAATTAATGCTATGATCGGAAGGCTGCCATAACTTATCGGTTTTATGTTGCAAAATAAATGAATTATATTGACACAATTTGCAGGAGAGTGAAGCACAACGCACACCATAAGCTTCTCTACTAACCGCGTAAATCATACAAACGTTTGTGATCAAAATAACAGATATTTTTCCAGTATCCTTGAAATTGTATACAGATGTAGTACATTTATTCAAATAACTTTCAGCTCTTGCGTAGAACATGCTACGACCGCAAGCGACGGCGTAGCGTAATAAGGACGTCATCGAATAAACTTACCTAAATACATTTTTATTTAAATATTTTGAGCCCATCCGATCTTTAATTTCACGGCACAAAGGTTTCATTATACTCTAAAGCATTACCGACACCTTAAAATTTTAATCCTTTGCTCAATAATAAATTGATTTTATCCAAATCTTTAAATTTTATGAACTTAAACAGAATTATGGTAGTAAATGTACATAAATCGGGATTTAGCGTATTGTTTTTTTTAAGTTTCATGACTATTATGTAAAGAACCGGTTTGTAACGAGGTTTCAAATTTATCATACTTACCATGACCACAGGTTAATTAATAGTGACAGTTTTATGTTGAGTTGATTACACATTAAATTAAATTTAATTTAATGAACTTTATTTTAATTTGTAATGTCACAAAGATTCCTTTGAATTTTAATTTTATTTTTTCTGTATTGATTACTGAAGTGGAACCTATACCGTATTGTTAAAGATGTGCTCTGCTACCCGTACGAAGCCGGGGCGGGTTGCTAGATAAATGAATGAACCAAACCCTTGCCGCCGCATCGACGCGCACAAGTTCTCAACACTAGATACTCCTAATTTCACTTTAACAAAAATCAAGCAATTAAGTTAAAAACAGTTTAAAGGGAGAGCAAAATACCATTTGTTACTAAGGATTAGTACAGCGCTTGACAAATTACTTGTTTAGACTTGTCCCCGCCTATAATACATTTAACTACTCAAAGCTTCTTTTTTTTCAGACTAGATATTTGCCTATTTACTAGTTGCCTATTAACCTAATATCTTAAACTGATATTTAAAACTATCTAATACACTTACAGATGTACTACTATGACTATCCGATGTAACTTTCCACAGAATGCTGCACTACGTCACCACAAAAAACCATACATCTAAATTGACGTCACTGAAGGTGCTTACTCATTACAGCAACATATAAAACTACAATTTAATATAAATGGTTAAACTACCATGTTAAATGAATCTATGATAAATGATGTAAACACGTTCCATTATGATAGTTGTGACATTAAAATTACCTTCTCCAATAATTATTATTTTTGGGATTTCGTGAAGCAAACCTGAATTTATTATGAACTCATTAGTAGCGCAATTGTGATAACTACCATTCTATATTAATAACACGCACTCGGACTTAATAAATATATTAATGTTTGCCAATTGAACGAAACTCACATGTATTTAAACAAAACTTATAAAGCTGTACTCATACATTATTGTTTCTAAGTGGCCCTAATGAAATCATTCACGTAACACATACCATATACATGAAACCTTATAAATATATAATGAATTAAGTAGTATTTTGAATTATTAATTATACGTAACTGAAGGATTCAATAAAGAAAATTTCATTACTCTGCTAATTTTATTGCAAAAAAAAGAAACACCATCACTTACCGGCAATACCTATTGCACTGAAGCAACCACACGTACTCGAAACGAACTCACTAACGCAACCACTTAATCACAAGTCACAAACATGAGGTCACAACGATAAGTATGGTCATTTCCACGCATGTGCTAGACACTATCACGTCACATACACTAAGATGGGTCACCAGTTCTATATTTGGGTGGCGGAGCGGCGACAGGCACTCTCTCGCTCGTCGTAGCTTGTACTGGCTGGGGCAACGCTACCGCGCGTGCCTAGCCCCGCTACCCTCGCCCTGCCCCGTTTACCTCACAGTACAGGCAAATAGAAATAAAGTATGCGCTGTAAGGACAGAACGTAGGAGAAAAAACGGATCTAGTTGCCTCGAGGCGAGTTAGTTAGATCAAAACATAGCAAATACTCTATTAAATTGTTTGTTTTCTTGTTTGCGAAAGTCTGTTATCGTTTATTAGCTATATGCATCCTAAAGCTTCACATCAGTCGCCAGTTTTGAATCGTTATTGGCCTACTTAAATGTCTGACTGCGGTGGCAGACCGGTTCGAGTCGTAGAGCTTCCAAAGATTCGGTTGAGTTTGGTGATTACCAATTCCTCAAGTCTGCTGTCGTGTGTCGTGACTGATCAGCTCAAAACTGAAATGTTTATTTTATATATAAAGACCACATTTTGACCAAAGATTGCACATTTTGAGTTTATAGTTTTGAGTAGACTTGGACCACTGAGATCACTTGATCACTAATCACTTGTTTCGGCGTTTCTTCTCAAGGCTAATCATAGGAATTCCGGCACCGTCCAGTCTGTCCAGAAGTAATAACGTGTAAAACAAATTCATTTTGTCACATTGCTCACTTTCTTAACATAATTTGACTTAATGAGTTATTTTGAAGTTGCAAAAAGTATTTAATAAATCGTTATATTTTATTACCGATTTTGTAAAATAATTGGTGCACAATAGTCGTTTATTTGTTGTTATATCACATAAAAAAATAGTTTTTGTAACATAAGATGCTTTTAGAAAGTTGACTTTGTAGTAAAGTTAAGTTTGTCATTCAGAAAAGACGGACTAAAATCTTCGAGGATTGATTCCTGAGATGGACGTACTATCTACATACGGTTACGGTAAAGTCGGATTGCTTGCGGAACCCTCGGTGTGTGAGTCAGACTCGCACTTGTCTGGTTTTTTAAATATGAAACGCAGACTTGTGTAGACAAATCCCGCATGCATGCGGCATGGTGGGTTAGTACTGGGTAGGTTCTTGACACCTGCATAGTACATCGTGTTTCTAGCGGCCCATTTAGTTTAAATGCAGAGTATGGTTAGATTCTTTCATCGTATGGTCCTAAAGTTAACCCGATAAGTTTTTTATTTTTCGGTCCGGGGGCCTATTGCACCTTGTAGCGGCCTTGGTCGGTATCGTCCTGATCCTCAACAGCTTAACGTCAATCAAAGACAGGCTGCCTTATTACCTGCCTCCCCTTCAATATAGATAGGTAAGGATGCATAATATAAGCTTGGCTTTCTTTTGGTATGACCACAGGCGTACAGGTATTCTAAATAATGTTACTAAATACTTTTCAAAACCTTTCTTTGTGAACAAAAGAATGAAACTCTTTTCAAAAGAATTTAAGATATGATATATTTATGTTATGATAACAAAAATAAACCGAGAAGAGCCATCACAGAAGACTTCTGATGTACTTAGTTTTTACTGGGAAAAGTTATGCAGTTTTTAAAGTTATTGAATTTCTAAGAAATTAAACAAGGCTGTTATATTTTCTGATGCCTTAAGAGCTTTCTGCTTTCTACAGATTTCAATTTAAAGGGGATAATTATATTAGGTTGTTGATATTAGGTATTTACAAGTAAAGTTTAAACTTAAAAAGTATGTCCGCAGAGATATGACAGATTTCCTATTTATCTCCTCTTCATACAGAAAGTAAATCTTTGAATAGACAATCAAAATGAAATGTATTTGCATATTATTCTTCCTTAGTTGCGGGAATCGTCGACGGCAAATACGGATTTCATACTTCTTAGTTTGGATGAGAGCTTTGGAACACTGTAAATATGGCTGTCGTCAAACGTGAGAACGGAAATAGAACCTTCAAGGATATTAGAATTATGTATTCACTATCTGTTTTTAAATCGATATTAGTAGTAGTGAAAAATGTAATAATTATATATAGTACCTGGATGATGATTTTTTTTGTTCGGATAAAACGACGTTTTCTAAGAATGAAACCTAGCTAGATCGATTTATCACCCCCGGAACCCCTGCATACTAAGTTTCATGAAAATCGTTGGAGCCGTTTCCGATATTCAGATTATATATATATGTATATACACATATATACAAGAATTGCTCGTTTAAAGGTATTAGATAATGAAATTGAGTATATATTTTCTTATTTATGTAAATATAACAAACCAGACTCGTGGAACATTCCTCAAGCTTCATCAAAACCGAATATTATTAAGCTTATTATAAAATGAAAATGCTTAAAATTTTAACTACGTACAAATAATACAAATTTTAATCTAATTCTACTATCTGCGTACTAGTTTGTTTACGGAACCCTCGGTGCGCGAGTTAGACTTTTTTTTCTATTGCTTTAGCTAAGGTGAAATTGATAATCTCTAAGCGTGAAAATGACTCCTTCACAAATCTTAAAATCCAATCCAATCTAAGAATTGTCGGTTTTCGGTGACGTCTGGATAGTTGGCAAGAAGTTCTTAGATTTACAAATTTCCAAATTTCAGCCAATTCTTGCAACTTTTTTACAAGTGATGTTGAATTTTATAGGTTTCAACATTCATTTGTCACTCTATGTGTAATTTACATAATGTTGCTCTAAGTCCTACTAATATTTTAAACGTGAAAGTTTGTGAGAATGAATTAATGTATGGATTTATGGATGTTTGTTACTCTTTCACGTCAAAACTACCAAACCGATTGCGATGAAACTTGGTATGTAGATAGGTGACCTGAATTAACATATAAGCTACTTTTTATCCAAATATTCCTACAGGACTATTTACTTACGCGGGTGAAACCGCGGGGCGCTTCTAGTACTTTATATGCTTGTAAAATCACCGTTACGGTAAGTTAGTTTCATTGAAGTGAAGAAAAAGAAAATTCAATTGTCATATTACGCAATGCGTTGACCGTCTGTGTTGTCAATATTTACAAAAGCCATTTCGCAATATAGATATTATTTCTGGTACAGAAGTTGTTTGCTAAAATCAAATACGTACAACTAAAAAATATGGGGAGAGGTTTCGCTAACAATGGCCATAATAAAATGAATTATTAAACAGAAACTACTTTCTACTACTTAGGAGTTATGGTTAAAATAAATATCTGGAATATAATTGAATACATATTTTTCAGAATTATATGCAGGAATAGAAATATACCAATCTCAATTAACCTACTGTTTACCATCACCGATATTACCACTGTTTATTGGTATTTTGTCATTGAATTTAGAAGGCATAATAAGATATTTGTATGCATTAATGATGTTTTAGACATCTATTTAATTTTGATTCAGATGTGTTTTCAAAAAGACAAGATACAGAGAGTGGGTATGTGTTATGCACGATAGCGTCGTTCAACTGAAGTGCTTTACACTAAGGCATCTCAATTTGTTATAGCTAAAATAAAGTAGGGCTAAATAAACTGAAATCTATTTCCGAATCTACAAATAATGCTTTCTCGGGATTCAGCTTATTGAAATACTGTTTAAACTGCTTATATATAAAAAAACGTAAAACAAAAAAAAAAAAATACGTATAATCAACCCCTTTTTTAAGTTCATATTAATTAATCCGTCATGCATAATTACATGCATAATTGTAATTCTTAAAATAATACGGTAGATGGCGTAAAACGTCGCACTCTTCTATGGCTCATTAAGGAACTCAATTAGCTGTCAACATCTAGTCACTTTTTGGGAATGCACAATTTTGAGTTTTTTAGCGATTGATTAATTATATCTTATAAATAATTTAAATAATAGATAAATCCCTGATTACCGTGCACCATAAGGCGACCCCTCCATTTACTTTTGTCAATTCAGTAGTACGAAAAACTGTCAGATTTATTTCAATAAAACAACGTTGACCCTTGTCATTATCTACTTGCAAGTCACGGGAGCCTACATCTGGTCACCGTCTCGAGGATCTCGTACCATTGAGTGATAGTTATGATGCATATTAAGAATATTCATCCTATTCCAGACGGGCTTATTTAACTACCTTAATCTGCGCTATAGCACCCTCTATCTTTAGACTGATCACACAATGTCTCAGGTAAATAAATTGTAGAAAACTATGAAACGATTGATGTTTATTTATTTATTATTGTTTTATCGACTTACAATTTATGAAAAAGTACTAACGTAGGGCGTGTGTGAACACGAAGTAGTTCAAAGTCAATATTGCTCACCAAAATCGCGTTCAACAGCTATAATTTTACTTTTGCAGACATTATTGAACTCGCAGCTACTAGAAAGTTAAATTCATTTTGAGCAGACCAGAATTCTACAACCCGACATGCATTCACAAGTCAAACATCATCAAAAATTAAGGTTAAATAATATTTCAATACAAAGAATAAACACTGTGTTTTCACAGCTACTAGTTTACCTTGGTGTTTACCCCGTGTTTACCTTGGTTTCCTAATTAAAGAAACACAATATTGTTACAATTTCACAACTGCAACAATTTCGCAGTGGCTTAAGATGTCTCATCATAAACTGACGCTATATTGAGTGTTATGGGTTGGATCACGAGTTTAATTTCGGTTTTGGGAGTATTTGTGAACATGAACTATTGGTCGAACTATGTCTATGATGCATGAACTGCAGCTTGAATTGATAGTTTCTGTTTCACATAAAGGTTATAGAACAATAAGGATTTCTTATAAGGAGACTATGATGTATATACGTGGGCTGTTTCAAAAATTATTAGTGAAATGAAATATTATTCTGTAGCTAACAATTTTCGGAACAACCTAGGTATGATCTTTAGCCTCAATATCATTTACTGTTTGAAACCTACTCGGAATCCTACATACTACCTCGTATTTCCCTAAAGGAATAATAAAGCAAATTACAAAATTTCATCTTCCTAAAACAGCTATATTTTTACACATGGTTTATATATTGCAAAATTCATATTCTTCCATTATTTTGAGTTGACACCTGCGTTCGAAATATATTGGAATTCATAAAGGTTTCATTCTCTAGCAAGATTTTTGTGAATCGAATGATGTATCTGTATCGAAGTTACGTAATTTAAACATTTTCATGAAGAAACAGTGTCAGAGTCATGGGAACAACACAGATGTATTCATGTATTATTTCCATTAAAATTTTCTCCGGTTTGATTATTTTTAATATCTATAAATTTAATATTTTTAATTTAAATATGTTCCACCTTTATGTCGGTTAATATACATCACTTGTTTAGAAAGTTTAGATTCGGTATGCGAATGTTTCATTGAATCTCTCGATTAATTGATTTCAATTAAATCGGGGTTAACTTAAACGATTGAAGCTTACAGATTCTCTCAGCGAAATTTGTATACTGATTACATAACGAACAATTAATATGAAAAGTGGCACGTAACAAGTTTATACCTAGCCTGTAATATAAATTGTTTATGTTAGTCAAATTTTCCCAGTCACTAAAGTAGTATTTACTTAGACCTAGTTCAATAACATTGCGATAGTTGGTATAGATTGTTTACTAAAGTGATTTCGCAGAAACTTGTTTTGTAACCTTTTGTTTTAAATACAGCCTTAAAATTATAGAGCACGTTTAAACAGGTTAAAACTAAATTACTAAACGGGTGACTTTTTGAGAAGATGACGACAAAAAATTGGTGATATTTTCATATTTTAATTATTTATGTATTTAGTCGTGAAATCGATTATAGGTTCGTTTGAGTTAAGAAACGAAACTATAATTAGTGTTTGCTTCAAGTTTAAAAAAAATGTGGTGGCGGTAATTCTTGATCATTTTAATTTGTTATAAAACATAGAGCATCTGTACTTTATCGAGTATTTTGAATAAGAAGTTATAAATATTATGTAGGTACTAGCAGCGCCTCGCAGTTTTACCCGTCCCGATCCCGTAGGAATATTGGGATAAAAAGTAAAGTCTATATGTTAATCCAGGTGTCCAGCTATTTACATACCTAGTTTCATAGCAATCCGTTCAGTAGTTGTGGCGTGAAAGAGTAACAAACATTCATCCATCCATCCAAACTTTCACATTTATAATATGATTATATATTATATTATATTATATATAATATATGTAAATATGGGATATGTAAAATGTGAGGCAACAAACAAAGTAGGCTTCAATACATCGTTGTTTGTCCAATTTGGATAGTCGGTTTTTACCTGGCGTAGCTCACTTCTCAGTTTATCGTCAAGAGTACAGACTGCTGTATTTTATTTAAGAAAAGCTTATGTATTTCATGAAATATACTTCTCATTCATATTGTCGTGTACTCCTATATAGTAACAGTTATTAGAAATTTCTTGACTTAACACAAGTTGTGTTCCTAACACTAATGTTTCATACTTACACAAAAAAATATTAACCTGCCAGGTGTTCTGCAGTTGTGTAATAGTACTGTTGCTCTCATAGTACTATCAAGAGCCTCGGCTAATGTAGAAAAGATAATGCTTGAAGTTCATTAATTTGATAGATTGCCCGTCTGTAATTCTCTTATTTGATTCTGACCTATTTGTAAGACTTAAAAGGATTAATTGCGCGTTAGTAATCGCCGCTCTGGGAACTTAATTTTGAGTAAAGATTTGAACCTCTAATCTTCAGGATTCAGTTTAATACAAGTAGAATTATAACGTTTTACGTTTAATTTCCTAGTTAAATTGTTTGGTACAGCATGTTTCGCTGTATATGGAATTACGGATATCATCACAACTTTCTAAAATAAGATATCGGAATCAAACCGATGATTTCCAATGTTTATTTATCATTTTATTATTCAAAGATAAGGAAAGTCATATCTTTGACCTGTAGACAATGTAGCTGTATTTTATTGGGACACATTTTTTTTTATTGGTTAGAAGTTGCAAGGAATTACGCCCAACATGCAAACCTATATTGTTCCTTTTTATAATATTTGAAGGACTACTAAAAAATGTTTTACCTGATTATCTTCTTATGTTGTCCACACTACGTGATACATTTCAATTAATAAGAAAACAGGAAATTCAAAAGAAGAATTAAGAGGAATACATGACTTTTAAAAAAACATAGAATGAAATCATAGTTTAACATGAGAGCAAAATTTAATATTGTTGGGGTGAAAATGTAAGTTTTATGTAACTTCTCTTGCTTACGATAAAACACGATCAACCAATCGAATCATCTAATCTTATAATACATGAACCTTGAACAAAGTTATAAGGTGTTGGAATTTTTTCTCTCGAGTAGCATGCTGACATTCATCACTTAGATACTCATTTATAAATACATACATGAAGGTGTACAATTACTATTAGTGTACTTTCCTGTGTTTTTTTTTAGTACATCAAACTAAAAAAGCTACTAACAAACTAATGGTATTCAAACTGTTACATACAAAGCAAACAAGATCACAAAACTTTGCTTTTAATGTTATTAGCTTTTGACAATACGTTGAAAGAAACCTGAACAGAATTTGGCTGTTTTCTATAATTTTATGGCTACTACTTTCCATATTTATCGACTCAGTTGTTAGCGAGCAAATTCACTATATTTTAATGCTTAAGTTATTTTGTTGACTAAGGAAAACAAATTGCCAATCATAATTTATCCATACTCTATCCATGTACGATAAATATCACCGAAGTATCACCAACTTCAATGTGCCTAAATTATGATAAATTCTAATCTAAGAAGGTACATTTTCTTCAAATTTAAATAGCACCAAACTGAGCTTGTACTCTACAATTTAATTTAAAAACAATTATTGAAGTCTGTTCAGAAATAATAATAATAATAATTTAATTTATTGTTTCTCTCACACAGTACATTAGACATTACAAAACAAAATTACTTTTGACACATTGTTATGCTTCTATGTGAGAGACTGGTATCTGTACTAGGACAGGCCTGTATGACAGATTACCAGCCTCTCCCAGCTCTGGATATGTGCAGTTCTTGATGTCAGGTAAGTGTTATTGTTGAGAGTGTATAAAAACTACTACCAAGCTGCAGTGTGTTCGTTTATAAATGAGTGTATGTAAGTATATGTATGCGCGTGTGTGGTGTGTGGGTGTGTGTGTGTGTGTGTGTGTGTGTGTGTGTGTGTGTGTGAGATTGTGTAAATAGCAATAGTGTAAGATGTGTTTAGAGTAAATATGTATGTGTATAATAGTAAATATGAGAGCGCACATAGTGTTGTATTATGATGGAATATATAAA
Organism: Callimorpha dominula; assembly: GCA_949752705.1. Classification (NCBI taxonomy): domain Eukaryota; kingdom Metazoa; phylum Arthropoda; class Insecta; order Lepidoptera; family Erebidae; genus Callimorpha; species Callimorpha dominula. Next base: position 20,803,503 of record OX456995.1, on the reverse strand, counting down.
AGATTTTCTGTTTCATCGTAACTGAGGGACTTGAGCCAAGATGTGACAGCTTTATTACAATGGAAACGCGTGTAGGAGTATATGTCAATTTGTTTGTTGATCTTATTATAGAGATAGCTTCCCAGAAAACCGAAGAACCTCATGGAGAACGCTGTAGTCCATTGAGTGGTAATTGTGTCACAGACATGATGTTTCCGCCGCTTATGATTGTGAATAGAGGGCTCATAAGCAAGAGCAGCGTGCTGTTTCAGTGTGATTATCAGGATAAATAGTTGTCTTACTGTTAGGACGTCGGTAAGCCGGTACAGGTCTTTGGTAGGGAAGAGGAATGGTAAGGACCGACTTACCTTCAATACTGCCCGTTGAGCTCTTTCTAATTTTATGAGATTGCTCTTACATGCTCCGCCCCAAACCGTTATACTGTAATTTATTATAGACTGGCAAAGAGCCAAATAGACCATTCTAATGACCTGTACATCTGCTATGTGTCGTAGGTTTTTGAAAACGAACATTAATTTACGAACTCTTGAGGAGAGTAGGTCCAAGTGGTGACAGAAATTCAAGGAACTATCTAGTACAACTCCCAGGTACTTAATGCTGGAGGCTTTGGTTAGATGTGCGCAAGAGCAAGGGTGGCAGAGTGAGCATGTGTGATATATTATACCATGGCTGTCCCGCATAGAAGGCGGTATGCTCTTAATAGAAAATGGCATATAAATAGTTTTTTCAGGATTCAGTGTTAGCCCATTATCTTTAAGCCACAAGGAAACAACGTTAAGTCCAAGTTGTGCGAAGCCATATGCATCATCCCAAGAGTTACCATGAAAAACCAATGCAGTGTCGTCGGCATACGTCACTATCTTACCATTTGTGAGTGGGAGACTGCACAGGTCATTTATGAAGCACAGAAAGAGCGACGGTCCCAGGACGCTACCTTGGGGAACACCGTAGTTGATAGGTAGATCATCACTAACGATATCACACACTCTAACTCTCTGCAGTCTACCAGTCAAATAGTTAGAGAACAATTTAAGTTGAGTGTTACGGATCCCCAACCTCTCAAGTTTATTCAATAGGAGTCGGACGCGGACCGTGTCAAATGCCTTAGCCAGATCAAGAAATACTGCCACTACTTTCTTCTTCGTCGGTCAGTTCGTGTACAGCATCGTTTGTGGAGATGCCAGGTCTGAATCCAAATTGTGAACTCGACAGAAGATTTTTTGACTCGAGATAGTTTGCAAGCCGTTTGTTCAAGAGCTTTTCAGCAATTTTGGAAATGGCAGTAAGAATGGAAATAGGTCTATAGTTATTGACACAGCCCACGTCACCACTCTTGTAGATAGGAATAACCTCAGCCAATTTAAATTCCATCGGGAAGACTCCAGTACTGAACATAGAATTAAATATGTATGTGAGAGGTGCGACTAGTATTTGGTGATACCGTTGCAAAAAATAACCAGAAATACCATCGCGGCCGATGGAATTGCCTTTTTTTAAGTTTAAAAAAATGTTTTGAACCTCTGCCTCATCTGTGGGAGTCAAGACGAAAGAAAATGGCTGAGAATCGACATACGTTAGATAATTACGGGAGTTAGTGTTCATAGTTTTTTCGGAGAGGTTTTTACCGATGGACGCAAAGAATGCATTTACCTTGTTAACTGACATGGCAGGGTCAGTGGGAGAGAGCAGGTCAGAGGCTGTGGTATGCTTTTTATTAGTGCATGCTATTTGTTTAATGGTGTCCCATAACACTTTGGTACTGGTATTAGCCGCCTTACTAATTGATTTTGTTTCGTAGTCTCGTTTTAGTTTTTTTAGTAGAGAGTTACAGAAATTCCTGTACCTTGTGTAGGTGGTCTTGATTATGGTGTTATTAGGATTTCTCTTTGACTTTACGTGTAGTTTGTCGCGGTTTTTCATACAACGCAGTAGTCCAACCGTTATCCATGGTTTTTTGATTCGCTTGCGGTTAGGAATTGTAGATATTGTAGTGTTTCCTTGTATTTTAGAATGTAGCTCCGTGATTAAACGTGAGGTGGCTATATTAACATCGGATGTTTCGTAGATAGACTTTAAGCATATATTGTCCATGTCATTGTCTAGTCCGTCATAGTTAATTTTCTTAATTACTAATGGTTTTGCAGATTGGGTATGGTGTTGCAATAGAAATATGACACAATCGTGATCAGTTATTGCTGTTTCAGCGACAAAGCAGTAAACTGGGCTTTTGGTTTTGAGCATAAGGTGGTCGTGGAAATGAAGAAGATATCGCGTAACATACTCACAAAAGAAACTGTCAGTCGGATTGAGAACCTACTCCTTTTTGAAGTCGGTTAAAAGCACAATGTAGGCTAGAAATGTGCTCAGGAAAGTAATATAATATTTACAAGGCTTTCGTTGTGGCAGTTAGATAAAGTGCGATAAAATGTTAAAGAAAAAAAAAACCAAAAGTGGATGGATAGATACTTTACTAACTTTGTTTATTTAATTCCTTTCTCTTCTAACTTTTTAGTTTATTGAGTACTAGCAGCGCCTCGCGGTTTTACCCGCTTAAGTCCTGATCCCGTGCAAATGTCGGGATGAAAAGCCTAAGCGTTAATCCAGGTCTCCAGCTATCTACATACCAAGTTTCATTGCAATCGGTACAGTAGTTTTTGTGTGAAAACATTACAAACATACATACCAAAACAAATGTTTCCTCTTTATAATATTAGTATTGAGTATTGAAATAGGCGTTTGTCTTACAACTCACCTGATAGAAAATGATAATGAAGACGAAGATAGTATACGCCTTTCCAAAAGAAACCTATTCACTCTACTCTCGAAGTTCCAGGATTACAATTGTCTGAAAAAATAGACGCAGGCAGGTCATTCCAGACTTTGGTGACTTAAACCAAAAAGGAGCTGTCAAAATGTTTACTACAACTTTTTGGTGTTTAAATTTGGAACTTCTGTCTGCGTCTAGTAGTCCGATGAAGGAATGGTAAGAGTTCAATTAATTCGAAGAGAGCTTTCAAACACTCACCAAAGTGAATCCTATAAAAAAAAACAGTCAGTCGTAGGACTGCACGTCAGAAGTGAAAACATAACTTCACAATGTATTTGCATATACATACACACACACACATCTGTATATATATATATATATATACAGATATTATTAGATATTATTATAGGTTAAAAATAAAAAGTGGGTAATAACATATCTAAATGTATACATACGGTACACTGGAAGTTCTGCGCTCCTGGCCGCTCATAAATGTTTGAATTTCGAATGTTATATTTTTTAAATATAAGAAACTCGGTTCCGAATTACGAATTTTCGATCAGGGTCACGTGTCCTGACGCGAGTTTAACATTTTTTACCCATCCCAAAAATCAATAAGTAGACAACTTTACTTTTTTATAACTATTATTAAAATGAATTTTACTTATTAATGTGAGAGAGTTTAGTTAGTAACAAAATAATCTATACCTTTGTTTGCTTACGACGAACGTTGAATATTGGACTGTCTCCAGCTGTCTTCAGCCAGCAATTCATACGTATTACGTACTAAAGAGATATGACAAAGGCTCTTTGAAATGTGGAACAACACTTCCTTGTATGTTTTGGAGCCAAATAATGCTATGTAGAATATATAATACTTGAGAGGCTCGTTACTAAGAGACAAGTCATTGTGTAGATCGATTGGATGGCTATGTTAAACAACATTGTAACAGTCACGGTAGGGTGGGAATTATGACGGATATTGTAATGCTGTTGCAGTAGTTAACAGGTATCGGTAATCCCTCTTACCTTTAACCATCAGTATACTTCTTTCTCTTTCTGTCTTCGCCAGCTTCCACATAATGATTAATTTATAAAAGAGTATCCCCGACTTCAATGCACCTTAGTCATGATAAATTGTCTTAAACGGTATTCTTCATCCCAAAACTTACTTACGTGGGAGAGCCATGCTTCGGCACACAGGATACAACGGCCTCACAGGAAACCGGCAGTGAAACAATGCTTCAATGCTTTTCGCCGCGTGAGTGAGGTTACCGCAGGCCCTAATCCTTCCCTCTCCCCTATTCCCGTCCTTCCCCTCTCCCCTTCTCCTCCCCTCTAATCCGCCTCTCCCGTCTTCCCTCCTCTCTCCCTCTTCCCCTGGTCACACCTTAAAGGGCGCATTTGTGACTTTTGAGTTACAAGTGCCCGTGGGCGGCGGTAGTCATTTACCATCAAGTGACCCGTCTGCTCGTTTGAACCCTATACCATAAAAAAAAAATATCTTTCCACCTTTAGAAACTACTTCTAAAGGTGGAAAAATATTTTCTTGAAATATAAATGGGATCAACTTTGAGTTTAGAACTCGGAGATTTCCTCCCTATGGTATACCCGAGTTCCTTGCAATGGTCTCACTTGTGACGGAACAGCCTGTGGTTTTAGTGGGTTCGATTCCAACATATCACGTCACCAATAGCCATGCTGAATTGAACACAAAAAAAACCTTGAGTTCAAACAATTCTATTAAAAAAATAATTATTGCAACCGATTCACAAATAGCGAAGATATAGCGTAACAATTACACAAAAAAAAACAGTCGAATTGAGAACCTACTTATTTTTGAAATGAGTTAAAAACATTTTTTTCTCATACTATTTTTGTGTCTATTTTATAACTAACACAGCTTGTATTTTTAACAAGATAAAAATTATTGTAGCGTTAACAACACGCTACGCTACATCGTAGCGCTACACGTGTAGCACAATGTAGCACATATCGCGTAGACTGTAAACATGAATATTATTGCTTAGTAAATATATTAGCGATGCATTACTTCGTTGAGAATTGAATGTTAAGTGTGCTAAAATAAGTATGCACTTGGGGTTTTTTAAAGGATATGTTTCTATCCTTCGGAAACTTTTTTTTTTTTGATGAAAGGTACCCTATGTTCCGTACCCCTGACAACATGCAATATTTCATGATGATGATTAGTTAAGCAGTTGAGGCGTTACAAACAAACAAACTCACTTCCGCATTAATAAAATAGCTATTGTGGTGCTAAACTGTCTCTGTGCCAAATTTATATATATAGCCATTTTTGCGTAGAAGAGTGACAAACATCAATCCATACATTCAAACTTTTGCTTTTACTTTTATAAAATTAGTAAAATAGTACGAGTAAGATTTAAAAAAACATGAAAGTCTTTCTTAGTATAAAAGTCGCTTCCGCCGTTTGTTCGCTGAGATCTTTTAAACTACGCAACGGAAATTTTTTGCCTCGCACAACCAATCTCTGGAACAAATTACCGCCTGCGGTATTTTCGGACCGATACGACATTCAAACCTTCAAAGCGTACTCCCATCTCAAAGGCCGGCAACGCACTGGTGACTCTTGAGTTGCACGTGGCCATGGGCGACGGTAGTCACTTGCGATCAGCTAACCCGTCTGCTCGTTTGCCCCCTATATTATAAAAAAAAAGGATTTCAGTTCGGTTTTTACCAATAGATAGAGCGATTTAAGAGGACCGTTTGTTGGTTGCATATTTATGTTAATTTGTATAATCATATGACAATAATTGATCACCACATTAGTATTTACATTGCACCCGTACGTAGCCGGGGCGGGTCGCTACTTTTTATAAAAGAAAATTATCGATGCATCAATTTTGTGACTTTAAAAAAGGAGGAGGAAATAGAAATATATATATATTTTTTTATGTATGTTCACCGATTACTCGAAGACGCCTGGATCGATTTAGAAAATTCTTCTTTTGTTAGAAAGGGTATACTTCCCAGGTAGTATCATGGTCATCGGGTCAGGATCTGATGATGGGATCTTGGAGAAATCGAGGGAACTCTTCAAATTTTATAGGCACACTAGAAGCGATTTGGGTATTTTGAGGCGCATTGAAATCGGTGATACTTTTTTTAAAAGATTTATTCTCATATGCGATTTTGTCCAACACATTTCTTATTTTCATAGCTTTCTTTCTCTATGTCCCCGTTTCTAATTGTGGTACGCGGTTTGTTTTGGTCTAAAATCACTCGCTGAAACGAGGTCTTTCATTTCAGCCTTTGCCACTTAAATTAGTTGAGATGGAGGAAAGCTAGGTGTGAACATTGATCTTGACTTTCAATATACATTCCAAATTTGAAGATAATAGTTAATCCTATTATGTTCAAATTTTTTTCTTCCCTGTATTCAGCTAAGGTAAGGTTACAATTACTCATGAGTATAGAGTGTTAATTTTTATTGTTAATTGTAAATTTATTGTTATTGTTAATTTTACGTTATGTAATGTACGAGTTAACGTTTCTGCTCTAGAGAAAAAGAAATCTAATCAAATTTCACCCTCGTTCTTAAATAATCGACCCCATTTTAAAGTAGCTCCTATAAAAGCTTAGTAACGTCTGAGTGTTATTGGGTCTATTAAGCATAGTTATGGCATAGTCCATAGCTTATGTTAGCCATTAACTATAAAACAAAACGATATAATTATTTCATATTAAAATGGTATAAAATTAATTGCTAATTGAGTACTGTTATTTTATTCGTATTCGAAGTATGTATTGTAAAAGAAGTACACATATAGGCTATAAAATGACAATTACGTCAGTAGAAAAAAAATTATGATCAAGACCTGGCCGGGGTTGGTCAACATTTCTCCACGTTATAGGTAAACCACATGATGATACGTCGTGTTTAACTCGATTATGTTCTGATATAACGAGTTCATTGTCTCAAGATTGATTTATACATACTAGAAATCGTCAGTCGAAATTCAACTCGATTCGATTCGACGATGATTTACCTATTTGTTAAATATCAAGCTATTCATTCTAGTATAAGTTTTTTTGTACTATAAAAGGCCAACCTATATACTGGTCACGCTTGATGTAGCAGTTTTCACATATTTTTAAATTTATAACATACTAGTTGCGCCCCGCGGTTTCACCCGCGTAATTCCCGATGCCGTGGGAATATCGAAATAAAAAGTAGCCTATGTGTTATTCCAGATTTCCAGCTATCTACATACCAAGTTTTATTGCAATCGGTTCAGTAGTTTTTGCGTGAAAGAGTAACAAACATCCATACATCCTCACAAACTTTCACGTTTATAATATTAGTAGGATTCATTTCTTGCTTCTACGTTTTGTCTCCATATAAACATAAGTATTTTAAATTTCACATTCTTCCGAGTCCGAAATTTTCTTACAAATACATAATTCTCTTTACATGCTAATATATAGATAAAATTAAATACAGCCTCATTTTGGTTATACTACTTGTAGAATTACCAAAGAAAATGTAATAGTACTTTAGTATATAACTTTCAAATATCGTGGAACAAAGAGGTCCCATATGAGTGCTGTCAACTTATCTGTAAAATCTAGGTTTACTTTGCAATGATAGACTCTAAGCGTCCCCTTGGATTTCAACAGCTATTTTGATTTTTTTTACATAATAGCCGCTAGTTCACTTTCTTGTAAGTGGCTCTAAGATGATATTATCTAAAATTTATATACATACTAACTTGCTATTGTAGTTTCATTTTAGGCATTATATTTTTATGCTGCATCTTTAACATAATTTAAGAGTTAAAAAAATATAAGTAAAATATTTTAGAGTATATACATAGAAAGTGGAATGGATTTTCGAAGGCAAGGCACTGGTTTTCAAGCTTAGGGCTTTGGTGAGAAGAAGCTGGCAGACAGACAGTGGACTGCATAAGACTGAAGGATTATTTTTATGCTATTTAATAAGTCGGTATGACCGTTTCTATTTAACATTTTTTTTGAGCTGCATGCAGTTCAATTAAAAATTTGCTGAGCGGAAAATTTGAAGACATCCGATCTAATTAATCTTTTAAGGCACTTGTAAAGGAATACTCTCTAACACTATAAGTGGTGTACAACTCTCTCACATTGTGCAATAGACTTCATAATAAGTAACTGCACTAAAATGTCTTACTAATTATTATTATAGTTTTTTTTTCACTATATATGTGTATGTGTGTGTATGTGCATGTAAGATACTTCACGTATTCCTTTTCACCCCATTTCCTTTATTATTATTTCATTGTTCCAGTTCTAAATATTTTTGGTACGCCATTATTTTCCTCTGTTGTCTGGAAGACATCTCTTTTAGCGATAAGACCGCCCATTGTACTTGCCGCTTAGTATGTTGCTACTAAACTGTAACCAACTATGTTAATTTCTGTCCAACTGTGGTGTACAATAAATAATGTTCTAATCTAATCTAATTATGTGAACTCGATTTTTATGTACATGTTATGAAACCTGGCAGTATTATTTTGACGTTCCTATTAAATTATAGAGTAAAGTGTCCGTATTTGAAGATAAAACACCACCGACGTCTGTGAAAATGTCTCGATCCGTAAATAACATTACAGCAACCAGTCTTAATTCCTGTATTTTTTAATAAGAGACGAATATTGGCTACGATTGTGCTTGGTAAAGAGAAGACCGTTACTGCTTGTATGGTATACAAAGGAATGTTTACCTCTAGTATTAGCCGCTTTAAAAAAAAAACCAAACGCTTACGTGGGAGAGCCATGCTTCGGCACGTATGGGCCGGCTCGACTCCGCTCGATACCACGACCTCACAGGAAACCGGCAGTGAAACAATGCTTGCATTGCTTTTCGCCACGTGAGTGAGGTTACCGAAGGCCCTTACTCTTCCCTCTCCCCTATTCCCGTCTTTCCCCTCTCCCCCTCTCCTCCCCTCTGTTCCCCTTCTCATGTCTTCCCACTCTTCCCCCGTCACCCCCTCTTCCCCTATTCCTACCTTAAAGGGCGGCAACGCATTTGTGACTCTTGAGTTACAGGTGCCTATGGGCGGCGTTAGTCATTTACCATCAGATGACCCGTATGCTCGTTTGCCCCCTATACCATAAAAAAAACTCAAGAGACTTGGCTTGTGTATCAAAACAACGCCTCTGCACATCGAGCCGGCAAAACTAAGGACTATTTGCACCATTAATTGATTCCGGATTTAGCGCCATCTTACTTTGGCCTATTCCCGTATGTAAAAAAAAACAACTGAAGACACGCAAGTTTTCCAGCGATTAGGAGCTTTTGAGGAGAAACGCGGCTATGTTCTAAAGGGATACTGGAGCAATCTGTTCAGCACCTCGTTTACTAGTATGAAAACCTGTATTACTGTGGTGGAGACTACTTCGAAACAAAAATATTTCACAAAGTACGACAAACTATATTCATGTTACCTTAATAATTTTGACGTATAAAATATTCAAATCCTACATAAAGAATGAATAAAATATGGACAAGTACCCAAATGTTAATGAGCAAGCGACGCTATATTTCAACAAAAGAAAACGTTTCTTTTATCCAGACAACTAAAAGATTCGAATACGCTTTGGGAACAAATGTAAAATAATATATTTCTGTCTCATGTAATGTGATTACGTGCGGGCACGAAACGTATCTCTCGTTTTTCCCCAAAAGTGCTAATGAGACCCTTAAGGAAGGGTGTAAATTAAGCGGAGGGAAAATATCTTACATCCGTACGTGTATACTCTACTCCTTACCTATATAACCAGTTTACTCTTCGAATACTAGTTGATCCCTATTTGAAATGAGAGCTTTTAGCTTTTATACACTTGCGAATGTTATTGAATGCTTTGTCCATGGCTTACAATTTTACAAAAATAACAATGAGGAATAGAAGTATTAGATGATTTGTGTAGGTTTTCTGTGATCTACAACAATAAAAATACAAATCTTAGAAGTAATTTGTCGCGAACTGTGATTTTTAGTTCCTCCACTTTACGACACCTTGCATGACGTAACTAAAAGATGTACAATAAAATCAAAAAATAAAACTTACACCTTCTTTTTTTTTCAATCGATTATTCTATCAAGACATCGTACTCACGCTCACGATCGCACGCTTTTCTTCTCTGTATACCTATCTCACTAATCAATCAAAAATTTATATGCCCTGAAGTGATAGGCATTTATATAATACTCGTATTCATATTTAACTAGAAAAATTATAAAATCTTATACCCGTAATTTTTCTGTTAGGAAATTTTGAGAAGATTCACGAATTCGCGAAACGTGTCCTGTAGACAGTTGACTTGTCTCCTTTTACGTGAGACAAAACACAAAGCATTCTTAATATACATATAACCATGGATTCTATAAATAATAAAAGTATAACTTTTGTAAGTGAACTGAACAAGTATAACTAATATTATTAATGAGAATGTGAGTTTATTTGTTTGTTTTGTTACTCTTTTACTTTGTGTAAAATTTTGTGTAGGTACATGTTGCCAGGGGTACAAAAAAAGATATAGGGTATATTTCCTCCAGGACATCTGTCCCAAGGAATAGACTGATTGAGAAAATCTATATTAACGTCAGTGAATCTGCGGGCAAAAGCTAGTTATAAATACTTACACTTTTTTATAGAAGTGATTTAACTTTTTGAAGTGAAACTTCTTTAAAATCGTTGTGATTTGAAAATTCGATGAAACTAAAAAGAGACAAACATATTCATGAATAGAATTTAGTTTAGCGAGAAAATGAGATAGAATACAAGTATACAGTGATTCCTATAATCTTTGTCTTTGCGCCTGGGTACTAGAAAGCCTTCAGAAAATGCGTCATAGTCAACGTGGTGTGTCATTAACGTCTATAATTTTTGTGCATTTGCGTATTAAAATTCGTTGGTTAATTAATTTATGTGAACTATTTTACACATCTATGTTAAAATGACCAATAACTTTAATATAGATTATCTAAAAGTAAACTTATTAACATTAGTATATTATTTGTGTTGGTTTTATTTTTTCTCATTCTCTCGTAGGCTATTTTTCTGAAGATTCACTTCTACCGTGTATGAATTGCACACACTCACTTTTTTTTTAATTATTTCTAACCATACATACATGTGCATGTAAGAAGTACTACATTATTGTACACAATTAAATTTAAATTAGAATCGAATAGTTTAAATATCGTTAGACCTTCTTATTGATGACATAAACCACTAAAAAGAAAACATAAAATATAGGATCTTTCTATCATAGACTCATATATACATATTCATACATACATACATACATTTTTGTATCGCGTAAAATGAATCTCAAATTTGGTTTCATATTCCTTAATTTATTTTAATGTCTGGAAGTAGAATGTGATTGCCCGTTCGGGAGTTGACGTTGATAATTGCGACACAATTTTCAACTAATGGAGTCGTTACCATGCACTCTCCACATTTTTTTCTGAAAAATAATTTTTATTTTATTTTATTGTACAGATTTCAAGCAACTTTTGCTCTAGTTTTTAAATTACACATTGTCACGTTGATTTGGTTTTACAAAAAGAAAACGGATGTTGGGCCAAAGAAGGAACAAAATGTGAATAACATTTTTTTTGCAAGTTATGAATTTTCAGGAAAACCGAAAATCATGTCGGTCACTCGGTAAAAAAAAGTTACACGGATTAGCTGATTGCATTTTTTTCCTATAAATTTGGCTTTTTATTTGTCTTCAAGTACTATATAGAACAAAAGATATGAGGGTTCAATATATGCTGAATCGTATTAAGACAAGGTGAAGTGTGTTACCCGTATGGGCCCGCCTTGACGACGGCAGGAGTCGAAAACATTTATATTATTTTAGTGACATTTTTATTATTTTTGAGAAATCTGGTATTTGTAGAATGGTGATTTTGTACACTTGGTCTAATCTCACCTCAACTTTAGTGAACGGCGGTACAGCATTGTAGAGTATATTAATGACAAATAAATTTAATTAGTTTTATTTCAAACTAAAGATATTTTTGATCGACTTTGAGTAGACATTCATAGTGTTGCTCTGAATATATTCATTCGTATTTTAATATAATCAATATAATTATATAATACCTGTAATAATAAAAATGAAGAGAAAAATTTATATTATAACGATACTTAGTCTAGACATATTCATTTCGATTTTAATATATTGATGTTAATTACTTGATGAAATATTTAATTATAAGGAATTTTAGTAGGTACGTAATGTGTGATTGTTATAAAAGTTGTTTTAAATTATTTTATTGATCTGTCTAATAGTAATCAACTTTAGTGGTTAACTGGGATTTCACATATATTAATGAATAAAATAAAAAGAATGGTCTGACTACAGTAATAAATTTTGGTACATGTGTGAAAGTTTAAAAATGAAAATACCTAATTATAGAATTTCACATCATAGATCGGGTATAGCGAGCCTTGAAATTATTTTAGTACTATTGCTAACAGTGAGAACATCACAACTATGTGAAGCTTACTGTTGTTAATAGGTCGATCACAGTTACTACCACAACGAGCAAGTTTCTATCGCCTAAAACCACTATGATTTTCCACCATGATTCTTTTTTTCCCTAAAGATTATCGGTCCTCTAGTCTATATTGAAATTTTAGCTTCCAAATTAAAACAGGTATGTCAATTAATTTATTACTACAATAACAGTTTATAATCCGTTATGCGATTTAGAGCTTGTTTACTCACGAGCAAAAAAATATAAATATTTATTTATTGATTTTATTTTATTTTCAACTTTATGCACATTTGGTACATTGGCGGACTTAATGCCTAAGGCATTCTCTACCAGTCAACCATTGGGTGATGCAGAGAAAAGAAGGTGCAAATAAAAATTATGTTAAATAATTGTAAATAATAATGTATATGTAAAATGTAAAATATATGTAACTTGCAGCCTAATATATATATATATATATATATTTACATACATACATGCATAAATGTAGACATGATCACCATAAACTTCCTATCACATACCTAAGTATAAATCCACGAATAAGTATATGTTTTTGACAATATTCAATTCAATCAATTCATATTCACGTCTTTTGGTTTATGGTTAGAATAGAACATAATTAATTTTTAAGTTATTGCTTTAAAATTATTTATGTTCATCAAGTAATTAACATCAATATTACAATTAACAAACTTAACTGTAAGTATAAGACTATTGCTAAAAAAAACCGTGAACAAAATTCTACGGTTCAACGACATAAAACAGGTTAAGTGTAACTAAAGCCTAGACAGTTAACTATAGCTCCGAGCTGTTATTACCAGCAGTAAAAAAGGAATTAGGCCCATTACATCGCTAATTTATTTTATGGCAATGAAGGCAATATTGAAATTTATTTACAGCAATACTGAGGGCAGGTGATAATTTACCTGTTTTATTGTTACTTGCGTATTATGACTGCAAAAAAAATGGAATCAGGTTCTGTAATACACAATGATCGTCAAGACTTCACTAGCTTAAAGTATTGCTTATTTGCTAGGCTTATTGTGCTTTCTAAAAGTATGTAGTCAGGAAATTAACACAAATATTTTAAAGAGGTAACGTTGGGATGTAAAGGGTAATTTCTGATTCTGAAAATCAGGTAATTCATGAAAGCTCGATACCACGGCTAACGTGGGAGAGCCAAGGTTCAGCACGTATGGGCCGGGTCGACTCCGCTCGATACCACGGCCTCACAGAAAACTGGCAGTGAAGCAATCCTTGCATTGCTTTTAGCCGCGTGAATGAGGTTACCGGAGGCCCTCACCCTTCCCTCTCCCCTATTCCCGTCCTTCCCTTCCCCCCCCGTCTCTAATCCCCCTCTCCCCTCTTCCCACTCTTCCCCTCTCTTCCTCTACTCCTACCTTAAAGGGCGGCAACGCACTTGTGACTCTTGAGTTACAGGTGCCCATGAGCGGCGGTAGTCATTTACCATCAGGTGACCCGTCTGCTCGTTTGCCACCTATACCATAGAAAAAAAAAGGTATAATATCGTTATATAACAACTATAGTTAAATTGAAAAGAACTGTGCTCTCCTGTACTTTAGCGATTCGCTAGTACCATAATATATATAATGGTGTCAATTGAAAGATTTCAATCGACACTATAATATATACAAACCGCTGTTTGCGCCGGTCCCGGTGGGTCGACCCATTACCGGGTCCAGGGGTACTTTTTCTTACCCGTGGTTCCATGGCACTAGGGATTTTTCTCTGGACTTCTGACTATATCGATAGAAAATTAATTACAACCATGAACTTACTTAACATTAAATACAAATCCATAATAACAGCATATTACGTACCTCAAAAGAGATCGCATATGACACAGAGAGTAATATTTTGTCTGTATTAGTGTTTATTCATTATTGTTTTCTTTTATAATTTTAACATAATTATAAGCAAGTATGCAATGAAATAGTTTTTTTCCTAATAAAAAGAAATAAAAAAAAAGTGTGTAGAATTTCCTGTTCAAGTTTTTTTTATTTACCGTGTATTAGTTAAATAGCAACATATTTATCATGTTTTCTACAATAACATTCTGAAATTACATATTAACCTATATATATTACAAGTAATTCAATATATATATAAATATGTATATGTACCAAAGGTAAGTCACCTAGTTATATAATAAATACATTCTATATATATATATATATATCCTACGCACCTTGTACCCACTGGCAGTGTTCCCAGGGGGCTGGCAGCTTTGCCACGTTGAATGGCAAATCTAATTCTCTGTGCCAGAAAAAGGCCCGCCTTTGACCTTTACCAAAGGTAAGTCACCTAGTTCCTTATAAACGGAACGAGCTCTCGGACCCTATGACCCAAGCGTCTCGAGACCAAACGGCTCAAAAACATAGTTCTGCTTTTTGTTTTTCTTTCTTTAATACCCTTAAAGTAAATAACTTCACATTGACGAGATTTTATTTCCGGTTGTTGTTTCAGCAATAATTACAACTAAGCTTACACAATATATATTCCTTAAGTGAAAACTCTTTTATTGCATGGTTAAGTTCGATTCTCATAGAAGGATCATAAAAATCGTAACATATATATATTTCCTGTCCCGAATTGGGGCATCTAATGACCGGTTTCAAAGCAGAATAAATACAGCAGTTCATCTGCGCGTTGGTTGGCGCGCGTTCGCTGGTTACCTTAACGGTAGCCGACGCGACGGTTCCAAAAAGATGCTTCCAGTCATGCAGAAATCTGCTGTGTCCCACCTCCCCTTAAATTTCACCCGTGTTCTGTATTGCAAAACTTATAAATGTAACTTAAAATGTACATCTAGTATAAAGTTTCAATACATTAAATTCTAAAAATGCTTAAAATTGACCAATCGAGTATGTTGTAATAGAAATAAAATGCTTATCAAGTTAACATTATGTTGTTAAAACGATCATTCTTGAATGGCGGTCTTTTTGGACCTTTGAACTCTGCTAACAAATTGGTAGGAATAGAACCTCGCATTATCGTCGTTATAACAGGAGTTTCGTTTAATAAGCTCTGTGACAGTGTCTTTGATAGAGAGAATTCAACATAACACCCAGAATTCGGCACAAATTACATTTCATTTGAAGACATTTTCCCTTTTATTGCATGGAAGTTATTAAGTTGAGCTAAAATTAAGTTTCATTTGATAAGGTTTCAAATGCGTCAAAGAAAATAAGGTATAATTTTGTAAAAAAAATTTTTGTTAGATTAATATTAAAAACATGCAATCATAAATTTTAGTTATCCCACTAATTTGATAAATGTGAAACTTTGGATGGATGGGTGTTTGTTTCTCTTTCACGCAAAAAACACTGAACCGATTGCGTTGAAACTTGGTATGTATATAGCTGGAGACCTGAATTAACGCATAGGCTTTATATCCCGATCTTTCCAAGGGATCGAGACTTACGGGACCTAAGTTCAGCTTTTGATACAATAGACCACAAAATGCTTATATCTAAATTGGAATATTATGGTATTAGAGGGAATGCGTTACAATTAATGAATTCTTACCATCAAAATAGAAAATTGTTCGTCGAAATTAAAAGTGTTGACGATAAATGTCAAGAGACTATACACAGGTCTCAAATAGTTGGAAGTAATCGTGGTGTGCCCAAGGGTCTACTTTAGGCCCAATATTGTTCATATTGGTAACCAATGATTTATTAAATGTGTTAAAAAAAATGCACCCAGACGCAAGGCCTGTCGTGTATGCTGACGATACTAATATAATCACCGCAGCGCGTGACTTAAATGATTTAACGAGAAAGATAAATATGATTTTTGATACTATGCATGAGTGGTTCATAGTGTCTATAAATACAACTAAAACAAATGTCATACTATTTAAATCCACATCTCGTTATAATGATGGGATAAAGATAGAGTTGGGAGGTAATAAAATTGATCTAGTGGACACAGTGAAATTTCTTGGCATCACTATAGACTCGCAACTGAATTGAAAAAAAGAGTTGACAGCAATCGATTCGTCAATCTCATCAGCGTGTTATGCACTTAGAACTCTAAGAGATGAAATAAGCGTTAACCAACTTAAGCTAGTGTATCATGCCATAGTCGAATGCAAAATCAGGTACAGTGTTATGTTTTGGGGAAATAGCTATAACTGCAATATTCAAAGGACTTTTATATTGCAGAAACGTGCTATAAGAACTATGTTAAGATTACCTAAGCCTGAGTCATGTAAAAGTTTTTTTAAGGAATTGGACATCCTCACAGTTCCTAGTCTATGCTTACAAATTATTTTATTACATTTTTCAAAATATATGTACTTGTATGAAACTCAAGAAGAAAAAACGTTTAGAGAAAGTACGCGTAGAAATACCATTAAGAATAAAATCTTCCCACATTTAAACATTACTAAGCACTGTTCTGCATTCCAAGCCGTAGAAATTTTTAATAAACTGCCAACACATTTATACACTATATATATATATATATATATATATATATATATATATATATATATCTATAACACAAAATTATTTAAAACAAAGCTGAAAGCTTACCTAATAGAAAAATGTTTTTATTCTGTATCTGAGTTTATGTCCAGAGTAATGATGAAACTGGTAGGTGAACAAATTGTACTTAGATAATAATACTGTTTTCTGACAAAATTATTTCTCATTTGTAAAATTCATTTATTTTTATTGTTTTTATTTATTTTTTATATAATTCTATTTCTGCTGTATGTGAAATTTCAAACACAATGTAGATTGTTATTGAATAAACAAACAAACAAACACGGGTGAAACCGCGGAGCGCTGCTAGTTAGGATATAATTATTAATGGAATACTAGTCTCTAGCAGTTCTGCCCCCGTGGAGACAGTTTTGGTATGCCTCTTCATTAATCTGTAGTATTATAATTAAAGCTTATAAGTTTTTTTCTGCTAAAAATAGTACCTAATTCTCGGAACTAGGCGGACTTGAAAAATTACTGTTGCAATTGATAGCATAATTGAGGTAGGTTATAGGTTATTTAGCATCACTTCATCACTATTCCACTTCCAAGGGCTACGAACCTTGAATAGTGGAATAGTGTTGAAACTGTGGGCAACGTAGTTTAAAATACAATAATTGATGTAGCTTGTTTAGCTATACAACCAACTGTTTAGCTATATAACTATACAACAGTGCTCCTGCGGCAACGGTAGTGAGAACGCCTCCTCTCTTATATTTGGTCTTCCTTTTAATGGGATGCTAAGATTTGAATAGTCAGTTAGTCACACTATTCGGGTCGCTTTGTTTTTCTGCGACTCCCACTAATTGGCCATAGGTAGGAGGCGGCGGACGGGTTCACTCAAAATTACCCAGTGGTATATCAGTCGAGTATACGTTAACATTACTATGAGGTCTCTTAGTGGCCTGTTTACTACTTAGTGCCTAAGTTTCCGTTCCGTTCTCCGTACAAAGAGGATTTACTAACCCTATTTGTTTTGTATGAAAATATTTTGATATAATGATAGAATAGCCTTTGTAAATAATATGGCTGTATACATAACGAAGTATTTACAATGCTTTACCAAGTACTGTTTGTGAATGCGTGAGTAAACCCCAAATGTGTATAAAACGTTTTACTTTCAGTATAAACTGTGTGGGTATTAACGTAAAGAGAAAGAACACGTCATTTAGATAAATTGTATGTTATTCCCGAGTAAAATAACATCGAACATATATACCTTTGCTAATTTAAATTAAATAATAATATAAAAACATCACGTAATATATTTTGGGTAAGTTAACTGCTCAATATCGTTTCTACTCAACATCTTTGAATTACTATAACATTTTAGAGTGAGCTTTTTCTTGATTGTAACGCTCTAATATTGATAAATGATCCTAGAAATATTATTTGCCATAAATAAAAAAAATTAAATACCCCCGACTCAAAAGTCTCATTAACATCTTCGAACGGCTGACCAGGATTGCTAGTTATCTAAACTAATATTATAAAGAGGCAACATTTGTGTGTATGTTTGTAATGTTTTCACACAAAAACTACTGGACCGATGAATCTTGGTATGTAGATAGCTGGAGACTCTGATTAACGCATAGGCTACTTTCTATTCCGACATTCCCACGGGATCGGGACTTACGCGGGTGAAACCGCGAAGTGCTGTTAGTATAATATATAAATAGCAATTCTGGTCAGCCGAGTGTTTTTAGCTATAGTTAAATATAGATATTATTATGTTTACCTATAGCTTATAACACTCTTGATCAAGTCACCTCTCAAACAAAAAAAACTGTATCAAAATCGGTCTATTTGTTGAGGAGCTATGATGCCACAGAGAGACACACAAATACACACGTAAAACTTATAACAGCCTTCGTTTTTACATGGGCGGTTAAAAATAAACTGTTGAGTTTTATACTAGACAGTAGAAAATATTAAGATAGTTATTTATAAAGAATATACTTAAGAGTAATCCATGAATTTATGAGATAGAAGTCAAGTAGTATATTATTATATAATCCTATTTATTTATGATTTATCTTGTCCTTATACTCCCAAATAACTCCTATCATGTCTCCCTAGATATAATAGAGGTGGCTCCGGGACAAAGTTCCTTCGAACTAGGGACCACCGAAATGGTGCAGCAGTTCACAAAAGGAATTAGGATAGCCCCCTAGTATGTATAAAATTCTTGTTTACGCTATAAAGTAATTAAGCTTAGGTACTTTTATACGCACTTATAAGTGTCTGCATGAAGTTAGTGTGTGATAGTGTGGGATGTAGATTTTTAAGACTATTCTGTACAACAAAATATGAGATCAGTAACTCTTTTTGTACCTTGTACACCCATTCCAAGCCAGTAAGTATATACGAGTAGGTACGCATACGTTTTAGCTATACTATTGTATCCCTAATTGTTCTCAAAATATCAGCTTTGCTAAAATGATGTCGGTCATTCTAGTCTCCGACTTCGGGCCTTAGGTATATGAGAACTTTAGTTGTGACTACTATGTATTTTAGAAACCATTGTTATTTCGTTATCATACAACGTCCAGGCGAAACAAATTAATCCTCACTCTGTTTCATATAGCTTCCGAGGCATTATGTTATAGTAACACAAATCTCTGTATAATTTTAGTTAGCCTTGAAACCTCTTCGGTCGATACAGTCATTAACTTTGCTTCGTGGTACGTTTAGTACTTTATTATTATCGTTTTTGATATTACACGAATTTGTAACTAAGGTTTTTTTGTCATAATATGGTTATTCGATAGGATATAATTAAAAAAATTAAGATAAAAAAAGTCTTAAATTGAGAAACATGCAGTGGATAACTTTTTAAGATAAATGTTTAGGTTAGATCTGTTTAAAATCGATTGAATCATGATAAGCCTAGAATGTATTAATCAATGCTAGACTTGCCTATTAAAATTAATAAATTGAAACTATTTTTTAATTTAAAAGCACTTTTCAAGCGGAACTGGTGCCTTTAACCTCTTTCAGGATCGTTGCCAATCCTCCGCGCTTGGATCGAAGGAATTCGGTTGCACCGCATTTTTTTTCTTATTTCTCTTATTGATATTGGTTCAACATTAGTCAATTATAATTTTATTTATAAAGTTAGGGTCAAAGAAACTAATAAATTATGTTTGTAGTTCAAATGTAGGCGTTCAAAAGACTATGAAGGAGGAATTGGAATAACACGGCATGCCAATAACCATGAAGGTTAAATAGTCTAGACAAACTTCATTACAGACAGTGTCGTTATAAATATTAATCAGATTAAAGATCGATAAGTACGATGATATTACGGTGGTATATGCTAATATATACGGTATTTTTTCTTTTAGCAGTACGAGTTTCTGATACGTTGATTACGTATTAGAAACTCGTACTGCTTTGACACCACTGTTAACTTAACAGCTCTGTTAGGTGAACAATATTTTGATCAGTCTTTTAAAACCGGGTGTTATACAAATACGGTTATAATATTGTTCAATTTTAGTTTGATTAAATTAGTTAAATAACTATGTAATAAAATGGCTAACAGCCCTTTAACATAAATGCCGTCTCTAAGTCAATGTTCAATAACTTTAGTTTGAAGTTACACTTGAAATTCGAAAACTTCTTGATATTTTGAACTGAAACATCATTGCGCTTTTTGTTATTGGATATTAGAACAAAGGTCATAAGCCAGAATTTTGTTCTATTACATCAGCTGTGAGTGTGTTTAAAAACGAAGGACATGCTATTATGTGTTAGTATACTGTCAATGCTTTTTTTATTGTATAGGGGGCAAACGAGCAGACGGGTCACCTGATGGTAAATGACTACCGCAGCCCATGGGCACCTGCAACTCAAGAAAAGGAATGAAATTATTGCTTCACTGACGGTTTTCTGTGAAGCCGTGGTATCACTCAGGTCGAGCTGGCCCATAATGAAGCTTGGCTCTCCCACGACAAAATATAATGTACTTGGAGCTCATAATCTATAGGTACTAATATAATAAAGCTTAAGAGGTTTTTTGTTTGCTTGTTAGTTTGTTTAACCGCTCTTATTTCTGAAACTATTAGTCTTATTTGAACAATTCTTTTGGTATTTGATAGAATATTCACTAGGGAAGGTTATACTGTTATGAGAAAGGTTATGTAACACAATTGTAAGTGAAACTGGGGGGAACGGCTAGTTACTTTTAAAATTCTGCCCTCCCTTAATACTTTAACTATGTCAAAGGGATATGCTCACTTATGGCTTTTGCTTGCCCAGAAATGTGGTAAATACCAAAAAGATACCCTTTTTGTAACTAAATACCGCACTGCTAGTACGAGACTGTATCAACGCAAAATAGGGTAAATTTTAGATAATTCATTTTTCATACGTAAATATCAATTCCCTACGCGTCAATAAATATAAAATAATAATAAACATTGTAATAAGCTAAATTTTTCAACAAAACAACTAAAAATAATTCATATTTTTTTTAATTGGTTCAGACAATAAAGTATTAACTCAAAAATTGGAAATAACTTGATAACCTGCAATTTTTTAAATAATTCATTAATACAGAAATCCTTTAATTTTATCAATAATCTATATACAGTGTTCACTTTTTATAATCTTTAACAGGAAGCGAGTAATCAGTTTTCTGTAGTTTCTGAAAAAAGCTTCATTTTGAGTTGATACACTCTTGTAATAGCAGTGCGATATATTGTCAATTATACATATAGGTATATATGCATACCTGTATGTATATTTGACAAGATTATGTATGCAATCATTAAGAACCGGTTGAGCAGGGATAAAGTTAATGACTTCAAAACGAAACAGATTGCCTTCAAACCTGGCTAAGCTACCTATTAATGTTGACATCATAACTCACCCTTTACATATTTACACAGATCTGTACAAGCTTTATTTGTTGGTGGGTGTTACCCGGTTAAATTGCATGGGCCTAACAAATCGCTCGTCATTGTCCCAAATAAGATAAATACAAGCCAAGTGTAAACTGGATGTAAAGCAAGATTGATGTTTCCACAAAGGGATTTTAAACTTCTTGATCGCAACGTTTTGCTTCGCTTGGCGCAAGTTAAAGGTTGTATTACCAGGACAGAATTTTAACGACTTTGATCACGATTTTAACGAATTTCATTGACACTTCGTAGTACATAAATTAATATTCAGTGTCGTAGTCTGTTAAGGATTGTTTAAAGTGACCTCATTTAATAGAGGAGATGAATACAAGAAACATAACAACGAATAGCGCAATAGTTAAAATGATCGCTCACCACATCACCGCGCTGAATGTTTTGGGTTTGATTCCCATACAGGAAAAAAGTTGTGTGTTCAAAAGTACGCGTTGTGTCTGTTGTTTAAATGTTTTTAATGTCACAGGAGTAATTCCTAGAATTCGTCGAAATATTTTTTATATAATTCATAACTACGTTTTCCGATTTTAATGGTTAATTCGAAGGACGTCTAAAATGTTACCTAAGAGCCAAATATCATATAATATTTTTTCCTTCTGTTTCTGTAAACGACTTTTTTGTACATTTTCTTAAAAAAAATTGTTTATTTTGTTCTTAGTTTTATAACGTTAAGATACCATAGTCTAAGTACCATAGACTAAGTATTTAGCATAACAATAGATAAGTATTTAGGCAAATACAAATCTTTAACAAACTTACTTTGTTCAATAAGATTCTTATTTATCATCTAATTGGTTCATTCGACTCCTAATTTTGATCCATTTTTAGGGTTTCCTACCCAAAAGATGCCAACGGTACCTTATTACTAAGCTATCCCATGTACCGTAAAAGGATAGCTAGTTGAAATTTTTACAGATTGTTTGCATTGCCGCTAGAACAACCATTATAACCATAATAAAAGAATTAGATTTTTTGTTAATTCTTGTACGGCGTGTACAAATAAAAAACCCGTCAATTGTAAGTCGAAGTCTGACTCATAGTTTAACGATTTTTTTATTTTTAAATAATAATATTTATATTGAATAAATTTAATACTTTGTTACATTAATAAAAAAAATATGGGTGTATTTCTAACTCGTAATGTAACAACTAAATCGTTTTAATAGCGTATTTTGTTGTATTGTGCAATATTATATTTATTCCCTGTATCCAAAAAGTTTGTAACTTAGACTATTCTCAATAGTATTGTTCCCAAAGAAAGTGAGGTAGGAAATAAAAGTTTAAAAGAAGATGGACGTTTGAAATCAGATTCAGAAGAAACGCGGGAATATTTGATTTGTTAAGTTATTAAGATAGTGTACGTTCTCGAATCGCTTTACAACTCTTTGTCTGAAAACCAGGGCCGTTAACTCCTAGTTAGTTTAATTAATTTAATTTATGTAGTAAAATCTGATCAGAAAATACAAACTACCATAAATATAGAATACTCCCAACTGAAATACAAAACTGAGGAAAGGAAAAAAAGTCATTTTCCATCTATGAGCTACGACATTCAGACTATTCCAATGAGCCTAAACATGGTACTTTTGCTGTAAGTTGGTGAAGGGTTGGGTAACCTACTAATTCCGGATGATGCAGCACCAGAATAACGTTATCGTTATAAAAGAGCTGATCATCTTCAAAAATCTGAACAATTTTTTTGAATTATAGCTAAGAACACTTTTTATCAACACACCATATTTAGGAACTACGAGTCTCATTTTTTGCGTTAGAATCATTTTTTATTTTAACTAATTTCGGTCGTATGTGTGTCGTTTCAACAGTATCGTCGTGGGAGGGTTATGCACGGCCTCACAGAAAACCGGGGGTAAACCAATGATTGCATTGCTTTTTGCCGAGTGAGTGAGGTTACCGGAGGCCCTAACCCTTCCCTCCACTCCCCTCTCCCCCCTCTCCCCCCTCTCCCTCTCTTCCACCTTTTCCCTACTCCTACCATAAAGGCCGGCAACGCACTTGTGACTCTTGAGTTACAGATGCCCATGGGCGGCAGTAGTCATTTACCAGCAGGTGACCCGTCTGCTCATTTGCCCCCTATATCATAAAAAAAAATCAATAAACAATTATAATTGGTAGGTTTGGGCGTCACATCTGATCACGTCGGGTCACTAGTTATAAAATTGTTACAAAAGCTGGATTTTTAAAATTTTTATACAATGCATTTTATTGAAGGCAGTTCTGAAATTAAATAAAGTACGAAGATAGGTTTATGTATAACTAGCTTTTGTTCGTGGCTTCGTTCGCGTTAATGTAGATTTTGTGAATCAGGTTATGAATCACTCGGGAACAGTATTTATTCTAGGGATGAAAGGTCCTTTACCCTCTGATAACGTGCATGCAAAGTTGATAACCGATTGAGTAGTTAAGCTTTGAAAATAAAACTAAAATCTCATTTCACACAGAATAAAATCTGTCTGACTATAATCTCCCTCTGTTTCAAGAGCACTGAGGAAACATCCATGTTTGTTGTTAAAATCAGTTTTAATTAGAGGAAACAAATATTACATTTACTACCTTTAACAAAATAGAAAACGAAAAAAATACATTTTTTAAATTTTCCTCAAACAACGCGTTGTGTTTAACAAATGCAATTTGTCACCCCGGAAACTTTGCAGGGCAGTGGTATGCTAAAAAAAATACATAAAAAAATAAATAACTAAGGATCAGCAAAACATATTCCCTTTTATTCTACAGATGGATTATTGACGGTTACAGTGCTTTTACTGTACGGCCGCTTGTAAATCTTTTCGTCCCATGAGGAAAATAAAATGTTTATATATTTTATACAACTGCTTACTCTCACGCTCGCACGAGATAAAGAGTAAAAGGGTAATATTACGTTGGTTATAGAACTTTCTATTTTAATGTACTAAATACCTCTTTGTATTGCAGCTTACCCAGTATCAAAATGTGCAAGGCCACTGAGGTGTACGTAGTAGGTTGATGTAAATATTTCATTGAATCGTGACTATTATTAGTACTGAATTAAATACAAAATAGTTTCGATAGAGGCGATATATCTAAAATATATCCAAGGTCCAGCATTGTACTAGAATGGCAATGCACGAATTTTCCTCTATTTGTGGCAAACGGCGTTAGTCGTGGGCAGGTACTGACACTACTCTAGTGCAAACCGGAGTAGCAGTTATCGGGACAGTGGTATACACTTTATCAGTTACTTATAAGCTAAAATTGCCTGGAAAGCTGGAAGAACGGTAATAGTTATCTAAACTAATATTATAAATGCGAAAGTAAAAGCTAGAACCCGATCTAGCTTATTAGACAATTGAAAATATGCAAATCAATTGAAACGAAAATTCAAGTTTGTGATGAATTTATATATTTTATATTGTGTTATATCACACTCATTTCATACTTATTAAAAACATACATGATGAACATAATTATAGTACCTTTAACTTCTTTAAAGTCAGGCAAAATAAAAATAAATCTCATGAAACAAAAGCAGTCCTAAATGCCTACAATCAGGGTTTCGCTTGTACATACTGATTGACACTCGAACGTTCAATTCCGAGTCTCGTTGCAGTGTGCATTTGCAGAACAGATGACTTGTTCCGTCTATCACTTGTCATTAGGTCTGAAATCGGGTTCCCTCTATTCTAATTAGGGTGTGCGTAGTTTCATGATTCGATTTCATGCCAAATGATGTTTATACGATATCTATTGTGTGTACGAAGTCAATGATATTGTTAGTCGTTTGTAGCTAGTAGACTAGTTTATAGACTTCTTTTGTAAAGTTAACACATTTAAACAGTTTTTTTCAGGGAGATACCCGGCTGGGTACATTCCTCAGGTCGTCAGTCCATCTGGCTGGATGCTGGCTGGTGTGCGTTATTATAACGTTATTTTTATTATATTATTAATTGTACTATTTTATTGCCAAATTATAATTATCATAAAACCACTTATCGATACCTTAATTGGTAAAACCGACAACACCATTTCGGTATTTTTTCCGGAGACACTAAAAACTTTAATATAAAATTTTCAGTAGACTACTTATCGAGATATCTAAAAATCTGTTGGCATTTTATATCGTTAGCTATTATTTTTTATTATATACTTCAGGTACATTTTTTCTTGGATTCTTGGAGTTACTCTGTTAGTAATTACAAAAGGTGGAGTTGGCTGGTTTGCCAACAACGGTATTGTTGTGCTGTATTTCGAAAAGAGATTCTTAAAGTCTTACAAGTATTTTCACATATACATAATTAAATACATTTTATAATGCACCCATCTTCACTACATATCATAAAACAAAGTCCCCCGCCGCGTCTGTCTGTCTGTCCGATTTTCATGCGGTTTTCACCAATAGACAGAGTGATTCATGAGGAAAGTTTAGGTGTATAATTTGATAAGGTTTTATAATGATGATTGTTAAAGATGTCTCTGCTATCCGTGCGAAGCCGAAGCGGGCTACTAATAAGATAATAATAATCAAATTAAAAAACATTTTATCGCCACATACAACATGAGTGTGTGTACTATAAATGCTTACACTTCGATGTTATTTAATTAATAAATAACATCTTATCATATTTCGTTTTATTTAAACTAGACTAGCGATCTTTTGAAAAAGTGTTATTACAATAGGCATAGCAATATTTAACCTCAATTCCATTGTTTTTATTCGGTAAATATTGATAAAAATCGCTTAAAACTAAAACACCATCAGTATACAGGAACTCTAAAAAAATTATCTTAAAATAGTTAACATCTCACCACACCACCGTTTAGGAAAAAAGAAAACAATACTCTAATCTTAACATAGTTCAATAAGGAGAATCGGCGGGCGTCTGTATATTGGTACATTAGGGACAATCTTAAAAGAGATTTAACATGCCAAAATGCCAATATAAAAAACCCCTCAAAACTGGTAAAGTAACTTTTGAATAATGGCAAAGCCATGGTGGCTGGTGAACTGTAAAATCTAATGTATTGTAAAAAAACTTGGAGTGCCTTTACGAATGCAACACGAGTGTAAAATCAACACGCCGTTTTACAAATTTTTATGGTAATCAATCATTTTTCGGTTTTTGATAGTTTTCAATATTCGTTCTATGTCCCGTGGTAGGTTGACAAATGTCTAATATTTAACATAAAAATTATTGTCTTGAATTGAATTAAGCGCTATAAGAACATACTTATAGCGCTTAATTCAATTCAAGACAATAATTTTTGTCATGTCATCTTGCTATACAATATTTTCCTCCTGCCTCATTATATAAATTACAATATACGCAATAACTGGAAACGGTAAAAATATATAAATTCAAAATCAAACAACAGGTGTTGCTATTGCTAGGTACAACATCAACGCCAAATGTAAAACTGGAACACTAATGGAACTAAGTAAATATTGAAACAGTCGGAAAAATGGTAGGAAACGATATTAATGGGTGCGAATCGAGAATCGATTGATTTAAACGAGTCTATTCGATACGGACTCAATATTCAAGATGAATTGTGATTGCTTTATATTGACAATTTGTTTTTTTTTCATTGCTACTTATCGGTTTCCTTTATGTGGTTACGGAATACTTAGATACTTTTAGTAAGGTTAGGGAAATTAAATGCTTTTCTTCACTTTGTTTTTTTTTTCATTATATATACCTATATATGATAACAAACATGCCAGCGTTATACTAAACGGTTGCTGATATCACTCGTTGCTCCCGGTTGAGCTCTGTATGTGTTAATTATTTGTTATTCAAAAACTAAAATACTAATTTTCACAGCTCATTGATATTGTGTATAAACAAAAGTGCCTTACTTATTTTTGTAAAATGATACTTACGTAATATTTACTCTCAAAGGAAATAAAACTATATTTATTGTAATAGTTTAGTAAATGACTGGCTTGTTGGCCTAGTGGTTAGTGACCCTGACTGCTATGCTACAGGTCGTGGGTTCGATTCCCACCTGAGTCTGGATGTTCTTTGTGTAAGTTGTTTCTATGTTTGTAAAGTCCCCCGCAACACAGGAGTAATTCCTAATAATTCCTATAAAAAAACTTTAATTGAAATATACGTTTAATTGAAATAAATGATTTTGATTTGATTTGATTTGAACGCATTTATCATTTTGAAAATGCAAGAAGTGGATATGTCAAATTAAAAACAACTTCCATAATATTTTCGACGTCAGACCATTTGCCGTTAAAAGAAGGTTTAATCAATTTCTATGCGTGGAGGATTTTTCATTTTCGATTATGTTTTTTACTATAATCATAACTTATTTCAATAACCGGCACACAATATACTTTATACGTGTGTTGCATGCACATAATCGAATCAAGTCTTTTTGGAATTACTTATCCATATTAATGTACTTTATATTATATTTATTTATTTATTTGGACATTCAGTAGTTGCCACATTATCATTTACATCTAAAATTATAACTTTAGTAATAAACTTAAATGCACAACATTTTAAGGAGTCACAACTTGCGTAAAAAGTAACACCGGTTTTACAAGAACATATATTTATCCAAAAACCATGCCTTGATAAATCTTTTTTTGTGGAAACCCCCACGGGTCATCACCTCATCATGGCTATCGGTGAAGTGGTATGTCGGAATCGAAACGACTAAAACCACACGGTGTTCCGTCACAAGTGAGTCTATGACAAGGGACTCGGGTATACCCTAAGAAGGAAGTCCCCGAGAACCCAGGCAGACTTTGGCTGCCCTCAAACAGAAGGCAGCAACATCATTGGCAGCGGAGGGCCTTGCCCTTCTTCCGATTTAGAGAGGCGCACGCGGAACACGTCGCGCCACCGTCTCAGGCCTGCTTCTGCTAGGGTAACGGACAGCTTCACCCGTTACCCCCAGGCTAGCGCTCATGGAGGCTGGAGATCATTCTGCGTGATAAATCTTGGCTAGCATTTTTATTGGACATGCCCTTTTTGATCCACTAATAAAGCAACTAGGTGATCTATTCGCCGTTACTAAACCAGTATTCTCTAAATCAATGGGCGAAGGTTACTTGAGTATCATGATTTCTTAAATAGCCATCTGCTGTATTTTTGCAGTAATTAAAGCACCTAAATGAGTCGCTTTACCGTCATCAGATCTATCAAAAAATTTGTTTTCTTAGGCATTTTGTGTAGTAAACACACTATTATAGACCGTTTAACTGACTTCAGTTACTAAAGCAGTAATTTAAAATATAATATTTCGAAGTCATTGAGACAAGTATTGCCAGACAAGGCTACTTAAGGCCATTCGATACTACCTTCTTCACCTCTTGAAAATATACAAATAGTTTGAGCTTGCCATATTTTTTTACACTTACACTATTAATTTCTGATGCCATCACTAGCTTCTTCCTCGTAGTCCCTAATCTAGAAATAAAACTTGCTGTTTCCTACGGAGTAGCACGATGAGATTTTCTGACTAATATAACTATAAATAATA
The DNA here is from genome assembly GCA_949752705.1 of Callimorpha dominula. Taxonomy (NCBI): domain Eukaryota; kingdom Metazoa; phylum Arthropoda; class Insecta; order Lepidoptera; family Erebidae; genus Callimorpha; species Callimorpha dominula. The sequence continues at coordinate 20,774,266 of OX456995.1, read as the reverse complement.
ATTTCTAAACCGTGACAAGTTATTACGTTTTGTGTTTACAAAGACAAGGGCACATAAGTTTTGACATCTGACAGGTGAACTGACACACTGTGTGATACCGCCAGATTAGGAGTGTAGGCGGTTCATGTCAGACATGCGGCAGTTTGAATGTTGGCTGCGGATGACTTTAAATTACTTAGCCCATTCGTATTGTTGTATATTTAACAAGTGTTTAGTGGTATGACCTTAAATAGAACATGTACTTAAAAGACAAACTGTAACAGTAAAACTAACCTTTACATTATGTAAAAAAGGTAATCGGTCCAGGGGTTGGTTTCGTTGGTCAGTAAATAAATTTGAATATAACTTTCGCGACTGGTATTCATATTAATTAAGGATACAGTTTTTAGGGGTGGTATAGTTTCTACCAGTTATTCGGCGTGTTCGAGGACTGTTCATTAATACACGTTGGAAGTTCACTTGTTATATTTATTAGATTTGGTTACACAGTTAAAAAATTGAACCAGCCACGCCAAACGCGGGCATACATATTACAAACTGCTTAGTTAGCACTACTGTGTACCTACAAGTTTATTGTTATAAGTAGTAAATAAATTACATCAAGTAAAAAGAGATTCAATAAAACTACAACACGTGTGGTCTGCTAAGTTACATAACCCTTATAATGTATGCGCCCGGGTCTCATCGCTAAATTATATATTTATTTCATGTTTCAATAAAATTTAAAAATTAACTAAGTGTAGCACAATTATAAACATCATAAATATTACTGAAAAAATATATATTTTATTCACTCAAGGCAAACGCTTACTTTTGACCTTACAACATTACGTTAGATAATTGTGTTACTATAACGTTGTTTGTAACAGTAACCTCGGGGCTTTTTAGATACATGTCGACTTTGTAACTAGGTTTCATCTTTCACATTTACGTTGTAGGTTTTACTTTGTTAAACTTGTACAAACGAACCAACCCTCTTTCTGTATATTGTTCATTAACATATGTTTGGAGCAAAATAACAGGCTTACGTATTAGTAGGTAAACGAAAACTCTTTGTATTAAAATGTGCGTGTTTACTTGAAGCAGAAATTATACTAACCAGAATAGCAATTCTAAATGTGATATCTTTACACCTACCATGTAATATTTCTACATCATCCTAAGGTTGACTAGTGGAGAATAGCCTGGGCATTAAGTCCGTCTTTGTACAAAATCTGGATGGAGCTTTCAATAAATATGTGTTTGCCACAGCTTGGAAAAACAAGCACACGGCCCGAAAACTCGTCCATACCAGTGCACGCTGACTGCTCATAAAACCAAGATGTGTCAGTCAATATCTGCTGACGTGAGTCACAAAGAAAAGGGCTTTATGCACTCTGGGGCCAGAGTCGTTGATGTGTTTAATCAGATCACTCACATAAAAGCTTACTAAATTTCAACTCACGGATACCGCAATGGTTTAAATGGTCACTTTACTCACCTGCTTCTTTGTCCAGTGTAGTAAGATTGACGTTCATTTAAGGCAGTTTTTTTATGAATTACAGGTAATCATTATATTATTTGTACCCCTTTTTTTAGAAAATAAATAAATTTAATTTTGGAGTATTTACAGATTATAAATAGAAGAAGTATAGAAAGCTAAAATTTTTAAACAATATATCTTACAACTTTGAAAATTACATGAAAACGGCTTAATGAAATTACAAGCGTCCAATATATGTGATTACCTGTCATGGTAAGTAAGTCTATGCAATGACAGCTCAAGTTATGCTGGCCAATGAAAAAAACATAACCGAAAATCGACCATAAGGCGATGTCTAGTTGTTTTAAATATGGATGCTCTTTGTTACCTTTATAATAATATTAATGATGTTTTTGTAAACATTTACAGTGCGGCCACAGATAATTCTTTGGGGATATTTTTGAATAGAACTTTATTGTACATAAACAAAACAAAACTTATTAAAATACATCAGGTGAATATGTACAAAGGGTATTTTTGATACCTAAAAAAAAACAGAGTAACACCTCTATACTACACATATTATTATGGCAGTTAAGAAACTAAACAGGTTTCTTCTGACTGTTTTTAAGAGTCTAAATTCTTCAAAGAGGTCAACTATTTTCGATTGGATTCATTATTAGACTTCTTGTAACTGCTGAAATACTTCAAAATTTAAAACTGGTGTTTTATTGGATACGGGTTTCTTGTCTAGAATAACTAGTAACAATATAAATCAAGGTATACTTCCTTACGGATACATAAAGGCATCGCAAGCGTTTTGCAGTTGTGCAGAGGAAATGACAAGATAAATGACATCGCGTAACTTGCACGATTTTCTCGGAAGCGAACACAAGTGAACATTACTCACATACAAACCTTTATATCTTATAAATCAGGCAATTTAAATAGAGATTTCACTGCATAGATGTAACTGCAGTGTAAATGATTAACTGTCTTGGCATTAAGTGTTATTAATGCTGATACTTAACGAGACTTATTAATGAAACTAGTATTCGCCCAAATTTCGCAATTCGATTCTAATTCCTAAAGCTACTTTTACAACTGTCTGCTTTAAGTGAAATGCTATGTACCGTTGGATTCAGAATTTAAATCTATATCTGCTGATAAACATGCTTATATATTAGACAAATTATACCCAGAATTACCGAACCCCCTAGATTAACTAGAATCCAAAATTTTGCAATTACACCTCAAACGGTCGTTGAGATATGATCGTTTAAAAATCGGCATTTTTATCTCTGACTGACTGACATATAGATCAAAACCTAACCCACTTTGAAAGTTGAAATATGGCGTCCAGCTGGGTAATTGTGTGTATGCAATGGAAAAAAATGAGAAAACAGTGTTTTTAATTATTTTAACTTTTAACAGAAAATGTACAGAATCACTACCAAAAATGTAGGTTACGTAAGGAAGGATTTATCAATGAATGGGCAATGCGCTCTAATATTTCTAATGTTTAAGAAAATGTACAAAATAGCACAAAAAAAGAAAACTATACAACGTAAACGCAGGAAAAATGTTAATTTTATAGATCACCTTGGAATAATAATAAGTTCTTATTGTTGTATGGTTATCGACTATGCGGACAAAAGAATTGAGATCTAAATGAATGATAAGTTCTGTAGATAATCCTATAGATTTCACTTGGCAGTTCATTCCTAAATACACATGAAGGAACTACATCTTCAGCATTTGTTTAATTACTTAATTAGAGAGATACACCAACGGGCCTCAACTTTATTACGGTTCCGGGCCCATAGAAAAGGTGAAAAACGGGTTTGTGGTTGTATTTAAAGAAAGAGAGTTCATTTAAAGTACGCCCGATAACGTTCTAACCATAAGCCAAAAATGAACCTTGTGCAGAAATTTTGAAGCCTCTCAAGTTTATCAAGATGGTCTTCATTGAGATCGAGATAGCTGACGTGAGTATAGTCAAGAATTAGGAAAAGAATCGATTGCGCGAGTTCAAGTTTAGTAGAAAATTTAAGGAAAGCGCAAAGACAAATTTTTGTGACTGATGTTTTTTTATCTGGACGCTCCATGAAAGGGTTTTATCCATATGTATCCCTAGGTACTTAATGACACCTTAAAATACGAGAAACGACGCATTACTAGGGTTAACCCTAAGCCCATACACAGTGGTCCATTTATTTATACTAGCCAGATCTTTATATAATTCGTGCCGTATAATGGTGGTAGGAAGAGAGAAGTTCATTCGAAAAAATGTATAAACTGCATTTTTCAGCCTGCACTGAGTATTATCTAAAATATAAACGAATATTGTAACATAACTTGGGGTTATTGGCAAATTAAATGCCAATATAAGGTTAAAAAATAATAACGACAAGTACTATAACAACAACACACACTGACGTTAGAGTTTTTTTTTAATAATGTTTGTGACATCATGTTTTTGACAGGGATACCATGTATAAATTAAGGCAAAACTAACACTGAAGTAAACATTCACTACATAAACTACGACTACATACACAAAATAATAAGATTACTAAATGGCAATTTATTTTAATGTGACATTACGAATTATTATCACGTATATTATTATTTAACTATTTTATTTTAAAACGATGTTTTTTGAATTCAACCATTCATGGTTTATTTTATATAATGGCAATATTTCACTTAAAATGAAAACGGTAATTGATTCAAGTTGCAGTCCTTGTAAGATTAATTTCAAACCCCAAGTTCTATAAAAGAGATTCAGGGTCGTAAAGTCGCATTAAAATCAATATTTTTTTTTTACATTTGAAATATTGACGCGAACGTCTAAAAGTGGAAGCATGAATGGGAATTCTCTTTTACTTCAATGTTGTTTTTATAGCAAATATTCATAAGGATTTATATTGACTATTACAGTATATTACTAAAGAGTTGATTAAGCTACGTTTAGTTATTAGCAGAACTAAGTGCATCTTACATAGCTAAATTCGATTTTTAATGCCTGATACGAGTATCCTTACTATTTGGTAAACTTGTCAACTAATTTTTGTGATATAAAAGAAAACATCAAATTATATAACTGTTAATAAATCAATACAGTTCTATATTGTTGAATTAACATCGTGATTCTGATAATAACATTAAGGCATTTCATTTAAATTTCCTAACTTTTTTGGCTGCTTCTCTGCAATTTAGCTATAGTCGTAACTAAGAGCACAATTCGTTATTTATTTTCATTTGAGGGCTATGATCGTTCGTTTAATTCCAATCACAGACGTATTTTCATCAAATTTCATTGGCTTCTTCGCAATTTTCGCTTCAAATTATTTTTTCTTAATTTTAGTCTATACTAGGTATAAAACATCATAGCATTTACTATAGTTTCTACACCATTTCGCAATGTATTCTTGTTATTTCCATCATCAAGTGCACTACATAATTGACATTCTCTTTGATTGTTTTACGAGTGTATTTAATTTTTACGTTCACAAAGAAACAAACTGTTTTTATGCACATCACTAACAAAAGTAATGTGTAAATCGGTAATCGGGTACAGGTCCTTTAGACCTGATAAACGCACCAACCACAAAAATCGTGTTATCGATATCAGGTCGAAACTGACGCTTTTTCCTTTTTTTTATTTCTAAAAATAGTACAACCGCAGACAATTCCAAAATTATATTTGTCACTTTCTAACTCAAAGCCAGATCATTTCATCGTGGGATAGTCATGCTTCGGCACGTATGGGCCGGCTCGACCGGAGTGATACCACAGCCACACAGAAAACCGGCAGTGAAGTAATGTTTCTATTGCTTTTCGCCTACCGGTTACCGGAGGTCCTAACCCTATTCCCCTCTTCCACCCTACCCCTACTCCCACCTTAAAGGCTGGCAACGCACTTATGATTCTTGAGTTGCAGGTGCCCATGGGCGGCGGTAGTCATCCATTATGTTTCCAAAATAAAAGTAGCCTAAGTTACTCCTAATAACCCCAATTATCTGCCAGTGAAAGTCCCTCGGAAATCGGTCCACCCGTTCCGGCGATTAGCCGGAACAAACAAACAGACAAACAAAAATAATATAACTGATTTTTAGGCATAGGTATCGTGCAAATAATTTTATGAGCTTACAAACAGACAACTTAATTTTCATGATGATTTAAAACAGTGTAAACAGAATAAATGAAATACACACTTATTGTTATAATATTGTCGTCATAATTATTTATTTAAAATTTCTATTCAAGTGATGACAATAACTGTTTGACAAATAAATCAAATATTTCTAATTAATTATAAAAAACGGAAATTAAGACCGAGGCTTCGAAACTCAATAATATTTTTAAGGGCGGAAAACATCTTTTAGAAGACCAATAAAAAACATGAATTTGATATATATTTAGATTTTCAAATAATAGACTTTTTGCTTTTTAGAGCGAAACTTTCGTAAGATAATTATGATAACATGCCTTGCCACTGAAAAGAAAATTTATTATGAAACGTTACCTTTAGAAGAATGGAGCTAAATCTTCATTCTTCTATAAGTATAATATTCATATCGACCTCAAAACAAAAGACGCTATTACATGAATATTATTTGTTAAATAGAACCATCGTCCAAGTAGGTTACCGCGCATACCCACAGCTGTTCAAGCAATGTGCTATTTAACATGTTGAAAAATATTAATAAGATTTCGCAATGAAATTAAGTCTTAAACATACTAATATGGTTCTATATACAAATATCACTTTAATATTTTAAAGTACTTACAGTTATTTTTATTATTCTTACAACTCTTTAGACGCATGGGTAGTAGAGACATCTTCAACAATCATCATCATATTTCAACCAATTTTCACAAAACTTTAACAAATTATACACCTAAACTTTCTTCATGAATCACTCTGCCTATTGGTGAAAACCGCATGATATATTATAGTTAACTTGTTTTCTTGTTATATATTTCAAGAATTCCTGCACCACTCATGGCTCACATTGAACTGAAGTACTTCTTATGTAGGTAAACATGTAGGTATACATTATGTGTTTATGTTTTTAAATTGGATTGTTTGATAAATTTAGAATAATTAAATCGAAAGAAAATGCAATTCTATTCCTAACTAATATTTTAAACGTAAAAGTGGGTTTGTTTGTGTGCCTTTCATGCCTAAACTAATTAATTTATTTAAAAATATATATATATATATTTAATTCCCTTTAACGTACACCCTTTGCCTCTATTTATTCTTTACTATCCTCTCTTCACTCCCAAGGTTTGCTGGAAGAAAACTCAACTATGGGTTAAGCTCGCCTTTGTACATACTTTTCTCCTTCCTGTACGTTATGATTGTTATTTTGTGTTCAATAAAGGATATGACTATGATTGAAAAACATCTGGTGAGCTAATTTATACTACAAATTAAATTTTAGTAAACATTATTGGAAATTTCTTGTAAAATGATATTAGCCTATTAGGTAGCACTTTAAGTACACACCTTGCTTAGGTCAGTAATACCAGAACTCATCATCACAATTATAACAACACGCTACGTTTTATTACTTAGACCCAACCTAACAAATGTTATGTAACAGGTCGCAAACTGCTGGGAAGGCGTAATAATACCGCTGCCGCCAAGCTCAGCCGATACAAGCTAGCGGAAATTAAGAGCTTGTACCGTGAGCGGGCCGAACGGAGCGAAGCGGAGAGCGGGGCGGAACTGATAACGGATTTATCATTCCCTGTTGTGCGTTTATCGGAGTGTTTGTGTATGCCGATGACCTGTGACATAGAATTTGATGAACAATGAGGTCTTCAAATTCATGCTATTGTTGTCTCTCCTTGGACGTGAATCATGACATAACCAGTCAATTTTAAACACTGATTTTGAGATTTCACTTTTCTTCAGAAATTAATTTTTTCTTCAGAAATATATTTATTCACAAGTCAAGTCTCAAGTTGCAAGTCTTTATTCGAAATAGTCAATAACAAAATAAAAACATTATAGATCAACACACAGAGGACACAGATTTGACATTACATCTACTTTAAAAAACTATAAATCCCACGATAAAAAAGTTAATGAATTTTTGGTTGTCGTTGTCGCACTGATTAATGGGACGATGAAATTCAATGTGAATCAATACTTTTATTTAACTTTATGGTAATGTTACTAAACAATATTTGTTAGTTTTATTAACTAATAATTTATTTTTATTTGGAACAACATCGCAACACTAGAAGAACCGTCAGTTACTCAAAATATAAAAACTTAATTGAATTAATAAACTTATGAAAATAAACACAACTAAATAACTAATCTTTAGTATATCATTGCAATAGTACTAAAAGTCTCATTATAAAAACCTGTAGCTGAGATGATGAAGTGCGAGTGTTTATAAAACACGGTGAAGGGTTCTCGCCCAAGGTCATGTATTGTTATCGGATTTGTGTAAGGCTGAGGTGCGAAATATTCCAACTTCACTCACTTTAATGATATGTCGCATTACTTGCCCTTGCGGTACCCTTGAAAAACACAACAACAACAACCTTTTACAGCCTTGGTAAATAATGTCATGTTGTGACAGAATATTATCCATGAATATAGTACATAATTACATCTCCAGGGTCTGTGGTAAAAATGGGCGTTCCGCAGGGATCTATACTCGGGCCATTTTTGTTCTTAATCTACATTAATGACTTACCTTATATTGTTAAGAACAACCACGAAATAGTATTGTTTGCGGATGATACTTCACTCTTATTTAGGCTAAAACGTATGTGTACAAATTTTGACGACGTAAACGATGCTATTTCGGAAGTGGTTCGCTGGTTTAACGTTAACAATTTACTTCTTAATGGAGAAAAAACTAAATCGGTACCGTAACTATCGCTAACTATCCGGTTCACTACTCCAAACGTTAAACAGGTGAAAACGACTATACTACTTAATGAAGACGAGTTGGAACTAGTTGATACCACAAAATTCTTAGGCATTACTCTTGATTCTAAGCTTCAATGGGGCCCTCATATTGATAAATTATCGAATAGACTCAGATCAGCAGCATACGCAGTTAGAAAAATTCGTGAACTGACTGATGTTGAAACAGCCAGATTAGTTTATTTTAGTTATTTTCATAGTATAATGTCGTATTGTATTCTACTGTGGGGGAATGCCGCCGATATTCAATCTATCTTCGTGCTGCAGAATAGGGCTATTCGAGCAATTTATAACTTAGGAAATCGTGATTCACTGAGGCAGAAATTTAAAGAAATTAACATAATGACGGTAGCGTGCCAATATATTTATGAAAATCTAAGTTACCTTCATAAAAATAAAGATCACTTCTGTAAAAAAAGTGATATACACTTTTTTAACACGCGTAATAAACATAAACTTGTTGTACCTGCCTCTAGGCTCCAAAAAATTAACAAGTCGTTTCAAGGGTCAATGTGTGCGATATTCTAATAAAATCCCAGATAATATTCAAATGTTAAGTATAAACAAGTTTAAGTCTACAGTAAAACGACAGCTATGCCTTAAGGGCTATTACTCAGTAGGCGATTATATACAGGATAAAAACGCTTGGGATGGAATTGTAATAGAAATCTAATGTGAGCTAATAAGTTTCTTATTTTCCATCTCTCATGTTTCTCTTTTCTTCTTTTTAATTTTTTCCTTAATTTTCAGTTTCCCTAGTGTCATATTCTTTTTCTAGTTTATTCACTTTTAATTTTAAAAACATAATAGCACACAACAAAATGATGTGATATTTACTGAATATTGTTGAAACTGTCTGGTTTTTCTTTTTTAAAAGAGTGGCCGTGAGTTTGTTTGCCCGATTTCTTCTCACAAGGCTCAACCATTTGGAAACGGGCGGTTATAGATCGAAACAGGCAGATGTGATATTATGTTATCCATTTTGTTTTCTTTAATCATTTTACATTTGACGAAGCAAACTATTGCTGCGGTGACTCTGTGTGTGTTGATCTATAATTTTTAATTATAATAATTATTTATTAAATCGACGATTTCGAATAATTGATGGACAATTTTCTGAAATAAAGTTTTTTTTTTTATTTGAAAAACATAAATATCCATTGTAAAACTTCTAATTCCAAATAAATACTCGTATATTACACATATTCGCAAAGCGTATTGTTATACGAAGTTACCCCTGAAAACCGAGTACTGAAGCGTGGTGGGAAGTGACAGCAACACCTGCTCGACTGCAGTTAATTTCTCTTATGACGATTAGTGTTGGGTTGAACATCAGTATGTGTGGTTAAATTACAAATAAATTGTAGCATAAGTACAAGAAATAGATTTTATTTACACACACATATATGTATATTAGATTGAATGTTACATACAAGTTAAATTCATAAGCACAAAATATACTGACACACTTTTAAAATAAGAAACCAATATACGAGTATGAAGAGATAGGAGCACCTAGTCTCTAATAATTAGTTCTTCAGTAAGAGCTAGGTTACATTAAAACTTTTACACATTCAAAACAGTTGTACGTACCTAATCCAAATTTAGAGAAGTATTAACAGATGACATTTCTGGATTAAATTTACAAATATATGTAGGTAGCTGTATAATATTATGTAAATTTTAAATATTATTCAATATTCAGTGATGTTGGAGAGGAATGTGGTGTGATATTTCTCCAACCTAAATTATCATCCCATCAGATCATGTATGTGTTGTCTATACTATTTTATACTAATATACTAATATAATATTATAAAGAGAAAAGATTTGTATGTAAGTATGTTTGTAAAGAATTGGCTCAAAAAGTACTGGACCGATTGCGATGAAACTTGGTATGTAGACTGGATGGCTGGAGACCTGAATTAACGCATAGGTTATTTTTTATCCCGAGATTCCCACGGGATTTCGACTTACACGGGTGAAACCGCGAGGCGCTGCTAGTGGTTAATATTATTACATATATGTACTCTTATTAGTACTGAGTAGTTCCTATAAGAGAGAATTGAATATTGCTATTCAATACGAAATCCTCTGGTCGCAATGAATCAGGGATATACGTGGTGGTTTTTAATAATAGTAGTATTAGAGTAGTATAGAAAAAAAATATACTACTTCTTCTTAACACTCACTGTTATACAAAATATTTGTGTAATATTATTTATTATATTGAATATAAGTATATAAGCTGTAACATATTATAAATAAATCAGATTTGTATTTTATATTATTGTCTCATTACCCCTCACTGTGGCCAAGACACCTTAGCCATCTCTGATCAGTCTCGTGAGTCTGCGGGACTGCTAGTGAGTGTACCCTTCCCGAACCTGGAAATCCTGTCTACTATCCATCTGTAACCTTAGGTCCCATGGTGCAGATATAATAATAATAATAACTCCACACATCTCACACACGGCCGTCTGTTCCCAAACTAGGCAGAGCCTGTACTATGGTAACCAGACTGCTAATAAACATACTTATATATTTCATAATATATTTCATAATACATACATATTATAGATAAATTACACCCAGACACAGTACAAATTATCGTGCTCATCACACAATTATTTGTCCTGGGTGGGAATCGAACCCACGACCTCTGGCTTAGCAGTCAGGGTCACTAACCACTAGACCAACAGCCCAGACGTGTTCAGATATCCTGAACTTATTAATATATTTATTTATCACAGACTAGGTATATGATAGGTTAGGGCTGTAGGGCTTATAGGGCTTAGGGTCGTAGGGCTTATAGGTCTTAGTAGGTTCCTTTAACTTATCATATTATTTCATGTGCCGTCGCACCCTTAACAGTATTGCGACTTTACGAGACGTTTGATAGGGTGACACGTCCACTTATTGAAGCAGCCTCTGGTGAGTACCTGCGTCAGCCGATAACAACGAAATGATACTTTTCGTTTTTCCTTTTGAGGTACGGAAGTCTAAAAACAGATATTATTATTATTGTTTTGAGTACCTAGTGCTACCTCGGCCATTTCTGGTCTTTTGTAGCGCACTTCTGGTTTACAGTTCACTGCTCAGACTTATGGTTTCGAAAAACGTCCAGATCCTATCAGCGGTGATTGTTTGTATTTCCTGCGGTTGCATGATGTGCAACCCTAGGTAAATACTTCGGTGCCATATTAGTGGGCCACAAGAGCATAAAATATGCTTTGCAGTCTCTTCTGTTTCCTGACAGAATCTGCAAATTGTATTTTCACCCAATTTTAGGTTGAACATATGTTTGTTCAGTTTGCAGTGTCCGGTGAGGACTCTTGTTACTGCACAGGTTTTGTATCTTTTGAGCTCCAGAAGTTCATTAGATACTTTACTATCATAGCCCTTTATTATGGCTTTCGAGTGTCTTAGACCAGTCGTGGCCTTCCATCTCTTAATAGCCAATGATGTATATTTGGCGTTTATGATAGAATACGCTCGCTGTTTGCTGATGCCGCAGAATGGTTCATGGGTCAAAAACAGGTAAGTTCCACAACAGAAGTAGAACTAAGCAGGAATTGGCAGAAATTTTCTACTTTTAAATTTACTTTATAAACCTCACATCCCCAATAATTCAACTTCTCTTCTAATTATGCAGTCCATTAGTCAGCTCTCTAACCTAGTACTACTAGTCGATTCCCAATTAGTCGACTACGTCGCATCACTATCTAGCGTCGCTACAACTTCATTATCGCGGGCCAATTACAAGGCGTGTAATATACGTTAACACTTGACCGGATTCCCAGAGAATCGATGCGCAATATCTCGAGTTTACAGTTTCATTTGTCAGCAATTCAGCTTTGCAGATAACATCATTAGTGTAATTATAATTAAAACGCTATTAAACTTCATAACGAGTTTATTTTAAATATAATACGAGAGCTAATGAAATAATATATTCAGTATTACACTTGCAGTTTGTGAACCATTGTCTAATACTATAAAATTGCTTTACACGATAAATAGCCAGACCCGCAGCCTATATAGATAGTTATTCAAATGGGTTGAAAGCTGCGTGAACTATACGTTATCGTAAGTTTCGTAAAACGCGGAAATTTGACGCCTCGGAGTGTAATTATAATGTGTTAAAATGATAGAATTCTTGTAGACTTTCTTTTCTACTATCATAACCATACTTTTTCCAATTTCATGTTTACAATACAATACAATACAATACAATACAATACTCTTTATTGTACACCATGAGAAATATTTCAAAATATTTACAAAGACAAAAAAAAAAATGGTACAAACAGCGGTCTTATCGCTAGTTGCGATTTCTTACAGACAACCTTTAGATGGACAGATGCAATGGAGTTATGTATAGGGCAGTTAACAGGTGTACGACTTTAGCTAAGTAGCAACTTAAGTAAATTTAAGAGACGAGGAACAAATAATTATTATATACCTTACCTATATATATATATATATACATACACATATTACACATACATTCATACATTTACACATATAGATACATACATACCGATATTAAAATAAATATATACACATATCCAGTATTAAAAGCAAGTGAAATATTACTGTGACAGATAGTAATCAGTGACCATTTTTTTAAAAGTATGCAGCGACTGAGCACGTCTAATAGCTTCAGGCAATGCATTCCACAGGCTAGCTGCATGTACTGTAAAAGATATGTGAAGAAAATTTGTGGAATGCAAAGGTATTTTCAGTACTTGACTTATGTGTATCACACTTCTTGTTTCGTATTGGAATTAAAAAACTTACTCGTGTGTCGTTTTGTTTTTAATTCCTGACCGCTATTTACAAGGCTAACTATTACAAGACTTACGTATCATGTAAATCGGTCTACACTAATTACTTTCAAAATATATTTCTTTTAATAATTATGTACATAATGTGTTACTATATTAAACATGTCACATTTATTGTAGTATTTTCAATTAGGTTTGTCATCAATTATTATTCACTTTTCAGTGCTCTTTGTTAAGGTTTTTTGAAGTCGGTTTAACTATTTATTTAAGTATTTTTTACTCTCCATTGAGTAGAGACGGCATTTAAAACATCACGTACTGTAAGTTACCAAATGGCAGTACTTTATTTTTTTTTATTTAATAAGCTCGAAAATTTATTTAGATAAGGTGGTAAGATGTAGTAATTTACCTCCACTTAATTGAATAAGACAAAAAAGATGCATACAGCGGAATGTAGATACTCCTCCTTTTTTGAAGTCAGATAGTAAAGTAACATTTATCACTTCAAACGTCAATGTTGTATTATTTGAAGTAAAATCTACAAACACATTATATAACATTTAATTTTTATTAGATTACACCCATTAAATTACAATATATAACAAATTTCATTATATATAATTCAAGAGGTTACATACTTACATTATATTACATTGATTAATTTCATATATGAAATTAATTGAGTTACATCATTACATGAAATTCGGTAAATTGATCCAATTAAATTCATTAAATTTATTAAATTAAATTAAAATCATTAATATGTTCTATTAATTATTCAATCCATTAAAATTAATTACAATATATGCATCACAATAATTGTCATTCGGTGTCATAAACAAATAACCCACCCCTGGTCGCAAAAGTACGCAATAACGCTAGCTGCATTCCCACGCTGAATGGCTATGGCCAACCTCTGCACCAGGAGATTCTATTAATTTAATTTAATTTAAATAAAAATACATTTAGTTAAATTTTAATAATGAAATAGTCAATTATATCAGTTAATTAAATTGAAGTTAGCTGTTTATTGGTCAGAAATTTAAATGTCCTATAGTATTACTGAAGATGTCCATACCATTAGATCTTTTCAAAATATTATTATAGTGGTTAGTCTATCTATCTATCTCTATCCTAACTATTGGTGAGTGTTTACCAAGATTTGTGTGACAGCAGGGAGCTTTGAGCAGTGAACCTAAATAACGAGGTAATAAATAAAAAAAATAATAAGCAGCTACATCAAAACAAGAACTAAAATAAAATAAGAAAAACTTTTACAAACCGCTCACAATCTCTAACTAAAGGGATCAAATTTGAAATTTCCAACAATAAAGACTTGCAGTATGTAAATTCATTTGCTTTATTATGATACAAGTGCGATCTAGCTTCACAGTAACCGTAAAATCGTTCAAGATTTACCGTCACTCTAAAACAAGCTCAACTCTACAATGAAACTTAAGCCAGTCCAATCCGGTGCCAGTCTTGCATAATAGTTTCATTTACACCGAACTGAGCTTCTAAGAAACTTCGTTTCCTTTTATGAGTAGGTAAGGACTATTACCCGTTGTTGTTGATGATCAGCTATTGTATTTCTGAAAAGCGTTTCATTGGAGAAACATTTAAATTTTGGGTGATGTTTACAAGTACTGAAAGTATTAGTGTTATGTTGCCACTGCGCCTGAAGCGATGCCAGTAAAATCAATATTCAGTTTTGATTCTCCTGATTTTCAAGCCAGCATTTACCAGATAGTATGAACTACATTGTTCCGTCAATGTTTAGACTGTGGTGTTGAATTATTTTAGAGGTAACAAGTGTGTAGACATGAAAGCGCAGCAGGCCGCTTTGTCTTATAAAATTTGTTCTTCCAGACTTTGTTGCCGTTTTTCTAGTCTGCGCTTGACCTCCCAGGCATCTTTACCAACCAAAACAATTTCGTCTGCAAACAGCATGCACCAAGTTTGCACCTTTCTGTATGTTCGATATCAGAGCATCCATTATCATTTATATAAAAGTAAAGTATTTTAGAAAACCGTTGATTATATTGAACAAACCTTCGGTATTTCTCTCTTTCTTATTTTTTATTCCACATGAATTTCTATGTAATAGTCTCTATGTGTGTCTGTTATCATAGCTTCATAGTCATTTTAATCACAGCCTGATCTATAACATAAAATAATTCCTTGGACCATAGTATTATCGACAAAGGTGTTAACCCCGTGCGAAATAATTTTAACTTACGAAGATAGGAATAAATCGACAATGTGGTAAGTCATCTTTATGGTCTAAAATATATAATCAATTGAGAAAAAAAATAACCAGCAGAATAAGTCAATCAATATTGCGAAGTGACCATAAAATAAAAGTATGAGTTTACTATATAGTCACTTCGGAGTATAAGTACTTCTAGGTAATACATATCCAAGTAATGTAATATAATGTTTACTAAAGATTTACGAGTTACGCTAGTGTGGATTTCTGGGATCTGGCTCATCTGCAGTTTATTTGTTAAATATTTGTTACGGTGTAACACTAGCTAGAGACCCATAAAGATGATACGGACGGTTCCTCAAGCGTTATTCAATTTGGTTCAGTCGGAGGTCGGAACACTGTACCACCCTGCCAACGCACGCCAAGAAATGAAGATTTAATACTTCATTTGAGAAATAAGAAATTATATTTTGATTTTTGTTTGAATAGCCTAGAGATAATAGATGATGCCAAATGTAGTAGTGATAGCCAAGAGTAAGGGCATTGGGAAGTTTTTATAAAAATCTGCGTTTTACTTTATTTTTAATTTTGTTATTTTAAATCAAACAATGATGTTTTTTTTTAATAGAAGAGACTTATTAATACGGCAATGTGTTAAATCGAATATGTTTTTTTAAATTCATTTAAATATGGAATTCCTACCTAAGGATACAGCCATATAGGTCTCTTGAAAGGGCATCATCAATTGTATCCAGACATTTCCTAGGGAAACTTTATTTCATAATCTCAATGTTGAGCCGGAAAAGATTAGACGTTCATTTCTAATACATAATACGTAGTTCCTATTCTATGATATTCTTAATCGGACAAGTGCGAGTCTGGCTCACGCACCGAGGATTCCGTAAGAAAACAGACTGTTATAGATTTGATTTTGATTTTGATTGTATGTAGATAGTAAATCCATCTCGAGAATCATTTTTCGAAGATTTTTGCTCGTCTTTTTCCAAAGACAAACTTAATTTTGCAGTTCTAAAAATACTCTCCCACGATTTACGATAAAGTCAACTTTTCAATCGCAAAATATTAGTTTGTAATTACATAAACTATTTATTTATTTGATATAACAACATATTAATGTCATTCGGATTTTTTCCTTTACTTGTGCTGTGACACGTTGCTTCTTACCAAATTTCATGATTCAAGGTCAATGGGATTGTACCCTATAGGTTTTGATTTACCTGCGAATTGAAATTTGGTCAAATCTAAGGATTAAATGGCTGTATCTTTTGATTGCGTTGATTTAGAAGCTTGATTTTTTTACAGCTTCAAGGGACCGCAGACATACGTATTTGGTATTAATTTCAACTTGATGCGTCATACGGATTCCTCAGAAAAATATTCTTGATAGGCAGACAGACGGACAAGAAAGTGATCCTATAAAGGTTCCTTTTTTTCCTTTTGAGGAATGGAACCCTAAAAACAGCAGTGATTAGAACCGTAAACGAATTCTCTACTTAAGTTTTCTCGAGGAAAAGTACATGTAATGTAAAATATACACAAAATATGGTTGAAACAAACAAATGTGTGTTTAAAAACGTGTGTGTAAGAATTCATTTTTCTTTGAGGCGCACTTGTCTCATCACTTTCTGGGGAGAGCCTTTGTATGCGGCTCTTCTCGCTAAGTACATTATGTAAATGTAATACCGGAGGCAGGACTGGTTGGTCCTCGTACATTACAGATAACCACACCCATATTATTTCCCACAGCTTAAAAATGCAAGAACTTTTGCAGAATTAAAATTTTAGAGGGTGAACTACATTTTTCCGTTAATATTTAGACTGCGGTGTTGAATTATTTTAGAGGCAACAAGTGTGTTTACATGAAAGTGCAGGAGGCCGCTTTATGTTATAAAATTCTTATAATATATATAGTTGAACAATGTTCTTAAATATACGTCACGTATCTAAAGGCTGTTGTATTTCGTATTTTTAATATATTTGCATCATGTTTGTCCTTTGAATTGTGAATCATTATTGAACAAAACAAAAAAAAACAAAAACAATGAATAGGTTATTTGTTTCAACTTCAGTTAAAGTCATGACAGGGAATCTATCAATATATTGGTTTTTCCTCTCTCTTGTTCTTAGTTCTAATTTTATTAATCTTCATCCTTTACAGGTCCATCTATTTTAATGAAACATACGGCAAAACCTATGCAGCACCAGACTTGTCACTTGTTTGTATCGATAGGTCCGCGCACTTGCTGAGCGCTTTGATTCGTATGAAGATGTGAAAAAATGGCTCGAGGAATGGTTCGCAGTAAAAGAGCAATACTTTTACTGGCACATTATTCACAAATTGTGCAAAAGATAATAAAAAATGCATAACACAGGATAGAGCACTTTTTGAATAAATCACTTTTTATCATTGTACCCAATTTTTTTTTTTTTTAAATGGCCGCATTTTATTCTTTTACATCTATGTATGTATATAATACAAAATGTCTAGAATTATCCAAATGTATTTTTTATGCTAACTCATGTACATTGTATCCAACTCACTCTGGTCCATACTAAGCACTTGCTTCATTTTATCTCTGCATCACATTTAGATTGCCAAGTAACAAAATGCCTTATTCCGCCTCTATGCCTTCTTTTAAAAAAAAGTTAAATGAATAAGTTTTGTTTCAAAAGTAAACTTCAGTAAAATTAAATATGGCTAATGGCGTGCTACATTTTTTGCACAACTTACCGTAATCTTCAAAGATTTTTTAAGTTCTATATTGATCAAGTTTAGTTGATCTACTTGAATGTAAATACAACATACAAATATATATATATATATATATAACATTTCACTGCACAGGTGTCCCTTATGCCTATCGAAGCTATTGTTATTCCTTTGAACTTTTTTGCTTTTTTAAAGAAAACAATATAGCCTACTGCTTCTGTCTGAAAACTGTCTGAGACTTACCTAAAATTTATTATACCTAAATGTAGGCACCTTGAATTGTCTTCATTCAAATCTCAATAAATCGAACATGTGACGTGGTGCAGGTAGTTTTAATTTAAAAGGACTTGAGAGGGCGATCACTGGCGCTGCACGGATTAAAACTTATTGCAAAACTATTGGTGTTGCTTTGATATTTTCGTTTCTTTTTTCAATTTCTTTCTAAGCCTTTGAAATTGACATTTCAGTCAAGTCTTTGTATTCCCTTTTTTTCTATATCAACCTCTATTTATTTGAATTCCTTTGAAGAATATTTTCTATAATCCCTCTCTATATAGCCTCCTACGTGTCTATGCTGGATTAGTACTCATATATATATACTAATATAACATAGCTAACTATAACATAGCCGTTCCAGGAAAAGCAATTACCAATTGCAATTACAAAATAATCACAATCTACTATTACATTAATGGGAATTGAAGCTTCGACCTAGTTACACTGTTGTATAATCTGGTAGAAACAGTTTATTCAACGTATCCAAATCATCAATTAATTCCGATTAAAGTAATGGTATTCGGTGGAACGCGAATATTTAGAAATATTATCATCACGCTAAAAAATCAACAATCAACTGGAGTAGATTCCTAACATCGCAATTTACAACGTAACATCAGTCTGGGGTTGCAACCCGTTGATATGTTTAAGCCTAACTTAATTATTGCGAGCAATATAATGTTACGAGCTGAGGTTCGGGATTAGAAAGTTACACTAATTTATTACTAAATTAGACACAATTTATTTTGATAATTCAAAAATAACACAGTTACAACTAATTCTCACCATTTCAATTATCACTTGTAGTTTGCACTTATCCTCTTGTTTACTCGCTGATCTCTCAACTAGAACTCAGTTTATACTGCAATGCACAGCCTCATATACTCTGAATGTTATTCACTCTGGAATTTTCTAATATAATGTGGGACATTTTATAAACATAGTATTAGTTCCATTCATTGTCAAAAGATGGCGTGCATCTCAATTTAGATAATCGTAACCCTTCATGATTTCCTCTGACCGTCAGTAAATGGCACCGTGCCTCTCAATTGAGTGCCGTAACAATAATCACATAGTTAAAGGTGTTTGTAACATTATGGAGTTACATATTCTATTACTATATGTGAATTAAATTGAACATCAGACAAATTAAAATATATCTATAATGAATCAGATTCAAAATTAAACGACAAAATTCTCATCAAATATCACATTTAAATACTGTATTAAAATTAATCAATCCTTTGATCCTGTTCCTGGGTTTGCGACGTCAAATATTGATAGATCTTGCACTAGACATATTTTAAATATATCTTGTTTGTTGAGAGAGAAATAGACGAGATTCAACTTTATCCCAGAGGGCAACTTCTCAAGTTAAAATTCGACTTACAGCCGGTTAATATTACAAAATCATTTATAAATATTATTCCCTTCAATGTTTTTATTTAAATACGCTTAAGTTTACGTTTATTAATATCAAGGTTTAAGTAAACACTGAATGTCTCACGCAACAGTTAATGGCGGAAATTAAAAATAAACCGAGCTACGAATTTCGAGGACCAAGTTTGACTTGGCGAGTTCTTTATTTGCTTTTCCTCCTTTTGATCTTGAAATTCAGGTAGCTAGAGGCGATACATCCTACTGAGCAACTTTTAATCCTCGCTGCCGTCAGCGATCGCACAGTAAGTCGTTTTAAATTAAAACTTGTCGTCGATGCCTGATCCTCAGGATTTATGTCGAAGTTAAGGGAGCCCATCGATCTTTAGTTGTCCTCATACATACGTAATTGCGATCGTTGAAAAAGTGGTTCTTGTGCATGAAAACCACGTTGTTTTTATTAAGAATTGTTCAATATATTCCATTGCGTCTCATAAATTTGTATTAACTGAAACATGTCGATGGATTGGTACGGTTTAAATTTCGTATTATAATCTGTTTTAAGAAAGTAGTTTGTTTCACGGACAGTACGGGTTCAGTTTATTCAATTAATGAGACAAGAGGGTTTTATATTTTTGAACATACCTCAGTTAGTAATAATATTTGGTAAGAAATTTGTAGTAACATCCAATTATTTTTTAATGTTAATTATTTATTTTGCTAATAATATTTAAGTTAGTAATGATCCTTGAAATTTTATATTGATAAAAAGTATAAAATATTACGTTGATTATTTTAATTTACAAACATGAACCTGTGTATTACAAATGTGAATGACACTTTTGCCATAGATTATGATAGCTTATTGCATCCAAGTATGTTTTTAATCACCAAATAAACATGCACACAGCTCGCCTGATGCTAAACAGCCACTAATAGATTTAAGCGCTTAACACCAGTAAAGTCTCTTGTGCGTTGTTAGACATCAAATGTGCGGGGTTAAGCAATCAGTCACTACATCGGGCTACCAAAAAGTGAATTGCTGGTTGCCTCTTCGCAAAATGGAGTAATTTGCGGAGCAACAAATATTTTACGCACAAATGGTTACCACAACAACAAAAATCGGAATCTTTTTTGCTATTAGGTGATGGTATAAAAAATTGTAAACTACATATGTAGTATGTACGTATGTAGTTTGTTAACTTAATCTGATTTAACTGCTGATGAATTGATTGGGATCCCATAATATTATTTACCCATAGCATTATTTTGAAAACCTGTTTTTAGTAAAAATACATAAAAATACTCATGTGCAACTTGAATGAATATATACCTATACATATATTTGTACTAGTACGTACTAGAGCGCTACATAAGTTTTGTCAAACTTTCTTAGTATTTTTCTTCGAAGACGTCTCCACTGCCGGTAATGCTTGCAAACCCGGTATTGAACACATTGCTCCAGTATCCCTCTGGAACCCAGACGCATATATATCTTCAAATGCTCCTATAAGCTCCTCATCGCTCATTTGTTTTTATACATACGGGAATAGTGCAAAGTAGCATGGCGTGCTTGATGTGCCATTGGGCACTATCTTGATGCAAAAGCCAAGTATCGACTCTGTCGGCGGTGGTTCATCTTTAAATACCCAGTCAGGCTTTAACACATGTAATAATCCAGTTCAAGTAGTTAGATCTGCCGTCAATTTTTTAACATATCACGAGACCACGTCACACCCTCCTCCTTCAGGGCATCAGTCATCAAGCGCGGTACGAAATCGAAAATATCGAACAGACCCCATCCCGATTAACGATCCCCTGCCTCTAAATTTGTTTTCTTTTTAGTATTACTTAAAGTTTATGTATATGACTACAAATCACAATATAGATATCTAGTTTGCATACGACAAAACTTATGTAGCGCCCTACATGATATATATGATTATTATTATACTTTATTAAAATTATGATACCGACATTTTTGTATATATTAAAGTTTTTTTTTGTTAAATATGTATATGTTATATTATGTTGTAATAATGTTTGTTTTAATATGTACTACAGATCGCTTGTTGGTCGAATTTCAACCATAATTATTTAAATATGAATGTTTTGTTTTCTATCGATCAGAATAACTTGAAATGTCATTGTAGAGACTTCCAGTAACATGACTGGTCAATATATTACTTAAAAATACCGGCCCATTATTCAGATTTCTTTCACTAAACCCCTGTAGCTTTTTGTAGCGTATTGTAATTTTGAAATTTATAAAGCCTATTATTTAAAAATGTTAGCATTCTGCACTTCTTCTAGATATAAACTTTAAGTAGGTTGTTGGTGTGTGTAACTGTGCACCATAATGTGCCAAAAATAAATATTTTTCTTCTTTCTTCTTCTAGGTATTCCAAATTTCACATTCGTCGGTGCGCGTTTGTTTAAAAGGGGCGCAAGGAACTATTTAGACGTGTAAATGTATAGATAACTACATTAATTATTATATTATATAATTAAAATTGTATTCGTACCTATTTGTATAAAATATTTTCTCATCATATATTGGACAACATATTAAAATAAAACTTATGCGAGGGCATCGCAACGCCGCGGGCACAGTTTGTACAAAAATAACTATAGAAGCACCCGCACATACGGCTGGTAAATATTACACTAATTTATTTTTCTACACCATATCTCGTAAAACCTCTACACGAACATTTTTCTCGCCTAAATAAAGGGTGAACTTTTCTACGCTACTAACTGTCCTCATGAAATGTTCATTGTAATTACATCAGTGGTGACACTCAGA
This sequence comes from Callimorpha dominula, assembly GCA_949752705.1. Lineage (NCBI taxonomy): Eukaryota > Metazoa > Arthropoda > Insecta > Lepidoptera > Erebidae > Callimorpha > Callimorpha dominula. The sequence continues at coordinate 20,751,651 of OX456995.1, read as the reverse complement.
GAATTTTTAATGAGATTTATGTGAAAGACCACGTACGGTACGTGGTCTTTCATTCTCGATTTATTTTCTAAACCCCAACGCATAAAGTAGGAGTATTATAAGTTTAACGTATCTGTGTATCTATGTGTCTGTCTTCGGCATCCTAGCTCCTAAGCGGATGGACCGAAGGTGACTTGATCGAGATTTCTCTTGAAAATCTGTTCGTAAGATCATCAGTTCTACACAAAATTTTAAGTCTGTTAGGTATGTTAGTATATCTATATATATAAAAATTTATCGTCGGTCTGTCGGGTCATTAAAAAATATTATAATTACACAATTAACAACGTATTTGCAGATCTAGATTCCAGACTTTACCCGGTTGAGTTTTTATAAGATATAGGAATCGGCAGTATGTAATTTCAAACTTAAAATGATGTTTTTAAAATAATACAGAAATAAATCTAATGCTTTGATTGGTTTAACAAACTTTTCTACGGTATTATTTCCAAATACTTTGCACCTCCAAGAAAAGAATTCGTTAGTTTCAAGATAAGTGACAGACCAGAGGGACAGGTGACGTCTCAAAATCCGTCAATACTGTATGCTTTCAAAATAATGGTACAATTACCAAATAAAAATAATTAAGTTATTATCACGACAACATCAATTATTGAACTTGATGTTAGTTGTTGTTCTTGTTTATCAAAGCAGCAAAATGTATGGTAGCGTTCTAAAGAAGTCTAAAGGATTTGATAAGCCAATGTGTTGCCATATTCAATCATCCGTATGCTTATTTCCGCGTACGATACAATATTCAGTTTCCATCATCATTCATCAATCATATAACGATTGATATCGAGTGACAAAATAAATTGCATAAAAATGAAGCGATTTCTCATTTTTTTACTAAGTTTATGAGTCAAATAAGGACAGGTAATTTGATCAATGTGTTTATAATTTTTTTTTTATGAGATCGTGGGCAAAAGAGCAGACAGGTCACCTGATGGTAAGTGACTAAAGCCACTCATGGGCACCTGCAAATCGAGACAGAGAAGAAGAGGTGGGAGTGGGGAGTAGAGGCGTGGGAGATGGGGAGAGGGAAGAGTTAGGGCCTCCTGTAACCTCACTCGATCGGTGAAATACAACACAAGCATTGCTTCACTGCCGGTTTACTGTAAGGCCGTGGTATCACTCCGGTTGAGCCGGCCCACACATGCCGAAGCATGGCTATTAAGAGCATATTTTTTGAAGAAAAAGATTGATAAAGACCATATAGCCTGGAGAATCGACTACTGCTTTAGAGGAGAGGTTTCTCAATCTCTCATACACCGCAGGCCGTCAACTAATTACTCATTTATACCAATAGCCTGATCTAAGAGGAGAGAACCGTTGGATGAAGAGGGTGTAGAGCTGGTTTTAATGGAAGTCTTTGAGAGAGGCCTGATGATGATGAATGCAGTAAACAATTTTACGACATGCCTGGCAACGTAATAACATGTTTTTCCTTGTCCTGCAAAATGTAAAATAATAAACAACTCTAGAAATTATGCAATTTGTCTGTTTCTTTTCAACAAACTCAAACATTTTTATTTGCACAGAAACGACCGAAGACTTCTAAAGTATATAAAATGTACATAATATTTAAAATGATGAATTAAAAAAAAGTACAGTAACGAAGCCTTTGTTTGGCGTGTTTGCCATTAAATCACTTAATATTGGCACATCTCAGTTCTACATACGAGTACATACAGGTATTGAAATAGTCCCTATAGTCATAGTAAAACACAGTCGTAATGACGACTAATATCACTCTAATTGATCAAAGCGAAATCAATTCTAAAGGCATTGCTGACTAAGTTTATTTTACTATTTGTGTTACACAACCAAACTAAAATAGTTTAGTTGAATAACAAATATTTGTTCAAGTACACCGTGCGAACTATTAGTAGAATACAAATACGGAACTCTTGTTGAAGCTTATTTGAAGTTTGCCACAAACTCTTATTAATACACTACTCTTGTTATTCAGCGAGCCCCAGGTTTTGTCAAGGTCTACTTGGTTTTCATGGACTTCCTTCTCAGATCATACCCAGGTACCTCGCCATAAATCCACTTATGACGGAACACCGTGTGCATCTAGTTCGTTCGATTTTATTATACCACTTCACTAATAGCGCGATCACACGTTTCCACCGTAACAAACATTTCCAGATACGAGAATATTCTTAGGGCTAGAGTTAACTTATTATCTTTTATTATTATTATTGATGTTATTATTCTATCCCCAACTTCATGAAACTGGGTCTATTATTAACTGGCTTTTATCAGCTTCACTTGTAAATAACAATAAACAAACCTTGGAAGTCAATTTTAATCTACTTTGAACTGACGTATCAAAATGTAACTTTGTGTATGTATATGAAGATCGGATGACAGTAGGTACCATAATTTAGCATCTTGATATTCGTCTTGATGAATTTAGCAGGGTCTAAGAGGACAATTAATTTTATGATTAAAAAAAAATGCAATTACAAATTTATATTTTGCGCTTGAAAAATTGGCTGCTATGTATATCGATTTTTTTTTATGGTATAGGGGGCAAACGAGCAGACGGGTCACCTGATGGTACTACTGCCGCCCATGGGCACCTGTAACTCAAAGAGTCACAAGTGCGTTGCCGCCCTTTAAGGTGGGAGTAGGAGAAGAGGAGGAGGGGGGAAGAGGGGAGAAGGGAAGGACGGGAATAGGGGAGAGGGAAGAGTTAGGGCCTCCGGTAAGCCGATTAGAAGAGTTAGGGCATTCGGAAAAACACGAGCAAAAATGTTCGAGAATCGATTACCGCGGTGGATGAATCATCATCAGACTCGCACGTATCCGGTTTTTTTAACTATAATTTATAGGTATCTTGGACTAGGGGCGTTGTATATTGTTGTATTGATTTATGCAGTTCAAGGTTTTTCTTTAAAGTTTTTAGCATTATAATACTTTCGCGACTTTCATTCAATTAGATGTGTAAATTGGGACTTATTCGCTATAATATTTAAAATAATAGAATAGAATAGAAATGAGCTTTACTGTACATCAATTACAAATAAATAACAAGGTAATTGCAGAAAAAATATATACAATGGGCCTTATCGCCAAAAGCAATTTCTTACAGTCAACAGTATTATTAATACGGGTACAATAAACCTTTTCTTATTATCGCGATTAACTCCCGATTTACATATCTTATAGGTGAAAAGAAATTACTGAGGGTAATTCTATTTGCATGCATACTTCTTTTTTACTTTGTTCAATTAAAAATACTTAGTTTTATTTACAAATCTTATTAAGTTAATGTTAATGGCTATGCTAGCTAGAGATTATTATATCCGAGAGGAATGGCGCAGATAGCCGAAATACAAGCTCTGCCTAGTTCGGTTACAGATGATAAACTCATTTGTACTTAAAAATTACAGCCTACCCATAGTTTGTAATCTTGTATACATTTGTGAAAAAAATAAACATTATTATTAAACATTATTGTTATTATTATTTAAATAATTACATTAGAGTTTTATTATGGAACATTATTTTAACCAACATTTTATTTATTGATCCATTACTTTTTAATTCAAGTGTGTATGATCCTATGATCCGATGATGGTCTTTAATGTTTTCATCTTACTAACTATATAGTTTTCGCTTAGAAAAACTTACACGTGTACCGATAAAGACACACTGTATTAAAACTTACAATAACAATAACAAAACTCCCTTAATTAATCATGAAATTAAAAGGGCACAACTTGCAAATCAAATTTATGCTAGAACTAAGCTAGACCTCCCCTTAAACCGAAATAAAGTCTAGAGGTGACTGTAATATTAGCAGAACTTTATATGCAATATATTCTTGTTACTGTGTAATGTCATCAAGCTGTTTCGTTTTATTTCATTGATATTTATCTCTATATTTGTGTTAGTAAATTTGCTTTGTAAGTCATAATTCCGAAGATGTAGTAAGTTGTTTACTCGTACATCGAAGGTCAAGGTTTTATCTCTTAGGCAAAGTTGTGAGTGAATTATTTTACGTACACAATTTAAGCTTGGGATGGTTATCACAGTAATACTATGAAGTAAAAATAAATAACCTTTATACAACTTCACTACATATTACAAAACAAAGTCTGCGTCTGTCTGTCTGTCTGCCTGTTCGCGATAAACTCAATGAATTTCATACGATTTTCACCAATAGACGGAGTGATTCATGAGGAAGTTTAGGTATATAATTTATTTATGTTTTATGTAAAAATCTGCTGAAATATGGCGGTGATTGTTGAAGATGTCGGCTAAAATCAATATATGCTTTGCTACCCGTGCGAAGCTGTGGTGGGTTGCTAGTTTATAATATTTTGTAGCACTAATATGTGATCTATACCTTTATTATTTAATAATAATGAATAGTTGATGCCAGGCACTTCCATCCAGCCTTCTTCGAAGTTGAGGGAGGGATTCGATGCCCTATGGCTGAAACGATGATGATGAATAAGAAATTTTTTCCTTCACCTCAGTATTGTATTTATTTATTTATTTAACAAGCTTGGAAGACTTACATCTCAAATATCATTGTAGTAAACTATATAATAATGTATCAGCCAATGACAAGTCTCCACTTATAGACAACATTATAAGTCAGTATGTGGACAGACAGAGTATTCATTAGAGAGTACCTCATTCCGAGTCACGCTTTTTTACTACATTAGAAACATTATAATAATAAATACTCTTTATTAAGAAAAACAAATATACAGAAACAGATATTAGCAAAAAGCAATGTGTTCCAGGCAACCTTTCATACCATCAGACTAGTGCTTTCTAGCTATGTGGTATTATTATTAATTTATTGATGATTTGTTTTCTTTCCGTTGTGCTTTCAGTGACAAGATAGTTTTGTTTAGCAGTAAGTGTATGCCATAAAAGTGTTATGTCTATATACAATGGGCAATGCCCTTAAAGAGGATTACTCATTTAGCCGCAGTGACTATTTTATTAAAGTATCATGTAGATACCCCAGTAGCAGCTTATCAATTACGAGTATAACTAGGTCCGTATGTAGATATTTGTGGTTTACTTTAACTGCACTGTAATTTCGTCTCAAACAAATAACCCCAGAACGATGGGTTATGCTACGGCTAAGAGACTACATCGATTTGAAGATATTTTGAAAATGAAATTCATACCTTTTAAATGCTAGACTAAAAACTTTTGTGAGTGGTTGAAACCTAGGAGGTTTAAACCACTCACAAAAGCTTGTGAGTCACTCATTTCTTTTAATGACATAGTGGTATAAATTTACTTGGTGAACAACGTTAAAGATAATATGAATTAAGTGACGTAATAATTGATAGTTATGTTACCTTCAAATATTAGTGCGTGCGCTTTCCTGAATATAAGGATATATAAATAAGTGCATAAGGCATTATTTAATTTGTAGTGATGTTGTTTAAGTTTGTCAAATATGGAATGCATTTTTTTAAATGATATTTTATTATCTCTAAAGCCAGTGAGTGAGCTAACTGTTATTCAATTAACTCATAAACTTGACACAAGTCAATAGAAGTACTAGGCTTATGTCATTGCTTACCAAGTTTTGAGCTTAGTAATATTATTTGGTAATAAAAGTACTCCGCAAACTATTTATTACTAGTAGCTTTATTAATATACATAACTGTTATTTTAGTATATTGTAGTCGCAGTATTCAGAGCTTGAAGAATATATATAAGTTTATCAACAATTAAATGTGTACTGAAATACATCTATACGTCTACAGGGAAGGCGACCTTATCCTTAAACTATAAACCGATAAAATAACTCTACTGTAATGCAAATGTAATCATACCCTCAAATGATAAAGAAACCATTTATACTACACCAATAACTTTACCAAGTAATCGCAGAAAACAACTTAGCTAAAATATCATCAGACCAAATTCAAGCGAGGTGCTCAACAAAATGACTACGATTAACTGAAAAGCTATTTTGCCAAGTTTAAATGGTGTGCCGTGAACTTTGACGATTGTATTTGAGAACGAATGGAGGTCTTGCATTGTACCTGTCTTCCGTCGAAACTTTTAGTTATTATTAGTTTTGCCGATTATAAGATAATATGTTCGAATTGTTCCAGTTGAATTTGCTGAACTGAGTTTAAATTCGCAGTAATTATGTGCTACTTGTAAATGTTTGAGTATGGATTCTATTGTTCACTTTGTTTCGAGGTTATTCATATTTGAGGCTGTCCAGCAAAAATTTAGTCTTTAGCTTAGTGTTGTGTTGTCTTTTCTTTAGATAGGAGAGGTATACAGAGGTCGACTGAAGGCTGAACTGGGCGTTTTATTGAGTATAATTAGTTTTATGATATAATGGAATATTAACGGGATTATTTTTCAAATTTGGAGTTGGTAACAAGGCTTTTAATTTTTTGAAGGTTAAATGAGAACGATTCACAAAAAGGTCATATATACTTATTTGTATACTAGTAATATAGAAAATGGGTATAATAGACAATATTATAACCATCACCGTTACTAGACTATTACTATTTGTAAATGCTTTTTTAACTACTTATGTCTAACACAAATCCGTAACATATTTTATGTAGGGAGAGAATTAAAAAAGGGTTGAAGTAAATCAATGGTTAGAATATTTAGTCATCATATCTAAGTTACCCCAGTCAAGTAAACCCATTCGAGTGTTCCAGTATCTCCATCCTACAAAAGACCGTGGTTAGACAACAATGCACATGTAAAACTATTGATGCTACAAGTGCCTAAAAGCACTTCCACACCGATAACCACAGTATAACGCATGATTTGTTGTAAATCTACGTTGTAAATCTACGTTCTATTTAAAAAAAAGGGTATTATTCTCTCGCTTAACAATATTGAGAGAACAAGACAAGAACAAGAGTGAGATACAAATTTCCAACATTCTAACCTTGCTGAATCATCATCGATGTTTAAACAATTGATTCAAAGTTTCTTCAATGTTGTTTTCCAAATTGCTTACATTCAATTTTTTGTATATCTAGAAGCAATCGTGACTTTAGTTACACTAGAAGTTTAAAGATTTAAATAAGTTGAAAGTTTCCGGATAACAATCGATGAGATAAAACGCGTAGCAACCTAATAGATGTTACTTAACTATTTGATTTTCCAGAAATTTCCACATTTATGTAAATATCTATGTTATTTTGATATGAAATTTACGAGGGTCACACTGAAAGTTTTCAGAAAATAAAAAACGGAATGATATAAAAGCCTGTTAATATTTTTATTGATTTTCGAAGTAGTCTCCGTTCCTTTCTAAGCACCATCGCATGAGGTGGAACCATTGACTGAAGCTGCAATGAGCCCACTCTTTTTAAGGGATCTGTTCCACGCCTTTTTCAAACGCAACTACGGCATCTTCAGGGTTCATAAAAATGGATTCCCCTAAAAAATAAATAAATGTCACAAGATACATGTAAGGGGATGACTCACTAGCTCCACACCTTTGGTAGACAAATATTCAATAGTCCTTCTGGCGGAGTGAGCTGAAGCGTTGTCGTGGTGGAGGAGGATCCTGCTTCTTGGCCGCTGGTGTCTATCATTTTTCAAGACAACAGTCCTTTTTTTTTTTTTTATGTTCTAGAATGATTTTTGCGAAATGACCCGTCTGTCCAAAGAATGAGGCTATCATTTTTTTTTGCTTGACTTCTGCCCTTCTTTACTTTTGTCGGCAAATCTTCGAATGGAAACATCCATTGCGCAGATTGTCTTTTAGTTTCACTCACTTTTGGTGGTCGCCTGTGATGATGTCATATACAGCATTTGAGTCACCTTCCTCATACTTTTAAAGCATTGAGCGGCACCAATCCAAACGACGGCGTTTTTTATCTTCCGTCAAATTATGAGGTATCTATCTAGTACAAAGCTTACTGATGCCTAAATGTACATGTAACACTTTTTGTACTTAACTCATGCCAATGCCTAAAGTCGCACAAATATGTTGAGATGTCATACTTCTATCAGCTTCTATCATTAGCCGCACAGTACTCACGACTTCAGTAGTCGCCGTAGAAGGGCGTTCTTCTCGAGAATCATCAGTGCGTTTGCTTCGACAACGTTTAAAGTCATTAAACTAGTTGTAAACAATGGCACGAGATAGGGCTTTGTAATGAAATGCCAATCAAAGTCTATCGTAACATTGTTGTTGAGTAAGACCGCAACGAAAGTCGTAATGAATCATTAAGCGAAAATTTTCTCTAGTCAAATCCATTTCGATGCACGACGGACACTTTTTAAATTGCCGCCAATTTGTAAAAACTAATGACATATGAAATCATTAAATATTTACAGATTCCCAAAGAATTCCTATTTCGAAATTTAAATGAATTTTTCATCCGCTGCTTTTCTTACTAGCCTATTCTAAAAAAATTCAGTGTGACCCACGTATTTGTAATGTTGCATTTTGTAAAGATAATAGAACATTGAATATAATTTTTAAAGAGTTATGAGTTAGATTGCCTTGCAGGTTGCATTGGTGTTAATTTATTCAAGAGGTTTTAAAGGACCAAAAAGGATTAAATCTTATTTTCAACAGTATCATTTGTATATATAGATATTCTATACATATATATATAGATATTATATAGTGTTTGAAACCTGTGTGTTAAGTTTTAGTAAACGGTTTGGGAGAAGACCAGCTCTATCCTGGAACAGATGCACTAATCACCATGCAGCTATGAATTTCCAGCTTAAATAAGAATGGCCTGTAGGGCTTCTTAAATATTACCTACGAAGTCATATAATATTTTATGAGTGTCAGCTAGAGCATGCTGCAGGTTCAGAGATTCACCACACAATGCATACCTGTATTCCCTTCAATAGGCGTCTGCGAAGAAATACTGTCTAATTTTAATCATTTCGATTCAAACTACCCTGGTGAACACCTGCCTTTGGTGAAGTAAAAATATTATGGATGAGTTTTTTTGTAGACATTTACAACCCATACGACCTGTATGGGTTGTAAATGTCTACAAAAAAAAAGTTCAGGTTATATCACGACCAAGAGAATGTCCATTGCCTTAGAATAAATCAAAAGACAGTTTTTATATATAACTTTCCAATGTGTTTTTTATTTTCAAATCTAACTGTCATAACAGTCATGACATTTTATTTTATAATTAGCCTTTTATATACAAAGCAACGGAGTCCTAAACAAAACACCTTGACGTAGTTATCGGACAAAAAGGTGTAAAAGTAAAACGTATTTAAAGTTTTTATGTCTCCAGACTCTTAAGAACTCTTGCTAAACAAACTAACCCAACATCAAACTACAGAAAATTCTTTCCAACGTTAACAACCTGCATTTTATAGCTTAACATTACAGTCAGCTTTTAGCTCCACGTTTTGCATTATAAATTCACTTTTGGAAAAGATTAAAACAGTGGCGACGATTTTTAAGCGGTTTAAATTGCACTCGAGTAAAGGTCGACGCAATTTGAAAGTCTCTCTTTTGTTGAAGTAATTGGATGGAGGATCCTTGTTCACAGTATGGTACGTTAGGAAGCTCTCAACTTACAAATCTTACTATATATTAAGGGGTTATTCAAGTATTAGTTAAGATATACGGTTTTACTCACGCGTACCTATATTTCGGGTATGCCCAACTAGTCTGGCACCTGCAACCGACGCGGCAGGACGCCTCACATCTTCATAAAGGCCCCCGTCGGGTCCGAAACTAGTCGGGCATCCCCGAAATATACACGCGAGTAAAACCGTATATCTTAACTAATATAAATACCACTCACGAAAGTTTTTATTCGTTATTTAAGTAATCGGTCATCATTTCTCTTCATACATCTTATTTTGTATCCCAACGTTAAACACCACTCCACTTACACCATAGTGTAAATACTCGATTGGCATTGAGAGTTGAGGTACTCGTAGAGCGTGTGTATAAATGGGTAAACAGGCCAGTTTGGAATCAAACTGGCCTGCTATATTGGAAGTGAAATTGAACACTTTATCAATCAAATAGGTACAATAAAGACTTCTTGAAAATTGGGGCACGTCCACTTCGTCTGACGTCCTACTTCAGACTCTCTCACCATCTCGTATTTCAATTCCAACAATTATACAAATTTAAAATACGCTACAATCATTGATTCAAATATTATGTTACCAGCCAGCTTCTGACAAGTTCAACGGAGGTTTAAACACTACAATAGGAACACTGACCTAAAACGTCCAGAATCATCTTTGAGTGAGCACTGTTAACCACTTTACATCAGATGTGCGGAGGTCTTTTTTTCCGAGTTAGTTGTTAGAAAATGCTTTTGATAAGATGAGAAAATTTCAGTTCTTTAAGTTTAATATGCGAGGTGTAATAATAACAATCGCAATAGAAAATAAAAGTTTGGTCATTTTAATGAGACATTAAACAAACAACTTGCACATCTATCAAAGAGAATGTAATGCCTAGAAAAATGAAATTTCTTGTGAACGAAATAGGAAGTGTTCAATAAAAATAATAATCCCCGTTTCTAAGACTGAAAAATATTTACGCCTCGACTGACACGTACGAAAAGCTTGATTGTTAAATTTAATAATATAAATAATCCATTGCCATATTAAGTTAGTACTTGTACTTATTTCAATCAATTACACAAATCGCAAGCTTACTGCTTACAAAAGTATCACACAATTCGTTCGTCACTGGGAAGCTTTTGCGACTGGTTGTGTACTGAGTGTATACCGAACTTGAGACGCGAAGGTATGACTCGCTTTCCGACCGTTTGTATGAAGATAGAATACTGGATAGATAATATTACCGTGGTACGACCGTTTGACTTTATCTGATGAAACCTATAAAATGAAAACAATATCGTTATCAGTCGGCCAGTTCTCTCACATAAATTAGCCTCATAAAAATAGAAAGTAAACTGATTTCATTGGACTGAAATGTACAGTCCAATGTTTTAATATTATATATTTATTTGTAGTTCATTTGTTAGTTCCAAAAATAAAGACAAGGAGAAATTTAAAGTCTTTTATTAGAGTTTTTCACGGGTCCAGTATGTAGTATGTAATGAAATATCTGAGTTCGATTCCCCACGTCAAGATAATTTATATAAACGTTCCGATATGAAATTATCTGTAACACCACGCAGTTAATAATATATGTACGTATATAATAAAAATAAAGACAATAAATATTAGAAGAAATGACGCTGTAAGGTTATTCCATGGACATACAAGCATAAGTACTCGAACTACTACGTACTACTATATCCTCGAAACATTGAAAATATTTATATACTCCAAAAATGTAATTTAATATCACCATTTATACGACTATAAGTAGCGTGTTTATTACCCAACACCAAATTATGAAAAACAATTAGCCATTAAAGAATAAAAAAGGGTATATAATCAGGTCATCCGGGGTCTGAAAATTACTTGTATAACACGTGAGATTTATTATTTAAATTAAGGTATTCAAACAATGGACCCGTTCAAACGACCATGGCGCAGCCCTAATAAAACAGGCCTGGTTGGTACATAGTTTACTGGATCTTCTTAACCCAAGCCTCTACCAAGTGTCATGTTCACAATAACGACGATAGTTATTCCCAACCAAATTCACTTCTCATTTTAACCTGATTGTGATGTCGGTCATAACTTAAGAAAGAAATGTTTTTTTTTTTAATTCTTTTTTTTTATACTACAAAAATTTATTACAAATTTTTAAATAACATACATAAAAATTAAATTAAGATAATCAAAGTAACCCATCCCGCATCACTCCCGGCGCAAAATTGCCCATGATGCTGGCAGCGTTGCCTCGCTGAATGGCAATGGACAACCTTTGCACCAGGAAAGACCCGGAACGGGAGTCACCGTTCCTATCCCTAATCCGGCGGCCAATATCCGCGATGAAGCCCTTCGCCTCAGAGCCCCAACTGCCCAAAGTCTCCACTGCAATAGGCACAAAATAGTATCGCTCCTCCATTGCGGCGTACTTTACACGCTTTTTATTTGCAGCGTTCTCTGCCGCCGCAGCCGGTGCGTGGACCGTTCGACCAAGGTGTGTTGCTGCGACAGTGCTGACGCATGTAGCGTCCCACACCAGGTACTTGCCGTTTTTCCACGGCACTAAAGTTAAACCGTCCGGTCGCTTTCCGTCGGACCTGCTGAGACCTGGCGGTTCCAGTACGCAGGGCACATTGGCCGATATTAGGGCCCTCCGGACTATATCGTTGAGGGCATGGTGTCGCGGAAACCTACCGGCGGACCGACGACAGCTGAGTGCGTAGTGACCATCTGCCTCAACCATGGAACTGCAAGTGCACCAATGGGGTTCACACACCCTGCAGCCCAGGCGAAAAGACACTGCCACACGCAAGGAGTCGTCATCCAGTAAGGTTCCCAGATGTGGCGAGGGAAGTGCCTGCAACCATGCCCCTGATTCTGGTTGCGATACAGCCCGGAGTCTAGCCAAGTCGGCACCCGTTGCCCCGTCCATCAACAGTTTCAAGGTCCCTTTAACACCAACGTCATCCCATGACCGCTGGACATGTGGGGTCGCCGGACCCGTCATATGTGCGTTGAAAGCCGACCGTAGGGTATGCTTGCCCTATCACCATTAGTAGAAAGGATGACAGCAACAAGGTTCGCAACCCTATGAGCCGATGCCAAGAAAGCCGGAAGGCCGACGTCCTGTACACGCCGCAATCCAAGCCCTCCATGTCTTATAGGCAAAGCCGCCTGCAGCCACTGCTGCTCACCAAAGCCAACGTTGAGGATTGACGCAGCTGTATCTTTTAAATCGCCGTCAAAAGAGGAGACAGCTTCCGGGCACAGCCACGTCGGAGTAGTCCGCAACAAGTATGTTACCTTGGGAACGGCATAACACATACGCAGCAACAACATCGCAACGTGGGCTGTAAGATTTTGCAAACGTTCCCGCGCGGCAAGACGTTTTCGAGAAATGAGGGCCTCAGAAACCGCCTCTAGGAAAATGGGAGAACCCAACAGGCTAAAAGTACTGGGTGTAAGTTAGGTGAGACCGGGAAGAAGTGTGCTGAATTGGGCGCAGTATGTACGAGCTTCAGCACTGCAGGGGAAAATCTCGCACTTTGTCGGGTTCACTTCCAGCCCCAGTTCCGTGAGGCGTTTTCCACCAATGGTGCCATCAACCAGGTACCATAAGTTCAGAGGTGATCTCAGCTCAGAGATAAGCTCGTAAATACCAGGCTAAATACGAGTTGCCCAAGCGGGTCCCCCTGTTGGGCTCCCTGTTGGGGTATAAGGTCATTGTTGAAGAAAAGATTTGATGGGAATAGATAGACCCGCTAAAGGAAGGGGAAAAGAGAGAACATCTCTTTCTAGGGTGTTAAAAGCGTTGCAAATGTCGAGCTTCAGAACGACGCCCTGCGAGTTGTCTGTATCTCACGTCTCATAACACGGTCAAAAGATACATAGGTGTTGGTATAAATAGCTTGGTGTAGCATGTTCTGCCACTTGTGGCGTGCAAATATGGTACATTATACTATATTAATGTTACTAAATATGTGTTATAGACAATTTAGTAGACGCTAGTACTAAACCAACTTTTACTTACTTTGCAGAAATTTATACAACATTATTACATTCATAAGAAAATTTGTGTACCTAAATATTTAAGGATATAATATCAAATTATTTAGGAAATTTGTCTTCAAAGTATTCATTAATTGTATAGTAAATTTTTTTTTGAAGTACTTCATATAAATGTCTGAGAAATTGTGTTAGAGGCAGCATTTTCATAGTGTCCGGTATGTGGTTATATAATATTATGGCCATACAATAAGAGTTTCTTCTAAATTGCTCTAAGTTTATTTTAGGTATTATTAGTCTGTTTTTGTGTCTAGTTCGACTATTTTCCATATCTCCGTATCTATTAAATAATTCTGGATGTCTTTTAACAAATATACAAGATTCAAATATATATAAGCATGGTAATTGAAGAATTTTATATTTTCTGAAAAACGGTTTACAACTATCAGTGTAATCGGCTCCAAACATTGCTCGAATGCATTTCTTTTGTCCTCTGAACAAATTAATCATTTCTACTGAGTTGCCCCATACGATGATACCATAACGGAGAGTGCAAGCCACATATGCGTGGTAAGTAATTATTGCGGTCTGTATATTTACTGTTTCTCGTATCTTCTACGAATACAAATCGATCTATTTTTTCAAGAGTTTTGTCGATATGTGGCTTCCAGTTACAGAATTTATCCATGGTTATGCCTAGAAAAGAACACTCCTTAACATTATTTATGTCGTAATTATTGTATTTTATAACTAAATTTGGTATATTCGCTTTATTTGTTTGAAACTGAATGAGATTTGTTTTTGTGAAATTTATCTGTAGGTTATTCTGATTTACCCAAGTTATGGATTTATCAGTAGCTATGTTAACTTCTGTTTCTAGTGTTTTTACGTCTTTGCCTTTAATTATCAGTGTCGTATCGTCAGCGAATAAGATGCATTCTTGGGTAACTGCTTCTGGAAGGTCGTTAATATAAAGTAGGAACAGAAGGGGAGCTAGAATAGTCCCCTGCGGGACTCCATAATTGTTTTGTTGGTATGAAGATTTGAATTGTTTTTGTTGATGAAATGACCGCCAAGCAAGAAATTCGACAGCTTGGCCAAGCCGGCCACCAAGCGCTATCCATTTTCCCCAGCAGCCCCAGAAGTAAGTTCCTTTAGATGTCCTGGACGAATACCATCTAGACCCGCCGCAGACCCAGTGTAAAATGAACTAAGCACCAGTGTTAAATCCTGTGGCGTAACGATGACAGTGGTGTATGGTGCTACTGGCGACGATAGTGTACCAACTGGGCGTGACGGAGCCGGGTGCTTTGTTTTCAAGGCAGCCTAGTGAGTCTCAGGTCCGCACTGTGCAAACTCGTGACTCGACATCAAAAGTCAAACGGCTCCCCTCAAGTCTCCCTCAAAAACCTTTGACTCGATGATTTTTTGGGTTGAGTGTGACCTGACACTTGCCGACGTCATGTCACTCTCGCTTGCAATCTGGTATGGATCTACATCATTAATATTTGCCTTTACCTTAAAATTCATGTTGCCTGGCAGAGATTTGGAAGGCACCCTCAAAGCGCCATACGCAAAAGAAAGTAGGGCATACACACATAATTTGCCTGGTGCTAAGTTACGTGCCCCCTTAGGTATATGCCTCATAACTGGTATGCTCCCCTTCAGATGTGCCAGGTTTTCCAGGGAGCACCGATGCAGTGACTCCGTCACCGACTGCTGTTATATCACCGGAGAGCTCATGTTACGCCGGTAAAAGTAAAAGGAAGGAGAAAAAAAAATATTAATTCTTTTGAGGTTTTGTATCAAATATCAAGGATCAATTCCAAGAGAAGAGAGAAGCAACTCACGTTTATAATGTTTTGTTCCTGATAATAAGTAGAAAACTATCAAGTGATATTCAAAGAATCAGGAAAAACATTTAACGTGTTCTTATCATACCATTGTGGCGACATACACATACAACAAAAATACATATTATTATTAACGTTATCTAACGAAAATAAGCTGAACTATGTAGTAACTACTAAACCAGCATCGCGTAATGTAAGGTCCGCCAGGCATAATTCACTTGCCAGGTTGGTGATCCTCCTTTGGCGGTGGTAATCGTCCCTTGGGTTGGTAACGTGTTTTTTAACCAATTTCAATATAAGATTTTCAGGTATTAAATATTATTTACCATATTCACTATAAACCAAATTATCGAGCTACTGCATCTTAGTAGAGGTGATGTTATCCCGAAGGCTATAGTTAACGTAAACAGAGAACTAATTAAAAGACGTCTGACGTCCACCGTAAATATTGCGCCTTATTTCATCGCAATATAGATGCGGCTTTTTATTTTATCTCATAGCCAAAACTTTTAGCTTTCAAATATTATGATTAGTTTGTTTAATCAGTAGATTCTTGATTAAGTCTAGTGGTGGGTTATTAAACTTTGAAGTTTTATCAAAGAAGTTATTTTATTAAAATATTGGTATATTTGTAGTTTAATGAGACCAAGGAGTTGTTAAATTAATGTTTGGGTTCAAGTTATATGAATCATTCATCATTGATTCATATAACTTGATGATTAATGATGCATTACATGCATCATTTGGAACCATCTAACCATCTCATTGTGACTTTTGAGCATTCATTGAAGAAACAGGTAAACGTTGCTGTAATTCCCACGGAGTCATTGAGCGTAATATAAGATTTGACAAATTGGTTACTAGCATTAGGTACCATCAATAGACGTGGCTCCGTGGAAACGTTGTCACCGCAACTTATAGATTTCTACTGTCTCTTCTAACTTCGATTTTTATGTTGTTCAACAAAATACTTTAGATGTAGGAATAAATTGTTATTCTCAATATAGTAGCTGCTCGGGCCGATGACTAGTAAAAAGTGCTACTCTCTACTACTCAACTGTCTTATGTTTAGTTTGTAATTGATGGAATATTATACTTGTTTTAGAGCTTATAGCTACTTTGATCATTTCTAGAATTTTATAGCAGTCTTTCTTTATGGTTCACTTCATAATTTGATTTAACCGGCACCTATTCACCATCAGTGCGAGAGACAGTTCTTCCAGGATCGAGACATTTGTCCGCAATGCTGTCCAAGGAATCCGCAGCAGTCCCCGCCAGCACCACATTTCCAGTGCATCAATTTTGCGTCGGTCTTTCAGACGAAGCGTCCACGTTTCTGCGCCATACAAAAATATTGGAAATACTAGGCTTCTCATCAGACGGACTTTCGTGGCTTTGGTGATGTTGCGGTTGCACCAGACTCTTCTAAGCTTATCAACTGCAGATCTTGTGATAGCACATATTCTCCGGATCTCGTTACAACATACATTATACATAAAAATATACATAGTAATGAGTATAGTATAAATGGTACTCGACTACCCCGAAAAGATGCTATTCGAGATCTGGGCGTTACTATAGGACTCTCAATTGAAATTTTTCAGAGACTCTGCAGACAATATAACATTATCTCCAAGACCAAAGACCTAGATCTCAGTCTACCTGCGTTTAAACTTAAGGCTAAGCTTAAAGACATATTACTGTCAACTAGTTAAGTTTTAATTCGATTCTGGATACTTGTACATTCTGATATGTTGATATTTAATTTCTGTTAAAAGTTTACTTAACCATTGGATAGATTTTAAGATTATTTACCTTATAATTTTCATGTTGATTTATTTAATGTTTAAAACTTAGAAAGTTTTTGCTTATATTCAACTGTATTTAATTTCATGGCAATTGTATATTTTTGTGTTGTCTTATTATGTAATCTTTTAATTCGCATGCTGTGGTCTCGACTCATTGAGTGAGTATACGTCATTTTGTATGGCTTATAATACTGTGACACTCTGTATGTCCTTTGTTGGAGATCCAAACAAATAAATAAATATATAAACCAAGCCGTTATCAAGTTTATGAGTAAGACGAGAGCCACCTAAAAGCTAAGATGGGTCCTATGGATAAACCCTAATACGTGTTCTAGACCGCATGCATACGTTATACTAAATGGCTTCTGTGCTGTGTAGATCGTACGTCGTACGAACTAGTCGAAGTCTAAGAAAATGGTATTAGCATTTCATCAGTGTATGTAAGCGGAACATATTATGCAACTTTCCGAGCTTTGGCTAGCTTAGAGTTCAAATTAGTGCTATTAATTTGACGATGGATAAAAAGTCGACATGCTTCTTACCTTAAATTGTGTAATAAATATATATATGAAAACATCCTTATCCGTTACTAGCAGTCAACTAATTATTAATACTTTACAAATTATAAGGAAAGAATTAAATTGCTATGATTACAAACTCAGAAAATTCACTCTCCCTTTGTAATATCCCAATTTTTATTTATTTATAAGGATAACACAAATACGGGTATAAATATATAACATTGTTGTATAATTTTTCTGCGATAGAGAGAATATCGGAGTATTTTTAGTACACGAGAAAACCAAAACGTATATAACTTAGACGTCTGTCGAGTAAACTGACAAACATCGTTTATTACACAAGGTAATTAATGTGCAAAATTATGTTCAACTAATAAACACACTATATTAACCCTCAAGATTTTGATGAAGCTTGTAATAAGCTGCAAATATCAATTTGGGCCTCTGTGTTCATGAGTTAATACATTTATTACTCTCAAAATGTATCATGAGGAATTCCTCTATAATACAATTTACATCTTTGAAGCTTTACGTAAAGAACGTTATTTACAACTATTTAACTATTTTCATAAATTCATAAAATCGTGGGAGAGCCATGCTTCGGCATATGTTCGAATCTACTTTAAATCGCTGTACATATAAGATTATTTCTAGTAATCGAATAATTGAAAGTTATTTCAACTTACGAGTGTCATATATCTGTTATTGTATAATTTAATGTATACCTTTTATTAAAATAGTAGGTAGTAGTACTAATATCGATATTCATAAATTTCAATGAATGTCCTATCATAACATTTTAATCATATTTACACTGAATCATATTTTGTAATAATTTACAAAATTATTGGAAACATTGCTTATAATAAATTTCAATACACTCAATAAATATTTTGTATCATTAATGGATACAACGAAACTGTTGGGTATTGTATAAAGGAAATATCCAGAACATAATATAATTCGTATAATAACATCATTTCTATATATTAAATATATTTTATTACATACTAGTTAAAGAGAAACATTGAATACTGGTATAATCGGCGGTCTTAACATTTACACAACAATGAATTTACTATTCTGTAAAGGAATAATCTACCATACAACCACCGAATATCAGCCTACCAAACCAAATCACTTAAAGACCATTAGAGCACCATCAAACCTTAAGACATAACGGTGTTGAAACTAGTTACACAACTCATTTAACATATTTTTCAAACGCACTTTTTTCCAAAAATCTTATCACATTTGGTTTGATAGATCGCTCATACAAAATTCCTGTAATCCCAATCCATTTTCTAAAACAATAACTTGAAACTTACGTGTTGTATAAAAAATGATGGATGTGTTATAAAAATGTAGGAAAAGATAAAGTCGAAGGCTTACCGTTAATACTTAGGTAACCCTCTTCGCCCCGTTACAGATCATAAATACCGTGGAATCCTGATAAGCTCTGGTAAAAGAAAAGGCAAGTACCTACCCACGCGAAAACGGAAAGTTACGAGGCAGTCCCAGGGTTGACAGATCAGTGGTGAAAAATGCCAGGATAATGGGCAGTAAATGCCAGGGTAAGTATGGAGAATTAAGGAGTAATGGCACTTCGATAACGGGTTAGCGATGATGGTTGGTAATGACGTATCTTACTACTTATATGCCTAAGTACGAAGTTTTTTTGTTTTCGTCTAGACGTAATATTCTCAAGGTAAATTAGCTATGCGTATATTTTATAAATTGATATTTATATTTGATTTTGAGTTGTCATGTTTCAATAGCTACGTCTTCATTTACCGTAATTCTGACGTTCATCAAAAAGCAAAATCAAAACGTACCTAATAAGTCTACTAGAGTAAATAAAAGGGTAAACGTTGAGCAACATCTTCAAAGTCAGTTTATTAACAAAATATTATAACCTTTTAACCGAACCTTTTAAAATATCTTGAGTAATATTTTGATCGATACATGCCTACTGACGGCCCTGGCTCCTTTCGAATTCGATGCTGGCTTTGTTTGAAAGTTGATCGTGCCCTAATTTTCTTTGTCTGTACAAAAAAACAACTAAGTTGCCTACCTCTTAGATGGCCAGTGTCGTCTCTCATTTATTTAAAAGTGTAAGTTTTTTTTTCCGCTTTGTCGTAAAAATACTGCTAGTAGCTTATGAAACCTTATTTAGTGAAAAAGATATAGTTTTTTTCTTAAATCAAAAAGAGTTGGCCCCTTCTAAAATGATTTTTTTAATGTTTGTTCTTTTTTGTACGACGGCAATGCTACCCGATTATTTAGCTATTTTAACCCTCTAAAGCGGACGAAGCTTTAAATTAAACTGAAGCGATATTAATTCATATTACACTGTTTAAGTGTAAGATAGCAGTTTATAGAAGAGAACAGTTATAAGAAACTATATAAATTATCCAGTATTTTTGTTGTATCCATGAAGTTTGACAACACTGATTTATTATACCGGCTGTCACCGTTATTTTTGACAACCAAGCTGAAGGTAGAAGGTATACGCTGATGAGATTCATTTTATTTTTTAAGATACGTTGATGGGAGTGAGTTTTTGTAATCGGGAAACAATATATGTACGGATTTGGTTCAATAAACGGTGATAGAAATGTTTATATAAAACCGGCCAAGTGCGAGTTGAAAGGGTTCCGGTTTATAACATGAACAAACTGAACATTATGGGTTGAAGAGCATGTTCTAACAAACATTCCAACTGAAATGTAAGTTTGTACGCAGAATATTGAAAGATTTACTATGTTATTTTAAGATCATAGACTTATAGGTTTTCCTGTAATATATATGTAAAGAACAATTTTGACGCAGTAAAATGGCACAGAAAATCGTCAATTCTCGTCTCTTTTCTTAAATTACTTTAAAACTATTGATCTTAAAATTATATAAAAGTCCTTTCATTTCATATGTCATAAGGTAGGTACAGTTTGCAGTTTTTTATTGTTTTATTTGGCCGTCAAAAATGATACTCACATTCAAAATTCATTTATGCACATTGCAGTGATATGTGTAGCAAATATCAACTTAATTAGTCCAGTATAATCAAAGCAAATTGTCAGCAACATTAAAGCCATAGCATGGCCATGGCTGTTGAGAGTATCAATAGGAATCGATTGACACTCGTAACAGCTATGGCTTCCCACCGTTACGCAATACGACCCCTTACTATCATATTTTATTTTACCAATGTAGTTAGTACAAAAAAATATTATTGATCAATCTTTTCTTTTATATAATGTTTAATGAGTACTGAAGATATGAATAATGATATAAATTTACAACTTCTACTTCGCTGGCAAGGGCTTACTCCATCGCTAAGAAACTTCACCTATTTTAGACTTACAGTAATTATTAGTATTGAAGTTTTTACTACGAACCCTGAATATTATTTTCTACCAAATAATTTTTGATTTCATTACATTATGTAACGTACATACTTATGTTACTTGTGACGAAAAATATTATAGAATGTATTTAAAAAATATCTTACAAATATTTTTTTCGTCTTTAGGACGTGTGTAATTTTTAATGTCATGCTTGATCGATTACGTGAGAATTTACGACATCTGTTACCTCTCATATTCTCTCATAAAAATATTGATGAGAATCATATTTGAAATACACATATCCTTATTTTTTTTCTAATTACTTCTAACTGGGTCAAGGCAAAACGTATGTTAATAGATTCCAAATTTCTTATATAAATTTACTATAGCGTAGTAAATTTATTAGCCACACAAAAGGGCAGGTTAAAAATACCTGAAACTGGCGGGCTTGTCCGAAAGGTCTATTGACAGAAGAGGCCGCTGTTGCCTCTGCCTACCCTAAAAGAGGAAGAAGTGAGTTTATGTAACCCTGTACATTGCGCGCAATACACACATAGGGCGGGTACGGGCGCGTGTCGTCGGTGGACCAGCCATAGGCGATTGAAAATGTAGGGAGATTCGGACGGACGGAAAGTAATTTCAACAAAAAAAATAATGTGGGTTCATACAATTAATTTAACAAGTATGTTTACGAACACACTCAAAATTTATTATTTGGTAAATATTTACAAAACAAACTCAAGACCAGCACTTACGTCAGTGTGACAATACGTGCATTTCGAAAAATAGAACGACATCCAAGCTGCCGACCCGTCTACCTGCGCGCTGTCTGTAGTGGCGTGGACGAGTGCAGCTCCCGCGCATCTCATGGAAACGCCCAGCCTTCGCACGTTTTCAGTGTGTTATGTTCCATATAAATACTAGCAATTATGTCCCTCGTACTTCCACCTCGACCCAAGCCCGACACGCGCCCGACCGGGCCAAATCTGCACGCGCACTATGTATTGCGTTCAAATAACTTATTAATACCCAACTTAGCATGAATACTTTTGAAATACACACCACTTTTCTCCAAATATTTTATAAATATTCCTGATATACAAACTTGATTGCAGTATTTGGACGTTCTTTGTACTTTTTGTATAGGTATATCGTAACACAATTCTGTTAATTCAAAAAAGTTGTTTTTCTCTTTTACGTAATTTGTCCACAACATTTTTAAATATTTATACGTTCAAAAACTTGAACACTTGAATAGTTTTACATTTTATCAGTACAGAACAACTGACTTTTTGAGTATTTAAAGTAGTTAATCTAATATAATAATATAATATATTTTAATAATGGTTTTTTTTTAAGACAACTCCCGCATTCGAAATATTTCTGTGTCGCTGGAAGCTTCACAAATATTCAAACAGCGGACATAAAGAACACCCAGACTCGGGACAGCTATTTGTGGATCACACAAATTTTTGTCCCGTGTGGGATTTGAACCCACAACACTCAGCTCGGCGTAGTGGCGAGGTGATCACTTAAACCATTGCGCCATGCGTGCAGTCTTATATTTAAGTATATTTAATATTTTTTTTAAACAATTTGAACTCTTTAAATTGCATTGCGTATCATATTCTTTGGAAATAATGCCTCTCATTGTGATGACAGCTGGTGTTCCTGTCGTGTGGCTTCTCCAGTCACAAGAAATACAGAACATTCGAGTACGTGACCCCGGCCTCTGCGAGCTGCAGTTTCAGTCCCGTTTTCCATCCGAGACTTACGGTATCCTTTACTCTTAGCAATGTTACAAGTTGCGCCGACCCCAACGAAAATTGAGTAAAGGAAAGGAAGGAAGATGATATTTCCCAATTTATCTTTCTTTAATAACCTTATTCGGTAACATGCAATATATATTTATAATTATATATGTAACATACATATTATATATATAACTAAAGATTAGGATCAAACTTTTTGTGTATTAGACTTGGTTATTGATTTGCTATTGGCTATAGGCTATTGATTTTTTTATATTATGTACGTTGCACGCACGCTTAATAAATACCCCTATAAATATTGTTTATACATAATCATGAATGTTATTTCAGTATTAACCAGACAAACAAGCATTTTGGTGTTTATTAACGGCAATTTCCCTTAATCAAACGACCTGTCAAATATTACCCGAAAATATGATCGGCTCTCGATTGACATTTCACGATACTGTACAAATATGTTTTGTTTAACAACCGACGTTGTAATTTCAACCCTTCTCAATAATGTGGCAGACCAGAGGATTGCAGAAATAAACATGTAACGTTCTGATGGTCTAGGGTGTATTTTGGGATTAGTTAGAAATTGAAATGTTTATGAAAATAATCATTGACAAATACAGCTAAGGTTTGAAATCCTGAGTTTGTGCAATCGGTTTCGGTTAGTATTTTGAATCAGTTTTAGTCTTTTGAATATATGTATACAAGTGATCCTGAGCCTATAAAAATATTTGGTTTTTGCTTAATATTGGGTACAAGTAAGCGAATCATTTCATTATCAATCAGCTATTGTTAAAGTAAATAAATATTACATAATTCATTTTCCAATATATTACAAAATCAATTCATTCATCTTTATTATTTGTTAGTCAAGCGATATATCTTGTTTGAGTACATTGCACGCGATTATTAAGCTTATCTGTAACAGTTCGACGTAGTTTTTAAATTATGGAAGAGAAGTTACATATTATGTTATGGTTACTAGTGTGACTCATCTTTATATAAGTCACACACAACATTATCATATAAACCCCACCTCCTTGTAGTTTTTGCTCATGTTTATACAAGAAAGTATAGCTAAATATATGTATTACCAAGCGTTCCTACTAAGATTTTAACAAAGAGTTACAAAGTAGTAGTAGTTGACAAATACAATGAGATAGACTGATATTGGAAATTTATATAATTTTGACATCTGGAGGTAGGTAAAGTATTTTAACATGTATTTGCAAAGCCGTACTAAGGCTTTGCAACCGTCAATGAGTGAACTACATACCATAAAAAAGTAGAAAGAATCTTGTTTTTACATAAATTATAATCGCGGGATTATGTTAGATTAGCTCGCAATTTTGACGCGAGCTTCAATCCTGAAAGCCTTTCCTTCGCCGTTTGTGCGCATTTATTAAGAAAAACTTTACAATTTTAAGAGCTTTTTTGTTTTCCAACTTTGACTAATGATGTCGCTGAAAATCTCTTGAAAAACGTTATCAATATTGCATCTATTTATTTGTATATCCATCACGTTGCGTGATTTACTTTTGTTTGGTAAATGTTAAGTTATGTATTACTAGCAACCCGCACCGGCTTCGCAC
The DNA here is from genome assembly GCA_949752705.1 of Callimorpha dominula. Classification (NCBI taxonomy): domain Eukaryota; kingdom Metazoa; phylum Arthropoda; class Insecta; order Lepidoptera; family Erebidae; genus Callimorpha; species Callimorpha dominula. The sequence goes on along the minus strand of OX456995.1, from coordinate 20,727,159 downwards.
GGGTAGCGGAGACATCTTAAACAATCATCAACATTTTTCAATCAATTTATACTAAATCTTAACAAATTATACACCTAAACCTTCCTCATGAATCACTCTGTCTGGCAGTGATAACCGCATGAAAATCCATTCAGTAGTTTTTCAGTTTATCGCGAACAGACAGACAGACGCGGCGGAGGAATTTGTTTTATAATTATGTAGTGATTTCCTAGGGAAGAAAAAGGTCTCTAAACTTTAAATGTTTAAAATGTAAACTCGTTTAAATAAAAATGGGATTTCGTTCGTTGGTAAGCGCATTACTTAACAACGGCTTGATCGATTTTAAATATTTTTGGTTTTATATATTATCGCTATTAAATAAAGTCTATAATAAGATAAATACCTACCTGGTATTTCACATTTGAACTACATCAATAACGTCACCACAGGCTACACTGACTCTTTCTTGTTTCTATTACGTATCTACATTATATTTAAAAAATAAAGTAATACATTACATTTTTTTATTTATACACAAGCTGAGGCCAAAGTAATCTTACGAAGTGTAAAAAAAATATTTCATTACTGAAAACGTTTATATTTGATCTTCAAAAGTAGAAACTAGTATTTGCTCTCAATGCTTTTATTCTGGGTAGTCCAATCTTTGTTTTTACTTACCTCACCAAATGAGGAATGCGGTGATTCGAACTATATGGGACATTCGTGGGTTGATTCCAAAAAAAAAGAAAATTGTTTGATTCTCCCGAGGTTTCCTTACAAATCAAGATTTGTTGAGGAAAAACAATTTCGTCATGCCTAGTTCGCCCCTGGCTTTCTATTTAGATTTCTCGGCTACTTTTGTTATATATTGAAAGAGTCCATTATTTGTCCCGTCCGCTATCCATTATTATGTGTGTCAAATTTCTTGAAGAAGTCATATACACGCATGTAATAAACTGCCCCAAAATTATAAAATTCAAAGGAATTGTTCAAATCATATGCACGGCAAAAATCTTTTGAAGAGAAAATATAATAACCAAAGTTTTTAACAAAACTTATTCGTCGATGAGGCTATTATTTCAAATATTTGATAATCAAGTAGGTATTCCAATATTACCAAAATTACTTTGTCTGACACAGATTGATGTATGATCCCTGCATCGCCTTAATTAACTTTCACCTGCATTTATGAAAATATTGAAAGTTTTATTAGAAAGTTGTGATACCAATAAATCATTGCCATTTTATTTAATAGTTTAACATTAGATTTGTTATAAGATTATGAATCCGCTTAGAAAGTTTACGTTGTGAAACTATTGGGTAAGTTTTTTGATGTAATATTTGCTATAAGCTTTCAATTATTTTAAATAACAGATGTGCAAACATGTCATATTTCTTCAACTAAGTTGGCAAACAAGCACACATGTGCACCTGCTTGAAAAGTGTTATTCGCGTCTAAAACAATTGCTAAACCTAAACTAAAAGAACACTGCTCATGTAATACTGGTGAACCGCAGTCTTCTGTACAGTGAACGTACTTGTCAACTCCGGATTTTGGTCTTTGCCTTAGTCATCGTTGCATAATAATATACATTTTTTTTGCTGCTCCTACAGGTCATGTACCTTGCATTAGTAGTCTCTATAGAAACAAGGAATAGTATGACATGTGTGTATGTTAAACCCTCGAAGTATTGATGCAATGTTAAGTTTTTTGTATCTATGTCCTCTTTTTACTGTGATTTGTAATACATATTGCTGTGGAGCAAATTGTTGCCTATGCTATTTCCGGACCGACACGAACTCAAACCTTCAAGAAAAGAGAGTACTCCCACCTTGAAGGTCGGCAACGCACTTGTGTCTCTTGAGTTGCAGGTGCCCATGGGCGGCGGTAGTCATTTACTATTAAATGACCCCTCTGTCCGTCCTCTATACATTTTTTATAGTATAGGGCCTATACCCTAAAAAAATTAATCATCACAATCCTATCAATTTGTTTCCTTCAATTACTGAGCTACGTAATATAACTCATGCATTCACACTTTTATATACAACGTTTTTCGCTATTCTTATTCACACTGCCACAAAAAAGCCTACATGCATACAGAACACGTAGATGAAAAATGAAAGAGCGCACTGTTCACACATAAGTCTCGCTACTCTCGGTAGGGCGAACCTCCTAATTTATTTATATGTACCCGGTACCGGGGCCAATATTTCAATGTCTACCAGAGTTGTTAGACACTTCACAATACTACTGAAATGGTAGTTTTCAAGTAACTGGTAGTAACCAGAATTCCATTTTATTTAATAAATTATGTATGCAATATCGATGGCCTTTTCGAATAAATGTGCAAGTGGAAAAAAAAAACAATTTTACAGAAAAAAATAAAAAATACTTCTAATTTTGGTTGCATTTACATGATTTTGGTCCAGAGATGGTAAATATAATATTGAGAAAATATAATTAACTACTGATCTGCATAATAGTTTGAGTGAAATAATTTAAAATTTTCAGGCAATACATGCAAATCTGTTTTATTTTTAACATGTTTTATTCCTTGTGAAATGACGCATTAATAAAACTGTTAGAGGCCTTTCTATTATTGGTAAAATGTTAATGTTACAGAAAAATAATTTAAGAAATAACTTATGAACTTTAATGAATAAGTAATATGCATTTAAACGCATTATTATTATAAAATTAGCTCCTTATATACGCTCTAACAGATTAAACTTGTATTAGTGTCATTTGACTGTCTTTGTATTGTATGTTATATAAATTTCCTGAAAACATAATGAAATCTCAAGAATTAAATTAAAACACAGTTTGCTAGAACATACTCCAATCATTAATTAAAATTTATTTCTAACAATATCACGGATGAACTACATAATATTATGTATGTACTAAATCTACAAAAGTAACTTTAACAGTGGGAGAGCCATGCTTCGGCAAGTATGGGCCGGCTCGACCGGAGTTATACGACGGCACAGAAAACCGGGAGTGAAGCAATGCTTGCATTTTCGCCGAGTGAGTGAGGTTACCGAACCCTAACCCTTCTCTCTCTCCCCTCCTCTCCCCCTCTTGCCCCCTTCTCCTACTCCCACCTTAAAGGCCGGCAACGCATTTGTGACTCTTGAGTAGCTGCTTGAGGTGCCCATGGGCGGCGGTAGCCATTTACCATCAGGTGACCCGTCTGCTCTTTTGCCCCCTATAACATAAAAAAAAAACAAATTAGTATGATATAGCCTTTTTATGACTGTACATAACCAAATTCCGGTTTATTAGTGTAGGGCAAGTTTTCGACAAAAAAATAACATGTAATTACATGTTATTATTTTGTCGTCAAGTAACACCATATTTTACCTATTATTATAATAGGTGAAATCAAATTGTGCCATCTTTCCCTTGAAGCCTACAATCAGGCGACCTTGTTTCAGGCAATATGACGAATAACTCGTCTCTTAAACAAACACGATAAATAACGTAAACAATAACGGAATCAAGTTGAACAAACAGCATAATTATTGCAGTTGTACCTTTATAACATTCTTTTTCATTCCCGTTTTTAAAATAAATTAATTGTAATGTATCTCAACATACAACTATTGTTAGAAATGAATGAATGAGTTGTCGCCAAAAGTTGTATATTCAGACAGCTGTAAGTTTCTATATAACGTTTGATAGTGATTAAAATTTGCTTCTGAGTCACACAAACTAAATAAATCTTTATGAAGGAACACAGGTATAGTTAACATACAGTTTCAAACTAGTTTTAAGTTTCCGTCTTCTGTAATCCATACCCAGGTACTTTACGTTTTCTTGATTTAGTTCTGGTTGCTTTCCAGTCATTCACCCTAAAGATTGTATCTTAAAAAATGCTATTCGGATGCTCAAATATTTTTTTTATAAAAGCGATAATCTTTGTATTCTACAATTTATTCTTCTTTTTGTCGTAATGATTGATTGCTGTTGAATAAGGTCAAGAGAAATACCTCAGGGTGGCCTGTGTGCTTAATATCCAACTAAGTAGTATAAAGAATGTTTCAATAAAAATATATTTTCTTTTTACAGGAAATCTACTTATCAAACATCTTTGATTTTTTAATTTATTTACTGTATTTCACCCGCGTAAGGTATCTGCTTCGCTTATTTGAGTTGTAAAGTTATGTGGCTTGTAACCTTCCTCTGTAAGCGGAATGGTGAAACGGGCTGGCAAAAGTAATTAATGCTTTTATACAAACTCTTCAGTAATAAACTTTGAGACAATAAACCTAATCCGCGGAAACAAATCTGCAAAATACATTTAAGCATAGCTATATAGTTATAGCCATGCCCTCCAATTTTGCCCTCGTTTAATGTCACTGTTCTGCTGCAATAACACACAGAGTGTGAGTGATGTGATATTGTTTGTAATCTTTCTCAATAAACATGGTAGCCAACCCAAAAAATAAAAACCAATTTAAAGATTAATTCCTCTCCAGCGTCATAATATTAATTTACATTATAAAAATACCTAAAAATAACCTAATACATAGGTATAAATGTACAAAAGTGAGAGGCAAACCACAAAAAAAAACCGAAACTAATAAGTATCCTATAGACTCTTGATATTATTATATTAAGTATAATAAACTACATTCACAATCGTTTTTTAAACGGCAAAAACAACCTAAAATATTTTTTAACCCCTAACGTCAAGGTCAAGAACATTTTCCACGCCGCTCATCCCATTTGAGTCACCCGAAAACGAGGTTGAATAAGTTGAAGGAAACCCATTTCCAAATGAACTACGACGATAAATCAAAACCATATCTATAAAAAAAGAAGCTTCTATTGTTAAGAATACTAGGGCGGAGGTCGAATGAGCACTTCCAGTGTGTTATCGATTCATATTCATTTATTAACGATTTATCTAAAGAAATTGCTTGTTACAATTTATAGATATCTCATTTAGTTCGGCAACTAATTAAATAAGAACAGATCAGTATAAATTTAATTTAAAAACTAAAATAACATCGAACTAATACGAAAAATGCTTTTTATTGTAAAAAAAGCGTGGGGTGCTTTTTATTATATTTGATAGTAACTCTACTTGTGTAAATAGCTACCAATGAACTATTTGAAGGCCTTTTTTACAAAAGGCACTCTTTTATAATATTACCTATTATCTCGGATAAATAAATAAATAAATATTAAAAGTGTCACATGTATTGTATGTAGTCTTTTCAATACAGTTTGCAATCAATTATTTTTCACTTTTCGTAGCCCTTTGTTAGTGTTTTTTGAAGTCAGTTTAAAATTATTTTAAAAGTGTTTATTTATATTGTAATTTATTTTCTTATTATATTTGTTTCGGTTCTTGACACGTAATGGGACCTATTGAAGTTGGTGAAAACTGCGTGGAAAGATTCCGTTGTATAGAAACAGGTCAATGGAGTTCGAGCCAATATACATAGTGAAAAAGTATTTTTTAAGATGCAGTAAAATTGTTCTGATCCCACTAATATCTCACTAATACTATAAATGTGAAAGTTTGGATGGATGGATTTTTATTACTCTTTCACGGAAAAACCACCAAACCGATTGCGATGAAACTTGGTATGTAGATGGCTGGAGATCTGAATTACCGCATATCGCTTTTTATCCCGATATTCCCAAGGGATCGGGACTTACCCGGGTGAAGCCGCGAGCTGCTGTTAGTTTATATATAAATAGTTGTCCCGAGCCTGGGTGTTCATTGTATCCGTTGTTTAATTGCTTGTAGATATATATTATATATACATATACTCAGTTGTTTTCCTTTCACTTAGCAGTTGCGAGTCTTGTATAGATCTGCAAGTTGGTGTTACTAGGATAGAAAAGGTGAAGAATGAATACATAAGGGGGGCCTGAAAATAACGCCATAGGATGAAAAGTTAAAGATCAATAGGTTATATGTGGACATGTGATCTGGACAGATGAGCAAAATGTGGTTAAGAAAGTTTTATGTATGGAAGTTGAAGGGTATAGGAGTAGAGGATGACCTAAGAAAAGATAAATCTACTGCGTGGAAGAAGAAATGGCTAGATAAGCAGTGAAAATACGAATGGTAGAATTAAAGAAGAGAAAAGGGTAAGAACATGATTTACAAAGAAATTTTCGTTGAATTAATAATTCTTACAAACTACTTATTGATTGATTGGTCATGTACTGCCTTTGCCACTCTATAAAAATTAAAAGCTGAAATGTAAAACGCGTTCATAGCACTATTACTAGTAAAGGTTAAAACGTGTCGCCATAATTTTATACTAAAATCGACTTAATTGTTAACTAAATTAAATGTGTTTTCTCTGAATCTAGTATTGTGTATGTACTGATGATACAGTCCTGTAAACACGATCATTGTAATTTATGACAATTGCGAAATAGTAGCCCTGATTTCTGTATGGAGTTTTACCTGATACTTAATGTAAATGTAATGTAATAAAATAGTAAAGCTTTCACGCTTAAACTACTTGACCGGTCATCATTATTCAGATCAATTTTTTATTCACCTTGACAGGGGACAGGGACAGAAACTGACACATAGTTCCATCCAGAAAAAAATATACCCTGTGTAATATACCCTACGGGAATAAAATATACCTTTATGAAATATATAAAAAAAAATACGCGAGCAAAGCCGAGGGCAGAGGTTAGTCGAAAATAAAAAGGATGTTAAGCACAAATTGAAAGTAAGCCTCTGAATTGGAAAAACACCTCTACCATTCGGAAGAATGAATTTAACCAATCAATCAAATTAAAATTATTTATTCCAATTAAACCAATTAAGGTATTTTTGAATTGTCAGGAATAGGAGTCATTCAGAATAAATCAGTTGTGACGCTATTTTCCTGTTCCAATAGGTAGATCTTATGGAGAAGAACATGCAAGAAAATCCAAGGACACTCCTTTTCAATATATTTTCTACAATTTTCTGGTTACATCGCTTATATTTGTAAGCTTAAATTTAATGCGAGGACAGTGTAACATATTGTTTTAAAATATAAACGGATGGGAAAATTACTACTATATTTAAATAATAGCAGTCCCAAGATTACGCGCCCGACCAACGGCACCCGTGCACGAGCATGAAGCACACCTCAGTCATCGTACAGATCAACCATGTTGAAGGGAGACGAACGAGTCGACATATACGCCATCATCGGCAGGACATCTATTCGAGCATGATATACTACTGCCAAGCCAGATAAGGAATTTAACTTAATAAGGGACTACACAGTTCGAGCATAGCATAGCATAGCATTCTAATTTGTTTTTGTCGAATCCTGGTGAATACATTTGACAGAGCTCCATTGGGCCTATCCCATGCGAAGCTTTGTTAGAAAATTCCTTGTTTTTCAAAGTAAAGTGATATCAAGTAACCAGTAACCACTTGCCATCAGGCCGGTCGAGAACTGGTTTGCTAACATATTTGGATAAAAAAATACATAGTGAATATCTGAAATTCACCGAGCCATTGTAAGTATTGGTAATCGCTATTCAAGGACTATTCAACTTATCAAAATAAGCCCCACTTTAGATTGCATCATTATTCCAGCAATGTAAGTACATCTAACATTAATGTAGGTAATACTTTATATTAGTTTCCAGGTATTAAGAGAATACAGCAAGGTATCTTTACAAAAGTTCAGTAAGTTGTCTACATTATAAAAAATGTCATCAGTCCGTAATACTTATAAGCCTACCAATAACAATACAGTATGTTCGATGCTTCAGCATCAATCGCCAATTCGTAAAAACTGATGGCCCAATAATAAAAATCGATTCCATACCGAATTCAGGGCATTACGTTCTGACATAACGAAGCGAAATTTTCGAAAATAAGTAAAAAGGTACGAGAGTTGAATTGGATCCTTTCGTCGAGTTATGAGGGTCTCGACGACCATGCGTCACAATCATTCTCTGTCTAAGAACTGCGCCCCGTCTCTAAATATTGTTTTAGACTGTTAGACGGGCGCAATATTTTTCAAAACTATACAAATCTCAACTCAACGCCCTGCATATACGGTTTAAATTTAGACGAAAGCATACTTAATGCGCACCACCGAAATTGGTTTGGCAAGTTTCATTCGGTATTTGACGTTTCCGTAGTATAAATACATTAATACTTTGTAGGTGTTCGATTGGAAAAAATGTTTTCATCTTGTTCGAGTGTAATAAGAGCGATTAAATTGACAGTTCTCGAAATGATTCAGTCCCCTTTCATATTATTTCATGTTTGAAATTTGTCACATTCAGGAAAGTAAATGTGACGTAAAATTATGAGTCTAGCAATCTTGTAGTCAAAAGGCACACATACTCATTACTCATATACAACATAAATTTAACATAGAAGGGAACAATCTGCCTATTTATAAACAAAGTATTCTGTTTACGTTAAAGATTTTAAAACCTTGAAGGTTTATCAAGTTTGACGACCTGTGTGGTCGAGCAAATTTTCGTATGCATTAGTCTGGCTGTCTCTATGTATAAAATGTGTGTATTTCATAAAATAAAGTATGTTAATCTGACCCGGTCTCTTATAGAATATTTTAAATGTAAACTAACTTGGGTCACACATTATTATATTCTTATTAACCCCTCCAGCTAAGCTAAATGCTTGTGTTAAAAGTGGGTTCACATAGATATTGCACTGGGTGAGGTTCGAATCTGCAACCATTTGATCGCAAGGCCGACTCCTTAGCCATTACGCTACCGACACCGCAGCTTGTAAAATAGCACAATAGTTTGGTATTCAATAACAGGGTGTCTGATGTGTCACAGAATACTATACTAAAAAGGTTCCTAAACGTGAGATATTGCAGACGGCTCTGTGCCCATGAATTGCACGGTCGTGGGTTCGATTCCCACCCAGGATAAATAATTGTGTGATGAACACGACAATTTGTTCTGTGTCTGGTCTGTAATTTATCTATAATATGTATGTATTTAGAAATATATAAGTATGTTTATCAGCAGTCTCGTTACCATAGTACAGGCTCTGCCTAGTTTGGGATCAGACGGCCGTGTGTGAGATGTGTGAAGTTATTATTATTATAAAAAAAAAACAATTAACGTGAACCCTTTCACATACTGGGCTATCAGTCCATAGACTGAAAAAGCCGTCAGTATAACCTTTGACGAATCAACATTCCACATTCATGTTCGACGGCACGCATCCAATCACCTTCAATGTCGTTAACTGCATATTAATCAGATCTTGATCTTCCCTACCCGTCTTTGGTTTATTTGCAGTATTTACAAACACATTTTTAGTGTCTGCAAATTCGGGTTAAAGCAGAAAGCCTATGCATGACTTTCTGTTACAGGAAGTCAATGTGCTTTTTAATCCGAGATGCATGTTCTTAATGACCTATATTAGACTCTTAGGACGAAGGGCATATTGCACATATCACAGCACTCTCTGTCAAGTATTATATATATTGAAGCAGGCTATCTTGCTTTTGAGTTCCGTTGTCTGGTCAATACGTTGCTCAATCTTGCATTGCTAAATAATAGTAATCAAAATATGTACGATATCTATCTGCAATACTTCGAAGAAATCATGTTAGTAATTACAAATTTCTGAGCTATTAAAATAAAATATTTGTGTGAAGTTAAAGCTTAAGTAACATATTCGCAGTCAAGCGCAGTACTTCTGCATATATTCATAAAAAGCAAATTTTATTGCTTGCAACGGTCGCGTCGCGACGTACCTATGCACAAGTTTGGAATAACTTCGGCGAGTGCGCTCTATTTACTTAGCTCTCGAACCTCGACTGGCGCTCAAACTGCTCCTGCCATAGATTAACGGTCTGTTTGCAAAGATACGACGCTCCGCCAAAGTTTTATTTTTGTAGTCTTACATCCGTCGTTTATTTAAAGAGAGTGCATGTTAACAGTGTTTTTGTGATCAAACTATTCACGTACTAGGACTTATATCCTTATTAACTGGCTTTAAAAACGGATGTTCTGTATGTAATAGTATATTTTGTAAGTCCGCGATTGTCTTTAAAAGTAATGCAACAATTTTCATAACTGTTCCACCAACATATTCTACATCTTTTTAGGAAGGTTTAAGCGTATAATAAATTAGGTATTTATTTCGTTAAAGTCGGTTTGTTCTTGGGTAAAAAAAAAAGTTGTTAAGTGGTACACTAGCGTCTTTGTAATTATACGGCTAACCGCGAGTACTTGCAGGTATCTACATAAGCTTTAAGAGTTGTTATATTGTGTTTATCTATTACGTTGAATCCATAGTAGAATCAATGTCATTTAAAGTAGGTTCGTTTTAAAAGTGAATTAAAACGGGAACGTTGTCCGGACATTTCATTTGTGGTAATATTAATACATAGTAGGTACATATTAACAGTATTGGCTAAAGCGTCAGACTAGTGATGTAGTGGCTGCAGATTCGAACGGCATCACTACTGACGTGAAGGTTTTTTTTATGTGCGTGTGGATCCCTCGGGCCGTGTCAACCCACCGAGGTTTTCGGTGGGCGGTGTATCGGAATCGAAACGTGACCCCACTCCTAACACAAGCATTTACCTCAGCTGGAGGAGTTAACAAGAATACTAGTAATATGTGACCAATGCTCCCAGAATTCGTTAATAAAAATGAGCTATGTAATATGCTTCGCAATATTGTAGTAGACGGGTCTATCGTGGGTATCAAAATAGGTTCAAGATTAGGCGAGTTCTTAATAATCGACTACTTGTCGTAGGTATAGGGGTAAAATAAATTAAATGTATGCTGAAATGTTTTGATCCCTCATAGAAAGGCTGTTACTGTTAATTTTCTTCTTGTGTTTTCTTCTACACGTGCCGGATATATTACGTAATTCTGATAGCTGATTAAGACGAGGAGATTGTCATTATATTAGATATGAATGGTTCTGTTAATACCCTGAATACGGAGCTGGTACAACAGTAATCTAAAATCCAAGAGCTCACCGCTTTGAACAAAACCTAATTCTGGCTAAAATAAATTATTAATTCAAATTCCCATTTTTCTTTCGTTCACCCATTGTCTTCTATGAAAATAATAAAAAATTTCTTTATTTACTATTATGATATATGTATTTGATAATTTATGTATGCAGCGATACTTCCCTGCATCGAAAGTTACTATAAATGTACAAAACACCTTAAATTAAATTTTCCGAATTGGTATGTTTCAGAATATAAATATATATATATATATTTGCGACCGACACCCATCGACACGAGCGAAAACGCTAAGCACAGCTATAATAATATATGTAGATACAGTATAACCTTCACATATGTTTTTTTTATATTGTATGTAATAACGGTCAGATACTTTCTGTTTTAATTATGTAACAACTTGTACCTACTCTACAAATGAACATCATTTTTCAGCAACCGTACGGTACTGTTTATTTATTTTTAATCTTTGCCTAAAACGATTTCTTTTACAAGAAACCGCTTCAAAGCTGCGAATATGAAATTGGCTCATCCTTGCAACAGACATGCCTTCTTTATTTATGCTAACAGAAAAGTGCCGTTTTCAGAACTTCCAATAGACTTGTACAGAACTATTTTGCTGTTTGTTAACTAAGTTTTCTTACGTTATTCTGTGTACGGTTCCAGCTGGTTTGTTAAGATTGTGCCTAGACTACTAATAGCTAAAAATATAGTATTACATAACAGAACATTGTAATACAACTTATCACTCTCATTATTACCGCGGTTGTAATAATCGATTTTCGAAGATCGATTCGATATGTACCTATTTAATTACACGCTATCATAAATGAAGAGTAACAAAAGATTAAAGAAATCTATATTGCAAGCTAGATTTGAAAACGTACCAATCAAAATGTATAAATCCTTTGGCATCAGCAGTCTAAGTACGTATCTATTTATTAGTATTTCGGCTTTGTGTCTTGCCCCTCTGGTCTAAACTAGTGTGGATAGCCGTCCTCTCTAAATCCAGAAGTTCTAGAGAAAGGCGTGGGATATGTCGTGTCGCCATCTATGTCCTTCTTCTGCTCCCACGATCAGCTACCCGATAACACTCGCTCGCATCCCATGCATCAAATAGAGAAGAGGAAGGCGATGATTCTCTGTTTTTTTTTGCTACTACAAGATGCATCACACCTCGTTTAAGAGCAGGATTCTACGATCATTTGCTCCAAACAACCTTTAAAAGGATTGTCTCCAGTGAGAGGTCTTCTGTACGTACAGCTGCCTAGCCGTTTCAATTAAATAAGTCTGCTGTCATCCCAGAGAGCACCATTTAACATTTAGAATGCGTTTATACATATATATTATAAAGCAGTTAGTGAAGGCTACATTTTATAAAGGATTATCAACTTCAGACTTTTCTTTTTCTTGGCAAATAATGATATCATCATTTTCATCATCATCATTATCCTTAATAAATCGCCTTACTTATACAGAATAATTAAGAACGTAACTCCCCGTACTAGTCATGTAGTCGTGTTTTTCACATTCATTAGCGGTACATTTTGCTACGACAATTGAATTGAAATTGGCGTTTCTTGTTATATTAACTTTCAAATAAATTTAATCAAAATATATATAAAGCGATGTTTTGAAGCATTAATAAGAACAAACCAAAATACCAACTGTTTTCGAAATATTTGGTACTTTGTAGTAATTTCAAACTTTCTCGAATACAAAGAATTCCTTTTCGATCTGGAAGTTAATTTTGACTTAATGAATTTATAAAGTAACATTGAGTGGTAAATAAACAAACAATCATTTCTTAGAGTAAAACTTTGCACTCAAAACAATTTATTTATAAAAGCTTTATAATTGCTGCAATCGTTTAAATGTGAGCGAGTCTAATTCCTACTAAAGATATTTTTATCCTTGGAATGATGAGACTATATTCAGCTGCAGGATGTTTTTCACTTAACGGGCAATTTGTATTCAAATACTACAATCACATTTTTGAAACGTTTACGGTAGTAATAAAATAAAAAAAAAAGTGATTTAATACTTTTAACTCCAAAACACAGACATTTCGTTTCTTTTATTTTCTACTTTACAACTACCGGTATTTAGTAAACTCTTTCTGTAGGATCAGTTGCGTATATTTTGACGTGTCACTCGACCTAGAAGTAGTATATAGAAGAAGACCGATGTGAACTCAAACTTCATTGTTAAGCGCGGGCGATGGTAACTCTCCGATATTTTGACACATTTACAACGTCTTTCGAATGGCTTATATCATTGCAATGCCTACATATTTTACTAATTAATGGGTTCCAAGTTGGTGATGCTCTACATCACTATTCCTGGTAGAATTTTTGTACTCTTTTAATTCAATTGAATCTCGTAGTATTCAAGAGTGTAGTTAATTTATGATCAAACACCGATTGCTTGCTTTGATTTATTACTGTTTATTTCACTAGTTACTTATATAAATAAAACGGTGGAAGGTTTAGCTGGTGTTCCTGTCCTAAGGGCCTCTTCAGTCACAGGAAATACAGGACATTCAGGTACGCTCCAGCTTCTGTAGCTACTGCAGACTCAGTCCCGTTCCCCATCCCAGAATTGCGGTATATCTTTCTCTACCCTCCATTACCCTACCTATTTTTCCTTATACAAATTTACCTTCTTTCACGTCTTAAAACGACTAAATTCTCAAGGCAACCCTTGGTTGACACCAAGGGTTGCCGGCAGGCTGCCGGCCATAAAAGAAACCAGCCAACATTGTGCCGACGCTAATGAAAATTGAGAAAAGAGCAAGAGGAAGATGGCAGATTTAGGTAGAAACGGATAGCTTATGTGTGTCTGACAGGAATATTTTTATATTACTGCGATATGTGTGTATGTTTGTCGATCTATTGGGAGACCTCGTTTAAGACCTTACTGAAGTCAGTGTAAATTACATCTACCTACTTAAAACATTAATGTTCTTTAATTCTTATAGATTTTGTGGTTTTTGTCTAATCGATATAAGAAATTGTAGTTTAGGTCCATTGTCTGGCATAGAAACAACATACTTCGGATATTTCAGGTGATTTGCCATTTAGGAGCCCGGACTGTGTACAATCTAAATGTAATGTTTTCGTAGTACCATTCCAATTCCAATCCAATTGAAGTAACATGTTTATGCAATAACAAAACAAAGTTAGATAGATAAATTTGCTCAAATCCGCTACTTAAATTAAATAGTTTACCAAACCGTTACGTCATCCACCGCAGACCCTGACGGACGGCTTTATCTTATTTCTATCCAATGAATTACTTACTATCTAGCTTTAATTGTTTTGCATATAGGCACAATTTATGATCATGGTTTCAGTATTTTCTGCCGCCTTTAATATTCCGTTGTTAACCTACATAAACTTATTATTTTATGTGTGTTTTAATGTCTCAGATAATCTTAATTCAGATGTTTTTGTGATATTGGTCGCTATTAAATTCTACATAATACTTAATATAACAGGGCCGTAAGGTATAGTATAATATGGAAAAAGCTACGTAAAAGGTAACTGCAATGGTAGTTTAACCTTTTGAGATTTACTTTTACTTCCAATTTACTGTTCAGCAAAGCTATAGTATCATGGTAGATAATATGACATTGGTAGATAATATGTGTCTACCAATGTCAAACCATAATACTATAACTTTCGCTCGTTCGTTCGATATCGTTCTGTAATGGAAATTAATTCCAATAGGTTTCTTAAAGGTTGCGGTTTCCCTAAGACTTATTCCCTGTTCGACTAAAATAAAAAAGTATAATCCGTGATATGGAGAAACAGGCGGAAATCAAGAAGTCGGAATTAAAAAAGAAGGAGAAAGAGAAAAATCAGGAATTAAATTTCGGCCTATCGGAATGGTTGGAAGTCGAAAGAATCTAACCGTAATTAATTTGAACGAGTTTTACATTTACCGTTACAATCCATTCAATATCTGAAAAAAAGTCGGTGGTTTTAATAACATTTCAAACTAACGAAGCAGGTCTGTTCGGTAGAACGAAAAATTCATATTGAAAAAGTTACCGCGTACAAATATTTAAATCGAGTGAGACATACCACAGTGCGCTTTTGAATTTCATTCGGTTTTCAGCTCAGCCGTAGTTTCAGTTCCTGTTAGGATTCGATTACACTGTATTTGAGCACCATACCTAAAAAGTTTCCGTTTTTGAGTATCTATCAATTTGAGTCAAATTACTGTCATCAGGTGTAAAAAAATCTTATATGCCTAGGCAACATGAGGCTGATGATTTCTAGCATAAGACAAACTGGTGTATGCAGAGTAAGATGTGCGAAGGCAATGCAGATGAATGAAATACGCAAAATGACTTACTAGTAGTTAAGTTATTCTTATATTTTGATAATTTACTTTTTAAATGTCATTTTGGGGCGATAATATGAAATGTAAAAATCATAAATCTATGTAGGTACAATAGTAACTTGAAATACTTGACACTTGCCTAAACTAAGCAGAGCCTGTACTATGGTAGCCAGGCTGCTGATAAACATACTTAAATATTTCTAAATAAGATTATAGGCATGACAAAGACAAAGGACAAATGATCGTGCTTATTAACTATTTATCCTGGATGGGACTCAAATCCACGGTTTCTGGTTCAGCAGTCTAGATCAGTAACCCCTAGACGAACAGGCCCGTCTATGCCAGTGTTTTAATAATAATTACACGTAATAAATTTTCTAGAAATTTGTTTTTAGTACAAATTTGGTACGTCTGTGTATTGAAATTTGATTCAATAATGTACCAGCTAATATACCTGTTTAATCAGCAACAAATCCTCAGTTATATACTATCGGATTATGATATCCTCGTACAGGATAACATGTACGCATTGTTTAATGTGAGGGTAATTGTAACAGAAGAGGAAACTCGCATCAAAACTACTAGCTGTTTTCCTTATTATGTAACAATATTTATATCTGGGTTTTTTTTTTTTTGGATAGTAATATTACATTTCAGTGTTAAAAAATACACATTACAGTATGTCACACACATATACACGCACTCACACACACACACACACAAACACATAAAAGTCGCTTGAATTTCTTAATCTTTTTTAATATAAAACCACACAGGATCTTGTACTTTTATTATATTTTGTCTGCATCAAAAGTTAACAATATAATCAGTTTACTATGAAAATAGTGTGAAATTGGAGTGAGATTTACTACTTAATATAAACTTCTTTTATTTCTTCCTTCTTTCTTCTCTTCTTCTTTTTGTTCTTTCTTCTACTCGACTTTTACTAAACTAGATATTTTTAACTAGTTGATTTTTTGGGACTACTTGTAACGGTTAATACAGATAAAGGACACGCTTTTACCTTGACATTCGCCTCTATGATACATATGCCTAGACTCTACACTATTATAAGTGAGTTATTAGTAATCATCAAAAAACTTTCCTTGCTCAGATGAGATAACAGTTGAATCGGTTTTCTCTTTCTATTTATTACAAAGACATCTTAAATGATAAAAGACTTTTAGAGGTAAGAAAGGAAATGGTGACTGGATATCTAGAGAAACATATGTGTATGTACCTACGCATAAAAAAATATATCTTGTGTTTATTCATTGAGTAAACGAATACTACAAGACACTTGAATCAAATAAAGAGTAAACTACCCATAAAAGTGGCTCACATTGAGATACCCTAAAGATTTCTTTAAATGTCTAAATGGAAGCGATATTAGACAACATTCACTTTTATTACCAACCCTACAGTATAGCAAACTTGTTCACTTCTAACAAGACTTTTTTAAACCCGAACATTATCGACTCCAATTGATAGCTACTAAAACAACAAAAAGATAGGTAAATACCACAAACCGAAATCGTAGTCGTAAATTTTTGTACCTGTGCAATCGACATCGGCCAGTTAACGGTTTATTGCAAGCTTGTGGTCACATCCTTAGCTGGTCCACGTTACGATTCAGTACCTACCGGCTCGAGTTTTATGGCGAGGGTTTCTTTGAATAATGTAGCAGACGGCGCGTGAAGAGACGAGCTACAGAACTAGTATCAGGTGGCTCAAGTAACAAGCGTTTAGTTGTGGTATTGTAGTTACTGTAATCTATATTTTAAGAGGGGTAGAAAAGTCCTTCTTATGTGCAGAATAGCTTTTTAGAGTTTCTTGATAAGAGATTGGTGGTAAATTAACTCCATTCTTAACCTTTAAATCATAATTACTTGTAATAAGGTCATCACGCTTTCATTACATTTGTTTCTTATTAAACGCCAAAGACTAGTGTTTAGCACCCATCACACTGGGATTTGTTTTCTTACAAAGAACAACTGTATCTATTCTGCACGGTCCATAAAAAATCACTATCTTTTTTTAAATTTTTTTTTGGCCTTATAATATATGTGTTAAAAATAAATATTAATTAGAAACATGTTTTTTGCATATTTTTTTAATTTATAACACATATTGATTAAAAATGTTTAGTTTTCTGCATTTCTTTTACATAAATGTAAACTTGAAGTATTTCAAATTTTACATCCCTCTGCTAGCGAAATTTGCTTAAAAAGGGGTAAGTACTAAGAATTATCTTCACGTATAATATATAGATTAAACATTTTGGATCACATATTATTTGTTTGTAGAATGCTAAAATATGTTGTCTTGTCCCTAATTAAAATAATTAGGTATAAAAAGTTCATGATTCATATTTTTTCTAATATGAAGAAAATAATAGAACAGTTCTTAGGATAAAGGAATTTTGAAAGTAATTACGTTAATACATAGAATGTACGTGAACGCATTGTTATATTCGAATTCGTTATAGAAATATATTAAGAAGAAGTAGACTAGATGTAGACCAGAAGTAATACTGTCATTCCTTTTACTTAGTTCATAATGTAAATGTAAAGAGTTACTGTAGTTTTAACTCAATTATGGTTTATTTAAAGTATATTTAAGTAAAGTAATGATCAATATAATAAGATTGGTATCGGTATATTTATTTTCGCATACAATTTGTTTTATCACGTAATGAAAAAAATATCTATGGTGACGAAGTTATGTCATCAGTTGCTAACATTTTTCGTGGATAGAAATAAATCAACCATATCGTTTTTTTATCATGCATCGGTTTTTTGTCACATATGTATATGTGACAATGGCGTTCAAAGGTCACAACATAATCCGCTGTAATATCTAAGTCATCATCGTCTCGTCTTACTTCGGTCTAACCACCGTATAGCGGGGCCTTGAACGTGTGGGGATTCTAGAAGCTCCTTCAGAAACTGCCACAAGTATATGTGGGTACTGCCAGTTTTGACTTTACCGCCTGCTATCGCTGTACTCGTGTTTACTGACTCTGTTTCCTCATCTTTCAAACAAGGGTCATCATCAGTAAGTTAATTCCTCTCACAAATCTCACAGAAGAAGTCAATTTCGATTAAATTTTGTTTATTGTCATTTATTATATTATAAAATTTTATAGTTAAAGTAGTAAGTATATTAAACCGATGAAAAAAATATCTTCTAGAAACTATAAATGAAAATGATATATGTATAGTTTGCAATTTATTCGCTGTCACTGAACTAATATAAAAGTTTGTGAT
Source organism: Callimorpha dominula (assembly GCA_949752705.1). NCBI lineage: Eukaryota > Metazoa > Arthropoda > Insecta > Lepidoptera > Erebidae > Callimorpha > Callimorpha dominula. Next base: position 20,708,587 of record OX456995.1, on the reverse strand, counting down.
ATAATTATTATGGCAAATTAGTAACTGTTAAAAATAGAAAACTGGTTGACTGGACACTTTTAAACAATATTCACAAAGTACCTATGAATTTATACCCACCAAAAATTATAACAAATATTAGAATTTGTTTAGGATTATTAAGAAATTCACAATAATACAAACTTAATCGCAATGACCCATAAAATAAATACAGTAAAAACTCTACTTATAATTAACGACAATGTTAATTTAATTTGTAATTTTTATTCAGAGTAAAATTCTTTTATTTTCGAAATTTGCAATATGTAGAAATATCCTTTGGAGGTATTTTCAGTCCCTATGTAAGCAGTCGAGTTATTTGGACCGCAAAGATTGTTGCTATATGTAAAAAAAACCTTGTGTATTTTATTTTGTACCCTAAACTACGCTACAATATCTGTAAAAGAATTAATGTTATTTTATTTCAAGCATCTCTCGCTGTGTTTTATATTATTTATGGTATTTTATTCTTCTTTCATGTAAGTGTATATATATATATATAAATATATCTTATAATGTGTGCGAATGTAAGCTGAATTTAAGTATAAGTAAAATATGACAAATGTAACTATTCTCATATGTGAATGAACTCATTAATGTAAACTAAGCGACTGCAAAAGCTTATGACGTGTACCACAGACAAAACTGTCAGCATACAATTTAATGCAAAGTGTCGGAGAATTTAAAATGGCCGAATCATCCATTACTATATTATTTTATATAGCCTTATTAGCCACTATATTTCACAATGTGTATGTATTTCGGTGGGACTGGCTTTTTCTTTCTACAGGTACAATGCTAATATATATTTACTCCATTACTTTAACTTTCTAAGGCCATGATCCACTTTTATTGCAACTTATTTGTATATTTGAGTATGTGTGAAATATCAAAAATCCATTAATTTAATACACTTATCAGTTTAGCAGTATCCATTTTTTTCTACTCTTTCTTTTCATTGTTTGAATCTCACTTTATGCCTTCAATTGCTTCCTGTTTTAGTTTCTTTACTATTTTGCTTTTTCTTAGTTTCATGTTAGTCTTAATTTTTAATTATACCTAGTGTCTTTATTCCATTTATCTTATCTTAATGGGATTAGGCGTTTTTGAAATGGCTGACGCTTGGAACAGACTACGCTTGGAACAGACTACACTTAGTAAATAATAAAAAATCAATATACATAATATATATAGAGCTTAGTAAATGTCAAGAACTATTTCTATTGTGGAATTTCCCTTTTTTATTCTTTTTCTCGTATGGAAACCTCCACCAGAGCTAACGGTGAAGTGGTATGTCGGAATCGTACCGACCAAAACCACACGGGGTGCCGTCACAAGCGGGTCTATTGCAAGGGGTATGTAATATATAACATGATGACATATAGTATAATATTCTCTGAAATAACGTTCAAATTATATAATTTGCATATGCTATAAAAACAAATAACCTAATTTCATGTGATCTAATGTTATATAAAACCTTCATTTGCTCTAATCATATTTGGTGTAACGTAAACTTCATGTAATTTTCAATTTGTATAATGCTCATTTTATATAACGTTCATTTGAAATGATTATCATATTTACTAATTTTCAGTCAAAATTCTGTAATGAATAAGTAAATATCAGGAAACATCATACTGTTATTTATAGCCTCAACTAACCCAAATGGTTCACCAACAACAGAGGGGATCTGGCGATTGGCGGGTAAAATGAAATTATACCAATAATTAATTATATCATTTGATCGTTACATTAAAAATCAATCGTTACACACGTATTGCAAGGGACCTCAGTATACCTTAAGAAGGAAGCCTCTTGGAACCCCTGCAAACCTTGGCCAGTAGGCGGGCACACCGTGAAGTACCTTGCCCCCCTCCGGTTTAAAGCGGCGCACGCGGAGTGTATTATCATTATATACATTTTTACGTATCTAGAATAGTAATAATGGTAAAAATAAATAAATAATAAATGGAAAATTAAATTTGAACTAAATATTCTCAAATCAAGTTTACATATAGAATGACTAGAGTAGTTTTAAACTATAATGAAATAAAAAATAATTCTATAATTCATCATGACATTTTGATATTATAGTTTATAGTGATACAAAGTATTCGACATACATATATATGAATATTATTAAAACATTATTTTCGTTACTAAAATTTTGCCGAGCTAATTATATCGAAGAGATTGAAACTCGAAACAGTTTCTCTCAAAACACTTTCATTTTATTATATAATTCATAAAGAGACTATGAATGATACTTGTATATTTTATTCTCGTCCAAATAAATGGCAATACAATATTTTATTGGATACCGCCATACGAAGTGAGCAATTGTAAATTTATTAGACTGTGTGGCCATGACAGTGTAAATTATGATTACATTTTAGGGTTTATAGAATTTTGATATATTAAAAAAGTACATTTTTTTTTATATATAAAAATTAACGTTGTTCAAAAAATATAATTAATATAACTTGACTGCTGTAATATTTGTAACCTTTTGTGTAAAGGACGATTTCCATCTATTATCAAAAGTCGCGAAACTTTGAAAACTCGTAAGATTAAAAATGTGGCAATGATTATAGAAATGCATAATTTATAATATTTTGCTTAAATAGTTTCAGTGTTTTTATTTTTTGTATAAAATTTGACATTTATGTTGTATTAAGTTGTTGAGACAGAAAGCTATAAAAACATAAAATCGCGTTTGAGTATACTTGAGTAGGGTGAAGTTTAGATGATTTCTAATGTTTGATGACAAATGTCTGCATCCATACCTTTCATTTTAATGGCCAGGTGGACTCTTATTAGATTTCTTTTTTTTAATATATTATATACATTTTCGCCTTATAATAAATGTGTAATTTCGTCTAAATAATTGTTACAGGAAATTTAAAAACAATAAATAGAAAACCTACCCAATCCTGAATTCAAATAAATCCAACAACCTACTTTAGAAATAAACCTCAGAAACACGCCAAAGAAACCCCTATCACTATCATCGTACCTAGTGGCCACAATATACCAGAGATCGAGTTAATTACACTTACTTCAGAGGGAATCAGAAATGCAATTAGTTCGGTGCGTGCGCCCCGGTAAGCCGGGCTTTTTACGGCCCACACGAACGAATGGCGTCCATCCCATTCCTAACAAATGTCGTCTCGTTGTCGTTAAGGGTCAGTGTCGTATAAGTTTTTTTACGATCGTCGCATTTGTTTGCAGAGTCAGAAATGGAGATCCAAGGATTTCAAAATTGTCCGAAGTTTTTAGTGAAAGTCATAAGGGCAATATATTAGGTTGATAAATTAAAAAAAGAAACATTTCAGAGTTTAGAGTAGTTTTTACTGCATAAACAAAAAGAAAAACAACAAAATATAGCACGGAGATACTCCATCTTTGAAGTCGATAAAAACGTGACATTTTGTTCACTTCTTTCTTCATTCATTCGTCGTCTTATTCACGGTAATAAATGATAAAATATTACTATTAGTATTCTCAACTTGTCTCTACGCAGCAGAGTGGCATCTAGCTGCTACAGACATTTCAGAATTCATTTTCAGATACAGTTTTCGATGTGGCAAAATAAATTAATGCACATTCTTATTACATGACGCTACTGATGTAATTGCCTATTCTTAAATTATTTTGAAGTAGTGGTAGGACCGATGTTGTAAGAATATTAGCCTGTCTCATGAACTTGCTCACACAGTACAAGCAATCAGTTTTATTGGCGATGTTACCGAGAATAATATATATACATTGTAGATGTACGTTACGTTTCCAATTGATATATTTCTACGCACAGTGTTTCCTGAACCCCAAAAAAGTGACATCCACCGTTTATTGAATATTTTTATTCATAAAACCATTTCATGCATTTGTAATGGTAGCTGCAGTAGAACAGCCAAGTCTTTATTTTGTATACTTTATTTTATTTTCAATCTTAAAATTTCGTATTTAAAAAAAAATGTAGAGAATTGAGTATTAGTGAGTATTAGTTTAAGCAATAAGGGACCTGAAAATTTATTCAAATTTTATTTTATCAATAAGTCTCATTAAATTATTTTTAATGTTGCATTTAAAATCTCCGCGCGTAAATTGATAAAAACGCTAGACTGTCATGTTTCATTCATAATGACGTTATATTCACATTGTAGGCGTAAATTAATGCTATTTTGCCAAATTTAAAATAAGTTACTATCCTTATGATTGATGAAGATAGAATATATCCTATATCGACGTTTACACATTTTGTTATTTGCCAAAACGAAAATCGGGATTTATATTTAAATAGCTTATTCTGGGTAGATTTGTACTTTCTGTCTTTATAAAAACTGTTGTCCATAATAATATTTACGTAAAATACAAGGTAGCAATAAAATTTACTACCAAATTCACAATTTACTTAGTCTTTTACTGAGCTAATGACATAGTGTCATGGCGGAACGGCAAAAGGAATCTACTAGTACCATACATAAGTTCAATGTAGAAAACTGATGTTATTAATACATTTTTTTTCTATGTATTCTATTATTGTTTTTAAATTAATGAAAACGGGATAACATGTGCCATGAATTGCTTCATAAACTTGTAATGCAAAAAATACTCAATTCTGTACAGTTTTTTTTTTTGTATCTACTAATAATTTTCGATATTTTGACCTTTAAGGTCACGATTTTTTTTTAAATAAAGTTTACAAAATTATGACATTGGTGTTCTATTCCTGCATTTGTAACAATCTATTGATTAGAAATATCCAATAAAATACGAATGTCACTCTTTTGGAGTTCTGGGAACACTGTGCAACGTCAGACATGTAAATACGTATGAACGAGCTGGTTCATCACTTGTTTTTTCTTTTCGATTAATTTTATTTTACGTCTTTAGTTTTTTACAATTGTATAGTCCATACTTCTAAAATGGTGTCTTCTATCGCCCACGTAATTAACTATTTAAGCAAATAATGAAAAATGTGTTTTTTTTAATAATCGTTTTATAACATTTTTAATTTTGGATCAAAATACATATGTACTAATTAGCTACCTATATTAGAAATGTATTATGTAGCTTAATAATAATAAAGCACAGTATTGTTTATCAATATTATAAATAATAACTTTACTTTATGTTACACCAGCAGTTCCCGCGCGGCTTTGCTCGCATGTACATATTTATATACCTTGCGCGGAACCCTAATTGTTTTTCCAAAATAAAAGTAGCCTAAGTTACTCCTTATAACACTAGCTATCTGCCAGTGAAGGTCCCTTGGAAATCAGTCCACCAGTTCTGGAGATTAGCCGGAACAAATAGACAGACAGACAAACAAACAAAAATTTAAGAATCTGATTTTTAGGCATACCTATATACATACGATTATTTTGACATTACAAACAGACACTTCAATTTTATTTATTTGTATTGATTAGGCTTCCAACTATAATGAAAATATTACAAGCATTTATAGACTATTCAGAATTAAATTCTCCCACAAACTTTCATTAGCAAATATTTACAGCAACTATACAGCAAACTTCCTTTGTAATGGGCATTCTAAGTCCAAGTTGGAAATTTTGAAACATATTTCGCGGTGTAACGAGGTCAAACGAGTCGAAAGGGATTTGGTTGAAACACAAATGTTTACACACAAAGACAAAGGAATTATTAACTCGAATGTTTTTTTCGGAACAAAGGAGTGACCCATTCAGCCTATTTCAGTAATGGTTTACGTAATTCTTCTCAATCATGATAGGGTTGCTTCGAGAAGCTTCCCGTTGCGTATTCATTAGGGAATCGTTGCGACAAATGTTCCGGAATTATGTTTCCGGGATTATTCGCTTACTCAAGAAAACAAGATGTGACACTCTTTATCCGTTGGAGGAAAACATGTCGTCGTTTTGCTGTGATTGTTGATTTCATTATCATTGAACCGTTTCCTTTTGTCACTTGTGTTTGGGGGACCTTGTTTTGAATTGGATATATAGTTAATCTTTTAAGTAATTTTTATTTGTTTCTGACGAGTTGCATGAATACTGCGATAGTTGTTAATAACATGCATTTAATAAATTAATAATTTCCTTTGTAATAGCCTAATGGGCATGAAGATGGTAATAAAATTACTTACGAGTAAGAGAACGAACGAACGAAGAGGGCTACAATTTATGTTTCTTTTTTTTTATTAGACGTCGTTATAGCAAAACTCAAAACATCAAATTAAGAGTCACTGTATTGTTTATAAAATGTAGAGTTAAAATGATCTTGATAATTACATACAAATAGGTAGGTAGTTTTGGATTTCCGTTGTTTATTTATCTAATAGATATAACTCTTCAATAGACTTTATTATGTGCCCTATATATATGTCGGCTACAGTACTCGGACTCAAGTTGATTGCGGGTTATAACGCTTGCAATATCCACTTATCTAATATTTTGCTAAACCTTAGTTTTATTTAATTAGATTTATTACCTTTAAATGTTGGGTAAATTCTCGTTAATTTGTTATTAACGAAATGCTTAATGAAGCTAATTAATTTAAAGTAATTTTATTATAATAAACGTACTCTTTATTCGATTTATCGAAGTTTTATGTTGTGTCAATCCTTTCATTTTTTTTTATTTGAAGTTGGTTTGTTATTATACCACGTGTTACGAGTAGAGGTTATGCCTCAAACCGCGCGGGGTCGAGGCGCCGTCTTACTAGATTGTTTGCGAGGTGACATTTGATTGCTGACCGTTGCTCGAGGTGGATCGTGCTAATAGACAGTGAGAGTGATTACGTGAGGTTAGATTGGTGCCGCGAACGCTACTCGAATATAACTTAAACAATAAATTTATGAAATTGCTCACTATGTGTTTTGTGCTCGCATTCACCCACCATGACGCCTACTAGACCTGTGACGACAGTGTCGATGTGAATGTCCGACATAGTTATTTAATAAAATATTATTACGGAAATTTACTAATGTTCTCGTAATTTTTCGCCCTCGAAAGGCAGTTAAAAGTAATAAATGACAATCCTGCATCGGCACCTTAAATAGATAAATAGGTACTTCTGACAATTTAGTGTTAATGTCAATTTCACAGTAAATATGTGTGTATTAATTGTAAATGTGTGCATTTTCAAAATTTATATGTTTCAATGTCTACATTATAGTAGACATGAGTGTAAAAATTATTTACCTTACCGTTTCTTAATACGTCTAAGTTGTCAAAGAAGCACACGGAACTAATGATAAGGTCTGTGGTAAATCTGATCCCTCAGTCTCTCTATCTGTATTTTGTCTACCTGTGTCTTAGTAGCTTCAAATGTAATAGGAAGATTATTGTTCTTATTTTAATGAAACTTTTTTTAGATATGATAACAGTTAGATCTAAGCTGTACGACTGTGAGATATATTCAACTGTCTTAAAGATATGAGCTGTTGACAAAATTATTGTAAGAATTTCCTAACTTAATAATAGTTACATTATAGTACAGTATATATATAGTTAGTTAGGAATGTGTATTACACTTTTAAATTGATTACTAATACCTACTAGGTAGAATAATCCATTGGTAAACCAATGAAACAACGTTTACCACACAATATTTCAAGAATATATTAAATCATAATAAGTAACATACAATATAATAAAAAACTTGTCACGTTGTTGGTACTTTAATACAATAATAATAGAAAAACATTCTTATAAAAATAATAATATATAATTAATAGAAGCGAAGTTCTTATACTAAAATACAGAAATGACCTCTTCAATCTTATACTATTCCAATACCAGTCACCGTAAGGCGTAATGTCACTTAGAGTGTTCTACTCATATGCGTCAACTAATGTGATTAGTTCCACTAATGTGACGTATGTTGTTACATTTAGATATTGAAACTACTTTTGTTTTGGTAAAAATGTTATTTTTTAGATACGAAAATGGCAGAAGATGAAGATGATGATGGGCAGATTAATTATACCATTGAATTCGCACCAGATATGTTTATATTGTGAGTTATATTTCGACTGTGATCTTCGATCATATTATTATATACCATAGATGTTTGAGCGGCGCTCAAACAATGCCTCAACAAAACCGTTCTTAAATAGATTTTTAAGCACAATTGAGCTTTCTGACCCGTTTCTGACGTAGAAGACCCTGCGTTAGCGTTGTGACGTACCAAGTGTAGCTAAAATATAATAAAACTGATTTATTATTGCAAATAAGGCATGAAACAGAATTTTTTCTATAAGTATAATATTTTTTATCATCACTTGAGTTTTTTAAAGTATAATAATGGCACTGAAACACACGATAATTTAAAAAGTTAGTTATTTTTTTTTATATGTAGCTTGCGTACTTGTCCTCTCGTGTGCGTGTGGGATGCTTACCACGAGTCTAATATGCTCCGTTGTGGTAATTAATAAACTACAGCTGTAGTATCAAACTATTACAACATATATTCGCAGAAACTTCTTGCCTCTCTTTTCGGACTTGCAACCAAACAAGTTGTGGATTGAAGCCCCATCCAATATACTACCTTCGAAGACCGATAGGTTAACTAGAGTACTAGACTAGTGATGTACAGTAAAAATCCTTTCACGGGTCCATTCGTTAGATAGTTTAGGGATAGCGAAAATTTTTAACCAAAACTCACTCATAATCACATTTTTTTAAGATTTCAAACTCTCAAAAAAACTTATCTGAATAACGTTCTTATTTCATTATCTAACATCACTACATATTATAAAACAAAGTCTCCCGCAGCGTCTGGCTGTCTGTTCGTGATAAACTACTGAACGGATTTTCATGCAGTTTTCACTAATGGACAGAGTGATTCATGACGAAGGTTTATGTTAATATTTTGTTAAATTGATTGAAATAAGTTAATGATTGTTGAAGATGTCTCAGCTACCCGTGTGAAGCCGGGACGGGTTACTAGTTGATAATATAATCAATACTTATCCTAACTAGCCAATTAAATTGACGAGGAACAGACTTTGCCCCCAACAACCTTTTTGGGGTTCCATAGACTCATTATTAAACACAACCGAAATAATTTTGACCCAACCGTAACCCAATCTCATGGGTGATTCGACAAGCTGGACCGATTCTTTCTATGGCTAAATCGTCACATAAAGCCTTTTCAATCGATATGGCTCTGTTCCAAGGTACATGTAGATAAGTAAGATGATCAGTTTTATCATTATTAACAATTTTCAGAATATTAAATTATTTATGTAATGTTATAAATATATAAAAGCAATTAAATAATCATTGTTTAGTCAAACAAAAAAAAACACGCTAATAAAAACGTAAAAAAGAATTCCGATATCCACCTCCTGGCTTCATTGTGCCTGGCCTGTTGGTCTAATGGTTAGTGACCCTGACTGCTAAGCCAGTGGTCGTGGGTTCAATTCCCACCCAGGACAAATAATTGTGTGATGAGCACGATAATTGTACTGTGTCTTGGTGTAATATATCTATAATATGTATGTATTTAGAAATATATTCAAAGTATGTTTATCAGCAGTCTGGTTACCATACTACAGGCTCTGACTAGTTTGGGATCAGACGGCCGTGTGTGAGATGTGTGGAGTTATTATTATTATTATTGTACCCTAACCTTTAAATCCCCTCTCCCACCCTTCCCCTACTCCCACCTTAACGGCCGGCAATGCACTTGTGACTCTTGAGATGCAGGTGCCCATGGGTGGCGATTACTTGTGTTGAGCTGGAAAGATAGGAATCTTGTCATTACACATACTTCTAAGGGATTTTTTAAGGCATAATTACAGAGTAAACACAAACATTAATCAATAAACATTAACAAATATGTACAGCATTTACATTTGGTCAAGACTTTTGCAATCAATCCATGGGCCAATTCCAATATCGGTACAACAACAGTCAAATCTATAACTTCAAAGTCGACAATCACGTGAAAGTTGCATGACGCGCTAATCGACCATTTACGACTACAGTAAAACGATTAGCAACTTTTATTGCTTTTTGTGTTGCTGTATAGCAAAACGATAGCAATAAAAGATAGAGTAGTATAGAACTATTCCTATCATAATGACAAATCCATCTAGAATTGAAGATTGCTCATACTGATAGCACTATTATATAGCCGATTAAAAATATCATAGCAGCCACTACGATTGTTTACCTAAAGTCTAAACTACCGTACTTCTGTTTTGCTAAACGTTGTGCTGTAGATAGAGAATTTTAGCTACTACCTTTTGTCTACAATAATATTCGTCATTGGCCACATGAGAACAACCAGAACATATACGTAAGCAGATTCGAACGTGCCCGTGTATTATTATTTTATTGTCGAATTAAAAGATCGGACGCTTTTTAAAAGCTATACCCATAATCTATCTGCTTGCCTTCAATTATTTAATGCGAAACAAAAGGGAGTTCTTATCTAACATAAAAAAAAACTCAATTTTGTTTGCATTTGGGAGAGCCATGCTTCAGCACGTATGGGCCGGCTTGACCTGAGTTATCACTCAAGTCGAGTTGGCCCTGTGCCTGAACAAATTAAACATTGTAATCAAACAGGCCGTGGTATCCTACGGCCTCACAGAAAACCGGCATTGAAGCAGTGTTTGCATTGTATTTCGCCAAGTGAGTGAGGTTACCGGCGACCCTAAACCTTCCCTCTCCTCCTCTCTCCCCTTCTTCCCGGCAATGCAATTATGACTGTTGAGTTGTAGGTGCACATGGGCGGCGGTAGTCACTTACCATCAGGTCACCCGACTGCTCGTTTGCCCCCTATACCATAAAAAAGAGAGAGAGAGAGAGCGAGAGAGAGAGAGAGAGAGAGAGAGAGAGAGAGAGAGAGAGAGAGAGAGAGAGAGAGAGAGAGAGAGAAAGAGAGAGAGAGAGAGAGAGAGAGACATTCTATACAAATAGCAGTTCGATGTGTAGCTCCACCTGACAAATGATTGTGGTTAAAAAGTATTATTCCTCTAGTGCCGTGTTTCTGTCGGTGGGTAAGTTCACCATAGATTCGCGACAAGATGAACAATAAGAAGTTTTTTGTGTTAGATTTTAAAGTTCGTTTAGAGATAACGTTAACTACTTACTATCAGGCAATCAGTTAATTTATTGTCCACCTTGTCTCTAAAAAACTATTTGAATAGAACAAAATTTGTTGTTTGTTCATGCTACCTTTTCTGTTTAAAAAAAAATAACAAAGAGTATCCGACATTTTCTCTTTGTAGTACTTAGTATGCTAAATTCCATTACCGACAGAGAAATCAAAACCACCGAATAAAAAAGTTTCAAGACGAATGTAAACATTTCAAACCTGTTGACGCATTAAAATTTGATGAATGAACGTAATGCTCAGTTCTGAAATGTATACTGCACTGAAACCTTGGCAAACATTTGAAAAGTTTTGATGAATCGTTCTATTATAATACCTTTGTTCTCACATGTCAGACACAAAAGCTTTATACGGTTGCGGTATTTGAGAAAATGAGGTTTTAGGCTTCACAGATATGTAGTAGATGCGGATGGATAGTTGTTTTTTTAATGCATTTCGACCCTGAAGTTTCGTAGCTATTACAGATATTTTTTCAGCAGAGAAAATGTATGTGGTTTTTGTCATCCATAGAAAAATTACAGATTAAATATCAACCACTGAATTGTTTATAAAATAGTTATAATTAGTTTTGGCCTGATTTCGATTAATTTTTTTCATAGACTCATAGACATTACAATAAATATCTTGCACTTCGCAATAGACTAACTGATAAATTATAGATTCATTTATTTTGCAAAAAAAAACTATTCAGATGATTTTACACGTCGATTAGTTCCAAAGTTTCCAATGTCTAGGGTCCAAGTCTACATAGACTCAAATGGCGCAAGTTCCATGTTGGCGTCCAGGTGGTCTTTATATAAATGAACCGTATTGTCAGTTTTAAACTGACCAGTCACGACATCCAGTACTAGTCTACTGGTATATATTATGTTTATAAGTCGGTAATCACGGAACTCAACCACATTTTTGGGAGCTCCACGACTCCAAAGGGCCCGCCATGGCAGTCAGATATTTGGATATAAATATGAAAAAGAATTAATAGCATGTCACAAATTAAAAACAAAAGAATATAGATTACTGAACAGGTAAAAAAATTATTCAAAATGGCATTAATTATTTTTTACTTGACCCCAATGTACGACGCTTACAATAAGTCAAAAAAATTGCTAAGTGCATCGTCTGAATCCTCCCAAGCGTTGAAGATATGATTTAAAGGCTTGATAAAAGTATTGGTTGTCAGCAGTCGGTTTTTATTAAAATAGTCTAGGATCTTTTTTTCGAATACTTACTACCCTCCTTCCTGGATACACCTGGGACCCCGGCAATAGGAATCTGTGACGGAACACCATGTGGCGTTAATTGGTTCGAGCCCACCACATCATTTCCCCGGTGGGTGATGATCCGTGGCGGTTTCCAAACGTCAAAAAAGGGGTAGATTTAGAAAAAAACATTTGTCCTCTGGGCTCGCTATATGTAGTGTGCTTACGTGTATAAAACCCACAAAATATGAAAAACCAAACGCTATGCTATTTACTCTTTTTATGTAAATACCACTATTTTTTTATAATTGCTTAATAAATATAGAGATGGATGAAAGCTTGGAAAAAATAGACTACTTGAAGTTCTAATTCTACGCAAATAAGTCGCAGGCACGACCAGCTAGTGGTATATTAAATTGGTACTTACAATTTTGAAGGAAATAGGTAACCAGACGGCCTTTAGTATTTTTAAAATGAGTAGTTGTAATTACCATGGTATGAATTGTAACCATTCTAGCTTTTGCCCGCGGATTTGCTCACGCAAAAGTTTATTTCTATCCCTCTTGACGATTTCTATACCTCATGCCCTTTTCTAGCAACGGCATGCAACATTTCATGATGATCGTTTGACTAATTAAGACGTGAAAGCGTAAATGCGTGAAATGAATAATACGTATAATTTTCTTACAATATCTATGTACACACTACTATTTATTTGTTCTTGTCGAAATATTTAACCCATTTGTTTGGTTACGAAACTATTTATCGTGCGGCGTTCTCGATCGCCCCCTATATATCTAAACTCCTGAGTACGTTTACTCGAATATTTCCTGTTCTCCAATTTATTGCGATAAACAATCATTTGTATCAATTTGTTTAGGAAGGAATTTAGGAATTGAATTATGAAGCATTGAAGCTCAGGTTCTTTAGAGCTGTATATTCCACTTAAGTGGCATTATTGATGATACTATTGTTTAGGTTCGTTATTTCTTTACTACAAATCAATTATTTAATCTATTGCTCATCTTTTTTATATTAAACTTAATTTATTGGTACGTGATCTTGCAACTGAATGTTTGTAAGTTTGTGAGGAGGCCATGGAAACTGAACGTGGCTACAGGAAGCACCTCCTTTTAACCATAAATCTTTGATTATGTACTCTTTGGTTGAATCATAATAAGTACTGTAGACCTTTATAGCCTCCAGGGGCTCATGAACAAGCCCGGAGATAACTGGTATGGGAAGTAATTTACGCAACGTTACTCTGTTATGTTTGAACTCGTTATATTTTCTTGATTAGTATTAAAGACTGCGTGATGAGTGTGGTGATTCGTCATAATTTTTACAGTTAAGAAGTTATGTTTCATTTGTGCAGAGCTTTAGGCGAACATACTGTTCTTAATAGTCTTAAACATGATACATATAAGTAAATTTAAGATTTATTATAAAAAAATTACGTATGTACGACAGTCTTACGGAATGATGTTTTCCTGCAAGGAAGGGATAAAATCTTTAAATTGAGCACGACTTCTTGCTCCGTAATGCAAATAGCTCTAACAATGCATTTAGTTCATTGCTTAATATAATTTTCTCTATTCTATAGTTAATAAAATTAAATATTAATTTCATATAGAGTATTTTTCGATCACAAAAGTGTTTTGTACTTTACGAAATACGAGTATTTGCACTCCCAAGATGTAATAAAATATTATCGTCAGACGTTCTGAGAAAGAAACTTAATATTGTATTTACAATTGAATAAAAATAAATTAAAGCAATGCAATCTTATACGATATTATTTCCATTAATATACCAAAAGTATTTGGAGTATCAATTAATAAATAAATATTATTATCAAACCATTTTTCAATATCAATTTCCAATACCTTATTTAATATGATGTACATTTAGAAGAGTCTCCAAAATCTCAAAGTTGTTATGTTTTAAAAAGTATATTTTACTAAGACCTTAAATTAAATCGTCTTAAAACTTGTTGTTATCACGCATTATTATCGTCTCTATAAATTTTTAACAAAACGGCCTATTTACTGCTCAAACATACGTGCATTCATTGGAACATGAACATTTCCTCTCTATACTAAAGTGTTTATTAATTGATTTAATTTTCACAAATGGCAATTTCAGTATCTATCTCCACAGTTTGTGAAGCACTTTTCGTGGTGAGTAGCCGTCTCGCTTCATACTAGATGAAAACAGCGCATGGAACCATTCGACTATATTGTATGGAACTCTTTGAGGGAATATTGATAAAAACGTTGGTCCATATATTTATTATATACTAACATTGATACCTTTATATAAATCCATACTTTCATAGAATTGGAGTGATAACAATTGACATCAACGAATCCATGGAATAAAGCCTACTGAGCTTGCTGCCTACTGAGATGCTTTCGCTTTAAGGGAGCTTATATGTAAGAAACAGTCTCACAACCACTGATATAAACTATGAAAATCACTAACTAACAGCAACTGTCAAGTTGTTCGTACATCTGTTTGCACTCAAGTCAGTCATTCTAAACATATTCCTACCCTTTTATAATCCCACAATTTGTTAATATTTATCAATCGACCAATAGTATTGCGTTACCGGTATAACCAGTCAAAATAATATCCATTAACTTATTTTTATTAAATAGTAAACTGTGTTATCACCTATTATAGTTTGGCCCTATTTTTAATAAAATAAATAAGAGTTTTTGATGTGGCGACAACATATATAATCGATTATATTAACTTTTCGTTCCTGTTTATTTTTATTTACCTGCAATTCTTTATTTTGTCTCTGTCAATGATTCTTGCAGTTTTTCTTATTCTTCTCTCTCCTCTTCTTCTTCTTTCTTCTCGCAATTTTCTATTAATTTTAATGAAATGTGTAATTATGAAAGTTATATTTACGTAGATTGAGAATGAATCAAGTGCAGTGCGGACAAAAATGATTAACCTATTAAGATCATTCGTGTTTTGCTCAAAATAGCACATATGACTGTAGTCAAGTATAGAAGTTCTAAATATCTTAATCTTATAAAATCTAAACAATAACTCCATTGAAACAACATCAACGTTTGGAAGTTTTCATATTGCTTCATTCAGGCTACTCGTCTCGCACAATGAAGACTTACGGCCAGTATTGTACCGACTCTTCCTTATGAAAATGTATTGCCAATGTTGTGAACTTTCCCTTAAAGTTGAAATACAACTGATACGATTTCGAGCACTTTGTAAAAACTCCGAAATGTTTGTGAAAATACGGTACATTTTGTGGTGTTTTTAATAAGAATTGTAACCGCTTCAAAATTAAACAACTAGTATTGCGAATATTTAAAGACTGCGGCTACTCCTTAACATCAAGATGTGTGCTTATTTGCCAATTTATTTGTATAACAAGTATAAATTAAAATTATTAAATAGCCTCGACTCAAAAATCCCTTCAAAATCGGTCCAACGGTTTAATAGCTATGATTCTACAGATGTACACACAGATACCCACATTAAACTTATAACATCCCTTTATTTTGCGTCAGAGGTTAAAAAATACTTCTACGCTATTATTATAAACAGGTATAGTCCGACGAAAAATGCCGTGTCACGCTATAAAAGTCACCATTGCCGGCTGTATGTGTGATAGAAGTGGCTCGGATAGTCCTTATAAACAAAGTCCATGGGGTACTATGGAGAGTTGGTGACCCTAGTACTCAACATAAAAAAAGTAATCTATAGTAGTTCTGAATGATTTTGAACAAAGTTACTGTCGGCGTGCGCTTCCAAACCAAAGCGATATACTCAATTGGAATGTTGTTTTTTTAAAGTCGCTAGAATCGCTAGTAATCTATAAATTGTAACACCATCTCTAGTTCATTGCACACAATTATTTAATAAAGTCCTAACGATTGTACTTAGATATATTACCTCGTTTATGACTTTTACAGTTTTGCAGTAACAGGTTGCTGACCCATAATCAACCGAAATAACTCATTTTTCATAATAATCCCAAACTTTCACGTTAAGCTTATTGAGAGTCGGGCCTAAACCAATATGGCCATTCATGGCTCAATTTATCATGATTTTACTGCTAGGAGTAATGTAACATGAACATATTACTAACATGACAAGCCTAATTGGATGGCAAAAAATTCTCTTTCAATTTAGTTCACGCATTGTGCAAAAAAAGTGTATCCAATTTGGTAAAGTCACCATGTTTGCTACCGTTTTTATTGACGCCTGTGCCCCAATATTATTGACTTACATTTAGCATTCTCTTTAGTAACATGCTTACAAAGTTTGGCACGCCATAGTAATTTTGTATTTGTATTTTTCTAACTTTTTCTTAAGCAAAAAAAACTTGGAAAAAGTAAAAAAGTATTTTTTTATGTTTTCTAATACTTTGTAGAAGGTTCGGTTAAGGGACAAAATAAAATATTTACTTGGATAGATTTTACCAATTTTTTAAATTTCCGCGATGGAAGTAGCGGGCAACAGCAATTATATAATAATAGTAATTATATAATTATATTCTGGAAGAAGTTACACAGCGCTATCTAACGCAAACTAAGCAGAGCTGTTAGAACAGAGAGGAGGATCTAAAATACTCTTTTTTTTTGGGATACCTGATGGTAAGTGCTACCACCGCCCATGGGCACCTGCAACTCAAGAGTCGCAAGTGCGTTGCCGCCCTTTAAGGTGGGAGTAGGGGAAGAGGCAGAATCTGTAAAAAAGGGGGAAACAGGGGGAGAGGAAAGGCTTAGGGCGTCCGGTAACCTCACTCAGTCGGTGGAATACAAGGTAGCATTGCTTTACTGCCGTTTTTCTGTGAGGCCGTAGTATCTATTTTTTTACATATATATATATATATATATATATATTAGGTTATACATAAGTTTTGTCGTACTTTGCGATTGTTTTTTCGAAATTTTTTTTTCGCCTCCACTGGCGGTAATACAGCTTTTCATAGTCTTCATACGTGTAAACCAGGTGCTGAACACATTGCTTCAGTATCCTCTGGAACAGAGCCGCATATCTCCTCAAAAGCTGCTCATGAGTTGCAGGTGCCCATGGGCGACGGTAGTCACTTACCATCAGGTGACCCGTCTGCTCGTTTGCCCCCTATAATATAACAAAAAATGTTTTTTTAACATATGACGAGGCCTAGTCACATGTTGCTCCCTCAGCGCATCAAATATCAAGTGATATCCAGAGTTAACAAGGTTTCTGTTCTTCCAAATGTTAGTGAAGATTCCGATGAACAGTTGGTGCACTTAACTTGAGGGTTTCCTTGACCTGTCGATATGTTACACGTCAGCCTTCCTCCAATAATTTTCGGACAGTCTCAATGTTCGTATCGGTAGCCTATCGGCCTGCTGGACCTTGCACCATTGTAAAATTTAAAATTGCCGAGATTGTTTTTTTTTTTAATTTTTTATTTAATCATTGTTACAAAGTAAGGTACAAAAGTAAAACAATCTGTAAGATGCCGCATAAACTCGTTCGAGTTTTTACGTGCATCAGTGTCATCACCAATGCATATACCACCGTTCTGTGGTCCTTAGAGATGGACAAGTTTCCCTCAGTGCACACTCATTTCCTCATACATTTTTGTGTAGTTAAGTCACGCTTAAAGTTAAACAAACATAACGAAAGAAACCTGTGGTTTTCATTTAATTTAAAAACCAAACATATGATTCTTTGCTTCCAAATTTGTGTTTATTTTAAAAAATACTTAGAATTTATGGATAAGACTTCAAATCACATCTTATTATGATATCTATATCGCATACGACAAAACTTATGTAGCGCCCTACGTTTATGTTTATTTATTAAAACTTCATGCACATATTGTACAAAGACCTTAATGCCTAAGGCGTTCTCTGCCAGTCAACCTAGGGGTGATGCAGAAATAAAGAGTGGTAGTTGCAAAGATATAGTAAAGAGAGACATAAAATTCCAAAGGTAAAAGAAAAGAATAAATACATATTCTACTAATACATAGTATTTTTATGTATATACTAATAATATATATAAAAAAATCTATCACTCTTTTTGTTCTTTAACATTAAGATGAAAATAATTAAAATATTCTTAATAATGATTCAAAGACAAAGACAAAGACATTTATTGCAAACTGTGTGGGCAAATATTTGTAGATGTTACATTATGTTGTTGATGTTACATTATATTCGACGATCAAAAGACGATCAAATACTTCACACACATAATAATTGATTTTATTTCATAACTTTATAGCTTAGTAGAGTTGGTTTTGACATTACTCGTAAAATATGTTTAGATTCTTTAGCATTTGTTATGTGAAGAAATGCTTCGGTTTATTTTCAAATTTTTGATGAGTTTTGAATAACAGGTTACGGTATCGGCTTTCTGCAAACAATTTAAAATAATCTTTTAAAAATAGAATATTTATGTGCACCAATTAAACTTGAATGCACTTCAAATTCAAATAATAGTTTAACAACGTGATGAGTAAAACAAGAAAAAAAACAATTCTTACATTGAATTTTTTTTTGTTTCCAATAATGACGCGCGCGCTCTCTGATCTAGAGGGGGAAAGGCTCCCCGTACTCCATGATGTGGTCGCCTGCTACAGGCGGCTAAGGTCTACAGGGGTTACCGTAGGCTTCCTCCTTAGGGTATACTTGAGTCCCCTGCAATCGACCCACTTGTGACGGAACACCGTGTGGTTTTAGTCGCTTCGATTCCGACATACTTTCACCGTTAGCTCTGGTGAGGTGATGACGCATGGGAGTTTCCACACGATAAAAAAAGCATAGATTCTAGAACGCATTTACGAAAATAAAATGCAATTTCTTACCAATTTGGATTCTGTGATCTGCATCTTAGTTCATTTATTAATCTTTCTGTAAGAAAAGAGTTTTTTTTAAGTTTAAATTCTTTCACATAATATACAATGGGTATTGCCTGTGATCCACATTTTTACTGATAAAAACATTGAAGTAAATACAATACAATCATTTGTGAGTAATAATTAAACTAATATATAAATAGTAATAAATAAACTAATACATTTTCAACATTAAAAATACAGAATTTACATTAGAAATATATATTTCGTAAATATTTTTTTACAAAATAATGATCTTTAATCCTTTTGTTTCCTCGGGCGAAGTTTATTGTATTTTGCCTGTAAAATCGGTCCTAAGATACGAAAAGCTTTCTATAACTAATTAAATCTTTTACTTGGGTTGTCGCTGTATGAAATTTAGTTTAACTTAAAAACACGTAAAATTGTCTATATATCATAATGGTCCCAATTCTGTTACTTCACTCGCTAAATTAAAATTCACTAAATTTTCTTCATATAAGATGTAAACCTTGTACACTTCAAAACAAGGTCTTATTTCAAATTGAAACAAGTAGGTAACCTATGTTGCTATCGAAATCAGCAATTTATTTGTCGACTAAAGTCTGATACGCTTAAATATACTTTAATACCACGAAGCGAGAGCCGCTATCCGTTGAATGCCATCTCTTTCGCTCTGTGTTTTTAATAAGCGTCTTCGTAGGTGTAGATTAAAAACACGTCATCCTTGTTAGTTTTGAACAAGTTTTTATACGGCAATTATACAGCGTTTGAATAAATGGAGACTCTCGCTGCGTGGAAATAAAGTTGAGTATACGTTGACAGATTTTAGTGAAATTTAGCGGCGCTGAGAAATAGATGCTAGTAACAAATAGACCTTATTACGAAAAAACACTGGGTTGATTTCATATGAAGAAATTAAGTCAGGTTTTAGTTTAGTCGAGTGTACAATAGAATTGGCACCAATATTTACATTTTATCTATAAAATACATAGATGACGTAGAAATAATAAATCTTAAATATACTTACGGAATCTCTCAGTATCACATCGAAGGTGAACGTAGCGGCAAATCTTATAGCATTGCAGCTTTTTTCCAAAATTTTATATCCAACACAAATCAGTAGTACTAAGATCACAATGTACAGGAGATCCATTTTGGTGTAATTTCAAATATGTTTATGCTTCGACAGCAATTTCTGTACTGGCTTAACCATCGATTTGTCATCGATAATGATACAATAACCTGTATTAAATAAATATTATCTAAATAGATATGAAATAGTTTGAAGTACATGTAAAGATTTTTTATATGTTGCTGATGTAAGAATGATTAAATATAATTTAAAAAATAACGTTGCCATATTCAGTAGCTAATTGAAAAAAGCTACATAATCTACGAAGATGTTTTTGAAGTTCGTTTATGTGCCTTTGTTTTGTCATGCCGATTTAATTTAGGGTTTACTAGCAACCCGCCCCGGCTTTGCACGGGTACAAATTATACACCTAAACTTTCCTCATGAATCACTCTGTCTATTAGTGAACACCGCATGAAAATCCGTTCAGTAGTTTTTCAGTTTATCGCCAACAGACAGACAGACGCGGCGGGGGACTTTGTTTTATAATATGTAGTGATATAATTGAGAAGCAAGTGTACATTTTAGATATGTACCAGTATACTCGGTTTGTTATCTATGCATGTGAAAACATGTGTAGGATACCAGCGGTAAACACAGGCCAACGATTGTAGCCAAAGCTCTCTCTTTTTCCTTGCATGACTGCCATTTTACTTCGAGCTAATTTGCTTTATAAGCTTTCATTCCAGGGTTAGAATGGTCTATACTCTATTTTTCAAAGTGTTATTAGTAGTTATGATGTTTGAGGTTTTGGTAACGTTTATTAACTAAATAACGAATATAGAAGAAGGGGAATCCCCGAAATTATAAATTGTGGCTCGTCTTCAACAGTATTTATGACCGCTTTTAAAATGAGAACAATGGAATTATCAAATTAATCATTGCAATTATTGATAATGGATATCGTACCTATGCTATGTAAAATGTACTTGAAATCAGTTTTACAAGAAATTCTTTGTGTTTTGTGTTTATGATTTGTTTTTATAGCGTAGGTATTTTCACTTTAGTATGAAAGTGATGTATCTGTTACGAAGTAACTAATACCTTATCTGTGGCATAGATTGTATTTAGGATTCTAGAACACAGATAAACTTACTTAGTTCCCTTATTTTTGTAAATACATACACGTTATACATAACAACACTCAGACCAATGCATATAGACATTCATGCATACAAATATTTGCAGTGAACGGGAATAGAACCCACGACCTCGGACGTTGCAGTCGAATGCACTAACGCCAAGCCACATAAGTCGACTTTTTATACCTTTACTAGCAGCACCTTGCGGTTTCACCCGCTTAAGTCCCGATCCCGTGGGAATATCGGGATAAAAATAGTCTATGCGTTAATCCAGGTCTTCAGCTATCTACATACCAAGTCTCATTGCAATCGGTTCAGTGGTTTTTGCATGAAAGAGTAACAAACATCCATCCAAACTTTCACATTTATAATATTATAGTGGGATTAGTGAGATTAGTGGGATTTCATAAAATTCCTTACAAAATTGCTTAAACGGTTTTTTTTCTCAAAAATCATAGATTGACACAAGTCACCGCAACAATAGGTTGCTTTGTTAAAAGCAAAATTATTATAACTATAAGAAACAATGTAACATAAACTATCTAAAAATTAAACATGAACTATCTAAAATCTTGAGAGTTCACGTACATGGAAGCCGATGGATATTAAATAAAACGTTTCGTATGTAATGAACCGTAAAATACAGTTCCTTCCAGAGATTAGTCCCTTTTGTCGCGCGGCAGCGGCACAAGCCAGGAAATCACTAGGAAATTGCCCAGTACTCGCCTCTCACGGAGGACTTACTGATACGAACAGTTATAATATCCTGGGAGCATATAGCTCTGACATTCTTTCTTGCTATTTTTTGGAAATGGTTTCTGTTTAAGATTGAAAAAAGTTTTATTAATACTTCTGGAAAGTGAAGGTATATAGTTCTAAATATTAAATTATATACTATACAAATTATTTCTTCTTTACTTGTGCTGTCAGATCTTGCTTCTTACCAAATTACCTTATATACCTTCATGATTCTAGGTCGATGGAAAGTACCCTATAGGTTTTAAATTACCTGCAAAATGTTCAAATTTGTTAAAATATAAGGTTTAATGGCCGTAACTTTTTGATTGCGTTGACTTAGAAGCTTGATTTTTTTAAAGCTTCAAGGGACTTCTGATATAAGTATTTCATGTTAATTTCATTTTGATTCCTCCATGGGTTCCTGAGAAGAAGGACACATACAGGCAGACAGATATAACAACAAATTAACGACTTTCGGAGTTTCTCCTTTACTAGTGCTGTGAGACCTTGCTTCTTAAAAAATGTTATGATTCTAGGTCCATGGGAAGTAGTACCCTTAACCTAGGTTTTGATTTACCTGAGTCATCAGTCAGCCATTTGGTCAAATCTAAATAAAGGGCAGTATCTTTTGATTACGTTGACTTAGAAGCTTGATGTTTTACAGACGTAAATATTTGGTATTAATTGCAACTTGACGCATTTACGGGATCCTGAGAAAAACTGTCTTGACAGATACACAGACAAACGGACAACAAAATGTGATCTTTCTTATAAGGAATTTTTCTTATTTCCTTTTGAGCAACAAAGCCCTAAAAAATTAAAACAATATATATCACAGTTGTGAACAATATATGATACGGACGCCATGTTTAATCAAACAAAGTGGTGCACAAACGATTCTAATATATCACTTCAGTCTTTCAAGAACATTTTCTTTTGAATACCCTTTGCTTGACCATGCCTTTAGATTAGAGGTGAAAATGTCGAAAGTAGAACAAGTTTCTCCTTCAGGCTCTTTAGGCCTTAAAAGATTTGATAGGACGATGAGATCAAAAGAGGCTGCATTAGTTTGCTATGCAAAGCGAATTTCGGATTAATCTTTTTATGTTACGAAAGGAAAAATAAAAATACTGTTTTTTAATATCTATTTTAACCGGTTTACTTATGAGCAGTACTCGTGTTAGGTATTTTACTAACTTTAATGCCTCTTTTAAACTCTTTATCGATTTATATCGATATTGCTCTTTCATTTATATTTCATACTTTAGTATATGCCTAAAGTATTTAACATAATAATAATAATAACTCCACACATCTCACACACGGTCGTCTGATACCAAACTAGGCAGAGTCTGTACTATGGTAACCAGACTGCTAAAAAACTTACTTATATATTTCTAAATACATACACATTATAGATAATGTCGAAAGTAGAACAAGTTTCTCCTTCAGGCTCTTAAGGCCTTAAAAGATTTTATAGGACGAGGAGAACATGTATATGCATAAGCTTAAATAGATGGTTATTTCTTTTACTTTTATGAATATTATAACTTTTTACATTTATTTCAATACGGAATAGCTAATGTCACTATATAGAGCAACATACTTCATAGAAATTTAAACGCTATGAGTTTGCGTTGTCGCTTAAAAGTATTAATGAAAGAAATCGAGTATAAAAACTTTAACTACTTCATCGTTTTATATGGATACTGAAACAATAAAATTCTTAAAAGAATCCGAGGTTCGAGTAAATAGCCAAAATGCAATTAATAACCAGTCAAGTAAAGTTAATTGGATACCCGAATGCTGGATAATGACTATAAATTAACCGTGAGTATTAATCTGACACCTAGTCTATCATAAAGGCTTAATCATATTCCAAAAAAGAATTTATAGCAAGTAGATAGATATGTATTAGATAGGTATCTGCATTTTAAAGAAAAATACATAATAAAGTATCAAATAGATTTTCAAGGGCATTAATTTCATTCATCATTATTTAATATATTTATTATATTGAAATATCATATTAAGCTACTAGCCAACATTACTATTCCACACAAGTTTTAAACTTTCGATCTACTTTGTAGCTATCTATAATAAATGCGATCAAAACACGTCCAGTCGTAATAAAGTTGAAATATAACGTACATAAGTTATATTTTTTGTCCAATTAGTTACGCACATTGCCTTTCTTAGTTTCATAAAAAATAATGTCAACATTTTTCCCGTACCACCACGTTTTTACGTATAATAATGTGTATGTACAAGATGTACAGAGTGACTCTGAGTATTTTTTTTACCATGTAACACTACCTTCTTATTTGTTTATTGTTTGGTTAACATATATATAACTTTACCGTATTCTTAATAACATTTTAGAAGTTTAACTACCCGAAATTCCATAGACGTAAATACAAATCATGTATCCTATTTAATTTTGTCACGTAACTACTAAAGTTCCTAACAGCGATACTAACTGAGAATATGGCTTAGCAATTCATGCGCTGATACATATATACTTTAAGTAATACACAATACAGCTTTTACGGAATCTAACTATGGAGCTAGTAGAACCATTAAAACTTGGATGAAACTAACTTCTATTCATTGTCATCGAATTTTAGCTAGAAGAGTTTTGCCGAACGTCAATAAAACTCTTACAGCTAAAATTTTTATTACAATATTTTTTATTGTTAGGTCGAGGACCTACTTCTATTTCAGCTTCTCCTTCATAAGGATTGATTTAGTTTGTCGGCGACTTAAAATCGACTCTCATTCATGCGCTATTATTTCTCTTTGTTTATTATTCGGACAGTCTTCTATGTATTTTCTATGGTAGCCATATAAAATTTTCGTGCCACTGTGGTCACAGACGTATGGGTATACAGTTATCATGTAGGAAGAGACAAGGTCTGTCGTTAATCCATGAATGCAATCCCCCCGTTGCTTTTCCGAATCACAGCTGTTTGTAAAGTCGCTGCCGATGCATCCGCGGAATTAAAACGACGAAAGTACAATTATTTAGTCAGTGATGTGTTTAGGCAGCTATGTTCGAGATATTAAGGTCATGGGATTCAAGTGCTCGTTCTTTTTGTAAAGAATTGAATGCTTTGCGTCCAAGACTTTTTCTTGCGCGAAGGATTAGCATTGTCATTAGACGTGATGCACTCATGCAATTTTGCCATTAAAGAAATGATCAAAATAATACAATACTTGCAAGTTTTATACAAATAAGTTCGCCTTCAAGCCATAGTCCGCCTGAATGATGGTGCTATTCACCATCGTCATCATCACCAGAAAATTTATAATAATTTAAATTCTTATTCTGATTGCGTAATGTTGTTGTTAAATGCTATTGGTTTGTCAAATAATTAATAAATAAGTAACAAATAAAAGACCAGAAATTGATTGTTTTGTATATAGTTGTACTCTTTATTGTACACAAACAAATAGGTTACAAAATTTTACTTATACTTATTATTTAATTTGTTAAAATTAATAATATACATCTTATGAACATTTATTTTTTGCAATCACGTGATATTCCTTCTCTCTTCAAAATCCATGCTCATTATTTATTCCATAATTATTCCATCCCCATCATATCTCATCTGCTTTTTGATAGGAAGCCGAGGTTTATCGGGGTACAGAGATATTCCTAGGGCGTACTTGGTCCAGACTATGGATTCAGGGGACAGTAAACATCGTTTGGTTTTCTTCGTTATTTTTTTTTGCACTGTCTTTTTTGCCTCATTTGTTTATAAGTTTCTTGGTCCTTAGAGATAATCCCGGATCTTTACATATTCATATGTTTATATTTAACTTCCTTGTCCAGTTTAATAAGTAATTAAAAGTATATTGCTAAAACTACTTTAGATGAATTAATATTTAAGCGCTTTAAGGGGACGCCCAAGAAGTTGTTGACTTGAACCCCAAGGCTTAAGTGCCTCAAAAAAAGCAAATGGCGGCGAAAAGTTTATATTGAAAAAGATATTAGAGTATCGATTATTATTATTACGAGGACCTTCATATTTATAAACGGCTTTGTTTATTTTTTCAGATTCATTCTGTCCTAGAACGGGTACAGTGTCATCATTTTCTGAAAAAAAATAAAGAATAATAAAGTATTGGCAGTAGTTCACTACTTGTCTCTGATAAATCGCGTAATGTCTTATTAGGGTCATAAAGCCCTGACTCTAAGTTCTAATGCACAGATTCATGGACATTAAAAAGTTAGAGGTGACCAACCGAGGATCGAACTTGAACCGAAACACATTGTTTTTTGAACCCCAAAAAAATTATATCCACATTTTTTTTACTATTTCTACTCAGTAGTTTCAGATAGATTTCAGTAAAACATTTTTTCTGTGTGATCTGTTATAATTTTAGAGTAAATTAAAACATAATAATATGTGCTCCGAATTGCTTTATAAAACTGCAATACAAACTCAATTTCATACTTCTCTTGAGTTGCAGGTGTCCATGGGCGTCGGTAGTCACTTACTATTAGGTAACCCGTCTGCTCGTTTGCCCCCTGTACAATGAAAACAAAACGTGAGTTATTTTTCACGTGAACTTATGCTATCTTACCTTTTTCATGTTTTTCACTATTATGCAGTCGTTTCAATACTTGTTCTGATACTTTTTTTACATTTTTGACTTCTTGTAAAATGCCTGTAGATAAAAAAAAAGTAAATAGTCGTGTATTACTACGTTACATACTGACAATTTTTTGTGCAAGAGAATTATTATCAGACGGCTATTGCTTCGCTTCCATGGAATAAGGGATGGCGTCCAGCAAGGACGTGTGCCGGTACCAACGCTATTTTTGGTTGACGCTGTTAGACAATACACATTGCTATGTGAATGATCGTACTAGGGACACTTACTATACGTGTCGTGTCAACATCCATCGGTACATAGTACTTGATTTACTGTAGTACTACAATTTCGAGACATGCGTCTTACGGAGTATTATGATTGTTGGTTTTTAGCTCTTAATTGACGTACAGTACAATAGTCACGTATTTGGAAGAAAGATTAAGCTGGCTTATGGACACAAGGGTCTGTTTGAGCAAAGCTGTTTCTTTTAAGTCACCAGCTCAGACTGGCATGGAGTACTGCTTTCTCTTGTAGAAAGTTGGATTTCGTCGAAGAGAATTTTAATTCGGTGCATAGACGAGTCTTGAGAATTCTGAACAATCTCAAACTCACAAGACGCGCAGAACCAATGAAGGACAATATGAATTAAATAAAAACCTAAATATTTTTTACAAACATTACTGTTGTGTGTGTTTTTAAATGTGACTTCTGTATTATTTTGTGACATAACAAATAATTTCTGAAACAAATTTATGCTCAAAATATTTATTCACAATTCGTATTATGTGTCTTTTTACCCCACTTTACTTTTTTTTAATACTCTCCCTCACTACCAATAATTTCTGTCTCATGTCACAAACATTTAAAATTTTGACACAAAGAACACCCAGACTCAGACAATTATTTGTGGATTACACAAATTTGAGACCCCGACCACTTAACCCATAGCCCACCCCATCCGTACAGTCAATATATTTTATGTCAATATATTCAAAGCACACTTACTTGATCTTTCTCTATTATTCTGCAGATGAACGTTTTTCACTTCTAAATTCAAACGTGATAAATAACAATTTGTTTCTATTATTTTATATAGAAGAAACAAAATAAGTGCCAGAAGCCCATAATATAATGTATCCATTTTATTTATTACAAGTTTTCTTTTTTAATGTAGAAGCTTCAACCGCAGTTTTAATAGTGATTACAATATCAATTTGATAGCGATAAATACACTGTAATCTATATTATCTCTGTACCAATATATCTCTAATATGTCGCTTTTTTATGTATAAACAGGGGAATCCCGGAGATTTCAAATAAGGTCTCCATGTCTCATCTAATCAATATGATATTTTTTACTGTTGATAATATATGTTTTGTACCATATCAACACTGTCTGTAGTATGCTTGCATTATTGGTCAACTTATTACTCTACTTTCATAAGAAATTCTTCGTTACGCTGAACCCTCATTTAAAGGGTACCTTTAGGGGTACCTCCCTAAGATGTGGTCTTTAATACACACAGAATACATACTAGTACAGGTACAGAAGTTTCACTCCGCAAAATTATTTAAATAAATAGTGACTCTTGCTCCGACACAATAAAGTCGCAATTCAGCTCATGCAGCGCTAATTACCTACAACTATTTACATAGAAATTTCATCTTTCCCTATCGTGTAACTCTTATCTGTTCTGACGACGTCTTGTTTTTAAAGAATAAGAAGAAAAAAAACTGTTATAGGTAGTACTTATAATGTTTGAGTGAGAAATACCTATTATCTATGTATTAACGGGAATTAACGCGATCACGAAAAGGTATTACATACCTCTGAATTGCCTGACGTTTCGACCAGGTTGCACTGGCCGTGGTCACAGGCTGACTGGCTCAGCGGTGCACGCCCTCCGTCGTGGACATCGTGAGGTAGAAGGTTCTTCATCCACCTCCACTTTTTTGATATTTTTGGTATTTTCGTTTCGCCATGTATCGTCACATATCGTCACTATACTAACAGTGTCCCTATTCTGTAAGCAAACCGATGTGGCCCTATGCTGGTGTTCACCCGACTGCACATAAAAGCGAGGTGGCATGTTTTTTATCACTGGATTCCACGCTGTAGATAATTTGAAACCATCTTCCCGATTGAAAGTTTTGTGTTTTTTAATTTCAATCGCTTCACGTACAACTCTTGAGTAAAAGTGACGTTCCGTGGAGAGGACTTGCGTACGGTGAAATTCAATCCAGTGATTGATGCCCGCTTCGAGCGCATGTTCTGCAATCGCTGATTTGCTAATCTGACGATTCTTCACAGCAGCGATGTGTTCTTTGACCCTTTCAGCAATAGTCCGCTTTGTTTGGCCTATGTAGGAACTACCACAGCTGCAGTTTATTTTGTAGACACCTGGAGTTTGTAACGGCAAGACGTCCTTCGGTGTACCCACGATGTTTTGAACCTTTATGCCTGGTGTGTATACTGTCGGAATGGAGTATTTCTTTAATACGGAGCCGATCTTATTCGTTACTCCTTTCACATATGGCATGTAGGCTGGTTGTCTGTTCACCTCCGGATGCTTGCGTCTCATTGTCGGTTGCTTCCGTGTTCCATTCACCTGATATCCGTTACTTTTAAGTACCTCCTGAACATGATCCAGCTCTCGCTCCAAATGTTCAGGGTCACAAAGATCGTATGCTCTGTTCTTGAGTGAAGTCATAACAGACTGCAGGTGTCGGGGATGATGATGAGACGTGGCGTGTAGGTAAAACACTATAAACAATTTTGTTACAAAAAATATTTTTATTTTATCTTGAAATCGCCTTGTAGTAGTAGTTTTATTACTATTGAAACTGTTTTACACAAAATAAAACAGTTATTATGTGCCGAAAGAAAGACACAGCGTTGATGTGAAGAAGCTGCTTGTGATTTTCCACTTTCTACGTAAATAGCCCAAAAACATACCTTTCTGTCCTTCTTTCGTATAATAGTTACCCAGTCTCACAGCAGGGGGCGCCTCTGTTCATTTCCTGTTTGTGCGCCCGATGACAGTTTGACATAGCGTCTTCACTCGAAAAATTTTGCTTTAATGTATCTTCATTTCCTTTCTTTAATTTACTAATTTCCTTACAATAGACTTTTTTAAATGTTTTTTCGCTCTTCCAGTTGCCTATTCAAAATCTCGTCCACAGGGGCATTCTCAAACCAACCTTTAGATGCTACTGCAGCTCTAATGCTGCCCGGAGATGCATCAATTTTAACTTCTCTAAATATTGATCTGATCCACCCTGAAATGAGAGTCCTTGAAGCTGGTCTTACTATGCCCTTAAGTGTAATAAAGAGACTAGTGACATCACTATCTGAACGTCTAGGTTGTGAAATTTCTATAAGTCGCTTGATATGTTTCAAAATACATGTATAGATCTCTTGATGTTCTAATAAGGACCATCCAGATTGCCTATGTCTACATGAATCTGTTTTTGACCCAAACTTTGGCCATAAAATAACTTTATTGTTTTCCTTTTTAAAATTATCTTCAGATATATCCAATAAGGTGAGATCATGGACTCGTCTACCAGATGCTAAAAGTAAAATGACTGCAGTTCTTCTAGATAAATCAAAAAGGGAGTCTGTACAGGGGACTGCTCTTAACCAGTTAAAAATTAATTGGGTATCCCATATGGGAGACTTGACAGGCTGAGGTTTTGCTAAGGCAATCGCCTTTAAGACTTGTTGAATAAAACTTTTTTTGAGAAGTTGCAGCCAATGTAGAGCATTGGCTGCACAGTAAGTTGAAACTGCAGATTTGTGTAACAAAATTGTATTATATGCAAATTTATGATTTAAATGTAGGTCTGCAAGGAATCTAGCAATATCTGTCCCTGCTGGGTTTTTACTGTCTATACTATTGCAAGTACAAAATGCAATCCACCTTTTTATTGGTGCCTTATTAGTTGTCCGCCAACTATTTCTCAAAAGATCTACTTCGTCTTTGTTCCAACTACTGATTTTATCTGCCCACTCCCAATTTTCTAAGCTTGCAGGGATAACTTGTCCACTTGAGGGGGGGGGGGGGCATTCCCGTCGTCCGATCGATCAGGATCTTCCGCAGATTCCCTATCGGTAGCGTGTCTGTTAAGGTTCTCGATCTGAGATCGGCCAGCCAAAAACATTGCTCCCAGTGAGGATCTATTAGAATGTAAGTTCCCCTGGCACTGTTCAAGTGAGCCAATACCTGAGGTATTAAGTTAGGTGAGTTAGGTGGAGGAAACACCCATCCTAGTTGAAAGTGCCAATCTCGACTGAAAGCGTCGCAGAAAATTGCTAAGTCATCTTTTGAGTCCCATGAGACGTATTGAGGGACTACTGCAGTTTCTTTTGATGCGAACAGGTCGACGTCAGGTACGCCCCATTTTTGGAATATTTTTGTTGTGGCTTGCGGTAGAAGTTGCCACTCGGGTACAGATTTCCATCTTGAGAGGTGATCCGCGATTCCGTTGAACCTCCCCGGGAGGTAAGATGCCGACAGTGTTATATTGAACTGCTCGGCTAGAAGGAGAAGTTTGCTGGTCAGCTGTAAAAGAGCCAGTAAACGGGTGCCCCCCTCGTTCCTTATATGTGCTATTAGAGTTTGGTTGTCTGACTGAACCAGTACATGACCATCTCTTACATAAGCAATCTGCTGAGACAAAGCTACATATACTGCAAACATTTTCTTCAGATTGGAGTGCCATTTTTGTTGGCGCTGTTTCCATTTGCCTGACATCATTATATTGTTTGAATGAGCTCCCCAGCCCGCGTCCGCCGCGTCTGTTGTCAGAAAATAAGTCACTTTCTTTTTCTGTAACACTTTCTGGCTGTGGTCTACATTCTTCAGCCACCACTGAAGTTCGACCTTTACTAGAGGTGGAATCACCCTCCTTTCCCTTGGTCTGCCCTGCCTGAAATTTCTTAAATAAATTTGTGTCCTGCGCCAGTGTAGCCGACCGTTTATAGTAAGATTTTCGAAATTTAGGGTCCCTAGTAACTTCTGTACCTCTCGGAGACAAGCAATGTTTTTCTCTAAAAGATTGATAATCATCTCCTTTATTTTTACAATTTTCTTTAAGGGTAAGGACATCAGATTGGTCTTTGTGTTCCAAGTGATGCCGAGATAATCTCATTCCTGAATTGGGGAGAGTTGAAATTTCTGATAATTTACCTGCCATCCTAATGTTAACAAGGTGTTTATGGCTATGTCGGTTTGTTTTTGTAAATCTATATTGTTTTGATTTGCTAATAAGGAATCGTCCAGATTAACTATGATCCTTATGCCCTGTTTCCGAAGGATTTCCGCAATCCAATTGGTTACAGAGGCGAAGGTGTGAGGGGCTGACGAGAGGCCAAATGGTAGAGCTGTTAACTGATAAATCTCGCCGCCATAAATTATGCGCAGGAATCTTCTGTGAGACTCTGTTATTCAAAGATGGAAATAAGCTTGGTGCAAATCTATTTTTGTCATCCAGTCCCCAGATTGCAGAAACTGAATGACATCTATTCGGGAGATTAGCTCGGAATGTCGGGTTGACACATGCAAGTTCAGTGTTTTCAGATTGAAAATTGGGCGTATACCCCCATCGGATTTCTTTATTAAAAACATCTTTGAATGGAATCCTGGAGATGTCTCTTGGGGTTTCTCTAACATGCCTTTGTGTAATAAATAGATCCTTTATTATGGATGTCATATTTTTTGAGTTTTTTGTTGTGAATCTGATCTGAACATTTTTGTAAGGATAATGTAAAGGGGGCTTTGATTTGAAGGGAATGCGACCCTTGGCTATGACATTTAAAATGTATTGACTGGCTCCTAATTTTTTCCATGCCTGTATATGATTCTTTAGGCACCCCCCTCTGAATGTTGAATTGTGATAGTCATTTCCCTTGATTTCTATTTGTTGAGTTATCTTGGAAGCTACTGTTGCGAAAGGAATGCTTTTTTGAGTTATATTTATTGGAGTTGGAATTATATCTATAATTTTTCTTGTGGGTCTTGTGAGAAATGAATTTATGAATTTGTTTTATTTTTTTTTTTACTATTTATCTGATTACTACTTGGGAGACTCTTCCTATCTTTTATGTAATTTGATATATTCAACCAAACTTGAGATCCACCCATCGAATCAACTAAAGGCATCAAATTCTCTCTATTAAACAAATGTTCTGCTAGGAGGAATATTTTGCAGTGCACTTTTAATATTCACATTACCTATCTCCTTAAGAATGCGGTCACGCCTAACTTCTATGCATTCTGCCCGCTTACCGCAAATAACTTGCTTGCTTGTTTCAATATTTTTATAAGAAGGCAATGACGGACCAAATGTTACTAAAAGCTTGTCATAAAGAGTATTACAATTAAGATCTGATTGATTATTACAGGCCCAATTTACAACATCTTGCAAACCGGTCTGTAGGAGCTGTCTTCCTTCAAGGACCGAGTTAGATAAACCGGCAAGCAATTGCTCAGTATCCGCAACATAATCTATACCCCTATTCAAATGACATAACTATTCATTTATTTTTAAACCAGTGAAGCCTGGTGATGCCAAACACGTTTGAAGAGCTTTCTTATAACGTATTCCCTTCCATGCAGGTGAATTAAATTGCTGGAGGTTCACACTTTCAG
The DNA here is from genome assembly GCA_949752705.1 of Callimorpha dominula. NCBI lineage: Eukaryota > Metazoa > Arthropoda > Insecta > Lepidoptera > Erebidae > Callimorpha > Callimorpha dominula. The sequence continues at coordinate 20,675,186 of OX456995.1, read as the reverse complement.
CTAGTCTTGCAGTGTCCGCCCCTGGTATAAGCTTATTCTCATCAAAATTAATTTTAATATTACCCAATGACATATGAGAGAATTGAGCTGGCTGATCAGGTTTATTTAAAGATTGTTTTTGAGTACCAGGGTTAGTGTTATTATCTGTTAAACAATCTGTCTGATCTGGTTTATTTAAAAAAGGAATATGAGAAACTGGGGAATTACTACTAATATTTGTTAATGCATTTACGTATTGAGGAATTTGAGTAATACAATTAGTAAGATAACTAACTTGATTAATCAATGTATCCATACGCGGGTCTGAACACGTCGCGACATGTTTCGACCTACGCTTGGGCCGTTTATTCGGCGGCGGCGAGGCAAATCCTTCTTCATCTTCCGAAGATGAAAAAGAATTTTTATCCGAGCTTGAGCTCATGGCGTTTCGCCCTCCCTCCGGAGCAACGAAATGCGCCTCCTCGCTTTCCTCGACAGGACTCATAAGTAAGTATGTCAAAACTTACCGCTACTTAAGTATGGAGTCTGTTTAAATAACTTTTACTATTTAAGGAAAGTAATAGCAGTGTTAAACATAAATTACATCACTTATTAACACAGAAAACTTTTTTACGCTCCTTACGCGCCAAAAATCACAAACGCTATGACAAACTGTCATCGGGCGCACAGACAAGAAATGAACAGAGGCGCCCCCTGCTGTTAGACTGGGTAACTATTATACGAAAGAAGGACAGAAAGGTATGTTTTGGCTATTTACGTAGAAAAGTGAAAAATCACAAGCAGCTTCTTCACATCAACACTGTGTCTTTCCGGTAGGCATATAATGTTATAATATTTATTATTTTCAACTCTGTCTGGCAATATGTTAGAACTGTTGAAAGTGTCTGGCTGTGTGAGAAACATATGGAAGGCAGTTCCTATCTCACACCTTTAAAGAACTAGCCGCGCTCGTCAGTGCGACACATCACACCACTACATCATACCATCCAGCTGCCAATGGCCTTGTGGAGAGGTTTCACCGCCAACTGAAATCTGCCATCACCTGCCATGCTACATCAAACTGGGTTGAGGTCTTACCCTGGGTCCTACTCGGAATTCGCAGCGCCTGGAAGGAAGACCTGCAACTATCTTCAGCAGAACTGGTCGACGGTGAACAACTTCGTTTACCTGAACAGCTCTTATCCCATAACGATAATGAGGACATTGATATGACTTCGCTCACTGCCCGACTTCGTGATCACATCAGCAGACTAACCCCACAACCAACATCTTGGCACGGGAGTTCCAGCAGAACCTTTTACATACCCAAAGACCTAAGCACTGCATCCCACGTCTTTGTTCGACAAGGTCCTGCACGAAGACCGCTACAAGCACCATACCTAGGCCCTTACAAGGTGCTCCAGCGAGGTCAGAAAACCTATGATGTAGACATCCGGGGAATATCACAGCGAATCTCAGTTGACCGATTGAAACCGGCGTACGTTATTAAAGAAACACCACAACCCAATCCTGAACCTCAAGACGCTGTCAAGAAGATGAGAAGTGGACGAACGGTCAGATTTCCTGATCACTATCGCCCGTAGTTACGGTCTCACCGGGGGAGTGGTGTAGCGAGTAGGCGAGTAACAGTAGACGATACAACGATGCATCCGATCATACGATGCTACGTCACATATGGCGTGATTGCTTACACGTGTAAGGGATTAGTGCATCAAGCCCCGCCTACTGCAATATGGCCGTCTACGCACTATTGTCCTAGCGGCGCGCGCGCAAGATGGACGCTGCACATCTATTGTTCATCGTCACCGCCCACGTTCGAAAATGGTCAGGACTGAACTTTTATTTTAATGACTCATGTTTACTATTGTTAATTATTTTTATGTATAAATAGCGCATCGCCGCATTTGTTAACTCACTTCGCTTTTGTCATCGTTAAGGTACAAAATAAATAACTACATTGTTTTGTTGCTCGAGCTTTCTTATTGCTACCTACTCGACCTGCAAGTACTCTCCGCTCCAGTTCACAAGTATCCATTAGTAAGTGGTTGGGGATAGTAACCTAATCACTTCAACTGCCAAAGGAAATATGTTCCAAACGTGATACTTGCCGACCGTTGGACACATAAACAGAGACAGTTTTAGCTGTTATAAAATGACCAAGGTCTGGTGATTACAGATTATTTATGAAAGTTTCGAACACACAGGTTAATAAATGTACAAAAAACGTAAATTTTATACTAACAGTTTCTTAGACAAATCTAATTTTGTTAAACAATTCCAGAGAAACTATTTCTCCGTAGATACAGACACAGTAATATCTAGACACAGTGAGATCATTGAAGAGTGAAACCAATGAAGAAAAGAAAAATATTTTTTACTGCGTTGTCGGTTTTGAAAATCTTATCGAAATAAAATTTTGTATGTAATATACGTAATTTTTTTACTAAATGACAAAGGTCTGGCGGTTACGGTCTCTTGCTTTACGTTTAGTTGAATAAAGATTTACAGATATAGATAAATAATAACTGGACTGAGTGGCGTACAGTGTGGCGTGCTAAATGCTACATTATGATCTTTGGCCCTGAGGATACTTATTATGGATACTATAAGACTATGTAAATATAGCAAATGACAAAATCGTATGTTTAAAAGATTATAGGCCATTGCAAGAAAATATTAAATATATATTTATATATACATAAAATAACCCCTTCCTTGAAAAATTTCAAGATCGGGAGTACTTTAGGGTCAGGGTCTCTGATTGGGGTAAAAAAAATCTGGTCCTGCTCAACCCCACGAAAACACAAGTATGCGCGTTCACCGCCAGAAAACCCCATTCACTGTGACCACAAAGTTCTAATTTCGTAATCACCTGGAAGGCAAGGCCAAGCTGACAAACAAAAAGCTTGGAGTGTTTAATAGAGCGAAGTGTTACTTCACCCCGGGGCTAAAACTTATATTATACAAGTCACAAGTCCGTCCCCATATGGAGTACTGTTGTCATCTCTTGGCAGGAACACTTGGATGCCAGCTTGGGCTTCTTGACTCGGTCCAAAAAAAGTGCTGTGAGAATCATCGACAATCATCGGCATTCACCCTCACACATTAGAACCTAAATAGTCGCGCACGGTGCGGTTTCAGAGGAACCTTCCCGCGAAAACCTTGGTAAGGAGCTCCCTTACCGAGGTTGTCCCGAGGAACTACAGTATGAGGTTCTTCAAGGTTAGGTTCAAAGGCTACGGTAACAGCTTACAACAGTTTTAACAGGCGTCCTACAATTTGAAACTGTGCTGAAAATATAATGTATAATTTTTTTTTCTGATATAGCTCACGGTTCGTATCGCCACAAACAAGTCAAAGGTAGGGAAACAATATGAATATAATAAAATTGTTATATTCATATTGTTTCCATTATTAACATTTTATTATATTAACTATGAATTTCATTAATGATATTTTAATGTTCTCAAAATATTTTGAGATATGAAATATAGGTGTGTTCCACAAAGGTTTTTTGCTTAAATTTTAATCACAATAAATGATCAGTGATCAATATTGTTGAGCCTTGCTTTCATTCGAGTTAAAGATACCAAAATTAACGTAGTTAGCATATTATGGACAAGCGTTTTCACATAGAGCTCGAGCCTATAAACATATATACAGACGCATCATTGGAAGGTATTGGAGCAGTGTTAAAACAAACTCAGAAAAACGGAAAAGAAAAACCTGTAGCATATTTAAAAAAAAAAAATGAAGTCCAAAAGAATAGAAAGGCTATATATTTAGAATGCTTGCCTATTAATTGTTCATGTACGTCTTTATCAGCTTCTAACACTTGGTTTCTGCTCAAGCAATCTGCCTCTAAATTATTCTTCCCTGCTGCATATTTTATTTCGAAGTCATATTGTGATAGGTAATAGGATAAATCTCCTAACTCTTCGTCCGTTCTAGATTTAATATTTAAATCATTACATTGTGAAATGTATAATTTAATTTGATGTTGTTACTTGCGTATTTTGAGATATGAAATAGAGGTGTGTTCCACAAGGGTTTTTTGCTTAAATTTTGATCACAATAAATGATCAGTGATCAATATTGTTGACTTACTCTTGAATATCTATTCCCATTTTTCTAGAGCTTTGCTTTTATTCGAGTTATAGATACTAAAATTAACGTAGTTAGCATATTATGGACAAGCATTTTCACATAGAGCTCTACTGACATCTTTACCAGTAAAGGCTGAATATAAAACACCTGCAATTAAATTATGAATGTAACTACACATCATATAAAAATACGGCTTGCCTCTACCCTTTTTGATTTAATCAACAGTATATATAATATACATGGTGTTAGTGAAACGCTCCTGAAAACGAAGATAGATGAAAGTACTAGTAGTACCTTTGACGATGGGTCAGAAAAAAAAACGATTCTAATGAACAAAAACAGCTGACACTCGGGTCAACGGACGCGTGGGCGCCGAACTCGCGAGGCTTTCTGCGCCCGCTCATCCTTTGACCCGAGCGTAAGTTTGATGATTTTTTATTAAATTATCGTTACATTTAGCTGTATTAACATGATGGAGCGTGAAAAATGCTAATGCTAATAAAATTAAAAATATATATATTTCATCGGGATACATTTTTTTTCTGACCCACCATCAAATGTACTGATAGTACTACCGTCTGTCTTCGTTTTTGGGAGCGTTTCACTAACACTCTATATAGCATAGCATACAAAACACGCATCAACTATATTAGGATTCCCATTCTTTTTTTTCTAACTTTCTATCATTTGACTAAAACTGTTTTGTATAAAAACTTTGATTGAATGATGATTGAAACATTCTTGATGGTGGCATTTAATCATTTCTTATACTTATGGCTGTTTGTGTCGCACGCACCTAATTTGAAACACTTTACGTTTAGTTTGCTATGTTTTTCTGCGAAGTCGAGTATAAAGAATACGGTCGAATTCGCCATTTTGAATTTCGCTGTTGAAGAATCCATATGAATTTTAGTATTTGCACGAGACAAATGAACCTAAAAGCAATTTACTGACACAACATTTTTAATTAAACAAACAATCGGTTTACCTAAACAATTTTAAATAGGAAAGGTTGTTTTATAGCAATACCTTATAACAGCCTGATTAAGATCGCAGGTATAATCAGTGAAAAAAACTGCCTATTTAATAAAATCATTTACAAATAAATTTGGTTTACAATTAAAATAACTTTGTTTTGTTCATATAAACAATATTTTCATTCCAAAACATATTTTTATCATTAAATGATATGTCTAGTCAATGAAATTAGAGTTTATTTTTTAGGAGAATTTGATGTTAGTCATTTCATAATGTTTATTTATTTATTTAATAATTCGCAATTAACACAATCAAAATCATAAGTCACAGTTAACAGTAATTCTCATTCGCTTGTACTCTTCGCTATTTTGTGGCACTAGTTTACATTTTTAATTGCAATACTAGAATGAATCTAAACTGGATGCCTGCGCTTTTTTATACGCGCGACCTTTTCTCACAGAAAGTTCAAGAGCGTCCGTGAACTTTCCCATAAACTCGTAATAATCCAAATGATTCGAACCCCTTTGAAATCTTCTAGAGCATTAAGGGACATTCTATTAGTTACGCTACTGGCTAACCGATGGCACCACGCGTCAGTCGATTGCGGTCGCCTACACTGATAGGCAGCCGCAACTATATAATATTTTAGTTACCCACTTTTCGATCGCACGTAGTATTTTACATATTTTCTAACCCATCCTGTTATACTTATTGTCGCCACATTAAAAACTTTTATTTATTTTATTAAAAATAGAGACAAACTATAATAGATGATAACACAGTTCACTATTTAATAAAAACAAGTTAATAGACATTATTTTGACTGGTTATGCCGGTAACGCAATACTATTGGTCGATTGATAAACATTAACGAATAGTGGGTTTCTAAAAGGAGAAATAAGATGAGAACTTCACTTGAGTGCAAACAGAGGTACGAACGACTTGGCAGTTATTGTTAGTTAGTTATTTTCTTAGTTTATATCAGTGGTTTTGAGACTGTTTCTTACATACTATCACTTTATTCTGTATTAAGTATATTAGTACTTACTCTTAACTTTTATATCGTTCCCTAGTTATAATCACAGTTTTGACACATAGTTGACACAGACTCAATTCATAGAATGATATTGATAAATCGAACAAATACTACCAGATGCTATCGTCGTATCCATTTAGACCGGTGAACCATCCATGTTGTCAAATAATATGATGAATCATATATTAATTTAACAAAATAATGCCAAGGCACGCTTTCTTTTTTTTAAATAATACTACCAACGTAAAAATAACGTTGACTCTGGTACGCTTGGTTCTTAACCGTTAAAATATTAATTATCCAGGGCTTATCAAGCGTATAAAATGTTAATATTTTTATAAATATAAATATTTTATTGCCTTAATCGTAAATAATAGGGTTAATAATTTATATTATTAACCCTTTTTTCTACACTGCTTTATTTACGAATAAGGCATACAAAGTATATAAAGATTAAAAATAAAATACAAATTACCATGCATATGCTAAGTACACGCTCCAAATACACTGCCAAATTCGGACATTTTTTTTTGTCACCAATGAATTGAGGCAGTTGTGTACTATATAATACATTAATTAATCAATTAGATGCTTACCAGTGCTATATAATTTCTTGACCGCAGTTACAGCCAACAGAATTCTACCATCATTCTGATTTTCATCAAAATATTTCAACTCAGATACTGTTAAATCCGTTTTTATTTTTGATAGCGTTTTCTTTTGTATTCTTTGATAAAAAATCTCTTATTATTTTATACACAAAGTACCCACTACACGCTATCAATAAAGGCTTATAAAGGTTGTCTTTTTATATAAGTGTCTATATATATGCCCGTCTGGCGGTGTAGACTCCTGTTAAAATACTGGTAAACCCATATGCATTTTGTTATCAAATTATATATAAAATGCACGCTGCAATGTGTTTATAAGAAAAACAATAATTAATTTCATTCAATGAAGTTGAAGGCAATAAATTGAACCGTTGCTCCACGTATATCGTTTAGCAAGTTCAATTAATGTTGGCACGGTCACATGTACAGATTCCGCTCATAAGCATTTTTTATAATAATAAGCAAAAGACGTAATAGAAAACAGAAGCACGAATATACAGATATTGGTATACTGTGCGAAGTGTATCTGTAAGTAAAGAAAGGGATGATCTAAACCCAAACAAATTTCTATTAGAGGCACACTGGGCAAACGCAAAGCGAAGAACATCTTTCCGATGACTGCAGGTACTACAACATTGACATTTGTTTCTTATGCTGTCAAGACTGAACGTTTGCGTGACAGTCAAATAAACACGGTCAAATGCCGGCCGGGTTTTTAACCTCAATCACATGAGTGTGAACCTCCGATTATGTTAAACCTCTGTAGCAGAAGATCGGAGTAAACCAGATGCTAAGCTGTACCCTTCGCTCATTTGGCACGCCATACGGACACTCCAAAGAGAGAGAGATAAGAGAAGAAGACTAATAAGAGGGTATAAGTTTTCATTTCCTAACTATTACGTACAGTTTATGTATGTGTGTGTGTAGTTAAAAATTAAGTATTTATAGAACGCTGCATATTAAGTATACTAACTAAGAACACTGTTTTAACATCCTATTATTTTTTACTTACATTGTAGGTTTTTCTTAATCTAGTTTCGATTAAAAATTTTAATTAATTTCTCATTTTTACACGCTTTATTAATAATTAATTAAAAAACTTTTCCTCCACTTAGGGACCTCTTATTGGTTACTTTAGTAATTTTAATTTATTAAGGAATAGCTTAAGTAATCATTAAACGTCTCTTAATCAGACAATAAAAGTAACTGTTCAAAAAAGAGAAAAAAAAATGTTATGATTGATTTTCTATTCATAGAAGATTCCGCAAAACCAGCCAAGCAAAGGCATTTCAAACTTGAATTATATGTTTAATAAATATAATCTGCTTTCGTATTTTAAAGCTCTAAATCGCTATAAAAATGAATGTAAAGGCCTAGCTATATATCTTTGCACAAAGAATTACTATTATCCTTCAACATGGTAAAGACATCGGTTCTTCGGCACCTAAAGCTGCAGCATTTTAGTGTAGGTACATATTCTTCTTGTATAGTTTTCTGCTCAAATATTTTACTTGTTTATTTTTATTTGGATTTGGTATATTAATTAAATGATTAACTTATTAGGTAGAAACTTAAATACCTGTGTCAATAAAGTGAAATACGAGAACACGGTGTTTCATATCAATTTACATACAAATAAAACTTGTAAATTATATTGCACCGATATTTGTGTGTGTAATATGAAAAAGCGTACATTACAAAAATATTTTATTAACATTTTAAACATTTCCCTAGGCACCAAATTCCAGAAAATTATCACATGTCAATATTTATAGCATTAAAGTATTAATGATAAAATTTCTATTGAGATTTCTTTTCTTCTGGTTTCTCTTCTTTTTTCTCTTCTGATTCGTCGTCACTGTACGTATTTGGCTGTTCACCCGGCTTCAAAAGTCGGCCCACAATATCGTACTTCGCTGTAAAAACATTGTGTAATTATTAATAATATGTGGTTTAGTGGAAAAACGTTGATCAGAGCTACTTGTAAAATTACTGGATTTTTTTTTTTGTTTGGATATATTTTTTCTAAAATATCTTTACATTTAGTAATGCAAATAATTAATAATAATATATATATATATATATATATATATATATATATATATATATATATATATTATAATGAGGTTTTTTAGCTATTCAAAGATAAAATAGAAGATAATTAAAATGTACTTCATTGTCTACACACGAGACTTTGTTCACAAGAAATTTACTAAGCGCATAAAAATGATGGCTTTATCACTAAATTTAATTTCTTACAGGCAACCTTTAGATGAAAAAAAAACGACAGTAAATAGAAGAAATCATGAGTATTTTTTTAATATCCTTTATAATTAATAATATTCTTTAGTTTTATTCACTACACTGACACCACTCGAGACAACCATTGGTCCAACCAAAGTGTTACAGTTTAATTTACTAGTTTACTATTTATTTCTAAGCGTATCCACCAGGACACTTGGAACGAGTTGTAGTATATTTTAAAATTACCTTTGAACTGTTCTTCCCATTCTTTAGCAGACTCGACCTCATCAGGTCCAAGATCACTGCAGTCGTCGTATTCAGTCTCTGAACCAGCTACTTGTCCTGTAGCTAAACCTCGAGTAGCGTCTTTACCAGCAAACGCTGAATACGGTCCACCTGTAATCATTAACGAAGGTACTTGAATTCTGGTTAAAAATATTGAGTGGAGTTTAAATCGCGAATTTGAACCACCACCATATGTAGAATACTATTTATAGAATGTTTAATTTGCCATTGACACTTCGAATTACTCCTGAAGATGTATCATGTAGAGGCGAAACACGTGTTAAAGGTTGCGTTATTGATTTGGAGTTACCTGCTACTCCAAGTAAGCAGATGTTTGTTGAACGAGTTCGGTTTTGCCTCCCTTAAGTATGGTTATGCGTTAAGGTTTATTTTAAGCTGTTCTCATCATTAGGCCTTACATACCGAGTGTAAGTGATAAGTTTTCCCGTTATTATTTAACGTCTTATTAAATTAGTAATAGTAATTAGTAATGAATGATGTATTTTTTCTGTATAAGTAATCTGTTTTGTTTGACTTGCGTGTATGTTATTATGAACATCACAATAGACGCATGCGGTTATATAGCTTTAATTAATATATCACGTCGTATATTTCAATCTGTAATAGCGGGAATAAAATTATTGCCAGAGGTTAGAATTAATCTTTTGTAGTTCTAATCATAATAAGTCAATTATTCCAGGATCGGAAAGAAATTGTAATATGTAAAATTTTCGATCATATACCAGAATTTTTTTACCAGATAGTGATCTGGTAAAAATATTTGACCTAATCTTTGTAAGGGAACATGTGTCTATTGTATATTTTTATCGGAAAGCAATAAAAACTAAAATAACTACTACCAGTTAGTTTGGCACGTGAAAGAATGAGTGAGGAAAGATTGACAAAACAAGTATATGCGGCAAATGTAAGTAGAAAGGCTTTTTAATGTATAATAATTTTTAGGCTTTGGCTTTGACAAGGGGTTGACCACGCAGATCTGAACAAATTGGTGATGTTTTAAAGAAAGACAGCTTGGAAGAACTCAAAAAAACCGGCGAGCTTATTATTAAAAGTTTAACGACGGTAGAGGAAGTTCGTGAGGTAGGTATGCAATAGTATTAAGTTTGGCGGGCTGTTATCTATATATATGTATACTAGCTGAGCCCGCGACTTCGTCCGCGTGGAATAGTTTCTTAGGGTAGATTTTTTAATTATTTAGGCTAATTGACAATACTTTCATGCAACTTTTCATCCTCACCTTTCAACCCCTTACACCCCTTTTTTCGCATTTAAAAGTGCCTATGCCTTTTCTCAGGCTCTAGACTATCTGTGTACCAAATTTCATTTTAATCGGTTCAGTATTTTTGACGTGAAAAGGCGACAGACAGACGGACAGACAGAGTTACTTTCTCATTTATAATATTAGTAATTATATACCCCGAAAGGAGATACGCGTAAACGTATATACGTACCTATACCCATATAAAAACAATGCATAATAGTCTATAAATATTTAGTTATTTTTTTATTGTAACTTTTTATATTGAGTCTGTTCTTTAATGGATGCACGTAAACTCTTTCTTTTGGTAAGAATAAAAATCTAATGCAAACAAGACACCTTTGCTACTAAGATGCCAATATTTTTTTTTTATCACTACGTCAGCAAACATGCATAGGGCCTATAGTGGTTTCGCTTGTGAGTTGCTAATTCTATTCACCTTTCTCTATAAAGCTCTGGGGGTAAGACCCTCCAGCAAAACAACTAATAAGACGCTATTAAGTAGTTTATATAACTTCATGAATAATAATTTACTTAACTAGATAATTAATGGTTATAACTGTTGTCGTTGGTCGGTGATGGAAATATATAGTACTATCAAAGAATGTAATCTTTCTTTTCAATTGCCTTTTTATTCATCATCATCATGGCGTTCCTAATAGCGAGTCCATTTTATTATTACCGCATATAGATTATTCTCCCGTGCAGTCCGACAAAGTGCCCAAGCATTGAAAGATCTCGCTTATTACCTTATTACCATTACTACGACAAGCGTATTCTATTATATTCGTAAAGATTCTTTTAAACCAATCGTATGATGGTAAGAAATTTTGATATTAGTAACTTAAATGGCATAAAACTCAATTTATCGTGCACATTGCACACTCATGAATTATTTATTAATTATTGCGTACCACCTAACTACCTATACATGGCTTTAGTCCAGTGTAATTATACTGACACCTACTTGTCCTGTATTATGTTAAACTGATGGCCTTTGGTTAGACTTGCGTAATACGATGGAGTACATTAGGTACTAAAAAAATGTAATATTTTAAATGTGCCAGCATACAATGCCCCTTTCTTTCATTGTTACTCTCATGCATGTACATGCTTGAATTTTATGACTCTTTTATCGCTTTAAAATCCAAGTAATAAAGATACTGCCACGTCTACCTATCAAAGCCTTTGTCTAAAATTTCACATCCTCTACGCTGTAAAGTTTACTCACTTTTGCCGAAGAAACTCTCACCGATTGTTTATACCCTCAGACACTTTCAAAGTAATCACTAACGTGTTTCGAGAAAACTACGAGTAAAACACAAACAAACCAAGAAACAATTGGACTACTTCACACGAGTAACGGACAACTAAAAATCCAAAAGTCTTTAGAGAAGTTCAACAGATTCCGTAAGTGTATTGTTTCAAGAATATTACGAGAAACTATTTATTTTCGGATACAAAGTAAGGAAGAAAGGAGCAAAACTAAACTTTGTGGTATTTTATGATAATAATGATTGTTCATCATTATTATCTACCTATACAATGGTATAGGTAGATAATAACATAGCGCTTGTATTTAGATCTTCTGTATTTTTAAATGAAAAATGTAATTTGGAAAATGTTTTCTTTCTTTTAATTTTTGGATCCCAATTCAGCTATGAAAGGGTTAAAATACCCCGGTGTTGTGTGATAAATGTAATGTGCAATACTGTGTTTTTAATTTTTATACAAATTTATGCTTTTCCTATTAATAGAAACATTCAACAAAAAGTTTCTTTCGATTATTTAAGAGCAATTTTCCATAAAATCTACCGATAAAATGAGAACGTTTTATCAGTTTTAAAATTAATAGTTTGCCCATAGACCAACCACAGATGCAGAAAGATGTATGTAGAGGCAAAATTCAAGTCAACAATAATTAATATATTCTACTAAGAAATATAATTTTAATGGTCGTAAATATAATATCGTTTCAAAAATGCAACTAGCGAGGTGTGAGTAGGTACAATGTTGTAATTTGTAACTAATTAAATAAGACGACGGTGGTTTCATTTAATGTCCCACAAACAAATTTTATTAGTTAATAGACATTATTATGACTAGATACACCGGTAAGTTGAGGTAGGTACGAACAACATCATGGGGTACGATTGGGCCCTCCGCGGTGACTTCCCCCCCGGGATTGGTGTCATTTGTTACGCCGACGATACTCTCGTTACAGCCTGGGGGGCAAATTTTCAACAGGCGGCGCGCTTGGCCACTAGAGGAGTATCTCTGGTGGTCGAGCGCATCGAGGCGCTAGGCTTACGGGTGGCCCTGGAAAAGACGGAAGCCCTCTTATTTCATGGGCCCCGTCGTGGTCCACCCCCTGGCGTCTCGATTGAAGTCAACTCGGTCCTCGTACCGGTTCGGGCAAAGATGAAGTACCTGGGTCTGATCCTTGACGGGCGGTGGCGCATCGACAAGAACTTTCGGCAGCTTGCTCCAAGGCTGGTCGGCGCTGCGTCTTTTGCCCAACCTGGGTGGGCCCAGCGTCGCTACGAGACGGCTGTACACGGGGGTTGTCCGGTCGATGGCACTTTACGGTGCACCGGTGTGGGCGGAGGCTCTGACCGCCCAGAATAGGGCGCGTCTCTGGCGCCCTCAGAGGGTCATGGCGGTTAGAGCCATACGCGGATACCGCACCGTGTCGACGGAGGCGGCGTGCGCATTGGCTGGGTCCCCCCGTGGGATTTGGAGGTGGAAGTGCTCGCTGAAGTATATCGGCAGGCGGCTGAGTTCCGGGCGGGAAGCGGTAGACGGCCCCCGCCCGAAGAGGTCCGCGAGTGGCGAGAGGCCGCTCGCCAAGCCACCATGGCTCGTTGGTCGTCCCGGCTGAAGGCTCCACGCGCTGGCTTTGCCGCCGTGGAGGCACTCCAGCCAGTCATCACCGAGTTGGCAGGGCGGCAGCACGGGACCCTTTCCTTCCGACTGACGCAGGTGCTTTCCGGACATGGCTGCTTCGGAAAGTACCTGCACTCGGTCGCTAGGAGGGAATTGAGTCCCGCCTGCCACCACTGCGACTGCAGCGAGGACTCGGCCCAACATACGCTGGCGGTATGCTCCGCTTTGGCAACGCAGCGTCGAGCCCTCGCTGCAGTAATCGGAGAGGATCTGTCGCTACCGGCTGTCATACGCTCCATGGCGTCCACGTGTGCCTGGACGCTGCCTAATAGAGAGATCTTTACCCAAAGATGGTGCCCGCGCTTTTGAGTTCAGGCGCTATGAGGGGTTCGGATGTCTTAATAAAGCTGTTCCCGGATCCCTCCTATTTTAGGCGCAGGATGGCACACCGTGTGGTTTTAGTCGGTTCGATTCCGACACACCGCCCCACCGAAAACCCCGGTAGGGTGACGGCCCGAGAGGGTTTCCACACGTAAAAAAAAAAAAAAAGGTACGAACAACATAGCAGTTACTGTCATTTAGTGATTTTGATAGTTTATAGCAATACTGGTGACTTTTGTTTTAGTATAGATAGATAGATAGATACTCTTTATTGCACACCATAAATATGTAGATGGACTATACAGTTAGGAATAGGTAATTTGTGATATTAGCACTTGAGTGTACGATCAGAGGAGAAAAATTACAATAATGGTGCTAATATACATTTCAATCGTATAAATCTATTAAGGTACATAACAATATATTGACATCGTTAAACAAATACTATGATTATATATGTATATATATACACATACGTATATACATTCAAATATATATATATAACCGTATACATACATACACATACATTTATAAAACGTAGTAATTACAGAGATAAGTAGTGATTCTTGACGAGCTTTTGAAAAGTTTTTACTGTCTGTGCTCGTCTTATAGCCTCCGGCAATGAATTCCATAGGCTTGCGGCTTGTACTGTAAAGGATGTATCCAAAAACTTTGTAGAATGTGTTAGAATTTCTAACGTAAGATTTTCCGATGATCTCAAGTACCGTGTATGTGTGTCGTGGATAAATGCGAAACGTTTCTTGAGGTAGATAGGAGTAGTGGGATTAAACAAGTTATTATATAGTAAACAGAGTATGTGAGTATTCCGGCGAAGGCGAATTGGTAGCCACTTCAGTTTGGTACGAAATTCGGAAATAAGATCATATTTGCGTAAGCCAAAAACGAATCTTATACAGAAATTCTGGAGTCTCTCAAGTTTATCAAGTTGATCTTCATTAAGATCAAGATAGCTGACGACGGCATAGTCAGGAATGGGGAGAAGAATTGATTGTGCGAGTTCAATTTTAGTGGCAGTTGGAAGGAAATTACGCAACCTTCTTAAAGAATCTGCTGAGGCAAATATTTTTCGACTGACGTTTTGTATTTGAGCATTCAATGACAATTTTTTATCGATGTATAATCTCTAAGTTCTTGACGTTATTGCTTACCGGAATAGTTACACCTTCGAAAAACACTTTTGGTAATACCGACCAGTCAACCTTTGTGATAAGTCTGGAGCTGCCGACAATAGTAATTTGCGCCTTAGTAGGGTTAACTCTCAGCCCGTATATTGTTGTCCATCTACTTATGCTGCTCAGATCTCTGTTAATAGTGTCAATACCTCGTGGTAGCTCATTAAGATTAGTTTAACAATAGATTTGCAAGTCGTCTGCGTAAAGGTGGTAGGAAGAGAGAACTTGTTTTGAAATTGAATTAATAAATAGTATGTGCGGATCAGCAGACCACCAAACCAATAGTCCTTCCCATCTTAACACACATGCTCACGTGCCTACTGATAAGCGATTAATGATATCTATATGGATACACTCTAGTGTGGTTTTTGGTGTTACTCACGTGTTGATAACACTATTATCATTTTTAATCAGGATAAAGAGACCCTACTCATTATCACCAGTTTGTGTCCGAATGTTTGGAATGAATGTTTGTAAAGTCGCCCATAACAGGCGTAACAAACAACCATTCTTAGAACGGGAGTCGTCTTTGAAAAAAGATAGGTTAAACCACCGTATCTTGTATGGTGTATGTCTATATCTGTAAATTATACTGTGTGTAGGATCACCTTATAAAAAAAAAAAATCTGTTTCTTTTTTTTCCTATGTGGTGTTGTGTTTTTCTTCCTCTTTTTCTATTCTTTTAGTATTATGTCGTATATCTTTTTCTTAGTTTTCACATTTCGTTCTTTATTTTGTATCAGACGCTCTCTTATGTCCTACAGTAAAACCTAACACGTAAACAATTTTTCAATAAAATTTGCATTATAATTTACAAATGCAGTGATAAGATGACCTACATATACGTTTGTTTCTACATTAGTCTTCTTAAAATACTAATCATTTAACCAGAATTATAAACGGAATGTTTTCATCGTAGAAATTTTGCGTTAACTTACTGCAGTATGTTTAACAAACAAACTCACCTACCCGATCCGACCTATGTTTGTATGTCTATTACTGGATATCTGATATCCCAAACAACAGGACAATCTCCGATCTGTGTTATCAGAGCTATTCTGAATTAATAACACCTAGCGGAATATTCTACGCCAACTGAGATAGCAGGACCAATTGCATCAAATATACAACTCGATTTTATTAATGATGATAGTTGTGCTCGCAGCGGCCTATGTGTGTTTTCAGACGCTTCACCTTACTTATTCCCCATTAAAAGAGAAGCTTAAGTTACTCCTTATAACAGCTATCTGCCAATGAAAGGCCCTTGAAAATCATTCCAACCGTTTTGAAGATTAGCCGGAACCAACAGACAGATAGACATACAAAAAATTACAAATAGATTTTTTGGTATAGTACTCTGTGGACCATTTCAATTCAGTGGAAAGCTGATAAAATTTGACATTACAAACAGACACTTTAATTTTAGTAATATGTATGTATGTATATATTATATTTTAGTAAAAATATATCTTATCATGTATGTATAGTGTACCTACTATGCAACTAAAATGAAGAATATAGCGGAGACCATCCACCCAAATATTAAATACACATGGAGGAGTGGCAATCATTTCTTAAAGATTTTTAAGGTCAAGGAACCTGAAGTACATTAAATAATAAGTGTGTTCACAACATGTAGTGATACCGATAAAGAATATGATAACAAACACACACAAAACTACTTGTCAATATCATCACCTCTAATGTAATAAAGCTTCGATAACGTAACGTAAACTAATGTCATGCTAAATATGAATCCGCCACTAACTATTAAAATTTGCTTCTTGTTTATTTTAATTTTCAAATCAATCAAATAAAATCAAAATCATTTATTTCATTAACCCATTATGGGTATTTTTTAATTGTCAGGAGTAGTAGTCAGTTAGACTAAGTTAGTCGGGAAGCTAGGTGTCGGTACCAATAAGTAGATCTTGTGGAGATTAACAGGCAAGAAACTCCAAGGATACTCTTTTTCAACATGTATTTTCTAAGTCTGTGGTTACATTGCCTTTATGTGCAAATTAAATGTGAGGACAATATAACGTATTGTCGCGCAAAGTACTACTTACTATATGTAAGTAAGAGCAGTTCGGAGATGACTAGCCCCAAACAACGGCACTCGTTCACGAGCATGACGCACGCGCCAGCCATCGTCCACTTCAACCATATCAAAGGGAGCCGAACGACCCCACACATACGCCACCATCGGCAGGATGTCTAAGCGAGCATGACATACTCAGAACTTTCTACACCGTTTTATTATTGAACAGTATAGACATATTTAAGTCTTGAGTGTTATTTTGTATTATTAATTAATATTACTGACTTCAGTTATAAAAATCAATATTCCGTAGAGCCACGTCAAAAGCCAAAGCCAATCATGGTACTTTATTGTGCCTGTACTCAAATTCACAAATAATTGTATTGTGTTTTATGAATTTGTGATTTGTCTGTTCTCAAATGATATCTGATAATATGATCTCTAAGATATGAGTAGGGGAAGGGTGGAAGAGGGGGAGAGGCGTGGGGAAGGGTTAGGGCCTCCGGTAACCTCACTCACTTGGCGAAGACCAATGCAAGCATTGCTTCACTGCCGGTTTCTTTTCTGTGAGGCCGTGATATCGCTCTTTTACGTGCCGAAACATCGCTCTCCCACGATAAGAACTTTTTCTTCAATCAAAATCTAGTATTAGATAAATCCCAGTGTTCGTATTTGTAATATTACTTCCTAGTTAGTATTTCTAGGTTTCACGCATGACTTCAGTAAAACTGATCTTGTAATTGACATTGTGTTACCTATGTAAGTTCCATATATTACTTAAATTCTTAAACAACCACGATGACCTTAGATTATAATAGTTATGAAGTTATATCTTACATAATTATTTAAGATAACATTCCTAACTTACATTAAATAATTATCTTTGGTAAATTGTAGCAAATAAGTAGTGTTACTGGTGTCGTTTTCCAATCGACTTCTTACACAAGTACAAAATAATATAGGCAGCGGCTAAACAGGCCCTTTCAACTTCTATACTGTGGAGACTTGCAATTCTAATGTGGGGTAAAGTTGGGCACGTGTGACTGTGCACAACTAATAACACTAGTTTATAAAAACAAAAAAGTTCTTTTACCCATAGACCATTTATAGTGAATTTGCTTTGTGTCTACGTTCCCATTACTAAAAAAAATACTATATATTTATATGACGTAAGTTTTTTATATAAACCCCTAAAGTACTTTATTGCCAATTTGTACGTCGGGCATTTTTAAAAAAAATTGGAGTTGTTTATTTCTTTCCCGATGACCGGACCCGGTAAAATGGTACCAAACGTAGGATCCGGTAATTTTTACATTACGATTACAGTCCCTACATTGATGCTACAAACAGACGTACACATTATATACCCGTTGAACTTAGAACATCTCTCCTTTTTTCGTACTAATAAAAATACCTACGTTATTACCTAGTATTTCTTTTTATTCTAAACAGAATAAATATGTAATGTAAACTGTAAAAGAATTTAAAAATACTAAAAATAAGCGTCCCACTGAATTAAAAAATAAAATTCCTAGCGTAGAACAGGTACATTTTTTAATTTCCGTATATGATTGCTTTAAATACATTCTCCACGACAAACAAATATGTTTTTGTGCGTCGTGGAGACAAAGTCCATTAAAAGGGTTTTCATTCACCGTACCACGCATTCATTTAAATAATTGCACACTTTTGTTGTTTAAAAAAGTAGAATGCAGAGCATTTAGGTTTTATAAATTGGTTCCAATGTCATGTTTTCTTCAAGCGTGGCTAAGTTATTACTTCCTAACATACCAAGTCAACTATTAATTGCTGTTTTACACGTTTCTCTTTTTATGGATATGTGGATACACATTTTATGCTTAACTTCTTCGTACTTAATAATATAATTAACATTTCCGCAATTTCAAATTCAAACTCATGTACTTTTTTGTTATTGTTTATTAAAATTTACTGCACAGTAAAGTTACTGTGCTCCTAACTACCCTTACACAAACACATTGGCGCACGCGACGTATATTGCTTGGTGTTTCATGCGCTCCAGTCAGAGCTCTACGTCTGAGGACGCTAGTAAGTAGTTAAAAGATTAGATTTTTGATATAGTTATTATAAATCTATTGGTAACAAATACAAATAATAAATTCAACAAAAATGAACATATTATCACAGTAGTAGTTACTTTGTAACAGCTAAATCACTCCCTACAAAAATATCGATACCTACCGTTTTAATCACCTACTCTTTCCGGTCTTTAAAATGTGTGTAGGGTTATCTCTTCAAACTATAAAAAAATTGGTATGCAAAATAATGTACCTACCTACTTGACGCTTCTTTTTCAACGTTTTAGCATACCTACAAAAATCCTACAAGTGTTTTATTTTTATGTAAAGGTTAATAAACTTCTTCTCTTTTTTTAAATCTCGATTATTAAACTGTATGGAAGTTTACTTGAATCACGTTTTTACTATTTATTGCAAGTTAATTCATATCTTTGACTTCCCGAAGTTTTAAGAGACTTTTACTGATCGTGGTCACGCTCAGCTTTGGAGTAGAGTTTGGTAGCTAATAATATGCTTTTGAATCAAAAATAACAAACAAGGTGAACAGGCACATGGTCTGAGTGATATGTAGGTTGCCGTTTGAGCGCGTTGCCAATCGTACAGACACAACACCATGCTAACAGTGCGCATAGAACATATTTTAATCTTTTTTTCATTCCTTATTTTAAAATTTAAAACCATGACGGATGTTGTTATTTAAATTTATTCTAACTGAACACTGTACAATAACTATTCAACATTTCGGCTGGATATGTTATTTGAATTTTCTGCAGTTGTCTTTAAAATTAAATGACGAACGTAAGTTTTATCTCACTACAAAACAGAAGAGACAATTTAACGAGGTCGAATCACTTGAATCACGACAATCTTATGAAATCAGAGACTTGGCGAATAATTATCTTATTGTAGGTATTGAAAAATGAACCTTACCTTTAAAACTTCACGGTATATTTTTCTCAGCGTTCTATATCTGTATTTTTAGTTATTGGGGGCATAGGTGACTGTGAGCATAATTTGTGGCATGTATTGTTAACGTATAAAATTAAAATGTATTGTAGATTTAGTGAAACGTAGATGCTATTCAACCTTAGTCACGAACAGTTGACAATAGAACATGTCCTACTAATATTTTAAACGTGAAAGTTTGTGAAGATGTATGGATGTATGGCTGTTAGTTACTCTTTCACGCAAAAACTACTGAACCGATTGCGATGAAACTTGGTTTGTAGATAGCTAGATAGGTCTCTACCTGGATTAATCCAAGGGCTACTTTTTATCCCGATATTCCCACGGCACCGGGACGCGGGTGAAACCGCGGGGTGCAGCTAGTGTTTAATAAATGGTTTACGAACACAGATTAAGCACTTAATATAATTTCTTAATTCCATTCCATAATTTTCAAAAGGACTGTGAGGGTGTAATTTTGAATTTTAGAACAAGTTTGTAGAAACTTTACACATTTTTTACACATGCAATTTGCATGGTATTTGACAAGAAATATAACATAATCATAAATTATGATTAACAATGCATGTATATGTATTTATTTAGATTAGAATTATAATGCTTAAACGATAATTCGCAGTTGAAGCACTTGTACATATACATTCTGTCAAAAAAGTATCGGGAATTGATAATTTAATTCTAATTCCAAATTCACTTCAAATAATTCTTTTTTGTGGTTAAGTTGGCACAACTGTTTTCTATATTGGCGCGAAATTTGAGCAATATCTGTCAATTATTTTGACTTCAGAACTCGATTTTGTAAGCTCATCTCAAGAGTGTTTTGCGATTTTATGATTTATAAAAATATCGAACAAATAGTTTGTCTTAAATTTTGCATTGCAAATGGAATCCATATGTTCAGAGTTGCTGAAAACGTTACAGAAAGCATACTGAATCAACTTTATTAAAAATTCATACATATGAGTGGTACAGTGCATTCAAAAGGTCGAGATTTGTAGGCAGATTTGCCGCGTTCTGGTCGGCCATCAACGTCTTCAACTGAAGTTATCAACGCTAAAGTGAAGGAAGTTGTGACTGACAATCCTCATTCAAGTTTAAAAAAAAAACTCAAAAAATACCATCGAACAACCACCGTATTCACCGGATATGGCTCCGGCCGACTTTTTTCTATTTCCAAAACTCAAATTACGACTTCGTTTTCAGTCGATAGAAGATATCAAAGAGAATTCGCGGCGAGAACTGAATTCGATCCCGGAAATTGCATTTAAAAAATGTTTTGATAACTGGATTATTCGTTGGCGTACTTTGAAGGTGATACAATAAATTTGGAAGAATAGTTAACATTTTGTGTTTTATTGACCTTTTCCCGGTACTTTCTTGACAGAGTAGTATATCGAAGTTGCAATTTATTGCACTTTTAATTATTTTACTTTTCTATGAAACCTACAAAAGACCAGAAATGGTCCAAGTAGGATTAGGCACTCAAACAAATAATTATTATAAACCTTAAATAAATTCACATTTGAAGCTACTAGTAGGCGACGATGCGGAGGAATTTTACGATGCATGCATGTTAATGGTTCGCATTGTTTTTATTTAAGCTTACGTGATTACTTATTTTCTATATATTTTTGTTACTTAAGTTATAATTTACCTTATATTTATAGAAAAATCTTCTGGCAAATAAAGTCACTCACAATTTACCAACACTATTTTCAGAACTAGGTACGTTTTATGCTTTTTAATGAGTAAAAATGTTTTGTGTGATTATTAATTATCAATTAATAAGATAACCGCCATTACCTAATCACATTCAGAATGGTTTCTTGGAGTCATTTTTTTAATTAGGTATAGTGTCATCTGTTCTATGAACAGATAGACTCATAATTATCAAAGGTTTAATGCCTGTCATGTAATTAAATAACACTTAATACCTACTTTGTTGTTACAGGCAACTTAAAGTAATCGTATTTTTCTATATCTCTAGATATACCTAGGTACCTAAGTAATGAAGTCTTGTAAGTAATAATAAAAACAGCTCATGTATTTTCAACACGTTAGGATCTTATATATTATGTATGTATTTATCAAGCATAAATATCATTTCTACAACCATAATTTGCAGGAAAATGTAATTACAAAAAATACTCAGTTATCCAACAACTAACATTACTTTATAATTCATTGTTTATTCTATGAAAGATGAGAATATTAAAAGAACGGTTTACAATTAATTAGCATTTGCAGAGAGCATTTTGGTTACCGTTAACACGATACCATGACAATCCAAAATTATAAAAAAAACTAACACGAGTGCTGTTGTTACCTTGGAATGTTTATGTTATCTATCTCATTCTCGCATCAATAAACGTATCATGAAAGACAAGAACAGCCTTAAGGGCAAAATGTCTATTGGTGAAGATTGACAGATAAGTTAACACACAAACACAATTTATTTTTAGTCTGTAAAAGTTCTGTCTTCAAATACGATACTGCGCAGTCAGTAAACAGGAAAAACAAATAGCTACATCCATATATCCTGATATACGAGACTAGGTACTTTCTGTGTTTGTATTTCCCGTAATAGCCAATTAAAACACGAACGAACCCAATATTAATTGTGAGACTTAGTACTTTATTGCGATTGTAATAAAGCCGTTGTACAAAACTAATGAAAGAAAAGACTTACCAGGTCCATAGAATCTTTTTCCAGCGGTTACATCGAAAATGATTCCATTAACAGCCAACAAAACTCTTCCGTCTGGTTGCGTTCCATCATAGTTCTTTATTTCGGTTACTGTCATGTCCTTCCTTAGTTTCGGCAGTCTTGGCGGTGATGGGGCCACGGTCACTTCTGATTCAAAGTTCGATTTTATAATTTTATACACGAGGTACACAATAATTGCTATTAACACAAGGTTAAGTGGGCTCATGAGCTCATCCCATATCGTTGTAGAACTTGCTTCTGTAGTTTCTGTCATTTTTTATTTTTCTTTCGATACGTGTGGTGGCGTCGACCGCTATTACAACACTGATGTGGTGTATAGAGACGTTACGTTATCAAGCTGTGTTGTAAGGTCAACGCGTACGCCGAACGATGTTTTAAACCATGACGGGATATTTACTGGTTTTAGTAATGTAAGACCGCAGCGATATGACAATCTTTGTTTATTTCAATTGTGATTGATTGTGAGGAATGGTCAGCATTGTAGCTATATCTAGTTATCAAAAGGATAATGATGAAGTTTATATATTTTGATCAATGTATAGATTAAAAATAATATTAACTTTTAACACAAGTTTTGCAAAATTTGGTTTTAATACTTCTGTGTATTAATTAAGTCAGCACGGTTCTTTAATTCTCTGTAATTATGTACATTAATTTTTGATAAAAAAAATGACACAAATTATTTATCTAATCATCTCTTGACAAATGTCAAATAAGTTAAAAAGGACTGATTTTCTAATAACAAACGGTTCATATCTTTCAAAAGATATAAAATATGGCGATCTTTGTACCTACTTCATGTATTTTTACATTACACTTACCTACATTGAAGGGTAAGGAATGCCTTAAGTATTTATTGTATAAAATATGTGCATAACATTTAAATAAGTAATCAGGCAAGCAGATACTAAAATCTATGTACATTGGAATATCTGATGCACTTGTGACTTTTATGATATCAAGGATTGAAAATTGTTGCCTGCCATCGATAAAACAGCAAAAGTGCAGCCTCTCTACTTTAACAAAAACATAACATCTAGCATATATGACACTTTAGTCAAACCTGCGACCGCGACCTTAACTGCGACTGTCTGCGACCAAAGACAATTTGAAAAGTCTAGTTCACCTCAGTACTTTGTAAGAGTAACTTAAGATATGAATAATGACAATCAATACGATTGAAATAGTGAAATAGGTTAGTTGTAAGTATTTCTATGTAACCAACATAATTATAACCTATCTATAGTAAGTACTCTATAAGCGTACATATTTACTAACATTTTTTTAAGCTCTATTGTATAATATCCATAAATCTCTAACATTTTCTCTCTAAATGTTTTACTTACCTACATTTTTTGTCAACAGGCGTTATAAGCTGACAGGCGATGGACTCAGCACATTGTATGAATGGCAAAACAACAAGGAAACCGCTTAGTTATGAATAATAAAAGGTTTGTAATTATCATCATATTACGCTATGGAGTTCGCTACGCATGGAGATTTAGAAGCAAAATAAATGGGGTTAATAATATAGTTACAGATAAAATTTAACAAACAAATTTGGCGTTGGTTGGATTTAGAACCGTGTAAATAGTTTTAATCGCTTATATTTATTTACGATATAATTAACATGACGATATAAAAAAGACAATGTATGTAGATATGTAGGTATATTAAATTTATAAAACCATTGAAATATCCCTCCACATATACCCTTCATAGAAGGAAAATATAAACTTGTGTAAATCGTATGCTTGTTTGCCTAGTCAGTTATTAGTTCGTCGAAGTTAAATTATGTGGGTATGTATAGCAATGTGCCATTGTTGAAAATTAGACGACACTGTACATAAAATACTGTCATATCATTTCAAGGTGAATGTTTAACGACAAGCTTATTACCTTTTAAAACTATTAAGATAGTGATTGTGAATACTATGTCTCACTGCAACAAAAGTAAATCTGGAATGTTTAAATACAGTAAATTAATTTGACTTGACCGTTATTCGAAGCTTATTTATTTGAGATAGGCACTACTATTCCCGCCGCGTATTGCTGTCTCTTTCTAAACCATACCGCCATCTCTTTCTTACCCTCACCATCCCCACCACCTGGCAGTGGGGACGACCGTTGTAGGAAGGTCCGCAATTTCTATAGAATCATTGGCGTCTTGATTCCCGCCGAGTGCAGACGTGCTCCAACGAAGTCTTGCACTGGTGATATTTGAATAACACACTGGCCGATGAAGTAAGTGTTATATTTTCAAAAGCATTGTACTTTCTATTTGAAAAAGAATGAAAAGTGTAAGAAACAACGACGGCCACGTAAGTAATTTAGTATCATTATTAAATACGAATTTATGTTTCATATAAAAAATATGTAAGTTCAAATATATCTGAAATCGTTAATGGATTTTTGTTTCTTACAACAAAATCTTTCCTTTTTATTTAAAGGAATTGGTCATAAAAACGGTTGTTTGTTTAAAATAATTATTTTTACAATTTTGTAACTAACTACAGTTCGTTCGTAAATAATATGGATATAATTTTATTTTAATTGTGAAGTTTTGATCTACCCCCATAATTTTGTTTTTTACCTACATAATCTTGTTTTATTTTGAATATTAGATATATAACTTCCAAGATATTTTATTTTGTAATGATATAACATTGTTAGCATGAGTGTGAATGATAAAAACGCAGGCAGGTCCCCAATACCCGGGCCTTTCTGCTATTAAGGTTAGACGGTGTTCTCGAAAAAAATAGTACCTGCTCAGCAGTACTGCTAGTTGACTAGCAGTAGCAGTTCCTCCTCATTAAAAGAATCAAGTTAATTAAACGGAGGGCGTAAACAATCCAAGAAAAGGGAGGGAGTGCAAAAAGCGTAATTCTAAACGTAAACTATCGAAGGCAATATCCGAGAACAATTAATAACAGCATAAGGAAAGAAGAACAAACTGTGAGTAAACATGTCGATGAACCTGTTCTGTGTTTTATAACTTTCCTGAATGATTTAAAACTACTTATCTACAATATGTATGTATTTAGAAATATATGGGTGTGTTTATCAGCAGTCTGGTTGCCATAGTAAAGGCTCTGCCTAGTTTTGGGATCAGAAGGCCGTGGGTGAAATGTATCGAGTTATTATTATTACCTAATTATTCACACATCTAGACAATACAGAATGAAATGCGATTTTATATTTAATTAAAAAATTGTATATTTGTACCCCTGGCTTTACAGATTTAAATAAGTTAAGGTTTATGATACTATTATTCTCTTATTACCAAGTACCCTTGCACACGCTGGCAGTTTTTACAATATAAAGAGTAAATACAGACAAACTTTAGTGCATTGTTGTCATGGACCAAAGATTCGGACAGACTTTCCTGTCTCTCAAGAAAATATACAGCTGCCATTAAACGGGCTGATGGAATTCGGCAATGTTTTTAAGCCACATAATAGCTCTACCTCGCAGGTTGAGCATAATAAACCAAGAACCTCCTCGCAGGGGTATACTTTCCGGAAAACAACCTACGCAAGGTTGTTTTTATGGGCAATACAGTGGTGCGCACTACACAAATGCCACCAATTGCCAATCAAATTCCGCTGAGTGGTTGTAGCTTACACTAGCCTTCGCAAGGATAGTCATTAGTATTTAGACGCTCCGAAAAGTCGTAGTTCCTTTCGAAGCCGATCTCCTCGAACAAACCCTATAGGGCAAAGACAAAACAAAGCTGGCTTAAGAAACATCGTCACAATTAAGACATAACAAAGATAGAAAGCGAAAAAATTCTGACATTAAAACATTTAGAGGGGGCCGTGTTGTACAGTACGTTTACAAATGGGAAAGTTTACATGTACCAATATGTCTTGCAAATTTAAAAGGATATCGCATACCCTTTTTACCAAAAACCGGTACACGTTTAGCCAAAGATGCTAAGAAACCCGATTACATGAATATGCCACAATCGGACGAAATGTCCGCAATAATCAACAAATGAGTGGACCAAGGGGTGCTGACCAAAGCTGCATCTGGTCGAAGTTTCTATTCTCAATTTTTCTAGTTCCTAAAAGCAATGGCGTATCTCACTCGATATTCAACTTGAAAGCCCTCAATCGATTCATATTCGGTTACTGAATTTAACCCTTATACAATATCTTTCATAAGCCTACTTTCACCTCCCTGTCGCTCGCAGCCACAGAAGGTTCCTTCACTTAATTTACCAGGGCGAACTATTAGAGATGATCTCTTTGCCTTTCGACCTGAGTACAGTATCCAAAACTTTCGCCACGTTAACAAAATGGATCGCTCAAGTTCTCAGGCAAAAGGAATGTCCGAACTATACAACTACAAGACTACTATTAAATCTCTCAACAGAACAGAGATATACTTCAAAGTCACGTGCATTTGACCTTTTGAAATAATATTTATTGGAGTTGTTAGGCTAAATAGTCGACTACAACAAACCTGTTGTAATGCCGTCAAAGACCTTGACAATGACCTTGGAAGTCAGTGGAATTCATGGTCAAATCAGAACAACTTCCATAATATAGAATAACACTGATATCGAAATTCATGGGGATGATAGAAAGACACGAAGCCTGGTAAGTCTTCCCATTTTTGCCAGATTCACAATCCCCCACGGCCGGCTGCACTATCCGGCACTGTTAAATATACTCAACGCAATGTTGAAAAGAAACCCCAGGCAGTTACACAATATTCCGTGGGAAGTCATAGTGAGTAGTAGTGGGGCCATGGTAGCGAGGTAATTGCAGACGTCTATCTCCAATTCACAGACCTTTTTCCTGTATTTACCTGACCACAGACGCATCGGATTTAGCTTAGGAAGCTTGATTGGGCAACTTGTCGCTCAGAAGAAGTCACGGACAAAGAATTTATTGCAATCAAAACGAAATGTTTTCAGTACTAAGTTTTAAAAGATCATTATCAGTACAGAGTCACAGAAGCTACGATACAGTGCGAGAATAAGACCATTATTGTATATCCGACGCTAGGGCGGTACCAAATTGACTCCGGTTAAGTCTGACTAGTCCATCTTCAAATAGAAAATCTGTTTGCATTACATCGTGCTCATGTAGTGATCAATCAACGACCAGACTAATGTGCACCACAAGTTACCTATTACTATACAGTATAGTCCATCAAAGGTTGTCTGTAAGAGATCGCAGACTGCTATAAGACCGCCCATTGTATGCTACTTAATATTGAATGTTGTATGTATCCAATTTTTGTGTACAATAAAGTATACTCTATCTATCTATCTATCAAGGGTTGTTTTTGAAATAAGTATCTATTAAACCTTCTGGCATGGGTTTTACCTTCACTATTCCTCATTCCCAGAGTGCTGAGTGGCCTCGATCAATGTTGGGGAACTACCTGATAGTAGGGTTTCGAGTTTCTTTATTTCTGAGGGCAGATATGAAAACAAGTTCTAATCAATGTTTTGACGATCGACGGGACTTCCGTCTCCATATGTGTTCGAAATGACCGCTGGAAGTATGAAAAAGAGAAGGTGAAAGTAAAGTCAAAAGGCTGGAGTAATGATTGGTTAATCTCCTTCTAAAAGCTTGGTGCGCTTCAAATAGAATAAACATGATTGTGAACAAAAAGCCTAGGTCGGTTTTGAAAGTTGGTATTGAAATAGCTAGGTACTAAACAGATCTCATTTTAGTACAAAAGAATTTTAGTATTTATGATTTCATATCAACGCAATATTGTTCCATAAATCTGTTATTTCCACTGTTTGTGATGCAGAATGTATAGGTGCTATGAGTTCTCATGTTTTTGAACAAACACGTATGATATCAAGATCCTTACAACAACCAGTATGTCTCAAACCACTGATTTGAAATATATACTAGCGTTTGATTAATTATCAAATGTTTTAGCTTCCTTTCTGGATAACAATGTATATGACTAATACCTCCGAAACACACAACCGTGCTACTGCTGCTATGTTTGGAACGTAGTTTGTATACTCTTTGGTGTTCGGGACGAAGAAGGGGTATATTTTAGTCTAAATGTTAAAGTAAAACTGTTTCGGTATATTTTTGAATAAAATACTAAGGCATGTCGTCACGCCTTCCCGTTGTCAAATCATTTACTTTTAATGTTAATTTGATAATTATAAAATATATTAAAAACGTTAAAGTAAAACTGTTTGACAATTATCACACTATTTTAAGTTTAATTTATTGCCCGACTTGACGAGATAATTTATTTTGAGCATAGGCATGTACCCAACTCATGATTTAACTTAGCATTGATTTCGATCTTTTAGATGCCTTTGGAACTACAAAGGCCAGGATTTGGATCTAAAACTGATACTGCAGATTACAGGCATTCAGACTGGAGGTAGATTGCGCATCGAGTTTATCAAACACAATCGATTTATTCAGAGTCATAGACGTTCGGCAAAATGCGTAATTTATTAATTATTAACACTAAACGTAAACCCAAGTCTGCTTTCCGAGCGATCATTGCATGTTGGATCAAAGCCTCTTGTAATAACGGTGACTCCATGCATACGTTTTCTGTGGTTGCGTCAAAGAATTGGTAGGAGAATTACCCATTGGAAGATACATTGGCAAGGGGCAACTAGCGTTCAACGTACATCTTTTGTAAGTTCTACTGACTGGAATTAAGCCTGCATTCGTTATTCCACCCATGACGGTTTTATTTAATGTTGCTGATTGGGATGGGAACGTTATCTTCTTAAGTAAGCGTTTGTCGTTATAATGTGGAATTTGGCTTCATTTTAGCCTATAAGAATGATTTGTTTTTAAAGACAGTCGAAATCTTTATTATTTTCCTTTTTAATAACCGGCTGAATCAGTGCTACATATTGTACCAAAATATCAATAATAGATGTCACATTGGGCGTCCTCTTTACCACCACCAGGCGATAACAAACACGTCTCAAATAAATAAGCTTCGAATAACGGTCAAGTCAAATTAATATCGGCGTTTTACCTGAAAATAAAACGCTTATTAATTTACTTACCTTATTCGAAGCTTATGAATAATCTCTGCCTGGTATATTTTCGACTCAATGATTCTATAGAAATTGCGGACCTTCCTACAACGGTCGTCCCCACTGCCAGGTGGTGGGGATGGTGAGGGTAAGAAAGAGATGGCTGTATTGGGTAGAAAGAGACAGCAATACGCGGCGGGAATAGTAGTGCCTATCTCAAATAAATAAGCTTCGAATAAGGTAAGTAAATTAATAAGCGTTTTATTTTCAGGTAAAACGCCGATATTAATAGCACTCCGACACAGAACCAAGTAACTGACATAGTTGAAAGGATTAGCCAGCTGAAGTGGCAGTGAACTGACCACATTGCCCTCAGAACCGATAACCGGGGTAGACGTGTTCTGGAGTAGAAATCACGTCTAAGAAATCGTAATGCAAAGCAGAGGAGATCTGACGATCGAGCTCAGTGGCGTACACTAGGAGAGGTCTATGACCGACTATGGATGATGAAAGACTAATTGCGATGATGACGAAATGACAACAGTTTTGTTTTTGTTATGGTATAGGGGGCAAACGAGCAAACGGGTGGTTAATGACTACGTTTGCATTTTAAATATTAAATTAGGTTAAACAATACGACTTCAGCTTAGTAAATTGACTTACTAAGTTGAAGTCTTAGTGGTGGAAACTGATAGACCAAACTTGTATTTTGTTTGCAACATTACCTACTACTTGAGTAATACGGTACCTATTGCTTGAGTAATATGGTCGATTCTCAATTATTATGTTTGTGTTTGTAATAGATAATACTATCCTGACTTTTATGTTATCTTTGTTTGTTTACAGAATATTTTTAGTCAGCATGACTTGTTATACTTCCAAGAACTTTGTTCATGCATGGTTCAACTTCAAGCATCGTGATAGGATAGTAGGTAGAGGTTACGATTACTTTGATTTACAATGTTAAATAACTTTTTACCTAAGCATGTATACGTAATATCAAATTAATGTATCGTATAAAGCATCGTTACTGTGTTTTTTTATGGTATAGGGGGCAAATGAGCAGATTACCTAATGGTAATCGACTATCGCTGGCCAGGGACCGTGCAATTCATGACTCACAAGTGCGTCACCGGCCTTTGAGGTGAAAGTACGCTATTTTCTTTTCTTTTTATGTGACGAAGTGTCAACAGTGCAAACAATAATAATAATAACTTCACACATCTCACACACGGGCGACTGACCCCAAGCTAGGCAGAGCCTGTATTATGGTAACCAGACTGCTGATACACATACTTAAATATTTCTAAATACATATATATTATAGATAAATTACACCCGGACACAGAACAAATTATCGTGCTCATCACACAATTATTTGTCCTGAGTGGGAATCGAACCCACGACCTCTGGCTTAACAGTCAGGATCACCAACCACTAAACCAACAGGCCAATCATCATATTGGGTAATTTACTCTCATTGAGATCAATTTACCGTTGGTTGTGACAGTTTAGCTATTGGACTGAGAAAGGGACATAATTAAATTAGTCATGTTTTCAATAAATTATGTTGTGTTCAGCAGGGTACACTGTATCGTTGTGTGGCTTTTTTTTTTATGGTATAGGGGCAAACGAGCTGACAAGTCACCTGATGCTAAATGACTACCGCCGCCCATGGGCACCTACAACTCGAAGAGTCACAAGTGTGTTGCCGCCCTTTAAGGTGGGAGTAGGGGAAGGGTGAAAAACCTTTATGTATTGGAATCGTTGGAGAATTGCTCGACTGTGATGTTACGAAATATGAATAGCGATAACCCATTTTTTTCAGAATTAATTACCGGATAGTTAAATTACTTTATTTATCAGTATACTCTACAATATTATTTATGAAAGTACACTTTATTGGCAGTGATTACCGAGTACTAGCCATTGCCATTTAAATTTATCATTAGTTCCGTGTGCTTCTTTGACAACTTAGACGTATTAAGAAACGGTGGGGTAAATAATTTTTACACTCATGTCTACTATAGTGTAAACATTGAAACATATAAATTTTGGAAATGCACACATTTACAATTAATACACACATATTTACTGTGAAATTGATATTAACACTAAATTGTCAGAAGTACCTATTTATCTATTTAATTGCCGATGCAGGATTGTCATTTATTACTTTTAACTGCCTTTCGAGGGCGAAAAATTACGAGAACATTAGTAAATTTCCGTAATAATATTTTATTATATAACTATGTCGGAGAAGGGACATTCACATCGACACTGTCGTCACAGGTCTAGTGGGCGTCATGGTGGGTGAATGCGAGCACGAAACACATAGTGAGCAATTTAATCAATTTATTGTTTAAGTTATATTCGAGTAGCGTTCGCGGCACCAATCTAACCTCACGACATCACTCTCACTGTCTATTAGCACGATCTACCTCGAGCAACGGTCAGCAATCAAATGTCACCTCGCAAACAAACTAGTATGACGGCGCCTCGACCCCGCCAGAGCGGTTTGAGGCATAACCTCTACTCGTAACACGTGGTATAATAACAAACCAACTTCAAATAAAAAAAAATTAAAGGATTGACACAATATAAAACTGTGATAAATCGAATAAAGAGTACGTTTATTATAATAAAATTACTTTAAATTAATTAGCTTCATTAAGCATTTCGCTAATTTTTTAAATCATGATTAACAAGTAAATTATACCTCTTTTCTTGAATATGTAACGCTAGAAATGTAATTACATCACGTCAAACCTTCTTTTTTTTTTTTTTTTTTTTTTTTGTGCGTGTTAAAACCCCCTCGGGCCGTCACCCCGCCGGGGTTTTCGGCGGGGCGGTGTGTCGGAATCGAACCGACTAAAACCACACGGTGTGCCGTACTGCGCCTTAACTTCCTCGCAGAAGGTTGCGACCGCGGTAAAATTCCTATCGCTACCGGCCATGGAGCGTATGACAGCCGGCAGCGACAGATCCACTCCGATGACTGCAGTGAGGGCCCGACGCTGCGCCGCCCAACTGGGGCAAATCGCCAGCGTGTGCGGAGCCGAGTCCTCACTGCAGTCGCAGTGGTGACAGGCAGGACTCAATTCCCTCCTAGCGACCGAGTGCAGGTACTTCCCGAAACAGCCGTGCCCGGAAAGAACCTGCGTCAGTCGGAAGGAAAGGGTCCCGTGCTGCCGCCCTGCCCACTCGACGATGACCGGCTGGAGCGCCTCCACGGCGGCAAAGCCAGCACGTGGAGCCTCCAGCCGGGACGACCAACGAGCCATGGTGGCTCGGCGAGCGGCCTCACGCCATTCGCGTACCTCTTCGGGCGGGGGCTGACTGCCGCTTCCCACCCGGAACTCAGCCGTTCGCCGATATACTTCGGCGAGCACTTCCGCCTCCAAATCCCACGGGGGAGTACCGGCCAACGCGCACGCCGCCTCCGTCGACACGGTGCGGTATCCACGTATGGCTCTAACCGCCATAACCCTCTGTGGGCGCCAGAGGCGCGCCCTATTCTGGGCGGTCAGAGCCTCCGCCCACACCGGTGCACCGTAGAGTGCTATTGACCGGACAACCCCCGTGTACAGCCGTCTCGTAGCGACGCTGGGCCCGCCCAAATTGGGCAAAAGTCGCCCAAGGGCGGACGCAGAGCCGACCAGCTTTGGAGCAAGCTGCAGGAAGTGCTCGTCGAAGCGCCACCTACCGTCGAGGATCAGGCCCAGATATTTTATGTGGGCCTGAACCGGTACGAGGACCGAGTTGACCTCGATAGAGGCGCCAGGGGGTGGACCACGACGGGGCCCATGAAATAAAAGGGCCTCCGTCTTGTCCAGGGCCACCCGCAAACCCAGCGCCTCGATGCGCCCGACAACCAGAGAGACTCCCCTGGTGGCCAGGCGCGCCGCCTCCTGAAAGTTCACTCCCCGGGCTGTGACCAAAGTGTCATCGGCGTAACAGATTACGCCGAGCCCGGGGGGGAAATCGCCTCGAAGGGCCCAGTCGTACCCCATGTTCCACAGGAGTGGTCCAAGGACAGACCCCTGCGGAACACCGCACGACATGGGCCGACAACTTAAAACTCCATCTCGGTCCTCGTACATGACGGTACGCTCCTCTAAATAGTCTGCCACTAGCCGCCTCAGGTACCCTGGCACTCCGTGATAGTGGAGTGCTTCCCTGATGCAGCTGAATGGCAGACTATTGAATGCGTTGGCGATGTCCAACGACACCGCCAACAGCACGCCGCCACAGCTCACTACCTCTTCGGTCACGGCCCTCAGGCGCAACACAGCACCGACCGTCGAACGCCCCGCTCGAAAACCGAATTGGGCGTCCGACAAATCGGGGCCGACCTCGCACAGGTGCCGGACGATGCGGGCAGAGAGGACCCTCTCAAACAATTTACCCGCCTCGTCCAGCAACACGATGGGCCTGTAGGCCGCGACCGAGTCAGTAGGCCGTCCCGGCTTCCTTAAAAGGACCAGCTTCCCGCTCTTCCAGCAGTCAGGGAAGCGCCCGGACACCAAGCAAGGGTCAAACACTTCCCTGAGGCGGTCGGACATGTGGTCGAGGGCAAGGGCCAACACTCGGGCAGGGATCCCGTCTGGCCCGGGGGCGGTGTTCTTGGAACGGATCCGTAGAACAGCCGCCCCTATCTCCGCCTCCGTGACGGGTGGAACTTCATCCTCCTCGTTCTCCCCGTCATATCCGGCCAAGGGGGCCATCGACGGGGGTACGTGCTCCACCCGTTGCGGAAAAAGGCCCTCAACCACTTCCTGCAGGAAGCTGGGCTGGAGAGTCTCCGTAAGGGGGGGCCCGACGCGCGGAGCTTTTGTTGAGCCGCGCGATATGGGCGACCCCAGGGGTCACGATCGAGACCCTCCAGCATCTCCTTTCCTTTTTCTTCTTTGGCGCGGCTAATGGCCAGCTTCAGAGTTTTCCGCGTATCTCGGTACTCCTCATGAAGCCGGTCCTCTTCCCCATCTTCGCGGTGACGCCGCCGGCTGCGGGTGTAGGACCTCCGGGCACGAGTACAGGCCACGCGGAGGTCCGCTAGCTCCTGGGACCACCAGTAAACCTCCTTCCTTGGAGGCCGCCGACCTCGAACGCGGGGCATGGCCGCATCGCAAATCTGCGTAACTGCATCGCAAAAGCGGCCTGCCCCCATGTCTGCCTCCTCGGTCAGAGGCCGAGGAGACAGCCAGGAGTAAATAATGGCTGCCTCCTCCAGTAGGTCCCTATCCAACTTGGCAGCAGCCCACCGCGGGAAGCGGGAAGAAAGCCGCGCCGTGTGACCCCTTCTGGGGTCCTGGGTCCGGGAGAGCTCGAATCGGATATAGAGGTGATCCGAGAGCGTCTCGACCTCTTCCAGGACACGCCAGTTCCTTACTCGTGCGGCGAGAGCAGGGGTAGCGAACGAAAGGTCCACTATCGACCCCCCCTGCTGTCGCACGCACGTGTTGGTGGAGCCTCTGTTTAAGAGACAGAGGCCCACCGATGCCGCCCACTCCACTACGGCATCACCCCGTGCATCCGTCCTGGGGGAACCCCACGCAACGGACTTTGCGTTGAAGTCCCCAAGCACTAGGACGTGCCCAGACGCTAGTCGCCGCATCGAGGTCTCCAAGTTGTTTAGGAAAACCTCAAAGTCGCTCAGACTCCGGTTGGGGGAGAAGTAAACACCATATATGGTGATCCCCCCCCATTCGGCAGCAACATATCCATTACCCTTGTCTCTTAGCGACAAGGGCGGGGAATGAGCCGCCGTGGGGCCGACGACTGCCACGGAGTCATCCCAGTCACCCAACCAGTTTGGACGGGGAGGAACGTAATAGGGCTCCGCGGCTACGGCTACACCAATCGACCACTCTGTTATGGTTTGCAAGAATAGGTCTTGCGCACCGGCAGAGTGGTTTAGGTTCGTCTGGACAAAGAGGCTGGAGACTTGGTCCATTTATTGGATCATCTCCACAGCCTCCTCCATGGGCGCCGATGATGACGCACGAGTAACATCGGAGGCAGCCTGGGTCGACTGGCTAGCCCCCGATGTTTGCTGAGATGCGCGGGGAGGCTTGCAGCCCCCCTGCCCTATCTGGTGATTGGCGGGCAGGTTACCTGCCGCACACGCTGGGCAGTGAGGGGCGGCGGAGCAGTCCGCCGCCTTGTGCCCTGGTTGACCGCAGCGGAAACAGAGTCCGCTGCAGTCAAAGCAACTACCGCACTTGACGCGGGTGTGTCCCGACGCTAGGCATTTAAAACACCTCATCGGTCTCGCCTCCAGAACTGTAATTCTGGCGTTCACGAAACCGACGAGGAGCCTGCCGGCGTCATCCAGGATTTTGGCCGACGCTACGGGACAGCTAACCCACACCGCGCCAAGGCCCCCAGGACCGGGGCGGATGGTGCCGACCCTAAAGTTGTCCGTGTTGCATCCCGTTTTCTGCCGAATCGCAACGCGGACATCCTCTACTGTGACAGAGTCGTCCAGGCCCGAAATGCGCAGCTCTGCGCACTTGGTGGGCCTGGCGATCTTGACACCATCCGTTGTAGGGAATATTCCCCGCAGCTTCTCAGCAAATAAATCGGCTGCCTTCGCGCCTTCAGCCCCAGGGAACTCAAGTACTCGAGCTCCCGTCTGGGCGAGTCGCATTCTCACACCTGAGGCCCCAAACTCACCGGCAAGGCTATCGCGGGCCTTCCTGAATACGGCCGCGTAAGATAGCCCGCTGGTGGCCGCCTCCGGCAACACAGTGACAACTACAGCCGCCGTTTTTGGGGTCTGCAGTTTTCGTGGCTTCTTCTTATTGACCACTGCCACCGATGACGGCTGCGGTGTAGAGGCTACCTTTTTGGTAGCCTTCTTACAACGCGTTCGGGACTTCTTACCTCCCGCGACTACTTGCCACCCGTCGTTTGAGGGGGCTGAGGGGTTCGATGTTGAGGGGCCAGGCACATTTTTAGCACCAGAAGGGACTGCGGCGCTCGTCCCTTTAGGTGCCGGAGTGGGCAGCGTAGGGAATTCCATCGCTGCTTCGGTGCGGCCGCAGGGGCTGGCGCCGACGTTGCCGTTGCATACGATACGGTCACGCGACCACCGACTGGCGTCGTGACTGACGTAGCCCTCTTGTCTGAGGCGAGTGGTGGCCGAACGATGGGAGCCGGTGGCAGCCTTGCCTCCAGGCCCGCGAGGCGCCCGTCCATCATCCTCCAAACTGCGTCAATAACTTGACGCAGGTGGGAATCTGGAACTTCGGAGGGAGAGGGGGTGAAGGAAGCAGGTTGCGCCGCAATCAGACCTGGTGCCTCAGGGCACTCCGAGCGCGCTCGAAACTGGGCAAACTGAGCGCTCAGCTCGGCAACCTGCTTCGTCAGGTAATCGTTTGACGCTGTAAGGCGGTCATTTGCCTCTTGTAGGCGAGCAACGACCTCAATGAAGCTTTCAACGACCCCGGATATGGCGGAGGAGGAGTCCTTCAGGGCCCTGACAAATTAACCCTTCAGGTTGGTGGACTTGGTGGCCACTTTGTTTATAATGGCCACCGCCACGCTGGTCCTTTCCTTCAATGAAACCGGTGTTTGAGGGACGGAACCCCCTTCCATCGGCGCACGAATCTTAGTTAGGAGATCCGCGATCTCCTCCTCCGCGACGATTTCGCCCTCCGCACGAGCTCGCGCATACACTCCCGCCTTAGAGAAGGTGGAACCAGCTGGAGCTGGGATCGGTGTGCGCGACCTCGATCTCCCTCTTTGGCTGCTCGCTACTTTTGGTGGCAACATGCTTTGTGTCGCATCGCCACCCTCATCTTCGGAGCGCCCGCGCTTGCGATTTTCGTCGCGAAGCTCCACCTCCATTTCTCCGGCCGAGTCAACCATTGAACCAGCGGCTCTGGAACGTAATCGTTCCGATTTTCTTCTGCTCCCAGGAGTCGGATTGGCTTCTGGGAGCTCCTTCGTGATAGGCGTCTTTGGCGAAAAGTCATCATCGTTTGACGAAGTGTCGTCCGACTTCGTATTCTTTTCCTTCCTCTGTACCGTCTCCTTCTTTTTTTCTACTGTTTTTTTTGTAAATATAAATCATTTTCCATTTTTAAACCCACGAGTGGGGGAGAACTAAAGGTCGACCCGGGCAGAGATCCCCCAATACCCGGGCAAGCGTAGATTTATGCCCAACCGAGGGGTCCGCAGGTACCCCGGCTGGGAGTGCGCTTGCGACTGAACTACCCATCAGCCATGCATCCCCTGGTCACGCACCAACACACGGGATTCGGGGTAATTTTTTAGAGAGGTTTTCTTCCTCGCAGTCCGGGCGGTTAAGCCAAGACCCTCGTCCCCGATCGGAGTTGCGAGACATGACCACAACTCCTTTCGGGATTACGATATGCCGACGGTGGCAAGGAAACTAAATCTTCCCATGCCTGCTCGGTGGCAGTGTGAGTGCACGCCGAGCCCGTCCTTCTTCTCCACTGAGGGCAGCGGAGAAACTCCGACCCATGAAAGTGTCCCTCCTTCGTGATTTTTTACCGAGGTTTTCATCCTCATATCTCCGAAGAGCGAAGAGACAACAGAGGAATCTGCAGAAACGCCCGCTCTGTTGGACTGAGCCTTGACCGAGTGGCCAAGGAAAATGGCCTCCTCTTCTTACTAGAATATTAGCCGTTGGTGATGACGCCCTCCCCAAAAATAGAGGAGGAAAAGAAAGCGTCATCACCAACGTTTCCAGGGTGCACCACGTGGAGGTTTTCTAGACAGCACCCCACATCACGTCAAACCTACTTTAACAGCGAGGAGAAATATAATATATAACTATCAGTTCCCGAGCGCCTTCACTCGCGTTCATATTTAAATATTTTGCGCAAAACTCTAATTCTTTTTCCAAAATAAAAGTAGCCTAAGTTACTCCTTATAGTCCCGTGAAAATCGGTCCACCTGTTCCGGAGATTAACCGGAACACACATACGGACAGACTGACAAACAAACTATACATTTTTAAAAATTGATTTTTAGACATAGGTATCGTGCAAATCCTACTAATATCATAAACGAGAAAGTTTGTGAGGATGTATGGATGTATGGATGTGTGGATGTATGGATGTATGGATGCATGGATGTATGGATGTTTGTTACTCTTTCACGCAAAAACTACGGTATGGATTTTAATGAAACTTTACAATAATATAGCTTATATATCAGAATAACACGTAGATATTCCCATGGCATCTGACTTACGCGGGTGAAACCGCGGGGCACAGCTAGTAACTGTATAAGCTTAAAAAATATATTATTTTGACATTACAAACAGCGACTTCACTTTTATCTGTTTGTATTGATGTATTGATACCTGATACAATAGTCAAAAATGTTTGGCAGTTCATTATTAGGAAATAATGAACTGGCAAACAGTTTTGACTATTGTCTGGTTAAGATGAGTTGAAAAAATACCAACTCATTGTTTATTTATTATTTCGTCAGAATTCACGTAACGGCTTATAACCTCGGTCTGTCTGCAGACGCTAAAGATGGATGGCAGGATTAATTACATAACCACATTGTTTGACAGAGGTATTCAAGATCGTGGTATGATGTAATTAAAATATGCTCTTTGTAAGATTATAAGGCAACTTGAAATGTGCTTAATCCTTTTAACCAACGACTCTACACGTACTAATTGCCTTGACATAAACACATATTGTATTGTATGTTCTATTTTCATGTTATGATGATAATGTTAACTTGTTATCCTTTAATAAGCCAGTTTCTCGTTCCAATTTTCCTTAATGATGTGTTTTTTTTAGAACAGGCCTTGATGTAGTACATGTCTATTCATGTACAGGAAGTGTATATTAGTCAGGACCTATAACATTACTTTTTATCCGATAACATTTTTTTCTGATAGCAAAAAATACTGTCACTCAGTAGGGGTATCAAGCACGCCCGGTGTGACGTTGCAATGTTCGTTTAGTGTAAGCGGATTACTGCTAGACGATAACGCATAGGGCCGTAGCAGCACTACATGCCGATACCAATTACAGTATAAATACTCTCGCGTAATGATTAGACCAGTCAAAGATTGCCCCATCACAAGGAGTTTTCGACTTTTGGTTCAAACACTACTACTACACTTTTGGTTCTAGAGCTTTGGCTTTCAAAACCAAATACAGATCACGTAGATTTCCAGAGTCCCTCAAAATAGTTCCATTAATATAAATATCAACCTGGAGTTCAATATCATTACCTACATTAACATAACCGTTTGTTCTGACGTCTCAGTTACATTTGAATATCATGAAGTTCATAAATACTGACGCCAAAATTATGCAGACAATTCATTGACTATCATATAGGCTTGGGTTTTATTAAAGAGTTCATGGTTTTGTTTACCGCTTAGAAATGTATGTAGGACAATATTAATATTAATGAAATGATAACACATGATAAGCATAGGTTCCAGTTTTCAGAAATCCATGGCAATACCTGCTATGGACGGTAGGTTCTAACGCGGCCATTTACATATCTTCGAACTGAAAGCAGCCAGAAATTTTATGCATTTTAGAATTGTCAAAATCAAAATCATTTATTTCAATTAAACCATTATGGGTATTTTTGAATTGTCAGGAGTAGTAGTCAGTCAGACTAAGTCAGTCGTGAAGCTAGTTGCCTGTTCCAATTCGTAGATCCAGTGGAGAAGAACAGGCAAAAAACTTTTAAAATCCAGACTTAATTAATGTTTCTTATTATTAATTACGTAAGTAATATTATACAAAAAATCTAATGTACTTTTTTACAAAGGGCATAACATTGTGCCCAGCGCCGGGTCAGTTTTTTTTAAGGGATACATACTAGTAACGTGAGTAACACATTACTAGTATTCTCTTTAACCCCTCCAGCTAAGCTAAATGATTGTGTTAGGAGTGGGTTCACTACGTTAGTATAAATCTTAATAAAAGATGCCCACATCATATTTGTTTTTAATGAACCCAGATTGGTTTCCGGATTTTGTGGATTTGATTGCTGACAATATGTAAATCGATTGTCGAATCAAATCAATACAAAATTATGGTATAGTAATGAAAAGAAACGGGACAGTTATCTCAACATTTTGCTTATTCAAGTAACGTGCCGTATCATTTTTAAAGGACTTTGTACCTACAGATGTCAATCTTATCAACACGATAAATAAATATCATTTTGATACACATCACCTGTCTGATACGATTATTTTATAAATTAACTGATGAAAGGAGTGGTTTTTTGGCGATTCATCTATTTCAAAAATCGTAACTAATATTATAAATGTGATGTGAGTTTGTTTGTTTGCTATGCTTTCACGTCTTAACAGCTCAAGTGATCCTCATGAAATTTTGCATACACGTTGCATCCAGAAAAAAGAACCATATGTCACTTATGGTGTTCCCGAAGGATCGAAAACACGCAAATGAATAAAAGCGAGTTCAATATATTACCAAAGCAGGGAGGATATTTATATTGGCATGTTGGTCTGGTGGTTAATGATCCTGACTGCTGAGCCAGAGGTCGTGGGTTCGTTTCCCACCCAGGTCAAATAATTGTGTGATGAGCATGATCATCTGTTCTGTGTCTGGGTGTAATTTATCTATAACAGGTATGTATTTAGAAATATATAAGTAGGTTTATTAGCAGTCTGGTGACCATAGTACAGGCTCTGCCTAGTTTAGGATCAGACGGCCGTGTGAGATGTGTGAAGTTATTATTATTATTTGCAGATTTTAGCGACGATGCATTCGTCATATAGAGTATATCACAAGCGGTGTTATTTTAATTGTTTAATTCAGTGTTTCTAAAGAATATACTCCAAGGGTAAAATACTGCTATGATACGACCTGGCCGCCAATTATATGAACACTCAAATTGTAGAATAAATCTTATGCTCTACTTCTCGACAGACAATTAAATAATGAAGTTAACCTTTTGGTACAAATTAAAAATTTTGTTTCAATTTATTTCACATATTTAGCGGCGCCCCGCGGTTTCACCCGCGTAAGTCCTGATCCCGTTTGAATATCAGAATAAAAGTAGTCTATGCGTTAATCCAGGTCTCCAGCTATCTACATACCAAGTTTCATCGCAATCAGTGCCGTGGTTTTTGCGTGAAAGAGTAACAAACATCCATCCATCCATCCAAACTTTCACATTTATAATATTAGTGGGATTAGTGGGATAATGTTTAGCGTGTAATAATAAAAATAATATATATATATGACCTATAATTACGACAAAGAATAAAAATTCACATACTCCACCATATTTTTCATTTAATTTTACGCAGTCAATTGCATTCAAATACTTTTCTAGAGCTTTAATATCGCAAGCCAATAAAGGTATTCCTTTATTAATTGAACCAGCAAAGTGCTCTTTACTGTCCGCCAGTTATAAATTCTACATGGCGCTTTGCATAAGATTCGTAAATACTGGATAGCCATGTAGTTCTAGCCCAAGTATTATAATGTGTACTGTACTTATTAGAACTAATACTTAGATTGTTGTTAGAAAAATTAAATAATTCTTTAAAAATAAACTGCCTAAAAAAATACTATTCCATAAAACACTTATCTGGTTTTCTCATGGATGCCATTGTCAGAATAGGACCAAATTGAAATGGGACTATACGGGAAGCACCAGCTTTCAAAGACAAAAAGAATCATCAAAATCAGTTCACCCAGTCGAAAGTTCTGAGGTAACAAACATAAAAAAAAATACAGTCGAATTGAGAACCTCCTCTTTTTTTTAAGTCGGTTAAAAAAATACAAATTTTGGCTGTATAGTCCCTGTCTGATTTATCTTGTGGTGGCAACTCTGTTTAAATAATATCAAAGATTTCTCAGTCTCTTACTGAATGAAGTATTACAACACATGTGTTTCATCACATGAAATAAAATTTAATTTTCTATTTTTGTATACTATAATGAAAAATGTTGTTGCCTAAGCGTTAAGTAGGTACACAAATAAATAAATTGGTATGTTATAAGGAAAAAGCACTAACTACGAGTACCTAATGGCATAAAAGGTATTGTATTTAAAAATTGTATTTCTAATTAGATCTAAAGATATATCTTTCTTAACTTCTGTTATGCACATTGCTATTGAATTATTTACAGGCGCAAAATTATATTTTTGACCGTCAACTAGCTGATAAAACACTGTGTTTAAATTGTTATTATTGCTATAATACCTAAAACTCTCAAAAGTTACTCAAGGTATAGAAGAAGGATGCAGTATTTCATTTCGGACTCAAACATAACCAATCATAAGTCTAGAAACAAAATTTATTGATATTTTTTTTCTATTCCACGTTGAATAAATCCAGAACTCGCAGCTTTTATCGAGCGGCTCTCCGTGTCGAAACCGGCTGGTCTCAAATCGTCCATGTTGTTTTATTGATAGAACCTATACGCTTGCACTTGACTATTGAACGTATTTTATGTTTGTATGATTTGATTTTTTAATGATATCGTTGTTGCATATGCTTTAACGGTTTTTTTTACAAACTTTTTGCGAACATTACTGAGAAAGATGTCAGTGAGTCAAAAAAAAATATTTTGTCCTAAGTAAAAGACCCCGTGTTGGCTAATAACTAGTTCGGAAATTAATATTTTGTTAAGATAATTAATGAATGTTTTATTATTTCTCATACATTGACATTTAGCACAAATTGCGACAATCCCAGTAAGTTATTAATAATACTAGCGTTAACTACTACAAAGAAAACATCCAGTTTTAAGAACAATTTTTGAAACAAACACATTCGCAATTGTTTT
Organism: Callimorpha dominula; assembly: GCA_949752705.1. Lineage (NCBI taxonomy): Eukaryota > Metazoa > Arthropoda > Insecta > Lepidoptera > Erebidae > Callimorpha > Callimorpha dominula. The sequence continues at coordinate 20,631,607 of OX456995.1, read as the reverse complement.
TATTTCATTGGACTCCAATAAATAGTTCGTATACGATTTTAATCATTAATCGTGTTCGTTTCTTATCGTGGGAGAGCCATGCTTCGGCACGTATGGGCCGGCTCGACCGGAGTGATACCACGGCCTCACAGAAAACCGGAAGTGTGAAGCAATGATTTCATTGCTTTTCGCCGAGTGAGTGAGGTTACTGGAGGCCCTTTCCTTCCTCTACCCCCCCCCCCTCCCCCTCTTCTCCACTCCCCTACTGCCACCTTAAAGGCCGGCAACGCACTTGTGACTCTTGAATTGCAGGTGCCCACGGGCGCCGGTAGTCATTTACCATTAGGTGACACTTCTGCTCGTTTGCCCCCTATCCCATAAAAAAAAACTGATGACATGAAAATGAGTTGTTGTAAAATTTATTCACAAATACAAAAAAAAAATCTCCACAATTTATGAATTGATTTTATTTGTCGTACTAACAAAAAAACACTTCCATAAAATTTATATTAAATAATGCACCAGATTCGAGTCTACTCTGACTTTGCTACTCGTAATAGCCAGCATAATTACTAACTATTGTAAATCTATAATTAATTTTATAGTCATAATAAATTAAAAGGTACATGATTTGAAATCTAGCACAAGGGAAACCTTATCTATTTGAAATAATGTACCTCTGACCTCTGTAACTGAGGAATAATTTTTTCAAATGGGTACAATAATTCTCCAGATTAACCTCAGATGATACTCCTACACAAGCACACATAATTCTTTAGTCTTTCTTTATAATATTATAATATTTTTATTTATTTTTTTACTTTAAGCTCAAACATCGATTGCCACTGGGTACTTCGTTGTCCCACACGAGAGCTGTTGAATGATGATTCGTCGCAGCACGGTGCAAAGGACCGAAGGACTTTTTGACTTAGTTGATTCCGACCACAACCAAAAACTTTGTAATCTACTTCGATTTTCGAAGTACTCTTACTAATAACTTCAAATAAAAAAAATATTTTATATTTTCAGAAAATCCAATTAACTAGTATTCAAAACAACAAGGTTGCAAGAATGCAGTTTTATTAAAAACTATATTACTATTTTGTGTACTTTTATTGTGCAAGTCATTTCATCGCTATCTCCTTCTCTATGTTAAGAAAATACTATTTAAAAAATGACCGAGATTAGTTTCAGTCAGCAATAATCGTTCTATTTGTATAATGAACAAGAATCGTGAAGTTGCTCCAAGTTCTAAATCCGTAATGTTTTAATGCACTCCGTCTAGCTTTCTGGTTAAATAACTGTGCGTTTTCATTCTCACACGACTTCAAGATAATTAGAATTGTGTAATTAAATATTTTAGATATTTTTTTATAAACTAGATAAGTTAATTATTACTGAAAATATCTTACCACCGGGCAAACTGTGTATTGTTAAAAACTAATATTGACAGATAAATATATTTCATACTGGACACAGTCCAGACATGAAGAAATGAGAAGCTATATAGAAATCTTTATTTCTGCAAACGCTCAGTTAAAAGGTAAGCTTAATACCTATACTCTAGGGCATAGCCGATGTGATAGATTACATAGAATCTAGAATTAATCAATATAAGAGATTACGTTTCTTTATACTTTACCATCAGTGACCAAATGTAGCCTGTACGAGTATCTATTTAAATATTTAAAATCAACGTTTGTCTCAAATAATATCTTTTGTATCATTTAAGCGATGTTAATATAACTCATATTTCATAATCTACATACATACACTCACACCTATATCCCCGAAGGTGTAGGTAGAGGCGTATCAAATACCTTTAGCGTGTTGTCACCACAGATAATTAGATTTCTGTGGTTTTCACTATAGGTGTTTAATACTCCTTATGTATATAACTGCGTCTACGGTTCACATCCTTTTCTCGAAGCCATTCAAGACATTTTCGACCCCTTGTAATTTTATTGTGAATAAAGCTGGAAGCCTGAATTCAGTAACAGTGACTAAAATGGCATAACGTGGCTAGGTATATCCCTAAATTACATTTAATTTAAACCGGTCGTTTAAGAAACATTGAAAGAAAGAAGAAAAGAAAAGTTTCTTAATTTTGTAACTGGCTCACTCATCGATCATCAAAATTCTACTACTGACTTCTAGCAGTATAAAGTTTTGAATGTACAAACTTCGAATTTCGTACACAAGTATTGTTAGCTTAATAAATCAAAGAAAAATGAAAGTCAAGTCAAGGAAAGTGTTAATTCTAATTCTAAAATCATCTTTAATAGTCCTATTAGTACTATCTAAAATAGTAGATTATTCTTATGTAAATATGTTGCCGTGCGATGGCCAAGTTATTATAATATTTATTAAATAAACAAAGATGTCTAAAATTGACACGGTCAATAAAATGTTATTAGTTAAGAAATTAAGTAAGAATTCAATCTCATGACTTTTGGCGGTAGAAGAATTGCGTTGCGACTGACGAGACTTGGGATTTTTGTATTATACTAGCAACCCGTCCCGGCTTCGCACGGGTAGCAGAGGCATCTTCAACAATCATCAATATATTTAAATCAATTTATACAAAATCTTAACAAATTATACACCTAAACCTTCCTCATGAATCACTTTGTCTATAAGTGAAAACCGCATGAAAATCCATCCAGTAGTTTTTCAGTTTATCGCGAACAGACAGAGAGACGCGGCGGGGACTTTGTTTTATAATATGTAGTGATGTTATGTTTTTGATTTGTATATGCTTTGCTTTGCATTCACGGCATTTCTTCTCTCTAAATAAGCGTAACTTGTTATAATACTACATACACAGAACACAGTCTGTAGTTCTACAAATTGAAATGACGTCTCAAAATACAATGGAACAAAACAATGTGAGTAGAAATACGTATGTGCAGTAATCGCACGAGTTCCACAACTGTTTGCATTCGAGATAGCACCGACATACTCTGACGTCACGTGCGACACTGATGACGCCGAGCTGGAGATGAAGTTGGCTTCTGTTTATCACTAAGATTTAAGTTAAATGTGTAGGTAGTAGTAGGTAAGGCTTGTAATATATAGATCTCATATTACGTTTACATACTATTGGTATTGTGCGGTCGGTCTTTTTAAATATTTCGTATCATCAACCTTTCATCGTCCACTGCTGGACATAGACCTCTCCTAATGTACGCCACTGAGTACGATCGTCCGCTCTCATCACTCAGTTTTTCCCCTCCGTTTTGCGCAGACCGTAACTCCACCTGGCTGCAGTGAGTCCTACATTTTTCTAGACGTGGTCTCCACTCCAGAACCCATCTACTCCAGCAGTGATTGTTATTACGGTCAATATGGCCAGCCCACTGCCACTTCAACTTGCTACTTTTTGAGCCACGTTGGTTACCTCGATTCTGTGTCGGATCACTTTGTTGGTATAATGTAACAAATTTGATTTTCTGTCTCTCAATTCTGACATACTATACATACATACTAATGACAAAATATTGTGTTGTTTCTGTTTGTCAGAATGTATGTTAAAAAAGAGCTTAATAATTCCATGATTTATTGAACAACTAGCTTTTACTGCCTTTGTATTAATTGTTGGTTTAACAATCATATTTCTCCAAATCCATCAGAAAATAAACAAAACTGAAAACGAACAGGAAGTGCCGGATCTTCCGCCTTTAACTTCCGGTTCATTTACAGTCAAAACAGCAATCATCCGAACTGATTTGTAACATGCCCGACAGCAAAATTCTAAATAACCTCCTCCTGTTTACAAATAATAGTTTTGTTTAGAAACATGACACTTTATGTGTGGGAAACTTATCAAAATATAGTAACAACTGCCAGATTAAATCACTAGGAATGTTGTAGTTGAATGGCTTACGCAATATATATTTTTTTATTATTATTCAACGACTGATACGCTCAAACTATTTTGATTCAGATTTGGTTTCTTACTTCCATTTATGTAAAGAAATATATTATCAAAGAAGCTTACATTCAGCCTAAAAGTAAGTAATTACTCAATAATATCACCACTGATGTAATTTGTTCATGCCCATCTCTATCAATTAGTCCCATTTCAACACTACTATAGGGAATTAGCAACAAATAGTATACGGATACGCAAAACCCACGGATCACGCAAATACTCTGCCAACTTGAAAAATTTGCAAGATTGGTAGAAATTTGTATTGAAAACTTAAAGTTTCATGACAAAAGGGAGTTTTATCAATATCTTACTTCACATACGTTAATTTTCAACAAATTCGACGTCAAAATGCTTTAAAAAATCCAGAGTTACCAAAAAAAAAAATTGGTATTTAAAGGTTTATGTGGATGAATATTTATTAAGAGATGAGTCTGTTTAAAATTTTTATAATTTATAAAACTACCTATGAAAAAAATATTGTATTTTGATCACTTTAACCTTACAGTTCAACCAGGACAAGCCCCATTTAAAAATATAATACCTAATTTGCACTTATTTAAAAGTGTTCCACATTGATTAAAAAGGAATAACGCAAAGAGGCTCATATATTATGTACATAAATGAACACTGTTTGTAAATAAATAAAAAATCAGGCAGTCTGTGGGACAGAAGTGAAAACTTAAATGTAACGACGAACTTGAAACGTCACATTAACAAGTTGGTGACAATAATTAATAAAGAGCTTTAGTGGATTTACATCGACGGGTCTGAGACGAATTGACTCAAGCGCCATTTTGATAAGTTTACAGGAGAACAATTTTAAGTTAAATATTTTGGAAACAAAATCACTGTCTGCAAAGTATTGCTTTCATTGTATTATAACTAGAAGTCAATGAAAATATGTCTAAAAGGCTTTAAATTTAGGTAAATTTCATTAGTTTAAAGGTATTGGGAAGCGATTTAGATGCCGGTTAAGTCAAAACGTCTTATATTCTGTTCAAGGTAAAGCGAGTCAAGTACAAGGAAAATCAATAACAGATCAAGGAACATAGATTTTTACATTTATCGTCCAATGCGCTTGAATCTCATCACGAGTTCAGTTCTCTCTCTCTCTCTCTGTTCCTGTCCCTGTCCCTAATCTCCCTCCCTCCCTCTCCATGTCTCTCTGACGCTGTACATGTAAATATAAGAAACTCGGCTCCGTCGTACGAATTTTCGATGGGGACGGACATCAGGGTCACGTGTCCTGATGCAAATTTAACATTTTTTACCCATCAAAAAGTGCACAACGCCGCTAAAGAAGTTTTCACTTCATAAATTACGAATCGAATCAAAAACCTTTTTTGATGACAGCTACTATTTGTAAAAGAATTCTCTCTTGGTTTATTTTAGTTGTCGTTAGTAGAACATGATAGTTTCATTCATTTTATCTAACTATTCGATCCTGGCTCAAAAATAACCTTTTTACGCAGAGCTCTTTTGTTTCTTGCAATAGATTGTTTAGAGCCACCGCGCACTGGTGATTTAAGGGCGATAGTTTAGTTACTATCGTCTGACGACCGGTCGATAGCTAAGTCTTGTGAAGGTGCGCGCAACACCAATTTGGAAGTAAAGAATTGCACGTTGAGGCTAGGAACAGACCGAAAATGTTTTATAAAATTGGTTGCAGTAATCCCCGTATAACATCACCCGTATTAGAACTATCGCCCGACTATACTCACTGTGCAATCGATCTACAGGGAACTAAGCTATAGTTGAATGTTGCAGTACGCGCGCTTGCATTATACTTTACACACATTAGACAGTGGCCGATAGTTGTTTGAAAGTTTGATCAAATAAGAATCTGGCAGTAATTTTCGATAGTGTCATCGATCGATTTTAAATCTTCAAATGCGCTCACTACCACACTGCTTCAAAACTGAAGTAAACTGAAGATTCAAAATCACCAGCACCAGTGCGCGGTGGTCCTTAATTTGATATCTTCTTTCACATCCAAATTGTATATTAGACACACAATTGCCATTGAATATGGCAAACGGTGTCAAATATTAAAAATATTATCTGAAATATCATTACCAGGAAATATAAACACGGCATTTCTTAAGAAGATAAGTATGCGTGAAAATGAGGTATAATTAGAAGTGCCTATATTAAAAAGCTTGGAGCAATATAGTCTCGACGAAACACCCGATGGAAGTAATTAACTGTTGTGTAACAGAACGAAATGAAGTAAATTCTTGCGTGAAGCAACTAATTCGTAACGGGATTGGAAGTAATTACTGACAAAAATATGATTTTCTTTTTTCAACCCTGACGCAAAAATGAGGGGTATTATAAGTTTAACGTGTATTTCTGTCTGTGGCATCATAGTTCCTAAACAGATAGACCCAATTTGATTTGGTAATAGAGTTGATTTTTTGTTTGAAAAGTGACTTGATTGAGAGCGTTCTTAGCTATAATTCAAGAAAATCGGTTCAGCCGTTTGAAGATAGTCAGCTCTATTCTAATCTTTAAAGTGATTCTTGAGTCTTGGGTTTTGTTAATTAATGTATACTTGTATTATTGTTGTTTATTAATACTACGATCATGTAAGGGTAGTAGGATATGGTTAACTGTAAAAGCCATAATTTGGCCTATAACGTTAACCAATCCTACCTACCTACCTACCTACCTTTACAACCTATCCTTTACATATATTTTTTTTAATTCGAATTATATAATTATAGGTATTATCGTTTCTTACTGTTCCAAATTTACAACTTTAATGGAATCGAAATAATGTATCGCTGAAACAATCTTATTACTTTAAACGAGCTATTCTTGTATGTATGTATTTATTAACCGACTTCAAAAAAGGAGGAGGTTCTCAATTCGTCGGATTTTTTTTTTAATGTATGTTCACCGATTACCTACTCGAATATGAACCAATTTGGAAAATTCTTTTTTTATTTCAAAGGGTATTCGGTCGGTCTCATTTAAATTTTATCAAAATCAGTCGAGTGGTTTTTGAAAAATCTACAAATATTTAAAAATTGTATACATCGATGATATTTTCGTTTACTCCGAAACCTCGCTGCCTCATTGGAGCAGTGCGTTTAGTTGGCCTACCTATATTATATTTAAACAAAATACATCTACTTTCTACTAAAAAGCACACTGAAATCGGTGATGCTTTTTTTAAAAGATAATTATTTATGTATGTATTAATTTATGTATGTATTTATATTTCGGATATCTCGGAAACGGCTCTAATGATTTTAACGATGAAATTTTGTATTTTGTGTTACGGAAACAGTTTAGCATTTTAAGTTCAACTGCATAGTTGTATTTACTGTATGAACGCAATTTTGCAAAAAAATCAAATAAAAAAATGAAGATATTAAAAAGCTACCGAGCGAAGGTACTGAGATTTATGGGTACTTGATGTAATCAGGCATAGTGTCCCTTTATTATATAGACTTTTAGGCTCATAATAAACGAGCACCGTAAAAATGATATTCCTATTGTTACAAGGGCTCAAGTTATATGCTTGTTTGAAACTACTTAACCTGAATCCTGCCATCGTTATTGTTACTAGTAAATTATTTTCTAATCTTAGGTGATTATACTTGAGTTATACTTAGTTTTAAAATATACACAAATGTAAATCTTAAGAATTCTTATAAAATTGTGTCCTACGAGATTACCCATTGCCTTCAAGCAACAAAATAGCACATTTCCTGCTTATGTAGAACTTGAAGAGAAATATATTTTGGGCGCTTTATAAGAAAAAAATGCGTTGCTATTTTTCATATGTTTCCATTTCCCAAATAGGGTAATTGCATAACTCACAACGACGTAATAAAGCAAGCAAATATGTGTCTTCTTTTAAGGATGAAAATATTCTCTACTTGACAAAATATAAATTCTGTACAACCATACTAACTACTTCATGAATCAAAAACACGCCATTGTTATTGAATAACAATACTATGTACTTCGGAGGTTTAGACCTAATAGACTTAATATTAAGTGAGTGCTAACAAAGAATTAGATGAATGTAATTTATTTGATCCTATTGCAGTGTACACTGATGACTAGCCACGCTCTCTATTTTATGAATATGTACTTCTTTTTACCATTCTAGACAATACTAGTTTAGACTGGTTTGTTTTGAGTCTAAAACAAACAATTCAAAATTTGATTTCACAAAATGAGGCCCTTTGCGGTTTTCCTAAAAAAATCTCCTCCTCCTCACCTTTATGCAAAAGAATAATATCGTGCTTACCTAAAGACGTCAAGGATGACAGATTACCAGATAAAGTACTGAGCAATCAAACGACGTTTTTGTAACAATCAGAAACATAGCTTGCTAGATTGCAAGAAGTTATTGGATCCTATGAACGCAAATGTTACAATTCGCAACCTCCAAACTTGAAGCTTTCGCCTTACACACCACTACACTAGTAATGTTAAAAAAATACTATAGAATAGTTTTATGGTCTCATTCGAGCATAAATTATATACCGCCTAGTACGTTACTCAAATTTAATGAAAAGCTTTAAAGCTTTCTCTGAACGGTCATGCTTTAGCACGTATCTGTCGGCTCGACCGGAGTGATACCACGGCCTCACAGAAAACCGGCAGTGAAGCATTGCTTGAGAGTGACGTTACCGGAGACCCTAACGCTTTGCTCGCCCCCCTTCTCTCTCCTTCCTTCCCCTACTCTGACCCTAAAGCACTTGTGACTCTTGAGGTGCAGGTTCCCATGAGCGACGGTAGTCACTTACCAGTTCATGAATAGTTAAATAAAGAGATCCGAAGAGTCTAGTCTATGAATCATTCAGCCATAATGATTGGCATGTATTACCATAGATAAGAGAATAGTTACTTCGTAATAATATTACTAACTGCTACATGTTAGAGTAGACAATTTGTTCAGGTAAAAAAGTTACCTAAAATTAAATAAATCAGATAGCAGCCTCTCAACCATCAACAGCCCGGTAGTCATGAAATATTAATGTTCCTATTAGCATATTAACAACATAACCGTGTTAAAAAAATATGGGTTCGTTATAAAATATACAAGTAGTTAATATGCGAAGTAAATAAACAACCACTTAACTTTTCTTATCTGATAAAAGTCTCCAACTTCGTACATCTATGGAAAGGGAAAGACCTCCGAATAATTTAGCCACGCGCCTCCAACTGCTCTTCGAATACTCAATTACCACTTTTTTGTCTCAGTAGTACACTTTGTTTCTTGTTTTTATTTTACTTTCCACTCCAGTAGAGGGCGGAATGCGTATAAACGTTAGACAACAAAGACGTTTTGTTCCATGACTTTAAATTTTGCGGATATAATCCCTATTTACAGCTTAGTTTAAAGTTAAAAGGTAAGTAGTTTATTTTTAAGTATTTTATATACTCTTTACTGTAGTAGCATATTTTGCGCATTGAGTTTTTGTTAGGCCGCAATTAATGTATGTTATATTTTTTTCAGTCTTTTATAGAATGGCCAACGATTGTGTGAACCCGGTAAGTCGTACACTAGTTCACAATCTTAGTGGTGTAAAATATACCCTATCCAGGGTGGAGAACATTATTTGTCAAATGCAGGTCCAATATTTACTAAGAATTTCACTAGATCGCGCTGAGCATATCAACACAAATGACTTGAAATGCAATCCTTGAAACGCCAATGTACTGTCACGACTGCTAATAGCATTTCACAAAATTTAATGTTATAAACGCTAACCTACTTCCTAGAGATATTCTATTCTAAGTCACTCATATAACTTCAATAAGGTTGAAATCTCATTGGGTTGGCTCATCCAAGACTAGTTATCAAGAGTAATAACAGTAATAATATTATAAATTTATAAATAACATTAAGAGAGAGCCATGTTTTAAGTGGGAGCTTCGGCACGTATGGACCGGCTCCACCGGAGTGATACCAAGGGCCTCAAAGAAAACCGGCAGTGCATCAATTTGCTTTTCGCCGAGTGAGTAAAGTTACCGGAGGCCCTAACCCTTCCTTCCCCCCCCCCTCTCTCCCCATCTTCCACCCTTCCCCTACCCTCACCTTACAGGCCGGCAACGCAATTGTGACTCTTGAGTTGCAGGTGCTTGTAGGTGGCGGTAGTCATTTACCATCACGTGACCCGTCTGCTCGTTTGCCCCTTATTCCATTAAAAAAATACTTTTTTTTCTGACATAGCAATCGAATGCACTAGCACCGCGCTACAGATGCCGTCAAAATAAAAGTGACGTATATAGTTGAAATAATTTTAAACCGGACAAGTGTGAGTCTGTCTCACGCACCGAGGGTTCCGTACAATATTGTATTTTGGAAGGTTCCTAAATCTCGAAAATTTTTGGCCTTTTTTCAGAGTATGTCTATTCACAAAATTAGTCCCCGAAATGTATAACTAAATCATTGGTATATTTCAAGTCGGATTGGAACCTTAACTTTGCGGTTTTAAAAATACTCCTCCATGAATATGAGTAGTAGTAGGACTAAGGTAATCACAATAAATATTTTTTACATGATAAAATAACATCAACTTAACGACTTTTTCCTTACTTGTAGTTTGAGACGACTTCTTACCAAAATTTAATGATTCTAGATCTTTGGGAAGTACCCCTTGAGGATTTGATGTGCCTGCGAAGTGTTTTAAAGACATTTTCATACTATTTTATAACACTTAAACCGTAGAGACCATTCCTCTTTCCTTTCTTTCAAACCGCTCCGGATTCGCACGGATAGGAGAGATCTTCAACAACCATCATCATATTTTAACCAATTTACACCAAAGCTCAATAAATTGTACTCCATATAAAAACCGCATGAAAATCCGTTCAGTATTTTTTTAGTTTATCGCGAACAGACAGACAGACGGACAGACGGTGGATGACTTTGTTTTATAATATGTAGTGATATTAATGTCAGCGCTTTATAAATAAATATACAACTAAAATTAAACCTTAAACTTGCATTCGCAAAAGGCTAATATATATCTAAATATTTTACACATGAAAGATAGATAGATGGAAGATAAAAAGCCATGTAGTAGTAAGCCGATTTACATAAATATAACAAAGTTAATATTAATCCTAGTGATAAAAATCTGATTCTTATTCATTCTGACAGAACAGTTCATTCGACCTCTTTCCCAACAAAGAAAAATGCATTACCAGCATGCAAATCTAACCAAGTAAAGTAACAATTGGCCACAGCTGCAAAATTCCAACCCACTCCGTCTTTATCAAAGAAATAAATGAAAGAAACGGTTTGCAGTTCCACTTTTTCTTTTCACTTTCTTTAGTCACATTTGCATTGTGCAAATAAGAGCGACTTTAAAAACCTTCGTGAGTAATATCCTAATGTCTGTGAGCTTGTGCAAAAAATATCCAAGGAGAGCGTCGAAGTAGAAAAGTAAGTAATGATGTCAAAATGTATCCTTTTGAAGAAGTTCGGATCTCGTTTGTTCAGCAAAGGATGAATATTACATTGATTGAAGAAATGTCTCATAAGGATTCAAAATTTTATGTCGCACGATGCTTATTAAATTTTACTTTATTGTTTGATGGCGATATAATAGAATAAGTTTAATTAGAGTTTTAATTGACTCATATAATATATGAGGTTTCTGAAGAAATCGTAAAATCAGCTCCTGAAAATACCGTTGCACTCCACTAATTTCCTTCATAAATCTTTTATGGTCCATGCAGCTCGTCTGTGGAATGTATTGCCTGAATGTGTTAGGCATGCTCATTCGCTAACACACAAATAACTATTATACCTATTAACTTATTGTATACATCGAAATAAATTGCAAAATAAATACAAAACAAATATTTGGAAACAGATTCATAAAATATATAAAAAAAAAACACAGAAACAACATGCAAAAGTTCAAAAGAAAAAAATTCGAAGAAAATGACAGATGTCATATAAAACAATAGCCCAACAACATGGAATATAATGAAATAAAATGCTTACAAGGTATCAAGCTAGACAGAGAATTGCACAGCAAACATCCCCGGACTCGTCGCAAAAGCTCCGCCTCACAGCTGCCAATGCACTCCTTGGTGAGATCGGCCAACAGTGAGGCGTCGAGCTCAAGCTCCAGCGACGAGTATTTCTCTCTGCCGACGTCGCCAACACCTGTGCGTCGGCAGGGGAGAGGCCGGCCACCGACCTGCTTAGGACCCCGAGGAACACTGACCTCGAATAGGGCCCCCGCTGCCGGTGGTGATGTGCGCCGCATGAAATGGACTTATTCAATTAATGAAAACGTCATGCGGGCATATTATCGGGCTACAGAGTTGGGAACTAACCTTACTGCGTACCGTGTTCGATTACTGTCTCTGTTTCAGGGGCTTGAACCAGCTGTCAACGTGTCAGCACAAAGACTGTCGGATCATGTGCGGGCTATACAGCGCTGTCACCTGCTGGATGATACCGTACTTTAGAGGCTACGCTCTGACGTACGGAATAGCTTGGTTATCCCTTCTTCATCGCAAGTTGTGGGTTCGGTGGCTAATCACACACCGCAATTGGTAACACAGTTACATGTTGATGAAATTGTGGATAGTGAAGCTATATCTATAAGTACCCAATGCAACGACAGGTTAAGGAGCGCCTTGAAGGATGCGATTCTGAAATACCGGTTTGTGAACCACATTAATAGACCACGTTTATCCCGTTTGCCTATTCATAGACGAAATATAGCGCTGGTGTGTGCTTTGGATTCGTTATTGTCTGATTATTTAGACAATAGCGAAGATCTTAGTGATACACACTCTATTCTCTACTGTGCGGCTGTCGCAGCATGTCGAGTAGCAGGAGTACATTTCTCTGTAAATACCGCTACTACTCGACTCAAGCCTGCTGTGCCAGCCTGGCAGTGTAGAATCGAGCGTCGTATTGCTGAGGCCAGGACACTCATCGGTAAGCTAATCTGCTTGAGATCGGGTAACACGCGGCCGAGAGTGATGCGCTTTGTGAAACAGGCATTCTTGGGGACTGACATTAGTACTCAACAATATATGTCATGTGTCACAGAGCGCATAGACTTTCTAAAGCAGACAGTTTATGCATGGGCAAATAGAATTCGAAGATACAAAAAGCGAACAGATCGGTATAATCAGAATCGTATGTTCCACAGAAATGAGAGGTGGGTTTACCGAAAATGGGAACAATCGGATCCCTGTGTGAGTGACGGGCATTTCCCAGATGATGATGCTACACATGAATTTTGGCGTCATATCTGGTCGGTGCCTGTCACTGATTCAGAAGGTGATTGGATACGAGATGTCGGGTGCTCATGCGAGTCTATACAAGCAATGGAACCAATTTCCATAGCCACAGGTGACGTAAGTAGTGCAGTTCAGTCATTATCAAACTGGAAATCGGCTGGACCAGACGGACTGCACAACTTTTGGCTGAAATGGTTCCGAAGCTCGCATGCTCGTTTGGCATCTCAGTTCCAAGCAGCATTGGATTCCGGTTCATTACCCCATTTTTTGACAACTGGCGTAACCCACTTACTCTATAAATCTGGTAGTGCCATGGATCCCAAAAATTATAGACCAATTACATGCCTACCAACTATGTATAAGCTTCTAACATCTATTCTGAGACTCAAAATTACTACACATTTAAATAAAAATTCGATCATATCTATTTCTCAGAATGGATGTAGAAGTGGGACCCGTGGCACTAAAGAGCTCCTCGTCATGGATATGGCCATTAGCCAACAGGTGCGTCGTCACCGTAAGAATCTGGTGACATGTTGGATAGACTATAAGAAGGCCTTTGATTCGGTTCCACATACATGGCTTTTGAGAGTGCTGGAGTTGTATAAAATTGATACAACTCTTTGCACTTTTTTATAGTCATGTATGGGGCAGTGGAGAACGGCACTTCGCTATCCAGGATGTCAGCAGATTGCGGCAAACGATGCACCAATAAAGATCGAGCGGGGTATATTTCAAGGTGATAGTTTGAGTCCCTTGTGGTTCTGCCTAGCTTTGAATCCTCTCAGTACGCTGTTAGAGGGTTCAGGGCTAGGCTATAGGTTGCAGAAAGACGATCGAGTTATATCTCTGTATATGGACGATTTGAAACTTATTGGCCCCACTAAATTGCAATTGACAGCGTTACTGAAGGTGACTGAAAACTTTAGTAACTCTATCAAGATGGAATTTGGTGTGGACAAGTGTGCAGTCATGCATGTAAAGAAAGGCGTGATAGTAGAATCTGAAGGAGTCGAACTTTCAGATTCAACAAAACTCAGATCTCTGTCTGCAACTGAAAGCTACAAGTATCTAGGTATATCACAGTCATTGGGAATACCTGAATCTCATATGAAACAAGCGCTGCAGGAGCGCTTTTTTGGCCGCCTGAAAAAAGTACTTAAAATTCTTTTATCAGGGGGTAACAAAATGCGTGCCTGCAACGGTTGGGTCATGCCGGTTCTGATGTATTCCTTTGGTATACTTAGATGGACTCAGACCGAATTGGATGCCCTTGACAGGAGAGTCCGTATGCTGCTGACTGCATTCCGAATGCTCCACCCACGAACATCACGGAAATGTGGGGGTCGTGGTTTTTTAAATGCCAAGACCCTCCATAACCGCTAGGTATGCAACCGTAGAGATTACTTCCTCTCCGTTGACCTGGATGTGTATCGGGATGTTGTGGCAGTTGACAACGGACTCACTCCGCTTGCTCTAGGAAAAGAGAACTGGCGCAAACCAGCAGTACTTACTATTAGAGACCACAGGGAGATATGGAAGAGCAAGGCGTTGCATGGACGTTTTTATCGGGCCTTAAATGGGCCCGATATAGATTTATTAGCATCAGTATCCTGGCTACGGTTCGGTGACCTCTTCGGAGAAACTGAAGGTTTTGTCTGTGCAATTACAGATGAAGTTGTTATGACGAATAACTATCGGAGATATATCCTGAAGGACGGCACAATTGACATTTGTCGGGCGTGTCATCGTCCCGGAGAAACCCTCAGGCATATAATTTCTGGTTGTTCTCGTCTTGCCAACGGCGAGCACTTGCATAGACATAACCAAGTGGCCAGGATAGTCCATCAGCAACTTGCTCTTAAATATAACCTTGTGACTGTCGAGTTACCATACTACAGGTATGTGCCCGACCCAGTTCTCGAAAATGGTCGTGCAACATTGTACTGGGATCAATCTATCATCACTGACAGGACTATTGTTGCCAATAAGCCTGATATAGTGGTGATAGACCGATCAGAGCGCCGAGCAATGATTATTGACCTCACCATTCCCCATGACGACAATCTCTTAAAAGCTGAAAAAGATAAAGAAATAAAATATTTGGACCTAGCCAACGAGATTGTCGACATGTGGGATGTGGATTCAGCAATCATTGTGCCGATAGTCATTTCGGCTCATGGGTTAATTGCTAAGAGCCTCGACCAACACTTTCAGAGGCTCACGTTAGGCAGCTGGATTAAGAGCCTGATGCAGAAGGCAGTCCTCCTTGATACGGCACGCATAGTGAGGAGGTTTCTATCTCTGGAAGCCTAACCACCGGTAGCTTGGTCCCTGTACCCGATACCAGTGGGACACTATTTTTATATTTTTAAATATATTTGTTTTTATTTTTTTATAGTGAATGTATTTAAAAATGTAATTTATATGTATATTAAGTAAATAAAGAGAATAATAATAATAGTAATAATAATAATATATTATTGGGTTTCTCTCACATAAAATTACATATCACATTTAATTATAAAATCAAAAGTACAAAATTGCACAAAAGAAACCTATTCAAGACATGTTATTTGCAACTATGTGAGAGACTGGTATCTGTACTAGGAGACCTGTATGACAGATTACCAGCCTCTCCAGGGACCGGACTCGTGCAGCACCGGCATGTCAGGTAAGTGGGCTGCAATGAATATTGCTACGTAATATGCGTGAGCTTATAAATGTGAGTGTATGTGTGCGCGAGTGCGTGTGCAAGTGTAATGTGTGTGTATGTGTATGCGAGTGTATGTATGTGTGTATGTGAGTGTATGTATGTGTGTATGTCCGTCAATTCAGGAAATGATGTGTAAGAGATTTTCTGTCTCGTCGTAACTAAGGCATTTCAGCCAAGTTGTGACCTTCTTTTTACAGTTGAAGCGTGTGAGTGAGTAAATGCTACATTATATATATATATATATAGCATAAAGTAATCATAGTTATATTCTCTTTAATACTAATAATTTTACATACTATACAGGATATTTGCATTATATATTTAGTTAATATTAGTATATATTTATTGTCAGTCAGTGACCACTGTCACTGTAACCACGGCCAGCTGAAACTGGTCAAAACGTCTGGCAAATCAAAGGAATGTATGTAATACCTTTTAAATACGTGATCACGTCCCGTCACCATAATTAGATTTAACTTTTTTTTTTCAAATATATAAATAGTTGAGTGCAATGTGTCCCGCGTACTAAGAATCCATGTTTTTAATTACTTAAATAATGAGACAATGAGATAATTTAAAGTAACGGTTTAGCAAAAACTGTACCTACATCTTAAGAGTTATCTCGAAACAGGTGAATAAGTGATTACCTACTTTGATCGCGAGGAAAGCGATACTCAATTGTGTAAAACTTTTAAAAGTTTAAAGACAATAAGATCCCTTCATACAAGTTACTGAAACCTGTCATACTGGATAGGCTAGTGAGGCAACATGGTAGCCACTTCCACCGGCTGTCCCACGTGTCGTGCGGGCACCAGTCTCACCTAAAAGGAAACAAGAATAGTCATAAACCAAGTCATAAATCCAAACCAATCAGCCTTCATTGTTTCTGATTCTTCCTTGATGGTTGAGGCTTTGGGACTATTCTTTGTAAGGATGTACCTCGACCCGTGGCCATTGGCTGTAATGGAACAAAATGTTGTTTTAGTTGGTTCGATTCCAACACAAATCATGTGTTCGACAAGAACCCGAAGAAATTTCCATAGGTAAAATCAAAATCATTGTATGCAAGTTGGTGTTTACTGTTAAAAAAACCTTCATAATTAAATAACGGTTTTAATGTTTTATTTGAAACTATAGCACATTATACGGACAGTTTTCTTCTAGAATATGGATGTATTTAAAACAAGTAACTATTGGAAGAAATTAGAATGTCAGATTAGATAATAATGGCAATGAGCTGCCGATAATTAGACAGTGCAAAAGCATATTTTCGAAAATGCTTTCAATTGTGCCCTTTATCCAATGTAGTGCAAAATCAACTGTTTTACACGAATAAAAGTACATCCCTTTTACGATATGATGTGTGCACATTTATTCACAGACATGACGTTCTCGCCTGTCGTCACTTTAATTTACAGAAACACATTTAAAATTGGTTACAATTTATAATAAAATTGAACAGATAATCCGTGTCGATTGTTGTAAGAAACTCATTCAAAATAAGTGTATAACGTAAGTGTTTAACAGGAGGTAAATATGTATACGTTAAAACAATAACAATTAAAATTTTATACTGAAAAGCATTATGCTCAATATTAGCTGAAATAATGTACGCACATATTTATAAATACATACCGCCTGTACATGTCTATAAATATGATATAAAACTATATAAACTGTTAATCTTGTAAACATAATATTATAAAATGTATATGAAGATATGTACATGAAGAGATTTTTTGTAAATTTTGAGCACTTAGGAATGTGAAACTTGGAATATTTAAGTTTGTATATAGAGGAACTGCGAAAAGCTAAAATTAATAAATATAATTAAGCTTAAAAATATGGGAAAAAGGCTACAAGAAGCTACAAACACACAGTAATGTTGACTTGTCCTGGTTTTTTTTTAGCGTTGCCCACTATCCCATAAAAAAAAACCATGACGGGTCACCTGATGGTAAGTGACTATCACCGCCCATGGGCACCTGCAACTCAAGAGTCAGAACAGTTTATAGTGGTCAATGATGTAAAAAAAAACAGTTAAAACTTAATGAATTATAGCCGACAACTAGTAATAAGTGATAAATATATAACAAAATAAAAACAGTGATGTAATACACTCACCATTTCAAGGTTGTTTAAATTGTCTATATTCCCTAATTATGATTTAAATAACTAACAACATCCGCATGTTATACATTTTTATACCACTAGGTTAGCAAACAAACACATGGCACGTATGTATGCGTATGCGGAAGTAGTGTTTGTAGTCACGACTGTCTATAAACACTACTTGTTCACACAGCTACGATCTGGTAACGGATGTATTAAAATTGAGAACAATAAAATTTGGTTGTTTAGGGTACAATAGCATATGTAATTTCTGGTTTAATAGACTATGTTGCTTCCTCTGTTACTAATTTGCATGCATGGTCACCATGGAACTTGGCACCAAACTATGCTGTATAGATATTTGGCTGAATTTTTATGGACATAAGATCTTATTTCATTTCACTCTTATCAAAATCAATGTATGAGCATATATAGTGTTTCATTTCGTTTGGTATGTGATCAAATACGTGACCAAAATATTCTGTATTTAGTTGTGTATGTACTACACTTGTTTGGCAATATAATAGAATACTGTTCAACACAACTGTCTTAAATAACTACCAATAATAACGAAATATTCTTACAGTAGACTGACTGACTGATAGAAATTGATTGGTTTTTTATCCTCTGTCATTTAGGTTATTACTAAATATTTCTATCTCGACAACACAGGCCCTCCATTCATTGTGAATTTAAGCGTTATTAAATCGTCAGTTTTAAAAGTGTATAAGTGTGCTAAATATATAGATTCACTCCACAAACAAGTCACATGTGCAAGGTTGCCCAGAAATGTGATTTATCGAAACACATTTATTTAGCATCTTTTTGTACCGAAATGGTACTGAATGAACAATAAAACAACAGACCGCAATTTATTGTTTCAGGCCGGAGTGACGCGATATCGAGCGATACAATGGCTACCCTATGTACTTGGTATTCACATGGGTATAATCAATCCAGCAAAATATAGCCTCGAATCATTCAAAAGAGACGAAAAAACCTCTTCAAAGATTTATACAAGGAA
Source organism: Callimorpha dominula (assembly GCA_949752705.1). Taxonomy (NCBI): domain Eukaryota; kingdom Metazoa; phylum Arthropoda; class Insecta; order Lepidoptera; family Erebidae; genus Callimorpha; species Callimorpha dominula. The sequence continues at coordinate 20,612,599 of OX456995.1, read as the reverse complement.
TATATTTTATTGAATGTCAGTCAGCCGATTAATTACCTAGAGTGGCTCGCTATAAACAGAGTATTTGTTAGGAAGCAAAATAACTAAACGTAATACGGAGGATAGTAAAAGGATTTTTATTAAAACTACTAGAAAGGGGAATAATTTGGTAACATGGGAAGGTAATGGTACCTCATCCGATGAGACGACTATGATTCATTCAATATATAATTCATTGAATCATACTAGTCTCATTAGATAAGATATCAATATTTAGGGGCACCTCTAGTCGCGCCCCTCAGTGTTAATTGATCACTTAGATATTTCCGCAAAAACTGAATATGAAGCACAAAGAAGTTAATCGCAGTTTAGTGAACTTACACAGAGCGCGTGGCCGTCCATTTAAGCTCAAATATATATCACTATGCTGTACTTTTATTCCTCTTAACAGTAAACTTTTTATAACCCATATCTCGGAAACATGTGGCTTTAGATAGTTATAATTTTCGTTTGCCTTGATGCTAACTGTAAAGGTTTTCACTAGTGTGATTTTATACATTGTATGGTATTGATAGGAGGAGCCTTTACGTCAAGTATATAACAGTGTTGCATGTATAACACAGAACTAATTACAAATACATAAATGGCACAAGTCTTTATGTTTACAAATTTAAGCGACCAAAATGATCGGTATTGTAACATGTTTCACAACAGTTTTAATGAAGAGCATTAAATAGATCAACAAAGCTTAACGAATCGCCTACGCCTAAAGGTTTTTGCAATCAAAATAATGAGAACAATATTTTCATTTTAATCCCTTTAGAGCTTCCACAATAAAACTTAAAAAATAATATGTCAATTTCAATTGAAATAAAAGACTGTGTTGTATTTAATTTAATTGTATAAATAAACTAAGTAGTAGCGTTTTTAAATTTAATAGTGAAGTAGTAATTTTTTTTTAACAGTAACTTTGGAGACGGTTAGTACGTAGATACACAAGATTATTTCGACTTTTATCAGGAGATAGATACGATCTTGTTTAGTTGTTTTACATATATCTGATGGAGAAATATTTCTAAAACTTACGACATACCAAAAACATCAAGAATCATATACAACCAAGAATCAAGAAGAACACCAAGATCTATCATATAATGTGTACTGCTACTTGATTAGAGCAATTTTGTCAAAGACACTGCGGGATGAGCATGGCATAATCAAAAAAACTAAAATACACGTTCACGGTTTCACTTAGTGTTTTTTAGAGTTCCGTTCCTCAAAAGGAAAGAAGAAACCCCTATAGGATCACTTTGTAGACGGTCTGTCTGTCTATCTGTCAAGACAGGCAGGCAGGCATCGAGTTGAAATGAACATAAAATACTGATGTTTGCGGTCCTTTGAAGCTGTAAAAAATCAAGGATCTAAGTCAACGCAGTCAAAAGATACGACCATTTAAGCCTTAGATTTAACCAACGAAAGTTTTGCAGGTAAATCAAAACCTACCGGGAACTTCCCATTGACCTAGAATCATAAAATTTATTAAGAAGCAAGGTCTCACAGCATAAGCAAAAAAAAAATCCGATAGCCGTTAATTAGTTGTTATATAACTTGAAAAAATATGTTTTTTGATTGCAAACTTTTATTTTGTGGTTGGAAACTTGACTTTGTCATAACTCGATGTAAGGGAGAGAAGCTAAGTTAAGTTTGTCTTTCGGTAAAAACGGGCAAAAATCTTCGAGAACTTTTCCCGAGATGGACGTACTATCTACATACAAATTTGTTTGCCTACGAGACCCTAGCTGCACAAGTCAGCCTTGCACTTGTCCGGTTTTTAACTTACTGAGAGCTAATTTGGATGTGAGTTATTTAAATGCTGCATACGTCTCTGGTTCAAAGCTTGTTAAATTAAATTTTCACTAACGTAATTTTTTAGTATCAAATTTAAGTCTAAACTGAAATGAGCATCACAAGTAAAAACTCTAGTCACTGGACAATGTAAAATACTGTTATAATATCTGAGTGCTACTACAGAGTACGTCGTCTAAAACTGAGGACGAAATAATGAATATCTAAAGAGACTGCTACAAAGAGACTCTTCGCAGCACTAAGTGACAATATTGTTTTCGTACTGCTCTTCTAAAGAACTGTAAAATAACTATAAAGAACAGTTCTACGCGAGAACTACGATAAAAAATCCCAGTAAAACTTGAAAACATTTAACTTTTGCGGACTTACACTTCACGATTTTTTTACTTTTCACTCAGTTCCTATTGACCATAATACAGTCGAGGCTTTTGAAAGTTACCCGCTGCCTAACTTTAAAGTGAAGAAGTATTTTAACTATGTATGGTTGTTGGAACGTCTTTTAAGTAGCACAAAAAAAGGCAAAAGATATATCTTTGGTGAATGTGATGCAATAGAACATTGGTGAGGTTTATTCTCGACTCGAGACTCTATAAGTCGGGTTCCTGTGTCTGGTTGAGTATGTTCATATTAAGTACCTATCATTCTAACAATATTGCTAATGGGGTACGGAGCTATTAATGCGGTGTTTGAAATCGGAAAATCATTTTATTTGCCATACTTCAAATGACCGATATGAATGGTTTAATGGAGTCTTTGCTCAACAGGCAGGGTAATGAAGAAATACTCGAAAAAAATAAAAATTAGGCAAAGAAGTTTATACTGTGTGCTACTGGTACACAACATAAGCTTATTTTTAGACATCAGTGACATAAGGATATTAATGCTTCATCTCTCTATTGGCCTATCTCTGTAAAATGTTATAATTACTGGCAGCAAAAGTAAATTGAAAGTCCTCCTATTGGCACCATAACACTACTATAAGATGCTGCGAAACCCCTGTTTCTGCAGACATGACTATACTGTTAAATTAAATGATTTCTATTCAGTTCACGATCAAGACATTATACAAAACTTACCTAACATTTACTAACAATTGGCGAAAACTTTGGAGTTCAATTTATTCATAGCTTTTAGAAATAAAAATTAAGATGACACGGTTGTGATTTGGCAATAATAGTAGTATTTTGCTTTTCTCTGTCAGAAATAGTGGGAGGTTATTAAATTACTTGCTTAGTCTTTTTACAAATAGGAACTTAAAAAAAATAAAAAATTCGTAAATTGTATTGTAAGGACTAGACTGTTTGAGGAAGTAGGCATTTTTATTGTTATTTAATTAAATTTAAAATATCTGTAACAAATGCACCAACTGTTCATCGGATTCTTTAAGACTATTTAAAAGTACAGAAATTTTGTTCACTCTGGGTACCGCACTTGATGACTGACGCGCTGAGGGAGCAGCGTGTGTCCTGTGATATCTATATCTATATTAATAATAAATCTGTAGCGGGATGAATTCTGTACATTGAATATATCTAAAAAAAAATCGACTGAGGGGTATTAAGAAACGATACTGATGCCGAATATGCAATTCAAACAATTTTTGTCTGACTGTCTGTCTGTCTGTCTGTCTGTCTTTCTGTCTGTCTGTTTGTATGTTCACGATAAACTCAGAAGTTACTGAAGGGATATGCTTGAAACTTAGTTTGATAATAGTTTGAGTGCCTGCGTAGGTTATAGGGTACTTTTTATCCCGGGTTAAGCTTTGGTTCCCACAGGAAAATCAATGAAAGCTGTAATAACATTGTAACGTTAGTAGAATGTATATACTTATTTCGCGAGCAGCGAAGCGAGCGAGCGTTTAGCTTATCTGGTTTAGAGTACGACTTCTACGAGATTGGGTGTCAGATCGAATCCCTCTTTGACGCTCTTTCCTTTTTTTGCACTTTTTTTTAATATGTAAACTAATTTACTTTTTAAATTAGGTATCGTTTTTAAACAACAAAAAAAAGGACGTTCTCAATTCGACCGTTAATGTTTTAGTTGGTTTAAGCCAGTAATACGGCGTCAACAATAAATAGCCCGGTGAGGTGAGCTTCTACACGAAAAACAAATGAGTAATGTTACCACGGCCAAATTATGTCGTTATTTCACGTGTAAGCAACCAAAACAATCTTTTTTTATACGCTCCAGGTTGTTTTACCGCCAATACAGTATGAAAAATCCTGCCTGGAGAAAGAGGTACTATGCAATAAGCGACAAATTGCTGTTTTCCGAAAAAAACGCGAACGATGTCGCGGGCACAGCTAGTGTTAAATACATTTAAAGACGGCCGATCTATCTACGTGAACTCTAATTGTTACATGTGATGAAACCTAGCTGTATTATTTAGACGTTCAAACTAAATCCCAGAATAAAGTGTAAGTGTTTGAAGATGAACCAACGCCGACGTGAGGCCAATCGGTAGAAAATAATGGTTGCTATATGTTTTACTACCATATGAAAATTGGCTACGGTTACGGTTGTGTTTGGAAAAAGGAAGACCAAACTCAAGACTTGATACTTAGCTTTTACGTCAAGATAACAGCCCCTACACAGCGACATGGCACATTGACAGTGGCCATTATTATTTGCAACTTTTATTTAAAGCTAAAAATCTTTATGGATGACATAGTTTACATAACTCAACAATATATATTAAACATTTGTATGATACTTTTTCCTAATACAACAAATACATAACTTTTAATTCGCATAAACCTAATTACTTCAAGATATTAGAAGCATGTTTCGCACCAGTTCCACGTAAGCGTTGCGATTTTAGCACACTAGTTTACGAGCTATTTTAACACAACTGACCTCATATGAATTCTGCCAGTAGACAATCAATCTCAAATATCTAAGTAAAATACGGTAGGAACATCAAACTCAGCATCCTCGTACTCAATATAAAAAGCCATAAATACGTTATAAGTCAGGAGCTGACATAGGCATGCCAGGCGCGCAGCTACACATTTTGGTATGTGATAAGTGCTGCATCGTTCAACTCTTCGCCGCGATGAGAATGTGACCTTACCTTACTTGAATACGGTATTAGTATTAAGATGCTTTTCTCTAAATTATGGTCAAATTTTCTTTATAGTAGTTTGTAGAACTTGTTTAACTATGCAACTTTATTATGTTTTGTGAAGAAACTAAGTTTGCTCCAATCTTTTATAACAACTTATATTATAATTATTTTTTTTTATTAAAAGATTACTAGTAACGTGGGTCACACATTACTAGTATTCTTGTTAACCCTTCCAGCTAAACTTAACGCTTGTGTTAGGAGTGGGCTCACGACGGTAGTGCACTGGGTAGGGATCGAACCCGCAACCACTTGATCGCAAGTCCGACGCCTTAGCCATTACGCTACCGCATATTATTACTACTCGGCAGTATGAGTCTACAAAATCTCGGAACCAAAAGCTAATAAATAATATCGGTGTATATAATAATGAAATACGACATAATACATAGCACTTTATAGACCCAAACTAGGTATAGCTCGTACTATAGGTTCCAGAACACGAATACATATACTTATATACATTTTTTGTAAATATATTATTGTAGATGTGCTACGTATAAAAGTCGAATTACGCTTACACCTAGTTCTAGCCGGCAAAACCTAGATGTGGTTGATATCAGTTGGTTAAATCTAGTTCCCATCATCAAAACTAGAAGTGTTTTAACCGCAATCTTTAGCTATATCTATCTAATTGTAGACAGTAGAAAGAAGGCTATACCTAGTTTTAGCTGAATGCAACTGGCTACATCTGGTATTAGCCTTGAATAAAAGGATACACCTAGAACTTTAACCGACTGCTAACTCGAATAACGTCAAATGATGGACTACGATGGCCGATTTAACAGTGGGAGAGCCATGCTTCGGCACATATGGGCCGGCTCGACCGAAGTGATACCACGGCGTCATAGAAAGCCGGCAGTAAAGCAATGATTACATTGCTTTTCACCGAGTGAGGTTACCGGAGGCTCTAACCCTTCCCTTTAACCCTCTTTCCCTCTCCCCTCCTCTCCCTCTCTTACCCTTCTTCACCCCTTCCCCAACTCCCACCTTAAAGGCCGGCAACGCACTTGTGACTCTTGAGTTGCAAGTCCCCCTGGGCGGCGTTGTCACTTACTTACACTTTATAACATAAAAAACATAATGCATCTACTCAAATCATTTAAAAATGCATTTAAACTGTCACGTAAAATATTTTTATATCATTAGTAATACTTTTCTGAATTTAATTTCAATATACAATTTATATTTTAAGACAAAACTACAATATTACGTAACCGAATAAAGTATGAAATCAACTTTTAAACTTTCGCGTTCCATGATATAATATTATCTACGTATGAACGGGAATTAACGCGATCACGAAAAGGTATTACATACCTCTGAATTGCCTGACGTTTCGACCAGGTTGCACTGGCCGTGGTCACAGGCTGACTGGCTCAGCGGTGCACGCCCTCCGTCGCCGACATCGTGAGGTAGAAGGTTCTTCATCCACCTCCACTTTTTTGATATTTTTGATATTTTCGTTTCGCCATGTACCGTCACATACTATACTAACAGTGTCCCTATTCTGTAAGCAAACCGATGTGGCCCTATTCTGGTGTTCACCCGACTGCGCATAAAAGCGAGGTGGCATGTTTTTTATCACTGGATTCCACGCTGTAGATAATTTGAAACCATCTTCCCGATTGAAAGTTTTGTGTTTTTTAATTTCAATCGCTTCACGTACAACTCTTGAGTAAAAGTGACGTTCCGTGGAGAGGACTTGCGTACGGTGAAATTCAATCCAGTGATTGGTGCCCGCTTCGAGTGCATGTTCTGCAATCGCTGATTTGCTAATCTGTCGGTTCTTCACAGCAGCGATGTGTTCTTTGACCCTTTCAGCAATGGTCCGCTTTGTTTGGCCTATGTAGGAACTACCACAGCTGCAGTTTATTTTGTAGACACCTGGAGTTTGTAACGGCAAGACGTCCTTCGGTGTACCCACGATGTTTTGAACCTTTATGCCTGGTGTGTATACTGTCGGAATGGAGTATTTCTTTAATACGGAGCCGATCTTATCCGTTACTCCTTTCACATATGGCATGTAGGCTGGTTGTCTGTTCACCTGTTCACAGCATCCGGAGGTACATACCGAACACATCGCTGCTGTGAAGAACCGACAGATTAGCAAATCAGCGATTGCAGAACATGCACTCGAAGCGGGCACCAATCACTGGATTGAATTTCACCGTACGCAAGTCCTCTCCACGGAACGTCACTTTTACTCAAGAGTTGTACGTGAAGCGATTGAAATTAAAAAACACAAAACTTTCAATCGGGAAGATGGTTTCAAATTATCTACAGCGTGGAATCCAGTGATAAAAAACATGCCACCTCGCTTTTATGCGCAGTCGGGTGAACACCAGAATAGGGCCACATCGGTTTGCTTACAGAATAGGGACACTGTTAGTATAGTATGTGACGGTACATGGCGAAACGAAAATATCAAAAATATCAAAAAAGTGGAGGTGGATGAAGAACCTTCTACCTCACGATGTCGGCGACGGAGGGCGTGCACCGCTGAGCCAGTCAGCCTGTGACCACGGCCAGTGCAACCTGGTCGAAACGTCAGGCAATTCAGAGGTATGTAATACCTTTTCGTGATCGCGTTAATTCCCGTTCATACGTAGATAATATTATAAGTATGAAATCATTTTACAACTTCAAATAATGCTTTCAATTCACGACGATCTGTTTTTTTTTTTACAAAGCCAAACGTTACAGTGTAAAGAAGATCGTGTATTTTGGAACAGATACGGTGCTCACTTAAGTGGCCCATATCTCAGTCGGCGACAGCGGCACGCGAAACGAAACATCTCAGTGTAAAATGTTAACTTTTCACTGAAATACCAGCCGAATTACTTGACTTATTTGGCGAATGAAATTCTTCTTACACAAAATGTAAGGATAATGTCGACGATAAGAAGCGCTTGACTAATGGGATATTTAGGTCTATAGTCACGTACCATACATAATGGACTAGGACTGTTCGCGGTTTTCTGGCCTTGAATTTGTATAGGCTCTACTTTATTGTTTAGGGATGGTTGTAATGCAATGTAAATTTTCCACAAAGTATAAGGCATAATCTACACACGAACGTCGAATATGCCATTCTGTGCTATACTTTGCGGATAAGTATTATTGCTTAAAGATTGATAATACTTAAAGATAGATAGCGAGTACACGGCAACGTCAAGGGGAGTCTTATTTTCGAACTGGCACGGAAATTAAAATTTCATGCCCGTTCGTACGTATTTACTACAGTATATGCACACATGAGCATTTGGTAGTGATACTATTGTTAGCGGATGAAAACAGTGGCACTAGTGTTAAAAAAAAGAACCTTAGAAATGAGTTTCTGTGCCTCTTTCCCCAAAGCGATAGACTAAGTTGTTACTAAATACATTTTGATGTTTTAATGTGATCAATGTTTTAGGGTGAGAAAAGGACAATGAATTATTTAGTCTATTTGATAAAACACGTTTAGAAATATCAGAAAGAGGCAATGGAAATGATGTTGCTCTGGTTTGAAAAACCTTAAGACAGATGAATCGTTAGTCGTAAATGACTCTCTCTAGATTTGTAAGTATATTATCTTAAATCTAGTTATCAGAAAAACCTTCCAATTTCAAGACTACAAGATATTTGCAGACAATGTGCCAAATTTTCGTCTTCAACGAAAGAAAGAAAGAACGAATTATATTATTATTTATATTTTAAGAAATTTAACCTCAAAATCATTCTTTCCATTCATCCATGGGCTTTAACTGACTATAATGATATAAATGAAGAGAACAAAAAAGAACATTACTCGCCCAAAGTCCGTACAAGAACCTTTTAAAAGGGTACAGTTGAACCACTACAGTCATTAAACCGAAAAACATTGCTTCTGCAAACGACTTACAAGATTACATCCGTTATTTATTGCAAAGGAAATAAGAATTACAAAATGAATTTTCAAATAAAACATGGGACTATTAACGACTGAATTTAAATTCTCTGAAATATAATAAAATAAGTTAAGACATTATTTCAGAAAGTGATTTTGTAACAAATTGAAGAAATTAAACTATAATGGTACGTGTAAGTGGTTAATCGAATTTTACCCATGTGTATTATTTTTAATGTAGCATAAACAAATTTGGAGTAAAATATTTCCGAATTCTCTACTTATGATTAAATTCGTTGCGGGTTCCAAGATAGATTAACTTTCTCTGAGATACGTCGAGTCTTATGTTCGGTGTTTTGGTGGGTCACTGTTGTTGATGTATAGGAGTCACAGCAGGGGAAATCGGGATATAGAACACCCAGATTTAACGGATCAATGAGTAAGTTTTGTTACAATTTTATTATTAGATAGTTAATACTTGATTTACATTATGTACTTTTACTTTTATAAACTGCCCGTTTTATGTAATTACAAAGTGGTCCCACAAACAAAGAGATATTTCTCTTTTTGGTGAAACAATGGCAAAAAAATTTTTTTTATATTGGAATTGTGTCCGTTGCATCCATTTTACATTTTTAAAAGATAATAATAAATGTAGTACCTAAAATTACAAACAGGATTGGTGGGTGCTGCGCTGTTTTTTTTTTTGTGTGAATTTTTGTAAAACCGGTGATTGCTTTAATGTATACACAATTACCAATCGGTTTGGATGGTATAGCAAACGTTCAGACCTACGGTGAACTTCAGTGTTAGACATTCCTAATTCCAGATTGCAACCTGGCAGACTGGCTAGTATAATTTTGATTATCCCAATACTTTAAGTGATTCACGACACTTTCAAATAAATAGTAATCAGATGAAGAACACTTCAATCGCTTAGTTTTCCTGTCGCAACAAAAGTACATTTATTTCATTCAACTTTTGTATCACCGTGTTGTTACGTAAGAGTAATTTACGAATGCACAATTCACTGTAAAAGCGACAGTGAAAAATGTACTACATTATATTGACTTTTGCAGAATACGATTGTTTTAAAACTATAATGGTTTCGTCCAAGCGCGGTATCGCCCTGCTCTTTCGTTTTCATGAAAATGAAAATTTACTATCCAGTTTAGTTTTAGCTGAGTTTTGTGAGGTCTTATCTTTATTTTCGGGAACAAAGGAAACTGCGGTGAGAAAATGTCCCTGTTTCTGAAACAATATTAAATAAATAGCGTATGCTTAACATTTTTAGAGTAGAGAGAAAAAATGCCAACATTACTTTTATATCTTTCTATTCAGTTTGATACTTTTTAAAAGTCAAGTGATGATACGAGTAGTTTAGTAACGGATATCAAACAGGACTAAACATGATTATTTTAAAATATAACTATAAATTATAACTATTTTTTATATTCTAAAACAATTACTTTCTATTACAATTAGTTTCTATTGCGATGAGCCTTTTGTTGAGATGAGCATTTTTATCGCAAAATCAAAATTACCCATTTCCACAACCAATATCAAAATTCAACCCAGAAATGCAAATCTAAATGGGTTTCTCGTCGCATCCATTACAAACGCAGCCAGTGCATGGTCGCACGAAATTGATTGATGCCATGTTAGACCACTGACCGCGGCCACTGATTCATTTGTGCACCTGTCCTGATACATAGGTAAGCGCCATGAAGTGTAGTGTATTAGAAGCTCTGTTTCAGCTATATATGTCTGTTTGATTGGTGGGTTGCTATACACAATGTAGGTACTGTATAAATTGGTAACTGTACTGTGAGTAGGAAGGTGAGCCTTATTTGTAAGTGATATCGAAAACAGTCTGTTAAAATTTTATTGATAAAATTAAATCTATTTGTTTCCTTCATGTTACTAAAAGAAGGTTTCGAAGGTTTCGAAACACAGGGAAACAGATTGTAGTAAATCACCCCTTCTGTCTGTATAGGCCGGCTCAACAGGAATGATACCACGGCCTCACAGAAAGCCGGCAGTAAAGCAATGCTTTTTGCCGAGTGAGTGAGATTACTGAAGGCCCTAACCATTCCCTCTCCCCCCTCCTCTCCCCCCCACCTTAAAGGCCGTCAACGCACTTGTGACTCTTGAGTCAACATCTTGGAATACTGTCTTCAGCAAATGCAATAGTCAGCGAATACACGCTACTCGGCAACACTCAGCGGACGTCGTAAGTGTGCTGTGTCGAAGTAGTTGGTACTTAGTGCGAACGTAAATAAAAACAATGAAGACCAAGTGCGGGTAGTTGCCGAAACTCGCACTTCACGGAGGCGTCGCTAAGCTCTCACTCACCAGTCTCGATCGAAACGTCGGGTAACCAAAAAAGGTATTGTAGCTTCTAATTATTACCGCGATTAAGTCCCGATTCACACATGAAATATGTATGGCCACGAAAGTTTAAAAACAATTTCTTGACATGGGACTACCAATTATATACCCTATCTAACAAAAAAAGATTCATCAAAATCGGTACATATATAACGGAGTGAGGGCTGACTAACATAAAAAAATATATTTATACGGCGAATTTGAGAACCTCCACCTTTTTTTCGTCGGTTAAAAATATCTGAATAAAAAAAACCGACTTATTAAGGGAAGAAGTGATGGCGTCTTTCGGACTGTATCCATTGCCTCCAAAAAGACAGTAAACTCATCCTATTACATACTTTATATTTACATTGTGAGGCAGTCACCCAACCTGTTTTCGTATTTCTCATTCTGCTAATTGGAAAGACATAAGTTTGGACAAACAAACTAAATAAGAATGACTAAAACCAACTCCAGAATATTGGCTGTAAGAAGCAAGGCCTTCCCTCAAACGAAAAGCAGATGGGTATTGCTAATAATATCTCCTTTTCATTTCAGGCAGGAAGATTTAGTAGAAATATTCTAACCATTAATCCTAATAATATTATAAACGTGAAAGTTTGTTCCTCTTTCACGCAAAAACTACTGAATGATGAAACTTGGTATGTAGATAGCTAGAGACTTGGATTAACACACTATTTTTTATTCCGATATTTCCACGAAACTTACGAGTTTATTTCTCAAAAATAAACTATTTTAATTATTATTTTTTTACAGCTGGAGCTGCTACATACCTACTGCTACATAGCTGGTATTTTTTTAATCGGTATATAAATTATTATCTCTTGAAGGGATCAAATCTATAACAATCAATACGGTAGCAAGCTCCAAAGTGATCACAACAGCAGCTATCAAATAATCTGTGTATCAAAAATTTAAAGGTCAGTTTATTCCACAAAAAGCAACCAAACGTAGAATAAGACAACAGAATCCTTAGGATTTGTGGTTAATATTAACGTCCATTAGCAATTTGAGAAGGGTCACCGATTCTCCCGCAACATAGACCTGAATTTTTCATTGAATTTTCTCCAATACCCAAATCAAGATCAAATCCTAATATCTCACTGTTGACTGTAGCTATTTATTTAGTAGTAGAATAGAATATAAAACGATATGAAACGTCTGAAAAAAATGCAAATGCATTAGTTAGCACTATCTTGTTTATGTTATAGTTTAAATTCGGTTTTTTACCAATAAAATCATTTGGAATTAGAAAATACTTAAGGTTCTTCAAGTTCTATCCATGTCTGTGACAGTTACAACACGTAAAAGCCTCAATTCGTTTCAGTTCGTTCACAACATTTTTATGAAAGGTACGGGAATAACCGCTTCTATGCACAGTCAGATAAACACCAGAATAGGGACACATCGGTTTGTTTACAGAATAAGGATATTGTTGATTTATACCCCGGTTCCTGTAATTGTAACGAAACGATTCGTCCGTGAGATATAAGGTTTTGATATTTTTGATTTGACATGTACCGTGACATACTAATGCGCGGTTCCTATAATCAAGAAGAGATTCGTTTTGCTTACGGATTTTACGGATTATGAAATTTTACCGTCCGTAAGCAAAACGAATCGTTTCTTGATTATAGAAACCGGGCATTAGTATATCACGGTACATGTCAAATCAAAAAAATCAAAACCTTCTATCTCACGGACTTGACGATGGCGGACGTGCACCACTGAGTCACCAGTCACCACGGCCAGTGCAACCTGGTCAAAACGTAAGGCAATTCAAAGATATGTACTTAAAACCTATTATGGGATCGCGTTAATTCCCATATGTATACATATATCATTCTGAATTTAAGATTAGACAAAACTATTGTTCACTATTATGTATATTTCTAAATTGTTACATTTTTGTTATTATATATATATTTTGTTACTTTAATATTTTCTAGAATAATAGATAAGACAATGACAGTCAATGTCCAACAGTCCAAGAAAGTGTATAATTGTTATCCAGAGCCTTGTTTCTTTAGTGAGAAACAAACGAATGCAGAACCTCGAAGTTAGTGTTTTGTTTTTGTTGGTTTTTTTTTTTTTTTTTTGTTGTGACAGGAGAGACCCAAAAGAATCTGGAGAAAGAAGGAGGTATGTAAACCAGCCTTGGCCATACAATAAAGGCTTTACAGTCTAAATTATGTAGTTAGTACAAAGTTAAAAGACTTAGATTACCTCGACATAATGCGCAAAATAGACTGGGATAAATTATTATTAGCCGATTACGCCACTTAACACATACACCACTAATATTTTGCCTACTACATACGTGAGCTATGAGGCAGTGCCTACTTATAAAGTGGTCTCCAGAACGTTTTGTGCTGCAATTAATACATTTGAGCATTATGTCATTCATTTTTAGCACGAACGAATACATACTCATCGAAATAACCTTTTTACATTTACTCTTTTGGAGACAGTCAGACATTTTCTGTAGAATCAGGCTGTAATTTGACTCTGTAGTTATTAAATAGTTAATATTAAGTTTATATTACAAATATATTTACCATTTATCTAAAACGCTAATGGGATTATTTGAATCATAAGTAAAGCAAATAATATATTGGTGATTTTCGGAGTATGGATCAAAACTTGACATCTGCAACGAATATATCTTTTGAATTGTTTATTATTCTGATTATCTATCACAAAATTAATTATTCATTCCAGACTCTCGTTAGTGTTACAAGCAGTAACAACTATCTATATTTTGATCTACCTTGCTAGACCTAGCTTTTGATATTGATATTTAATTACAATACAGGTACAAGGTACTGTGTCTGCACTTAGTTAGGCAACTAACCAAACCTCTGCGGTTTTAGCGTCCGACAAACTAAGTCACTCTGATTTCGTATATTCCTGAAGACATGCGACAAGAGATATAACCAGACAGCCTGGCGTTGTTAACAGAATAATTATTTGGGGAATCAAAATTCTTATTAATATTTGGATGAATTAGATACAAGTGAAAGGCAATAGGACATACAGCAAAAATATTAAGCGGCTTTAGCTATAAACTGTAGGAACAAAATAATCAAATATTCAAAGCAACAGTAAGCAAGTACTGTGGGTATTTCATGTAACTGTTTCTCGATGGGGTTCTGAAAATTCCTGCTTCTATAATAAATACAACTCTCGGAACCTTGAGCTTTAAGCCTCGGCCTTAAAAGTATTATCACCAAGTCTGTTTGAAGGATCATTATTTTGTGTTGGTGGAATATCTCAGTCCATTCCCTTACGCTCTTATTATCTAAATAATCCGTATAAATCGCTTATATCCATTTTTTACTCTAAAAAATAATACTTAAATATAGGAGATAACACACTGTTTAAAGCATTACACTCATAAATGTGATTCAGAAATAAACCAAAAAATAAAGGAAGAAAAATTACCGTTCTTAATCATAAAATGTTCAATCCTACAAAATTATAGGCTGGAGAACCTAAACATTAGATTTACGGAACACAATTTGAAAACAAGCCTACAGTTCATAAAAGTGATTGTTATAACTGCCACTGGCAAATTACGGCATTGTACCCATACAATTTTACATCAAGCAAAAGCAGAACGTAGGAAACTGAGCCCTGAGTTCTATAACGTACAACTCAATTTTACGTTCTATTAGAGTGAATTAATAAGTTTGACATTTTGCAAGGATTGTCTACAAGTATCGTGTGGTTCGCATGTGTGACGTTTCTCAATGCTTATTATTTGCTCGCTTCAAATATTTTGTTATCTTTTGTTAAATTACATTATATTATATCTTTTAAATAATTTGAGTTAAAATTAAGGTCTTTATGAACTCAATACTATGGGTACTATGGCCTCAATTTTGCTGTTTAATTATAATGGTTTGACAATACATACATGGCAAAAGTGTAATAAAAGGGAAACAAAAATGACAAGAATATTATAATTTTGTATATGTACGAGAATTAATGCGATCCCGTAATAGTTTCAACGGGTTGCACTGGCCATGGGATAGTGAAAATTTTAAAGTCAGTATTACAAGAAAGTTATTATCAGTTGACAAAGGATGACACTAGAAGATTTGATTTCGAAACATCAATAAGGGAGAGCACCCTGTCGAGCGGCAATGGACGTGACTCAATGTGCCAGCTACGAAAAATACTATGTTTTAAATTAGATTGTATGGCACACCCGCCTTTCTTAAAGTATTGCGAAGTATTTGCTTTTGAAACTGTTGAATATATTTTATCTGGAATTTTACTGGATGAGTTTCTTTCGAAGAATTGTTTTGTTCATCTAGGCCGATAATCTAGGTCGGTAAACATGGACATCAGTTATCGTGTTAGAATATATAGAAATTTAAATACTAACATTTGTTTTAAGTGTAATCTTCTAAGCAAATTCAAAGTCCGACCCGATTGCACAAACAGTTTGGACGATTAATGACTGCTCAACTAAATGGGAATGTCTCAGTTTGATAAGTGATGCAAGTTACATTACTGAAGATAGTCCAGATGCGAATGCATTTAAAGTACCCGTTTTCAACACTGAAAATATTTTAGCATATTTTAAATCTCTTTTAATTTGCAACCTTTCAAAAGTGGGCATTCATTATTCATAAGCACATGATGTGAATGGAGCTTAATAAAATATTCTTTTCTATTCTGTGAAGTTCTAGTTATGTACACCTGCTCTTAAATTCATAAAAGGGATTTATGTTTTATATAAAGATTATATGGCATTATAGTCATAATACTATTTGAATTGGAGAATGATGAAAACCAACACTTGATTCAGATTTTGAGGTTAAGTACGTAAATCAGGTCGTCGAGATTTACTAACTTACGTAAATTTTTTTTTTTTTTTTTTATTTAAACTTCCTGCTAATACATATGCATAAGGCGGACTTAATGCCATAGACATTTCTACCAGTCAACTTTTCGGTGATGCAGAGATGTGTGTGGCAGATGTGTATTTAAAAGTAATAAGAATACTAATTGAATGGGTTACATAAATAAGCCTCCATATAATGTACTACATACAAAATACTACATTACAATAATATCATCATCATCCTCCGCGTCTTTTCCCAACTAAGTTGGGGTCGCCTTTCAGTCTAACTACGATACGGCCAAACTTTGATATTTTACGTGAAGCGACTGCCATCAGACCTCCACAACCCGAGTACTAGGCAATATCGAAGTTCTGTAGTTAGACCAGGTTGTCGGACTTCTTAGGGCTCCGACTACCCGTAACGAATGCCACAGATGTTTTTATGACGGTTTAACGTACTCTCCGAGGCACGGAGGGGTCTCAATGTGTTAAGAATGGTCACCTATCCTAGACTGACCTGGCTAGTATT
This sequence comes from Callimorpha dominula, assembly GCA_949752705.1. Taxonomy (NCBI): domain Eukaryota; kingdom Metazoa; phylum Arthropoda; class Insecta; order Lepidoptera; family Erebidae; genus Callimorpha; species Callimorpha dominula. Next base: position 20,595,984 of record OX456995.1, on the reverse strand, counting down.
ACTTAACTTTGTAATATGCTAACCTACTCGGTCACCACTTAACCACGAGCCCCTCATTATAATAATATAATTTTAATAATTTATTGTAAAAGTTTTCGTTTACAAAGTGTTGTTACCTAGTAAGACCACGCCTTCGTTTTTATAAAATAAATACACGTAGATAACTATGATAATACACAAAGGTAATGAAAATACCTAAAAAGCGGATTTTAATTACATAGTTATTTTAATTAAAACCGTAAAGAAAAACAATATATCTAGTCTACCACTCAAATTATTTAAGAAATCACTAACAGAATTTTTACTTAATAAAACATTATGATGTACATGAATATTTAAATAATAATTTTAAATAATTAAATTTATACACCACATGACATAACATTAATATTGACATTCTCTAATTTGTCTTTTTTGTTCTTTTAACTTATACATTATAATTAATATGCATGTGAACCAAATATATTTGATATATTTGCACGCAATTATATGGCAGAATATGTATTAGCACCTAGAATAAACCTAAGATCACTCTGTATAGACAATATTCTTGAAAAATTAAGAAATTGAAATTGAAAAAACCTAGGAGTTTGGACAATCTAAGGTATAGCCGTAAATTTTCATCCTTAAATAATTTACTGTAAAGTGCAATTTAACTTAATAACAATACCTAGATACTTTTAGTTCAAATAGAGTTCCGAGGTGAAACTAATCACTATAATTGAATTATCTACAACTGGACCGTCGCGTCGTCCGTGACTCGAATTCAGCTAATTCTATTTACAATTTTAATTACTAAATAATGCTTTTATTTGTTTCAAGAGTTTGATTGTCGTTATGTTTAATGTGATTTGCTTTTTTTAATTGCTAACATACTCTATCATGACAACTGTAAGTATTTATTAGATTCTATAATAACAACAGTCTCACTTTTTAATAGCAGGACAAAAAAATGTCTTTGCCTTAAGCGAGTTCACTATCATTCGAAAATATGTCAGAGATTTATTAAACCAAATCTTTTGGACTTTATTTGTATTATTACAACGATTTCAGTAAACATCATGTTAGTTAGTATTTAAAGTAAAAATTCTCAACTTGCTCCCTATTTTCATCTCTTAACACGTCTTCAAAAATAAAAGACATAAAAACATAAAAGGGACGCACACTGGAAAATAACATATATATGACTAGCAGCACTTCGCGGTTTTACTTTCTACATACTAAGTTTCATCGCAATCGGTTCAGTAGCTTTTGCGTGAAAGAGTAACAAACATCCATCCATCCAACCATTCATCCAAACTTTCACATTTATAATATTAGTGGGATTTGAGGTTACCTTTATAGTTTTAATATTTGTATGACACTTAACTTTTAGATCACGTGATAAATGTTCATTTTAAACCAAATTCCATACTCTACACTTAGTATATAGCTATATCCGGAATGCGTAAGCCACGTTAAGTGAAAAAGTGTTTGGCTGTATAAAAGTTTCACTACAAAGGAAAAACAACATCTTTTTTATTTATTTATATAAATTTGGCATATAAGAAGACGCTACCAAAATTCCATAACTATATGATCACTGGTGTAGGAATTCATAGAGGAATTTTTTTATATTGTTTTGGTTAATTTAATAACGTTAACATTCCTTCATATGAACTTTCGTCACATTTCAGACAAAATTAACCCAAAAAGTACACATTTTCGTCGCTTTATAATCTCTCTCCTCGTGTTTCTTCCTCCGGCTCCGATTTAATAAAAATCTAGACAGCGTTTTATTTTTCGAAATTGTAGGCTAAAATTAATTTTGACTTTGTTTTAATATCTCGCTGGAACGAAAGGCTTATAAACTTTTTAAACCACATAATAAAGAAGAAAAAGTAAGTATCAAGATATTAAAAGTAATGTTGTCAGTTTAGAAATAAAAATGTGTTAATTAATTTCTGTCAAAATATTACCCCAATTTTATTATCTAGAGTAACTTCCTTGTATTATATGGCTCCATTGAGATGAGGAATTTGATACAAAGGTCGTTTTCAGTGTAAATTTCGTTTAAATTCGTTGGGCCTCCGAATCACTTTCCATTTTTACCAACTGTTAGCAACCTATAAAATTGCCGTTCTGAAAAACAATCACATATTGTTTTTTACTTATCATTAATCGATCCTCGTACCGGTTCAGGCCCACATAAAGTATCTGGGCCTGATCCTCGACGGTAGGTGGCTCTTCGACGAGCACTTCCTGCAGCTTGCTCCAAAGATGGTCGGCGCTGCGTCAGCTCTTGGGCGACTTTTGCCCAATTTGGGTGGACCCAGCGTCGCTACGAGACAGCTGTACACGGGGGTAGTCCGGTCAATGGCACTTTACGGTGCACCGGTGTTGGCGGAGGCTCTGACCGCCCAGAATAGGGCGCGCCTCTGGCGCCCTCAGAGGGTGATGGTGGTTAGAGCCATACGCGGATACCGCACCGTGTCAACAGAGGCGGCATGCGCGTTGGCCGGGACTCCCCCGTGGGATTTGGAGGCGGAAGTGCTCGCCGAAGTATATCGGCGAACGGCTGAGTTCCGGGCGGGAAGCGGCAGTCGGCCCCCGCCCGAAAAGGTACGCGAATGCCGTGAGGCCGCTCGCCCAGCCACCATGGCTCGTTGGTCGTCCCGGCTGGAGGTTCCACGTGCTGGCTTTGCCACCGTGGAGGCGCTCCAGCCGGTCATCATCGAGTGGGCAGGGCGGCAGCACGGGACCCTTTCCTTCCGACTGACGCAGGTTCTTTCCGGGCACGGCTGCTTCGGGAAGTACCTGCACTCGGTCGCTAGGAGGGAATTGAGTCCCGCCTGTCACCACTGCGACTGCAGTGAGGACTCGGCTCAGCACACGCTGGCGGTTTGCCCCAGTTGGGTGACGCAGCGTCGGGCCCTTACTGCAGTCATCGGAGTGGATCTGTCGCTACCGGCTGTCATTGGCTCCATGGCCGATAGCGACAGGAATTTTACCGCGGTCGCAACCTTCTGGGAGGACGACCTCCACTCGGACCTAATTCACCGCCGGCGAACCGGGCGGCGGAGGCGCGCTTACCAGCGCCTCATGCCGCCCTGAGTGTGGCCGCGGGTGGACGGGACGGGTTTTCCCCTTCACCCGCTATAGTGACCCCCCGCGAGGAGGCGGCGTCCGCGTGTGCCTGGACGTCGCCTAAATAAGAGGTTTTTACCCGCAGGTGGTGCCCGCGCTTTTGCGGGCAGGCGCTAGGAGGGTTCCGGATGTCTTAATAAAAGCTGTTCCCGGATCCCTCCTATTTAAGGCGCAGTACGGCACACCGTGTGGTTTTAGTCGGTTCGATTCCGACACACCGCCCCATCGTAAATCCCGGTGGGGTGACGGCCCGAGGGGGTTTCCACACGCACAAAAAAAAAAAAAAAAAGGGTTATCCTATTGGTTTTGGGCGACTCTTGCTTACGAGACGGCTGTACACTGGAGTTGCCCGGTCAATGGCACTTTACGGTGTACTGGTGTGGATGGAGCCTCTGACCACCCAAAACAGGGCGCACCGCAGGGTTACGTCGACCCTAGCCCGAAGAGCTACCCGAGAGTTAGAGGAATTTCTGTGAAAACTGTTCCCGGCTCCCTCCAATTTGAGCGCAGTACGGCACACCGTGTGGTTTTAGTCGGTTCGATTCCGACACACCGCCCTACCGAAAACCCCGTTAGGGTGACGGCATGAGGGGGTTCCACACGCACAAAAAAAAGGGTTTTCCTATTGGTTAATCAGAAAAATCTAGGTATAGGCGTGAAATTCATTCCATTACACGTGGTTAGGCCTAAAAATCATTCTGGGTAACATACACATTTCACTTATCTCAACAAACGAACAAAAGTTATAATACATACATCTGCGAAACCAGTCAGCGGTTTCTGAAGACAGAAGATTCTGGATAGCAGTCCAATACAAACATTCATCTTAGTACCATAACTGACAACGACAAGTATACATCCTGCGATTTCACCACGGAGCGATGAAAGCATCAGCTTCAGATAGAGATCGAAACAATTTTTGATTTATCTCGTCTAATCCCTAGGGTATCAACGTTGAATACAGCTGTCATCATTTTTGTAGTGAGTTGTACCCGCTTATACTTATATATTGTACCGTACAATGAGAACAATTATAACAAAAAATACCGCATGAATACGATATTTGCATCTAATTGAAGTTTTTAACGAGGTTCTTTTCTCGCTATTATTAGACATTAAGACCAAAGTATAATTCCTTTTCGGTTGCCTATCTTGGATTAGTTATAAATCTTGACTTTAAGGATGTGAAAATCGATACTGTAGAATATGGACAATGTTAGAGATAGGGTACAACAGAAGCAATGGGGTACAACAATAACACGGCCGTCTGATCCCAAACTAGGCAGAGCCTGTACTATGGTAATCAGACTGCTGATAAACATACTTAGATATTTCTAAATACATACATATTATAGATAAATTATACCCAGACACAGCGCAATTGCTCATGCTCATCACACAACACAGTAGTATTTTTTTACTAAGTGCGTCCTGATCATTGTCAGAGAGCCATGGTTTTATAAAGACACAAAAAAATAATAATAAAAGGTGACAAACTTGACCACCCTACGAAAAAATACGTAAAATTTCTCACGATCCAGGATAACATGCGTGCTGTGGGAACTCGAAGCAATTGTTGTTAGTGTTGCAACTGCTTTTCTTTCTTTCCCGGTATCGATAAAAATGGAGCAGGCCAGAGAGGTGAGATGTATATTTAGAAGTGAAGCTGAGACAGGCGTTTGTATATACCAGAAAAAAGGTATGTGTGTAAGCAAACACAGAATTTTATAGTATCAGCAACGCGACATGTTCACTGCACGCACGTATGCACGAGACACAATCAGGTTCAACTTAAAAAAGTGGTTCACACGATAAAAATGTAACATACATAGTCTTTGCGTCAGTCGATACGACCCCTTATGCATTAGTACTTCTAAAATACACTCACAAACATTGTCTAAGGTTACTACTCAAGCGATAGTTAATAATGTGTCACTCATCAGTCCTGGCATGCAATTTGATTTGAAATACTGCTACCAGTCTCAATAGCGTGGATACGTGCTATCAAGTTTCATCAAATTGTTTACAAACATGGCAGTCACCATCAAAGTCAAATCGCTAATTGCTTTTAAATGTACTTTGAATAGATGCAAATGCAAAGTGAAATATTTTATTTTTTCAATAAAATAAATGCAAACTTCAAAACCTTACTAAACTACTACTACTAAAATACTAACTTTTAAACTATTCTATAATATAATTATGTATTTAGGTACACGGGAATTAACGCGATCACGAAATAGGTAATTCAGAGATATGTAATACCTATTTCGTGATCGCTTTAATTCCCGTGTACCTAAATACATAATCTAGAATTAATTTCATGTGATATTAATACTGAAACCTGGCTATATCAGCTTTGAAAGCCGACTTTCATTAATAAATAAATTAACGTAAGATTGGAACCGAAAGAATTCGTCTTCTGTTGTTTACTGTAAGTAGAGGGCAGCAGAGAATTGTTTTTCCTTATTTATAAGGCAGGATTGGGAGTGTTATCAGTAATATAATTACTGGTCAACATAACAGCACAACATTTACATCTCATCATTATCTTTTCAGCGTAGGAACATCCACTGCTGGATACAGGTCCGTCACAAAAAAAATTGCAATATCTTTTACTGTTACGATTTGACTACATTTATAAGCGGACACCCCACTTTCTAATGTTTTTGTTACTAGGGCTCATTTCTTCCCGAGTAGGTGTCCGTTCTCAAGACTGCATGATTTGCACTTCGCTATGTAAACTTAGTAATGACAAAACCTACGTCAGTTAGTTATTTTAAAATGGGTTGCAATTGACGTCCATTGCTCAGTAAGCGACTTAGAGCTGTTACATGAAGTCTAACATATCTACTTTCTTTCTTTTTTACACTTATTTACATATATTGCTCTAGGCTTAATTCAAATTTATTTCAGCTAAAGATTCTAATTTTGAGTAACATACAGACGACTAAAATGTTACTGAAAATCTCGTTCACGCAAACAATCTTTTTTTTTACATTTATAGTACATACGTGGGCTGTTCCAAAAATTGTTAGTGAAATGAAAAATAGTTGGAATAAAGGTATAATTCGAGTTGAACATACCGCATCCACCGTCACACTCGCTCTCAGCGATGAAACATCCATAAATCCGACAACGACGGAGTAAGACATCCAATTTTCTCTAAAGCCAGAGTCCACTAGAGATCTCTGTCGTGATGAATAGAATGCTCAGGAAACAAATCTCTTTTGTGAATTACTCTACACTGACTTGAGATGACCCTTGCGACTTTATTTACTTAATGGAACCAACTACTTTGTAAACATTCATTTTAGAGCTTTTTGTAGGTGTGGTTACAGTTTCGTACCGTTTTAGAGTGTGTGTGTGTGTGTATATACTCGATAGCAATAAGAGTAATAGGAGTCTTATCAGACTTAATTAGAAAAGAAAAAAAAAATGCTTAGGCACTGAAGACACAATAGTTATAACTTACATCTAAATATTAACAATTACCCTTGAAACATGTCTGTCTCACGTGTCGATTGCATGGGACCTGGTTAAGCATATGCCAGATATGTGTCTAGTGTTAGTTACCAGTATAATTATGTTAAAGTAAAAGTTATCCTCCGCGTGTTACAGTGCTGTACGATAATAATATATTTAGTTTGACAGACATTTTTTTTTCATATAGATGAAAAATTATATAGTTTGCTTAGAAGAAGCAAGACATAAGCTTTACTACAGTTAGAAAATCCAAAAATATTAAAAAAAAACGAGAAAATGTTGTAGCATTTATAAATCACTTTAGCAGGAACGAATTTTTATCCAGTTCATTGCCTATTTTATATTGTAACCCTGCCTGACATAACTACAGAAGCGACTCCATCCACATGGATGTTTAAAATCCCTACAAGAATTGCCTACAATTACTAAAATAAATCACGAAAATTTAAGTAAACTGGAATTAGCAATTTAACATGTGAAATAAACTGAACTAAGAGGTGTATAGACAGTGATATTTATAACATTTGATCGACTTACATACTGGTACATCCATACACTCACACCTGTATCCCCGAAGGGGTAGACAGAGGCGTATTTTAGACCCACATTTTGCATACTATGATTTAGTCACACCAACGTAATAACAAGCCTTTTGCCGTCAACTGGGCATAGAGATCGAGAATTAGAGATAAGGAAATTGGGAGTGTATTGAATGAGAAAGATAGGTAAGAGGAGAAGGTATACGGATGCTTATACGGATGGATTGGGAAGTGTAGCTCGAGCAGATCAGGATCGCAGATCTGTAAATCGAATAGGCTGTTGCCGGTAAGTCCGAGCCCTCTAAGCTAGTGATCGATTTATGACCGGTTCCTATAATCAAAAAACGATTCGTTTTGTATACGGACGGTAAAATATTCGTCGAAAAATCAGCGTAATTTTACCATCCGTAAGCAAAACAAATCGTTTCTTGAATATAGGAACCGGGCATTAGTGTCACAGAAAGCTTCTGTTTTTGTAACTATCGTATTAGACCCAAGTTTACCTTATAATTTTTTATTCTACTTCGATGGTAAACAAGTATATAGATTGTTTCTAAGTAAGACTACGTACGCCTATGGTCTCTAACACCAAAGTCCACTTTTTTCATAGAGCCTAACAAATTTATACTTTTTACTTTATTCTGTTTAGTTTTTTATTTAAAATCAGCGACATACCTTGAGGCATACATCTAATTATTCAATTAGATGCATACTCATGCATGAAGACATTTGGCAGAGAAAATATTGTTATGTAAGAGTACAACAGTGTACTGTAGTCATTAAAAAATATGTCCTACTAGGATCTGCCCGCAGCTTTTCCTTTATTTTTCTTTAACCAAAAATAAATTGGATTGAAGGTTCCCTTTGTCCTTTTCTATACGTTTGACAACGTGTACACAACATGTTATGGTGATCGGTTGAATAGTTAAGGCGCTAAAGTATAAAACGTCGTTCACACGGAACGATTTCACACACAATTTGATTAGATTTTCTATCGAATCATTTCGTGTGAACGCAAATCGTTTAATTCAAGGTCATTGGGTGGCCAGGACTGCCTGACTTGTTCGCGTCACATCAAATCGGCTCGTTTGGACGCTAATCGGCCAATTTTATCATTTGGTTTGCCTGCAGGCGGCATACTGAGCAGATGTTTTCTGATTTTTTTAAAGGATGTGTGTATTTACGCATGATTAAGGTGTTTTTACAGTTCTGTGGTTATATTTATGAGATGATTTATATTATTAGATCAATACATATAGCATTTCTTCAAAAACATAAAATATTACGTATGTGGTAACCTTTCTTACATACGTCCGTCTGGCACAGAACATGAAATGAAAATTGGCGATTTAGTTGTTACGTGTGGACGCGAAATCTGTTAGTAAGCCAATTTCATCACAAATCTGATCAGGTAATAAAATCGTATCGTGTGCGTGGCATTTAACAAACCAACAAACTCACTTTTGACATTTATAATATTAGTTTGTATTTCTTCATTTTAATTACAATACGGTAGTTGATTGTAAAGTCAAATTAACAAACTTGAAAATAATTAAAAAACTTTCATTTTAAAGTTTTATATAACACCTCATTTCAAGAGTATATTGTTAGACAACTTGTTGTAACTAGGTAACTGCCGCATTATTAATGAGATGTCTTGTTTTCAAAAATATTTAGGTCTAAATGACTTTGCTGTGATTTATTTCTTCCTAATAAGTACAATGCGTTCAAATAAAAAAAAACTAATAATTTCCTGTAGATAACCACTTGGTGGCGCGAGAAATTTATTTCTCAAATATGAACACAATACACAACAATACACAATGATATTGTAGTGGATTTAGTATACAGTATTAAGAGGACAGGCTATATGAATAACCATATTATTATTGGCCTGGTTGTTTCCACGTATTATATGCATGTTTTACAAAATAAAAGTATCTCAGTATGTTTATCCGTGCTCTGCAACTCATGGCTATACTGAGTTTGGATCTAGATAGCGTTGTGTAATATACCCCAAAAACATTTGTTTTATATTATAGGGGACAAACGAGCAGACGGGTCACCTGATAGTAAGTGACTACCATGGACACCTGAAACTCAAGAGTCACAAGTGCGTTGCCGGCATTTGAGATGGGAGTACGCTCTTTTCTTGAAGGTTTAAAGGTCGCATCGGGTAAGTCTATTTTTTTTATGGTATAGGGGGCAAACGAGCAGACTGACTACCGCCGCCCATGGGCACCTGTAACTCAAGAGTCACAAGTGCGTTACCGCCCTTTAAGGTGGGAGCAGGGGAAGAGGGGGATAAGAGGGAAGGAGAGGAGGGAGATTGGAAGGACAAGAATAGGGGAGAGGTAAGGGTTAGGGCCTCCGGTAACCTCACTCACGCGGCGAAAGGCAAAGCAAGCATTGTTTCACTACCAGTTTTCTGTGAGGCCGTAGTATCGAGCGGAGTCGAGCCGGCCCATGTGTCGTGGCATGGCTCTCCCACGTCAACGTCTATAAGGTATTCCTATTATGTTTCATATTTTTTTAAAGTCTATCGTCGTGTTTAACTACCACTTTTTTTTAATTAAACAAGTGTTATTTTAATATAGGCACCTTATTTGATTTAATATATATATTGACACAGTTTGTTGGATATATATGGTATATCTGAATCCCTGCACCAATTAACGCAAGTCGCTTAGAGAGTTTTCACCTTACAGCAGAGTGCCGATAGAAGTATTCAAGTTTTTATATGTATTGTTATCAATAACACGAGTAGATGACGTTTAGCGAGGACCGAAATAAAACTTTACATTTTATCATACCCTTCGATTAGAGTAAACATTTGTATGATTTGGTATTATTGAGAAAAGGGTTTATTTGTTTTGTATCGACAATAAGTATAATAAAATACAATTATTATTTATTTATTAATATCTTAAATATTATAGAATCGAATTCATTTGTATGAATGTATAATTTCATTTTCAAAATTTCACCAAAAAACCAATCTTGTTTTAAATGAATGTAATTTTGATTTTCTCTTCGACTCTTTGTTTCTAGATATATTTTACAAAAGGTTGCGAACCGCCCTTCTACTGAACTCGTTACATTAGACAAAGATGACGTAATCGCAAACCAACCCGTTGGACGCGAACGGAAATTTAATGATAAAAGTAATAAAACAGTTATGGTAAAAGATAAGAACTTTTATGAGCATCTCAGAAATTATTTTGTTCGTTTTTGAATATTTGATTATCAGAGTTTGATGTATTAAATAGTTTTTAGTTTTCTATTACGACTTACAAACACTCGTAATGTATATAGTAAAAAAACATATTATATACCAAAAATCAGTGCTCTAAGTAGCTAAGTGTAACTACTTACCAATCCACTACAAAAATACATTTAAAATTACACGACATGTTAAAACGGTAGAGATTTAAATTTTTTTATTGGTATGTTATATAAAAACAAGCAAATTACAATTGTGTTAATCAATATACATAGAAAAATATACCGATAAGGTTTGTACAATGCTAAAAATATCAGTCGGTAAAAATTACACAAATAAACATACTTAATTCGCATTAACACCTCTATCACGAATTGTTTCACTATCAAACAATAATAATATTATTTCTTGCCTATCATATTTTATTTTTTCATTTATCGGTTTTTAATTTATCTTTACTGTTGCTAATTGAAGAACTCGTTTTAAAATTTTAATAAATTATGGCTTTACTTAACTCACGACTAGGCGGTCAAAAAATAACCCCCATTTTTCCTTCGAGCTACAAGGAAAGGCACAACTGAATACACCAATCGATGAGTGTCAGATGAGATGGTGCGGTCTTAAGGTCACCACACATTATAACGGCACTGCAACGGCACAGCTGTAGCACGGCGCCGCGCCGCCTGAAATTAAGATTACCGCTAGCCGCCGCCATGCTTTACCACGCGTCGCCGGCGAGGTTCAAGCTCGCAGTCCGCGCGCCCCACGCAAGGTGCAAGCAAATTTTAACCTTGCTGTCACCGCGAACACGCATTTGTGACTGAACGCGCTTAGAACTCGCTCTTCTTCATGTGCGTTTTTTTATTTTTTCGCTGGCGGCTCGCAGTCGGCGCGCTGTAAGCACGCGGTCCGCTCGATTGCAGCGAGCCGACTGCGAGTCGAGTTGTATGGTTGCATCAAGCGCTTTTTCATATTGACATTATGGAATACATTATAAGACTACGTTTTAATGCTCAGATTTGAATGACAACTTAATTGCTGGGTTTGAGGCCTTGGCCTTTACCGTGACCGTATAGTGTGTGATGATCTTTAGTCGGTTCAACTCAAACATAACCACTACCAACAATACGGTTGTGCTTGGGTGGTGATACACGGAACATTAGCGTTTTGAGTTAGTGTCATACAATATTTGTAGTACTGTCATAAGTACCTGGACGAACGCTTCGCTCAGCGTTTTTTTTTTTGTAAAATCGCGTTTTTCGAAAAGAGCAATTCTAGATAAACTTAAAAATCAACCTCCTCTGAATACAACATTTGTACATAAGTATTGTTCTCTTAAAGTTATTAGATATTCATTTACGTTCGTTTGCGGTTTTAACAAGAATAACAAGAAAGAAAAGAACTTTTAGTGATGAGACACCATCGAAGACAAATAAGTCAAAGTAACAAATATTACTATAAAAATTAAGATACATTGTTCTCCTACATCATTGGCTTGGCGCGTGTAACGGAAATGATGTTCAAACCAGAAGGGCCACACACCCATATATCATCAGGACAGTGTCAGAGGTCAGGTGACCCCATGCAGGACTTTATATATATTAATGCAATATTATACACGACAGCAGAACGTGATGCTTACTCATATGTATTCAATGTTATAGTGAGAGACAATATATCAATTACTGTTGCTCTTACATTTACCAAATAAGCAATAAAAGTTAAGCAGTACAATATCTTGAAATACTGTCAAAAAAGTGTGTATCTCAGCTCCGATGCACAACTGGAGTTTACAACGCTCTCTCTCTCTCTTTAGACGCTCTCTCTCTCTCTCTTTCTCTCTCCCTACCTCCCTCCCTCTCTCTATCTTTCTTTTATTCTACGCATGACTGGAGTTTACAGTACAATTACATTTACACACACGCTTTTATACACATACATTTTTCAAAGTGACAGAAATCGTAACGCTTTTATTAATTTCACTCCTCATAACGTTTCCATACCGGTGACCTTATGAAAAAATCGATTCTTAAGAAGTAAACTCCAAAAATAATCTTACCTCGCGATTATCAAGTCAAAATGAATATCGAATGATTTGACTTGTTATTTGAATTCTTAAAAAAATAACAGAACCTACTTTGTTTTGACCTCTGATAAAAATATACTGATTTGAATTGACATTCAATTAGGCTTTTATAAGAACTACTATTTTTTTGTTTGAAATAAATAGACAGTAAGATCGTGGGCTTACCCAAAGTAGGTTTATTAAATATTGAAACAATATTACAAATCGATGATATTACACACGGTATTAAAGCATATTGAGGTAAGGAATATATATTTTATATGGTGCAACGCACATACAAGCAGCTGCGTCAGCAAACCCATATACAGCGCGGTATACACGCGTCAATAATAAGTTCTCATTCTAACCGAATCGGGTAAACATAATTCATTGATACACGATGCCTGTATCAAAGCGAAATCGATACTTAATGGTCTGGTCACAAGCAAATTGCGAAGCTAACAGATCGTTGGGAGAAATTTACAAGTAACACCAGCAATCTCTGCAGAAATACTCTTAACCACAGCCTTGATAAAGGTTGTATTTAAAGATGAATCATGTCATATATTAAGAGCTCTTATCTATCAAGGTTCTCAAGTCCCTTTAATATCGGAAAACGACGCACAAAGATTAGGTATAAAGAGAACATTTTGTAGAGGATTTATGGAATAGGCGAAAACACAATACAAAAGATATGATTAACACAACGTGTTCAACGTACATTGACGATGATTGTATAGAACGTTATATGTTCAGGACAGTACTTATTATGATAAAATTACTGAAAAGATTATCTAATGCAACTTTTGCGAAACCATCATGGTCGTTTATTCGAAATATCAGGTTTGAACTTAGCAGATCCAGAATTTGTATAGATGTCAAAATAATTTGATCTTCTCGGAAGGTTCGTGCAATTAGCAATTAAGCTAAAGTTACTGTTTCAAAAGATTTTTTCTGCGAATTCACAGTGGGATGACCGAATTAGACGAATAGATAAACATTAAATCACACATATTTAGCTCAAAGGATTGTGAAATTCCTAGGTGGATTGGGTATCGGCAGGAAAGATGTTCTTGAGTTGCACGGGTTTTCTGATGCATACCTAAAAGCGTATGCTGTGGTTATTCATGCCATCGTCGTCAGCAATAGAAATGTGACAGAAGAGAAAAAACTAGATTGATTTCTTGTAACATAACAATAACATTACCAAGGTTGGCGATATGTGGAGCACATTTAATATCGAAAAGGATGGATGAAGTTGTACACTGCTTAGACAGACAATGAGTAGAAGTGTATGGATGGACTGACTTTATAGACATTATGGATTGGCTGCAAGGCGACAAAGGTCAAAACGCTGGCGATATATCAAATCGAGTGAGAACCCCGTGTTGGCTTTCGGAAAACCAATTAGCCAATTAAACCCTCTTGTAAAATGGACCTGAGTAGCTAAAATTATTGGAACGGAGATCAGTAGATCAGGTCACAAGACTACAAATGAAAAATGTATAAAGAAACACGTAGATGTAAGTAAATTTTTTGAGTGATACAATATACGCGTTTCCTTGTGGGAGTGAACTTTCAGACGGAGAGAAAATATTACTCATTGACATCGTGACTTTGCCTATACCTCACAGGGCATGAACACCCAGTATTTCAGATGCACTTGTTTAAAATAACGTACAATAGCATATATACTTTGTCATTTATAGATTGCTTTGCCATGCAACACCCATACAAGCAACTGCTACAGCGAATCGCGATCTAACCGATTTGGGTAAAGTCACAGACTCCACCAAACGTGCTCCACAGTCGTTGTCTCATTTACTATTATATTTTTTGTTCTATATTATAATATTTTATTAAATTTGTTGACCTCATCCTAAGGCTAACAGTATAGATAAGTTCATTATTAATATTTTTAGATATAAAGGTAAGTTAAGATACTAGGAAAGTCCCGTGGCATAAGATTGCAAGCATATGATTGTAAGGTTTCTGCCAAGATTTAATTGCCGGTTCCATTCAACAACAACGTATAAGTAATGTTCTTGAAATTGCAATCATCAATGAATTGTTGTAGCCGCCTATCATCCATACGTCAGATAATCATCTTAGTGATATAAAAATAATGTACAACATATTTGTGTTGGAGAGAAATACGAAATGTTTGAAAACCACAGTGTTCTATGATATTTTATTTCTGATCGAATTGACTTTACTAATGATAGTATAAAAATGACATAATAAAAACAAGATTTAAAAACTTGATTGAGTGACAGAAATGGGCTCAGTTCCTACTAGCTCGTGGAAATAAGCTATAGTTTGTGTATATCTCTGTCTACCTCATCACTCACACATGTATAATCCCCACCATAAAGGCGTGAGTGTATAAAAAAACCAGTGCATTTTTAGTGTCTCAAAATGATAAACTTTTTTTTTTCCAACGTTTGCATATTCCAAAATTTTACAATAGCAAATGAAATTCACCGCGAAAATGCTGTATGAGCACACCTATAAAAGTTAAAAGCTTTGTCGAGAAAAAAAGTGCGGGCAATAAAATAAAAATGAATGCAGTTCCTAAAAGCTTGGTACCAAATGCGGGGCTATGTTCTGCACTGAACAGTTGTCCTGTCCCACGAGACTTTTGACCGGGAAAACATTTTCTAGTGTTACGTAGTTTTTAACGGCGTAATGTTGATAGTTTTTGTAAAAATGGGGCCGTAGTTGCTTGTGCTTTTTGACAGAGCATGTCTTGGATTAACTGTGGATTTTGTTTTGTGATTGTTTTGTAATTGTGGATTGTGAAATGTGTGAATGGATTCAATAGAATAAATGTCTATTTTTTGCTACATTAAAGACAATGAGACTCCAGATCACTATGATCTGGAGTCTCATTGTGATGTACGCATGCACTTAGCAATCATCTCTTACGTTAATTTTTACAAATGTAGGTATGTCCAGATGTTTATTGCGTGTATGGAGTCACATTTTAACAAAGAAGTGTCAGCCGTACGAGGCGAAATCATAGCGCGGTTTAAATTAACGGGACAATGCCATCTATGTAATCTTATATTAAATTTATGTATAATTAATATTTAGTGTAAGTGTAGAGAACTCAAATAAAGGAATATAAATGGGATAAATGCACTATTAGTTATATTACCTCCACTTTTTTGATATTTTTGATATTTTCGTTTCACCATGTACCGTCACATACTATACTAATAGTATCCATATTCTGTAAGCAAAACCGATGTGGCCCTATTCTGGTGTTCCCCCGACTGCGCATAAAAGCGAGGTGGCATGTTTTTTATCACTGGATTCCACGCTGTAGATAATTTGATACCATCTTCCCGATTGAAAGTTTTGTGTTTTTTAATTTCAATCGCTTCACGTACAACTCTTGAGTAAAAGTGACGTTCCGTGGAGAGGACTTGTTCGAGTGCATGTTCTGCAATCGCTGATTTGCTAACCGGTCGGTTCTTCACAGCAGCGATGTGTTCTTTGACCCTTTCAGCAATAGTCCGCTTTGTTTGACCTATGTAGGAACTACCACAGCTGCAGTTTATTTTGTAGACACCTGGAGTTTGTAACGGCAAGACATCCTTCGGTGTACCCACGATGTTTTGAACCTTTATGCCTGGTGTATATACTGTCAGAATGGAGTATTTCTTTAATACGGAGCTGATCTTATCCGTTACTCCTTTGACATACGGCATGTAGGCTGGTTGTCTGTTCACCTCCGGATGCTTGCGTCTCATTCTCGGTTGCTTCCGTGTTCCATTCACCTGATATCCGTTACTTTTAAGTACCTCCTGAACATGATCCAGCTCTCGCTCCAAATGTTCAGGGTCACAAAGATCGTATGCTCTGTTCTTGAGTGAAGTCATAACAGATTGCAGGTGTCGGGGATGATGATGAGACGTGGCGTGTAGGTACCTATCTGTATGAGTAGGCTTGCGGTTCACACAGTGCGACAAGGACCCATCTGACTTCTTGATTCCCGTAAATACGTAGATAATATTATATCATGGAACGCGAAAGTTTAAAAGTTAGTATAGTCTATGACTTCTAAAAGATGTACTAAATAAATATTGTACATATCCAGTTTGTGTATTTTTTTTAAGGCAATATGTCGTTGGTGTACAATAAAAATTATTCTATTCTAAATAAGTAAGTCAAGAGTCAATCCTGGTTCAAATTTACAACCACAGCATTAATAAACTTTGTTTATTTGGAACTAAAACTAAAGCACTGATATCATGTTTGTTTACAATATGTTTTGGGCTAAACTAATCGAAAATGTACGCTTCGGCAAACTGAATTTCGGAACAAAAAGTTAACTGATTTATTCGGAATATAAAAAAAAACTACTGAGTGCTTTATCTTTATCCTTTCTCAAAGGCCGGCAACGCACTTGTGACTCTTGAGTTGCAGGTGTCCATGGGCGACGGTAGTCACTTACCATCAGGTAAATAACGTTTGCTCCCTATACTATATCTACTCATGTATTCTCTTATATCAAAATCGGAATTGTTAGTATATAAGTATCAAAAAGTAACTAAGTTTTTGGATAATCAAGAAACTTGCCATATTGACACATTGATTACAAGAAGATTTTATTTTACACAAATAGTTCTAAAACCTAACAAAAATTAATGGTTTTGTTATTGGTTTAACATACCCTTCTATGGGTTGACGCTACTAATTGAATACCCAAAAGTTTATGGCAACAAAAGTTAAAATTGATATTGATTGATAAAGATAATGAGATCACAGGGTGCGTTTGACGAATAGTTGTGAACTAACTTATAAAGGAAAATTAATTATAAATGATGATGGACTTGTTAAAGGGATCTGTAAATGTCGCAATGCGCCGCTGCGCTATGCAGTAATGAGAAGATGATCCTATTCTTTTTAACTGAAACGAATCCGCATACAAAGTTTTAGGTAGATTTTATTTTAGATTTAGAAGAAAAGTCTACCTATTGGTTTTGTACATATTGTCGCGTTTTCCAAAAATTTCTTCACAGGAGGTCTAGTTATAAACCATAGACCCCAAAACAACCGCCAGTTAAAAAGTATATATATATATATATATATATATATATATATATATATATGTATGTATATGTACCTCAATTTTACCGGCACGATAAGTTCGTGAATGGGGGATATTCCCCCAAAGGAAGGGACTGGGGGGCAGATTTTCAAAAACCAGTTTTTTTAGCATAACTTTTTTCCTATCGAAAATTTTTGGGCCGTTCAACATTAATAGCATGCCCATGGTAAATACGAAAATTTTTTAATATGAAACCTAAATGAGTATCATCCTTAACTTGGGGAGGGGAGGGGGAAAACCAAAATTTGTTGGAAAAAAATTCATAGCTCCGAAACTGTAAACCTTTTTACAATCGGTAATATTTTTAAATGAAAGCTAATTTTTTATTTTACAATGTAGATATTAAAAGTTTTAATGCGACTTATATTTTTGGAGATAGAAATTAAAGATAACCCGAAATCTACCCCTACGAGCCTGCTGCGGGCCCGGTTGTCACGTGACGCGTCATGTGATCACGGCCAGTATAAATTATTTTTAAAAGTAAGTACACAACAAATGCATTGGCAACGACAGTGACCCTAGTAGTTAAAATCAAACTCGTGGTAAGAACCTATAACTATTATGTATTATGTACTACACAATTCAATATTACCGAGCATCTCTAACAGATAATTATGGAAGGAATGTGATACATTGAAATTGAACCGGGTTGTAAACGTTGAACCTTGTATTTAGCTTGTTTACATATACCTACGTGTTCATTTGCTAACTCAAGTATTGCGTATAACCAGGCATAGGTCAAGGCCTCTCCACGCCACCAGACATCTCAGACGTCTGAATTCAGAAGAGTTGTAGCCCAGTATGATATTATTATAGTAATAATTACACCTACAAACATTATATTCGTCAAATGATAATAATTACAAATATCTGACACATATATTCTACACGAACTAATAAAAAGGATTTTTGTTTTTACCATTTGATGCTTGCTGAGTTAGTTTGTACTTATTTAAGTAGAGCGAGAGTTTTTTTCTTTATATGTGTCTGTAATAGACAAGCTTTCTGGAGTTCTGTAGAAAATTTGCATGATTGAAGTATCTTTAAACTAACAACCTCAGTTTTTAGTTTAAAGTTACTTCAATCCAACCGCTAAGGTAAGTTTATTTCTATTTAGTAATGTTTTTTTTAATTATTGAGGAAATTATAATTATTATATTTCAATCGATTCTTTATAAACAAATTTTTCAATTAGTTCGTGTTTAAGTGGCTAACATTTTTAATTAAACATAAATTTGAAAAATGAACCCCAAGTTTACATTTAACAGTCTGAATTTAAGCAAAACGCTCATAAAATATTGACAGATCACACACATGTCGATATCATGACATAAAATGGCAGAATAAAACGTCGCACTCGATTACATAAAACAAAACAGATTTGTTCGCGTTTTCGTTTAATCCTGATGAATCCACGATTAATCCAACCACAGATGCAAGTGACGAGGGTCGACAGCGCGATAATTATGATTATTTCGTATAATCTTTGCTCTCTAGGATTTAAAAATATTGTTTTATTATTAAATGAATTCTAGTTAACTACACGAATATTTTTATATGTAAGCTTTATATATTATATTGTTATAATATATATAAATATTATTTAATATAAAAGTATAAACGACTTTAATGAATACCGGATACTAAATTTAAATTACTAGAATTATTATTACTACCTCTCAAGAATAACGTGACATTCGAGCAGTTTTTTACTAAAACCTTACCAACCGATAGCACACCTACCAATTTTATGATACATCCACCCATGTTGTCCACATACAAAGTGGCTTAAATGCCTTTAGCCTAAAATTAATATTTTTAAACTTCTATCAATCCTTACCACTTTAGTTACAACGTTGGGACTACAAGCCATTATATGATTCTATACTGTAAAGTCGACTGATTAAAAAATCATATTAGGCGGTCGCATATCTTCTCTTTACATAATATATTATTATGTGTTAGCGTGCAATCATTGGACCTTAGATTAGGATTCTGGATGTAGGCACAAAATAATTTCCCTTTATAAACTTTTACTTCAGTAGAAAATATATAACTATATAATAATACCAGCAGCGCCCCGCGATTTCACCGTCGTAAGTCCCGATCCCGTAAGAATATCGGGATAAAAAGTAGCCTATATATTAATCCAGGTCTTCAGCTATCTACATACCAAGTTTCATCGCAATCGGTTTGGTAGTTTTGGCGTGAAAGAGTAACAAACATCCAAACATATATCCATACACCCTCACAAACTTTCACGTTTATAATATTAGTAGGATAGGATATTTCGCATATAAAGTAAGTAGATGCATTTCTCAATGTCTATGCTATTTTTCTTATAAACTAACAATCTATTAGGTACGAAAATACAAGCAAGTTACTGCTCGTTTCTTTTTATTGATAAATCCATCGATCCATCACGCCTAGCACTTGTTTTCATCTCATCTCAAAATAATACCTATAACCATACTCTTTAATCTACATTTTTAAATTCTATCCAAAACTGTTAAGAGAATATCAGACAGAGTTTGTGTTCTGTAATAATTCCCAGTTCAATGTAGGCGTGGCCGGTATACTCGCTTAGTTGAATAATTCAAAAATTCACGTCTACCACTTGTTAAAACAAGTAAAGTAAACACCCACTGTGCAGTTGGGGAAAAAATACAACCGGACAAGTGCAAAGCGCCGAGTTCATTATTCTGTTTGTACGTGTGATGATTGTTCTACGGAAAATAGGGTTACTTGTGTTATGATCTGCTTTGTAGTATGAATACATGTTTTGAAAAGAAATAATTATAATTTTATGAATTGTAATAATGCGGGAGTTGTCCTTTTTAAAGAAAAAAATTGAAAATGTGTTTAAAATACGTAGTTTTAAATTTAAAAAAAAAAACATCACCGCTGGAATCAGGACTAGGTAAAATTTTTCAAACAACTGCTTATTATTATCTATTATGTTTTTAATAAGATATTAAAAAAGCGGTTATTTGAAAAAATGTATACGTCGCGTAAGAAAAGGTACGGTAAGGTTATAAAATCGGTTAAAATCTATTTTCTTAAAAATTCCCACGTGCTCATAAACTAAAATGACTTTTTAAATTTTCTAAGCTGGTCCGAGTAGTAGAAAAAAATTTCGCATTTTGCAATTAAGGCTGAAAGAAAATGATTGTTATTAATTAAAAAAGTTTAAAACCGATTTCACAGAAATTTATAGCAGTTTTTAATATCATCCAAGTTACAATTTCAGAAAGTTTCCGATTTCTACGTACGCTCTTTTCAAAGTTATGAAACGTTGAAAAAAAACACTCATTTGCTGTTAAATAACAGCACTTAGCGACTTTGAACAGATCTCATTTTATAGGTAATTTAATGGAAAACAAAAATGTTATGAATGTAAAAATGTAATGTATGTAATTATGACAAAAGTGGGTGGGAGTGGGTGAGGTTATCGGAGGCCTTCCCTCCCCCTCCTCTCCCCCTCTTCTACCCTCCCCCTGCTCCCACCTTAAAGGACGGCAACGCACTTGTGACTCTTGAGTTGCAGGTGCCCATGGGCAGCGGTAGTCATTTAACATCAGGTGACCCGTCTGCCCGTTTGCCCCCTATACCATAAAAAAAACCTGCAGTTATCTGCTAAACGTACCTAACAAGGTCAAGTGTAGGGTAGGGCTGACCTTGCCCCTACATTATTACTAATTACTATTATAGTAGCAATAAGGAAAGTTTAGTAAATTACTCAATAATTTACTGATTAAATGAATTTTAAACTCAAATTTGTTTAAATTATGAAAACTCGTGACAAATTACTTGACTCTATTTACACAAATAAATAAGAAGTTTTTTAAAAATAAATAATTTTTTAACCAATTAAAAACAACAAGACATCAGTCCTGCTGACACTTACTTTTCTGATCATTTCTTTTCTGCCAAAATAGTAAGACGCGTTATTCAATGTGAACTACGTATATACTAAAAGGAAAACCAAGAGAAAAAAACCAAAAAAAGTAAGTGTAAAAAAACTATACTTCCAGAAAGCTCATAATATGACACACAGCCAATACAAACCGATACAACGGATACGAGTATACTTCCATCGTGCGAATATCATATATGTACGGATATTGAAGTATTTGGTATGGGACCAGTTGCTTGAAACACTATTTTTGGATTCCTCTGAATGTTTTATTCTGACGTATATTTCATGGATCAGGTACTATTGCTAGGCAAAGGCACCAGATGCTAACATGCATTGATTTTGTTTATAAAAACATTCTTATGCATAAATATGTCATTTGTATGGTCATAGTAAATTTAATTTATTTGGACAACTCTGGATAGATGGGAAAGAAAAATAGAACACAATACTAGTATCATGAATACAAGTATACTATAAATCAGCTTTTATCCTGATGAAGTAAAAAGAGTATCAAAACAACATATTATATACTTTTTTTTAATGGTTTAGGGGGCAAACGAGCAGATGGATCACCTGGTGGTAAATGACTACCGGCACCCATGGGCACCTGCAACTCAAGAGTCACAAGTGCGTTCCTAACCTTTAAGTTGGGAGTAGGGGAAGAGGGGGGAAGAGGGGGAGAGGCAAGGGTTAGGGCCTCCGGTTACCTCACCCACTCGGCGAAAAGTAATGAAAGCATTGCTTCACTACCAGTTTTCTGTGAGGCCGTGGTATCACTCAGATCGAGCCGGCCCATACGTGCCGAAGAATGGCTTTCTAACAATATGATAATAATACTAGAATTACATACATAGCTTCAGTACTATACAATCGTACAACATTAGGCACAACGTGTACACGTTGAAGACACTGAAAAAAGTGAAAGGTGATAGAACTCACTGCTATTCGATTCAAGTTTTACAGGAATGTAGTAGAGGTATCTACTTTTCATGTTGTCTTTGAATGGGATCCCTTTGTAGGAGGCTGCAACCTATTTACACTCTATTCATGCCGCCATCTTTGTATGTAACGTTAATGCCTGCAATAGAAACCCGCCAGTAATACAAGGGTAACAAGACCAAGACGAGTCTTCCTAATATGTCAGTATATTTTATTCATCCTATGATGCAATACTAAAGATAATAAAAGGAAAATGTAATTTAATCTTTGTCTAAGTAGATAATCATAATTAAAATAGGGAAGTTTCGACATAACTCCCAGCGGTCTCGTAAAGTAATGAGTTTGGAAGTATCTCATCTAAACTGCACGCTTCATATACCTAGCCTTATTATGAACTAAGATTATCTTTCTGAAACAAACTTTTTACGATGAGCCACAGTAAGAAGCTGGTGCCATCTATGTTTCATTTATGCGGTTAAGTAGTCATTGTCATGGGCTATAAAATTAATCGTTTTATTATTCTTAAGACCAGAAGTTTAAATTTGTTAATTTGTTAAGGTTTACAACTTCCTTGATTTTTATTCTTGCCTTACTTATCTCCTTAAATAAATTCTTCAAGTGGGAGAGCCATGCTTCGGCACGTATGATGGGCTGCCTCGACCGGAGTAATAACACGGCCTCACAGAAAACTGGCCGTGAAGCAGTTATTGCAATGTGTTTCCGAGTGAGTGAGGTTACCGGAGGCTCAAACCCCCGTTCGCTACCTTATCCTACTCCCTACGCTTCCCCTACTCTCTCTTTAAAGACCGGCAACCCACTTCTGACTCTTGAGTTGCAAGTGTCCATGGGTGGCGGTAGTCACTTACCATCAGGTGACCCGTCTGCAAACTACCTCCTATAACAAAAAAAAAAAAAAAATTTAAGTGCTTAAAACAATCACACAATTTTATTCACATGTAAATTTGTACTTGACGATTGTGGGGCAAACATAACCAGCGCCTTGTAACAAAAATAACTCTAACCACTAGTACTAAAAATACTGAAAGTTATAAAACTACCTATAGAACATTTCAGGAGTTGGGTCGTGGTCGTCTAGGCCTGATCAGCAAACCTCGTTGGAGTATTCCATCAGGCCTAGATGATACCCTCTTGTTGTTGGAGGATCGTAATATTCAATTTTTTTAATAATAATTGATGGGAAGCAGTCCACATGCCTAAAATAATAACCGGTAATCTAATATTACGCAGCTGGTATCCTCGGCCTATACAGAGGCACGGTTACGACCAAAACCGCGTGTAGCTACAGCACACTTTAGTTACGGTATATGAAGATCTCTCTTCCATCTACGCAGCAGGGATCCAAATCACTGTTCCCACAGCCCTATTTTCGAATAGGGCTAAGTAGGCTGGGACTAACGAAATAAAGTTCTAACCCACGGGAATACGCGGCATTGATTGTTGACTTATGGGAACCCAGTTCTCATAAAATAGTATGACTATTAACTATGGACAGAGATTTTGAGCTAGGTAGTTTCAACTGGAATATTTATTTTCTCCACTAATACTTTCAGACATCCTTTAACTAAAAAGTTTTGTAGCCCCTGATTTTATTGCTTATTTATACTGAAATATTTTCAATAAGCAGTAGGTATTTTCATTAATTTGTAGAAAAGACCCACGATTAGGTAACCTAACAAAATATTTGTATGTAACATTCATGATTAAATCCTACTTTAATTTTTCATTTTTTATTAAGAATACTAGCAACGTGGATGACACATTACTAGTATTCTTGTTTACCCCTCCAGCTAAGCTAAGTGTTTGTGTTAGGAGTGAGTTCATGACGGTAGAGTACTGGGTGGGGTTCGAACCCGCAACCTCTTGATCGCAAGTCCGACGCCTTAGCCATTACGCTACCGCCGCATGTGCCACTTTAGTTCTATGTTTTTTTTTAATGTTTCAATATTTTTTTCTTTATCCTGACATACTTATTTACTTTACTGAGCGTATTATTGTCGATGAATCCCTAGATTTACATAATCTGCTTATGAACATATACACGAATATACTTGGGTAAGTAATATTATTATAAGTAAAATCATTCAGTAAGTTGTTATCATACCAAAAATATAATATGTAACTATAGTATCTAGTTATATTTATATTGACGGTGAATCATGCTACTTGTAACAAAATTCAGAATACATTCAGTGTAAGTAATGTCAATTCGTAGCATGAGTCCTACGCCATTCGCTTCATTGTTAAATGAAGTATTAAACATCTGAATTGAACAATCGTATCTGTTGTCTATGATTTAAATGTATGTCAAAATATCGAAAGCTGACATCTTTCACGATCCATTAAAACTTTTATTCAACACGACAAGCTGGTACATAATCATCCTTTTATTCTGCGATATTTGAAGTGCCATAAATATTTGCGTCCAATCTGTGACAACGAATGGAAAAGAAATGTAATGCTAATGAAAACATCGCGGCCGCGGGTTTTCTTCTAAGATGTTGTGTCTTGAATTCTAAATGGATTCGTATCGTCGTCGTATGAACGTTGAATCGGAAAATGTAAGAAATGATGTTATGTACTTACTTGCTTAAGAGTGATAACCAAATATTCTGGAAAAAGATACACGGTCGAATGTCCGTCTTAACATCTTGACTATGTACAACTTTCACCATAAAGATACTGATGCTACTAGAATTACAAACACTTGTGCCTCACTACTACACAAGGCACAAGTGTTATTTAGTATTTAGGAACTTTCAAAACAGTGCAATAACTACTGTAATACACCTTGGATTGTCGGACCACAAAGGCGTCTGTAGATACCTTATAACACCTCATTAAAAAACTCTTTGGTTCACGAACAAATAGTTTTTAATAAACGTAACAAAACATGATTTTAGAATAATTTATAAAACATTGATTGGAATAAAATTATTAATGAAAATAACTATATTCATCAATGAAATCGAACTTTAATGAACATTTTTTTCGTAGTTAGTTTATATTTCATTGCATAAAAAGTACAAAATAAGTTAACGAAATGTGACGTAACTGTCCGTGCCGCCTTTGTATAGTTATATATAGTGTGTTAGTAATATGTGTTAGTAGGAATAAAATAATAAATTCACATATTTTTTTTTACTGACGTGATGATACGTCATCACGGCATCATGTCATGGCGGCTCGCGTTTAGCATATTATAGTGTTCTCTTTTTATAGGGAAATTAAATTTCAAAGACTCCAATGTTTCATCTGTTGATAAAACACTGGAATCTTTAAAATTTAATTTCTAAATTTATTAACTAAAACTAACGTTTTCCGATTACTTATTGCCTAAACTATCTGACTATTATGTTTTTTTGATCATTTATACATATAGAGTAAAATATCCTATTAAAGTTAATGAAATATAAACTCAAAAACAAAATGAAATGAGTAAAGAAGAAGTTTAGCTTTAATTAAAACTCTTTCACTGGAAAGTGTTGTGAGTGGAGTTACCAAATATTCTCTGGCTACGGGAGAAAAAGTACCATATTTATTGCTATTAACCTTCCATCATAGAAAAAGGTCCTCTTCATTACGAATAAGTTAATCCAGTACATATTATTATTTGTTTAATCAAAACTTTAACAGGATTTGAAGTTTCATTTTCTAATGCTATTTCGCTTTCATGGATTCTAGATCCATAATATTTTTCATAGAAGTCTTTATTATACAGATTTGTTTGAAAGCCTAGAACTAGAGCCAACGTTTTCCTTGCCCTGATTAGTCATTTTAGATCCCTTTAGATTTGAACAAGAAGCAAGCTTAAGTCGTCACTCCACAGTACATACAAATGTTTACCTAAATATAAGAAGCAGAATAACATAGGTACAATGTGTTGGCAGTGGCAGCGGAAGATCGCGTGCAGCGATAAGGCACTGTCTGCACTACAATGTCGGAAGTGCGCCTTGACCTACGCCTCTGAAGAAATGGTAAGTATCTCAGTTATTTATATGATAACCCGCGAAACACTAGGTAGTTAAAAATGCATTATCTTATTTTGTTATAAAAAAACGTTTTAACGTCTTGAAAGAAAGTAAGACAGATAGTCGAATATAAGATCTCCTAACAGATAACTAACCAAGTATAGAAAAATAAGAAATATTCCGTAGTAGATAGTGATGGTTCCTTCTTGGATCAAGGTTTTAATTGAATGGCAAATTTTAGGTCACCTTTAAGTATATTTTTAATAATCTAAATAATGACCAAGAAAATGAACGGTGATTTTGGTGTTCTTCAGGAAACAAAACACTTGTTTAATTTAAATAAAATAAATAATAATAATCATAATAATTCATTTTTTTTTTCCAAAAGATAATTTACGGACAATTTATCTTTGTACAGACTTTATATAGGAATATTGTTAAAATAAACTAAAATAATTTAAATACTTTTAATAATGCAATGTCACTACATCGCATTACGTAATGAAGCTGTAAATATAAGGAGGGTTTTGTTGCCGAAGCCGCTGTCAAAGAATGTATTATGAATACCTAAATTAAAAAGTTGAGCCTTAAAGTTCCAGTATTCCATTAAGAGTTGGCCCTCAATTAGTTACAGTTTCTTCATGATATTATCCATTTATTTTTTTTATTGAGATTCTTTGTACATTCAACCGTTACTGCGAGAACAGACTAACTATACAATTTTCATCAAAATCGTTTTTATGCCGAGCAACATTCTAAGGATTCTAAGGCTACTTCAAAGGATCTGAATTTGAAAAGTCGTTATAAATATAAGTAGTAGAAAAAGTCTTCGGCTCAAATAGTTACAACTCAACTAAAGCTTTTATACGTTTTTGATGTACCTACAGGAAATTCTTATAATCATCCCAAAAAAAAATAATTTGCAATTTAATCTCAGATATCTATTTAAATTTGAAGCAGCAAACGGTCGTTATAACTTAAACAGTGGGTTCTTCTTCAATTTTATGTAATATGAAATAAGTATTTAAAAGTTTAAAATAAGTAATACTTGAATAGCCTATAGAAGTAGTAATAAAAATCTCTTTATATTTAATATACTTATACATAATATGATTACCTCGAAATTTTAAGCCCACGTGTTTCAGAAATCATTTAGATTAGAAGTAGCAAGCACAACCGGACTGAATATATCGTATGGTATCCTCTAATATACAAAAATATTTTATGATCTTAATGTCAGGTTGTGAGTTATGAATTCATGATTAAACATGATATCTAATACCTTTATCCTTTAATATGTAATCCCGGAAACAGCTCCAATGATTTTCATGAACATTAGTGTGCAGGGGGTTTCGGGCTCGATAAATCGATCTGGCTAGGTTTCATTTGTAGAAATCGTAAAAAAAAAACCGTGCAAAACTCGGTCATCCAGGTACTATTTATAATGAAACAACAATAGGACGCGTGCTGAACCACAGCATTGTGCTGATAATATTATTAAAACTATCCTCCTTTCTATCATTCTTCTCAATTCTAAAATTTAAAGTATGGTTTGTACAAATCATACTGTAAATCTTAGATCCTCACACAACCGGCTTCTCCATTGTCTCACTCACCGCTCCGACTTCGTACATTCTACCGTCTTTGTTCAGTCTGTCCTGTTATGTAACGCGCTCCTTCTCGAGATCAATATGGCAAAAACTCGGCTTACTTTCAAAATGCATGTTATGGAAACATGCCTTATCAGATTCTATTTAATCTTAAACTCTCTCCTTAACGAATTTATGGTAAATATTATATTATATGTATTTAAGCGGGCGATAGCATGATGGATAAGGCGTCGGACTTGCGATCGAGTGGTTGCGGGTTCGAAGCCACTCCTAACACAAGCATTTAGCTTAGCTGGAGGAGTTAACAAGAATACTAGTAATGCGTGACCCACGTTACTAATAGTCTTCTTTTTTAATCGTACTAATATTATAGACGTGAAAGTTTGTGAGGATGTATGGATGTGTGGATGTATGGATGTATGGATGTTTGTTACTCTTTCACACCAAAACTACGGAACCGATTGCGCTGAAACTTGGTATGTAGATAGCCGAAGACCTGGATTAACATATAGGCTACTTTTTATCCCGATTTTCCCCTGGGATCGGGACTTACGCGGGTGTAACCGCGGGGCGCCGCCAGTGAAATATAAATAAATGTATGTAATAGTATCGTTATTAGTTATTATATATGTACATGTGTATGTATTACATTAGCATGTAGATAATAAAGTACTGTGGGTACTAATAATACTTTATTTGACTTAAATATATTTATATACTTCTTAATCTCTACCTTGTTTTTCTCTGCATTCCTAAAGATCGACTAGGAGATAGGATTCACAATTATCTTCTAATTTGAAACGCATATTCAAAGTTAAGTTGAGTGCTCACACCTAGCTTTCCTTCAACTCAACCAATTTAAGTCGGCAAAAGTTCAAATTGAAGAGCTTGTTCCAGCGAGTGTTCTAAGACCAAAACGAACCACGTACCTCCATTAAAACCGGAGATAAAGAGAAAAAAAAAACTATGAAAACATGAGAAATATACATGAGGAAATCGTGTTTCAGAGTAATTTGATAGAGCAAGAGCCCACGACGGCCAGACATTCGTTATTTTATAAAAGCTGAAAGTTTTTCTGTGCATGTCCCCTATACAGGTAAGAACGACCAGCGACTGTAGAATTTGGGTTGTGGTTACTCGGGCAGGTAACAGGTAGTAAAGGTGTATAAAATAGTACCTTAAATTCGTTAAAGTATAAAGCTCAATTTTTATATATTTTCTTCGGGATAACTTTAGAAATCTCGTCGTACATTGCCGGACACTTATGACAGTTGCTACCAGACACTGTAGAGTGCGATCTGTGCGATCGCGAGATTACCACATCATATAGATGTTATAATATTTGACGGTTTCTTCCTATTGCATTCGTTACGTTATTTAAAAACAAATGTTGCAAATGGTTACTCAATTTCAAGCATCAAGAATTGATGTGATCTTTGATCAATACTTTACTCTATCGATCAAAGATTACGAGCATTACCAACGGTTGGAATCTGCACAATTGGAGTACTCTATAACTGGCCCTGAACAAATACGATCAAGTAATTTCGCGAAAGAGTTGAAAATTTTTAATTTTAAAGCAGCTCTGGTTAATTACTTTTATTTCACATTAGGCTACTGATGAAGTTTTGCCATTTATTGGCAACAAAACGATATACATCAATTTCAGAAAATGTCATTCTTTCACTGTTGATAATTCCAATAAAGTTGTCTCAAGGGTTGATAAGAGTTGTCATGCCCAGCAAACGAGGAAGCAGATACGAAGTGATACATGCATATAACATCAACTATCCAGCAGAAATAGTAATAAGAAGTGCTGATACGGATATTGCGGCTATAATGCTTGGTAACATGCATCACCTTAAAACTGATTCGATTGTTCGGATGCTTACGGGTACTGGCAATAATTTAAGATATGTGGACCTAACCAAAATACATGCAGGGTTGGGACAGTTAATTTGTCAGAGCTTACATGGATTTCATGCCATCACAGGTTGTGATATTTATCCTGCGTTCTTCAGAAAACCATACAAGACATTAAAAAAATATCCAGAGTACCAGAAAGGTTTCAAGAACTTCGGCAACAGCGAATTAAATGAAAATTTAGATCATCAACAAATAATCTTTAATTTTAGTCAGAGATTTATATGCAATTGTGGCGACTTCCACATACAGCAAAATGAAACATACTCCAACATCATCTACAAACTACTAATCCTGCATCGCGCTATGAGAGTTCTCGCGCCGATTAGTATATATATAACTTCCCAACATTAACCGCTGGGCCGCGGCCCGCCAGGCATGATCACCTCGCCTGGTCGGAGGATCCTCCCTTTGTGTTGGAGGAACATGACACCCGTTCCTCCACAGTGGTGACCCCGACGTGATTGGAAGCAGCCTTCATGGAGCAGATCAGCAGCATCATCATCGCCACCATCGTAGACACTCCTACAGCAATGAGCGGTAATCAAGTCTCAGCCAGCCAGCATCCTCGGCCTCAACAGGGATACCACACGCCTGCAGCGTCCGCTCCAGCCTGGTTACCCCTACGGCCTCATCAGCGTCTAGGCACAGCACACTGCACCTACGGTCCACGTAAGAAGAGCATCTCTCTCCCGTCTACGCAGCAGCCAGCCTCTACGCAGCAACCGCCCCGACTCACTGGGATCTTCACCGCAGCACTGCACGCAGCACCGCACGCGGCCCCGCCTCACTGGGACCAGCGGACTTCAGCCCGGACTTACTGGGACTAGCGGCATTCAGTTCCGACTCACTGGAACTAGCGGAATACAGTTCCGACTCACTGGAATTTGCGGCACTCAGTTCCGACTCACCGGAACTACTCACTACTGGCCCTGGCACGCTCCTTAATAGAGCATAGATAGCTGACTCATCAAGATATCAACCTTCCGGTCTTGGAGGGGAGTGATGTGGCGACTTCCACATACAGCAAAATGAAACATACTCCAACATCATCTACAAACTACTAATCCTGCATCGCGCTATGAGAGTTCTCGCGCCGATTAGTATATATACAACTTCCCAACATCAACCGTTGGGCCGCGGCCCGCCAGGCATGATCACCTCGCCTGGTCGGAGGATCCTCCCTTTGTGTTGGAGGAACATGACACCCGTTCCTCCACAGCAATCTTTACAATGTTTCTAATGTAATTGAGTTGACTAGACTTCAAATATTTATTGACTCGTATACATTCCCCGATGTAAACAAAGACCGAAAGAAGTTGCAAAATTTTGACGCTAGCAATCCACTATTATGTACCACTTGGAATAATGCTCATCTGAAAAATCCACATATCAACCAGACTATAATTGAAAGATGACAAATACCAGTTCTAATTGTTTGAAGGGGATCAACTACCATGTTATGTTAGTTACAAGTACAAGTTATTATGACAAATTATTGTACCTACATAATTTTGTAATTATTCATAATTGTAAAAACTTGCTTATTTTTTTTTAGAAACTGACGAAGAAGGCGATATTGACGACGATCATGCCATCGACTGGAGGAGTAGTGACGTCTTCGTCACTACTCCTCTAGTCGAAATGAAAAAATGAAAATATCGACGACAATGATGAAATTTATAATAACGAATAAATAGTTTTTTTACATGTAATGATCCTTTTTTTGTATTTTATAATAATAAAATAACATTTTTTACTATTTTCATGGCTATGAACGTAATAAAATTATTTTTTTATTGGATATCTCACTCGCTCGCACCTACAGCGGAGTTTCAATGTGTCTGGTAAGATGTAAAAACCATTAAAACTGTCCGGCTCTTGAGGTAACATTTTTTTATAGATCCTTTATGAAATTATGACATTTATGACATGACAACATTTATGAAATTTAGCTTTTATACTATAACGAAAGTATAATTATAACTTTTCAAAGTTAAGGGGTGTCTGGCAGGGGGTGGCAACTGTCATAAGTGTCCGGCAATGTACGACGAGATTTCTAAAGTTATCCCGAAGAAAATATATAAAAATTGAGCTTTATACTTTAACGAATTTTAGGTACTATTTTATACACCTTTACTACCTGTTACCTGCCCGAGGAACCACAACCCAAACTCTACAGTCGCTGGTCGTTCTTACCGGTATAGGGGACATGCACAGAAAAATTTCAGCTTTTATAAAATAACGAGGGTCTGGCCCTTGTGGGCTCTTGGGCTATGAGAAGGGTGAAAGTTAGGTGAATTCAAATTTCTCATCGATATCTTTCATTAAAAAAGAAAATAGCAAATCGGATAGAACAGCCGATTTTTAAATATATAGATATACATCACCTTATTCTGTCAATGTTATCAAATATTCATAAAATATTTACCATCTTTCTGAACCAAAAACTCGACGGGTATCACCTTACACAAACATGTTGAAGTGATTGTGTCAGAAATCAGAGCTTAGTGTTATATATTTCTAAAAGGGGAGACAACATGATATATTAATACAAATAAGTACGTACCTTTTGCGAATCCTGTTTGCTTCTCCTTGTTTTCCCTGTATTTTTGTGAATGTTTCAAAGATTAAATATAAAAACTCAGTTCACACATTTAACTTCTAACAAAACAAACAAGGATTAGGTGTCAACTTTTTTGTACATTGTGAAACTATTATAGAAGTATTACGACATAAAATAACCTTCAAATTAAATACATGCAATCCATTTGTTCTAATATCCAGCATTAATGTTAATTATATAAAAAATAGTACTACATAAATATCAATCAGGGTGTTACACACCAGGAGTAGATCACATAGTAAGGGATTACTCGAAAGTTGAATCACCCTCACCATTAGCCACTCGTATTTATGAGTCTGTAGCATCATAGCTGCTAAATGGATGGACCGGTTAAATTTTTTGTTTTTTGGAGTGAAAAAGCACTGAACTTGCGTGACCGTAACGCTCAAATACATATATCTGATTTAAGAAACAATTAAGAACACTTCCGACGTGCAGTTCTACGACTAACAGTTTTTTTAAAGGTGACTTGATTGACAGTGTTCTTAAGTATTATTAAAAAACAAAATATTCAGGTTCGAAGATCATCAGCTCTTTTCAAGTCATTGAAAAAAGTTATCAGTCGGGTGAACTTTAATTTTTTTTATGACTAGACAACCATAAATAAAATTATAGTAATATATATTATAGAAATAGATAAACACAAAACAGTTCAGTACCTTTTTCTCATCTGTTTGTCACCCGATTTTCTTAAAAGAAAATAGCAATATTTTTCTCTACCCTAGGCGTAGGTTGTTATGAATAATTGAATAAATTATGAACGAACTTCCAATCGTAAAAGTAATTGTTCATTCTCTGGCTCATATTTACCTAATCAATTTGTTAATTATCAACATAGTACCTAGGATTTTGTTTGTAATTATCTACTTGATCGCATACAGAGCGTTGGGTCAAATCTGTTGGTGTTGTCGGCGTAGGTAGTCGGTGTACAGTTCAACGTTAGCGTATAGCGGCGAAGTAGTCTCGGGTAAGCCGACTTAATTAAACCTGAACATTACACGTCCGAGGATTGTTATTTTGCGACATTATCTTAGGTAACTTATTCTAACTACATGGATATGTTGTAGTTGTTCTAATTAGGGATTTTAATTAAGTTTTGTAAAAGAAGTAATAAGTATGTTGTTGATATCAGTAATCCTAATGACTCCTATTCAGACCTATAAGAGATTATTGAGCCACAGGAAACTCTTGTTTAAAGTATATGTCAAAAAGATGTAATCGTTAAAAAAGGAATGATAACAAAACAAAGACAAAGATACTGCATACACGCTGTCAATTTCATATTAGTAACTATTAGACAAATACTCCCAAAACAATATCTACCTCACTATTTCTTTATTGTTAAATAGAACTACAATAAAATATTAACTACTTGTAGTACACATATGAAACCATACTTACAAGAGCTTTCGTTTGTCAGGGCTTGCTAAAAGTAACTAAGCATAATTAAAATTAGCTAATATACTTAGTTTATTTTAGTTTTACCAAATTGTCCTGTATAGAACTACTATAGATACAATACTTTTCAGAAGAACATACGATACGAACGACCGGCTGACAGTTATCCCTACAGAAACAGGCCTGAGATTGGCGCGACGTTGTCCGAACGGGCCTCTCTGATCTAGAGGACGTTAAGGCCCCCCGTACTTCTAGTGTAGTCACCTGTCGATCAGGTGGCGGAGTTCTCGAAGGCGTCCTTCTTAGGGTATTCCAGATCTCCTTCAATAGACTCACTTTTGACGGAACACCGTATGGTTTTAGTTCGACATACTGCTTTACCCTCAGCTCCGGTGTCTTGATGATGATCTGTGGGGGTTTCCACACGATAAAAAAGGGGTAATTAAAAAATTGTTTAACGCAGAAAATATCTATCCGAATTTAGTTATGCTCGAAGTTTGCTTGGCAGAACTTATAATAAGGTGCATTTTCCTAGGCTTCCTACAACTACTGAAATATTAACCTACTAATAACACTATTCCCTGATAATAATGCGTTTTATTAAATTAATATTAAATCACATCAGTTACGACCCAATTTGCCTATCAAAATTGATTTTTAAGTCAATTAAAGCCAGCTAGTCAATCGCGAATGTACATCAAATAACTTAAAACGAGTTTTTGTCTAGCTTCTACAATGTAAAGATAGAACCTACGAGACAAACAATTGTTGCATATGTGTGCAGCACAAAAAGGAGTGATTAATATACTCTGCAGACAATGCTCGTCTTGGAGACGAACGGACGGTTGAAAGTAACGAGAAGTTTCTTTCATTGCTGTTGTTCCTGATACTCTTATATCAAGGCTAATGAAATAAGTTTCTTTCTCAATACACGCAATTGCTCAGTTTATTGTTACTAAATTTGAGATGTCATGTAAACAATTGCTTCATCATACTGTCTTTCAGATTCACGATGTTTTTATTACCAACACCCTTTGATTATAATATGTTTATACCATAGATGTTTGATCGGCGCTCAATAAACGGCACCAACTAAACTGTGCTTAAATGCAGTTGTAAGCGCAGTTGACTGCGCTAGCGGTGTGACGTTTCAGGTGTAACCGAAAGATGCTAGAAATGCAAAGAAGGTACTAAAATGTCGTATTTTCGATAAGTATAATATTTTCATGATAGTTTTAATTTTTTAAGGTAGTAAAAAATAAAATAAAATAAATATGTTAATTTTTTTTTTTCAAACTAGGCTATAGCCTATATGTTCAGACATAGAATTTTGTCACGTGGAACTTTGAAGGTATAATAATGGTACCGCTGCACTGAAAAAAACCATAATGTAAAAAGTTACTTTTGAAATACTTAGCTTGCGCACCTGTTCTTTTCATGACCGCGACCGTGCGTGTTGAATACGTACCACGAGTCTGATACGCTTCGTTGTGGTAAGTAGTAATGTATGAAAAAGTACTTACTGCTTACAATAAACCGCTGGCTTGAACAGCGTTAACTAATAACATTAGCCAAACTACAATATGGCATGTTCATAAATTCATTTGTGATATATTGTTATAAACCGTATTCTTCATCCCTGATTTTCCACCTTTAGTGGTCGAATATTTTCTTTGAATGGGGCTAACCTTAATTCACCAATTCAATATAAAAAATAATTATTTTAAATCTCAGTAGGTTTAAAAATGGCGAAGATATCGCTTAACAAACATACAAAAAATGATATTCATTGGAATTGAGAACCTCCTCCTTTTTTGACGTGGATCGATTCACAATTACAAAACAACTCTACAGTATGCATGCCATGACGTCAACATAACAATGTTATCGAAAACAAAACAAAAGCGTATCCGAACCCAACACGTTCAGAAACTTTTAATTCATTTACTTTAATCCCGTAACGCTCAAAAATAAACTTCTGTTGCCAACGAAAAGTTGCAAATTCATTCACACGCACGCATATTAAAAAGGGTTGCTATAAATTCACGGATTACAAACTTTTCTGCTTGTAAAAGTTAGAAGAATACTGTATCTATATATGCTGTGTAGGAGTACCGAAGATTTTTTACAGATTTTTTCAGTGTTATTAAGGTTGTTGAGACACGGTTGTTGATTAAAAGCTTGATGCCTAATATCTTTTCTGAAACTATAGTATTGTCATACGGAAGGTTAAAATACAGCAAACTGTCCGACCGGCGACCACCAGTACGATCTTTAACATTGCCTGCAAGTTTGCTCATATTCAATAGTGCATCCAAGCAGTTCATTGATAAGTAGTTACTACCTGATAATAATAATATTCTCTATAGGGAACAGTCTCTCTCTAATATTCTCTAAAAGGCCATAGTAGCCATTTAGAGAATATTCTCTGCAGCGATGAACTGATGACATGATTCAGACATGTTTTGTTGAAATTAATTTCACTTTATGAAGATGAGCGATCAAGTGATCGGCGGAAAAACTGTCGATTTGCAACAGGGTTGCTGGTTTTAAGAGACACAACAAGAAGAACGCCCAACTAGCAAAAAGTGGTCTTATGAAAGTCACCAATACGTTTTTGGCAAGAGCCATAGCATTGTACGTCGTTAGTTTTATAACGGTCTAGTAGTGTGTTACAAGTCCCGATTTGGGCAAAAATCTCAAGACTGCTAGTCTTACTTTGATCCTTTAAGAGCTTTGAAACGTGCTAAATTAGTCTTAATTTTATCTTGTAACCGCACTACTTTGTGCTTCAGATCCTAAAATTTGCCAATATGAGATAAAAAAAAAATGCCATAAGTCAGTTACATTGCGAATCCGAGAACATTGGTTTTTTGAAATTATATTTTCGTAACATCAAGCAAGAACATGATACTAAAGTGATGATAAGGTATGCTAAGATATGTGTATAAAATGTGCTGGAAATGAAATATTAATACGATGGTAAGTTTTCTGTCAATATTTATGTAGGTTTTCACCTTTTCTGCTGCTTTTTTGAGTTAATACCTGTTTAGATCTAAATGTGTGATATGTGACTGGAAATGTACATAATCCGTCATTATATAAAATATCTATAAAATTTGTATTATGCCTAAAATCGACAGGAAATTTGTGAAATAAAATTTTATTATACATATTTCCTATTAATTCTATACATTTCCTAAACGGCATTCGAAAATGTGCTAAATGGCGATGTCGGTAAGGAAACTCAGCGAGGCGCGGGTTTGGTGTGGCTACTGCGTCATTCTGGCGTGTTGGCCAAAATATAAATTGAATTAATCAGCCAACGATTTAAAGTGTCTTTGCAAGTATTTACAAAAAAAAACGTTGTATAATTCTAACTACCACCCTTTAAAAATAAGTAAGACCAAAGTACATAAATTAAATAACAATCTTAGCAAGATTTTACTTTTTATAATGTGCCGTGATTATCGTACCTATTTAGTCATTAGTGAATAGGTGCGCTTTTATAATTTATTATTTATAGTAGAATAAAAATTACTCGTGTCTATGGTTTTGCATTGTATATACAATAATAAGTTTGATTGTAGCGAATCAGTTGCTTTATGTGGTACCTAGAACTGTATTGCAGCGTGAGGTGCGCGTATCTTGGCCGTTCTATACTGCTAAGTGTTGAACGAATACCAGTCCTCTTCGCGATTCGCCATACCTTAGAAACGTACAACACATACCTCATTGATATTTTTACACAATGACACTTAAAATTCAAAATTGGATTCTATTGTTGCCATTTCACTTTCTTGTTTATAAAAATGTATAAAACACTTTCTCGTATAATGTGTATGATTTATGGATTTGATTTTTAGTAGATTGCGTTTTATTTTTTATCCACTATGATACAATGTACAATAATTCTATGGTACAATGTACAATTTTATACACTTCCCAGTACCATTTAGGAATTGCATACAATACCTAGGAAATAAATAAATTTCCTAAAACATAAATTATTTTACACATTTCTTAAATTGTCTCGGAGTTGTAAACAATGCCTACGTTTTTGTGATGTTTCATACATTTCCGGTCACATAATATATACATTTATATATATATGTTACACTAGAGCAGTTGTTGATTAAGAATAAATTGGCTGGCCTGTTGGTCTAGTGGTTAGTGATCCTGACTGCTAAACCAGAGGTCGTGGGTTCGATTCCAACCCAGGACAAATAATTGTGTGATGAGCACGATAATTTGTTCTGTGTCTGGGTGTAATTTATATATAATA
This sequence comes from Callimorpha dominula, assembly GCA_949752705.1. NCBI lineage: Eukaryota > Metazoa > Arthropoda > Insecta > Lepidoptera > Erebidae > Callimorpha > Callimorpha dominula. The sequence continues at coordinate 20,557,737 of OX456995.1, read as the reverse complement.
TGTTATATATGTATAATATGTGTATTTAGAAATATATAAGTATGTTTATCAGCAGTCTGGTTACCATAGCACAGGCTCTGCCTAGTTTGGGATCAGACGGCCGTGTGTGAGATGTGTGGAGTTATTATTATAATTTATGTCTATTTCCAACAGAGGTATGTGGTGAATCTATTGTTTTCACTATTGGAATTGGAATTTCGTATTTTTTTTACAGAATTACCCTCACTATTAAAACAAGTTTAAGGATTGATGGGCTTTTCGAGTGCCAGCAAAACTCAAACTCAAATTCCTTCTTTCCCACTTCCACCACCACTTCGAAGCCAAAACTTAACATACCAGTTTAAAATACCAATGAACCTTCAAATTCCTTTTCCAGAAATTCATTCCAAAATAGAATATCAAAGCCAACAATTTTATAAGGTGTTGAGATTTATTAAAGGTCACGGCCGCTGTGACGTGAAATATTCAAGGATCAGAGCTGTTGTAGAAGAACATTTCGGTGGATGATTTATTTGGAATACTCAGAGATCAGGGCCCTAAACAGCTACCAAAGGAAACAATGAAGCTATTAATCCTGGTGCCTTAAATATTAAAGTCATAGATTAAGTTTATTGTTGAAAAGCGTAAAGGTTTAATAAAATGCAAAATAAGATTTTTTTTAGGGTGAAGTCTTTATGTTGAAATTTTGCTGTTTGAAAAAATGAGGGTGACGAAATTTACTAATTGTAATAAATTTCATTTGGAATTCGACCCAATGATATCCACGAATCTTATCGTGCTATATGATTTGAAGTATTTTTATTGTGTGGGTACAAAAATAATAAATACATATATGTATTACACCTTGCTGCCATCCCTAATCATCTAAGGAAGTGCAAAGTAAAAGACATTGGTCCGGATCACAGTGTAACGCACGTATAGTCAATGTTTACTCTCAGGGGAACACGTCGGAAATTTCCTTCGATAGTAGCAGACAGTTATCCTTAACTTTGAAAAGGTCGTTCAACCGTAATGCCTGCCAAACAACACCTTTTAATATTGTTAATATTTATTATTCTAATCAATATAAATACCGCCCTTTGAATATTATTGTTGCCATATATATCTCCTGTTTCATATTCTTTGTAAAACCCTGGTGTACAAATAAATTATAATCTAATCCAATTTACCAAGTAATGTGATTTGGTTTTAATATTTTTTCTCCAAAACTTTTTATAGTAGATATGTTCTTTATATTTTACATGTTGTAAGTAGTATAAGGGTTTTCTAACATAATTTATGTTTAAGATTTTAATTTACTTGTACAATATTAAGGAAACGATACGTACGTTAAGAGTTTTTTCTCTAAATTAATTGGCATTTGTATTGTCATTAAAAACAAAAAAATATCGCAACCATATGTGACATCAGTTGGTGTTGGTAAAACTTGGTGTCAGTATTAGGTGTGTAAATCACAAGGCGTTCCCCGCAGTTTCTTACCCGCTCCTAAGGGGCCAAAGGGTCATAGCGTGATGTTACATAGTCTTTAACCATCCTCAATAAATACTCTAGCCAAGACAAAAAGATGTTTTCGAATCCGACTGGTAATGGAAGTGGAGTCCAGTTTCAGAAATTAAACTTAATCAGGGTAATATTTTGAATTTACTAACGTTTTTGTTAACACGATGTTTCAATAAAATAACACAGGGTCTGGTAGAAAAAAAAATGATAGACGGAATGCCAATGACCTCATTGAATAGTCAAAGACACATTTCGTTTTAGATTTACATGATACGAGGACAGATTTTGCTCGTCTCAATAATAAATTAAGTTGATTCTGTTTAAAACGAATTCAAGTACCACCCACTTATCAAGATTAATTACCCTTCAAAGTAATTACATGTTTATGTATTAAGCTTGGTCCGTATTATTCAAAGATTCGTTTACTTGGACGCTGGAATAGAATAAGATCTTGCTACATTGATATTCAGAATTCATGAATTTTAGTGCTTCGTTGGTTGATCGTGAGTAAACGTAAGCATGTTTTCTGTTTTTCGTCTTTCTTTTCTCATCTTCATTCTTTTTTTATAGAAACCTCCTCTGATACGAACGAATTTTCCGATAAGGAGGTTTTTTGTCTTCTGCGTTAAACCTAATACCGGTGAGGGTATTTATTTTTAGTATGTTTGGCGGTACAGTGGCCACCAAAACGTTCTAGGGTCGTTCTCGAGCAGTTTTCAATGAAAATTATAGATTTTTAGGAAAAAATCCGAAAGTCGTTATTTTGTTATCACAAACACAAACACAAACTGTTTTTGTTATTACAAGCTTATATTTTGCGGTTGGAAAGTTAACTATCGTAAATTCATGTATGGGAGAATATTTTCATAACTGCAAAGTTAAGTTTGTTTTTTGAAAATCTTTGAGAATTTCCCGAAATGGACGTACTATCTACTTACAAGTTTGTTTACTTACGGAACCCTCGCGAGTTAGTATGGTATGGTATATCTTTAATCTGTCTTTAATATTTTTACTAGTGATTAAAATACTGTTTTGAATGTAACCCTTTTGTTATTTTCAGATCATAACTTTCATTTGTTCATAAACGGGTTCACTTTAAGCAGTTTGAAACGCACAGGTTACAGAGACTAGTGTCAGATAAAACAGACATAGCCAATGTCTGTCTGACCTGGCTGCTCTGTTTAAGTTAATAGAAAGCGTGTTTCTTATCTATTTTTATATTTTGTAAACAAAATGCCAAAAAATTAGAAAATATTTGATACATTCAATAGTTCAACATTCGCATGATAGAGAATGCGGCTGAGTGAATCCAAAGTGTTCACTCAGCACTTGAAAATGCGTCATCAGGCTCAAGGTTCGAGATTGTCAAGGAGATCGAGATGTTTTAAGGAAAACTGTTTACATAACGGACCATAGAATCAACAAGACTGAGCCAAGATGACCACGGAGCCCCGTTAATGTGCCATTATACCGAAGAGATACCAGAAATTGAAAAAATGAAAGTTAGAGGGCCGCCTCTATCTGAGAGATAGGAGACCTGTTTTTTTTAGACGGCTTTCAAGCAGCTTAAAAACAACAGGTCTCCTGGGGATGACGGAATCACTACTGAGTGCCTCGAGGCAGGCGGGATCCCAATTCTGAAAGAGCTAGCGAGTTTCTAATTCCTCAAGCAGTGTTTAACACCTAGGGCACGGAGCAGGAGTGCGGTGGTGCTGTTCTTCAAAACATGTGTTAAATAACTACAGAGCCATCTCACTACTGAGCCATATCTACAAAAAAGATTCATCACAAAGCTTTGTTATTTTGTTACTTCCAAAGTTGTTGTTTTTAATATTAATGCAGATAATAGATACTAACAAAAGTCGATTTCACATGTTTTTATTGTTGCTTTTCCATTAAACTGTTTAATTCTCGTTAACATTTTCTCAGTAACTTGTACGAATTTGCTTAAACCTGTGACGCCATTTTTTTGAAAGCCTTTACTTTGTGTAGATATATGTCTGAAAATCTCCTCCTGAAAACCTCCTTAGATCAATTCTATATAAAAGAAATACTAACAAAGGAATTCTGTAATAAAAACTCAATATAGGTAAATTTACAAAAAATTTAATTTTTTATTGAGTAAAAGTTCTGGCAAGCTTTTGTTTTTGAAGACAGTGAACCCTACTCTGGTGACAAAAAGCGGACACAGTACACCAACATACCACTTTTCTCAACACGCTAATCATGTAACCTGCCACCTTTACTTAAACATAACACTAACGGGCCATGTTTTCCCGGTACCACATACAGAAAATCGAAGTAACAAGCATTTCACGAAAACATCAGTCAACCTTTACAAAATCAAATACGTTTTTAACTACACCAATTAACGGAACACCACAATGCTTAAAATCCCCTCACGATAACTCGAAGTTTTGACTACCACACGTTACCAAAATTCCTGCTAAGCCGAGCCTCAAACTTTCTTCCCGACAAACTGTCGCAAAGTTGACAATGCACCTAATATGCTAAATATGGGATATATACACACATCGTATTGTTATGATTAGCTTTACTAAGGACAAAATGTAACTAATTGAGGTTTTTTTTTTTCTAGGACCGTATGAACTAATCATGCTGAAAGAAAACACGTAACTAGCCTAAGGGACACTACGCCTTCAATACAATAATGGCTTCAAAGCAGTATTGAGACTTCCACCTTAATACAGTAAGTCTGTTATTTTCGCTGACGCTTACAGTGACCATTTATTTGTTACAATGTTAAAAAGATCTCAATAATAAATGCAGACTATAGAAAAGTACCAATGGCATCCTGGAGGTATTCGCAGTTTGAAGAGCTTACAGTCACTTCCCTAAATTGTTTTTTATTTATTTTCTTTATACTACAAAGAAAACACGAACATATTACGGAACTTAACATTTTACCATCTTAAAAAGACAATCATAATATTAATACCAGACCGAGTGTCCTTGACTCGACCGACTTTTTCAGCAATCTTATCTCGGTCTAAATTGTTCCGTGATATTTATGGAACAATACAATAGCACTTATCTTGACTGGCCTGTTGGTCTAGTGGTTAGTGACCCTGACTGCTGAGCCAGAGGTCGTGGGTTCGATTCCCATCTGAGTCTGGGTGTTCTTTGTGTCCGTTGTTTGTATGTTTGTAAAGTCCCTCGCGACACAGGAGTAAATCCTAATGCGGAAGTTGTCTTCTAAAAAAAAAAAAAACAAAAAAAACATCTGGTCTGCATAAGACAAAAAATAGACATACATTAAATATTCAAAAATACATATGAGGATAAAAGAGACGTTTAGCTTTAATACGATAAAGTATACTTGTATAAATACCAATGGGTAGGTTGATTAGAAAGTATTGCTAATCTTGAGAAGAATGCTAATGCTAATCTGGTGGTGAATAGGGTCAAAGCTCCATAGATGGTGAAACTACTAGCAGCATACAAGTGTCTCCTATTGTTATTTAAAAGGTTTGTTGAGTAAAAGATACTCTGAATATAACCTCAATCGGTCGTGTTATTTAAATGTACTTCTTGATAAATGTAATATCGATTACGCATACCCTAAATCCAACAGAAAAGACGTTTTTTTTTTTAATAAATTTTAAATAAACGATTGTTGTTACAGCACAACAATACTCTCAACAAACCGTGAAAGTAAAATCGATACATATCTAATAATAAAACTCGGTGTCTGCAATGAAGAAAAGTTTGGCAAAGGAAGCAAAAAATTCCTACACAGTTTTATGATTCACGACACGTAGAGGTTACGCTGAAATAAGTGTCAAGCTTAGTAGTAACAGTAACTATGTTAGTTGTTGTAAAGTCCACTAAGTCAATGGTGCGAAACAGAGAGAAAATGTTACGGTTTTGATATATTTCGTATTCAATTGACTACACAAATTTATCTTTAAACTGAAGTATCCTATAAACAGTAACTTTACTTCAGAAAAAAATTATATGGAATCCGACATCGTGTTGTGGGTATGATTAAAAATCTGTAAAAATAAAATAAAAAATTAAAACAAATTCATTGTTCAATCTGAATAGCTGCTTACTTTAAATATCCGTTGTGATCCTGAAACTATGTAGTTACGATCAGCCACAATTTAATATGGTATGTATTTTATGTTGGTTATTATAATCATCTAATATATTAAATTCTCGTATCGCGGTGTTTGTAATTAAACTCCTTAATATAATAAAATTTTGTGTGCATATTGAGTAGGTATGAGAATAGGACAACATCTATTTTTCATACCCCTAAATGTTAAGGGTAGTCCACCACTAATTTTTATTTTGAGATACACTTTTTTCTTTATTTTTTAATGATACAGCATTAGAAAATACATACAACCCTGAATTTTCAACCCTCTACGATCAACACCTGTTTTTTTATAGCGATATTAGTATTTTTACTTTCATTGGTACAATTTTTTTAAAGTATTTAACCCATTGAAAATAGAAAGTGCGATTGTTATAATCGATTGTAATATTTTTTTATGAATTAGAGGGTTAACGAGCAGACGGGTCACCTGATGGTAAGTGACTACCGCCGCGCATGGGCACCCGCAACTCGAGAGTCACAAGTGCCTTGCTGGCCTTTAAGGTGGGAGTAGGAGAGGAGGGGAGATTGAGAGATAGGGGGGAAGATAGAGAGAGGGAAGGGTTAGGGCCACCGGTAACCTCACTCGCTTGGCGAAGCACAACGAAGCATTGCTTTTACTGCCGGTTTTCTGTGAGGCCATATATCACTCCTTTTGGGACGGCCCATACGTGCCGAAGCATGGCTCTCCCACTGTTAAACTTTACATATGTCAGTTAAGTTAATGAAGTACTTTGATTTAAGAAAATGAATGGTTGGTGTTTTGTTATTTTTATAGGCCGTCAATAGAACAGCGCTCCATTTTTCTTTCAGTCATAGACCCCATCTCCACAATAATTTAGTTATTTTTTATTTGACTACCAAAACATTCATTAGAAATAATTAATATGGCAATACAACGTGTGCCGGGTCAACTAGTGACTATATATATGTTGCTTAAACTAAGTAATTTCAATTGGATCCTGTTGGTAACTTTGTATCATTATGTCTATGAGCAACGATGTCTAATTACTTATTTTTTGTTAGATTATTAATATTTTTTTTAGATGCTTTGCAATGCAGACGTTGACTCCTTTTTTTTTTTTTTTATGCGTGTGGAAACCCCCTCGGGCCGTCACCCCACCGGGGTTTTCGGTGAGGCGGTGTGTCGGAATCTAACCGACTAAAAACACACGGTGTGCTGTACTGCGCCTAATAGGAGGGATCCGGGAACAGCTTTTATTAAGACATCCAGACCCCCCCTAGCGCCTGCCCGCAAAAGCGCGGGCATCACCACTCAATTAGGCGACGCCCAGGCACTCCTCGCGGGGGGCCACTATAGCGGGTGGAAGGGAAAACCCGTCCCGACCACCCGCGGCCACACTCAGGGCGGCATGAGGCGCTGGAAAGCGCGCCTCCGCCGCCCGGTTCGCCGGCGGCAATTTAGGTCCGAGTGGAGATCGTCCTCCCGGACCCGTTACACCGCCTCCTTCTGCGAGATGACGTCCTCACAGAAGGTTGCGACCGCGGTAAAATTCCTGTTGCTACCGGCCATGGAGCGTATGATGGCCGGTAGCGAGAGATCCCCTCCGATGACTGCAGTGGGGGCCCGACGGTGCGTTGCCCAAGCAGAGCAGACCGCCAGCGTGTGCTGGGCCGAGTCCTCACTGCAGTCGCAGTGGTGACAGGCGGGACTCAATTCCCTCCTAGCGACCGAGTGCAGGTACTTCCCGAAGCAGCCGTGCCCGGAAAGAACCTGCGTCAGTCGGAATGAAAGGGTCCCTTGCTGCCGCCCTGCCCACTCGACAATGACCGGCTGGAGCGCCTGCACATCGCCAAAGCCAGCACGTGGAGCCTTCAGCCGGGACGACCAACGAGCTATCGTGGCTCGGTGAGCGGCCTTATGCCACTCACGTACCTCTTCGAGCGGGGGCCGACTGCCGCTTCCCGCCCGGAATTCAGCCGTTCGCCGATATACTTCGGCGAGCACTTCCGCCTCCAAATCCCACGGGGGTGTCCCGGCCAATGCGCACGCCGCCTCTGTCGACACGGTGCGGTAGCCGCGTATGGCTCTAACTGCCATAACCCTCTGAGGGCGCCAGAGGCGCGCCCTATTCTGGGCGGTCAGAGCCCCCGCCTACAACGTGAACTCGCTCCTAACACAAGCATTTAGCTTAGCTGGTGGGGTTAACAAGAATATTGGTAATGTGTGACCCACGTTACTAGTATATAAAAAAATGCTAATGAAGCTCCTTGCAAGTTTTCAAGTTACTCGGACGTCTTAATATATAGATAGGTCAAGATAAAGCAACCAAGCACCATACCCCGTTTCGCAAACTTTTTGACCAACCTCGTTAACAATTTTCTGATTAATTAAGCAGTGTTCACTGATTTCTTTCCTCTAGAAGGGATCTCTTGAAATATTAAAAAATTAACTAAACTTATTTTATTTTAAATAATAATTGAACTAGATTGATATATCAGAGATTCTTAAAAAGTGAGAGTAAACTTTCACGTTTAGGTTAAGTCAACGCAGACGTGAACCATCAAATAGGTCCATAAGTCAATATGGTATAGAAGGGTATGTGCAGTCTTTACACACACTTGGAAGAGAAAGTATGTAGTTACAGTCTCCTGAATATTACTCTCAAACTAAAACACATAAATATTAAAGTTCTAGTATTAGTCTAGTACTCGTATTAGTTTTATTTTAAATCTCGTCCATTGCACATCTGGCCTTATAAAATCCATTGAAAGCTGATCTGAAAAATTCAACAATAAGTCTAGAATAGGTAGAAATATTGGAAAACGAATTGAATCGTTTCAAGTGTAATAATCTTAGGATTAAAGTGGTGTAAGCCCTTATGCCTCCCGTTCTTCCCTTTTATAGCTGGACAGAAGTGAAAATCTTTTCAATAACTGTTTGAGTACAAATAGAGAATTGCACAAGGCTGGAAAAGAATTCACAATGACAATGTTTTTATCTGCTTTTATGGTTTTACTTCCATTGAAACATTAAATTAAGAATTAGAAAGATTAATTTAAGGAAATAATATTATCTTCAAGGATGTCTTTTTATTACATACCAGCAATCTGCTCCAGCTTCGCACGGGTACAAATTATACACCCAAACCTTCCTCATGAATCACTCTGTGTATGAGTGAAAACCGCATAAAAACCCGTTCAGTAGTATTTCAGTTTATAACGAACAGACAGACAGACAGGCAGACGCGGCGGGGGACTTTGTTTTATAATATATAATGATATATTATATTTTTAGATTTCAATTATTATTTTTGTAATAACAACATTTTAGGCTTAAATATACAACATTAGGAGATTAAAAACAAAATATACTAAATAATCGTTTACGTAAAAAACTTCACATGAATGTACATATTTTGTTAACTACAGTTATCTTATTATAAATTATTCCCTAAGGACTACTTAAGTAAAAATAATATAAGTACGTCACTTTTTTAAACAAGCTGCACGGTTTTCTGACGCATTATTTGCCACATCTACCGGTGGTTACTTCTTAGTCGTAAATGGCGATATTGCAGGCTTACGAAGTAACTATTAACTTATCGGTGCTATGGCTATGATATGTAGAGTGCGAGAGATACGCTGCCCTGAGATTTATTCACTGTTCTATTATATACTAAATAAATACTACTTATCATTTGGCGCTCATAATATCAAAAAGTTTACACACAAGCGCTAACGGTAACATATAGTCAAATAGCATTAAATATATAGTTTAAAGGCCTGCTAATGAGTGGGAATTACCAGCGCTGTGAAGAGGGACAAGGACAGAGGAAGTATTTGAAGTCTTTATAAACAACAGTAATTGATATTATCATTAGGCAGGCCGAGCGTTAGTCTGATCAATGATTTCTAACGTGTCTTCACGTTCGACAACTTTAATTTATTTTATAATACCCAATAAAATTAATTTGAAAAGGCAAGCTGTGCCGCAATAGTTGCTTGAGCTTGAATGAGCACCAACAGTTCTAACGGAAAGTATGAGCCAGGTACCTACTGCTAGTGAAAGCATGGTGATAGTGTGTTTTTGATTTGATGGTTTTCATCCTGGAAATTTTGATCTCTAAAATAAGCCGTTGCTTGCTTAAACCTTATACTTAAATCGATGAATTCAAATTTATCGAGGTTATCGCTAAAATCCATCGAATTGACTAGCAGGGGCCTTGCGTGTACTACGTGATGTCGTATCGTAACTTTTAGATCGCACGTCCATCGCCATAGTTTTTTTTATATTTACGTTGGCGATGAACCTATACCTTAATACCTTTCCCTCATAACTTGAAGAGCGCAACTTACATGCGCAGCATTTTAATGAAACAGACTAATAGGCCCTTACAACACATTCCGTACAAAAAACTGAAGAAGCAAAAAGGACGTCGTAAGTAACTTCGTACTTTGTATTGTTTTCTACTTAGAAAGCTTTCGGGATTACTTAAAAAGTTAAAGAAAAGAAATTGATTTGAATTAATTATTAACGCTTTGTTGTGCGTTCTGTTTGTTTTGACATGGACGTAACTTCTGTTATCAAATGTGTTGGTCTGCCTGGTTATAACCGGGAATACTGTTATGGAAATAATTAATAAGACAAGTTTTTAAGATTGATAATAAGGCGATTTGTTTAGATATTAAATTTTCCTTGTAACCTTGTTTACGAATTAGTTACTTGTTTGTTTGCTTGTTTTTTATTGTGCTCATATGTCATCGTATGCTGTTCTACGCGTACTTATTAATATCCTGTAATAAATAAATAACAATAAAATTATAACTTTACATTCGCTTACTATTATGTCAAACCTTAATAATTTATCTATTGCTACACCAAAATGCTTGTACGTACTCCACTTCGTTTATCTTGATCCAAATAAACAGCTCGCGTAGACACACATAAAAATTTAAAACAATCATTTTAATTAAAGCTTAAGTTATTTCGTCACAACTCACTGTAAAACAAACAATTAAAGCCGTTACTCGAACACTGTTTTAATAGTATTACTACATTTATTTCACTTCTACTGAGTAGATTAAACTTAAAGCATATTTAATCAACTGTAGATAAATAAAAAGTCAAATGAGCTAGAGTTATGTAGTTTTTATATTCTTATTTAGGAATGTATAAAATTTACATTCAAAATAAAAGCGCTCTTAAACTGAACCTTCGGGCTGGGAATTTCTCTTAAAACTTTTATAGGACTACTCCCACGGTGTAGTCTATTTATATAAGCATTATTATAGTCTCTCTATGTGTAAAAGTAGGCAAAATTGCTTCAGGGGACGTTTGTAAAAATACTACTAATGTCCAACTCACATTACATAATAAAAAAATAAGAAAAATAGATAAATTTAAAAAAAGAAAATCAAATTAGCGAAGAATTTTTAAAAATGCCTAATTAGCATCGCTTGATTAAATAAAGTAACGAAACACTTTTAATTATATAAGAGTAGACGTAGTAGGCTTACAAATAAAATACGTAACGTACTGTTTAAGTAGTAGGGTGATTTCGACTTTTATCGGCCGCTGTGTATAATCTGGATATATTATTAACCCTCAATGTGCGTCTTATATTTTTTGCACACTTTATGAAATTAATATGAATATGCATTAGGTATTCAACTCTAAAATAACTACAAAATTTTCTAAGTTGATGCACAGCAACGCTTCTGTATGAATAAACACTTCTAAAAAGTTAAACACTAAAAAAAATAAGTGATCACAAACTTAATTGAAAATACTACAATACCTGTGACACTTACACACATGTGACACATACACTGTATATAATAGGTAACGTTGTAAGGCAACTAGGTACCAGTAGGTAGGTACCTAGGTCTATTTGAAGTTTGAAGTCCGAAACGTAATAAGTAATTCTCAGGGATCTTAAAAAAACTGCTTAATTACCAACGGAATGTAAATCTAATTAAGTTCCTATCTGAATATTTTGTTAATTATTATTAAAGACACACCGATAAACTTACTAGGACGTATGTACAATAATCAAATTTGCATAATTTATATATTCATAATTTCAATGATCAGAGACGTAATAAAGCATTCAAATTCAATATCATTTCAGTCGTGCGTCAATGACGTCTCCCCGTTTGGCTTGTTTTGCCCTCGCAGTCGCCACTGTACACCTAGTTTATCTATCAAGTACCTATTTAGCTTGGCATCGACTTCAAACAGACTAGTAGTTGCCTAGGGCCTTGATAATGTTACCTATTATAATAAAAGAGTCTGTAGAGTAATGTATTTTAGTTTCTTCAATTAAGTTTCTAATGAAATATTTTTTTACTTTTCAGTGCCCTTTGTGCATTAAATATGGATTATGTCAAATATGACAATGTGAAAGGGGTATGCCAATCACAGGAATCAAAAACTTAGGATTAGGAGAATAACGATATTGGTTACATTTCAGGTATGTCAACACTTAAACAATTTCATACACTTACTACAAAAAAGACCTATCAACATATTTTGCTATAAACATTGCAAGTACATAATTTAAGGCATGTAGTTTAATCGTACGCCAAAGAAACATCAAGATAAACTACATATACTCAAACATTATACGTAAACTAACACACATCTGGCAAGGCATCAAATTGGAGACGTTAACTTACTCGTTTACAAGTCTACTAACATTAGTTAATGGTTTGCAGCTATTTAATGTACCAACAATAAGTTTTCACTCAACACTATGACACGAAGACTATTTGAGTTAGGAAGTTAGTAACTTTGTATACCTCTTGTAATGTTAAAATTGTCAAAGAAATCTGTAGTTTGACCGGGTGTGCTAGTAAGGAAATTTGTGTACGCCTCTAACGCAGCTTTTAGTAGCGTGAGTGTATGTGCTGCATATGTTATGGATAGTGGAATAAATATACACTGTGATGATATTATACATTGCAAAACATACAGAGAACAATAACGTACGTGTATATACCAAATCAAAATATTTAGTTTTAAAGCAGTGCAGAAATATACAAAGCAAAAATATGCGAAGTAATAGGAACTTCCACTCAGCTTTCATAATTCCAGGAAAGTAAGAAAGTGCAGCACCAACACGTTTATGCGTCACATAACAACGTGAGGATTTCAGTGCCTCAAGAGAACAGGTCTTGTCGCCGCTTAGGAACACTCGCTTTAGGCGTGAGTAATGAAATTACGTAGATTTGAAGTACTTTGTTTAAATAAGCACCAAAGTTAAACGTAACGTTTAAAGAAAATAAATATATAGCCTCCCTGTTTTCATTTTAATACATACATACACCTAGTTATGGCTTTTAAATGCCAGTGAAGTGAAACAACTGGTGTCTGGTAGTAAACAGTCATTGGCCCCAATTCTGTTACTTCACTCGCTAAATTAAAATCCACTAAATTTTCTTCATATAAGAAGTAAACCTTGTACACTTAGAAACAAGGTCTTATTTCAAATTGAAACAAGTAGGTAACATATGTCGCTATCGAAATAAGCAATTTATTTGTCGACTAAAGTCTGATACGCTTAAATAAACTTTAATACCACGTAGCGAGAGCCGCTATCCGTTGAATGCCATCTCTTTTGCTCTGTGTTTTTAGTAAGCGTCTTCGTAGGTGTAGATTAAAAACACGTCATCCTTGTTCGTTTTGAACAAGTTTTTATACGGCAATTATACAGCGTTTGAATAAATGAAGACTCTCGCAGCGTGGAAATAAAGTTGAGTATACTTTGACAGGTTTTATTGAAATTTAGCAGCGCTGAGAAATAGATGCTAGTAACAAATAGACCTTATTACGAAGAACACTAGGTTGATTTCATATGAAGAAATTAAGTCAGGTTTTAGTTTAGTCGAGTGTACAATAGAATCGGCACCATTGTCTACAGACGCTGGGAATATAGTCGATACTGTAAAAATGTAATAGTGAAATCTTTTGTATTTTATTTATAACGCAGTTTCACCCGCGTAAGTCAAGGTGCCGTTTGAGTATCCTGATAAAAAGCCTATGTGTTAATCCAGGTCTCCAGCTATCTACATACCAAGTTTTATAGCAATCGGTTCAGTAGTTTTTGCGTGAAAGAGTAACAAACATCCATACATCCTCACAAACTTTCACGTTTATAATATAAGTATGATTTTTGGTAAAATTTGCTTAAAATAAAAACTCTTTTTGTTTATTGGCACACAACAGCACCATGTTGGGGAAAAACAGCATAACTAAAATTGCACCACTGTTCAGGCAAAACCAATATTTTATTTGTGGCCATTTTTTTTTTTGTAAAGCGTACTAGTAACTTGGGTCACACATTACTAGGCCGTAGGCCGTTGATGTTAATTTAAAGTTTGTGTAAAACAAAAGGTTTTTCTTTCATTCTTTCTTTCTTTCTATATTATGAACAGACACATTCATATTATGCATGTGTGTGTTTGCAGTAGTTCCTATTTCTTAGAATTCCTAGGAAATGTGAATGCCTAAAATTGACAGAAATTGTGTGAAATATATGTCATTATACACATTTTCTAGGAATTCTATACATTTCCTAAACGTGTCCTAAACTAGAGTGCGTGGGATTCCGCCTTCTCGTTTAGCGAGGAGCCGATGTGGGCTAAAAAGGCTATTAAGGTCTTGGTATTGGTAGATAAATGAGTATAATATGATAAGTGGACTGTATTTTACGCTGGTTTAAGTTCAACTATGTATAACGTAATTGTTTTCAAAATGTCGTGATTAGAAGTGTAAATCTAATATGTATAACGTACGTGTACAGGGATCCTGATTCCGATCAAGTTCATAAGGCAAGTATTCAAGGCAAGGTGGTAATGGGAGCCGTTGGTGGAACATAGGTGTGTAACATGCCAATTGCTTCAAATGAACCGAGAAAAAAGTCGCTGTTTCTCTATATACAATAACCCATGATGTAACGCGAAAGGGTATTTCAGACAAGCACCCATTCTTTAACACGACCATGCTAACTTCCATTCAGGGAATACTATAATATTCAATCTTCGGGTAACTTTGAGGACATATTCTTGAGAATCTCTAAAATATTTTTTTTTAATTTATTTTTCATGTCTTTCTTTCTTTGAATTTTTATAACATCTGATTCACTCCAATCATGTCTAGCTGATTAAGGAAGAACGCATGTTTTTTCCCCGGGGTGGTGTAGGTTTAATAATTAACTCTCCTCTACCATTACAGGCACAAATTGCTAATAAGTTACGGGTTACGTATGTTTCCATTAATTATGGTCCCTAGTGGAGTCCCTAGTCGCTCATTAACAAGTACCCCATTCAAAAAACTATTTCAGTTATATTGCAAACCTAAAGTTATAAAAGTTCTATTAACTAATGTCATCGATTTCATATTGTTATTATTTCATCATATTATCTATTTTGTTTAAGGTTCTTGTCAAAAAGACTAAAACACGTCATATTAGAAATAAAGTTTTCAACAGTACAAGTCTGTAAGATAAACAAACTTGTTTAATCTGATCATGATCAGTTTTTAATCATGTGAATCCAGCGAGTGCTTTATCAACGCGAATACTTATCAATAAATTAATTTTATGACCTCCCAACCCAACCAGAAAATCGCAATACTCATAAATGCGATAAGTTACAAAATTTAACAATCAAAGTAAAGTATACATAGCTCTGACAAAAGTGAACCTGAATTAGTATTAACATTACTAAGATAATGAAAAGGTCAATTAAACTGCGGCCAGTAAGTTATGACCTGTAAAATAAAATATTAGAAACTACTCCTGTATTTAAATACGAGCCTTATAGTAATCGTGCAGTATTTGTACTCACCTACCATGTGAATTATGTTATAAAAAGCTATGTTATCATTAAAACAATTGATTAAAATACATATTTTATTATTACAAGGCATTTTACTTCTATTCATGCAGCTCGGTCAATTTGTTTATTTCAATCGTTTTTATCATATTACCCACTTATATTGGGCATGTAAACTGTCTGGATATTATGAATTATGCCTCATTAATCACTTGGTCTATTACACATACGCCCATATGTCTAAAATAATATGAGATTGATAAAAGCAAAAATACTAATGAAACAGTCCAGCAATGTCGGTTTCTTTTTAGGGTTAAATAATATATGTACAAGGAGTTACAACGTTTGTGACTTACAGATAATATAATAATGAAATAGTATAATACGTGTTATTTTTATTTTATGGATAAGGGGTAAACGAGCAGACGGGTCACCAGATGGTAAATAACGAGCAGACGGGTCACCAGATGGTAAATGACTGTTGCCACCCATAGGCACCTGCAACTCAGAGTCACAAGTGCGTTACTGGCCTTTAAGGTGGGTGTTAACAATAAACTGGACTATTTTTTATACTTATTTATATTTTGGAATATTATGATAGTACTGCTCCACATACTAAAATAAGGTAACCTTTGGTTTCAACATATTGAAGCACATGCGCACAGGAATTGAACAACAACTTAACAAGCGGAAGTGCTGTGAGGCAGTAAAATAAACTAAAATATAAACAGCAATCTTATGTACAAACAGTACTGTCTACCTTTTGTGCGACTGAACACTTGCTCCCAAGATACAGGCTTCGGGCCTAGTTTGGGAATCAGTATCAGTACACACTGTAATAAATATACAAAAACTGTGCCTAATTTGAATGTAAGTAATTTATGTGTCAATAAACATTTTTTTTATTTATACGCCTTATAGTTAGACCGAACATGCTAAAAGAACTATCCTTTTTCTGTTCCTAGCGGTACTTTTGTTTATCATCTCTTTTGTCACAAACTATAACGATAATAAAAGGAATTCATGTAAAGCTATATTGTCTTGGTGTTAAAAACATACAATTTATATGTTAGACTAGTTAAAATTACTTCTCAAATATTTAACATTAAATGTATTACATAATAAGTTAAAAAAGGCACAATATCAACTTGTTACAAATATAATGGCGCAACGAGTTGGCGCAACTGTCACAGTGCTAGTACATGAATCTCAGACTTGATATTCATAGTATATGTATGTATGTGTATATGTATGTGTATGTATATGTATGTATGCATGTTTGTATAGGTATTAGTCTATTATGTATCAGTATAATGTGTATACTCAGGTAATGACTTGTTAAATTTAATTATTATAAGAAGTTAAAAATTCGTACTCTTTACCATATCTTTGCACCTACCACTGTTTATTTCTGCTTCACCCCAAGGTTGACTGGCAGAGAATGCCTAAGGCATTAAGTTCGCCTTTGTACAATTTGTGCATGAAGTTTTTAATAAATAAATAAATAAATAATGGAGGTAAACATAATAGCAAAATAAGTCTCGGTTTTAAACTTATAAGCCTAGGATGATCCATACTTGAAAAATAGTTATCATAGAACCTACTATTTAAATAACTAATAACAAATGGCCACGACAAAACCAGCACTGAATTTAATTCTTTAGTAGTGCAAACAACTTTAATTAATTTTAAGTTAATAAAAGCAGAGGTTTTGTTATAAGCACCTAGTAAATAAAGACGGATACTGTGGCGCAGTGGTTAAGCATGCATTGCTATGTCAGGGGCCGCATGCGTGGAGTTGAGATGATATAATGTATGTATACGCATAATATTTAAATGATATGCGCAGTGATGACTTCGACTCCTTAACAAGTGCACACTTGAAATACAACATTAAACGATACAGAAGGATAAACTAACTTTTAATTAGGCTTTCATTCCCTTAAACGCAAAGGGACGTAAGCCTAAAACATTTACTGTAAAATAGAAGTAGACGTTCATGTAAATTTAGTGCTAAATAAAGAGACATTTCGTAGAACACGCTAGGAATGTTTGTTCGGTCGGAATGTTTAATAAATCAGCACTTTACTTGTTTTTCCGTCGAGTAGCCGCCTCAAGATCGTTTGAATACATTCTTGTAACAATGTTGTTTTCTTATGTATTTTATTAAATTGGTTGATGATTTGCTTACGTGTTAATAATTAATTCCTGCCATGTTTTAAAATACTTATTTTAATGTATCAGCTGTCTATGCTGAAAGACTGTCAACGTGAAGCATCATTTACATGGTCTTATTGGTGTTTAGTGATATGCTAAAATTATTTTAAAGAGAATATTCACCTTTAAATGGTATTATTAAGGGTATTTAATTAAATAAATAATTATATAATTAGGTACATTTCACAAGAAACATTAGCTGGCTCTTATGGTGAAAGGATTTTTGGAGGTTTGTCTTATGAAGATACATATATAAAGTTATATTTACATCCTCACATCAATCATGACTCAGCGTACACTTTGTTTTTGTATCCAATGATTGCTTATCAGTAAAATATAAAAATTACATAAAATATAAAAAAACATGTCCAATAAATTTCGTAACGTTTTTCATAGTCAAGTATTTTTATTTTTTAACTAGCTTTTGCCCGCGACTTCATTCGCATTAAATTTGTTTTCTCTGTAATTCAGGAATTCTTTTTTCTATGTTTTTTTTTTGTACCTATGACAACGTGTATGCAAAATTTCATAACAATCGATTGAGTAGTTAACGCGTGAAAGCGTTACAAACAAACAAACTCACTTTTGCATTTATAATATCAGTTAATAAATATCAAAATTCCGACTTATCAATTTTTGTTATTTTACTCAAAGTGAATAAGAAATGACCTAGTGTACTTCTAAAGAAATAAATTAATATTTAATCATTACTTATGAAAGCGAATACCGTTTTTAAATAATATTTTAAATTAAAAATTCTTGTATGCTCTTTGAAGTTGTTGAAATACTCATAGCCCAAAGCAGTAAGCCAATGTGAAATTAGAATGTAATTTACCGAAAGATCAACATTAAATACAAATAACGTTAATTTTAACATTTTGAATTAAAACCTTTTTCATATATTTGCACAGGATTCACATAGAGTATGTAAATTCATGCCCATTTAACATACTAACGTGCATCAAAAGGCATATTTATGTATGAAAAGGCTTATCTCAGACAAGTAGTGAGTTCCATTGTTAAACAAAACCATGTTGCTATGATACATGCCTAGTTTATCATCATGTAGATTATCATCTAGACTTATCTGGAATGTAATATGTTTGGTGAATAATAAAAAATATATATTAAGCTTTTATAACATAAGCTCGGGTGATGTTGGTTTTTATCTGTTCATCATTATAATAATAATGATCACAGCATTTTATAAAAGAATAACCAATGCGATACCTCGACTATACACAATGCCGACGTACATCATGACCAAAAGCTCTGCCGTCTAGTTTTCAGTTTTCGATATTATATGGTTTTAAAAATTCAGGGCTAGCTGCTGCCATGTTACGCGTGACCGATAATTTTGATTGTAATATCTTCCATAGAATTAGATTAAGTAGGGGGCACTGCCGTGCTAACAAATCGTTTTGTTAATTGATAATAACATTTGTTGGTGTATCGTGCGTAGTGTATTAAAGGAGCCTTAATGAGTTATATTTTCCGAATTATACTAAGTAGTAGTTAGCTATGACTGAAGTTCTCTTTTAACTTTAACGAGTTGTTTCTTGCGTTTATTGGTATTCAACAATCAACAACAAAACAAATAATATCATACCTCTAACCCCTATAGTAATGGGACAATAAGTGTGACAACCCTTAACAAAAAAAAAATTTCACTTTTATTTATTTATTCTTTCAGAATTTGTAAACAACAATTAAAAAACAAGATTATACAAACCGTCAAAATGACACGTAACAAAAAAAATCTTTCGTTTTCAGTTACATGTTGAAATTACAAAACGGTCAATTTGGTGGAACATAGTTTAATAAAATATAAATCAATTATGTCTAATAATGTATCTTTGCACTTAACAATGTAACCAGAAAATTGTAAAATACATAATTATTGAAAAATAATGTCCTTGGAGTTGTCTACCTGTTCTTCTCCTATAGATCTATGTATTGGAACAGGCAATTAGCTTCACCACCGACTTATACTGACTGACTCCTCCTGACAATTCAAAAATACCTGCAATGGGTTTACTGAAATAAATAATTTTCATTTTCAATCAAATATATTTTTGGCAAAAATAGCAAAGTATTTGCTGCGATGAACGTCAATGGATCTACGTCATTATTATTTAACATATTGCATTGGCTCTAGACTCAGAAATGCTACAAGTTTGTCTAGTTACATAACAACAAGCACTCCGCCCAGATGACTCCTAAATATGTTAAGCCCGTCAAAAGTAAAACCTAAAGAACTACGACAGCTATTAAATGAACATTAATTACATGTATTTAAGTATATAAATCCAAAGGTAGTTCATTCTATTCAAGTATAAACACATTCGTAGCAATTAGAATTATACTAAGTATTTCGAATTACACAGATTGTATGCAATTATAATAAATGAAGTCAAAATTTAGAAAAGTATCACCGTCTTCAACGTGCCTCAAAATACCCAAAGTGCTTCAAGTGTGTTTATAAAATTTTAAGAATTAACTCGATTTCTCCAACATCCCATCATCAGATCCTGACCTGATGACCATGGGGCGATCTGGAAAGTATATATACCCTTTCAAACAAAAGAAGAATTTTATAAATCGGTCTAGGTGTCTTTGAGTAATCCGCAAACATACCTAAAAACATATATATTATGTATATCTATATATTATTAGCACACCACCCTCAGAGTCGTCGATCTACCTTCAAGATTTATATATAAAAGGAAGCGAAATTCAATATGAGAGGCCATTTGATCGTGAGCGCTCGTAGTGATCGGAGCAGCCCTTGTTCGTGTCTATTTTGTATTAAATTGTGATTAACAAGTTCTTATTATTTTTATTTTGAAAATAATCAAAGTGTTCTTTATTGTGATTTTGTGTATTTTTTTTAAACTAATTCTACTTTGGAACCTAGTAATATATATATATATATATATATATATATATATATATATATATATATATATATATATATATATATATATATATATATATATACAGTGGAACATAGAATCTCCTCATTTATTGAAGTCGGTTAATGAATAGACTACTAACATAAAACAGGCAGGTTACACTTAGCTGTCATTGAGTTAAATGTCAACATGTTTTTAAAAACACAAATTAAAAATAGAACAAAGCCCCTGGTGCGAGTTAAAATCTGACGATGTTTGTAATGTGGCATTGTTCGTCTGTAGTCTATTCCATTCTATTCTTCGCCACGTTCCCCCTGCTATAAAATGTTTATAAGAAATGTCCTTCACTAAACCTCATTTCACAACTCCGCATAATACATATTATTCTGAACCATAGATTGTCAAATCGAGAATAGGCAAGTAAGTTTAGGTAATAATATAGTAAAAACATGACTATTAGATATGTAATTCAGGACTTAATCGCGATAATATTTAAAAGGTACTCGTAAAGACGTCGCTGAGCTCCCATCCGTCCACTCGTGACCACGATCGGTGCAGTTCGATCGAAATGTCAGGTAACCAAGAGGTATTGTACCTTTTCAATATTATCGCGATTAAGTCCCGAATTACACATCTAATATGTATCAAAGTCAGGAAAGTTTAAAGGCATGCCTACCCAAAAGTATCTGGTTTTCACGAGTTCTGGTATAGAAGAGCGTTCATTCAGAGTAAAGATGAGAATCATAAGAATGGTATAAATATTTGAAACATGTCTCGTCTGGGCCAACTCGTATTAACTAATAAAAACTGGGCTGACAATCATATGTGATATTTGACGCATGTTATAATATCTCTATGATGCTATAAATCACCTTATCTAATTATTTTTTTAAACTTAAGTAGTCTTCAAAGAGGTTAGAGCTGTAAAAGTCTGATACACAGTAACAGACAGGAAAAAGTAAAAAGGCTTTTCACTATGGTAAAGGCAAAAGATACAAAAATTCTAATGCACAATCAGAAAATAACAATATACCCGTATTCCGCTAACAGGTATCGTACACACGCAATACATAAAAACAAGTAAATTGTATTATGAACATCATTATACAGAGTTTCATATGTTTCATACTATTCCACGAACAATACAATCTCATGAAATTACGCTGGGACACGCAAAGTGGTGCAAAATATATGAATGTAGACAACAGTCGCAGTTCACAAGATAAAGATATCTTCCGCGACCCACTTTACAGGGTTGACAGAAGGCTTAGATCTATTGTTGACTGTTTACGGTAAAAGTTTAATTTTATTTTGCATGGTATATGTGCTGAAAATAGAAAAGGTACTATAAATATTTAATTTCCATGAGTGCAAGCTAAATAAAGTTCTTAAGTCACGTAGACTTATAAAGGACGGAATGATATCTGTTCTTTCCACTAAACTTACTAGGAAAGTGTTTGTAAATATTGGCTGATGTACAATGATAAAGTAAAAAATACAATACCAAATTCTAGTGAAGCCGAATCTCGGCACTTTTACGCCTAACCACCATTAATCCCGAGTTTGGGCACAAAATTATTTGGACACTTGCATAAAAATAAAGAATATTAATGCAAGTGCCCAAATAATTTTATTTTGAATCTTATACTAAAATATTTTTTAAGAACCAAATTAATTGAGAAAGTAAATGGTGTTGTCGATTTTGTATGTAAAATATTTTTTTTAATAATTTATAATTTTTTTTTTTATATTTTTTTTTAATAAATTATGTCAATCATGTGTAGATTTAGAGGAAATTTCAATTTTAAAGTGGAAGTTGTTTGTAATTGAAAAATAGTTTACTGCCTTAATATGTTTATAACGAGAATAAAATTTGTGGCACTCCAGCAAAATCTCCTAAAAAATTGTACCACCATTGTATATAAAACTCCACAAATATCTACCTGTGGGCACGGTACACCCAGCCCACACGTATAAATTTTATGAATGTATTACAGGTGTGAGTGTATATCTATATATGTATACCCTATCTATTAGGTACCATTTTCTCTGACATTTAGATTCGATGATGATAACATTAGTATTAATCCAAGGATTTAGGATCATACTAAGTCTTTCTTATAAAGAGTAGTTAAATGGAATAAGTTCTGTAGTGACGATTTTACACCCTTTTGTGACAAACTAATGACAGCTAGTTTAATAGATAAGATGAAAATTATTAAATAGAAATAAAGTGATGGTAATAAATTACAAAATACAACTAACCCCCTGGCCGCAGCCACCTGCAGCGCGAATTGTGGCGCAGCGAGCGGCAAAAACAAATGTAGGAAATTGTATGACGTATACCACAGCTACCGGCGATTCTTTGAGCGATTGAAACAAAAGTACTAGCGAGTATCGAGGTGGCCACAGCTCAGAGGGGCTCGCGTGGCAGTATCGGTGGACGCATTTGGTATCGCACGACCTAAACAAAATATTTTGTGTTTATGGCGTGTTTGGCAATGGATACGAAACAAAGTGAAATACTAAGTAGACCTGCAATATGGATTTCAGAACATTGTCAACATAAATACAGACATGTTAGAAAAAAAATTTTAAATTATAATAATTTTCTTGAAATTAACTTGAGCTTTCAGGTTTCTTGTGTGTAGCTGGGGTATGGTAGCCTAATATTTCTTTACTTGTTCTCGTATGTTTAAAAAAAAATATCGATTATTCATAATAAAGAGTGTGAAATTCGCTAAGTTCTATCCTTCTTTGGCTAACTGGATGCACTCCTATTCTTGACTGAATAATATCTTGAGCAAGCCATTTTTTGCAGTTGCAAAGTCGAGCTGTGGCATTCCACCGCAAACCGCGCCGCCCGCCGCATCGTGCGCCTCACCGCCAGAGGCAGCGTTCTCATCCGAAATACTTTACTGAAACACGGCCTGAAATAACACTATTTCTAAATAAAAGCAAGTCAGATTCACCTTACAAACGTAGTCTAACGTAAAAAAAAAACAATGGTATAGTGTGTAATATACTATTTAGGTGAAAGATGAAGCTGTCAAGGTTCTTGACCTCTGCTCTCCAGGAACCTTTTTTGCATTACATATTCGTAACTTGCGTCAGTAAATATTCTTTCATTTCCTCATTTCGTCTACATTACACACCGTATTACGACAAATAGCCTGTCAGATTCTCTTAGTGAATCACATGTTCCAGGATGCTAATATACAGACTGATGTCTGAAAGTAATACTTATATATTTGTTGGAAAACAACATAAAAATGATACACATAATGTTATAATTTTATGAAAACAACTACAAATATATATTACAAAACAACTTTGCTGTAGCAATCAGGATTCTTATTATAATATTAATATTAGAACCTCTTCATTGAAAATCTCTAGAAAGAGTCATACCCGTCACAATTTTGTCAGTGTATTATTCGCAACCAGGTTCCGCTTTCTTCCAATTATTACTCAGAACACAAACCTTTATTTATATTAATGTAATAAAACAACAGAGTTATTTGTGTTTGTTTGTTTAAACGTGCAAATCTATAAATTTCCAGTCGGATTCGAAAAATATATTTTGTATTGAATAGAGTATTCATTGAAGAAGGTTGTAGGCTGTGTAACACCTAGTGAGGACATCCTGAACTACAGCAAAGTAACTGATTCTATATTGAAATTTTATTATACATACAACTGTACAATATTCATCAGTCATCAACTTAATAATCACCTAACCTGGTCGTAGTGATTTCTATTTAAAATGGTTATCACAACCTACCTATGGATACTGCATCATAAATATATTCAATTTTAAGTATCCACCGCCTTCAAAGCAGTACACAGCTCGATTACACCTCTATTATCTGTTTTTCAGTAATGAAACTCGACGTTATTAAATAAATAGAAATCCTGTAATTAAATAGAAATCTTTGACATTCAAGTAATACAAGACATAACCAAAGGTGCATTAGATTATCTAATGATTTAAACATTGAAGGTATTCAATGTTCCTTCCTCAAGAAACAAGCATACCTGTAATGCCTATATTTCTCATAACTCTAACATACTCTTGTTGATTAGAGAATAGATATTTAATTTACGCTCTCAGATAGGCAATATTTCTTGTTACCAACCCCAAGGAACATTCGCGTTCCCAACAAGTATCTGTTGGTCTCACAAATATTTATTCCATACCAGAATCTAATCCATAGGGACTAAACGCAATTCACATGCGCCACACTAGCACCAGCTTGCTCGAATTTATTGACTGGGACACTTTGCACTCAATACTGTTACTCAATGCTGGAGTGGCTATATCATGAATAAAGGTCATAATAATGAACAAGACTTACTGAGTATTGCTCAGATTATAATACATGTAAACCTAGGGACTTAAAACGTACATATATATGCTTGACCAATTTTACAGCCTTCTAAAGAAGAACACTCTAAGACAACCAAAAGTTCAATAGGCATTCTGAAATACAACATCTGACTCACTTTTTGAATTTCTTTGCTTTCTTACTTTTTTATTTTACATTTACTAGCTTATTTATACAACTAGTAATGAAAATTCTTCCCTACTATTACCTATTTCAAATAAAGGTAAGTTTATTTTATTTTAGTCATAGTCGCATTACACTAAGCTTGTATATAAATGAAATTATTCAGTACAATTCAATGAACCTGTCAGACAAAAGTATCGTGATTTATTTTCAACTAATACTCAAAGGGTGTTATTATTGTGTCAGTGAAACAAATAGATGTGATTGAAGACTTACTGCTATTGACATCGTTTAAGTTCTGAACTTACTTTTAGTATTGTATTGTACTGAAATCTGAGAAAGCAGAATAATATTCTTATATTCAAATTCAAAAATACGCACAGATTTACGTAGAGTTCAAATTAAGTTTTTTTAGTTGTTTGGTTAATAATCGTAATTTAAACTCTTTACGTTACTGATGTAAATGTATTATACTTATAAATTGACGTCCTAGTTTATAAGCAGTTATGCCGTTTCTTCTGCTAGTGCTTAGGGGTTTTTTTAAAGGGTTTCCATACATCAAAAAAGAGTGAATATATTATACTTAAGTCCCGTGTTCCATCTGAATGACGTCATCAGCACGATCAATTTAGGCGTGTAGCACAGAGCGTTTTAGGCCTTTAATTTCCACAGTAAATTGCAAGATGTAATTGTTCATGATAACTTATTAATAGTACGAGTATCTACTCTAGAAAATTTTGATTTTAAAAATCTGTACGTCGTTCTTCACAAACGTACCGTGCTTCACTACGGAGTTCTATGTGTAGCGCACCAGTAGACCGCGTGGCAGTCTGGTTGATGAGCGGCAAAGCCACGGCAGTTCAGCTCGGTGCCGTGGTGTCATATGTTAAGACTCAACGGATTATTTATTTATTTATTTATTTACACCTAATGCACATTCGGTACATAGGCGGACTTAATGCCTAATGATAGTGATTACTTACACAGCAAGGTCAGAATGTTAAACCATCATAGCGTGTGCCGCCACGGTCGGCGGTGCTTTACTGCACCGTGTGTTTTACTCCTTAAACAGCTACTTTGGGTGTGTTGCTTTAGCTGTAACTGAAACATAGTAAGTAGCTACCCTAAAAATGAAGAATACGTTCAATAGTTCAAAAAATATGTAATAAAACAAAAAAAAGTTCATTATTCAATAAAACAAAATATAATAAAAACAATCGGTTATTTTTATCCTGTATTCATTCCCAGTGTTTGCGTTTTGTATATGTCAGCCAATCCATCAAATAAATCTAAAACGGTCATTTTGTTCTTTTGCCCTGTTATTCTGAGCGCTTAGTTTTTCCACGAATCAACTCGGGGTTTTATATTTTTTACATCAATGTTGTAGCACTCTATCAAGACGATTTTTTTTTGAAAATGGTGTATCTTACTGGAGGTGACGAATTAAATTCTGGTACTGTAATTAAATATTAGGGCGAACACTTATTTATACATTCACTTTATATATTTTATATATTCCGATGAACTGCCAATCAACAAGCACGATTGATGTCAAAGCTACAAGTTTTCAATCGTCTTCTCTTTGCATTCAAATCTTTTATTTTTTATACAAACAAAAAAAAAATTAAGTCAGAAGTCCTTCTCATTTATCAGTACAAAACTCATGTCACAGAGGTTGACATGCTACAACATTATGCATTTTAGTTATACTACATCTACGGTTAAATATAAATATCTAAAAGTCGGTCAAAATGCGATTTTCCGGCCAAATCGCTTAATTGCAAATCCAAATCATATTGCAAAAATAGTTCTTCAAAAAAAATTTGTGGAATCAAAATATTTCGGCGAAAAGCCACCGCATTCAAGGTCAAAATAAAGTAGCTATCCAATCAATAATTTAGATATATCTATATTGTTTATAGGATATTGTTACTCTAGGGACACACTTAACTTAAAAAATTATAAATATACCTATTGTCTACGCCTATGCTTACGATCTGTACTAATTTTAGTTTTATCATTTTAATCTAATAGTTTTCTTTTTATTTCTTCAAAGGCTAAAGTATCCTTACTTTAATATTGTTGTATGTCGTACACAGTTTACCTTTAAGAGTTTACTTGCGAATGAACGAGCTTTAACATCGTTCATTTCCAATTCACTTTTAACACTCACTGCCTTAACGTTATCGAAAATACCTACTTATTTTAGTGCTTTAATTATATTATATATTTTGTAAGGCTAAAAATTATACAAATCAGAAGCTTTCATTTTGTCTTTGTTCCGTAACACGTATGGGCCGGCTCGACTCCGCTCGATACCACGGCCTCACAGAAAACCGGCAGTGAAACAATGCTTGCATTGCTTTTCGCCGCGGTTACCGGAGGCCCTAACCCTTCTCTCTCCCCTATTCTCGTCCATTCCCTCTCCCCCCTCTAACCCCCCTCTCCCGTCTTCCCGCTCTTCCCCTCTTCCCCTACTCCCACCTTAAGCGGCAACGCACTTGTGACTCTTGAGTTACAGGTGCCCATGGGCGGCGGTAGTCATTTACCATCAGGTGACACGTCTGCTCGTTTGCCCCCTATACCATAAAAAAAAAATATCAAAGAGCTAATGGTAATTTATTTTTCGTAGTAGTAATAAAATTGACCAAATGGTGAACGGTGTCCTTATGTCCTGTTATAAAATAATAATTTCAGAAACAATTATAGTTTGTGTTTGCTATGCTAATAACCAGAGAAACTAGGTCCGCCATGTCATTAAATTCACCGACGAGCACAACCCAGCCTTTACTATCCCAAACGTAAGGCCAATCCTGATATATGGAGTACTTAGATGATATTATCTGTAAATATTAAAGCCTACTCTGGGGAAGCCCCGCTATCCTTCACTAAAAGCTGAGGTCTTGTCTATGGGCGTTGACCCATAAAGGTTCCTTGTACGCCAACGTTATCTTTAATCTATTATTAAGTAAACCCGTTAGAGGTTAGTTTTAAACGTTAACTCTTGTAGGGTAGGCGATAAATGGATCTTAAAATGTATAAAAACTTGAAACGATTTATCTTGAAATAAAATAGGACATACATACATATACTCACACCTGTATCCCCGAAGGGGTAGAAAACACGTATTGGACATTTAACTCACATTTTGCCAGCTATAATTTGGCCCCACGTAATAGGGAGCAACTCTATTGCCGGCAACCGGTCACTTTGGAAATTAAAATGGGAATTAGGGCTTAGATTGAAATGGAAACGTAATTAAGAATGGAAAAGTCAATGGAAGGAGGAGTGTAAGCAATTGCTCAAAGTCAAGGACACATAACTGTAACTGGGACCAACTGTTGCCGGGAAGAGGAGTTACAATATATTATGACTGAACTGACTATGAATACGAGTATTTTTAAATAAAATTATCATCCTCCTAAGCGCCTTTTCACAACTAAGTTGAGGTCGGCTTTCAGTCTAACTACGAAACGGCTGAACTTCGACATTTTACGTGAAGCGAGTGCCATCAGACCTCCACAACCAAGTACGAAGCGATATCGAAGTTCTGTAGTTAGACCAGCTCGTTGGACTTTTCAGGGCTCCAACTACCTGTAACGAATGAAATAAATGTTCGTATAGCACCGAGACCAACGGTTTAACGTGCTCTCCGAGGTACGGAGGGGTCTCGATGTGTTACGTTATGTAGTCACCCATCCTAAGACTGACCTGGATAGGATTACTTCACTTTGTAACGAGCCCCTTTTCATTAGTACAGTGACACGTAAAAATCATATATTTTATCACAAGCTTATTTTTTTTACCAAAAGTATTAATAACAACGCATAAGTCCCGATCCCGTGGGAATATCGGGATAAAAGTAACGTACATGTTAATCCAAGTCTCCAACTACGTACTTAGTTTCATCGCAATTAGTTTAGTAATTTTGGCGTGAAAGAGTAACAAATATCCATACATCCTCACAAACTTTCACGTTTATAATATTAGTACGACAATAAGATGATTTTTTAAATCCCTAAGCTTGAGTAATTATTGGTCTCAAATACAAATTTCTTATCCTATTTCACCCCCTTCAAGTTTTATTTTTTCAACAAAATGTAGCTCATGCCCTTTTCCAAGGTCCCGTTTATCTTTGTACGTAAAATCATCCAAAATCAGCCGTTTAGGCGTAAAATCTTAAGAGACAGACAGCATTACTTTCGCATTTATATCAAGAAGGATATTATAAGGATGATAATACATGATTATACGCGACAAATCCCTCTCCGTCACGTCGTAAGTACTTTGATTGCGTTTCATTTTTTTTAACAAATATAACTTTTTTTAAACAGAATAAAATTAATATTATACTTACAATAACTGAGAATATATTCATATTTGTCACTTGAATGAAGTGTGGGTGTTTTACCTACGTGGCATTAATGCCTGCATCATTAAATTTCTCAGAGAGGTGTCCTATTATGACAGCAATCGACATAGTAGTTAAAATGACATGAATGTCTCTAATACGTATGTCATCACCTATTTGCGCGCCAAGGCTTCAAGTTAAAGAAGAAGAAATTAAGAGCTCACCTTTGTATTTTTGTAGTAATACTTGGAACTAGACATAAACAACTATTTTATGCAGACCTCCACCTTCATAATTATAATGTACTTGAATTACTGACTGTCTTATGCAAGGATCGTCGTGGTAATATTATGTCTGTTACTTCATAAAATATTATATTATTAGAAGCGCCCCGCGGTTACACCTGCGTAAGTCCCGATCCCGTGGTAATATTGGGATACACAATAGCCTATATGTTCAGGTCTCCAGCTATGTACAAACCAAATTTCATCGCAATCGGTTCAGTAGTTTTAAAGAGTAACAATCATCCACCCATCCATCCATCCAAACTTTCACATTTATAATATTAATGGGATGGAACTGTTACTTGTAGAAATGTTCATGAACTTAAAAAAATGAATACGAATTTGTATTATTTTTAAAATTATTTGTCTATTAACTCTTTAAGTTTGCATATTCCAAAAATAAATAGGATTACTTAATGAACTGTGGAGAATTAACTGATAAGAATTTGTGATATTACCATAAATTTATAATATCAAATACAGGCTTTTAGGTGAACAAAATAATGCTGCAGTAGATATACTACTACTACTAATAATGCTGTGAATCACTATTAGACTTTTGATGTATTTTATTATTGTATCAGTTCACCTATTTCTTAGATAAGCCTTAGCCCTATTACAAGTTCTAATGTTAGTTTTCACACAGTTCCTATATTTATAGGAACTGTGTGTGTGGATTATTTAATCTAAGGATGAAAGATTTAATACTTTTTTTCAAACTTTGAGAATAATCCCGTAGGTACGAATTTACAAAATGGACGTCAGATATTCGCGAGCATTCCTCACTAATTGCTCCGAGTCCTTTAATATGCCATGGCACGCAAAACAGACAAAAATAATAAAAAATATGAATATTGATATCAGAGTGTGGGTGGGTACTTTAGAATAATTTCGATTTACTTCCATTACATACACAGAAGTTTATACACACACACAGAATTTTGCCAGTTCTCAAATTTCAATAAAGTTTGCTTAAATAAAAGATGTTTAACCATTGGCTCTCGTGTGTCCTTCATTGTGTGTGTGTCTGGTTTCATTGTACGAAATTGATTAAATTAAGTGCTAAAAAATTGAAATGCATTTGAATATACATATTATTATGTAAATAAATGATATGTTGATTTCATTTTCATTGACTCAAAGAATCCTTTGAGGGCTATTTTTGTGGTTCAAATGAATATAAATAAACTTGTACATAGTATGTACTGTGTGTACAGATATTTACATAGAAGTGTCAGATTATGCATTTAAATTATATGCATAAGTACCTCATTTGCAGATAATAAACAAGTGAATATTGTTCATAATGTGAGTCTTAAATAATATATAAACACAAATATCCGATTTAAAATAACGAACCAACGTACTTAATAAGTACACAAGTAGGAACGCTTCATAATGACATATTATTTTCGTATAAAACATGTAATAAAAATACAACGATACTGATTTATTTCAGCGTTAAAATAATAGATAGAAATGAATAAGAATGCATATTAGGGATGATTTTTGTTTGAAAAAAAACTACACGTAGGCTATAAACATGCAAACAGTAAGCGCTCCCTATGGCCAATGGATAAAGTAAATTAAAAATATTTAAAAAAAAACAAGCTCACGATATTTTGGATTGTGTTGTATTGTATGTACTTAAAATAATTAATTTTATTTATTATATTATTAAATTTCAATTAAAATGAGTTTTCTTCACATATTAATTAAAATATCGATGTTGCCAAACAGATGTAAATAAAATATGCTTTTCTGCAATCAATTTTATCTCAAAACAAAACAGGGTTAAGCATTAAAAATACAATTGTCAACACAATCCCTCCGGAGATGAACGGGTTGTCACCGAAATGTGACAGTTATCGTATTATGACATATTTTCTTTATTTTTCACTTTGAATTGGGTCTTCCCGCGGGACGGTCGTTTCAGCCCTCGTGTTATTTCAGTAATGTAAGGCTTTGATAAGTAATCAAACGCTGTTATTACTGTCTGGCTTAAATTAAAGTAAGGGCTGGTTAAAATTAAGTTTAAATATTATTTTAACTCAGTTTTGGATATTTTGTTTCAGTTACAAACGCCATATTCACTGGCTACAACAAACACGGGCTACACAGCTAACAACAAAATAAAAATCTCAACTAAAATAAAACAAAAAACAAGGTGAAAATCTCATCGAGAATGTACCAATAACAGTGTTGCTAGAAAGAAAAGAAAGGTTGCCTAGAAGAGATCGCAAATAATATTAATTTAAATGAATTCGATATTTATCTTGTTGGGTACTGGATTTTGCGTTTGTCTTCCCACTCACTTGATGGATATTGACGAAGAAGATGATTGAAACCTATTCACTCTAGTTTTGAAAGTTCCAGCATTATGATTGCCTGGATAGATTCAGACAATGTCATCTATTTTGTGTATTACTGCCCTTTTTTTTTGTCACAGAACCGTTTATTCTATCATACATTATTATCATTACATATTATAAAACAAAGTCCCCCGCCGCGTCTGTCTGTCTGTTCGCTATAAACTGAAAAACTATCGGA
Organism: Callimorpha dominula; assembly: GCA_949752705.1. Classification (NCBI taxonomy): domain Eukaryota; kingdom Metazoa; phylum Arthropoda; class Insecta; order Lepidoptera; family Erebidae; genus Callimorpha; species Callimorpha dominula. Next base: position 20,525,485 of record OX456995.1, on the reverse strand, counting down.
CGGATTTTCATGTGGTTTTCACTAATAGACAGAGTGATTCATAAGGAAGGTTTAGGTCTATAATTTGTTGAGATTTCTATATTTCTATATTCTTCTATATATCTATATTTTGTGTAAATTGATTGAAATATGTTGATGATTGTTGAAGATGTCTCGGCTGCCCCACCTAAAAATACAAATACAATACAGTCAGCTGCCGTAACACTTAAAACGATTTCTTCCACAAACTTTAGGTGGTTAGAAAAGAAAAAATTACCAGAATTTATTTATATGCGCATTCATTTTATTTTTTATTGTGCACGTCAAAATTATATATCTCATACAGCGAGCTTAACCCATAGCTGAGTTTTAATTTAGCTAACCGAGGGATTGAATAGCACACAGTTGAGAAAAATTAAAATAAATATCTAAACTAAACTTATAAAATAAGGATATAATAACATGTATATTTCTAATATTATATTTCTTTATGAAACGTTACATTACGCTTTGATTATAAATAGAACTATTTACTAAATTCTTCTTAATTATAAATATTTATAAGTCAATCATCACTAATTACTAAAAGGGTACTAATTTCTGTAAGGCTTGCCTTAATGATCTAACGTGAGTTACGTAAATACCATTAGATACTAAATTTCGTACAAAATGTTCTTGTAACGTCGAAATTCAAAATACGTTGACATAATTGCACATTGTTTCCTTAAATTGATATATATATATATAACCTATTTTTACTAACAACGGCGTGGGAGGATATGAGGCTGAATTAATAGAGGTTCTAAGCATTATAGTTTATTATTTTAAGGTCATATTATCAAACCACTTTAATATGACCTCAGCCATAAAAGAAGCACCAGTGTTCTTAGGTCGATTATCTGTAGTTCGACCTACCAGCGTCTAGGTCACCATTCGCCGCAATTCATTTTACGAAACCAACTCGCGATAAGTACCCAAATACGTGACTGGAATCAAAAACCGCATTTACCTTTGCTTCTGCTAAATTTGTATTTTTTTCGATTTAGAAATATCGTATACTGACTATACTGTTATTATAATTGAAGCGGTTTACTTTGTTTTTACAAGTTAATGGTTTATTGCTGATCGTGCGATTCATAGATATAAGAACAGTAACTGTTTGTATAGCGTTATGAACACTTAGGAATTAGGATCACGCGACGCAAGAAGTCGACCTCGTCACTGGGCGTGGCTAAAATGCTTTCTCGCATTTTGAATAAACGAACGCGTATTTATTATTGTGCTTCTCATTAATTTTTTATTAAAGTATCTATGTACTGGTTCTGTTTTATGCCTTATTAATAAGTAAAAGTTACGTTAAAATTTGTGTTGTAATACGGATTGTTGTATTGTGGTCACGTTAAATATCTAATGAAAAGTTAAAAGCAACATAATAATTGAAAAAAATGTTTTAAGATAAACTTTGATTTTTGTAACTTAAGTTGACTTAAATTACAAAATAATTTTAGTAATAACCTGATCATGTCACATTGTCAACAAACACGTGGTTTCAATTAACTTACACTTCCTTGGTAAAAATAAGTATACATACATTTTTTATTATGTGCATATTTAGTTAACCCTATTGTAATTACTTTATTAACTTATTTATAGTACAGTATAAGTTACAGATTTAACGGGCATACATTTTTTTTTATGCAGTATGCCATAAGGTGCCAGACAAAAAAAAAGGAAGCCCTTGTCTTGACACGAGCAGATCTAGACTACTTTTCGAGTTGACGTGATTTATAAATTTTATCTATTTCTATATATAGGTTATTTACATGCATTCGTCATAAAATTCCTCGGCATCGTCGCCTACTGACAGTGTTCCCAGAAGGCATTGCCACGTTGAATGGCAATGCTAATTCTCTGTGCAAGAAAAAGGCCCGCCTTCTGGTCACGAGAAGTGTCGATCAGTCGCTTAGCTAATTCTTTATAAACGGAACGAGCACTCGGACCCCATGACCCTAGCGTTTCGACCCCAAACGGCTCAAAAACATAGTTACCAATTAAATTATTGTATTTACGCCGTTTGAAGCTTTCTGCTGATGCAGCAGCAGCGCCAGCACAACCAGCTGTACTTTGAAGATGTTATTGTATTGTTTGTTTGTACAAAGATAATAATTAATTTTTAGAAAAAAAAAACTGAAAAGAGTTTGAAAACTTTTGCTGAGGAGAACCACAACCAAAACGTCATCTGTCTGTATACTTTTTGCCTTTCTTGATTTTTTTAAAAAACACTGACTATTACTATAATTTTTTATAAGAGACCACCTCTGAAGTACGACCTACCACATGAAAAAATGATTATCAAAAACTATCCATAATTTGCGGAATAATCGCGTTTCATTCAAACAAACAAACATTCAAAAAAACATACAGTCGAATTTAGAACCTCCCCTTTTTTGAAGTCCGTTAAAAATATCAAAAAATGCCGTTTTACATACGTATTAAAAATATAATTATGCGGATTATATAATTCTCGGAAAATCCTCTCGCAATCAACACGATGTATCACGTTAGCTGTTAATTAACACACACATCATAATGTTTCTGTGAGATTTATCTGATGAGAATAGACTGTTCTATTTGCAAAAGTACGTGTGTGCGAAACACCGATCATCATGCAAACTTACCATAGGCTCATCATCATTACCATATCCATTTTCTCGTGTTTTCATCATTCCAACTTACAGTGAAAGGAAGGGACTTAACAAGGAGAAAAACATGAAATTATTCATGTATGGATCTTAAACGCCGCAGCTATGGGCCTTTCGTGAAAATGACAAACTAATTATGCTATTATGATGTATTTGACCGGTTTCGGTTTATCTGTTCTCCGGATGAATGTGAGCGTGTTTAGCATTTGATGGATATCTCAACACGAGAAGCGCACGTCACTCTCTCTCTTTCAATGGTGACTACTATTGTTGTTCTTTTAGCACTAAGACACGATTAAATGTGACGTTATATTTTGCAGATGTTTTATTCCAGTGCCAGGAATACTGCTGCTACGCTCCGACCGAATCTAGAGACAGCAAGTCTACAGGGACAGTTGCTCTGGATGAAAATAGAAAATAGTTTTTTTCTCCAAGGCGTTCTATGATATCTGAAATCATAGATTTCGGATGTCTTATATCATATTTGGGGTCTTATCTGTAAAAATAACTTCCAAAAAACTAGGCCTCATGAATTATTAGCTTATAAACTGTAACTAAAAAGCGTTCCTACCTTAAAATGTTCTAAACCATCTAAAAGCTTATTACAGTTTTAATATTTAACGGTTGAGACCGTTAAATATTAAAACTGTATACTGTAACTGGCTTGGTATATAATAAATTACTTTATTATATAAATTCTAAAGGATTACATTAAAGTGTGCTTATAACTTTTTCGTTGTATTTGATACACCTACGTTCTAAGTAAGTTAGTGACGTAGGTGTTTCTAGAAAGTACGTAAGGTCTTTTGAGCTGCTGAACGTAGAACTGCTACTATGTAGAAGGATCTTAATAACCAAATGTTGGAGTATGATCGATTTTTACTACTGTCTGAACAGTAATCGCATAATTGGCAAAATCTTTATTATGTTAATATTACCAGGCGGTTATAACTTATTTAACAGGATTTTTTTTATGTTAACTGATGAACTTCACAATCTGTTCTTAATTTAACCTAACGGGAGTTTTCTTCTTTTCTTTTTACAAAAGACAACTCTCGCATTAGGAATATTCCTGTGTCGTGGGGGGCTTCACAAACATTTAAAGAACGAACACAAAGACTACCCAGACTCGGGACAATTATTTATGGATCACACAAATTTATTTGTTAAACATTAGTCACAAAAGGTAAAACGAATAAACAATAGAATCTGCCCTCTTAAGATTTCAATTACAACATTTAAAAAGCTTTGTACTCCTTGCAAAGTGATTTGATGACAATCGTATTGAATTAAAATAGGCTTGAAAATTATATTTAGGGTTTTGTATTATAGTAATTAGGTATTTAATTTTGCTATGTGTAATGTAAATGTGTATGTGTATTTGTATGTCCTCTCTTGATGTTTAGGTTAACATCAAGAGAGACTGAAAGAAATCTGAATAGACCGAGATAGGTGAAAATCTGAGTGTGCAAAGTCAGGACTATAATAATATGGTGAATGCATTAACACTTCCCAACCAAGCTCTCTCAATTTTTGCAAAGATGTGTGTGGTCTGGCGTTATCATGATGAAAGATCCTTTTCTTTTGATCAATTCTGGTTTCTTTTTTCTTAATTTCTTGCTTGAACCTCATTAGTTGTTGGTAGTAGACATCCGGCGGTAAAAGCTGATAATGAACGATGCCCTTACAATTTCACCATACTCACTGTGTTACCTTATTGCGTGTTAATCCGATTTTCGCTACAGTCAGTGGAGCTTGACTACCCTTTGACCATGATCTTTTGTCACGGTCTTGTCGTAGGTGATCCACTTTTAACACCAGTGATCAATCTTTTCAAAAATGGTTCGGTTTCATTACGTTTCAATAGAGAATCGCAAATGAGTACACGATTCATTAGGTTTCTTTCAGTGAGCTCATGTGGTACCCAAATATCGAGCTTTTTGTATCCCCCCCCTCTCCCACTCTTCCCCTACTCCCCTACTCTCACCTTTAAGGCCGGCAATGCACTTGTCACTCTTGAGTTGCAGGTGCCCATCGGCGGCGGTAGTCATTTACCATCAGGTGACCCATCTGCTCATTTGCCCCTTATACTATTTTGACATCAAAATACCCGGACTGAAAACGCTTGAACCAACTTTGTACTGCATTAGGTCCATTATCGTCACAAAATTTCGCGGCTTGAGTCGCATTTTTCCCTTTTTGTAATAAAACTTTAAAATGTATCGAGATTCACTCATTTTGGCGGACAGAAAAACAATTGAAATAGAGCGGGAAAGTGTTCATTATATTTTATTTTTCTTTTTCTTATTGTCCTATATTTATTGATATTAAAACCAGTCAGATACAAACAGTACAACCAAAGACATTTTTCTTCAATTGTATATATCGCACTGCTATTACAAGAGTGTATCAACTCAAAATGAAGCTTTTTTCAGAAACGACAGTAAACTGATTACTCGCTTCTTGTTAAAGATTATAAAAAGTGAACACTGCATATAGATTATTGATAAAATTAAGGGATTTCTGTATTAATGAATTATTTAAGAGATTGCAGGTTAACAAGTTATTTCCAATTTTTAACTCAATACTCTATTGTCTTAACAAATTAAAAAAAAAATATGAATTATTTTAAGTTGTTTTGTTGAAAAATTTGGCTTATTACAATTTATTTTATTATTTTATATTTACTGACGCGTAGGGAATTGATATTTACGTATGAAAAATGAATTATCTCAAACTTACCCTATTTTGAGTTGCTACAGTCTCGTAATAGCAGTGCGATATATGAAATACGAGTACGAAAAGACTTTTCCCCCGACCTATTACAATCAAAGGTGCTTCCTAATTCTGTTTTTCGATAGTTAATTTTTAATGTAACGTTAACTTTATCTACAAATTCAAACAATTCAAACTCAATATTCATTTTAGGAAGCTGACAGTTAAAAAAAAAATTAAGCTATGTACTTATACATAATCTGAAATGCAAGTGACGTATGATTCTATAAAATATGATATAAAGAACGTCTAAAATAAAAGAACTTATTTTTGAAGTGGATTTAATTTAAAAATGCTTACAAACTCAATCGTACTTACGTCTCCGAACAATACAAGAACACTTTTCACAGTGAAGTAATTTTTCAAGCTTAAGAGTGGGATATCGGGTTTCCAAGATTGCTGTGTGATCTTTGAAGTCGAAGAGGGTTCTGATTTACTGGCCCCCGGGGGAAGACGAGAACACGGAGCTGAGATAAGTAATAACACCCCTATCATATTTTTATAGCACTTTTTGTATTACTGTTTTAAGTAAAAACGGAGATTTATAACGTATTGCCGTGTGCTTTATGATCCTATATAGTTTAGTTATATGTGGATATTTGTTATAAACCTGTAGGTTATATTTACCACTAAAGTGGGAAACAAGCATAGGCAAGAATAAAGGTTTATTGTAACGTGTAGATTTTCTTCGTGAAAACCTTCTATCCCGTTAAATCCCGTGATCTACTGAATTTATAATTGCCTAGCTTTTTGGGCTTTAAAAAAGGGTGTTTTAATTTATGCTTTCTCTACGAGCTACTAATTTTTTCGTGGGAGAGCCATGGGTTCGGCACGTATGGCTGGCTTGACCGGAGTGATACCACGGCCTTACAGAAATCCAGCAGTGAAGCAATGCTGGCATTATTTTTTGCCGAGTGAGTGAAGTTACCGGAGGCCCTAACCCTTCCCTATCCTCCCCCCTTCCCCTACTCTCACCTTAACGGCCGGCAACGCAGTTGTGACTCTTAAGTTGCAGGTACCCGTGGGTAGTCACTTAGCATCAGGTGACCATCCAATAAAAAAAAACAGTTATCTTTGAGTTAAATTAATGGGTGAATAACTAAAGATACTATAGATAGTGTTTTAAGTCGATTTATAATAAAGTGTACGTGTAAGTCAGCATCATCTGCGATACAAGTATTTGATATGCTAAAACCGTAATTAAAACATGTTACCGTGCCATGTTACATTGTGACCAGCTTCATTGAATCGCATCCTGCAGTCCATAATTGCACCGCTGACACTGTTACGAGTAAAAACAGATGAGACGTCCGTATAAAATCCCTCATAATGCGGTACTGGAGAGAAAAACCCGTGGGAAATGGTTGAATTAAATGTACACCCCGAACGCAAAGCTGGGACTTATTGGGGCCATAAATATGCAGAGAGTAGCGGAGCGGAAAACTGAATTATTAATGTGCACTGTTATTTTATTCTATATCTTGTTTTTATGTTGGCTAGTGTAAAAGTGTCTATGAATTCCATTGTCGTGTTACAACAAGGCCTGTTTCTTTTGAATATTTCTTGATTAGCTTCCCGACTTCTGCTGCCTGGAAAGAATCTTAATCTTATCATCAAATAAACTTAAGAAGATTAAGGTCATAATAAATCTTGTATTGTAGCAGATAATAGCAATTTTGACTGGCCTGTTGGCCTAGTGGTTAGTGACCTTGACTACTATGCCATAGGTATTATGGGTATATATATATATGGGTTCGATTCCCACCCAAGTCTGGGTGTTCTTTGTGTCCGTTGTTTGTATGTTTCTAAAGTCTCCCGCGACACAGGAGAAATTCCTAATGCGGGAGTTGTCTTTTAAAGAAAAAAAAAAGAAATTTGTACCTTAATTCCTTTTAAAAGCTTAAGATCGATCTTCCAGAGAGTCTTGTCTAGTCTTGATTCATAACTCAATTATAGTGCCTATAATCAGAGGTAACCGTTTCCTATCGGGCTTTTGGTCATGGAAGTTTAACTTAGAAAATAACACTGGACAAGTGCAGGTAGTACTCGCGCACTGAGTTCTATAGAATTTTAGAAATCCTATTTAAGGCGTAGGACTTGCGATCAAGTGGTTGCGGATTCGAACCCAATACAAAACAGACGTGAACCTTCTTCTTAACAACAATTATACTATCGACTAATAACATACACATAACATAACATAACAAGCATTTAGATGAATACTAGTTATGTGTGACGTTGCTCATAGTATTTTATAGAAAAAAATACACAAAAAAGCAAATTTATGAATAAATTCATTGCTTTTTTCACTTATTGTCCAAAATTCATTAAAATCACAATAAATGGATAAACGCTTTCACTATATAGTTAGTTGACTTCAATCGATCAGTCTTACCGGAATTCATACATTATAATTAAGGCTAGAACTAAACAAATATATGGTTTTTTAGAAAATCACAAATTAATGATTTTCTAGCTTTTTTCATTACGGTTGTTATGAAATCTTCAGTCAATGGGACCCTACGCTACGGAGTAAGATTTACTTTTGTGTATTCTAAATAAATATGCAGCATATTGGGGTGGTACTTTTTATATTCCAGTGTTAAAAAATATTTTTTTATGGTTCCGTACCCGAAGGGTAACCAACGAGACCCATTACTAAGCCTCCACTGTCCGTCCGGCTGTCCGTCTGTTCGTCTGTCTGTCAGCGGGCTGTAGCTTATAATGCGTAATAGGTAGACAAAATTGGTTGAAAATTTCATAGAATGTGTATTTCTGTTGCCGCTATAACTAGCTAGAAATAATAACAATAAATTAAAGATTAAAGGGGCCTAGAAACGTGTTTTAGGTAGATTTTTTGAAGTCTACCTTATGGTTTTGTGACAGTTGTCGAATTTTCCAAAAATTTCTTTACAGGTCTAATTATGATCCCAAAACAACCGTCAGTCAAAAAGTACATATATATGAATATATGTATGTGTATACATACCTCAATTTTACTAGCACGATAGACTCGGGAGCAGATTTTCAAAAATCAGTTTTTTCAGCATAACTTTTTTTCTATGAAAATTTTTTCGACCGTTTAACATTAATAGCATGCCCATAGGAAATACAAATTTTTTTTTATATGAACCCTATTTGTTTCAATCCTTAACTTTGGGAGGGGGGGAGAACCAAAATTTGTTGGAAAAAAATTCGTAGCTCCGAAACTGTAAACTAAAAGCTATTTTTTTTTTCTTTACAATGTAGACTAAAAAGTTTTTAATGAGACATATTTTTGGAGAAAAAAAATTAAAAAACACGAAATCTACCTCTGCGGGCCTGCTGCGGAACCTAATTTTTTTTTTTGTTATAGTGCCTCACTTGTTGCTTTTACAAAAGTATTTCAAAAGTACCTACACAGTACTAAATCTTGTACGATGGTGCGGAACCTTTCACGCGCGAGTCCGACTCGCAATTGGCCGGTTTTAGTTATACCTCTAGATACTGATCTACGCATTTTACTATGTCTGGTCAGAGAAACGGACAGACTGTAGAGATCCTAGAAAGGTTCCGTTAATCCTTTTGAGTTAATCCTATAAAAACAAGAGGATCCAAAGTTAAGTTCTGTTTTTCTACAATTAACAGTGGGTCACACTGAAAGTTTTTAGAACGGGCCAGTAAGATTAGCAGCCGAAGAAAAAATTTTTTAAAACTCTTCGGGAATGTGTAGACGTTTAATGATTTCTTGGCAACTGAAAAACTATCTGTCGTGCATCGAAATGGATTTTATTATGACTTTCGTTGCGGTCTTATTCAACAACAATGTTACGATAGATCGATTATCATTTTATTACGAAGCCCCGAGGTTTAATGATTCACTCATTGGCGCATTGACGTGGTAGAAGCAAACTCACTGCTGATTCCCGAGGAGGATGTCCTTCTACGGCGAGTACTGAAGATAACGTGAGTGCTGAGCGGCTTGTACGGCGTTGTACTAGATGGATACCTCATAATTTGACGGAAAATCAAAAACGCCGTCGTTTGGATTGGTGCCGTTAAATGCTTGAAAAATATGACAGAGGTGATTCAAATGCTGTACATGACATCGTCACAGGTAATGAAAGCTGGATATATTGTAAGGAACCCAAAACCGAAAGACAATCTGCGCAATGGATGTTTCCATCCGAAAATTTGCCGACAAAAGTAAAAGAAGGGAATGTGACGGTGCTCTGAAAGGAACGGAGTTAGAGGGAAGGAGCCTGTTATTATTTTTATTACTTCGAAAAGGAATAAAAATAATAACAGGCTTCTACATCAGTCCGTTTTGTACTCTGTTATATAATCATAGCAATTCTACTAATATTATAAACGTGAAAGTTTTTGAGGATAGATGGAGGTTTGTTGGTCTTTCACTGACTCACTCACTCTTATACTGAACCGATTGCGATGAAACTTGGTGAGTAGATAGCTGGACACCTGGATTAATACATATGCACTTTTTATCCCGATATTCACACGATATCGGGACTTACAAGGGTGTAACCGCGGGGTGCAGATAGTCGATACTATAATTCAAATGAAGTATTAGCTATTATCATTTAATAATAATTCTAATATCGCAGTAAGGCTCTGGTAATCTTAAGGTCACGACGTAAGTTATTACAAAACGCAGATTTTTATATTTGTTATTATATTGTTCTCAATAATAACGGAGTCGATTGAAACAAATACACGAATCTGTAACAAAAGTTTATTTGAAATAAATAACAGTTATGAATGCTTCGTTTAACTCATGAGTGCGTACTAAAAGTTATTTTGATACTTAATCTTTATTAGTTTAAGAATTTGGGTATATTCTTGTTGAGAGCATTCATTGACAGTAGATCGCATGATCAATCACATATTTAATAAATTTGAAATGAAATATATTTATTCTAAAAAAATAATCATAACTTGGTTTTGTATCCAACGATGACTGTTTAGTACGCTGCAATAAGAAATTCTGTAATGACGGTCCACTGTGACACTTGGACATAAACAGTTCTAGCTGCTGTTTAAAATCAATATTTAATTAGACGAATAAATAGTCTTAGGTCTTAGGCTGTGAGGTGGAAATTTAATGAAAAAACATAGTTTAATTGTTCCGTTTACTCATTGTGATATCACTGTTAAGCAAAGAGTTCGCGCCGTTTTTATGGCCATACAACTACATTCGTCATTATGTTTACGCACAATTTAAAACGGAGCCAGCCAGTAATGAATATCGCAGTAGAGATAAAAGGATTTGTGCCAATATAACCGCTAGCCATTAACTACACTTTTGAATAGTAGGTATTCTTTGTGTAACCGAGTACTAAAAGAAGCTTATACTCGTGGATTCATCTTCTGGGATGCCATATTTTACAGCAGTACCTACATATACATACAGGTTTCGAGCAATGCAAGTTGCATGCTCTACTCTACTTCTCCGAGGAATTGTTCGGACTTATACTGGCCTCAACGTTTCGCCACCGTTCAACGCGACAAAACTATCATCCCCATCACTTGGATAATTGGCAATCCACCACTGTACGGTTCTCCAGAAACTTTTTGTCTCGCAAAACCAATCTGTGGAACAAATTGTCGCCTGCGATATTTCCGGACCGAAACGACATTCAAAACCTTCAAGAAAAGAGCGTCTCTCATCTCAAAGGCCGACAACGCACTTGTGACTCTTGAGTTGCAGGTATCCATGAGCAACGGTAGTCACTTACCATCAGGGGACCCGTCTGCTCGTTTGCCCCCTATAATATGAAAAAAAATATCAGATCAGCTATTCTGCCTTTGTTTTTATTCATGGCTCAAAAAAAACTTTATCCACTCATCTAAGGATATGAAATTGGATCTGGAAAAGGCTACTTTTAGAGATACAGTTTCCAATCCAAACTTAGTAAAAATAATACTGAAAGACATACATACAGGCAATGTATTTCAATATCATTTTCTTTTTAGTATTACAGAGAAATTTAATTAATTAATTCTTAAATAACTTCTGATTTTAATGTGTTTAAAATAAAATAAAGTATTAGTTTAGTAGTTCATTTTATTTGTATAAGTTCATACAAAAATATTTTTTGATCACTTATTTTAACTAGTAACACTAAATGTAATAAAGTCTTAGATTAAATTAAATGCACTTTATACTATGTGCATTGTCAATAAAGATAACTACTAATGAAATAAATGTACGAATAGCTTCAAAGCATGCCGATATTAGCATGCCAATATTCAAATTGCTATTTGGTACGTATTTAAAGAAACGTAGCATCATGGCAATTATTGAATTCTTGAATCTAAATGTGTTTCGAAAATGCGTGAGAAATATAATTAGTAGTTGTGTATTAGTACACTAAAAAAACCTTGGTTGAATATTTAGTTTAGTATTTTAAATAATTAAGTTTGAGATTATTTATTTCAACATAAGCTTTTGTCGATGTTATAAATGCTATTTTCGTTTACAATTTTATTATAATTATCCTCAGAATACACTTTCCACAATGATGATTTTTCAATCAAGAGAATTGCTTGCATTGCGTCATTATCTGCTTCTATAAATACACACAGTACTCACAGGACCATTGCCTAGGAAGGTATTACTCTAACAAAGCTTTTGTTACATCATCAACATCATATATCCTATCTCTATTCTCGTTCCTTATGTTTCATTAACAAAATAATCTAATAGAGTTTGTAACCCAAGATATTTCCAGTTTACTACTGTTAACTAATTCTCCTTTGGCTAAAGGCTTTCGTTTAGTTACTTCAAGGAAACAAATGATCATTAATCTAATTATACATATTGTCCCATCCTGACTGCTTCACTAAATTTTGTTATACCCTTTTGATATTATTGTATATCACATCTAGTTTAATTATTAACAGAGGAAGATGCAGAAGGATATGGAATAATTTTAGTAATTTCATATGTATCTATGCTGCTATTAGGACATTTGACTTATTTCCAAAAAGTGAAACGGTGCTAGTGAAAAATTTAACCCTTGTTTAAGCGTTTGACACTTTTTGTAAGTGAAAACATCGACTTCAATTGGCTAACTATTATAGCAAATTCTAACTACGGGTAGGCCTAATATCTTTCTTGAGTGTAAACACAGATTAGATCTGTAATCCTACTAATATTATAAACGTGAATATTTGTGAGGATGTATGGATGTATGGATGTGTGGATGTATGGATGTTTGTTACTCTTTCACGACAAAACTACAGAACCGATTGCGATGAAACTTGGTATGTAGATAGCTGGAGAACTGGCTTAACATATAGGCTACTTTTTATCCCGATATTCCCACGGGATCGGGACTTACGCGGGTGAAACCGCGGGGCGCTGCTAGTGCTCAATATTTTAATGTTGTCTGGTTATCGTAACTGCCACCGTGTTCATTGTTATGAATTAAATTAAGCAAGGTTTTTAAAATATAAGGTGCGTTATTGTCTTCGTGTGCGTCTTGATGAAATGTCCATCATCAGGTTAATCACAATTAAACTTGTTTGTAAATATCTATCAACACAACACTTGTATTAGACTGAGGTGCAAGATCGATCGATTGCCTGATTATGTCGAATTTATTTGATACTTACTGGTATTGTACTATGTACGTTCATAAAGTTAGGAGGGTGTTTTCAAGTTATGAATTTCACTTAATAAAAAATAGGATGTTCTTTGTATCGGTTGTTTGAATGTTTGTGAAACAAAAACAAAAAAATACAAATTTTGTATTTTGTTCTTAAAATACCTTAAAATTACTTCATGGTAACAATGGAATACATTTCTTGTATATAAGAAAAAAAGAATATAATACTTTTTTTAGAGCAAAAGCAATATATTGTTCTTAAATCAATTTTAATTTAAATCTAATTCAGTAGAAAAGTTAAACCTATATTAGTTGGTTGAACATCGATTTCAGGATTCGTCAAAGACAAGAAAGGTAGCAGTTTTCTTAAAAGAAAAATCCTACTCAACCTAATCCACCCTTAATACAAAACTGTACTAATGAAAGTTTAGATTTAAACCATAAAAAACCAAATAAAATTGTAAGTCCAGTTTTATAATATGACGGATATTAAATATGGGGTTTTAAATTCAAAATAAATGTTATACTACGTAAAGGACAAAGTACAAAACACGACAAAAATTTACAATATTGTGTTATGTTTTTTTTTATTGAGCACAAACACAAATGTATGACAGTATGACCTCTATGGAGTGTTTTTAAAAACCTAAATATTTTTTGTAACTTAAGTAAACGAAATTAAAAGAAACATGGCTTCCAAACTAGGATTAATTAGCGCAGTTAAGACCTATTCAACCAATTAAAAAAAAAAACATAAAAACATTGACTGGGTGAACGACGATGTTTAGGATACATCATTAACACGTTGTAGGAAATGTCCTATATAGTGAGTATGGCTATTCCTTCCTATACTGGAGTAAATTGAAATATTACGTTTAGAGTCAAAACTTAAATATTATTTAAATTTAGAAGGCGTAACGATTTCATTTCAGAAATTTGCGTTTACTTTTAAAAATTTCTTTGAAGTTCTTTTAATCTGAAGGCAGTTTATATTGTAAGTAACCTTGTTTTATCCAAAAATGGTTGGATAACTTCTACACTAACTCTTTTATCTTTAATTCATAGGAATAATTTCGTAAGAGATATTAAATTATAATATTTAAAACTTTAATAATATGATTTCAAAACATTTGATTAATGTTTTCTCGATTTAATTTTATGAATACTATTTGGATACTAGCTTTTGCCTGCGGTTTCATTCACTCACATCTATCCCTGAGGAACAGTTTTTAATTATTGGTGTCCTATGCCCTTTTCTTTACCCCTGACGTGTGTATAAAGACGATCGGTTGAGTAGATAATGCGTAAAAGCCTAACAAACAAACATATGCACATTCGCCTTTACAATATTATACTCATTCTCATGCATTCAATTATTTTATTTTTGATAGGTTGATTAATAGAAAATTACTGATAACCAAAAATTTGCTGATTTAATTTAAAAAAACAATCGATTTTATTTAAGAGGAAGTTAATTTTAGCTAAAAATACTGAACTTTAATCAATTACATTACCAACGTTTAATTTATATTTTATAGTATGAAACGAGTAGACGGGTCACCTGATGGTAAGTGACTACCGCCGCCCAAGGGCACCTGCAACTCAAGAGTCACAAGTGCGTTACCGGCTTGTAAGGTGGGAGTAGGGCTAGAAGAGGGGGACGGGGGTTAATTGATAATTAATATTCCAAAGGACTTAAGTGACGAATGCAGTTAGAAATAGTTAATATCGATAGTTAATTTTTTAATATGCAGTAGAAATTTGTACACATCACTGCGTACAGTAGAACGTTACTCTTTTTATTACAGTATGACCAAAATCTTTTATTTAAAACTAAATACTATGTGTAAAGTATCATAATGTCTACGAATGGTTATAAATAGTACAATCAAATAAAATAGATAATCACAACGCGTTCTAAAGTCTAATTCTACAAACTCTGGGACAGATACGTCCTCAACAACTGTCAAAAGAAAATAAACGAATGACAGTGTATAAATATAATGCATCGTGTTTAGTAGCTACTAAAATTATCTTAGATAAAATTTACAAAGGTATATAAATACATACTTACTCGTAGCTCAGCTCTTGGTCAGTAAATTTCATTGCATAGTACACCTTGACTCCAATTTCAGGACAGCTAACTAGGAAAACATTTGTCTTATGTAATTTAGGGTGCAATAGATTTATGGTGAAATCAAACCTGGGAAGTGACGTACCTTAAACAAAGTCGCTACAGCATACTGTGATCAAACAAATACATACATAACTTTTGATAGCAGAGCAAAAGGCAACGAAGTTTACGTTGGTTTTGAGAGTGTTAATAAGCATCAACAATCGTGTACAACATACTTACCATATCATAACTATAAAAATATAGAAATCGAACTCACAAGCTTCAACGCCGTGGCAGGTGTGGAGACGACGTCGTCAATGCAGTCTACATTAAAATATGAGCCATCAAGATTTAATCCTTTTTACATTCAACAAAGATACATTCAAAGTAAGAATTCTCTACAGGAGCTAGCACCAATCGCAAAGTGCATCAAGTCGGGCTCTTTCAGCTCTTATTAAAAATTTAGTTTGAAAACTTTGCACAGTTAATAGAATTTTAACCGCAGCAATGATTAACTTACGGTACGTCTCGCCTTTTTAGTTTCTGAATAGTTACCGAGGAATTCATTTAAACTATGTTCATTTTAGTGATGAATAGCTGCAATTATATTCGCAGGAATGAACGGAATGTGAGGTGTTTTTGGCGGAGATAATCATGGCATTGAAGTTCTTTTTATCAACTAAGCATTCTTTTTAGCAACTGGCAAACAAACTCACATCTAACATTCTTTTTTTTTTATTATGGTAAGTTATTAATGCTTGAAAGCAATGCAACACCAATAATCTCTAAATGTAGAAAATGTTATAATTAGATTCCTAAAATTGTAATTATAAGTATATTACTATTGTAAATTGTAAGTATTGCATGCCGAGAGGCCGATAATGGAGAAGCTATGCCATATTTTAATGTCACAGCAATCATTGTATCTACCCATTTTCGCAATAATTTGAACTTGAATTTGAATCTCGCGCACATATTGCCAACCCTATATCCTAGTCGTATGAAGGTCTTATGGCACTCCGAAATTACAGGAAAGGACAAAACTGTACCAGTAGTGCTATCTAACAACAATCTCGTAAATTGATGGCTCCAATCCAAATATAAATCTGCTAGACCCAACTCCTTAAAATCATTTAAAATGGAAGAAACGGTTATTTGAAATACGCAGTTTTGCATGCATGCTGCACGGTAATTGGTTACCATGAAGCCCACTTCATATCTGTTTTCCACTATAATAGGAACCATTTACGGAGTTATAAAATTTGCTAACGGAAAACCTAGTATACCCAGTCTCAGAAGAACTATTTGTGAATAAATAACTGATGTGTAGATCGACCTCACAACATTCATTTGGATGTGTTTTCTTTTTGAATCCTAAAGCTTGAAATCTTCAGAACAGAGTTGCCCATTCTTAGTTTTAACTTACAAACATTACTGGTAAGGAGACTTTTTTTTCTGATTAACCTAGAATGGCGCTACTGTTGAGTAATAAACTGTTATAGATATGATCTTAATGGGTCGTTGAACACTTAACGTTTCCTACCGTAGTCGCTATGTTCTTATTCTAATTACCGTGTAACAAATCTTGTCTACCTAATTTATTACAGCATAGCATCTCTCCCACTTATACTTTGGGATTGGTTTATGTGTGTTTAATTTTATAGGTACCCGTTCAAATTGGTTCTGATTTTTCTTATTTGACGATGCCTTTTGAAGATTACTATCAATGTAAATAAATATATTGTAGGTTACAAGTTTAGTAGTAAAGGTTATATTCAGGAATCGTATTGAATACCGTATCCACTTAAGATGTAAAAACCAGACAAGTGCGAGTCTGATTCGCGCACCGAGGGTTTCGTAAAAACTAGTATGTAGAACAATAATATAATAATAACTTCACACATCTCACAGTACTTTGTAATTGTATCAAGTAATTAAAGACTTTCAGATTTTTTGTGCTCTTAATTCTGCCTCTCGCCAAACTTCATGATTATAGATTAATCAGAAAGTACACTATAGGGTAAATTGGTACCCTAAAGGGAAATCGAAACCTATACCGATAATGATAGTTGCGAAATGTAATGTAAGGCTTATATAGCAGTATCTTTTGATTGCGTATTTAGAACCATGATTTTTTATAGTTTCAAGGGACCTCCATGCCTTCCAGAGAAAGAAAAATTGTCTTGATAGACAGACAGATAGGCAATGGGACCGTTCTGAATTCTATAAGGGATCCTTTTTCTTTTGAGGAACGGAATCCTAAAACTGAGTAACGGGTAACGAATATTCTAAATAAATATTATAAAAAATATATTTATTCTTCAGAAAAACAAATATGGTATAGAATATGTTCTACAAGAGTCAAGCCATTCAGAGTCTATACAATATTATCATCTAATACGATGTTAGAAATATTTCTGAAAGATCTTTAAAAGTTGTAAACTTTTTTAACAAAAAATGAACAGACTTCAATGAATTTGATTGTGAAATTTTTTTACTAACTAATACCTAATGTATAATACAGGGTGTATTTGAAAAAAAAACACGTATTTAAATCACTGAGAGGGCATGAATCTAGCATGCAGTTACAATATGAATAAAAAAAAACCGTTTTACCTGATATTTTGACATTGACAGCAATGAGACCGATGGAATGACCTCACGATCACCGTCTAATGACAAATGTCAAACAAACTAACAACACATCCTGTTTAAGAATGTGTGTCTTGTCTCTCTTTAGTGTGAGATTTTCGTTTCATCGAATTTCAAATCACAACGATTCTAAAGAAGTTTTACTTCAAAAACCCCAAAGTACTTACTAACATGCTGTACGTTTTAGTCTAGTAGATGTAGTTTAGTCTGATTCAGTGTAGGGTCGAAAATAACCAACAAAATTGTTAATGGTAGCTGATAGTAGCTGACCCGTAAAACTATGTCAAAACATAGTAAGGTAAGTACAAAGGTTTACCAGTTTCCATAACAAAAATAAACACTTGCATGTATAGCTTGTTATATTTTATAATTAAACAAAAAAAAAAGTATCACCGACTTCAATAAACTTAAATCTTGATAAATTTTCCACCTTCAGAAACGGAATATTTTCTTTAAATTGAAATGGGACAACTCATTCAATTAAAATAATAATTTTCTCTCCGTTTTGAAGTCAGTTAAAAATTAAATTAAAGCTGTAAAATATTGTAAAAAGTAGACACTACAGACGGAATATCAGCAGAAAAAGATTTTTAATTAGAAAAGTAACAAACAGCGGCATGCCTTCAGATGCTTCTTTGGTCTATCTGTCTGCAAAAAACAAAATTACCCTGTACATTGGCACAGTGTCCGTTTCTACCTTTATTGGTATTTTTATGTATGATAACGCAAAGGCAATTGTTGCCAATTGACTTGAATCTATCACCATCTAATGGGACGTAATCAGGAAATAATTTTGGTAAAACGGATTAACTGCCTAAATAGACTTATGTAGGTATATAATTAATAACATAAACGAAAAAAAGGTAATTTGTATGACATGTGTCACACTAAAGATACATAAAATTAAATTAGATTGACTTGGAACTAAAAGGTACTGAAAGTGGTTCAATCTCTCAGATTAAAAGAGCGGATTTATTCTTAAATAATATTCGGAAGAATTTTCGTTGCAGAAAATATTTTAGAGAGATAGAGACGGCTGCGGGTATAGAGGATGATATCTGTAACTAAACAAGAGCGCATGCTTCTGAATTTTTTTATATAAACAAGAAATAACCTAGTGGTCGAATTTCGACCATAATGAAGAAAATTATCAAATTTAGATTTTTACCTTACAGCACAATCTATTAAAAACAAAAGTGAACTTATACATATCATGTTTTGCCAGCTGTTTATAGTCGGTATAAAATAATATAACCTATTAACAATAACAAAAAACATAGCAATGTACGATTATACTACGATTATATTAAAAATGTTATCAATCTGAACCTCTTAGTACACACGACACATACCCTCTCATTTTATGTTAACAATAACCTTTAAAAGGTAATTATAATAGTAATTGCCTACATCCTGATACTAAACTACTTTTGTAAACAATATTTTATATATTTATATTTTTAACGCCATATGTGACGTAGCATCGTATGATCTGATGCATCGTTGTATCGTCTACAGATACTCGCCTACTCGCTACAAGTGCAAGTTACACATTAATATGCAAAGTGATCAAAACTATGTACAGGCGTAATAAAACGGTAGCGTTTTTAATAGATCCCTCCTTGCTAAAATTGCGTAAGAAGAAAGCTTTAGACTACAGGCATGAAGTTTCCAGTGATTTAACGGATCTACTGGTACTCCATTCATTTTTATTTGGTTTATTTCATTGGCCAGTATAACTTGAACTGTCATCGTATAGCTTTCTACATGTTTTTCCTAATTTTATTTTCCACTCTTTACATTCGACATTATACGAATGTATCTGAGAAAAACATTTTTATAAGTAGATACTACAAAACATGTCAGTATCATTGTAATTAAATAAAAAATAAATTTAATAAAATAACGGTAAAACATAATATGAAAAGCCTCATTTATTTATATCAAGTTCACCAAGAAGCAGTGCATTCAGTCATCAGAATTGACAGTTTTCGGAAAAATATTCAAAAATGTACGTAGGTTTATTTTATAACTCTTACAATCATCTTTTTTTCAAAAAGATGTTATTTAATAGAAAAATAAAATAATTTTTCTCCATTGTATTGAAATTCGTGCGAAAACAGATGATCACGTAACATGTGTCAGCTATGACGTCACATTTCAATAAGCAAACAAAGTTAAATGTGACGCTTTAACTGTTCTGCGTGGTTTTGAGTGGAAAGTTTACAGCTTTTTATTGGAATTGTGAATAATGACAAGCTACAAGACTTGTGCCGTGCCCTATGTGTAAAAGTACAACAATTAAATGTCCTGACAAATTGTTTATTCACGTTCCTAAATGTCCTAAACGTCGAAAGTGGTGGTTACAGTTAGCACGCCGAGACCCCGAGTTTACATCTGATAAATCTGCAATATTCTTTAGTAAAGATTTTGATTTGATGTAAGTATTTGGAAGAACCTCTGATATCCCGAAAATAAATTAAACCTAAGCTAACATTTTCATAAATCATTCACATAAAAATAAAATATATATATTTGTGTCACTTTACAGATGCCTAATGATATGGAAAATTACATCCAATACAGTGTAGTGGGTTCTGTCTGCAAAATAAGAATAAAACTAGACTGTTTGCCATCGAAATTTCATTGTCAACCAGATAGAATAAATCGTACCGCGCCTCCGCAGCCTCGATTAGCCGTAAGCAAAAGACAACGCATGGATGTAATACAAGAAATAGTTTCTAAGGAACTTCTAAATTATGTACTTTGCTTATTTTGGTACTTACACGGAAGTTGATTACACACAAAGAAATTTCCGACCATAAATGAATCGACTTTAAGTAGGTTTGCACTGTCAGCTTTCGTATAGCCTGACTCCATTTCCTGACACCTCGCACAAATCGAAATATTTTAGTGATTATTTTCTCAAAACCGGGAATGATGATGCACACGATGCTTAGTTTTATAAAATGTGACGTCAAACGATGCTCAATCATGGCCGCTCGCGTTTCGGTTTTTATAAGCCACAGATTAAAATCTCAAATTTATTTTGCAAAAATAAAATATTTACAATTTATTTTAATGCAAAAAAAAATATTGTATAATTATTGTTTATCTATAAGCTATCATAACCAACACATTTCATATTTTATCGTTACAACTGTCAAATAGCCAATTGTATGTAATACTTAGATGTTAGATTACATTCTTTATTAAAATTGTTTGCTTAAAAATAAAAATGGATCTCATTATTTAGATACGCTACTTTATGATACTAAATAATGACTTTTCAAATAAACTCGACATATAAATTCTATTACAAACAAGATTCTTATTTTATTCATTCTTTTGTGAGACGACCGAATCCATCATTTGTTTTGTATTCGTTCCATTGACGTACGTACCTCATCAGTCTTTATAAACGAGTAATTTTTTCAACGATGTGAGGGAAGAATATATGGTTGGTCGCATTGCGGGCAATATGCGTAGGTGGATACGTCAAACGGAATTTTTTTGTACGGTGCCATCCTCGTGACACTAGTGATATCATTTATACATTTTGTTCTTCATGGAATTTCCCATGAGATGGTTACTCCATAAATCAAGATCATTTAAGTTTATTTAGGTCGTTAGTTTTTGTCATTACAGTACATGTTATCATTTATTTAAGATTGTTTAAATTTGTGTAGTAAGTGTATCCTACAAAATATAGCAGGAACTTTTTAATCTACTAGATTTTGTATCACATAAAAAATAAATTAATATTTTTTAGATAGAATGTAATAGTAATAAAACTAATGAGCTTATTGAAATCTGATCAAAACTTCCCCTTTGGCTTTGACACAAACCTTTAATTTCTCTGCTCAGAAGTAAAGCTAGAGTAGTTGAGTGAGTGTTTAAGTCTATAGACACTTACGCACGGTAATGCGGTAAACAGGGGATTAATCCTCCATTAGATATCCTTCGGGATTAGGCCACTGGTCGCTTAGAAGCGCGCCCTAATATTGACTGGCCTAATGGTTAGTGATCCTGATTGCTGAGCCAGAGGCCGTGGGTTCAATTCCTACCCAGGATAAAAAAATGTGTAATAAGCATGACACTTTGTTCTGTGTGTGTAATTTATCTGTACTATGTATGTTTTTAGAAATACATAAGTATGTTTATGAGCATTTCGGTTACCAGAGTACAGGCGCTGCCTAGTTTGGGATCAGACGACCGTGTGTGAGATGTGTTAAGTTATTATAAACAAAAAGTTCAAGAGGATTGTAACTGTTCTGGACATGAGCTAGTCCTGCTTCTATAAACTCCTGAATTTTTATCTCGAGCCAGTTTAATATGGAAATTGACGGTACATTTTTAATAGTAGGTATATTACTACATAATTCAAAACGGTGTCTTGATATGCCTTGCTTTGTTTTGTTTTTATCCCCTTTTTACAAACAGAAATATTTGTTGAAATTTGTTTATTCTTTTTCTAAATTAACGAATGTTCATGGCTGTATACTATTTAATTTTACTTGTTAATAAGAGTCCTCAACCATAAAATGATGCCATGCGCATCTAAGGATTGAAGTTGACAGGTTTTAACTTCTTAATACTTATGTAGGAGACCTCTTTAGGAAATGTGGTGTAGGTCCTGAACAATGAACATTGACGACGATAATCTAGCTCCAGGACAACAAGTCGCTTAGCCTTGAAGATAGCTGAGCTAAGCCATTGCCATTTGTGTTAAATATTTTCTGAATTTCTATTTTCTTTTTTTAACGGCCTACCCCATCGTGAAATTATTTTTTTTAAACTGTATTCCATATGTAGAGATGTCTTGGAATAATTAAGATAACCTAGTAGAGGAATCTTAATTATATGCAGTAATACCTCATAATTGCCATACACGGTCATCGGCAGGCTTATTTATATCACCACTATTCATTGGACTGCAATTCAAGGTATGTAAGTCAATGATTTTAGAACTAAAAATAGGTATATAGGTTACATGAACGACAATAAACGACGACGAACTACCCTGAAATGTTCAGATCACTTGTGTGCTACTTTTAGAGGGTTTTGTAGCGCCTATTAATACCTATTTTTAGTTACAATCTTATCTCTCATAAACTAAGGTTAATTATTAGTAGAAATTAATTTGAAAGACAGAACAAAGAAAATTCGTTTTTATTGCAAACCATAGCGTACGTACACATTTTAGTGACAGGATTTGCAAGTAGCATATAAAAGGTAATTACGTCTTTAAAGTTATGAATATGTATTAATGTTATTACTATTTTAACCCACTTAGTACTAGCTATTAATTACGGAGGAATGTTGTTGGGATTTTATTTTATTATTTTAATTGCTATACCGTATTCCTATTATTAATGCCTTATTTATTATTATAATTTTATGGAAGAATAAACAAATACTTTGAAACTGCTTACTATCAACGGTTCCCGTTGTTCTAAATTGACTACGTAACTACCTTCAGTAATTCTATCAGAATGCATTTTGGTAAGGAGTAGCCAACTCGGTAAGTTTCATTTAACCCACTAAGTACTCCGATAGAGATATATTAGCAAGATCCTTCTCCTGTCGCTTATTCGGGGACCTCTTTTCAAAGATTCAAGTTTTCGTCTGTACAATTGCAGATGAAGTTTTTTTAGATCAATGTCTACAGGAAATACACCGTTGACATTTGTCGGGCATGCCATTAGTCTGGTGAATCACTAATGTTTATTATTGGTTAGTGTTTTCGTCGTGCTAATAGGCAGTAGTTGCAAAAACATTATCTACCAAGTAGACAAGCCCAAGAAGCGTAAGTCGTATTAGTTTTTGAGGCTGGCTAGCTTAACTATACTTAAATACTATACTTAAATAAAATCAGAACATCGAAAAAGAGTAATCTTCAATAAGCTAATTTAGTTATTGCAAACAAGTGAATTAATACTATCAACTCTTAGGCGTCCATTACACGGTAGGTTTTGCTGTTAGTTTTGCCACAATCAAAACGGTAATTGACGAATAACCTATTGTCTAATGCAGTGATTGGCGGTTGCATGATGAGATTTTAATGTCTTCGTATAAATGTTAATGTTTTTTATTTTCTTAAAAAGACAACTCCCGCATTAGGAACTACTCCTGTGTTGCGGGGGACTTTACAAACATACAAACAACGGACACAAAGAACACCCAGACTCGGGTGGGAATTGAACCCACGACCTATGGCATAGCAGTCAGGGTCACTAACCGACAGGCACTAACAGGCCAGTCATATTATTTGATCAATCACCAACGAACATCCGTCAATCATGACTTTTTGTACTTATTGACGTTTGCATGAGCATCTAATGGACGCCTAACTCATGTGATTGAAAAACGTGAAATTATTGAAAAAGAAACTCCAATAGACTACACTTTTGATGCGTTCATTCGAACTATCGAACAAATCCGTTGTTTTGTACACTTTGCAGGAGCTATTGTGTATTGTGATTTCAGTGTCGCATTATTCCCCTGTCGTATATAAAAGCATCTGCAATAACTCTTTACTTTCCCGTAAGCCCTTTGCGGCTGAGACAATCCATTTGTCATAACCGTTGGCGAAAACTTTTTCAGATTTTGTCTTTTAGTGAAGTATTATATTTATTTGTTAGCGATGGAATGGCGCTTTGTCACAGGACATAATACTCTAAGTATCCATGAACTGTAATAAAAGCTGGTTTAGGTCTACAATTTTTATTTGAAAAATACTTCTTGTTCTAGGGAAACATAATACTTTCTAACACACAAAACTTCTATAGCAAGACTGCAGAACCCACAACGGGTTCGAGTCCCACCCAGGATAAATAATTGTGTGATGAGCATGATCATTTGCTCTGTGTCTTGGTGTAATTTATCTATAATATGTATGTATTTAGAAATATATAAGTATGTTTATCAGCAGTCTGGTTACCATTACAGGCTGTGCCTAGTTTGAAATCAGACGGCCGTGTGTGAGATGTGTAAAGCTGTTATTATTATTATTATATATTATTTTTAGTATAAGTGCCGGAAAAGGGTAAAGCGCAGTAATGTAGGTATATTATGTATTCAGGCAGAGATTTTATCTAGTGCATTCAGAAGGCGAAACATGAAAATACCTAATCATAATAGACGTTCCTGGAGCCAGGGCCTATCGCTATCACCGAACTGAGTACCATATAGAATCGATATACTGTAACAGGATAACTATCTTTCTAGATTCCAAATACAGCTAATTACATATTTTTTAAACGGTTACGTGCTCATAAATTATCTCGTATTCAACTCTCGTAGGATGCTAGCAAGAGGTATATGATTGTTGAATATATATTTTTTATAAATTTAAAATAATCAGTAGAACCTTGAAACAAAAATTGAGCAGAAATTAAACTCAAGGCATTTATTATTTGTGTATTCAGCAAAGTTGTTTCGAAATAAAACGGTACATTCATTTATCCGTTTAATCGTAACTTAGATTAAGTTACGATTAAAGGGATAAATGAATTAACAAATTAGACGCTGTATCTGATTCAACGATTTCCTAAATTTTGATATTTTCTCATTAAAACAAATTTAGATCTAAAGGTTTTGGCCAAAGGTCAAACGCTTGTTTCACAGACTAGAAAATTCAACTCATTACATATTTAGAAAGGTTACCTACTCTTTTATACATCTATAATAAGTACAAAATAAATATTATTCTGTTCTTATTTCTATTAGTGTCTTTCTAATAATAGTTATCCCACTCACAAATTTAATGAAGAAGACTTCGCAACTTTCGCGTTACATAATTATATTAAAGAAGATTATGGCAATGGTTTTTAAGAACAGAAAGGTTAATTTTTGATATTTAAAAATTATGAAGGGTATTTCGAGAAGTTAAGTGCGTCAAAGATCCAATAAGTAACTAAAAAAAAAATAACCCGACTGCGACAAAAGTATTAACTGGCCTGCCGCGAGTTACTAGAGACTCTGGAACGTGATCCGTGGGGGCGCCCCTACCTTTTGGTGAGAGGTAAATTGCGTCCATGGGCTCCCCCGTTGACCCAGAGTCTCCAACCTGAGCTGCTTGAAGGAATCGTTGGCTCCCTGTTCCCATCACGGGTGGAGGAGCTCACGCCTCCCCAATGGCTCTGCCTCAGTTGCTCAACGCCGAAGACGACGACGCCCCCGAAGTTACTCGGGCAGAATTAAGGGCTGCGGTGCAACGGCTTCAAGCCAAGAACACCGCCCCAGGACCCGACGGCATCCCAGGCCGAGCGTGGGTTCTAGCCCTTGAGGCTCTCGGGCCCTGGCTAATGGGGCTCTTTAG
Source organism: Callimorpha dominula (assembly GCA_949752705.1). NCBI lineage: Eukaryota > Metazoa > Arthropoda > Insecta > Lepidoptera > Erebidae > Callimorpha > Callimorpha dominula. The sequence goes on along the minus strand of OX456995.1, from coordinate 20,499,328 downwards.
CGCATGTTTGGAGAGAGACCAGTTTCCGAAATTGTGGAAGACGGGGAAACTGGTCCTCATCCGTAAGGTGGGGCGCCCGGCAGACTCTCCGTCTGCCTATAGGCCCATTGTGTAGCTTGACGAGGTGTGCAAGCTATTTGAGCGAATCATCGTGGAACGCCTCGTCGAGCACCTTTCGAGAGTGGGGCCGGACCTGGCGGAAAACCAGTTTGGCTTTCGCCGGGGGCGCTCCACCGTGGATGCAATCATGCGTGTAAGGGCCCTGGCGGAGGAAGCAACATCCCGAGGTGAGGTGATGTTGGCGGTGTCTCTTGACATCGCTAACGCTTTTAATACCTTGCCCTGAATTTGCATTAGAGAGGCGCTAGTTTTTCACAGAGTTCCTCTCTACCTCCGCCGTATTGTCGGGGCTTATTTGTCTGAGAGAGCCGTTATCTACCCGAGTCGGGCAGGTTACGGTCGGCGAGATATGTCGTGCGGTGTTCCACAGGGCTCGGTGTTAGGGCCTCTCTTGTGGAACATCGGTTACGACTGGGTGCTTCGCGGAATGCTTTTAGGAGGTGTCACCGTCACTTGCTACGCTGATGACACCCTTGTGACGGCGAGAGGCAAGACATACCGCGAGGCTACCATAAAAGCCACGGCCGGGGTTGCTCTAGTCGTTGGAAGGATTCGGCGGCTGGGTCTCGAGGTGGCCCTGCATAAATCGGAGGCCCTATATTTTCACGGGCCTCGGAAGAGGCCACCAGCGGGATCTAGCCTTATCGTGGGAGGCGTTCGCATCGGCATTGAGCCCTCGATGAGATATCTAGGGCTCGTACTCGATAGCCGATGGGATTTCGGTTATCACTTCCGGAATCTGGCCCCCAAACTTACGAGGACGGCGGCTGCTCTTTCACAACTGCTGCCGAACTTAGGAGGGCCCGACGCTTCCTGTAGGAGACTTTACGTTGGAATCGTACGGTCCAAGGCCCTATACGGGGCCCCTATTTGGGCAGGGACCCTGACGGTCCGCAATGCCGCCCTACTGCGGCGTCCACAGCGAGTGATGGCCGTCAGAGTCATAAGGGGATACCGTACGGTTTCCTTTGAAGCGGCAAGTCTCCTAGCCGGTACTGCGCCATGGGACCTGGAAGCCAAAAGCCTTGCGTCGTTACACCAATGGCGCAAGGAGGCTCTAGAGCGGAACCTGAGACCCGCGCCTCGCGAAATCGAAGTGCAACGGTCCCAGCTTCGCCAGATTCTAATGGCCGAGTGGATAGAACGACTAGAGCGACCGAGCGCAGGGCACGCCACCATTGCGGCGGTAAGACCCATCGTGGAGGATTGGCTTGAGAGGCGACACGGCAGCCTCTCCTACCGGCTGACGCAGGTGCTGACCGGACACGGCTGCTTCGGAAAGTACCTGTGTCGTATAGGCCGAGAGCCAACGTCTGTGTGCCAACACTGCGGAGGCCGTCACGAGGACACTGCACTCCACACTCTAGTAGAATGCTCAGCGTGGGTGCAGCAGCGGTGCGACCTCGTGACTGCTATTGGTGCGGGAAGCCTCTCGCTAGAGGCCATGGTTCTGTCCATGGTCCAAAGTGAGAGTGCTTGGGATTCTGCCGCCTCGTTTTGTGAGGAAGTGATGTCCGCTAAAGAGGCGGCGGAAAGGGAACGGGAGAGAGTTAGTACTCTCCCGTCCCGCAGAAGAGGCACCAGGCGACGGAGTCCCCAAAATGATCTCCGACCTCCATGAGCGCTGGCCTGGGGATAACGGGTGAGGCTGCCCGTTACCCTAGCAGAAGCAGGCCTGAGATGGTGGCGCGATGTGTTCCGCGCGCGCCTCTGATGGAAGGGGGCGCGGCCCTCCGTATATTTTGGTGTGGCTGCCTATTAAACAGGCATCACCTCACCGGGGGGGTTTCCACACGATAAAAAAAAAAAAAAAAGTATTAACTATTAAAGATATACCGAAGATAAACATATCCATTTGATAGTCATCGGGGTTTGTTTTTAAAACACATTTAGGCGGAAAAAATCTAAATAATTTTAAAAATCTAATTGTTTTTCTATATTTAAATTATAATCTATTTATAATTTTATGTACCTACTTATTGACACTATGCAACAAAGACGATTGTAAAGAAATATCATTGATCAAAATCGGTTCAGTCGTTTAGTAGTTACGAGGGATCGTAGGAATGGATATGCACATGCAGGTCAAATTTATAACCCTCCTTTTAGGCTTGGCCGCAGTCAGTAAACCTCAATTTTATCAATTAGTCTCTTTGCTGGCGTACATTACTACATAATACAGTTAAAGCGTGTGTATTTGTTAGTGTGAGCACAGATAAGATAATAAATAATGAGTAAGACTTAACCGCTTTTAGTCGTTACACAATGCCATCTATCATAGATGGCATTGTGCAACGACTTCAAATCTGAATCACGGTGTTAGGATTATCTCAGGTAGACGACATTTTTCAAATGATAAATTGTTATTAGATTTGCAATTTATTTATTGAAAATACAAAAGGGGTTTTCAACTAATTTCCCCAAGAGATAATCTTAAAGGGTTAATAATTATTTGTAACCCTTTTCAAACAAATTTACTGGACTGATTTATGTGAAATTTGGAATACATAAAGTTTATATTTAGAAAAAGTGCAGAATTCATTTTAATTAGTCATACTCCCGTCATTAAAATCAATGGAGCTGCTTATTTCATATGCGGTAACACGACCGCAATGTCTTTATTTCCATCGTATAAAACCGTCATGGTTTTCGCGCCATTTATCATCGCCTGCGTCACTCAGAGGTGTCACAGTCAGAATTAAGGGGGGACGTGACCGCGTACAGGGCCTTTAGAGATAATGACGTCATTAAGAGAACGAGGGAAATAAGTAATGGACGTTTTTGTCCAAGATATTCATACGATAGTTTTTTTTTTCGGAATGGCATCCGAAGGCTTTAATAGAGGTGAAAGCGTGGTTGATAAAGTTACATTTCTTTTTAGACTACAGTAACATGTAGTTTTAGTGTATGGGTCAGTATTTACTGCGTATCTGCGTCTACGGGTATTTGTGTGCAGGAGAAAAATAATGATTGAGAGGTCACCAAAAATATGACTTTATTCTTACTGACGGATTACAAAGCACAATTATGTATGAATTTAACGACTAACTCTAACTGTGCGGGAGTTTGCGTACATCGAATGTTTACAGAATTACATATCAGCATTAACCACTACTAAAGCGGACCTTAGACGATGATGTGGCATTACATGCGTAACTTCCTGTCACACATGCATGACCGTTTAATTGTATTGATTGATGCGAATGTTATGCAAACTACGTGCTGGCAGTTGATTGACTATTCCTTTTATTGTTCATCCTGCAAGCTATGACTGACATGCACGCATGATCGTCTTCAGATCGGCATGTCATGCAACAGCTCAGTTCATTTCAAAACTGTACGGATGACATGGACTGTATGATGGACAGCGGATTGCCAATTCCCGAAGAAGACATTATGAATTACAAGTTAAATATAAACCATCATAATACAAGACCTCTTCACTGTACTCTCTATTGACTGAATAAAATGATTATACCAAGCATATACATATACACATAGGGAAATATCATGCTGCATGATAGACTCTCATAGGTCCTTCATGCAGCACGGTGATTCTGCATGTCATGCCGTACGATCGTCTAGGGTCCGCTATAGTCTTATTATTTTAGTTGACAAGAAATTAAAACTTGTAGAGGATCTAGTATTCAAAGTATGAAATAACTCTTAGCTTCATTTACTTCGCAATCACAGCTTTCATGACTATGCCAGCATTTGACAGCTTCCCTTCTGAAAATGTTCACACTGGTATATAGTATTAATGAACTCGCCTTTCAAAAGAATATTGGAAAAACTACCTTATAATAAATATTTTGTTTTCATTTCATGCCTATAGGCAGCTAAGTTTATTTTGCAAAGTAAAAATGTTTATGAAAATCGATATGAAGGTAATGTGTTTTTTCTTTGTAGCATAAATCAAAAGTTGAGTGGATTTGAAAAGCATTTTAATATGCGTAGATATAGAATAGTTAAAGCCTGGGTTTGATAAAATAATGTAGAACTATAGCGTGAAGTACTTCTTGTGATTGATTGTTGTAACAATGTAAAATATTATTATGTAGGAATATAAAAAGCTGTGACATACACGAGAGGACACAGAGGCAGGTCACCCAAAGTACTTTAACACTATTTGTGATGGATTGATCTGTCAGTGGATGGCCTAGTGATGGATCGTCGCACCGTCGACCTTCACGAAAATTGTAAAAATGTTAGAAATTAATCCAGATTACTAAGCTGGATTGATAGTAAAAAGTTATCTTGGCCAACAGATGTTTATAACTGTTGTGTAATGTTGATGCCTTGAAAGTAAAGATTACTGAATTAATATGTTAGCAGGACTCAAGTAGTTTTGTAATTTTAAGCTTAGAGCAAGTCTAGACAGAGAAATAATCTTGAGTAGTATCTGAATTATAACTCTGACCATCCGAATCTATTATTTTTGCCATTGACCTATCTGTAATCGAGCAGAAGAAGTATTTATAGCAAACTGACTCTCAAATCATTTGAAACTTTAGAAAAATTTGTCGTAAGATAAGCTTACAAATATAATTGATACACTCATTTCATAAAAATCAAGTGTGCTCTTACCATTTCTAGAAAATAAATTAATACGAAGCCACTCTAAGTAGTCGCACTCTTAGTACTGGTACTGTTATGTATTCTGTGGCAGTCGTACAAAATAATATAGAAACCTTCGAATTGTAACTTAAAACGAAAAACACAGGGAACACACGTCTATCATTTTTTACTTTGTGTAATGTTTATAGTTAGCCAGCACCTCAAGGATCGATGCTCAGAAGCGCTCAGAATATTTTAGTAAATACCTACGCCATAGGTGTGATAAATCATCGGCCGGATTTGGCGCAAGAGAAACCGGCTTTAAATGTAGGCATTAGGAGTAAAGTACTGAACTATATACTAGGCGTATGTTGTAAAAGTATTCGTGTAAAGAACTTTATAAGCATTGTTGTTATGACACAGGAGATAAAAATATAATAAAGATAACTTGACACATCTCACACACGGCCGTCTGATCCCAAACTAGGCAGAGCCTGTACTATGGTAACCAGACTGCTGATAAATATACTTATAGATATATATTTCTAAATACGTACGCATCACTATACATATTATAAAAAAAAGTCCCCCGCCTCGTCTGTCTGTCTGTTTGTCTGTTCGCGATAAACTGGAAAGCTACTGAATGGATTTTCATGTGGTTTTCACTAATAGACATAGTGGTTCATGAGGAAGGTTTAGGTGTATAATTTGTTAAGATTATGTGTAACTGCTACCCGTGCGAAGCTGGGATGGGTTGCTAGTTCTAGATAAGTTAGACAAAGACACAGAACAAATGATCATGCCTATCACACAATTATTTGTCCTGGGATGGAATCGAACCTAGGATCAATAACCTGACCTTGACTGGCCTGTTGATCTAGTGCTTAGTGACCCTGACTGCTGAGCCAGAGGTCGTGGGTTCGATTCCCACCCAGGACAAATATTGTGGGATGGGCATGATCATTTGTTCTGTGTCTGGGTGTAATTTATCTATAATATGTGTGTATTTAGAAATATATAATTATGTTTATCAGTAGTCTGGTTACCATAGTACAGGCTCTGCCTAGTTTGGTATCAGACGGCCGTGTGTGAGATGTGTGAAAAAATAAACTAACCACTAGACCAACATCATATTAATATTATAAACGTGAAAGTTTGTGAGTATGGATGTATGGATGTTTGTTACTCTTTCACGCCAAAACTACTGAACCGATTGCGATAAAACTTGGTATGTAGATAGCTGGAGACCTGGATTAACATATGGGCTCCTTTTTATCCCGATATTCAGACGGGATCGGGACTTACGCGGGTGAAACCGCGGGGCGCTGCTAAATCATGATGAACTGTAATGAGCTGTATTCTTTATCACTTAATTTTACCCTTAGAGTTCTAATTTTGAGTACAACCAAATCAAAAATAATAATAATCGCTTTACATATACAACAAAAAAAACATTAAGTTGAATTGAAAACCTCTTCCTTTTTGAATTCGGTTAAAGAACATTTTAGGTAAAGTTTATTATTATAAAAAGTAGTAAAATTTGGAGTAAACATTTGTAGACTACATAATATGTAGCTATTTTATTAGAACTTGTCATTTTACTAAGAAAAGCTGTAGGAAACGTTGAACAACAATTGTAGCTCCGAAAGTTAAGATTATTACCTCCGCAAGCTTTTCTCAATATATTCAGATGACGACGGATTTTTAAGATAACAATAAACATCAAGTAGCTATTATACAAAACTGCCTAGTAGCATATGCCGTTTTTCTAAATAAAAAATTGCCTATTTAGAAAACATAAAAAAGTCTAAACGTAGACCTTGAAAATATTGATTATGTTAGTAATCGACGTTAGGCCTGTCTCGACAACTTACTTCCTCTTTGTTAAACTTACTTACATCTTGACAACATTATTTTTGGACAGGCTGGGTCCCTAGGCCTTTCTGAACAATGATTTATCGGTTCCCGGGGACATATTCACTTCATACTCAGTAAACTTCGTCTTATCCAATGTATCTTGCAGGAAAAATATTCGAAATGCATATTTATGACTCAGTGGACGGGCTTGGGGTATCTCTGTCTTCAGTGTTGATAGATTTCTTAAGATTTATAATGTACTAAATATTTATTTTTATTCAACTTAGGAAATAATATTTTATCATTATAGAAAAATGTGGGTGTTTAATGCACCTCTGCCTACCCTGTCACGGATATAAGTGTGTGTATATGTACGTATGTAAATATATCAGAAAAACCGTTTACTAGCAGTAGTACGTTCATTGATTTTGTTTTTTTTTTTGTGTATTTAAAGATAAATTGAATTTTTCATACCTACCTATATTTAACAAAGTTTGTTTACATACCCCATATGTGCATATTTAATTTAATAGGTAACAGCAATTTTCTCTCATTGAATTCTTTGGCTTGCTTACCTTTAATAAATCAGACGTAACAGTAGCATAGGATAAAATTTGACGACGTTAAAAGTCATACTTGTAAGTGTCATATATCCCAGTAACACTATGGTTTATACCACTTTAATATTAGTAACCACAGAATAGAAAGATATAGCTTTCTATTCTGTGTTAGTAACCGACTTCAGAATAGGAGATTATTGTTCATGGTTCTTAATTTCTCTACATACATACTTTTTTATATATTTTTCTGTGGTACCTAATTCTTTATCACGTTTACCTGGTTTTGAAAAAAAAATGTTGTTAGAAAAATTGCAGCTTAATTTAGATGGATTGAAGTCTGTTGTAGATTTTTTAAATAAATAACTTTAATGGTAATGGCAAACTTGGATTTTTCTAAAAAAAATCTTTGACATCGTTCTTTCTGAAAAATGTTACCTAAAGAAATGTCAAAAATTTAAGTCACCGCAGGCCAGGTCGGTCTGGAGGTCCATGGGACAGTCTTATGTCCTGTAGGGGAGGTCTATAGCTTGTATTAGCAAATTTAAGGCTCGTATTGCAATAGCCTTATTGAAATAGGGACCCCAGGTAAATATTTTAGTTCTGTACAAAATTATATCCACGTCTCCAGTCACAGTTTCTCACCCGCCAGACCATTCGATAATTTATCATAGGCTTGGCAAACCATTTGCTAAAACTATTGAACGTAGTAGTGATAAATAGCTCTTCCTACCGAAACTTGGCTTTGACAATATTTGAATATTTTAATAAAACGTATACGAGTAGAAGCCGTAGTAAAACAACACTTCTTTACTCAGTTGCTGCAATTTATTTCTTCTAAAAATCAAGACCGTTAGTGTGGAAGAAATGGTGGTATGTCCCTCATACACCATCACATGCGTCTTCCTTCAACCAAACTAAGCAATCATGCCTGGCGGAAAGTGCCCCAACGATGTGCACGTTAACTTTTATAGCGTGATACAGGATTAGTAGATACTAAGTAGTTCAGTTTGTTTTCGCTAGATGGCGCTAAAGTTTGTTTTTGCTGTATGTTAATGCTGCCAGAGTCAGGTCTAGGTGGACTGTGGAAGTGGCATCACAGGCGGTTTCATAATACACGATTAATTAATTACACTAGCAATTAATATACATAATAATAAAATATAAATTTACACATTGGTGTATCTCCGCAACGGCTCTAATGATTTGCATAAAATATTGTATTTACATAATTTTTACTTATTAAGTAGGTATATAGATAAATAAGAGTCTTTCCTTGCAAAACTCCATTTTACAAAAAAGGGCCGCCCAGGTATTTAGGAATACAAAATGAATACCGTCGTTGAACACTCTCAAAGCTAGATCATTAAACTTATGCTACGAAAATGATGCTGGTACACCTGTACTGTAATTTAGCCTGAAATTTTAAGTCTTGTCTTAAAAGTTGGGATAATATTTTAATTATGATGTTTTATGAGTACCAGTTTTAAAATATTGCTGTACCTTTATAAAGTATTATTATTTAAGTGCGCGCCTAAAGACAATTTGCGTGGCGTAGATTTTTACCAAGAACAACGTTTCTTTTAAACATTAAGCGTCAATATAATATTTATGTTTTAAGTGAAATGCCTCTTTTCTCATGAAGTCCAAATAACTTTTGTAAGCTAATAATTATTTGTAATAATACTTGAATTTCTCTTTTGTATAATGACTAGTACGGATGTTGGATAACCAACATCCTTGCACTAGCACGAGCCCCTCCCTATAACTATATAGGGAGGGGCTCGTGGCTAAGTGGTAACCGAGTAGGTTAGCACATTACAAATTTAAGTAATACTAGCCAGGTCAGTCTAGGATAGGTGACCATTCTTAACACATTGAGACCCCGTCGGTCCCGGGTGCCATACAAACATCTGTGGCTTTCGTTACGGGTAGTTAGAGCACTAAAAAGTCCGACAACCTGGTATTATTTATAATTTTCGTGGTTAAAATTCGTATAAATGTGTTAAATCGTTGTATCTGAGGCAAACAAAACACCTTTTTCTTAAAAAAATACTTAATATTTACGGTAATTTTATACGCATCATTTGACATTGAAACCCAAACGATTATATCGATTTTGATCTTAACCGAATGAATCGAAAATTGTACTTGAATATTAAAAAGGATTCCGCATATTATTTCTTACAGCTAACCCGTACAGCAGCAGTTAAATGTTCTTTTTACCAACAAATATATCATTCTTTTTTTATAAATGTATGATTTATTAAAAGGTTTTCATGACGTCAAAATTCTACTATTTCCTACTCACATCAGCGAAAATTGTGAAGGCTTTCTGAACTACTGATCGTTTTATCCTTGCAGCAGTCACAGACGTCACAGTGCATTTAATCAAGTTTTTTATGCTTTCATTACCAAGAAAAAAAAATGAAAATGTAATTTAAAATAATTTATTCAGTGAAAAATCTGTGGAATGAGCTCCCTGCCCAGGTTTTCATGATTGACAGTATGGGGTTCTTCAAGAAAGGAGTGTATAGGTTTTTAAAGGGTCGGCAACGCGCATGCGAGTCCTCTGGACTACAAGCGTTCATACGGCTACGGTAACCGCTTACTAATCTAAAATAATTAATCTAAAAAAAGTACTTGGCTTATAAAATAATATCTTAGCTAATCATGTAAATTATTATAAATACTCTATTTTGAATCAATCTAAGATATTTCAGGAACTTATATTCCAGGAATGAACAAATTCCGCAACAATTGTTATCATAGATACTTTCAAACCAAAATTTCAGAGTTTGCAGTGTTCAAAACCCGGAGGAGTCTCAATATGTACAAAGTTTTCTTCCTGTATATGAAAACATGGCTTGTTTCAAGTTTTATTTACCTGTAACAGTTCGTGTTTTAGAGTATTCCAGAAAATGGTATTATGGTTTCCGTATTCATAATGTTAAAAAGAGATTCAATTTATTCAAACGTTTTCACTTCAGATTTATCGCTTATTGTTTTTTTATTCGAATAAAATTAGCGAAGTTTTCTCTGGCAAATTCAATTTTTGTTAACGGCTAAGTAACTCTGTCCGAAATCTTTTAGTGACAGTTTGAAATTGGTTTGTTTCACAGCTTAATTTTATATTTTTTACAATGCGATTTAATAACTAGCAAGATGGCCAACCAGGATATGGCTTACTGAGATAATACTTTGAAGTGACACTTTTTGCAGTATCTTTCCATTATCGTTTAACGCGACAAAATGTCCATCCCCATAATTTCGATAATAAGTTTCTGTAGAAGCACACAATGGTAACTCCACCATTGTGCGCTTCTACAGAAACTTTTGCCTCGCACAACCAATATGTGGAACAAATTGTCGCATGCGGTATTTCCGGACCGAAACGACCTTCAAACCTTCAAGAAAAGAGCGTACCCACCTTAAAGGCCGACAACGCACTTGTGAATTTTCAGTTGCACGTCCATGGGCGGTGGTGGTCAATGCTAAAATAAAATCATTGAAAACCGATCATCATCTTTTATATTCATTAATTAGGGGATATGGAAAGACAATGAATTTAATTAGGCTGTGTTTATATTAATTTCAATTAATTAGCTGTAACAATTCACTGCACGTCCTTTACGAGAATTTCACAGATAACTTTACCAAAAGTATTCATTTGAACACAAATGAATATATTTGGCTAGCCAGCAAATTCGTGTCCCATTGTTTTTGTAAATTTGAGTTTGATATTGCTTTTGATTTTTATACCATTACTTGTCATTTATTTTCATTTTGTTTTTCTAGAATTATTTGAAGTGTATGTTAAGCGGCTAATATTTTAGTTTAGAGCATGCCAGCGATCTTTTATTAAAATATATCGAAGCGGAAGTAAGCAAATTCTAGAATATTGTATTTTATTGAAATTCCTTACTACAAATTAAGTATTATTAACAAAAAAATGTTTGGCTCGCTGTTAAAAATGCTTTAAGTTTTTTTAATACTAATTGTCAAACCTTCTACGGATGACCTTGGCCTAAAGAACAAGTATACGCAGAAAGCACTAGTTGAGTTTAGTACAATAAATAATAACTTCAGAAATTAAAGCCTAATAAGTACCTTCATTACATCTGCGTAAAATCATACTAACGTTTATATTTTAGGGTCTTTTAACGCAAAAAAAATCTGACGCTCCTATTATATCCACGCTGGAGTTCAAATAAGTAAGTATGATGTTTTTTTTAACAAGTTAATGCTTGACATCGTCATTATGCAATCGACGCTCGTAAAGCGCACAACGGCCGTTGGGCCGACACACCGGGCTGTTGGCAGTCTAAACTGGTGCTGACGGAGGTCTCACCACGTTTAACTTGCAGACTGCTCAGTCTTAACCGACTCGACATCAGAATAGTTGTAGGAACTATTACGGGCCACTTAGCCCTAAACCGGCACCTATTCACCATCAGTGCGACAGACAGTCCTCTATGCAGAGGATGTCTCGACGCGGAGGAAACGGCCGCCCACGTTATCCTGGAGTGCGAGGGAATGGCCACACAACGGGCAAGTATCCTCGCGGGTGCGAGATCGCTCCTAAAAGCCTGCGAACGCCCCAGGAGCTTTCTGTGCTTCTGGAAGGAGCTAGGCTGGCTCAACTAGTCAGCCTATCTGAACGCATAACGGCCCATCTATGAGTCTATATGCGGAAACAGAGCCCTACACCAATACCAATACCAATATGCAATCGACGGCAAAGTTACGGAATCGCATTTGATCTGTAACACTGTTAGTAAAGCTCACTTATTGTTCACTGTAGTATTATTAACCAGATTCACTCAACTAACGTTTCTATGAACTATAATTATTAACGTATTAGGGGTATTCCTCACTTGCTTCTCTTCTCCTTTGAATGACTAATTATAATCCGTCGTAGATTAGTTAAGACCTAAATAAAGACCTATATTATTTATTATTGTTTGAGTGCTTACTGAAACCTCGATTATTTCTGGTCTTTTGTAGCGCACTTTTTGCTTTACAGTTCACTGCTCAGACTTATGGCTTCGAGAAATTTCAAGATCCTTTCAGCAGTGATTGTTTGTATTTGCTGGGGTTGCATGATGTGTAATCCTAGAATATGAAGACCTATAACTCAGTTATTAACTTAACCCTTTAAATGATTTAGAGTAAAATTTTTAGCAAAAAATTTAATGCTATGTAATAAGCTTCGAATTCTACTCGAACGAGCACTTAAGTATTAGAATTATGAGCGTCTTATACGGTTTTATCACAGCATGCAGCTGCAACACTGCCCTTAAAATATTCACTTTGCATACCACGCGATAGGTGAGCGGGTTTAAACTTTGAACACTTTACTCTGCATTATGAAACTTCGCACTGCGGAGTGGTTTCACTTTGTTAACATACCTTTACTTACATAGGTACTTACTACCTTTTATTTCTTAAATAAAATTAGGCTTATGTCATGTTAAGGCAAATAATACATAAGGAACCGATATTAATAATATGTCAAAGCTATTTCTAACTTTATACAAATACATTTTATGGTAATTTTCTAATTTCTCTATTCTCTTAAATACGGTAAATATTTTATTCAATATCCGATACAATAGATAAAAATGCTATCACCCGTTAAATAGTTAGACAGTTAATATAATCATAATGCTACCAAGTTACAGGAGAGGGAGGAGAGGGTTTATATGACACTAGTACACTACCGATATGAACTTTGTCCTAACAGATTTAGCTTAATATACTTAGGTGTATTAACAAGAATTCGAAATCTACGTAACACGTATCTAGTCTTGGATTTAGATTTTGTATTTATTGTTAGTCTAGTGTGTTTATACTATTTATGTATTTTAAGTAAGTTTGTTCTAGGTGTTTTGACTTTTTTCTTTACGGAGATTGGTAAAACAAAGCCAAACAAAAGACAGTCGTCACACAAAGACTTTCACAGCGAAAAAAAAAAGAGTGGATTAGATCACCTTATTAGGTAATGAATAGCCTTGCCTTTACATTCCACATCGTTTCTTGACAAATCCTTTACCGTTGTTGCAACACGGTTGTGGAATGCATTTCCAATCAAAATAAGGAAAGCTCAAACCACACGCATTTAAAGCCATGGTTAAAAAACACTACCTAATTCATATTTATTATAGTTCCATTAGCATAATATGTTATGGTCATAGCTGTAATGCTATTTGCTAAATATTGATATGTATTATCTCTGTATATGATTACTTATTTTAATATATAATAATAATAATATCTTGACACATCTCACACACGGCCATCTGATCCCAAACTAGGCAAAGCCTGTACTATGGTAACCAGACTGCTGATAAACATACTTATATATTTCTAAATACATACATATTATTATAGATAAATTACACCCAGACACAGAACAAATAATCGTACTCATCACACAAATATTTTGTCCTGGTTGGGAGTCGAACCCACAACCTCTGGCTCAGTAGTCAGGATTACTAACCACTAGACCAACAGGCCAGTCAGTATATAATATGTTGTATATCGATTTTAGCGATAACACTGTCCATTGTACCTAACTTTAGTAATAAACTTAAGATCCATTGTTATTTTTCTGTGGTGTACGAGAATAATATTCTATTCTATTCTAACCTTTAAAATTATCATCATCATCATTTCCTCAGTCTTATGGTATCAACAACTGAACATAAACCTCGCCAAAAATGCACTTGCACAAGGAGCGGTCGTACGCTGCCCTCATTATTTTTTCTATTTCTATTTTTTTTATTTATAATATGTCTATCACTTTAGTCCTCCTGTGTATTTCTTTGTTCACATAACACCACCACTAATTAAGTTCATATTAGTAGAGGCGTGAAATTATCTACAGCTCTTATACTCTGTGTATTACTATAGATTTTATATATAACCTTTGGAGTATATTAAATTCAATGTTTGCTGTTGTAATTGGATCTGTCTTGTTCCCCATATAATAAAGTAATAACAATGTTTTGAATTAGGGAATTTCAAATTGTGTTGCGATGCTTAAAATGGATAGATCGAACTATTCTTATAGTACTAGTAAATTTAGAAAACTAATCAATTTTGTATACACTGTGGCGTAAAAATTTGTTGCAAGCACTTCAATACATGGTATCCTTTTAAGATGTACAAAATATGAACAAATTGTATTCAGTAAGTTAGAAACAATATTTTTTTAGTATTATAACATCATATGAAATGTAATAACAAATTTATGGGTGAAAGACCTCATGCGGCGATCAAGATCAAACGTTGCCGCTTTTATACAGCCACAAGGATAAAGTCCTTGAGAGAATTTTATACGATTTTTTGTTATTCAAGTAGAACTTTATACCCAATTAAACGCAAAAATATCAATAGGAATATAATAATTACATCAAAACATTTCATCTCCTGTTTTAATTAGCAACAATGAGGAAAGAGTAAATAAGTCTCCTGTTCACTAATAATATAATAAGAGTGCAGCACTCCAAGCCTTCTAATTAATACTGATATTTAAGCCGACAAACTTCAATGTCTACCTATTACCGTTCTCTTTGTTTTGTTTTAAAGAGAAAGGGGAATTAAAGGTAAACGACATTGCTAAGACTACTTCTGTAAAATTTGGTGAACTATTAAATACGATCAGATTCTAACCTACTCTAAAAATACTTTTACTTTATGACAAATATTAGTACGGGAAAATAGAGAGCACTTATGTCTTAAATATTTTATGACTTATAGCTCTTTGCTCCAAAGAATGGCTAAAATATGGAGCCTTGTTTTGTCAATATTTCCAATGCAATTTCAATGATATTCATTTTGTTAAAAATAATTTGATACTATCAACTTTCGTTTTAGTCTATAACTATTAAGCTCACTAAGCCAACTACTAATTTTAAAGGCACATGTAAACTGTTACCGCACTATCAATGAAAAGGATTAACATTCTTAATGGAGGCTTATTTTTTAAAAATTGATCTAAAAACTCATTTAAGACTTAATAGTTAAATTTGATTTATTACATCTATAGTTATAATACAAATGTAACAGGTCCAATTCTGTACATTGATGATATTTTGAAAATTTTTTTTTGGGGGCACTCTATGATCGATACTGAAGCCAAAACTATTTTTTTTTATTTTTGTCTGTGTCTGTCTGTCTGTCTGTATCATGGCCGCGCATCACGCTGAAACTACTGAACGGATTTAAATGAAACTTGGCATGATTTGAGTTCATACTACGAGGTAGGACATAGGATACTTTTTATCCCGAAATTCATGACGGTTTCCTTGAGAGGGGGATCAAAGTAAAAATGTGTACTGCGTTGTAATTCATTAATGCGTAGTCCGATTGCAATCATTCTTTTTTTGTTGGAAAGGAGGCACTTTGTAGATTGTCACGTAATCTTTTTTTTTCTATATCTATGTGTATAATAAATCTATAGACATCGAGTTTGTGTTCGGTTGCTTCACGTGAAAGGTACAAAATAGTTCAGGAAACGTATTATGCACAATTATTGTGTGTAACTCGGTGAAACATTTAGTATTTGATTGATCACAATTGGTTCTCTCTATCCATAGAAAAAATATTGCAAAATTATGAGTTATAAACACCGCACAGCAACATCTATTAGTCCAAAGTAGTACTAACTATACAATACTTACAACGTTAAAAAAATGATCGTTTCTTTTTTAGATATTTATTATTAGCATAGAACACACGCATCTATACTTATAATAAAACTGTTACAGGTCTAATTCTGTACATTGAAGATATTTTGATGATGAGATGTAGTGGCGAGGTGACCACTTAAACTATAGCGCCATCTGTGTATAATATAAACATAATAGATACTGATAGATATATAGTTTAAATGAATATGTGTAGTGCAATATCTACGCTAATATTATAAAGAGGAAAGATTTGATTTCCTATTTATTTAATTGTAATGCCTATCCGTTACCAAAATAAACTACTGGACCGATTTTAATAGAAAGCTACATTATCAGAAATTTATTTACATATTTTCAGCCTGAAATAACGGCATTCGTGATGCAAGCCAGGAGATAAAGCGCTTCCGAGCTGCTTTATCCGCGTGCGCTGACTAAGTGGTCAGTCATACATAAAAAATATGTAATACAAAAGTGTTGGTCTTTAGTAGGTCTAAAAAAAATCCGGGGTACCATATACGTATCTCTTATAAATAAGGCACAATAACGCATTTTCTGTCGAAAATAATATAAAAATTAAAACGTGAACTTCAATCGTCATTATAAGGCATAGCATATTAACCTTTACAAAAAGATAGGCAGTCATGGGACTACCGACAGAAGAAACTTAAAACGACGTGTCACATTCCGTTATAAGGTCAAGTCCGATTTGATAAAATAAACATTACTTTTGGATTGTTATCTTTAGGAAGTATTTTATTAACAAAATTATTTTTATCAACGTACCTCACGTAACGTACCTTAGTCATAAAATTTTCACATTTTCACAAAAATAATGATTATTATCTTTGTAATGCAAAATGTTTATAATAAATGTATAATGTTTTTTTAGACAACTCCCGCATTAGGAATATTTCTGTGTGTCGCGAGGGGCTTCACCAATGTATAAATAACAGACACAAAAAACACCTAGGGTCGGGACAACTATTTGTAGATCACACAAACTTTTGTCCCTTGTGGCTCCGTAACTACTGGACCAATTTTAAAAACTCTTTCACCTATAGAAATGTATATTATTAGCGAGTAACATAGGTTATATTTTCCACACAAATACACATCCATTTTATTAAATTTTATGTAATTGAGTATTTAAAAATGAGAAAATTATAACAGCGCTTTGTTTTCATTTTAAGCTAACGAAGTGGTTTCACTAATTAACTTACTGTATACCAGAAATGAAAGAAAATGGCTACTCAGCAAGTAATCTTCTTGAGTATCTAAATATATTCAACCAGAAAATATTTAAAATTAGTTAAAATAAGATAACCTTTTTTAATATCTAAAATCTAGCTGACCTAACAGATACTACTTTTAAAACAAAAATATATATTGTATGTCAAAAATACTGACTTGCACACTAAATTATCATAAGTTACAATGGAATTTCTAACTTGCTTTACAATAATATAATTATGTATGCACGACCAAATTTTATTCTACAGAGCATACATATAGGCTAGCCGCTAGGTTTAGGTTAGGTTAGAACTGCGATCACAACGCATGAGCTGAGCGAGCGAAGCGAGCGTGCCGCGGTAGCGGGCGGCGAGTGCCAGAACCGAATCCTATTGTAAAATCACAATTTTTTCTAACAAACATTAGGTATTTTGAACACTCGATGTATTAGATAATAAGTTTCCATAAAATAGATATTATATTTTATTTTGACTTAAATAATTATTAGATTTACTTTTATATAATAATAAACGTACGTAGGTAATATAAACGTACGATGCTAACACAATGGATTTGTGTTGTCTGAAAATAAAAATAAAACCGGCCAAGTGCAAGTCGGACTCGCGCAACGAGGGTTCCGTAAAATATTTTTATTATATGATGTAACTAAAAATTTACGGTTTTCGCATTTTTCCCTTTATCTGTACTGTAAGAAATTACTTCGTACCAAATTTCAAGATTCTGAGTTCACGGGAAGTACCCTGTAGGTTTTGATTCCCTTGCGAGTGTCGAAAATTTGCGGAAACAGCTGTATCTTTTGATTGCGTTAGCTTAGAAGTTTGATTTTTTCACAGCTTCAAGGGACAGTAAAGCTGAGTATTATAATAGTACATTAATTCAGCTTGATACCTCCACGCGTTTTTGAGAAAAAGGGTCTTGACAGACAGACAGATGGACGGACGGACGGACAACAAAGTGATCCTATAAGTTTTTCCTTTCGAGGTACGGAACCCTAATGATTATTATAACAAATAGTAAATCAGGTTTGCTTCGACTATTAAACAGTATACTACATTTCATTTCATTTGTGTGCATATTTAGTGTGCAATTAACTATTTTTGGTGCTACTTTCGAATATTTTGCAAGAAAAAAGGGATTTATAGTTATACGATTCAATACTACCCCTTGAAAATTGGTTACCTAAATAAAATGAAAAGGTTTCTAGTAAAAATAATAATAGTGAGTTGTCAATCAGAAACGTTTACATTTAATAGACAAACAAAATAACTTTTGTATATATACATTATCTATACATTTATGTTTCGGAACTCAATTTTAAAATTCTGTCGTATCCATGTAGTTTAATTAAAAATTGAGATTATGCTCTTTATGATTATACAGGCAGAGTTCAATATAAGAATTTATTCCAACACTTTCATATTTCAATGTGTTCAATTCCCTAAGGTAATTTTTTTCTGAGAGAAACAGTACTTATATAATTTTTACTTTTTCCACATTATCAAATTGACTTTATTGCACAATAACTATATAGCTAACCAAATTAGGTACATTTTTTTAAATAAATAATATTCGAAAATTATAGCACCTTTGTATTTAAAGAAACGTGCGTTATTATTGCACTGAACCTCTACTCTACGTCTAGATAACACGAGTGAGACAGACATGTGTTATAAACCCACATCAGTATATGTGTATCTAAGCGGTCACGCAGTCACGCGGGCACGCGGTCACGCGATTCCAATACTTTTTCCCCCATCCCACAATTGCACAACGGCGTGTTCTGTACACATATTTGTAAATATGCATCTGAGCGTGACGGTCATGTGAGTTCAGTGCTTTTTTCCCCAACCCAAAAGTGCGCAAAAGAAGTTTTTTTCACTTCAAAAAGTTAGAATGTAAAGATAATTTAATTTAAATAAACTTGGTCATTTACAGCAACTAATTTGGACGCGTAGTTGAGGAGATAATGAAAAATAAATGCAGCGTGTAAGTATCACCGTCGCGAATAACTTACAAAAACGTCTTTCTTTGGATACTTATCACAATGCAAAAGTCAGTTCATCATAAAATTGAGGGATGAAGGATTTTTACAGTCAATAGTTTGATTTTCAACTACGCAGTGTAACGCAACACGCGTACTATGCGGTTCAAAATTTCCAATGATTTTCCACTCATAATGGTGGTCTGAATACACTATTTCAGGATGCGGTACAGTGACACGCTGTACACAGGGTACTGTATACAGGGTGTGAACCCTGTATAGTCGTTGATACGTATAAAATCAGAGTGACGCTTGATCGCGTGTTCTGCTGCCGAGTCACTGCGCCGTGATTGTGGTACTCCGTTTTCGTAAGAAAAATTGAACATTCGATTGAAAAAGTTCTTTTGAGAGCTAAAACTATCTGAAAAAGTTCATTTTAGAGCTACATTTATGTTAAAGAGTTCTTTTTAGAACGACAACTTGCACATTTCTTAAAATTAAAAAGTTCTTTTGAGAGCTGGAAATACATTGAAATTTTTTTTTTATAAACATTTATGTTAAAAAGTACTTCTCAGAATTAGTACTTTTACTTTTCTCATTACGTCATTACTATATTTATAGTTACATCAGAACCTATTCAATTATTATCTTTTAAACGCTTTACCACTTGATTTTAACTAATTTAATGGTTTCAATAGATACCTACTAATATACCTAGAAAAAGGTTAGAACTTTCTAAATAGAACTCCCAGTGTAGGACAGTCAAAATGCGTCTCCCTGCACAAAATATTAGGACCTCGCAAAAACGCATGAGGGAATCGAGTATTGAGCGGTCACAACGTTCCACTGCACAACATTTTAAGACGTTGCGAATCCATAGCGGCTCAGGGTACAAAGAGAAAGACAACAAGTGACGACATCTACAGCGCGCAGTTGAATTTTAGCTCACAGTAATAGGTCGGCTTTCAGTTACGATCCAAACTACTGTAAATTTGCAGGAATTAGTAACATTTGTCCTAAGTGCCATACAAAACATGGATAGATGAAGCGTGCCATGTGTATTGTGCATCCAGCAAAGTGATTCTTCCCAATATTTAGGAACTACCACAACGTATACAAAATCTTTTGATGGACATTCGTCGATTGTATGCACATTTTTTGAAAAAATTAAGGAAGGTAACTTCATGCCCACTTTTAAGGTCGGAAGGGCAGGTTTACCGCCTCATAGGCAGTCTTTTCCCGAAATCAAACTTAAAGTCACAAACTGATATTCACGCGGGTGAAGCCGCGGGCAGCTAGTTTGGAGTAAAACTGTATTTTTTAATAATATATGAAAAATCCACCCGATGAGGAAAATCATCCTCATTATCCTCGGCACCTTTTCCGATCTAAGTTGGAGTCGGCTTTCAGTCTAACTACGATACTGCCGAACTTGGATATTTTACGTGAAGCTGCACTCAGACCTCCACAACCCCAGTACTAGGTGATATCGAAGTTCTGTAGTTAGACCAGGTTGTCGGACTTTTTTAGGGCTCTAACTACCCGTAACGAAAGCCACAGACGTTTGTATGGCACTCGGGACCTGATGTGTGTAGAGAATGTTTACCCATCCTTTTTTTTTTTTGTGCGTGTGGAAACCCCCTCGGGCCGTCACCCCTCCGGGGTTTTCGGTGGGGCGGTGTGTCGGAATCGAACCGACTAAAACCACACGGTGTGCCTTACTGCGCCTTAAGTAGGAGGGATCCGGGAACAGCTTTTATTAAGACATCCGGATGTTTACCCATCCTAGACTGACCTGGCTAGCATTACTGAACTTTGTAATATGTTAACCTACTCGGTGAAATATATGTACAGATGTAAATATTTTAATCATTTCTATAGCGGAAAGAAACAGAAGGTTATTTTATCCTTTCCTTTAAAATTATATTCTTTGATATTTTCCGCCTAGCTAAGCATTGTGTAATTAAATTGCTCTTCAATTCATATTGTAAGTCTTAAAATTTTATAAAATTGTTCTTCCATCAGTCTCTAAGCTAACAATTAATATCGTAAAGCGACAAATTTTATTTTTTTCGCTAATGATTTTTCTGACGAGGGTCGCAGGTTGTTTGCTTTTAGGCATAACAACAATGATTCTGACATTTTAGTTTAAAGACCTCGAATATCGAATATTTTTTATTTCATTTACGTCAGAACTAGGAAAGTTATTCAAGACATTTAGGAAATAAGTTGTTTACGAATGTTTTGTATTATTAATATAAAATATTTTGACGTTGAACATTATTTATTTATATTTCCATTATTTTAAAACTAAGAATACTCTCTCTTATTTCAAAATTTACATCCACTAGGATCTATTTTTTAATAAAATATTGTTAAAACAAATATAATATAGATGTTTTTCCTCTATAAGTACATATGTAAGAATCCTAAAATATGGCCGCACCTCTATAAAAGAGTTATAACCCCTTAAAGATTGTTATAGTGGTAAACACTATCCCAATTTTTTTAAAGGCTACTTTAAAAATCCGACATCAAATAAGATTTTCTTATTATAATCTAGCTGCGCCCCGCGGATTCACCCGTGTAAGTCCCAGTGCCGTGGGATTATCTTTATAAAAAAGTAGCCTATGTGTTAATACAGGTGTCCAGCTATCTACATGCCAAGTTTTATCGCAATCGGTTAAGTAGTTTTTGCGTGAAAGAGTAACAAACATCCATACATCCATACATCCTCACAAACTTTCACATTTATAATATTAGTAGGGTGACTAGCCCGCAACTTCACTTGTGTTAATGTTTTGTACCACTAAACGAAAAAGTACACTGAATCTATAAACAGTAAAAGCACAAATACGTCTAAATTAGTTGATAAATATACTCTGACTTACTGTACACCTATTTATGATAATAATCAATTGACATTACCATCTACTGCTTATAATAATTGTGAAGTTAAATTTTCTACTAATAGTACCCAAACAGACATTAATATTACATGTTATAACTCCATTTCTAAAAATATAGATTATGTTAAATCTGTCTCAAATCAAAATGATTTTTTTCGTTTATAAATATATAAATATAATTCACTAAAACATTTGTGGCCTTATTGCGAAGTCAGATTTGTTTACTGTCTGCCTTGATGACCTAGCAGATATAGGTAAAAATATTGACGTTTTATGTTTTTCAGAACACAATATGACAAATGACGATATTTAACTCCTTCGAATTCCAAATTTCATTTTGGCTATTAATTTTTCGCGTAACAAGCGACGAGGGGGAACATGCATTCTAGTAAAAAACTATATTTAAATTGTTGTACTTGAAGCTGTTCAAAAGTATAGTATTGCTAATGTGATTGAATGCTCTGCAATTAAATTGATTGACCACAATATGATAATTTTATGTCTCTATAGGGTTCCAAAGAGTAATAACTATAATAAATATATTAATTTGTTTTTTAATCATTTTAATGACATTTTAAGTCTCTTTACAAAATATGGAAATAACAAGATCGTTGTTTGTGGTGATTTTAATACCGATATGTTAAAAAAGAATAAGCACACATTAGATTTGGAACAACTAACTACGGGATTTAATCTAACACAAGCAATTAATGAGCCTACAAGACCAAGTAGTGGTTCATGCATTAACAATATTTTCCACAATGTTCGTGGTGCGAAATCAACAATCTTGGAACTTAGTTTATCTGATCATAAGACCCAATATATATGATGTCCAGTTAAAAAGACCTGTACATTTAACCATTGGTTTTCGTTTAAAGGTGACTATTCTAAAGATAATTTAGAAAAATTTAAAGAGTGCATTAAAGAGCTCAAATTTACTGAAGTGTTTGAATCGAAGGATGCAAATGATGCTTTTAACTCATTTTATGATTCAAAAATCTCAGAATAACTATTACATTCTAAATTCTAAAAACAAATCGAAAGCCACATGGAACGTAGTTAATGGTAAAAAAACATAATTTCCTCCCTGATATACGTGAATTGGTAATAGATAAACATAAAATTACAGACCATCAACGAATCGCTGAATTATTTAATGACTACTATGCAGAAATAGTTAAACCTCAGACCAGCACTAAGGGTAATAATATCCCAATAATCTCTACATGCACGTATAATTCACCAAAATCCTTTTTTCTGAGTCCCACTAGCCCTTTAGAAATCGATGCTATCATAAAAAAATTAAATAACACTAAGAGCACTGGTTTTGATGTCATATGTGTGTTAGTAATAAAATCCGTATCTCACATCATTGCACCTGTACTGAGCTATATTATAAACATGTGCTTCGTACAGGGAATCTTTCCATCTGTATTGAAAACCACTATAATTAAACCGCTCCATAAAAAGGATGTTAAATCAGATATCAAAAATTACAGGCCTATAGTCCTAACTCCAACATTTTCTAAAATAATTGAAAAAGCCATATACAACAACTTGTATGACTACTTCGAACGGAATAATATCTTTACGACGGATCAGAAAATCTTTCATGAAAATATGTCCATAAATTTAGCTATATATGATTTCTTAAGTTAAATATATCCTAGAGTTGATAAAAGACAGTCTATGCTCTGTATATGGATATGTCAAAGGCCTTCGACTACGTGGATCACAATATACTACTGAGTAAGCTGGAAACGTACGGTGTCAGGAGCAACACTTTAGACTTACTAAAATTCTACATCAGTAATAGAACTCAGATTCCGAGTATTTCCGAAATCTGTCCTAATATGAAATATGAAATAAATTATTAGTCTAGGAGTAGAAAAAATAAAATATGGAGTTCCACAAGGTAGTGTTTTGGGCCTACTACTTTTTATAATTTATATCAATGACCTGCCAAAATCTACTACAGATCGTATGGTACTATTTGCTGTTGACTGCACTGTTCTATACAATGATGAAAATATAATAAATAGTAGTCTAAATTTAATAATTCAATGGTTACAAAATAATAATTTATTAATTAATATCGATAAAACTAAATTAATGCAATTTAAACAGAAAACGAAAAATACTTTACATACTCGAATAGAAATTAACGGTGAAAAAGTTGAATTGATGACTACAACAAAATTTCTTGGCGTACACATAGATGACAATTTGAAATGGCAAAGTCATATAGAATTTGTTTGCAAAAAAGTGTCACAGTCACCTTATAGTTTATACATGCTAGCGAAAAAGGTCAATCTTAACACATTACTCGTAGCTTACCATAGTAATGTTGCTTCTAGACTCAGATATGCTTTTCAAATTCAAATTCAAATTCAAAATCATTAACAATTAAGACACCAAGTGACATTTATGAACGTTAAATTGAAGCTAGAGTTAAAATCATAGATCGGCGCAAACAGACGCCACAGCATGTGCTGGATTGTCGAGGTAAATTAGGTGAAAACACCAAAATCTACTGCCTGCTTGTGTCGATCTATAACTTCCAGTTTCCAAAATGCGTAGAGCCTTATGAGAAAAATACTGGCAAAGAAACTCATGGCCACTCTTTTTAAAAGTCAGATCTTCAGGTACAATAGTGTTAGTGTTACACGAAAGGTAAACAGGATGCAAGCTGATGCCACCTGAATTTCAATTTATTGAAATGCTCCAAAAGCTACCGTACTAAAAAATAAAAATCACTCAGTGATACCGTTGAAGGTTTGAACTTATTAAACATAGAAATCATTCAAGGTGCACATCTACCTTCATTCAATTACAAAATCTACAGTTAAAATCTACAGTTAAAAATAATTCATGACTGGATTAAGAGGCTAGAGTTGCAGTTGAACGAACCAAAATAATAGTATAGGCTAAAGCATCGCTGACTAGGTCGACCAGTCACCCCAAGCAGCACCCGTTCACGAGTATGACGCATGGACCAGCCATCATCTCCTTCGCCATATCAGAGGGAAAGAAATGACCCGCCCCATGACGACGCTATTGCGACGATTGCTATTATATTCTGGGGAAATACTACCAACTGGGATAAAGTTTTCAAATGCCAAAAAAGGTGCGTGCGAGCTATGTGTGGTCTCAAAACAACTGACAATGTGGCTGATCATGGAATGAACATTATTAACTATATAATTATATAATGAACATCTGTATGCAACCCAAATGTATCACAAATAAACGATTTGATTGATTTTTTTTCTTTTTCTCAGACACAGTACTTTATTGGAATGAGAGGTATCCATGTCCTTTTCTGTACCCTGACAACATACGCCACTGAAAATTTCGGGAATCAAGGAAGTGACACAACATTACTATTTAAAAATGTATTTATTGCTTTTCGAAGTATTCTCCGCGAAATTTTACAGATTTTTCCATACGATGGAACCAACCATTGAAGCAACCATTCCATTCGGAAGTTGGGGTCTCCAAAATGGCCGTTTTGCAGGTGTCCACAGCTTCTTAAGGTGATGAAAATCTCTGACCACGAAATTTATTCTTCATTTTAGGGAAAGTACGAGTATAGAAATCATTAGGGCTTAGGTCGGGGCTGTACGGCGGATGGTCTAATAATTCTATGTTTTCTTGCTTTAAAAACTCTTTTGTTCTGTGCGCGGTATGAGAACTCGCATTTTCGTGATGGAGAATGATGCGGCGGTTGCAGTTCTCTTTACGGAGTTCAGAAACGACCTGTGGCAAACAAATGCTAGCATACCATTCTGCATTAACCGTTCTTTGTCACCTGCGTTTATGGTCACTGCTCCGTTCCTATTGGTCGTAGCGTGATGTTATAAAGCCTATAGTCTTCCTCGATAAATGGGCTATCCAACACTAAAATTATTTTTGAATTCGAATTAATAGTTTCTGAGATTAGAGCGTTCAACCAAACAATATTATTATAATCATCAATACATCATCAATACAAATAAATAAAATTGAAGTGCCTGTTTGTAATGTCAAAAAAAAATCTTTTTAAGCTCATACAGCTATTTAATTAAATTATTTAATCTCTGGAACAGGTGGACTGATTCCCACGAGACTTTCGCTGGCAGATAGCTGGTGTTACAAGGAGTAACTTAGGCTACTTTTATTTTGGAAAAAGAATTAGGGTCCATGCAAAATATATAAATATGTACACGAGAGCGAAGCCGCGCGGGAACTGCGGGTAATATTATATAGTAAAGATTTTGTTATGAATGAATGAATGGATGGATGAAGTCTTTATTTGCGAGATCATGGGTACATTTGACAGATATGTTCGATTGAGTTTTTTTTTGGTTGAGTAGTTGAAGCGTGTCAGTTAAGAAATAAACTTACTTTAGCATTTATGATATTAATACGCTTTTATCAGCTTCAATTATCACTAACTACCTAACAAACTATATAATTATATTATAACAAATTTTGGAAGTTAATTTTAAACTAATTCTCATAAAATTATCGTATCGGAATGAAACTTTGTATGTATGTTTATTGTTTGCACTGGCCGTGGTCACAGGCTGACTCAGTGCAGTGCAACCTGGTCAAAACGACAGGCAATTCAGAGGTATTTTGTATCTATTTTTTGATCGCGTTAATTCCCGTATTAATACATAATTCAGTATATAATGAAACGCGAAAGTAAGTTAAGTTAAAAAGGTTAGGACAACACTATAATTTGGGATGTGGGAGTTGATCTGATGATGGAACCACGAGGTGTATAGTGAAATTCTTCAATATTACTAAACCCCTTGAGTTTGGACTCATATGATTCGATTTGACGAGTGCAATAGATTGGGCTTGGTAACGATGGTGTGATGATGAAGCCAGGAGCTGGATAATAACCTCTTATTTACTTTTTAATTCGTTTCACAATTATAGCGTGTTTTTGAAGTGAAACTTGTTTCGAATCGTTTTGATTTGAAAATTCTATGAAACAAAAAAGTTACACTAAAAAGAGATAAACGTATCCATAAATAGGATTTAGCATGCGAAAGAATGAGATAGAATACAAGTATACAGTGTTTCCTATAATGTTCCAAATCTTTGCACCTACGTACTACGAAGCCTTCAGAAAATATCATAGTTAACGTGGTGTATCATTCACGTGTATAATTTTTATAATTTGTGCATTTGCGTATTAAAATTCGTTGATTAATTATTTTATGGTAATTATTTAACACATCTGTGTTAATTTGAAGTTTCACTTCTGCCGTGTGTGAATTGCACACACACACATTTTTTTTTTTGTTGTTGTTTTTTTTACTAAACTATAGTTATATTAGTTAGGATATACAATAGTCACAATATAATTTCCTTCTTCCATTCCTCTTTCTTATACCTTTCATTTACTGTTTCTATAGGAATAAAATATAGAGTTAGGGTTTCATTTGCTAATGATTGTTATTTCTTATTAGTTGACCAGGAAATTTACAGACTTTTGTCGTTTCTAAAATCGAAAAGGAGACTAAGTCACAACTTCAACAACTGCTAAAACAATTAATAAACGTTGCTCAATTTTGTAATAAAATACAATTTTCTGAACAGAAGATTTCTATAGATTACAATTTTTTTTAATAGAACAGCAATTCATCTGTGGAATACACTATCTATGGAAATAAGAAGGGTTTAAATTTAAACCTTAAATTCTTTTAAAACCGAAAAGAGCCTTACACTCGAGTAATGTAGAAGACTTTCCTTTTAAATTCACTACTTTGTCTTGTTTATAACAAGAAATGAATACGAATGATCCGTCTTTTCCTAATTATAGCTTCCATATACGTATTGATCGCTTTTATAGTTATTTTATGGCTTTTCTTCTAAGTATTTGTCGTACTTAAATATTTTTAATGTGCCGTCAGCTACCGCTTATTCGTTAAAAATTTGCAATAGAAATTTGAAATACATGGCTTTTAGCGACAGGACTGCTCATCATATATACTTACTGCCTAACAGTAATATAATTTATTGTATGTAGATATTCACTTTTAATATTGGTCTTGTGGCAGGCCTGTTGGTCTAGTGGTTAGTAATCCTGACTGAGCCAGAAATAATTAGGTGATGAGCACGATCATTTCAGTCCTGTGTCTGGGTGTAATTCATCTATGCCTAATAGGTACGTATTTAGTAATATATAAGTATGTATATCAAGCAGTCTGCTAGCTACCATAGTACAGGTCTAGTTTGGGATCAGACTGCTGTGCGTGAAGTGTCTCAAGTTATAAAAAATGTGGTGTACAATAACGAATATTCTATCAAAATGCCTATAATTTTTTCAAATACCCTAGTAAACTCTAACAAATTTACGAGAATGTTCACAAACTATGTAAAAAGTAACTGTACTAGAAAACCAAACTAAATAATTCGGTATAATTAGTTTTGGACAATAAAGTGGGTAATTTCCTTGAGTCTCGGATAGAAATAGATTCTATCAACGCTAACAAAAACTTCTAATTTACTGTTCATTAGGGACGGGCTGTAAATGAAGGTAAGGAATACGGGTAAAAAAGAGTCCAGTCTCTCATGAATGGAACCTGCGTGTTTTAGTTAGGTGTATACCGTTGGACGGTCAAAGTATTCAACGCAGGTAAAAATTTAAAGGGAAAATGTTGGTAAACATTTTAGATTACATTTTTTCACGATTTAGTGTAAAAATATACGATTAAATATTGGTCGAGTTACGAATTTCTATTTACGCCAAAATTGAATGTACATTGTAAGTGTTGAGTGTTTTGGAGACTGAAAAGTGCGAACTTTATACCGATTAAAAAACTTCCTTCCTATTAAAATCAAAACTATCCTTATGCAGTCCCTGATCATTCCTCTAATCGACTATGGTGATGTGTGTTATTTCGACCTGAATGCAGACCTTCTGAACAAACTGGACCGCCTTCTCAATAACTGCATTCGATTTATTTTCAATCTTCGCAAGTATGACCACGTGTCTGCTTTACGTTCCGAATTAAAATGGCTCCCTATTCGTCAGCGTCGTAATCTGCGAGCACTAACTGCTCTTTTCTTAACTCTCCATCTCCACCATCTTATTTAGCTCCCTACCTTCGATTTTTGTCCTCAAACCATGACAGAAATCTACGTTCTACAAACAATAATCTCATAACTCCGACTTCGTGAACTCTTCGTTCTATGTCCAATCAGTTCTTCTCTGGAATGCGCTCCCTCTCGAAATCAGGATGTCCACAAACCGCTTTATATTTAAAAGGAGGGTACGTGATCTCCTCCACAACGAGTTGGCGCAACTGTCACAGTGCTAGTACATGAATCTCAGACTTGATATTCATAGTATATGTATGTATGTGTATATGTATGTGTATGTATATGTATGTATGCATGTTTGTATAGGTATTAGTATATTATGTATCAGTATAATGTGTATATTCAGGTAATGACTTGTTAAATTTAATTATTATAAGAAGTTAAAAATTCGTACTCTTTACCATATCTTTGCACCTACCACTGTTTATTTCTGCTTCACCCCAAGGTTGACTGGCAGAGAATGCCTAAGGCATTAAGTTCGCCTTTGTACAATTTGTGCATGAAGTTTTTAATAAATAAATAAATAAAAGTCAGACTTTAAATTAAGTACTCCGTCTACAATAATCATGATATTATTGAGGGCGATAAACACTCAAAAAAGTTAAACCGACTTCAAAAAGCAATAAGGACACTAAAAAGTAAAAATTACTGTTAAAAAACTTAGGGATATAAACAGTATTTTTTTTATAAAAGACAACTCCCGCATTAATAATATTAGGAATATTCCTGTGTCTCGGGGGGCTTCATTATCACTCAAACACGGACACAAAGAATATCCAGACTCGGGACGACTATTTGAATCACATATTTTTGTCCCATGTGGGATTTGAACCCACAACACTCGGTGCGGCTTAGTGGCTAGGTGACCACTTAAACTATTGCGATATCTGTGCAGTCATTATGCAAATGTATTGACCTAAAAAAGAATTCAAAATTCAATACCATTTAAGACGTGCGTCAACTGTCCGTTTGGCTTATATTGCTCAGCATGAAGCCTCTCGGCTGCTTATCAAGAACCTATTTGGCTTGGCACCGACTTCAAACAAACCTGACAGCTACCTAGTTTTTACCTGTCACATGTATTGTAGTCTTTTCAATTAATTTGTAAGCTTTTCAATTTTAAGTTTTTTTGAAGTCGGTTTCACTTTTTTTAAAAGAGTATGTTATCAGTGTTTATTGTAAGGTAGGCACGTACCAAGTAGATACGGTATTTAGAACATTACTCACTGTAATGTAAGTTAGTAAACTGCAGTTAGTACGTAAGATTAGTTTAATAAGACCTTTAGTTTAATAAACGAACGAACTAACGAAACTGCATTTAGATAAGGTGTAAGATTTTAGTTTGCCTACCAACTTGTTGCACTTGATTGATTGAGTTGCAAGAAAACATACATACAGCCGAACGTAGAACCTCCTCCTTTTTTTAAATCCGTTAATAACAATAACATCCTTTATTTGAAACATCAATGTTGCTTAATTTCAAGAAAAATCACAAACATGTGCACTGTGCCCTTAACATCTGAAAATTTACCTCGTTTTCTCTCAGATAAGACTTCAGATACGAAATTGGTGATAATGGAATCACTTTGGGGGCATTCCCTTTCAAATAAAAAATATTTTATTGAAATCGGTCCATGGACGAAGGAAAAAAAACATATCTACAAAACGAACTCCATAACAATATACAGTATTAATGTATTTTCTATACAATATATACCTCCTCCATTTTTGAAGAACGTTAAAAAGATCATGGCACTCACCTGAGCTTATATAATATAAATCCTTACTCCATGGCATAAAATGAATACGGAAATAAAGAGAGCTCAGTATTTAAATCATGCTGAATTCTGGTACATACACACACATAAGAGTGAAGCAAATTACTTCAATGTGTTTGAGAAATGACCTAGTTTTCTAAAAGCTTTCGCAAACGAATCTTAATTACCTTATGTGTCAGTTGGTGGGTAAGTCTTTTTGTTGATCTATAACTTTGAAATGTCTTTGGTGAAAGCGTTACATTTTTCTGTAGTGCACACTCGGGATAAAAGAATAGCCTTAGCAGCTTAAATTTACATACAAACATATACTCAAACATACATCCCGGAAGGGGTAGGAATATTTCGCCAACTATAATTTGGCTTGAATTACTCAAGTGCATACCCGACCAACCAAATCTAAATGATGAAATAAAAATAAAGGGAAGCGATAACTCCGATTGAGATTTGTAATACACCGGAAATCGATTCAAAATTGTGTGAAAATAAATCATGAATCATTTAAGTGCTGAAACTTTCTCTTCTATTAAACATAAATAGCGATAAAATATTCCGATTTCAACCACTAATTCGAACAAAACTTTCGGACTATCTTCAGTAAAGCGCTTGGTCCAAGGTCCAGAACCCAACTCATCTGAATACGATCTCAATTTCCATTCAGCTGTCGAGTAATGTTTATATTCCAATCCCCTCATAATTTAGAGGGTGAAGACCATTATACTGGGCTATACATTTTAATAACGCCATTATACGTTGCATTATACCATAGAAAATAGAATGCAAATTTCGTTCTTACAGCCAAACGGGCAGTGTTCTGACACTAAAACAATGTACTTCTAAGAAAATACATTAATACTGTATATTGTTATGGAGTTCGTTTTGAAGATTAGCTTCTGGTAACTCATAATATAGGGAACAGGCACTTTATAACTCTGACCAACTATCAAAAAAGGTCTATAACGTTAAGTTCATAAGACCAGTTTGGCAGTTAGCTCAAGTTTGAGAGTTACCTCAAAACGTTGCCTAAAAAAAGTTTGTTAATGTGTTCCTGCATAAAAGCCTTAAAACATTGGCTCTTTTATTAAAAAAAAAACACCGGACAAATGCGAGTCTTACTCGCGCACTGAGGATCGCGTACATACTTGTATAGATAGTTCGGCCATCTCGGGAATCGATTCCCGAAGATTATTACTCGTTTTTTCTGAAGTCAAAACTTAACTCCGCCGTTCTAAGAAACACTCCCACATGTATGTACAATGTACGTCACATTCAATTTTCCAAACACAAAATATAAGTTTGTAATCGCAAAAAATATTTTTTCTATGTGATATAATAACACATTAACGACTTTCGGATTTTATCTCTTATTGTGCTGAGAAACCTTGCCTCTTACCAATTTTTATGATTCCCAGTGACCTATAACGTATTTCCCAATACATTATAGGTTTTGACTTACTTGCCAAACGTAATCTAGGTAATACTAATATATGTATAATGTATATACATAACAGAGTACCTACTTTAACACAACATTATCTCATAGACTTATGATAATGACTTTAAGGAGAGGATAAATTTAACAAATCCATCTCTAGACACTTTAATCACTTTATATAAATCTCCATTTAAATCACGTACGTACTATATCTGTGGCGATTATCAGACAAGTCACGTAAGTACTTAAAATCATATCTCATATTCAAAGTTCAAATATGAGTTCATACTATAAACCGACGTCAAGATCAATGAACCTACAACAGTCAATGTTCAGTGAAAGCCCCTCTGAAGTTTGTCAATCTAATCAGAAGACACATAATACGCTTCAGTTTTGTGGATCAAAATATTTGTACTAGAGAGTGTATACCTATGTATATGTATAAGTGGTTTAGTTGAGTGCTTTGGTATCTATTTTCACGACATCATTTCATTGCTTCAAATATGTTCAAAATGTCTAAATTTTTCACAAGTTGGGACATTCTTGCAAATTGTATGCATGAATATAGGTATCTAATTACAAGGGTTCGAGGGTTTTAATGAACATATAATATGTATGTATTTACAACAACAAAATGTATCTAAGTGTGTTTATCCGTGCACTAGAACTCATAGTACAAATAATTATGCTTATTTTGAATCTAAAAATCGTTGTGTAGAATATTCTTTAATAATATTATATATAATTACTAGCTGTTGCTTGCGACTTCGTTTGCGTGGAAATTTTGGCGAAATCTATCTGCCCAAAATCCACATTTCATCCAAAACCGTTTAACCGTATTTGGGTGAAAAATTAACAAACATCCATCCTCAAAAACTTTCGCCTTTATAATATTAGTAAGATAAGATAATATTATCTAAAAAAATGCTTAAAAATGTTTCCCTGCAAGCTATGTTTAGTCTCACTACATGCAAATATTACAAATTCCCTGAAGACTCAAGGAATTTGTAATCTATATTAATCTATGGAGCCTTCAATGTTAAAATTCCAAGTATTCTCAAATATTTTCATAAATATAAAGAGTAAGATAGGGTAACATGAACTGCACTGAATGACCTAAATTCTAGTTTTGAAGCCAGAAATATTATTAGCACTTGGAGAATAAATTGTTTACTTGCTCCTTGCGGTATGAAAGTAAGTGATCTTAGGTTGCTTCATTGTTTCCGGGATGGTTAAGATATTAAATGAACCGTTTCTTAAGGTCATATTTTCGACCATTAAGGTTATGCAGTATATATTAGGCAAATAGTTCAATATGAAAAAGCAAATGTGGTGATGTTGACATGACAGTTATATTGTACACTAAAACCGTGTTTGATGTCATGACTGAACATAGTGCTTCCGATGACCGCGATAGCCAACAACGCCTCTTGTTCATGCGTGTGTACGATATGATAGTACACAGTTGAGTTCAGTGGTGATAATTTGAATAAGCTCAGTCAAACGAGCCTGAAATCACAAGTACATTTTGTTATTGTTGTTGTTGTGACGTAAAAGAATCAGCATCGTTATATTACTTACTTCAATTCAGTATTATAAACTTTCGTGATATGCAATGATGTGATGTCTGTGTTGATATCACGATAATTCTCGCATTGAAAAACAACGTGAATAAGTTTCATATTTATGGTTATTAAAACAGCGATGACAAATAAAAATCGAACAAAGAAAGGTTATTTTAAATTAGTCATATTTTAAATTTAATTAGAGAATTTCAAATATAGAATGCAACAGAGAAGTGCATAAGCAAGGTCTTAATATATTGCATAGTGGTTTGTATTCAGTAGAATCCTTCACAGGACTTCCCAAAGTTTACACACGAAGGATCCTTATTGCATCCCGTATCGTACATTTCACTGAATACCTTGAGGAGAATTTACATAAGCGGATTTGTAAGCCACGACACAGCCGCACGTCAGATAGCTATTGACTGCTAGTTGGTATCGTACATAAGAGACACGTTACTTAACATAAATGTCTATTCAAAACATATATATATGTAAACAAAGCAACATAGTTTTAATTTACGAATGTCGTTTTATGTGTTGATATGTCCTTAGAGTATGAATACGCAACACTTAACACGGCTGCACTTATATACAGTAAAATCTAGCAAGACGCCATAAATTGTTATGATCGTGACTAAAACAGAAAAAAAAAACTAGCATCATCATGTTAATTATAACATACGAGTATATGCCATGTATAACATTTACCATTAGATAAATATAGTTGAAGAAACAAATTAAATGGACCCAAAACTCTGATTTTTTCTATTCATTTTCCTATTTGTGGTTACATAGTAATATGAAATAATAATAATATTCTGGGTCTTTCTCATCGCTATCTAGACATGGGTCTAGATAGCGATGAGAAAGACCCAGAATATTATAATAATAAAATAATATAAGAAAGAGAAGATTAGTATGGACTAATCAGTGCTTATACTATGACTTCTAGAATACAGATAAACATACACAGACACATTTTTTGTACATATTTAGGGTTTCACCCGCGTATAGCGTTACCATCTCTAAAAATCAGAAAACCGGACTTCCCGCTAAAAAGCCGGACATTTCTCAAAAAAAAAACTTTTTTTTTTATATTATAGGGGGCAAACAAGCAGACGGGTCACCTGATGGTAAGTGACTACCGTCGCCCATGGCCCCCAGCGACTCAAGAGTCACAAGTGCGTTGCCTGCCTTTGAGATAGGATTACGCTCTTTTCTTGAAGGTTTGAAGGTCGTATCGGTCCGGAAATACCGCAGGCGACAATATTTTCTAGAGATTGGTTGTGCGAGGCAAAAAAAAACTGGAGAACCGCACAGTTACAGATTGCCAATTATACAGATGATAGGGATGAAAGTTTTGTCGCGTTGAACGATGGCGATACGTTACGGCCGGTATAAGTCCGAACAATTCCTCGGAGCACTCCCCATGATACATGCGATAGAGAATGCAGAGTTAAGCTACATCTCTACGCAACGCCAAGGGGTCAAGCCTAACTGAAATATCCTGGCAATCGATGATTCGATTCACTCTCCGTTGAATGCGGTCAAGAGAGAGAAGCTGGTACTGGGGTGCTCCTGCATAGATATGAGAACAGTATTCCATATGCAGCCGAACCTGCGCCTTATAAAGTTGTACCTGGCCGAACCTAGGCCGGGGTGAAATACTGTCTCGATCTGTTCAGCACACCAAGCTTCTTCGAGGCTAATTTGGCCTTACCCTCCAAGTGACCGCGGAACTGGACTTCGCTCGATATATCGATGCCAAGGATTCCGATGCTGGCTGTGGCAGTCAGGGAAGTGCTCTCAAAGCGAGGTGACACGACAAATGGTATCTTTTTAGCTGTGTCTTCGTTGGGTTAATTTGGACTAGATTAAGTCGATTAATTCTTTTGTTTTTGGGGTCCATATTTATACAATAAAAATTCCCTTCTTTCCATATACTGCCTTAATAAATATAAATTAAAGGTAACATTGACATCATGGCAACAAAAACACACACCTACGCTCGCAAACCCTGTAAAACATATCGCTAGTTCCATTTTCTTGAACTTGGCTTTACACGCTGCCGCGTGGCTAGATAATTCTATATTAGGCTTTTAGATTTAGTAAGTAATTGAATTTAGTTGCATTTCAAATAATTTATGCGCCCCGTTTGGTCCAAGAGGGATCCTGGTGATCGGTAACTCAGGTCTTCCTACTAAAGACACCAGTCTGTCATAAGGGAAATAATTGTAGTACCTATTCATTGTTGTGTATTATAATTGAACTAGCAACCCGCCCCGGCTTCGCATGGGTAGCAGAGGTATCTTCAACAATCATAAACACATTTCAATCAATTTACACAAAATCTTTACAAATTATACATCTAAACCTTCCTCATGAATAACTCTGTCTATTAGTGACAACCGCATGAAAATCCGTTCAGTTGTTTTTCAGTTTATCACAAACAGACAGATAGACGCGGCGGTAGATTTTCTTTTATAAAATGTAGTGATTGTAGTTACCTTTGTGGAAGAAAAATAAAAATACCTTTCATTTCATCTGCTATAAGGTCTATAATAAAAGATACAAATGTCGACATAACCGAATTCGTCTTATGTAAATCGTCTTCTCTTTACAGAGCTGACAGATGTCTATATGCGGTTTGGGTTGATGAATTAGCGGTGCGCGTAGACTTCGACCACATCTGTTAAAGTCTGTCTCCTTATTTATACTGAATCATGCTTAGTTTGTTGAATTTGAATTCATGATGATTTTATTAAGCTTTTTATTTCATTAGAACTAGTGAAGGCTCCAAGACAATAATTATTTAGACTAGGTATGTACGGAATGTGAAAAACGAAATGGTACTTGAGAGGATATTTACTTCGAACTGTAACATAGTTAGATAATGTTAACATATTAAAGCAGTTTATTATTATAATAAATTAGAAAAAATATACTAAATACTGTGGCATACACGTTGACTATGATATTAAAGGTAAACTACGTGCAATAAAACACCATAAAGTTTGCCTGGAAGATATTGCTTGTTGTGATAAGGCCGCAAATTGTGCATTTTATGATTTAGTTGTTTTTTCATATGTATTTATGTATTCGGTGTACAATAAAAAGTACTTACTTACATTTATACCTATATGAGGTAGGTTTTGCAATCATCAAATTCACCTGCCAAAACTGAACTTTAACTTCCTAAGCGTGGTATTTAACATAACCGTCAACCCTTTTAAGAACGTTGTAACTTTCGATTACTTACAACGTTCTTAAAAGGGTATTTTTTTTTATTTTTACAAGGTATAAAATAAAAATTAACCTTCTATGTCGATAAGACTGAAAATAAAAGTGCAGTATCAAAAGGCATTCGGGAGACATTTCATTTGTATAGTATACATGCTCTATTTTTGGAAAACAAACTTGAAAATTGAACAAGCAACAACTGTTAACTATAAGTCAAGAGCCATAAATTAGATATTAAACATTATTACGACAGTGAGCTAACGTAATTTGCAGCTAAGGTAATAGTGATAATGCATTTACTCAGTGTGCATATGCATGCGAATAATCGCGATGAACAATGTAAAATGTAGAATGTCAATGTACTTTCCCGTAAACACAAACAGTGTACAAACTAGCTTCCTTAATCACAAAACTTCTGCCCAAGACGTGGTTTAAAAGTACGTACATAATACTCGTAGCTATGATTGGTTACGCTTTACTCAATACACTTTGGATGAACTAACGTAGTTTCGAGTCAAATCCATTTATCATGATACGGGTAAGTCCGCTACGTGAAAATATTTAATGAAAAAACCCTTTTTTACTTCACTCTGGTATACGTAACAAGTCAAAAGGGGGTTATACGCTTAGAGCTACATTTTATCAAATACTACGGTATCTGATAAAATGTAGCTTTTAACTGAAAGAGGAATGTTGTCAATGTGTAGTTTGATTGGTTTCAATAGATAGAGTATTTGAATCACCAAACCTTTTTAAAAGTCCTGAATGCTGGTATCTACATATATCATCAATACAAAGTATTGCGTTCTCCTATAAGGTAAAAAATGTGTCTGCGATATCATGTTTTATAAGTACTGAATAATAAAATAACATTTTCACTAAATACATGACAAATACATTGAAAGCATATTTGCTTCCTAAAAATAATAACTGTTTTATGGGTTTTGGGCATTGAAATATAAACAAAAAATATAAAAAGAACATGGAGGTGGTATAAAGTGAATTTTCCGGTGATATTGAGCATGTGGCCCATTGCCCCGGAACGGCCGAACGTTCATATCATGCGCTGCAACGCGCCGCCACACCACGCCACTGCGGTCCCAATTCTAGTACCACTCGTTATTGACTCGTTATTCTAAGGCTATATAAGCGATGCTTTGGGGTCTTGAGTTTTCAGTATGTTGTAACAATTTTGTACGTAGATATTTTTTCTATATAGTGAGAAAGAACTGAAAGTCATAGCATAGCAGAGTATTTAGTAGGTTATAGGTAATATTAAATATTCGTAACAAAACATCTAAAAATTACAGAAATAAAAGTATTCTCATTGGGATTTTATTTAATTTTGACAATATCAATTAGAATTGATAAGGGTGGACCTTTACCTTGAAAGTTAAAAAGTTACAGGCTTTGGTTGCTTCGTATGAAAATATTAATAAATAACTTACCGTAACGTACCGTACATAGTTACAGTTTTTTATCTGTAAATAGTAGTTCCTAATTAAATAAATACAATTACAAATAAAAGTTTGAAAATTATTATTAATTTCTAGGCTGTTCCCAATTTCATGTGTCTTGCACGCGAGTAATAGCTTATAAATAGGCCACAATCCTGGAATATGTCACATATTATGGCGTTGCATACGAATGTCGAGTGATGCCGCAATAACACCCTACTCTTTCATGCGGAACCAACTACTGACAAAATGTGTGCGACCGACGAAATACTGCCGGATGCATGCTATGTACCTACATTACCGTCTAATACTTTAATAAATGTTCATCATCTGTAGCATTACTGTGGTAGAATGGAGTTTAGTTTCCGCGCATCTCTATATAAATGCTATGGACATAATATGGTGCAGTCGCAGAACAAAAAGAGCCCGTGACATATCTTTTCGCGACAACACTCGAACGTATGAAAAGTAGTGTATTAAAAATTGAATAGTTTTTTTTTAAATAATTTAGTTATAGGCGAAACATAAATATTATGTCACCACTTTCGGGTACAAAGACAAGATTATTTAAGTTAGATTGGGAATTAACAATAATTAATTTTTCGGTTCTGTTTAATATTTGTGATTTTTACTATATTCTTATGAATTAAGACCGCCTTTGCAAATTGATACTATTACCGTAACATCCCTTCTATCACACATTTTAAAACAGTCCTTACTTGTTTGTGTGTGTTGGCTTTAAACGTAACATGTCTCCTTTATATTTACTATATTATATTGTGTTGTCGCCACATCAAAAACTCTTAATAATTTTATTAAAAATGGGGCCAAACTATAATAGATGATAACACAGTTGACTATTTAATAAAAATAAGTTAATATATATTATTTTGGCTGGTTATACCGGTAACGCAATACTATTGGTCGATTGATAAATATAAACGAATAGTGGGATTATAAAAAGGTAGGAATAACTGGAGAACGATTGACTTGAGTGCGAATAGAGATACGAACAACTTGTCAGTTACTGTTAGTGAGTGTACTGTTTCTTACAATAGAAATATTCCTGATATTTCTTTTTTCTTTTGTATTACACAAAATAAAAAAGAAATATCAGGAATTTTTCTATTTCCAAAACATATTCGAATTTAGATTATAAAGTTGTGTACAGAATATTTTATAATTAAAACTAAATATTCTGTACGCAACTTTGTAATGGAAATAATTAAATTTCACTCAGTTGTATATTAATAATGAGCTAACTTTTAGACACTCCACTCAACTTCCGAGTACCTGTGGGCATTAAACTACTATTAGCATAAATGTACCTGTAATGAGCAATGGTTTTATGGAATTAAAGATGTCGAAGTACGTCCAAGGTATTATGTGCTGACACTTTTTTGTCAATATTGTTAATGACCGCTGCCGAATCACATCTACAGTCAGACTAGAGTAAACACTACAAATTTATTGGTCAAAACCAGTCAGAAACAGTTTAGCCCATATCGCAGCATCTTAAAGAAGGGTTACGCCCAAAACTCGACTCAATGACTGTATGGATGTTTGTTAGTCTTTCACGCCAAAACTACAACACCGATTGCCATGAGACTTGCTATGTAGATAGCAGGAGACCTGGATTAACATATAGGCTACTTATTATCCCAATATTCCCAAAGGGATCGGGACTTACGCGGGTGAAACCGCGGGGCGCTGCTAGTATTATATAATTGTCTTTAAAAAAAAAAGTATAACCGACTTCAATGTGCTTTTTAGTGGAAAGTAGATGTATTTTGTTTAAATATAATATGGGCAGGCCCACTAAACGCACTGCTCCTATGAGGCAGCGATGTTTCGGAGCAAACGAAAATATCATCGATGTATACAATTTTTAGATATTTGTTGATTTTTCAAAAACCGCTCGACTCTTTTCTATAAAATTTAAATGGGAACCTGGGAAGAATACCCTTTAAAACAAAAAAGTATTTAGCAAATTGGTACAGGCGTGTTCGAGTAATCGGTGAACATACATAAAAAAAAGATTCATATGAATTGAGAACCTCCTCCTTTTTTGAAGTCGGTTAAAAGGTGAGCGTGAGTTTCTTTCGTTGCCACGATCATTAATGAAAATTTGCATGCAAGATGTCAGGAGAAGAAAGTAATGTTCCATTACATTAGCCAACATTAGCAAAGCCACGTGTGAAGGCAAGTAAGCAAAGATTCGAAATTCATCCAATTCAATATTTCAAAACTATTTATTTACCTATTTTCTATAAATTATGCAAGTTGAACTTCAAGCGACACGCCACTAAAATTGAGCTATAGAGGTTTCGATGATACGTAATAGGTTTAATTAGGTCAAACTTAAAGACGTATTGTTCAACTTACAAACAAAGTATTTCTGTTGACTTTATTATTTAATCATTTTATAAATTCTAGTGGTTTGGTTTGGTTTCCTCTCCAAAAGTCTTATTATCATATAAAGAAAGCTTAATTTTTTCATTCAATATTCTCAGTTAAAGCAGTATTTTTATAAAAAACTTTCAATAACACCAACTTCAGACACAATTTTCATTTCAAAATTCAATTGAATAGTTTGTATCAAGCATTTAGCGTAAACGATAAATAACGAACAATTGTTTACTGGGTTTATTATCAACGTATCTCTTACGCTCTGTCGCTCTACGCGTTAAATATTGAAGCCAAATGAATCGTATTAAAGCTGAAAATACTGTCAGCCAATATATCTAACAAATTTTGCTACTGACTTTGCGAAATAATTCAAATCCATAGATTCCTATTGTAGTTGAATGTTCAATACGAAAGCTAGAAGTTATGAGCTTACGTTTGCTAATTGGCCTATATTCTGAATAGCATATTCTACTATAAATTGAATAAAAATCTACGGCTACTTAATATTTTCTTATGATTTGTTGCTTTATCAGCTGCATTTGTATATGGTATCATGGTGATGTCATGTAGATGTCAATGCTAGAAATCTTTGTTAAAATTGAGTGTTCCAAAGTGGAAATTTACTTTTATTGTATAGAATATTACTGTAAAAACAACAACAGGATTATCCTAACAATAATAATTTCTATCTTTGTGATCCTTAGGCGAACGAATGTGTTCCAAACTCTTATTGATTGTTTTACTTTGTAGTAAAACAGTTAAACTGCACGCAGCTGACGTTTGAATACGGAAAGAACCTTACAACGGACGTATTGTTGTGTCCGATACTTAAATCTATACTAATGTTATAAAACTGAAGAGTTTGTTTGTTTGTTTGAACGTGCTAATCTCAGGAACTACTGGTTCAAATAAAAAAATCTTTTAGTGTTGGTTATCCCATTTATTGAGGAAGGCTACAGGCTATATAACATCACGCTACAACCAATAGGAGCGGAGCAGCAATGAAAAATGTTGCAAAAACAAGAAAAATTTACAAACGCGGACGAAGTTGCGCGGGTCAGATTGTATGTGTATAATAATAATATTACTGTTAACCTTTGCCCGTGGCATCGTTCGCGTTAATGTAGATTTAGTCAATCAGTTCAGGTTGTCGGTCGAAACAGGAAGCATTAACATTAAAATTTTACCTTTATTTTTCTATTCCTCGAAAACAGTAATATTATTCTGAATGCTCTATGTTGTTTTCTGTATCTCTGGCAACGTACCTAAGCAAAATTTCATGATTGCATTCGTATTTATGATATTAGAAAGGATTGTTTTTTCTTAGGTACATATCTACATTCGTACCTAAGTGAACAACGGCCGATATCGTAGTGTCATCATTAATGTAGCTTACCTATCGCCACATCAATGTCTTGTGTTCAAATGCATCTCTTAGGTATGCTTCTGTGGTTACTGGTCGGTAAGGTGTCAACGTCGTGGCGTATCTGAAACCTTGTCCGCTTTACTCGAAAGTCCATTTTAAAGTATCGGTAATAAAAAAGGTACTGTTTCTTTGACGTGCAGACCTGGCCTGATGTCAACCAAATTACAAGACACGCAATATTTTATTAAGTGCGCAGAGGTTTCAGCCCACCTGCTGGTACAAATATATAACTCTTAGTTGCCATTTACGGCGCAAAACTTGTGTTACTGAACCTATAACATCTTTTTTTATACCTTTTTAGAAACACACTCATCTGTAGCAGTCACTAAAAGCCCATATATATAGATAGATGTGATGTAATCCACATCACATCCATCTATATATATTTGCTTTTCAGTAATGATCGAATTTACCTAAAATCGGACTTAGAAATTTAAATTCTAACGTTTGAAATTATGTGATTCTTATGTTTATTGAATTTCTAGAGAAATAGGAAATACAAAATAATATGCATTTGTACATGTCACAAATCTCCCAGTTAAACATTATTGATTCGAAATATTATTAATTTTGATTTTCATTGCCTCAAAGGGCTTTTCTCCGTTTATTTTGAAATAATTTGCATACTTTATTTATGTATGAGTAGCTTCCACTTTCTGAAAACAATAGTGCCAGGTCTGAATTGGCTGGCGGTCAATTTAGTTAGAGTTCAAGTTTCCACTAGCATGGATCTACTTCCGAACTATTGTACTGAAACTAGTTCTAACATATGCAGTAAAGTTATGCGAATAAATTAACGGAGTAACGAACTATTAGTAAAGTGGATCATACACTAATTCTGCGAACTTTGGCTATTTATTTGGTGGGTTTATAGCTCTTGTTATAGTTTCAAAAATACTACCTACATCTTTGGTCACATTACCAGGATTTTCGTTTTCAAAACTAATTTTCATAACTGAGTTCACGTTGGAGTTCTAACGGAAAACGATTATCAGAGCTAATTTAAAATAATGTTAAATGTAAATTAAGAGAGTCGTTTTCGGTTAATCAGAAAACATTGAAGAGTATGGTATTATAACAAATAGAAGAGGCAAACTTTACTATACCCAAACTCATAGCATGTTCTGGTATTTTCTATTCAAAAAAGGCGTCCCAATTTCATAAGAATTCTTTATAGTAACCTTACTAAAGTGTTGTCAGAGAATCGAGTACCCTTTTTAAGATATTGTATTATTACATATCGTACCAACTCAGGTACTACCATATATATACGTACCAGCGCAGGCTTGAAGTCGATTATTTTTCTGTTGCGAGCCCATGCCCATATAGGTATAGCATTTTTTTTTAGTCGGTAACCTTAATGTTAGTTATGTACACCCGTTACATCATCATCATCGTCTTTCCCTTTTCCCAAACATGCATATTCATAATTCTGTTATTATTCTTGGCATCTAAAATTAGTTACCTGTACTACAATTTTTCATTTAGATAATTGATTTAGGATAAATATAATGTTCATAAAGGAGACATATTTTCATAATTCATGAGATAAATATATCCTTTTCAGCTAAATACAATTCAATATAAGAATGAAGTCTATCTAGTTACTAATATCAAAATGTCAGTTTTGTGAGTGAAGCCGTAAATGAGTAATATATCGTGGGAGAGCCATGCTTCGGCACGTATGGGCCGGCTCGACCGGAGTGATACCACGGCCTCACAGAAAACTGGCAGTGAGTGAAAACCGACTTTTTGCCGAGTGAGTGAGGTTACTAGAGGCCCAAACCCTTTCCCCTTTCCTTTATCCCCACGCCCTTCTGTCTCTTGAGTTGCAGCTGCCCATGGGCAGCGATAGTCATTTACCACCAGGTGACCCGTCTGCTCGTTTGCCCCCTATACCATAAAAAATAATAATATGTTCGTTCCTCTTGATTTAACCATGAATAACCCTATTATTTTACAATAATCGAGATTGTGAAACCCAGATCTAAAGCTACAAGACTCTAAAACATCTTTGAATTTTATTAACAACCCTTCAAAATTAAAATTAAAAAATGTGACCGTTTTTCACTGATTTTGTAAGTGGAAATCACGATGTCTCAGGCAAGGATGTCGATGGCCACTTAATATGATTAATTGTACCCAAGTTTGTTGGCCGGGACACTTTATAACATCCTTTGTTGGAGATGAGTCGTGACACAACTGGGGGCGCTTCACAATGTTTGAGACAGGGGAAATTATTCTATTAAGAACTTTTTGATGGCCGAGATTTTCTATCATATTTCACGGCGACAGACAGTCTTTATTGTTAGGGGTTTAAGTTACTTCTGCGTGATTTTCAAGTTTTGCTGCTGATATTTCTGACATCTTAAGTTATATGCAGCTTTCCATAGAATGTAACTAGATATAATATGGCAAGTGAAATTTAAAACTAACTTACAATTAAAGCTTGATGGCACTTCACACTGTAACAATGCTGAAATATATACATGGCATAATCACGACATTTTATAAATTATTATTATAAAATAAAGACCCCCGGCACGTCTGTATTTCATATAATGAGGAAGATTTAAATGTGTAATTTGTTAAGAATTTGTATAAAATTGTTGAAATATGACGTGAGAAAATCTT
Organism: Callimorpha dominula; assembly: GCA_949752705.1. NCBI lineage: Eukaryota > Metazoa > Arthropoda > Insecta > Lepidoptera > Erebidae > Callimorpha > Callimorpha dominula. The sequence goes on along the minus strand of OX456995.1, from coordinate 20,454,355 downwards.
TGGCTGCTAGCAAAGAAAGAATAACTAAGAAGATAAACAATGAATTCCTATCAAAAACTCTTCTCAATCTCGTTGAGTTAGTTTTCTCTCTTCTTTTGTTTAATAGGTATTTAATTGAAAACTAGATACATACCATTTTCTTATTCTAACGATTGTATGATATTACAATTACACAATATGATTGGGATTCTTTCTGTTGACTTGAATAATGAAAAGATTTTAAAAGTGATTAATTAAGGGGCAGAAGACATACAATTGACATTCGTCGGTTTCTTTTGTACCCTAACATGAAAGGCAACATGTCTGATCCAGCTCTTACAGTTTTTTTAGTTTTTGTTTTAAGTCTCTTGTGTTTAAAGGCCAATAATTTGTCCATAGGTTCTTTTGTTTAAACCATTAAAACCAAATAACCCATTAACCGTTGTTGGGTCTCTGTACGTCCGAGGCTACGAATTGAATCCCATCATTGTCTAAAATTGTGTCCCGTTCAATTTCTATACATCTGTACTGCAGTAAAGTTTATCTCTAAAACTCTAGTTTTACCATAAACTTATAATATTCTAGCGTAAAGTTTTACACCCTACATTTATTCTTCTACAACTTGAACTTGCGGTGAGGTTAAGACTTCATCACAAGTTTTCATATTTTTCCATGTCATCAAGTTAAGGTGTAATATCAATATTTTAAGTTGCACTCTTCAATATTTCGCCTTTCTTTGTACTTTTTGCAATGACTATTTTTGTTGTATATGTTACTACTGTATATTTTGAAGTCCGATAAACAGACTTCTAACTCAAATTTCTTGAAGGTTCCCTCACTGAAGCGAGTGTGTAGAACGAATGACATTCAGTTTTGTTTTTGTTTTGTTTCACTTCACATACGAGTACAACACTCTGCTTTAGCTGGAGTTCGATAGAGTGCGCAAATAAATATAACACCTATTTAGATTTAACTATAATAACGCCTATATACTGCGTTTGTAATTTGCTTCTGTATTCTACATGTGTATTTACGTCATTTACATATTTGTTGAACGAACCATACATTTTTACAGGCACTTGTATAAAATGCGACACTTCTTCGTTTCTCTTTTCCTTTGAAATATTATTTCCAATGATATTTCCTCTATTTGCGGCTGCTGTAACAGACGTGGAAAGTTGTTGCTACTTTTTTAGTTATATCACAAACAGCTCAAGGGAATAACTCATTTAATTGCCGGCTTAATCAAATTTGCGTCGTTGAACATTAGTTAACCTCAGCTAATGAATAAGGTAGGTTACTGTGTAAACCCCGTTTGATATAATCAGCGAACTCAAATACTAGAGACAGTAGTTTACCGAATCCTTGTAATTTCGCATTGAAATTTATTGTAGTGTTTCATCATCAAAAGCAACTGTTTTGTTAATTCCGTTAATTATAAACTTCTTTGTATATAATTATTAATTCAGTTATCTGTATCGTTATGTTTACATGCATAAACTGCTGTCGGTTCCCGTCATTTCATCAACTTATGAATAAAGAAGATAATTAGCTCACAGAGAAAAGTTTTGAGTATCGTGGAGTGTAGGATTGCATTTAGCTATGTGATGTACTAGTGCTAGCTTATGCATTTTGTCACGCTGCCAACTTTTCAAATCCAACATTTTAAATTTATTGCTTTGTAAAGGATACTAGAGTACTAAATGTACCCCACTGTAGACATAACCGCTTACAGGCAATACTCGGCAGTGGGTGGATTTTTTAGGCTTTTTAATACAACGAAAATATCTTTGGAAATGGTTGCAGCTACAATTAGTTTTCACAAAAGTATATTTCGTTACAAAATGTAAAAAAGAGTAGTTAAAATATACTAAAAGTACTCCACTTACACTACAAGCTAGCTCAAATGAAATCACGCGAGCAAACACTCATTAGGCAACAAGTTTAACGACAATTATCTAAAGCGGCGCACTCACGGTCATAATTTCAGAGCAAATCCATTTTGTATGCACAAAGTTGGGAGTTTGTTAGCGTTGGCACTAAGACGCGGGTGTTTTTAAGTGCCATGCTAGTGCTAGATTTATTGTTAGTTTTAGGGCAACTGAGACGATTACGTTCTGACATTATCACGTGTTTGTGAAAGTGTTAATAAGTATAGAGTCCGGATTATATTGCACAGTCACGGAATGGATTAGGGTACAACGCCACTTGTACAAAGTTTTTTGTGCGAAATGAAATAAACGAAAGATTTACATAAAAATCGGTTGTCTGTAAAGTCGGTTTACTGATTATAGTTGAACGTGACAACGTCATAGGAACGCCTCAGAGCGAGGTAACGCCGCATGAGTCATGTTTTATCGTGCGTGCAGCCGGCTCTATCGAATTATAAGACGTTGTCACGTCAAAAACCATTTTATATAAAGCTTTCTACCGAGTGTGCTAACCACTATCTTCTAACGCCGCGCCGGCACTTCGAGTTCAATTCCCACCTTTCACTTTTGACGTGAATGTATGTACGTATTTTTTATTGTAGTGGAACGTGTCTGAATCATCCAAACAAAAACACTCTGAAAAGCCATTGTGTCTTGGTCGGTATTGAAAATTCTGACCAAGACACAATACCTTGTCTCATGTCTCTTTCTCTCATTTCATATTGAATGAAATATAAAATGAGAGAGAAAATTACGTTAATAATGTGCTTGAATAACTATTTAAAAATCATTCTGCATCGACAATATTGTTCTTTGTTTAAAATGACTTTATACATATACAAGGATCAAGGAGCTATTCCAATTTAGAACAACATCTACACACGCGGTTAATGGGCAAGTATTCCTCCGGGTGGGTGAAGCGGATCGTTCTCTGCAAACACTCCACATTTGCGAAACGGAACCATTGCTCAACGATCCGTATGTTTACATACACCGTTTTTATATAAACGAGCTAATTATTCCACCGTTGTATAACTCCCGTGAGACTTAAAGACAAGAATCTTCATTACGTGTATGCCATTATTAAAGTTAGGGCAACGGTTTGTATTTTTTTTTGCCATATGGAATCATATTTCCAATACATATTATATAACATTAAATTAAAAATTTAAAAAACGCCCTACGCCTCATTTAACGATTATACTAGCATACGTTAATCGAATATCATACGCCAAAAATGCCTTACATTATTTTGGAAAAGAGCTGATACTCTTACACTGCTGGACCGATATTAACCAAACATAGCTAAGAACCACCGCAAAAAAAAACTGGCTTTCAAATGAAAAAAACTGCATCGAAATCGGTCCATCCGTTTGAAAGCTACGATGCCACAGACACACACAGATATCGACGTCAAACTTATAACACCCCTCTTTTTGTGTCGGGGGTTAAAAACGAAGTCCCCCGCCGCATCTGTCTATCTGTCTGTCCGCGATAAACTCAATGACTACCGCTTGGATTTTCATACAGTTTTCACAAATAAATAGATGGAGTGATTCATTAGGAAGGATTAGGTGTATAATGCATTAAGGTTTTGTTAAATATGACGATGATTGTTGAAGATGCTTAAAAAAATCAAGAAAGAAAGAAAAATATATACTTTGCTACCCGTGCGAAGCCGAGGCGAGTTGTTAGTTATTAAATGCAACGAATTCGGTAAACAAGCACACGTAAGTACGTGGTAAGCCAATACACATATAAGGGGGTTAGCGAATGCCTATAATTACTCGCGACGCCAATCCTATCACATGTGCATTACCATTACTATCGGGGAAGTAAAACCAGAGTCAGGCGGCAAAGCAACGTATACACGTATAGACCGATGTTGTATAGATCTGTGTTTATTTTATCTCTATTTCATAAAAATAAAGTAATAAGTAGTAAATTCCCAACAAACTTAAACATTTAATACGCTATTACAAGCACGCCATATCATTACACTCCCAAGAAAATCCATTTGATACTTGTTGAAGCACTTTTTGGATTTTAGTTGGATTTAAGTGTTGTTTTCGTAGTAACTAGAAGACACTGGGTATTAACACGTTGATTTGCGGAACACTACAACTCGGTATGCTATTTTTTTCCATTGCAGGTGCATTTTACATAGCATTCGACACTCTACTGCGAATAGAGTAGTCTTCTGTCTTTGTTAATGCAGACACATAAAACATGTATATTCTTTGTACCCATTAACTTAACTTACTAGCGCTAGTATACTAAAGCGCAGATAGCTAAAATTTTTAATAAATATATGTTATAAAACTAAATCTAAATATTAATAAATAAAGAGAATTCTTTAGACAACTTTTTAAGCAAATGAAATGAAATTTGCAAGTGAATGTGGAATTACTTACAGTTTATATTAAGTAGAAGAAGTGCAGGAAGCTAAAATTTTTAATAAATAATGTGCTAAAGGGCGATTCTCTCTAAGCTCGTAATCGGCTATCCCGACCGACTTTTTTAAAAAGTAATTTAATTATTTAAAAAAAATCACTCGTAATGAAACTTTAACCAAGAAACTATACAAGCCCATTGTTTTAGAACCATAACTATTTTAAGTTTCTTTCTAGACGTGATAGAAGCTCTAAAAATGCTGACCCTGGCTGTCCCCATCACTGTAGTCACACCTATAAATGAGATTTAAGAACAAATGATTGAAACTACATACATTTGGCAGTAAATTTCATAAAGAAGAATAATTAAATTATATTATTTTCGTAAAAAAGGTCTCATTAAGTATTTTATTTATTTAGTAAAGTCCTATAAACTTTGTCCCCAGAATTGCTATACAGTCCTTTGCCAAAAATTTAAAGCCATAATAAATAAAACTGTAATGTTTATAAACGTTTTTTTGAGTGAAACGAAACGCAGTTATTGTGAAGTTGGCAACCTTCTCGTCATTACTTGGCTACCTTAGCGTCATTTTTTTTAAGTGTCAGAGCGTCATTTGTGAAGTGAACACGCGTTTGGACCGCTACCACACACAGTCCTCTGGTAAGTAATAATATTTATGTTAATTACTTTCGTTATCTCTACGTCTAATTTATTGTTTTATTATTTATGTCTAAATTGATCGGTAGGTTCTTAATGAACCATTTACATTAGATTTATTAACATTGTGGAATTTAACCGAAAAACACAGTCCTCTGTCTGAAAATTCAGCAGAGGACTGTTCTACACAACATTGACCTGTGTATTTTGCGTATTGGTTATTGTTTTTATGTATTGTTTGTGTAAATTTATTACTTTATTAATGTAAGAATCATCAAAATATCATTGCTTCGGGTTATTTTCCTTTGTAAACGGAGAGGAATTACAACAGAATAAGAGAGAAGCAGAGCGACTACGATACCAAAAAAGAAAAAATGACCCTCAAAACAGGGAAGAAATGAAAGAAAAGGAGAAGTTGAAGTACCAAAAGAAGAAAGAAAAAGGTTTGCGGAAGTTAGTAAAAAATATGACACTTCGTGAGCACAAAGCTGTCTTAAAGAAGTAGAAAGAACATTGTACCGTATACTGAGCCAAAAGACTAAGACTCAAAAGCATCACTAATACTTTTTTACGAGAAAATACGCTTTTATCAGATCCAGAAGTAGATAGTCCGCTTTCAAGACCCTCCACTCCAGTTCCAGTTCAAATATCTTCAGCTCCAAGCCCAGCAGTTTCCAGTGCGAACGATTTCAGACGTGTCGTTTGATCAAGTTATCCAAAAGTTGGATAATCCTGACTTGATTGTAAAGGGAAAGAGAATATTTTATCAGTTTTCTACTCAAATAGACGTTTTCGAGCGCTAATTTTTTTTTTTGTAAAGTTTATAGTGATTAAACTTTATTATGTGCCTTATTTGATTAAGAAAAATCCTTAGGATTTGATTCGAGATCTCAGTTATATATTTATATTATTATTTAATATTATATATTTAAGAGAAAAGACTATTTTCTAATAATTGTATTAATAATAGTAAGTATTCCAATGAAAACTGCATAAAGCATTTACTGATTGATATTATAATAATAGGACTCTATGTTGATCTCAGTGAGTACAAAATATTTTTAGCACTTAAGGTTAATTTTTGATATGAATGTTTAATTTTTGATAATGAAATTATGTTTTCTGATATTTTTTTTCCAAATAAACTTTGTTGATTATTATTGATGCGCAAATATGCCATAAAAATAATACATAACTGATTAATATAAAATGACTTTTTTGTAAGTACAACAACTGAGTACTTTACTGAGTACAGTAACTGAGACAGAGGACTCTGTCTCATTTAACAGCCCCCTGTCATGATTTATTGGAAAATCGCTAATAACTCGCAAAATACGTATAAATTCAGTGGGCCTCCTTATCTAACTAAAATAATAGTTAATTTTCTTCGAAATAGAACACGTTTTTTTAGACAAATGTTAAAAAAAATTGCCAGGACAGCATTTGCATGGGACCTGTACGAGCTTACAGAGAAATGCCCATAAATTTGAAAATTATACGAATAAGCTACAGTATAAGTGATGGTACGAAAGTCTAAAGAATCACATACACAGATAGGTCAAGTTATTCTGATCTGGTATAATGATATAAAACAAAACATTTAAAGTTAACGAAATATTGTCGAAATTCAACCAGGTGATCTCTAGCTTCATGTGCTTGCATGAAAATAAAATAAGCACCAACATTCACCAATGTACTTACGTAGCACACAGGTTTTATCGGTCTTCTCATTAATACTGAGGATATTGGTTATCGTATCTCTGTCATAACTGTGACCCGTTTGTGACGATAGATGACCCTTTACTATGTTGTAGGTGTAGATATTTCATTCAACCTTCATCCGTTCTCGTTAACTTGAGACATTATCCATTACATTATCAATTTACATTTACATGACTTTGTTAATAAAGTTCCCTTTAACGAGCTCTCGCAATTAGTTTTGACGGCCGCATTATATGGGTGTGTGTTAACAAAGCTTATCGAGTGGGCAACAACATTCTGTTATCGGGGTTTCCTTTTGACGTTAGCGTCTTAGGCTGTCTACTCATGACCTCTGAACATTTACAACTAATCAACCAATCTACAAAAAGCAGCAACTATGTTATAATTATCCTTTTTTAATTTATTCTTAACCATCAAGATAAAGAATTTTAAAACATGGTAAGTCTGTTTTTGCTCTAACAGTAAGTAGTGTTCTGTATTATCATGAGAGAATTGGTTTTTAACCACTTTATCCCCGTATTTTAATTTTTTCTTTCATTTATTGCAATGTTTGTGATATGTGTTTGGTAGATTCTAACTTACACAATAACTCACGCTATAATGATAAGTTGCGCAGTTACTAAGGATTAGCACTGAAAAACATTTTGTGCGCCATACTCTCCACCCACCCAAAAATTGGTTTGTCAATGTTGCGATGATAATGATTGATTTTGAAGATCAATTTCAAATTAAATATTTTTATTTTATAAATATCACACATTATTCGAAATATTATATATTCAATCGTCAATTTTCAAAAAAATCATTGGAATTAAAAATTATAGATCAACATACACAGAGTCAACGCAACAATAGGTTGCTTTTCCAAACGTAGAACTATAAAATGAAATAAAAAATTATTACGTAATACTGTGGCTGTGTCGATCTTTAACGGCCCGTTTCAAAATGGTTGAGCTTCTAGAAATCTCTACTTATTCGAATTATAAACATTTAAGAGCTCCAAGCATTTTTTTGTGGGAAATAATCAGTATCCATGTACAGATACCAGTATCTATTGATAATACACAAATGTATTATTTGAAATGAGCATGTTTTCTTGTGAGCATTCGTCTACCATATCAGACCGTGTGTAACAATCCTAAACGTCACATAATGACGTAATCCGACGGCCAGCCCCTCTCCCTTCTGCAACCCGTCACTACTAAAGACTTCCTGCACACGATACACAAGAGATGTCACCTTATCTACCGCTATAAATTGTTTACTACTATTTTAGTTTCATTACAGTTTGAATGCAAACATGACTGGCCTGTTGGTCTAGTGGTTAGTGACCCTGACTGCTAAGCCAGAGGTCGTGGGTTCGATTCCCACCCAGGACAAATAATTGTGTGATGAGCACGATAATTTGTTCTGTGTCCGGGTGTAATTTATCTATAATATGTATGTATTTCGAAATATATAAGTATGTTTATCAGCAGTCTGGTTACCATAGTACAGGCTCTGCCTAGTTTGGGGTCAGACAGCCGTGTGTGAGATGTGTGGAGTTTATTATTTATTTGTATTGATTCGTTTGTTATATTTGTGAGTTATTTTGGCGAAATTAATGTTTATTAAATATATACGATTTCTGTTAGTTTTAATAAATATGAATACAACTCACAAATCATTTTATTCTAAAATAATATGTTCCGAAAATGTTAACTTATTCCACCATTATAGTAAGTGGTCGATGTAAAAAGGATAGAAAATCGAAATTACAGAGTATGGGAGTTTTCTCAGGAGCCGGAACGGAGCTAGCCTGTAGTCTGCAGTGATGTTAGACGAACAAAAGCCCGATGAAATTTCCAGATGGTCAGTAGGAAACGCAGTAGCTTGAACTTGAGACTTTAATTTTGAAACTGGAACCTTGAAACTTGGAACCTCAGATTGGGAGGCATGAGTGAAACTGCCTAGACCGTACAGAGGTGAAATTATGGTCGGTTAGAGGTCAGTGTCCCAAAGAAAAAGAAGTTAGGGCAGCATAAATGTAAAAAAGTGGAAGAACCCCTTACAATTATTTACCGACGATACTAAAATAAAAATAATTTTAAAAGTTCCAATAGTTATTTAGATTTACTTTGTAGATGAAAAATTATGTTTCAAATATATTATTATGTTAGTATAGAAACGCTTCTAGGTCAGCTGCTAGCTCAAGACTGTAACTTTACTTAATGTAACACAGGAAGGTACTGTATTTTACGCACTGGTAGTGGTATAAACTTAAAATATTTTATTATTCAATATATCTTTATGAAATAACGCTGGCTACCGTGAACAATCTGATTTAGACGCACACACGTTACTGTAAAACTAGTACCTAGAACAAAAAACTACTGAATAGTCATAAAACCAAGTTAGTTGGTAACACAGCATTCCTACAAAATCTTAGAGGGTATTGTTTTTACGATGGAGAAAATCAAGTCTTTATGGGCAAGGGCACTCAGGCTTAACGACATTTGTCTAGTCGATACAGTATACTTCCTTAACATTTTATATGGTTTATACTGGTAAAACGGAAAAAAGTATATGAGTCCATATACTTTAATATTTACAAAAATTCAAGTAAGTAGTTAAGTATTAGAATACCTTAAATTGATAAAGTAACACGAATGTACAGGAGAGTCGTTAACTACATAGTTAGAAAGCTATATACACATTATATGAACTACTACAGAAGTGCTGAATAGTATCGATAGTCCATGTTACATCTTCGCCTCTAAGACATTATTCAAATACATTTACGCTCTTAGCTCCTAGATAGTGTCCAAACAGCCTTTTTTTATGTACGTACATCCTTTGCATCTTTTTACACAAAAAAAAAATATTATCACGTAACCAAAATTATATCGCAAAATTAAATACGAAATAAAATATTGTTTAAATCAACATCAAATTACTTACTTAATCAACTTAGTAATTAATTGGATGTATCTATGTGTTACCACTATTTTCTAATGAAACTAAAATCCAGGTCTCAAAATTTTATTTTGTTAGTAGCCTAAAAAATAAACTTGCAAAATTGGCTAACACGCCTTAAAAAGCTAGTACTTAATACGTAGCACTCTCATCTCCATTCATTTTCATGTCATTTCGCGAGAAGGCTCAGCTTAAACACATTCTGCCACTTTCCTCAAAATGGTGGCTAAATTTCTAGATCGTGCCGCTTATGATAATTTAGTCTACATTATTATCTGGAATGGTTTTATGTGTGATTATGTAAGGCAACTTGTGTGGTTTTAGAAATTACAGAGTGACGTGGAGAAGCAAGCAACGTATGCGTGTTTTTTATTTAAAAGATTTTCGTCAACCAAATATACTAACGCTATTTTTGCGTGATTGTCAATAAAAAAATTTAAACACAATCAATTTGCTTCTACTTGTAAATTAACCTATTATTGTATGTTTTTTTTATTTTATTTATAAGTTTAACAAAATACAGGTACAGAGTGTACGAGTACACATACAGATGCAACATAAACTCATTCGAGTTTTACCGTGCATCAGTGCCGTCAAAGGTGTATGATTTTCGTTTACCAATATCTACTCGTCAGATATAAGTTATAACAGACATTTGTGATATTTATATGTGTTCCGATGTTTATGTTACGGTACATATATATATATTTTTTTTAAATAACAACTCCCGCATTAGGAATGACTCCTGTGTCGAAACAAACAAATATACAAACAACGGACACAAAGTTCTTTGTGTCCGTTGTTTTTATGTTTGTTTAAGTAATACGTAGAAGAATTGCAAGAAGCTAACATTTTTAAACAATATGTATAATAACTACAGAGCTTTCATAAACGCGAAACAATGTCAAACCTGTAAGACTCTGGATGTCAATTAGATAATCATCTACGTCTTAAAAGTCCCCAAAATTAATAAATTACACCCATATTAACACAAAATGTCAAATCTTAGGTTAAATCTCACTGGTTCATTTAACTCATTCTTATAATCGACCTTAAGTGGCCGTGCCAAAGGTCGGTAGCTCAATTTGTTACGACTGTAATCTCTCAAAGTATTAGCTGAAATTAGGTGCTGGAATTAATACAATGGATTTGAAGTAGTGACAAAAAACTGCGTCTAGATTAGCTTGTGAAAAGCCAGGATTACGTTGTAGTATTATTTATTTCTTGTATACTTATGTGTCTACTTAATTGCATACTTTATTTATACATGCACTAATTTTAGACAAAATTGTTTTTAAACTATAGTTTTTGCTCTACACACCGGTAATCCTCAGTAGTGACCAATTATAGTGGATATTATATTATATAATAAGCTCATCACACACTATACCGTCACGACTCCAATCGAGCAATAAAGTTGTCATTCAAATCTGAGCATTAAAACGTGGTCATATAATATATTTTATAATGTCAATTTGAATAAGCCGTCGGCGGGCAGTAAGCGCGTATTATAAAATTATATATTATTCGTATATATAATTTCCCATTACCGTGAAATTATAGTGTGTGATAACCTTTAGACTCTGTTCAGAAGACGGGCGTCAGCCGCGCGTCGAACACGCGTTTGATTTTTGTATAGTGCTCACATGGCGAACGTTTCTCAGGCGTTAAACGCGCGTTGTCGCTGTTCAGTTGGAGATCTGAGATGTATTCGTTGAAAATGGACTTAAAAAAAGAAAATTAAAAGAGGTTTGTTGTCTCTATCAATTCGAGTTAATTTCTAGTATTTTATACAAAAATAAACTGCGTGGGCCAACCGCGGACAATGCGGGCAGAAATGACCCTCTCAAACAGTTTACCCCACTCGTGCAGCAACACGACGAGCCTGTAGGCCGCGATCGAGTCGGTAGGCCGTCCGGGCTTCCTTAACAGGAGCAGCTTCCCGCTCTTGCTGCAGTGGACTGGGGTGTTAGGGCCTATGGTACCTCACTCGCTCGACGAAACACAGCGATAGCATTGCTTCACGCCTGTTTTCTGTGAGGCCGTGGTATCACTCTACGTGCCGAAGCATGGCTCTCCCATTTGTGCCCAATGTATAATCAGGAACTGAGATTAGTATTGCAACTTTACTTAGTAATGCTATTAGATTTTCTTAATACTACTAGTAAGCGAAGGCGGAATTCTTAAACATCTTACCTTACATTTTAAAATTCAAATTATTTATACTTTTATATGCTCAATACAATCAATACTCTCGTTAATCGACTTCTTTCTGTTCAATATTATGATTTTTACTTTATATTATTAATGAATTGAGTTTTTACTTTTAAATTATAGCATAAAGCTACAATAACATTAACAGTAATGACGACAACACAAGAAGCAATTACACTACCCAATTTCAATTTAATCCTATTTTCATTGCTACCCCACTTTTTGCTCACATATCTAGCTCTCGTGGCGTTATCTCAAGGAAACCCACTGTATCGACTAGACAGAAATGTCGTTAAGCTGGAGTGCCCTTATCTACAAGTGTCTTACATAAGCCCTTACTACGTACTTTAATGACTTTATTTTCTCTGTCGTAAAAGCAGTATTACTTAACATTTCCTTTAAACAGAGCTACTTGGTTTCATGGTCTTTCTTGTGAAACACTATTGCTTAAAAACTCGTTTTTGAAAATGTTAATCAAATTGAAAAACCATTGTAGAGCGGGATTCTTCTTGAATTTTACGAAAACATTTTTATTTTATTTTAATAATAACGCGTAATGATTGTTTATATACCTTGAATTTAACTAAGACAAATCTACTACAATGAAATTTTCTACGCAATTATATTGTCTGATGGATTATGTCAATACCATGTCTATTCCATGATCATACAACTCACCACTGGTCTTTTGGACAGAATTATTTTACCGTAGTCCTGTTTTCCTTTTACCTGAAAGAGATATACCACAAAAACTGTCAGAAGTCGGTATTTTTAATGCAAGGCAATTCAAAGGTATTTAATACCTATTACAAGATTGCGTTTATTCCCATGCATGTACATAATTATATATTTAACTTGATATCAAGTTAAGAAGGTTATTTATAGTCGCAGGGGCGAATTACATAACTCCAAACTCAACCGCTTAAAATTAGTTTCAGACGGAGTTTGAAATTTAGAATTCTGCTTGTTTATTAAAGTATCAACCAAGAAGCATTTAAGTAATACTACTGTCTAATGATGTTTGTTACTTATTATAAAACAGTGCTTAAATGTCAACTTGCTTTTTATTAATCACTTTATTTCTTCTCAAGCACCATTTCGTTTGATTTAAGTGTGAGGACGATTCTGTAATAAATTAAATGTTCAAGTCGAGATTCTTTACTCAAACAGTAAATTAGTTCAACAGAGTTTATGCGGGATTTGGAACCCTATTCTTAAATTAATCAAGATCAAATTAAAGGCAGTGTTAGTCTAGGCAAATACTCAAAATTTTAAATTCATCTTGCCGACAGCTGTCGCTGAATTAATGTATATAATTATACTGTGCATCTTTGTAGTGATTATGTATATATACTGTATATAATTTACGTTTTATAGGTATATAAACTTTTAGATTGAAGCCTTTTATTCTTAATAGGACTTCTATATTGGGGAATAATCTCTATAATTTGGCACCTACTAGCTACCAGTACATACAGTACGCAGCATTTGGCACGATAAAAAGACGAGTATTATGGATCGTTTATAATTGTAAGCTCGCAAACGCTATAGACATCTTTAAAGCGATTTTGTTTATTTCTGTACATAAGTTCTGTCTTTCTATCAATTGCATTCTGACTTTTGTACCGAGGATTCGATTAGATAAATGATACTTTATTAGTAGTAGGTACACCAAGATTTACAGAAAATATGATACATAATAAGCGTAACATTGAAAATGGAAAAAAAAACAAACAAAGGACGGCCATATCGCTTAAAGCAATCTCTTCCAGGCAACTTTAGGATGGACTAGAACGATTTTAATGAACTGGTGGTAATCGTTGGCATATAACGAAAAACATGATAAATTATATTATATAATACGTATGTAGATATACTGTAAATATTAATAAAACTTTTATCTGTAGGAGATAAAAGTTTTATTAATATTTACAGTATATCTACATACTTTTCATATTATACATAGGTATGTACTCGTATATATACATACACTTTATTAGACATTAGATTAGGTTGACACTCGTTCACTATCAGCAGGAAGATCATCCTCACACGAAAAGGTTTCGTAAGCTTTGAATGTAGGCTTAAATTTTTAAGTGAAGGTTGGGGTTATTAAAAGTGCTTTGCAGGTTAGGTAACCGGTTACCATTAATTCTTGCTTCTAAACTAAGAATTACTTATAAAAAATCTAAAGTAGTACAATAGAGTCTATCGTAGGAAAGCAAAACAATGATTATTTCTCCACTGTAAGAATTTGAGATTAGTAGATTATTAAATTTAAGACCTAGTTGAATATGAACTATCCTTGGCCCAGTTTATTTATTCTGCTATCAAATTTGGAAATGAAGAAACTCTAGGTATATTGCGCATTTATAAGGGTGTATTTTATGTTCCCCCGATACGGAGACCACGGAAACGTGGACAGACCGCGGCTCTAAGATAAATCAAGGATAGAATTAGATCAGCTCCTGCTATGAGTAGTTTAGCTATGCTGCTGAACACACTTTCTCTAAACCGAGTCATTGATACAATCTCATTAGAATGTTACTGTCGGGTCGTAAAAAATGAAATGCAATAAACAAAAAAAAATTAAATAACTGCATCAATGAGAACTGTGTCGCAGCTGCAGTTAAATTAAAACGGACTGAACTTCAACGGCTTGAAAAATGTAAAACTTATTTATCATTTTATTTGTGAAACCAGGATTCGATGAAACTAATAAAGCAGTCAAATTCAATACGAGAATCAAATACTTTTACCAAGGTTTAGTCTGTGGTCAAAAATTTTCGACGGTACTGACCCGTTTGCGGTTAAAACTGTAACTGAAAAGTAATTCAGAGAATACTGAAAACGTTAAGCCGCAAAACAACATTTGAAAAGTTTCGTTTCATTCACAAACCGCTGAACATTTGTGTAATTCGTGATTTTGCCGACAAACAATGTTCGTAGTTGAAAATATATACGAGAAAATGTGCATGTATAGTACGCTAATTTTAAATGTTTCTTAATTTTTCTCGAGTTTTGTAACAGTATAAAGTTATCATACATACATGACGTGACATAATTAGGTAAATATTGAGAATTAAATTTTGTGACTTATTTTACATTTAGGTAATTGTAATGCTTAGTTTATAAATTTTGCATGTATCGTAACTTTAATATAATTGTAGATCGTGACATGATTTCAGGTTTTTTGAGGTCAGGAGGTTCAACACCTTCAAACATGAACGGAGCTGCTTACGCACTTTGCCTATTAAATCCTCGTCTTGAGAAACTCTGGCAATCCTACTCACCAATAAAAACTAATCATTACGTTAATAATCCAGTTTACTCTATCATAGTTTTTCGAGATCATTCATCAAAATCAATAATTATTACATTAATGTAAAAATAATTTTGAAGATTTGGTGCGATTTTTTTTTTATGGTATAGGGGGCAAACGAGCAGACGGTTCACCTGATGGTAAATGACTACCGCCACCCATGGGCACCTGTAACTCAAAGAGTCACAACTGCGTTGCTGCCCCTTAAGGTGGGAGTAGGAGAAGAGGGGGAGGGGGTAAAAGGGGAGAAGGGAAGGGAATTCTTTCCTAGTTACAAGTAATAAAATGAACATGAAAAAATTACATAGATCAGATTTTATACGAGCCAATTGGAAGGCTAAATTAATATTTATATCGTTTCTGTTTGTACCAACTCGTTTATTGTAACGGGTGAATGGACGGCGACTGAATTAACTGTTATTGGGGGTCGCGGAGCGTAACGCTGATTGTGTGATGAAGATAAATATAATGTGACATGTATTTATTGACTTCTCGTGTCAATGTTGTTTGTGCTTAATAATACTTATATAAGAATAATAACAGAAGCTCTGAAGCGCATCAGTAAAATTAAACTAGTCAGATGTTTCCAATGCGGTAGACGGAACAATATCAATTCGTAAATTGACATTGTTCCGTCTACGTGAACTCACATTCGTGAACTGATCGTGATCAGTTCTTTGTTTGCATTCTTACAATTCTATTTCCAAATCTTCAATCTTATACACGTTTAAATCCAGATCCAAATAATTGGAATAACCTTACCCCAACTATGCGTAAGACCAAGTTTTAAATGATTTTGTAAGGATTTCATCCAACTTAAGCCGAATATAGCTTAACTCGCAAAAGCTGCATCGGGTTTAATGGTTCTAAGTGTTATTGCAGTAAGTGTATGTCTCTGATTATTTATATCCTGTATCATTGTGAATGTAATCATTTATCGATGTAATGTCTGTTTCTTCTGTTTCTATATTATATCTTATTTCAAAATCTGTTTCGCCAAAAGGTATACCTTTTGGCGAAACAGATTTTGAAATAAGATAATGCTATCATTATCCCTTTCCAATGATTTTTAAATAGTTTTATTTTATATCTGGCGGTTTACGATATTTGTTTCAGGCTCCTTTTATTTTTCACATTTGGGGATGCACAAATGATGGGCATTTATGCCCTTGCTGCGGCAGAACGCTCTACCCCTTGAAAAGGGGCCCCCGTCGGGTCCGAAACTAGTCAAGCATCTCCAAAATATAAACGTGAGTTAAACCGTATGTTTTTTATAAATATGAATACCACTCACGAAAGTTTTTATTGTAGTATATGACAGTGACTGAGTGAGTTTAGTTTGTGATAAAAACATACGCCCTTAACGCTTGATCCTTTGTAAATTATACTATTACCAGCAACCCGCCCCGGCTTCGCACGGGTAGCAGAGGCAATTTCAACAATCATCAACATATTTCAATGAATTTACACAACATCTTAACAAATGATACACCTAAAGCTTCCTAATGAATCACTTTGTCTGCGTTTGTAAACTTTCCCCGCTATTCCAATATTTTTCATTGATGCTCCGCTCTTATTGGTCGTAGCATGATGTTATAGCCTTTATCCTTCTTCGATAAATGGGCTATCCAACGCTATAAGATTTTTTAAAATCCGATCCAGTACCGGAGATTACCCCGAACATCCAAACTCACAAAACTTACCTCTTTATAATATTGGTATGGATAAAAAAAGACATACGGGATACAGAACCATTATTTTATCTAAAATTTGGTTCTATTCTAAAGGTTGCAAATAATGATAAAATATATAAATTATCCAATATATTATATTATTATATTGTAAGATATAAATCTTTTACTTTACCATTATTCAGAAATCGCCAATCTGGCTTGAACATTTGTTACAATTTACTGCGAGATGCGAGGACTCTTAGAGATTTAGCTGCGATGCTCATGTTAAAGATGACATCAGCAATGCAGTTTATTTATGCTAGTTTTATGAATTAGGATTGTAAGTTAGTCAAGTTAGTTTTATATATCAGTAAATTTTAAATTAATACTAAAAAGTTTCTTTAGTTAAGTTGTAAAAACAGAACGCTCACCGAATGTTATCTTGTCTGGAGTAACCACAAAATTGTCGATGGTTTTATGTACTTACTTAGTTATCCTCAATGAATCATCATTTTTGTTATTTTTGTTTAGAAATTAGTTGTGTTAGAATCACGGCTATACACATAACATTTTAACATAGTAATTTATTTATATTTATTACAATATAACAGATTTTATACATTTAAAATTATGCTTAAATTTGTACTATTATTAAAATTATAAATTCATTAATTATGTTAAAGTACCCTCAAGCAGTTTAAATTGTTTTTTTGGAAAAAATCGTTTACAGAAAGAACTGTATTGTTGTAATAAATATTGTAGAAGCTCAGATAGATTTTTTTTTTTAATTAAAATACCTGCTGTATTATTATGTTACAATCAATAAAAAGTTAATAAATAGATTAATTTAATACACAACCACATAATAATATCAGGGAAAGCTTCAAAGAATAAGAAAACAATCGGATTGGATTCGTCGACTATCGCGATCTCTTACGTCAAAAAGCTAGAGTAGGTATTTGAGAACAATGCTAGAGTTAACTTTTTAGAAGAGTTTTTAAATAAATTTAGATATATTTCAATATTTTTTTCTCATATAGGTATGACTTTTTTTATGTGATAGTGGGTTACCAGACAGGTCAGCTGATGGCAGTGTGCCGTACTGCGCCTTAAGTAGGAGGGATCCGGGAACAGCTTTTATTAAGACATCCGGACCCCCCCTAGCGCCTGCCCGCAAAAGCGCGGGCACCACCTTTGGGTAAAAACCTCTCAATTAGGCGACGTCCAGGCACACGCGGACGCCGCCTCCTGGCGGGGGGCCACTATAGCGGGTCGAGGGGAAAAACCCGTCCAGTCCACCCGCGGCCACACTCAGGGTGGCATGAGGCGCTGGTAAGCGCACCTCCGCCAACCGGTTCGCCGGCGGCGAAGTAGGTCACGCTAATCGCGTACCTCTTCGGGCGGGGGCCGACTGCCGCTTCCCGCCCGGAACTCAGCCGTTCGCCGATATACTTCGGCGAGCACTTCCGCCTCCAAATCCCACGGGGGAGTCCCGGCCAACGCGCACGCCGCCTCCGTTGACACGGTGCGGTATCCGCGTATGGCTCTAACCGCCATAACCCTCTGAGGTCGCCAGAGGCGCGCCCTATTCTGGGCGATCAGAGCTCCCGCCCACACCGGTGCACCGTACAGTGCCATTGACCGAACAACCCCCGTGTACAACCGTCTTGTAGCGACGCTGGGTCCGCCCAAATTGGCCAAGAGTCGCCCAAGGGCGGACGCAGCGCCGACCAGCTTCGGAGCAAGCTGTCGGAAGTGCTCGTCGAAGAGCCACCTACCGTCGAGGATCAGGCCCAGATACCTAATGTGGGCCCGAACCGGTACGAGAACCGAGTTGACTACGATGGAGGCGCCAGGGGATGGACCACGACGCGGCCCATGAAATAGAAGGGCCTCCGTCTTATCCAGGGCCACCCGCAGACCCAGCGCCTCGATTCGACCGACCATCAGAGAGACACCTCTGGTGGCCAAACGCGCCGCCTCTTGGCAGTTCACCCCCCGTGTGTCGTCGGCGTAACAGATTACGCCCAGCCCGGGGGGGAAGTCGCCTCGAAGGGCCCAGTCGTACCCCATGTTCCACAGGAGTGGTCCAAGGACAGACCCCTGCGGAACACCGCACGACATGGGCGGTGGATGGTACGCTCCTCGAGATAGCCGCCTCAGGTAGAAGGGTTGGGGCCTCCGGTAACCTCAGTCACTTGGCGAAACACAAGCATTGCTTCACTGTCGGTTTTCTGTGAGGCCGCGGTATCAGTCCAGTCGAGCCGGCCCATACGTGCCGAAGAATAGCTCTCCCACGATGAGACAACAAGATTAAAAAAAATAGTAAAATATCACTACTTAGGTACTTAGTTGTATATTCTTTCTCCTCATTAGCTTTATATGTTTATTTTCTTTATATCACTATTAATATATATGAGAGATCGCCTGGCAATCGAATTTCAACCGTTTTGAATATCTTGAATGACCAGTATCACTTCAATTGTCATAGTATAGACTTTTGTACCATGACAGGTTAATTATATGCTGGACCCCTATAGCTTTACGTAACCGTTATTACACAATGATTAACTTTATAGCAGACTAGCAGCGCCCCGCTGTTTCACCCGCTAAAGTCCCGATCCCGTGGGAATATCGGGATAAAAAATAGCCTATATGTTAATCCAGGTCTCCAGCTATGTACATGCCAAGTTTCATCGCAATCGGTTCAGTAGTTTTGGCGTGAAAGAGTAACAAACATCCATCCATCCATCCATACATCCTCACAAACTTTCACGTTTATAATATTAGTAGGATTTTGTTTAAAAGTTTTAGCTTTCTGCACTTCCTTGATACACTTTAAGTATTTCAAATTTCACATTCCTGTCTGTGTATGTTTGCTTAAAAATGCATACAAAGAATTTTCCTCACGTACCTATTAGTATATAGAAAATTTATATTTATATGTATTCCTACTGTATCTATGTAAGTTTACGAACTTAGTGTGTATGTATACATATATATTTATTTGTTTATTCTACTGCAACTCTCGTATACCAGAAACTACCCATTATTTCTTTTACTTAGTCTTTGTCCATCCAAAGGTTGCCTGTAAGAAATTGCTCTTAGCGATAAGGCTACCCATTGTACATGTTGTTTCTGTAATATCCGTGTAATTTAATTGTAATTATTGCACAAAAAAGTTTATTTCTATTCTCTTTTCATTCTATTCTATTCTATTCTTCTTTAAACAAGTCTCACGCTTGCTAATCTATAGTTGAATGACTAGCACTACTCTCCAGTTTTAAGCAAACAACATGTTTCATGAAATTAAATTAAATATAGTACTTAATTAGCAATATTTCACAGATCGCATTATTTTAGTAAGACTATAGTACACACGTGGTGTAAGAAGGTAGGTATAGTAAACCGTTGTAAGATTTATGGTGATAACTTTTTTGTACTGCTTTTCGGTCAGTTTTACTTAAATAAAACATCGTACTTAGGTTTTAAGCATTTTTTTACGATTATGATTATTCAAAATATACTAGTTCAATCTTACCTAGATTAAATTTCAGCCTTAGAAATTTAAAATGAAAAAAGCCGTAGATACACATCACAAATATTAGGTTTTTTTTTAATGGCTAATGAGACGTTTGTTTTTAAACTTAACTGATGGGAAGTGACGATGAAGAAGAAGATGATACACACAAAACCAATTTAATTAAAATAAGACTATTAATATAAGAAAGTTTTAAATAGCCGTCATTATAACTAACAACTTGGGTTTCGCATACAATATATTTTAATGCTACATATGCACCTACCTAGATCACGGGAATAACCGCAATCGCGTAATCACACCTTTGAAGTGGTCAAAACATCTTAATTAGTATATCGTCGCTATAATATCGAGATCTGATTTCTGTATAATAATTTAGTGATTTTACGAGACCAGGCTTTTTTAATATTGCCCGTTTACACTTCAAGCAAAATCTGCCAGCCCACATTCACCCTTAGGCACCTAAGCAACATTTCCACATAACCAAGGTCAAAAGGGAAACGAATTAAGTGAGAGAACAAGCAAACTAGGAGAGTATTAGCGCTGTCTATCTTCTAGCGGAAGTTGTTCAGAGTAATTGAGGGCAACACGTTATTTAATGGAGCCAGGGGTTGTGAGTGTGGCTATCTATTTAATGCGTACGCAGAGTATACTTCCTGGAGTGATTGATACACAGCAGTCATCCCTAGTGTGATATTCGTGAATTAAATCAATACATGGTATGTAGTTATTGTTTAAATTATTTTAGAAGGGACTGACAATGTTTGCATGTCGATACTTTTAAATCATTTCCTTACTTTAGGGTCACCGTCAACTATTAAAACTTGTAAAAATAAAGTTGAGTGAGACGTTAAAAAAAATCAAAGGCAAAAAAATCTTTCAAGAATATATTTATACCATATATGTATGTAACTTATTATAATGAATTTTATTAAAAAAACAAATATCTATACACCACATTTTTCTTCTTTCCTTTATTTTCTTATTACGAATATTTTAGTAGTGGTACGCATTGAAATAACTTTTTTTCATAATATTCACAAATAGATGGCTAAATAGATGGATGTACTCACATGGACACAATCACTGGTCAAGTCAACGTAAAGAGTTTGAAAAAGATTTAAGCGTTTAAGAACAGCTTAATTACAGCTAATATAAGTACGTAATCAGTCATCCACTCCGGTTAGAAGGCTGTTGCGACAGAGTTATTAATGTCGAGTAAAATGGCCACCGCTGGCAAAGTGCCCACTGCTTACCGGCTATAGAACAGTTAAATGATATACTTTGAGAGGAAGGAGATGTAATGCTTTATATATAATTTTTTTTTATGTGTGGGCAAACGAGCAGACGAGTCACCTGATGGTAAGTGACTACCGCCACCCACGGGCACTTGCAACTCAAAAGTCACAAGTTCGTTGCCGGCCTTTAAGGCGGGAGTAGCGGAAGGGGGAAGTGGGAGAAAGGGAAGGGTTAGGGCCTCCGGTGACCTCACTCACTCGGCGAAAAGCAATGTAACCATTGCTTCACTGCCGGCTTTCTGTGAGGCCTTGGTATCACTCCGGTTGAGCTGGCCCATACGTGCCGAAGCATCGCTCTCCCACTGTTAAATTGTATTAATGTATAGTAAAACTAAACGCTAGTAAACCTAGTCAAACTCCTATATCGAGTATGAGTTTTGTCAGTAGACATTACAATAAAATGTAAGGTGCTTCTGTAGGTACAATCTCCTAATTGGGCTAAGTAATAAAAAAGAGCTTTTATTCATAGATTATCAAAAACTAAAAACCATCATACATATTTTTATATGACATTAAAAATAAACAATTTACAATTAATATCTAAGACAAATGACGTACATAATACTGGTATTAAAATATGATCGCATATTAAAATAAAATCAAAATTGAATTGCTTTGCTTGTTCAATATTCAAAAATAAAATAAAAAAAGAATGTCCTACAAAGTAATTGCTCGTATGTTATAATTATGCGGCAATCCGCATCGTTGACCCTTTCATGACTGGTTACTCCCTGAATTACAACATTTGGAGCGAGTAAAATGACCAATCAAAGTATCGTTTTTATGTGCATAAGAATAATACTAATTCATATTTTGTAAATGTTTCAACTTTGATATCACTGCTCCCGGAACAATCTAAGCATTGGAAAATTTCCCCTGTTCTTTTTATTAAGGTAATCAAAGCGCTAACTCGTGGAAAAAATCCCTATGCCCACGTCCGCGATTCTGTGTCACTACGATCGCCATATTGTAGCGCTTCAGTAGCGTCGCTACGTCTATAATGGAGGTGGTGTGAATGCCACTGTTGCAAGTTGAACTCTCGAGACTATATATTTGTATTTGTTTCTGTTTTTACTGATTAGACTTTAGACTGATTTAATAAGAAAAAAGTCGCGCGTTTGCGTCGATGCTACCGGAGTAGCAATTATTTTATTCACGAAACGCGCTACTGAATCGTGGCAAAAAGTCACCATGGGTGACCTCCCTAAAAAATTATGTATTTTTAGAAAGCTCTTTAAGTGTGGGCAAGTGGCAATTTTTTCTTTCAAGAACGTTTAATCCATTATTTGCTATTTTACTACCACACCCACCTTAAATCATCTAACCATATTTCTAACGATCGATTACAAAATTCGCTTGCCTCATTAGTTTTATAACTATTTCAGTTTTCTCTAGCTTCATTCTCATAATGGGCGTGACATATTTAGTCGGCCCATGACAATCCTAGTTTTAGACCAAATCTTACATGTTGTCGAGATACTTTCTGCATCTGCCGTTTCAGCAGCTCGGCTTAATTGGTACAACAAAACTACAATAACCATAAATACAGAAGCAGTAAATAAAACTTAATTAAGGAAACACAATTTGAAACCATAAACAAAAATAGCAATGTTGATTATTTCACAAAAAATGTCCACCTTATTTTGGAATAATAAAATTGTTGGTGCATGAGACCGACGGAACAATAAAGAGTAATTGTGTCACGGATAAGATACGAAGATTGTAAACGTACCTAAATTAAAAAAAGGCTATATGCTTCGAAATAGAGAAGATTAGGACCGCTGAAATATAAACATTAGAAGACAGAAGAAAATAACAGATTTCGCAAGGAAAAACAATTAAGAATGATTAAATCAATATTAGAACTCCATCCTTACGAATAGAATTCCATAGAAATTTGTTTTGTGGACGATAACTTTTGAACAGGCATATTTAGTAGACAAATTATGTTATTTACAAAACTACTACTACCTACTAGGTAGTCTACCAAGCCCGCTGGTTTGCATCTCTAGAATTATACACATGGTCTGGTATAGATTGTACGATTTTATTCAAATTTACTCTAGGTTGACGACACAGAAAAAAATGTAGGTATACAAATTTGTTCACTATGACACTTGGATCTTAGAATCAATGGATCTGAGTTTGTTATTATATTTACTCAACATATCAGTGGCTACGGCTGAATTAGAATTCATAGTTAAAATATTCTTTCATGTGTGTTTTTTTTTTTTTAAGTTTGTGTTATTGTATTGTTGGAACACCACATAGATCAGTCGTATTTTTTGTATAATCTGTACATATGTTCATAATACGTAAAGAAGAAGTTCATTTGTATTTTTACAAGGATATGTAAGTAATATTGCCGTGACTATATCTTATTTTAACAAAGCGATCTTTAAAGTTTATTTTGTGGTGATTTCAACAAAATCACAATACAATCACAGTTGGGAGCGGACACTACACCGCTCACAAACTGGCAGTGTGCCAACTCTCACCACAGAGAGAGAGAGAGATAATCGGAAAAAGGAATCTGTACTTAAATCTAATATTTTATATACACATAAACTCTTTAGTTAATCTATGTTTTTAAAACCATGATGTGATAATATAATCTATATTATCACATCATGGTTTTAAAAACATTTTGAATATTAAGTTTAAAATTTTATTTTATTCTTAATTACAACAAGTAAAAATTTAACTAATAATATAATTACATTCTTCCACTCCTCTTGGTCCTCGGCCACCCTAGGCCACATGTTTAAATAAGTGTCTAGATCGTCCCTCCATCTCCTCCTCGGCCTTCCTCGCCGTCGCCGACCACCTCCAGGTATCCACTCCGTGGCTAGTTTCGCCCATCAGAATGGCTCCATTCGACAGACGTGTCCCCCTTAGCACCACTTTAGCCTGGCGGTCACCACTCCAACATCAGTGATGCCAGTTTTGGAACACAGCTCAGTGTTTCTGACGTAGTCCGTCAATTTGACACCCAGTATGTAAAAATTACATTCTTAATATGTTTGGTCAATTCATTAATACTAATTAAGTTGTTTGTCTTTTTAAATGAGATTTATCCAGCCCACGCTCCCTTTGCTGTAATTCTGGTAAGGCAGGATCAACAACAGAAAACATGAAAACAAAGAGTGTGACAATCGACTAATTCCTGGAAAATTATATCTGATTTGGAAGTCGCAACAAATTTAATTAAAAGTAAATTGGAGAGCTTAAATTAATATTATATTTCTTCACAATATTTAGAATAACAGCTTTCGACAGTGATATTTATAATTATAATAATTATTTTAGTAACAAAAATGAATAATGTAGGATATTTTGACGGGCCTGTTGCTCTAGTGTTTAGTGAACTGTGACTGCTGAGCCAGAGGTCGTGATTTCGATTCTCACCCAGGATAAATAGTTGTGTGATGAGCATGATCATTTGATCTGGGTGTAATTTATATATAATATGTATGTATTTAGAAAAAAAATCAGCAAATATAATCATGTTTATCAGCAGTCTGGTTTTCATAGTACAGGCTCTTGCCTAGTTTGGGATCAGACGGCCGTGTGTGAGATGTGTGAAGTTACTATTATAAAAAATTAATGGTTTAATGGCAAGACGAGAACAATCAGAAATGCCTGATAAATTTACCAGGACTGTGGCATGCCTGACAGATGTCCACCGAACGATCTTTCAGGATATATTTCCGATAGTTATTTAGATAGTTTATTATATTGTATTATTATTCTCTTTCTATTTTATTACGATATGAAACTTCAAATCGTCCATGTACAGAAGGTGAGATATAACTTGATCATCTTTCTACAACCTATAGCCTAGTCCTGAACCCTCTAACACCATACTGAGAGGGTTCAAAGCCAGAAAGAACCACACGGGACTCAAACTATCACCTTGAAATATACCCCGCTCGATCTTTATTGGTACATCGTTTGCCGCAATCTGCTGATATCCTGGATAGCGCGAAGTACCGTTCTCCATTGTCCCATACAAGACTTTTAGGAAGTGCAAAGACTTGTATCAATTTTATACAACTTTAAACTCTAAAAAGCTGTGTATGTGGAACCAAATCAAAGGCCTTCTTATAGTCTATCCGTTAGTGACATGTCGCCAGACTGTTACGGTTACGACGTACCTGTTTCTACGTAATGAATGGACTGCACTATTTACGTCGTCTATGGATATGGCAATAAGTTCCATTACTTGTATAGACTCGTATGAGCGCTTGACATCTCGCATCCAATCACCTTCTGTATAAGTGACAGGCACCGACCAGATGGGACGCCAAAATGTATTTGTAGCATCATCATCTGCGAAATACCCGTTACTCACACATGGATCCGATTGTTCCCACTTTCGGTAAACCCACCTCTCATTTCTTTGGAACATTCTGATTATACCGATCTATTTGCTTTTTGTGTCATCGAATCCTATTTGCCCATGCATAAACTTTCTGCTTTAGAAAGTCTATGTGCTCTATGACACATGACATGTATTGTTGAGGACTAATGTCAGTCCTCAAGAATGTCTGTTTCACAAAGCGTGATGCGCTTTCTCTCGGCCGTGTATTACCCGATCTAAAGCAGATTTGCTTACCGATGAGTGTCCTGGTCTCAGCAATACGACGCTCGATTTTACATTGCCAGGCTGGCAAAGCCGGCTTGGGTCGAGTAGTAGCGGTATTTACAGAAAAATGTACTTGACATGCTGCGACAGGCGCATAGTAGAGAATAGAGTGTGTATTACTAAAATCTTCACTATTGCCTAAAAGTCAGACAATAACGAATCCAGGGTACACACCAATGCTCTATTTCGTTTTTGAATGGGTAAAAAGGACAAACGGGGTCTATTAATGTAGTTCACAAACTATTCCAGAATAGCTTCCTCTAAGGCACTTCTTCACATTTCATTGTATTGGGTACTTACAGATATAGCTTCACTCTCCACAATTTCATCCATATGTGGTGCCAATTGTGGTGTGTGAAATTAAAATTTTTCATTATAATATAGTGGACAAAGGTGTGTCACATCCCCTCGATGCCTACACCAGAATCGCTGATCAATGAATTAAAGCCGTTTACGCAATATAGAAGGATCCATGGATATAGCTGATTCGGCGCCTCGTGCCGCTGACCCGTTTCTGGGCCCGCGTCATCGATCATCTCACACACGTATTGCGAAATAGTGCAATGTGCAGTAAAGTTGACCTTAATTATAAAAAATATTGGACAGCTACTTCGGTACTAGCATCGTGCGAGTTAGCATAGTTTAGAGACAAGTTTAATAGTTTAGTTTAGATTGTAATTTCTTAAAGTTATCAAATTTATTTGCTGGCACTTCTATAATTGGTGTAATAACAAGTTAATAGCTTAGTAAACAATTCGCTACAATAACGTGTTGGTGCCATACTGTTTTCCTAGCTAGGCCTGTGTTTAGGATTAACAGTGATTGTAATCGATGCGATTACTAGTTATGCTTATTCCTCATTCCTATGGCAATACATGTATATACAGGTGTCACAGAAAGGTGTGGTCACATTTGGAGCGCATTGTGTAGCCGGGAAATAGTTGACTAAGTTTGAAAAAAAATTATGTTATCTCCAGAAAATACTTTACCTAGTGCAGGTGCACATTTCTAAATGTCATTGATATGAATTACTGACAGTTTCTATTACTTTCATGTCAACTCTCTCTCTCTCTTACGAAATATGATTTTATTAGTTTCAAAATAAGATTTCTGTGTAAAATATAACGAACGATGAAAATTGTTAGCGTTTTCCGTTACTTACGGGGTCTACTATACTATACTATTTCTGTAGAAAGGTGTTGTCATGTTACAACCTATCACCTGTATACAAATTGCGAGAAAGTCTTACTAACTTCCGACCGAACAGTCAAATAACTTGGTGTCTTGTCGCATCGATATTTGTCGGTGATGAGAGAATAAATGTGTCAGTTATGCCTATCAGATGGATCAATAAAGATTCTGCTTGTCACAAAATAAATATATGTCAAGATAAATAATAATACATAAATCCATTGAAGAACAAATAAACTGCTACTTGTGATCTAGATCAAGACATTGAACATATCGGCTGCATCCATGGATTTTAAACCGACTTGGCTGTGTTTTTACTCGCTACCTTGGAATTATGGTACTCATATTCGCCATTGATATTAACTTTAGGCTTGCAACAATGCAATTGATTTTTTTCAATAATGAGATCGTAAGAAAAACTATTATTTCTAAGCACATACTTTTTTTATACCTCGTGGCAAACTAGCGTATATATTATTACAAACAATATTAATAATAATAATAATAATTTATTTTCCACAGTTAAGATTGAGTTTAAACAAAAAGTATTACATACAGAAAATGGATTTATACAATTTTTTTTTGGGTCCCCTGGTTCCCAAACTAGGCCTTAAGAGCAACAAAATTAAGCTAGAAGCAGATAGGTTCCCTACAATGATTATTAAAATCATAGTGCACAATTAAAATATTGGTGGAACGCCCTGATTGTAATACAATAATAAAGGCGATCTATATTTTATTTCTTTCTATGTAGACGTACGACGTCTACGTAGAAAGTACACAAAACCCGGCACTAAAATTAAATGCTTATAAAAAAGAAGAATCTTAGAATAAAAACTTTCCTGAGTGGTATTCATATTTATTAAACATATACGTGTCACACTGTGTCAGGCGTCACACCGTCACACCAGGACGTTACACTCCTTGAAAAAAGGCCCCCGTTGGGTCCGAAACTAGTCGGACATTCAAGAAATAAATACGTGAGAAAAACCGTATATCTTATTAAAGACAAATTTGCTTTCTAAAGCTTAAAATGAACAAAAAATGTAAAACGTATTCGTCCTTAAAACTTTTGTATAATAATATGCGGTACGAACTTGTATGTGCGTGTAACGTCAAATATAGTAGTTTTACTAAGCGCGGTTAAAGTTTCTAACTGGAAGTGGGGCAAACATGAATTGCAAAGGATTTTCTACACTTAACTAGTGTAGAAAATCTTAGCTAAGCCATACTACGTGTTACTCCATAACGCTGCGATAAACAGCATTAGCTTAATGTAATTTTTCAATTTTATTATTAATCATGGAATATGAGGTAAGTAGGCACATATTATAAATTTTGTTATTGACTCACATAATGGATAATAATTTTGATTTAAGTATTAATGCCTGGATTTTATACGGATTGGGTAACGGTGACTTTCGACTACCGCTAAAGAACATTCGCAATCACTATTTTTGTAATTAACGTATTTTCTTGAGTAGCGAAGTCCACTCAAACTATTCAGTACAGTATAGACAGTAGTGCAATGCAATCTGTCTAATGTATAGCATTCTGATTAATCAAATAGTTCATTGCATATTTAAAAAAAAAAACACAAAAAAAAAATCAAAATCACAGAACAGAGAGCATTAAGGGGAGTTATTCTGTACCGGAAGAACTCCTATGACTAATATAACAAACTATAACTTGGTCAGTTTTGTATGGTACTGTTGGATATTTTCCTTCACCACTAAACAAACACTATAGATAGATTTTCTAATTCATTTATGTTACTATAGAACTATTAAAACATTAGCTGTCGGATGAGAAGTAGTAAAAGTATGTAGTTGTATATTACTCACTTAGTCTTAGTACAAAACTAAATGCCTCTTAAAAACGACTCCATTGGGATCAGCAATAGTCATAAAATATGAAACAGAATCCCCTTAGGCAGTGACTCATTTTTCCTTGACGAGCCAAAAGGCTATTGGTGCAAAATATGTAAGAAATGATTTAGACAGCTATCTATAAATATCATTCTACTACAACATACATTTTTATGAAGTACTCCGTTTGTGTAAACATAAACGAATAAAAAAATAACAACCTTTTCGCTTGAATATAAAATTGGCAAGTACACCAATAAATAAACACAGAACAACACATCCTTCATTGCTACTACTACCAGCAAGGAATACGCCAATGAATCATTTTCCATATCTTCACCTTACAACCTACACATTCGCAATATAGTAGAAAACGTCACAAGACTCGTAAAAAGGAGAAAAATTTCCTGCGTAGCAATATGAGTATCATGAAAATAAATATAAATAAATCCCACTTCACACGAGGACCGTAAAGATATCTAGTCTCGCAGGCAAGATTTCAAATACACTCCTTTTTTCTCTCTGTGCAATAAATCGCTTCGAATCGCGGTAATATATCCCAAGGTTTGCTTACTACGTGTGGTAGATTCTAAAATATGTGTAAAGAAAATTTTCTTTTGGGGGAACGAACGTATATGTGCGTAGAATAATCGTGTATCTAGGGCTACTGTCTGGTTAGCTGGCGGGCATCGAAATCTTTCAAAATGTAATAGAATTCTCTCGATAACACTAATGGGAATCAAACTTATAATTTAAAAAGGCGTAATTGAATGAAATAATATATGTAAGTATTACATGGATTTTAATTTGTAATTTTAAATGAATGCTAAATGCTGCAAGTTTAGAGTCAATACAAAATTCTGTTTAGACTGAACCTTTAATACTATACTTTCTAAACTACTTTTTAATATGATAGTAAGATCCAGAGCCTTAAGAATCTAATTAGATAAAAGCCTTGTAATCCAGTCTCTAAATATTATGATCCGTTGACGGGTCAAATATTGGTATACTCGTACATCATGCCAAGGTAAAAACAGTGTAAATTTTCCCAGGACCATAGTTTGATATGTCATAAATAAAAGTACTGCCACACTAGCTCAGATTAACGGACTGAAGGGGTTAATAATAATAATAAATAATTTATTTACTAGAATGTAGTTACATATTTTAAGATATATTTTTCTTTAAAACGTAGCTGTATCTGCAACTATGTGTTAAATCAATTATTGTTTCATTCTCGAGAATATAATTTAGGAAAGCTAAATAACGTTGTCTCTTCCTTGGTGCTCCCGTTAACTTTGACAGTAATTCTTCTAATTATTCAATTACTTATTTCTAGAATAGACCGATCTATTTACCCAAAATATTGGGTAAATACAGACAGCTAATAAACAAACGTATACTTTATTAAATACTTAATTGTATTTAACAATGTATATGTACTGTCATTTATTGATAAATTACATGCAGATACAGAAAACCTGATCGTACTCATCACACGATTATTTGTCTTGGGTGGGATCTTACCGGCACATACGTAACAACATAATTATTCCAAAGTATTTTTTACGACTTAAATCAATGTAACCGTTAGTATAATCCTGTACCGAACCAATTAACATAAGTATTCCAGTGAATCAAACATCAAAACGTCAAACGGTTGCATAGTGTGGTGATACCTTAAGATATTTCACTTCGACGAGGGTTGACAGTCATGAAGAGTCCGAGTCCCAAAGGGATGGACAGCTACGCAGATAATGCTTAGATGGGTCACATAACTTAAATTGAACGTAATGGCCTCCATTTAAAGATCTGTTAATATCTTAGGCTTATTAGTCGATTAGAATACTAAATTGAAACATTAATGGGCAAAGAAATTGTCGATGAACGAAAGTAATACTAAAATTTTAGTGATTCGGGGGAATACGGTAGTTGACTAAATCAATTTCTCTTTTAAACTTAGTATACTAGCCTAATAGACGAACAATATGTGTGATTGAGATACCTAGTCTCACACAAAAACATAGGTGTGAAAGACAGAATAAACCGGACCGTGAAACCGGTTTTAATTTTTTTTGTCTCCAATAGTCTCCTGTCAAAATAGTATCGCGTTTTAATTTTGGTGTTTTTATCGTACTTATTCTATATTTTAACAGATAAATATAAAAAAGAATAGTCGTGTCTTGTGCTAGATTGTGATGTAACAAATAGCAACAATCCAAAGAAAGTAACATTTCATAGGTAAATACTCACTGTGAAGCTCCGGTGAGGTGTCGACCCGTGGGGGTTTCCACACGATAAAAAAGGTAAATACTCATAGTTCAATACTACCTTCAAAGTGTTTATTTTCTTAGAATATCCAGGGTGTAAAGGACAATGACAGTCAATGGAAGAGTGGCCAGTTAGTTTTTATGGAATCTCTGAATAACCGATATAAAATTTATATAATAAATTAATTAATATTAACTTTATACATTCCAGCTAATAAGAAACGGTGGTAAAAATAACTGGAAATTCAAACAGTCATAACTTGTAAACGAATAGTTTTTTTAAAAAAATGTTTTTGTAACTGTTAAAATTACAAATTAATATATGCAGTAAACATTCTATTTTTATATTCTGAAATTTAAAAATATATGTGTTTTTAGAAATCTTTTTTTTTTGTATGTAAGTATGGATGTAGCAAATGCAAATTTCTATCTCTAGTATTCGCGAATTTGAATGTTGAATTTTCAAACAAAGCGTGCGTAAAATTTTGCAGGTTTGATTTTTGGCGGGTTTAAGATTTTCGACCTTTATCGATTCCAAGTACAGACAATATAAAAAATCTGTAATAAAAGATCGAGATTGTAAATTTTTTTAATTAAGAATGACGATTTTTGTTGTTTAACTTGTTTACCTTCTTATTATGTACATCTGTAAAATTCACACACATTTACCCATATTTTATTCCCTGTAAAATGTATTTTAAAATATCGATTGGTTTCAAAGATTAAAATCCAAAATGTCTGTTTTATTAGTACAAAGTTACCAGTTTTAGAATCTTTGAGTCGCTCTCCTGTATTTTTGCACTTGTACCAATATACGTAGGACCCGTCGTTATGTTATCTGTCTCTCTCAGTCTCCAGTGCTAAACTTCGCTTAATGTATTGCTAACTAGTACTTATAGTTTTCAAAAGATATAAAAGTGTTGTTTATTTGTAAAATTTGTTTGTTAGTTTTCAAAAGATATAACAAAGGAATTTTGATTGACTATTACTGTGATAGTACAGTAATAGTTAATCAAAATGCCTTCTTTGTTGCCTAAAACATCTTATCGGCTATCCTAGCTTTTCACAATTCAATGAGAAGAAAGTACAAATAAACAAAGGAAAGTAACTGAAAATTCATGAAAACTTTTGAGCAATCTGTCATATAGAAAACGATAACGTTAGCTGTTAAATGCAGTACATTTTGGTTCTTAACTCATTAGTAATAAAGGAGAATTTTCTGTATAATTTAATAAATTGATGAGGGGTCTTTGACTAAAGAACTGGTAACAAAGTTTGACAGCTTTTGTATAGATATCGACCAAAATGACTGTCTGATGAGCGTTAATCAATCAATCACTAATTAAATAAATTTACGATAATTACGATTTTGTGACGCAAATCAAAGAGGTTCATTCTAATTTATAGAATTTGTAAAATGTAAATTAACTATTGTATTCAGCAGTATTTTAATAGACAATAGCATGATTCATAAATATTTTAAAGAGCGACTTCTATATCCAGAGATAGGTTATTTTAATTTCTATTCTTCTTCGTATGTGTAATTTTTTCATTAAGTATATAAAGCAATTTTAAGGTTTAGACTTTGAGCGTCATGTGTCATTTAAATTTTACGTCTATAAAACATATGATGCAATGTTAATTTTACTCTGAGCTATCTGACTCTTCTTTTTATTAGCTAAATTGCAAATTTGAGCTTTCATAAAATTTAGGAATTAAAAAATAATATAATTTAACAATCACGCAATTGAAACGATTTGATTGGCACATATTACAAGTCTAATCTTAAATGTTTTTTTTATTTAAACTTTGTTTTAACTTTTGATACGGTACAGTTTCAACAAAAAAGGACAACCAATTTAATATTAGAAAAGTACGTATATTGGCTGTCATTTTTATTGAAATTATCATTATCACACTTATGCTTTTATTGTTTCATTGGTTAAGCTATAAATTGTAATCTAACAAAATCACAAACTGTGTTAAGAAGCTTCGAGGTTTCAATTCCTATATAATTTTCAGCTTGTCCTGTTCGCAGCAATCACAATTTAAATTACAGCAATAACTAAAAAATTCATTGCAAATTGCAAAAAAAGTCACATACCTTACGGATACCCGTGATGACAGCAACGACGTGCTACAATCGAATTAATTGGTCCCTTGGTTATAATTAACACGTATTTATAATTCCAGAGTTAAACTGCGAGTACCTACAGCTGGTTTTTATAAATAAGTGTAAATCTAAAAAAGAGTGATGGAGTTCGTATTCGTCGTAAACAGACGCAGTTACACTTCTGAGTAACTTAATATAAGGGGTTAACGAGGATACTAGTAATATACCAACCATTGCAGTTTTTTAAAATGAATGAAGAAAATTTTATCAATCAATTAATCAGCCTATCGCAGTCCACTGCTGGACATCTCTTCCAATGTGCGCTATAGCACCCGGTCTCATTCAAAAAATAACATTTATAAGAGAGATTTATTCTTCTAAATTAAAAGTAGTCTCGACTCATATATTCGTTTGTCAAAGATAAAAAGTATAAGATATATTTAGTAAAATATACACACGTAATATACTGGATTAGTAGTAAACTCATATTGCGTATAAATGCTAACAATAAAAATTCTTCATGCAATCTGCTATAAAATTGTTTGCAGCAAAAGATATAGGTGTCATTACTCCGAATTTTCTTCTCCAGAACGTCTAAACATGTTTTAGTGGATATATTTTATTTCGTTGAACTTAATTAAATTTTTTGTTCTTGGAAATAAATTTGAGTTTAATAGGACTGGTTATTTTGTATTTCTAAAGTTATTATTGTTTTAATATCTGTATTATTGCTCCTGAATAAAATATCTGAAGCTATCGAAAAGGATCTTTACTTTGGGTTGATAATTCATCAAAACGTTAAGTTAATACTGGCCCAAGTACTGTACTCACATGACTACCGTATGCTTTACTGGATTTAAAACCTTAAATAACCATTAAGGTTTCATAGTGAAATAAAAGAATACCTCACTAGTGACCACGATCGGTGCAATTCGATCAAAATGTCTGGTAAACTAAAAAGTGTTCTAACTGCCTTGTAAATATTGTCACAAAGAAGTCCCGATTTACACGATATCTAATATTACTTTGTTTATTATATATTTTTTTTTAATTTTGGTACAAAAATAAGAGCACCTTGTAGCTTAAAAATGCTTGTATAACAGACCACAATATCGCTGGTTCAAATTTTAATGATTTGTCATCTATAGTAGTATAAATTTGAAAATCGAACCTTTTAATAAAGTAAAAAAAGGAGTGACTGACCGGTTTATGTCAACTACAGAATTATTTAGCTTATCATGTAACGGAAATTACTTTTTATGACATCTTAAAAGTATGGACTTTTTAAATAAGAAAGTTTTTAACTGCTGTTTGGGACAAATAAGTCATAAAAATAAATATATTGACCCCTGTATATTCTAAATCATCATTTCGCCCTCTATATTTTGGTCGCACGTAACAGAGAGCGAACCTTTGACATCTACGGACACGGATGTAAACAACTTTCAGGTATGTATGAAGATTTCATCTTGATATTTTCTTCATCGCAAATCATTATTAAATTCTAATATGCATACGAGCTGATTGAGAAGATTTACAAGATGACTGTGATCTTGTAACTGTCTTGTGTGACTGTGATGTGTAAATTGCATCTAAGAATTTAATATTTTAACTGTAACCTTCCCACCTTGCACGGCTCAAGATATTCTCTGATAATATTAATTTATCACCTGTTAATAACGTATTCTTTGAAATAAAGACTTATTATTAAAATCTGTGTTAGGGTAAATGTAAACATATGGTGTCATTCGGCAATCACTACTTGATATTCAAACTCAATATATCTTACTAATAAACATTTTGTTCGGTTTCCCAGACTATGAATTCGTAAAGTGAATACAAAAAGAGCACGGCAATAAAAGTCAAAAGATTCTGCTACAGTAATCCTCTTACAGACCAAACATTACGGTATCAAGGCTCTGTTCTGACGGAGTTATGAGAAACGACATAATGATTTTTGAGGTTGGGTTGTTTAAGAAATCATCTATGATTTCTTGAAAAGAAAAGATTACTTTACCCATAAGAGACCCATAAAGAATGCAATGTTTGTATGCTTTTGTATATAGTATTACTATGTAGTAGTTGGCAATTATTACTCTCTCAAATAAAAAATACTAAAGAAATATATGGGGCTATAACAAACTGAATTATCCTATCCTCTTTAGACCACCTTCCGCTAAGTGAAGTTACTCTTTTAACTAAATATTATGTTGTTAGTCCGATGGCACCTTGACCTTTGATCAAATAAACTTGTCTTAGTACCTACCTGAAACTACTAACGTAAGCGTGCCTTTATATTTCCAACTGCCTAGTAGTAAAACAATAAAATGGGTACCTTTACTTCAATTTGAGAATATTAAAGTTTCATATTTGCCGGCCAGACGGAATGTTGTTGATTGCTTCTTTCTTCCCTTGCACGTAAATGAAAACTTATTCCCGCAGTCTCTGTTTATTTCATAAATCTCAGTCGGAGGTATACTTTCATTTTCTACTTGGCAAATAATAATATAATTTATTTCTATTACGAACGATGATACTATTAACCCAGCTAACGTCCGTTTGGTCAATTTGATTCTCGTTTGAAAAAAAAAAATGTGGATATGAATGTGGAATCAGGAAACTTTTTAAATAGTGTCAGAATAAGAAGAGCGGAGATATTTGTACGGTGACAAACATACTTTTTTAATTTCCACCGTTTAATTACAGCAATTAGTTGATGGAACCCACAACACACAGAACTAGTTTTGAAACTCAGGAACATCAAGTCCCAAGGTCAATTTATTTTGGAAAAGACGAAAGTGCATGGCATAAAAACCTTATCTTATAACTTGGTCTTGAAATAATCATATATTCAGCAAAGGGTAACAAATAACACGCTATGCTATGTTATACCTGCGCAAACGCAAAATGTATTTTTTTCTAGCCTATTGGTTGGTCTGGTGGTTAGTGACGTTGACTGCTGAGCCTGAGGTCGTGGGTTCGATTCCCACCCAGAACAAATAATTGTGTGGTGAGCATGATCATTTGTTCTGTGTCTGGGTGTAATTTATTAAGAATTTGTATGTATTTAAAAAAATATAAAAATGTTTATCAGCAGGCTTTGTCTAGTTTGGGATCAATGTGTGAGATGTGTCAAGTTATAATTATTTATCACAATAAAGGACAATTATGTTTTGTTTATTGCTTTTGTAGTTTCTAAGTAAATTTATAATCCATCTAATTTTATTTATCGTTCCTTGAAAACATTCAAATAGTAGTTGTATTACATTTCTTTAGTACGGTCAACTTGACCCAACCTGACTCTTAGCGTTACAATTTTCCACTGTGCTGACGCCGGGTTAAATTATGATGGAGATAAAAGTCTACTTAATATTAATGAAGAAGAAATAATTCACTATCCCATTACACTTTAGAGATCTGTATTGAATTCGTAAATTATGCTCTAAGTTTTACCATTACCAGTTTTTGTATGACAAACTTAGCTACATTATTCAAATAAAATCATCTTATGATAAAGAAAAACCTTGAAAGAGTGATCGAGTGGATTCTCAGATCGATCAATCGAGGAGGACTTGACCTTGACATGATAAGGCGGTTCGGAAGAATTGTAGCTTCCACGCCTTGTGCCTCCTCTGCACGATGGGCCATCACAAAGACGTAATTAAATGGAAAAATGTGTTCCCTACAATGATCGTCCACGTTGGCTGATGTTCCATTAAATAGAGGGACTGCAGGATGCAGTAGCGTAGTGTAGCTGCAGCACAGCAGAATTTTCCGAGATGACATCGGTGTCTGCTTATCACAGTTTTCATAACATTGACGGTATGCACGAGAGACACAATGTAGTATATATCTAAACGTGACCGAGCGTTGATGTTTAAGTTCATCGATCTTCAAATGTCACGAAACTAAAACTGAACTTTGATGTCATATATCGCATCAACGCTAGGCCATCTTACTGTACATTTAAGGGGCCATCGTGTACAGACGCTATTAGAGACCACTTGGAAACAGTCGATGTTTTTAAGTAGCAGTCTTCTACATTGAAATAAAACAGTTAATATGTAAGGTTTTTCTGTCATTTTTACTCGTAGATAACTTTTGAAAAAGTAATTTAATTATCCTCTCAGGAGGTTATAAACATAATTATATTCTTTACAGTTTTTAACAGATTTTTTTATTGATAAACAAACGTTACTCTCGACATTAATAACGGCTTTTTACAGTACTACTGGATATTGGATTCATCATTCTCATTATATCTGTGTCATCTAATTAATCCTATTTTACTCTATTGCGAGAGTCGTTACGTAAAGGGGACGTTTGAAGAATGCACCTTCTACGTAAACATATATTTGTACAAGTATATTTGTATGGGTTAAGCCGAATTGAATCAATCTTATTACCCCAACATAAACCCAGATACGCAGTGTACCCATACACAATCGGAGCTAACAAACGTAATAGTGGCATTCGACAATAAGGCATAATCCGGTACGGATTAGTCCCCAAGGAACCTCAAGCAATGACGTGGTTCACAACGTAATGACACAATATGTAAACTAGTTCTACGTACATTAATGATGTACTCGTACTAGTGATGTCAATGCAGACTTCATTGTTTTATAATGGCGGTCTTATCATAGTAGTTCCATAGGGAGGCCATTATGTATTTTTTTGGATTTACTCCTGCGAGGCAGATTATTATAAGGGGGGTTAATTACATGCTGACAAGTGTACATTTTGATAATCTGACGATTTGAGCGTGACGCAAGGCAGTTAGAAGGTTACAAACTTTTTTTTTTTTTTAAAAGACAACTCCCGCATTAGGATTTACTCCTGTGTCGCGGGGGACTTTACAAACATACGAACAACGGACACAAAGAACACCCAGACTCAGATGGGAATCGAACCCACGACCTCTGGCTCAGCAGTCAGGGTCACTAACCACTAGACCAACAGGCCAGTCTAATCCGATTAAGATACGGCGGGTTAATTACATGCTGACAAGTGTACATTTTGATAATCTGACGATTTGAGCAATAAGATAGATAGTACTCTTTATTGTACACCAAACACATGATATATATACATTAAAAAAAAACAACTTTAAACATAAAATGCACAATGGGCGGCCTTATCACAACAAGCAATATCTTCCAGGCAACCTTTGGATGGACAGGACTGTAATGATTTAGTGTGGGCGGTATAAGTATTAGTATAAGTAATGATGGATGTCCAACACTTGTTATTACTGACTGATCTGACTGTAATATGAACTAATATGACTGTCTGTAATATGAACCTTGAGGAAACAAAAAAAAAACAAATTTTGTTTGTTCAAAATAATATTAATAATAACTTGCGACACCTCACACACGGCCATCTGATCACAAACTAGGCAGAGCCTGTACTATGGTAACCAAACTGCTGATAGTCATACTTATATATTTTTAATTATATATATATATATTATGGATACATTACACCCAGGCACAGAACAAATTATCGTTATCATCACACAATTATTTGTCTTGGGTGGGAATCGAACCCTCGACCTCTGGCTCAGCAGTCGGAACCACTGACCACTAGACCAATAAAATGGTATATTGGTTTCGATTTACGGGTCGGTTAAATTGTTTGGGTATTACTGGTACGAAAAATTCAGTAGCAGTATGCCGTGATGAAGTTTTACGTGAAGAAATATAAAAAAAAAGCACAACGAAGTCTTACAATAAAAACTTTCGTGAGTGGTATTCATATTTATTAAAAACTATACGGTTTTACTCACGTTTGTATTTCGGGGATGCCCGACTAGTTTCGGACCCGACGTCAGTGTGACGCCTGACACCGTCGCGGCAGGACGCTTCACTCCTTGAGAAAGGGCCCCCGTCGGGTCCGAAACTAGTCGGGCATCCCCGAAATACAAACGTGAGTAAAACCGTATAGTTTTTAATAAATACAACGAAGTCTATTTCTTCTAAACAATATTTTCTAGTTCCTTTTAAATATGAAAGCCTGGAGTAAACACGCTTTCATGCTTCATTTCTTGAAAAATGTCCGCTTGTTAGCACAACCGTAATTTATACAAACTTAACAAGATAACCTCGGTAATGAGAACCGAAGCACTTCGCACTGCAGGCTAGACTTGGTTTTATTTTTCAATATAGCCGCATAGAAATCTCTTCATAATGGTAAGGGTGAGGCTACGGTGCAGCGGAGTTATTCCAGCAACACCTTCATAAGAGTTAAAGAAAATTGTTATTGGAAACCACTAACAATCATCACAGCAAAAGACTCTGCTCAAAGTTTTAAATGCAATCATGACTTAAAGATTACTTTTATGTCATAGGTGGAAACAACAATTTTTTTTTTCGTAACCGGTTGGAGAAACAAAAGCCGCCTGTAAAAAACTGCGATTAACAAGTGCCTCTAGTTTGGTGTTGATTGTTCTGATGAGTTATGAGTGATTGCGGGGTAGGACCACACAACTGATGTTACGAATATCTAAAGGCAGGGTGTGTGCTTTTTAGCAAATTATTTGTATTAAAAAAAGGTTGTTCGTTATTGGAATCTAGTGTATTTGCACTTTTCCTATAAAGTAACATCTCGAATGGAATCCACGGTTTAAAATTAATAAAAATACTTGAGTCAAGGTCTATAATTAAGTAAATCTGAGGAATGACAAAACGCTGAAGGGCAGTAAAGACTCCATTAGCAATCCACACGCTTCTGCTTCAATAGAAACAGAACTTTATAACACAGTTAGAATAAAAGTATTTTATTGAGTCCCTTTCAGAAAATAGAAAACAGTACTGTAGACCGGGGATGGTTAGGTAGGTAGACGAATTATCAAAAACTCGACCTACGTGAATGTGTTGCGTCATACAACTAGCCACGAAAAATCATTGCCCCACTAAGTTATCAGAAACGCAGCATCGCGTACGCAGATTATTTGGAAGACGGAGCATAATATCAAAAAACTATATACGTAGGTAAGTAATTATTTTCTTAGTAACATTATTAATTGTTGTAAGGCCTATATATTCGTTGTTTTTTATTTTCAAAGCAATTTAAAGTAAAAGTTCAACAGTTAATCTGTTTGTTATAACATTATATTTTTTGAATTTCGCTTCGTCATGATTTTGAAGCTATGGCACGTGGTTAAAAGTTACAAAGCAATCTGGAGCTGGTAGACTAACTTATAACGGGACTGGTTGACCCTCTCGTTTACCTAGCCTATAGTAGTCTGAATTTACTTTACATGCAATTAAGTTAGTCTGTTGACTAAATTTAATAAGAAAATTAAATTAAAAGTAGTTGTTTCAGTACCACGTGGACATACAAAAGAATGGAAGATTGAGGAAGTGCACCCAAAGATCTAATTGATAGAGCATGTCAACGTCATCAAGAGAATCTCTTTCTTTAAATTTTCTAAAGCTTATAGTGTATCTATTAGATGTATTGGTTTTTATAACAAAATACACCCTAACTAAAATAAAACAAGATCCTTTTTCAAGATTCAAGATTTATTTGCTCGTAAACATGGTAACAATATAATAACAGATCTTATGGTATGTAGGTACAAGGCACAACATGTTTAGCCGCAAGGAGTGACATGCAAAATTTTATTATTATTAGATACAGTAAACACTTAAGTAGTCACATGCAGCGTAAGAAACATCATTTAATTACATTAATAAATTGAATAACATTGAAATAATATAAATAGGTAAATTAAATGTTAACAGAAATTAAAAATAATTGTAATTTTTGGCTTATCTGCATTCAGACAACTAATATAAAACAAAATGCGTTACAGTATGATTAAGTTATGATGTTACTGTGGTTTATATTTTTCTTTACAACTGAAAAACTCATCAATATTACAGAAACATGTTTGAATAAGCAATTTTTTTAACCATGTAATGAACAGGCGTTGCGGTAGTTCCCGCAACGTCTGCGGTATTTTTGTTATATATTTTTACACACGTGTTAAATTAATTTTTATGACATAACGTTGTCCTACATCTTCTTATGACCAATTTAGTGGGGTTTCTTTGGCTACAACGACTTTTGGCATCGATCCTATCGAATAAATGTGAATGTTTTCTAACAAAAAGCCCAGTTTCTAGAATGTATAGGCCAGTCAATGTGACTTTTGTTCCAGTAAAAATCAGTCCCGCACTCTCCCTTCAAACCTTGGACTGGACA
Source organism: Callimorpha dominula (assembly GCA_949752705.1). Lineage (NCBI taxonomy): Eukaryota > Metazoa > Arthropoda > Insecta > Lepidoptera > Erebidae > Callimorpha > Callimorpha dominula. Next base: position 20,412,365 of record OX456995.1, on the reverse strand, counting down.
TGGTCTCCACAACCTCCTCATGTTGTGTGTCAATGTTTTTGCAAATTTTAAAAATAAAGGTATCAGACAATAATACAAGAGTTGTTGCAAAACGGGCCTGTAGGTCTAGTGGTTAGTGATCCTGACTGCGGAGCAAGAGGTCGTGGGTTCGATTCCCACCCAGGACAAATAATTGTGTGATGATCACGATCATTTGTTCTATGTCTTGGTGTGAATTATCTAAAATATGTAATTGTACATATATAAGTATGTTTATCAGCAGGTTAGGTACCATAGTACAGGCTTTGCCTAATTTAGGATCAGAAGGCCATATGTGAAGTATCTCAAGTTAATAAAAGAGTACTATTTACTTAGAGATAAGATATTCTATATTTTATGCCACACGTATACTACAGCAAAAACTTAAACTTGACAACTGTGAGTGGAATTTATAATATACTTATCTCTAAAAGTGATCTCTATTAGCCAGCCCTAGCATGAAGATAATCAACTTCATTATACACTTTTAGTTAAGTATCAAATGTCATTGTATATGCCTATCACAAATATTGGTGTCAAGTGCCCATTGTTCAAGAATGATAATTATTACCAGCTTCTTTAGAGCCAATTAGTTCGTAAAAAATAGGTTAATATTAATTTAATTCCTAAACAAACTTGTATTAAGTATATTAAAATGAGGGTTTTTACGTTTCAGACCACGTTTTGATGGATATCTCTAGTAGGTATCTCACGATGGCACAACGTGTAAATTCGAATATCTATATTTAGGTTTAAGATAACTTTATTTCTCATAAAGAATTAACATTCAGATACGTGAGAAATTAACACTCAATTACACATAATGTAACTATATAATATTTGTTCAGTGACAACAGCGTTTTTAAACTACAAACTAATGAATATAAATCAAGTGAAAAACTAATAGAAAAATATTTGTTAATAGTGGGTAACTTATAGTATGTAGTAACTTCACAATACACGGAGCAAGCGTATGTAGATGTGGCAACTAACAACAACGTTCTGTGATTCTATATATCTATGACTAACTATTAAACTTTCGTGTTCCATTATATATAAATTATTTAAATAAATTAGTTAATTAACGCGATCCATAGGTATTACTTACCTCTGACAGGTAGCATACCTATCGTATTACGTCACAGGCTAACTCAGGCAGAGTCAGCCTGTGACCACAGCCAATGCAACCTGGTGAAGGCAATCCAAAATTATGTAAACACCTAATGATCGCATTAATTCCCGTATAAATAATTATAACTCAAAGCTATATTTGTTGTTTACTTGTCAAAGGTATACACTTAACATACAACATTCGCGACAGTAATCAGCAATGTAACTACATAAACTACAGTGTCATCGCTGTTGTCAAAGAAACAGAAAAGAACACAAAATTCCATGATTTAAACTATTCTATTGCCAAGACATTTCTGGATATAACTCTCTATTTCAACTGTGACACATGGTTTTGCTTGTTGAGGGAATAGCCATATAACAAGCAATCAAAATAAATGTAAAAATATTACTTCAATGAACTCTTCCGACGAGTATACGATTCGTTCTATTTCTCTTCATCATATTATATACATAATCATTAATCATCTAATAGTCTTAGTAGTAGTAAAAACAACATTGTCAGTAGCATTAATTATTTTAATTACAAAAATATAAATAGAGAGCGGTAACTATTTGTTTTACAAAGCAATCATTACATAAAAGAAGGTTTTATGTTCCAGCATCGTGTTACCGCTCTGTAAATTATACCATTTTACAACATACAATCGTGATGTTCCTGTGTTATTCCTTATTCCCAGTTGCGTTATGTTCTGCATAACTTGGGTATAAGTTTTGTATTTTCAGTTTTGTATTCTCTTCTTTAATCGTTGGTTATATAATAATATGTTTTAACTTTTCGTTAGTGGATACAAGATAGACATTAACACATTTAGGATATAATATTAAACTATACATAATAAGGAAATAATATCTTTTAAAAAAAAGTATCACCGACTTCAATGTGCTTTTGAGTGGAAAGTAGATGTATTTTGTTTAAATATAATATGGGTAGGAAAAACAAAAGCACTGCTCCAATGAGACAGCGATGTTTTGAAGCAAACGAAAACATCATCGATGTATACAATTTTTAGATATTTATTGATTTTTAAAAACCGCTCGACTGATTTCGATAAAATTTAAATGAGACCACTTGGGAAGTGTACCCTTTGAAACAAAAAAATAATTTTCCAAATTGGTTCAGGCGTCTTCGAGCAATCGGTGAACATATATAAAAAAAAAATTCCGACGAATTGAGAACCTTATACTTTTTTGAAATCGGTTAAAAAGAAATTGAAACGTACACGTAAATAGTAAACAATGTAAGGGTGATAAAAAACAAACCTGTACCTAGAAAACTACCAGGGAACGCTAAACAATTGCTCTATAAAACCATATCTGACTGCGTCAAACTAGCAGCTCTTATATGTCATATTTTAACTGGTGAAGTAGTTGAGATGAAACTGGCACACAAATAGATTGATTACCTCATTAACACAAGTTAAGAACGAGATCCGAGACTTGCGTGGAAGGAGTTGCGATCAAAATTTTAATAATTTTGATCGCAACTTTGATCCTAACTAATATTATAAATGCGATTGAGAGTTTCTTTGTTTATTATGTTTGTTTGATACACTTACACGCAATTACCTCTCAACTGATCGTCACGAAATTTGGATACAGAAAAGGATATTGAATACCCCTCCTCCGTTTGTTCGTGGGAGAGCCATGCTTCGGCACGTATGGGCCGGCTCGTCCGGAGTGCTACGACGGCCTCGCAGACAACCTGCAGTGAAGCATGTTTGCATTGCTTTTCGCCGAGTGAGTGAGGTATATTCCTCGATTAACCTACTTAATTGTAATTCATTAATTTAAGATTTTCCTATGTTAGACTTCTGAAAATACTGAAATTCTGATAAATCTGACTGGTCTCATCCGAACTGACGCTAAAGTAATAACACTGATCCTATGAAAAACCATGTTATTGTTTATAATGTTAATATTGCCAATAAATTTTACTTTTAAAGGTTACGAGCGTTTATTCATAAAACTAATACATTAGCATATAAACATTGTAAGTAGGCATTCGCAGCAAAGAAGACGGTATTTACCAACATTTCAACACGTAAGGGAACTTTACGCAGCAGTAAAATTATTTTTTATCGTCTCGACGGCATAAAGTTCAAATTCCAATAAAAATAGATTTCCAACATTATTATGTCGACATGTATTCGTTTAATTTCCCCATTTGTGTGGAGTTTACCTACCAAGAGTGGCATTATAGCGGCCATATATGGCTTTTATATGAAAAAATCAGCCATTCCCATTTCGAATTGCCACTTGCGAACGTCGCGTGTTCTTGAAACCAGGGAAAAAGTTTAATATAATACAAATAGGAGGTGTTAAGTATGGATATATTTTTACATCTTTGTAACGTAAACATATATTTATCGTGGCTACACTTTATATTGCTACAGTTTTTTTTACTTGACCGTTTTAGAGTAGTTCAAAAAAAATAGGGGGTTCTCTATACTACAACACAGCAGCTTCACAGCAGATCCTAATAAAAGGATGATGTAATAAATGATGAATTCAACTTGTAAGCCTTATTTTTAGTAAAAATGGATCAGACAGATCCAATTTTAGGGTTCCGTACTTCAAAAGGAAAAATGTACCCTTAGGATCACTTCGTTGTTAGTCCGTCTGTCTGTCTATCTATCAGTCTGTCAAGCCCCTGTTTTTAGGAATTCGTAGAGGTATCAAGTTGAAACTAACATTATTTCAACTTATTATGTCTGTCGTTCCTTGAAGCTCTAAAATCAAGCTACTAAGTCAACGCAGTCAAAAGATGTGGTCATGCAAATCTTTTATTTTAACCAATTTTAAAATTAAGCAGATAAATCAAAACCTATGAGATACTTTTCACCTAGAATCATGAAATTTGATTAAAAAGAAAGAAAGAGCGCGTGGGATTCCGCCGCCTCATTTTGCGAGGAGGTAATGTATGCCAAGGAGGCGGCGGAAAGGGAACGGGAGAGAACTAGTACTCTCCCATCCCGCAGAAGACGCACCAGGCGCCGGAGAGAGCAAGTCGATCTTTGGCCTCCATGAGCGCTTGTGCCTGGGGGCGACGGACAGGGTTATCCGGCGCCTTAGCAGAAGCAGGTCCGAGACGGTGGCGCCGTGTTCCGCGCGTGCCTCTCTCACTGACAGGGGATAAAACCCCCCACAACACAGTGGGTCGCCTGTTGTTTAACCGGCGGCCAAGTTTGTCAGGGTTCACAGGGATTTCCTTATAAGGGTACACCTGAGACCCTGGGAATGTGGACTGTGTCGGAACACCGTGTGGTTTTAGCCGGTTCGAGTCCGACATACCACCCTACCGCTTAGCCTGGGTGGGGTGACGACCCGTGGGGCTTCCACACGTTAAAAAAAAAAAAGGTCTTACAGCACAAATAAAGGAAAAAAGCCGTACGTCGTAAATTATTTGTTATATCACATAAAAAAAAATTTGGATTTGTAATCCCAAAACTTATAGTTTGCACTTGGAAAATAGACCGTGACGTATTTCTATGTGTGGAGGAGTACTTTTAGAAAAATAAAAGTTAGATTTGTCTTTCAATGCGACTTAAAAAACATACCAGTATTGTATTTATACGAGTAAGTTTCAGGGACTACTTTTGTGGGGAGATTGGAAAAACGGGTAAAAATCTTATAGAATTGATACCCGGGATTGGCCGAGATGGATAAACTATCTATATAGAAATTTGTACGGAACCCTCGGAACCCTAGTCAGACTCGCACTTATCTATTGTTTTTTAATAAAAGCCAACAAGAAATTATCTTCTTCTTATCGGCTTTCGGAAGTAACTACTTACAATTTTTCATAGCTTGGGGAATTTATTTTATGAAGTCCGTACCCTTAAGTGTTTTATCAACTGGCCGAACATTAGATTAATGTAGTCCTAGTACTGTAGGTAAGGTTAGATGTTACTTTATATATATATAGTAACTAATAATTCGCCCTATTTGCTGCGACTAGAAGCTGACTCAAGTTCACTTGGGAATAATAAGGCAGAATAAGTCAGAAGTTTGTTTTATCTGCTAAAGGATCGCAGAAGTAAGTCAGCCTATATTTATAGTCTCAGTAACCTACCTCCGTTCTAATATACACCGACGAAATTTAATATTAAACCCAGAAATCATAACCAGGAAAAAAATATTACAACTGTAAATTAAAAAGAAAATATTGGAAGAAAATGAACATGCTCAGAATGAAGTCCCTTGCGACCCAGTTAGGAATAAACCTTCGTAATTAGTTATGCGACCGTTTGGGAAATTAATGATATGGCAGTGTGGAAATATATTTCTTGATGTAGGAATAATTCATTTTCTGTAAAAAATACCTGTGACTTTGCTAAATATTGAGCAACATATCGCGAAAAGTTTACCCCCGAAGAAAACTTTTAAACGCTTTTTAATTTAAAACACAACAGCAAATATGTGTATATATTTTTTTCCTTATTGAAATAATTCCTGTTGTGCTATTACCACCATGTGTTGTTAACGGAACGCTTCGTAGTAACGAATTATAAATATGATATATGGCTTATTTGGCAATATTTGCCAAGTTGAACATTATGTAATCAACAAATCTACAGAGGATTGATACTGCCTATATATAGATATCTGCCTATATTATAAGAATTGTTTTCAAACCTTTGATACTTCTATGCATATTAGATAGCATTGTAAGAGCGATAGGCTTTGCAATGAGCGAGTGACATATCTGGGTTTGCAAATGATGACGAGCGCAATCCACTACATCTTCACTACATCAGTTGAGCCACAATGTAGCATGCGCGTTTAAAACATATCTATGATTTTAAACACAGAACACATACATTCTTATTCTATTCAGCGCTACGCAATCACAAGGGTGGAGCAGAGCTCTTCAGTTGTATGTATTCATCTCTTCCAGTTAAAATATATGCTATATTATTTTTTCTCTTGGCATTATTAATTCTAAATTCTAATGTGCCTGACAATACTTTTCAATACTTGCTTTAAAGTGTACATATGACCTTATATGTGTAAGCACAAAAAGTCAGTTCTCGAAATTCAAAATACTTACAAGGACACAAATAAATATAGTGCACTGCATACTCGGTTAAACTGCAAGAAGGAAAACTAATAGCGGTGTTAAGATTACTTATATCTTTGAAAAGAAGGTATTTTTAAGAATGAAACATAGAATAGAATAGAATAGAATAGAAATAAACTTTATTGTACACCAACAGAAATGTTTTTGCAAGAAATACATCAGGTGAATATGTACAAAGGGTGGCCTTATCACTGAAAGCAATTTCTTCCAGGCAACCTTTGGATGGACAAATCGACAATAAATAGATGAAATCATGGATAGTTTTGGTGTGAAATGCTAATATTGGAGATATTTTTATTTTACGATATAGATATATTATATATTTATATATTACCTTTAAGCAGCCGTTGTCACTTCTCGTAACTAGATGAACAAAATATCACATGTTTTGCTCTATCTTTTAATAACAATGCCATTTGCTCACAAAAATAATATCATACCTTATTTAAACAGCATTGAACATCATTAAAACTAGTCCCTCGGCATTGAAATTCAAACAGCGCCAGTTTCAAAGTTATTCAATTTTTAAATTCATTCACCGTGTCACGAATCGATTTCAGTTAAAGGAAAAGTCGACGAACATTATATGCTTTTTCACTTTATCAGCTTTAATTCAGTTTTGGCGTGACTCTTGAGTAACTTTGGCCCGATCCATTATTGGCTAAGCTAAAAGTTAGGCGTTCACACAAACGGACAAACGTGGCCGCTTAATTTGAAATTCTTATTGGCTCTCACGTTTGTGAATTAGATTCTGTTCGTAGATATAGTAATTCCAAGAATAATGCTTACGTTTCTTGGGAGAATACTTTTCAATAGATCGATAAGCGTTTTGGGTCTATTGTTATACATATATTCTAATGTAATAAAGCCATTGGTAGATAACCCTACTTTAAATCTGCATATTTGGCTAATTTGAAAAATATGTGGATGTACTTTTAGAATGGTTAATTTAGCATCATAGCAATGCATGATAAGAGGTTATCATGCATTGGATTATATGTTTTTATATTGAGTATTTAAATTGACTACGATAGTGTTGTTATTAAGCTTACTTAGTTATTCTAGCTATATATTTAAAGACCAAGTGCACTTCACAGAGGTTAGTACTAGTATAGTATAATGTTATCTGTGGTTAGACTAAAATAATTGTGATTCGTATTCTGAAACCATACAACTTTTTTTACGGTATAGGCAAACCTGCAGATGGGTCACCTGATGTTAAGTAACAATACAACTAACGTAGGTGTACACCATCTTAGTTTGATACATCTTGAATATGTCTAGAACAAAAAACATCAAACTGAACGGGAATCAAAATCACAACCGAATGCTATACCGCCGCGCCATTCTTTACTTTTAAAAAGTATCCAAAAATATATTGTGTATGTTATTTAAGTTTTAAGTCTAATGAAAAATGAGTCACTGGAATAATTCACACTACATTACACTAATGATTCACCCTTTAAAGTTATTGTCTTCGCTAATGAAGAGTGAGTTCGAGTATTGCCCAGTAGGCAGTTGGAGTCGGCGAGGTAGACCCGACAAAGCGATTGATCACGTGCTCGACCCTCTAGTCAAGAGTCCTCACGACAATTAGAGCGAGCTCGGATATCGGATTCTTTCCAATCATTATGAATAAATTTTCTCGTGTTCAGCTTTATAAAGACTTTTTTATATTTAGAATTTGGTATATCGGGGTCTAGTATATTTTTAATTTTTAAGCATTGCAACGCATGCCGGTTGCATTTAGTAATATATAATTATAACATATACATCAAAATTCTTGAGGCTTAATTGTCTTCATAATGTTAACTATCTGCAAAACAAAAATTCTGAGGTTTCTATACCTAACTAGAGAAAATCTATTAATATATAAGTTCTACTTAGTTCATGCTGCATCTCAAAATTGAGTTTCAGCTCGCCTGAAAATTGTATGTAGCAAAGCTCTTACATTTTAATAAAACTAGAGTCTACTAGGAACATATTACTTTTTTATTCACATACGGCGTAGTAGCTCTTTATAGTTGCTATAAAACTATTAACTTGTTGCCCGTCTCCATAAAAGCTATCCACGTTTGCGATCTACACTAAACACGTTCGTGACTAAGGTGTCTAAACAAATGTAATATCCCGTCGAACCATTTAGATTGTTAGCAAAAATAGAATAATATTGTAATTTAATGAGAAATGTAATGAAATATTCACAGCGATGAATATTTGCAATTTTTACTATTATGTGGTTGTGTTGCTGATATTGCTTGTTATTATTCACTAGACAAACAGGATAACTACATTTTTTTTACATTTTAAAAGTTTCAAGAACCAGAAGCATTCAGTTGTCTTTTTGAATCTTAAAGTGGTAGGTAAAAAAATATGTTCAGTGTTACAATAACGAATAATGAACTTATCGTCCCTTAAAAAAATTAAAATATTTTAAATAGCAAAACATAAACATTACGATAACAAAAATATATGGACTCACAGGGGCAGAATATTTTATTATTTGTAACACGACTTTATTTGCCGCTTCCAAAGTTGATGTAACAGAAAATTAAAAACAAACCCGACTGAACAAATAAGCTTGTAGCCTTCAGTAAAAATAAATATTATATTCCCTTGTGTTAGATATGTGTTGACAATTGTTATGTTAAATCTATCAAATACTTAATTTCAACCGTCATTTACTCAGCCTGCATTTAAAAACATGTAGTCAGTCCCTCTGTTCTATCTGTAAAAAATGACCGCTAGACCTTTTAGGTTTTAAGTTTTTTTTCTTGAAATATTTTCTATGCAATTATTTGTTTTATTAAATTTCTATTTAGTACATCTATTCACTTTTACAAATTGACTACAGTACACTTATAGTCATTGAAAATAATGCAAAGCAGAGTGAAAACATCGTAAACATAGCTGCCAAATTCTAAACGACAAACTACCTGACCAAATATGAAATCAAAAACTTTATGATGATTGAATTATCAGGATAAACAGATTCATAGAGCTGACAAAATTGCTATGATAATAATAATAATAATAACTCCACACATCTCACACACGGCCGTCTGATCCCAAACTAGGCAGAGCCTGTACTATGGTAACCAGACTGCAGATAAACATACTTATATATTTTTAAATACATACATATTATAGATAAATAACACCCAGACACAGAACAAATTATCATGATCATCACACAATTATTTGTCCTGGGTGGGAATCGAACCCACGACCTCTGGCTTAGCAGTCAGGGTGACTAACCACTAGACCAACAGGCCCTAATGATACTTCAGTACACGCCTAGGACCTGATACACATAATTATGTATATCAATGAGTTTTTGGAGAATTACTTGTCCTAAAGACTAACAGACTAAGAACTATGTTGATTATTTGTCATTAAGAATTCCGTATTGGGATAATATAGAAGACTATAATTGAATTTCAGATTTCAACTGCCTACCTCTCATAGTTCAACCTTTGACAAAGGCTGGGTCACGTCTTTCCCGCATCATCACATTGGTTGAGCAGTGTCCAGTGTTGGTCCCGGTCGTCTTGTTGCCAATTTATTTTACGACACCGACTTGCGATAAGTGACCTTGTACGTGACAAGAATGAGGTACGTTTGTGGACTTCAATCGACCGGTTGACACGGAACTTCATATTTCAGCTCGGAAGTCGTTTGTTGAAACGGGTATAAATAGTTCATGAATTTAATATTACAATGTTAAAATGAAGTTTTTGGTATGTTTATTCAAGTAGCATTATAGGCCTGGTTGAGTATTTAAATAGTAGATTAATATTTTTATTATTACACCTCTAGTACGAATTTTCAACTTTTGTTTTGGGCTTCGCCTATTCTTACAAACTTTTTTTGGTATCTCTATGGCCTATTTACATTTTGCAGGTAAATGGAAAAAATAATAAAGAAAAAATATTATTGTGACGGAGGTGTATAAGGGACAGAAATCTAAACCCACCAGCTAAAAAGCTAAAAAGACCTGGATTTACTTTGGAGGCATTGTCTGTAAACCTTCTTAATCGGTGAAATGCTTTGCTGTCAGAAGAGATACTTAAATTTTTTGCATGAAGTTTCGTCGTCCCATCATTCATATTCTTCATATTGCAATTAAGTACAAATAACTATAAAGTGTGCGATAAACTGCCTTCAATTTAAAATACTACAAACATATACCTAAGTACTTACTGATGTGGTAATTTTAACAATGAAACGAGCTTTTGAAACAACTAGTGAGTCCATTAAAATCGCCTGCAATATTAAAATAAACGTTATTCATTTGTTTTTCATCTGCTTGCAATTGTTTTAATTCTCACGGGCAAACCTTGTTTACAAAAAAAGTTATTGTAGGACTGCACAACTGGATAAAAAATAACCCCTCTGTAGGTTTTCTGGGTAAAATTGGAACACAATATGACATTGTGACATAGACATCTCGGTGTATAATTTGAAAGAGCCAAGGTCGGGTGACATTGTCCCCAGAATCGCCCACGGGACGCTTTGAGATAAGCAATGGCTTTCCTATCGCCTTTTATAGCACATTCCATATTACGAGAAATAGTTTTTGTTCCCTTAGTAAGCCCATCGCCTCGTAATATACAGGGATGAACTTGTTATATTCTAGGTGCATAAAATTCATAATTTTTTGTTTACATAGAAATAATATTAACTTCTGTTTCGATATGTCAAAAGTTGTTTAGATATAACGTTATCTAAAGTTTTTTTTTTATTTACGCTTTAGTTAGTAGTAAAAGATTAATACTAACTTTATATTTCTTTTTTCTTATAGCATGTGTAAACCTACAGGTGATACTACACCGGGGCTACCGGTGAGGCAGAAAGTCAGAGTTTAACTGACTAAAACCACACGGTGTGCCATAATGCGCCTATATAGGGTGGACAGAAAACCCGTCTCATCTACCTGATTTCACCTGATCCCGAATCAGTACGAATGGTTTTCAAAAACAAACTCGGCAATTAAGTTCAATCAAGTTTTCGTTTAAGATTAACAATAATTAAATATTGTCGTTTTTGTAGTTAATTTTCTAAATAAAGTTTACACAACAGTTACATTGCTATTTATATTTCTCGTACATGCAATGGTAGTATTATATTAAAATTGGCCTCTATGAGATCTTTCAGTTCGGCCCTGGAGTTCATTGAATTCCGTAGGGTATATTTAAGGTGCACTATGTACATTGATGTCTACTATTAGGGGAAATGGAAAAGTAGTCAATGTATATGCTTCATAATATATCTATTTTTTAATAAAAATGTTCTCTGTAACTCCTTTATTTTATGAACTATACAAATTGAAACCAATTTACCATTTTAAATGTAAATTTGGAATGTACATAGTTAGAAAGTTTGAAATATGTATATTTTCGTAGACCTTACAGTTTTAACCAAAACTAAACAAACGTAACGTAGTGTAGGACATATGTTTGTTTCGTAATTGTAAATCGGTAAATGTGTGGAAATCAAATTGCACCATTTTGTTGTTTTATTATTAAGTACAGCATAAAAAAAGCATGATTCCAAATTTAAAAATAAGGCTTACGCGTTTCATATCACTACATAATATATTATAAAACAAAGTCCCCCGCCTGTCTGTCTGTCTGTCTGTCTACTGAACGGATTTTCATACGGTTTTCACTAACAGACAGAGTGATTCATGAGGAAGGTTTAGGTGTATAATTTGTTAAAATGTTGTGTAAATTGGTTGAAATATGTTGATGATTGTTGACGATGTCTCTGCTACCCGTGCGAAGCTGGGGCGGGTTGCTAGTTTATATAGAAGATAACTAGCTGTGTCCCGCGACTTCTCCCGCATATAATTTAAAAGAAATCACTGATTGAGTATTTATATATAGTATTGAAATATTTTTGGTAACAGTTTCTTGCGTTATTGGAATATATTGGGTTTCACCGCACCCTGTTCTAGATAAGCCAACATACAATTGCCACACCATTCCCTTATAAATATAAACACGTGCTTAAATCACACACTTTAAATAAAGCATGGGATAGACATCCCTATGCTTTATTGAAAGTGACTGCAAATGGTAGCTTTACGGCAAATTGTATTCTTTTACCTCGAATTTCTATGAAACCTAGAAGTAAAATAAAAACCTTCTAGGCTTAATAGAAATTCGACGAATCAAAATTAAGTTAAAAATAAATCATTTTAATAAAAATCAAGAATAAGTTCCGTTATGTATATTTCTACATCTATATTGCAACCTTTTTTAAATTTCGGGCACAGAGGTATGTGAAATTGCGAATACTCAAAATATATAATATGTAGAAGTGACGGAAGCATAAATAAAAAAAATGTGTGTCACGAATTTTAATACGCAAATTCCCAAAAATGATACACATGAATGATACAGCACGTTGACTATGACGCATTTTCTGAAGGCTGTGTAAATTATAGGAAACACTGTATACTTGTATTCTAACTCATTCTCTCGCAGCCTAAATCCTATTGATGAATATGTTTGTATCTTTTTAGTCCTGTATACTTATATTCTATCTCATTCTCTCGCAGGCTAAATCCTATTGTATTATGTTTGTCTCCTTTTAGTGTGACTTTTTCGTTTCATAGAATTTTCAACTCATAACGATTCTAAAGAAGTTTTACTTCAAAAATATATGGATGTTACAAGGCTGGACCCTTGTAGCTCTTCACACAAGTTATGACATATATTGTACCTGTTGACTGAAATTCTATTCAATGACAGTTCAAATTATACTCCAAATGAGTAGCTCGGTTACTGTAACAGATAGTTTCAAACGCCTGATAGTCGAATTTTGACCACCACTCATCATCATCTTCCGCGCCTTTTCCCAACTAAGTTGGAGTCGGCTTTCAGTCTAACTACAATACGGCCGAACTTTGATATTTTACGTGAAGCGACTGCCATCAGACCTCCACAACCCAAGTACTAGGCGATATTGAAGTTCTGTAGTTAGACCACCACTATATATATGAAAATAATATTTACTCAAATTTAATATAACAGTTTGTAGGCAACTCGCTACATAGAAAAACAAAGGTACTATAAGTGTAGGAAATATAAATTGAATTAGAAATATAAAAGGAGAGAAAAGTTTTAAGTAGTATCATTGGATATAAAAAAGTATATGATTTTAATTTTTTTCTATGACTATAAAACCAATTTTAATAGCACTGTGGCTGTTAACAGGCACTCGACAATGCACTAGCACTATTTATTACCTTACAACGTTGCAATTCAATTTCTGCTTCGCCTGTGGATGACGTCACAAAGGCCCCATAGCACCCACCACCCCGTACTCAGTGCCTTCATTACAAATTCAAAGGCTGTTTAGTCATTATCACATAACACCTGTTGTCAACCGCTTATGTTGCGTTAAATATTAAGCTGATGCTTCACTATGGCATTTATCCTTTTTTTTATTTTTAAATACATTTATTTAAAATAACATGATATCACTCCGGCACCTTTTTTGTAGTCAGGCGTGATAATTGTACTAGTAGAGTGTCTACTGCTAATAAGACAGCTGTCAGTCGAGTAATTCAGTGTGACCAAATGGGAACCAACGTAGGTGAGGGAACTACTTATTTATTTCCATATCTATATCTATTTTTACAGGTTATTACCTAATACAATAGATTGGTAAAAAATGTACAAACAATATTTTAATTAATTAAAAAAAAATGCAAAACAAAAAAGAAACTTAATCACACACTACACATTACACAATAAGCAACTCGTGAATTATAGTTAACGATTCTAAATCGTGACTATTTAAGGCATGATTTAGAATCGTTAGCTGATAAGATGTTCGCCATTCCAAACCACCATTATGGCTTTAATCGGGAAGCTAGATGTACCGAATCCGGGTATTGTCTAATGCGTCGCATAATCGCAAAAATATCGCAAATTCAAAAACCGAATTCTGCCTTTTTTTGCCGTGCGTGACGTCGGTAATATGTACCCTTCCTAACACTGTTCCTGTCAGTGAGTGGGTGTCTGTGTTTAAGCAGAGAACAACTTGAATTTTTCATACATCGACCTTCCCGGCACTAGGGCTTCTGTATTTTTTAATTTTATTCAAAATCTTTTTATTTTTATAAATAAGTATCGAATACTTGTTTGTACTTCTATTTTTTATCCACTTTTTAGTAACGTTTTTAAAAAACCTATAAAACCTACTTAAATACTTTTAGGAAAAAACGCTTTTTATTACTTAGAACTAACGACAACAATATCTTTTCACAAAAAAAAATATTCCACTTAAGTTTTGTTGGACAGAAATGGATGTATATCTTCATAATAAATATTTTTTAGTAAAGACTACTAGTAACGCGGGTCACATTACTAATATTCTTGGTAACCCCTTCAGCTAACACGTACATAAGAACCAAGTCTTTAAATGCATATATATTAAATGTATGTTTGTAAGTATGTGTAAATTACAATTTTTCTTACTTTAACACAATATATCGCCTTGAAGAATAGGGATAGCAATTAGTTACGTATTGTCAGTGTCGGTCGGTATTGTCGGTGTGACTAATATGTCTATTACTTTTTTTACAGGACTAATCTCTCTGAGACTTCTACTGCCGTGCTTGACAGCACTGACCCACGAATCGAATATCAACTCGAACGCCGCAATATACATGTATATACAAAAGTTAACTATCATAGTTGAAATATAACTAATCCACTTTGTTAAGTTAGGTTAGTACACAACACAACACTAGTTTTGTTAAGGAAGGATCCTTAACAAAACTGAAGGCAATGGAGCAAAAATAGACAAATATTCAAAAGCGCCCAAAATTACGGAAATTCACAAAAATCGATACAAGATCCTGCAAAATCAACCTTTTCGAATACTTAAGTTTAATGAAACAAAGCCTAACCGATGATAAATAAAATTATCACACAGACTTACTCTAAACAACTTTTGGTAAATACGCTCTACCAGTTTTTCCCGCACTTCAAACTGACATGAATCCGAGAGCTCGTTGTACCATCACGTAAAAAAAACTGAAGTGGAAATTCAGGCACTTAGCCCAATAGCGTAGTAATACGAGTATATTTAGAGGAAAGTTCTAGTAAGTACTCTTCCAAGATACTACCAGTACTTTTATATTAATGTTAGGATGGCGTTACATGGACAGTTCTAACTGTTCATTATGTTTCTCCAACTACTGACTCTAGTTGATTTACCTTTCACTGAATAGTATTACTGTAGTTGATTTATTATCAATTGAGATTCAGATAGCACATGGTAGGTTAAAATAAAATATAGGTACTCATATAGCATCCTTTCGTTATCGAAACACTAATTAATAGTAATTGCTTTGACAGCTCCTTGTTGGTTCGAGTCGCCAAGATGTGGAATGAACTGCCTGTTGTCTATTTTTTCAATCAATAATCAATAGGTTTTTCTTGCATAAGTGAGTACCATATTCGTTTTCATCGTCAAGTGACGATGGAAAATTCCATCAGGTGAGTTGGAAGACAAACGCCTTTGCCATTTGTCAATAAAAAAAACGAAAAAAAATTGAGTTGGACGGGGTTCCTTCCGTAGAGTACCGATCGTTGATAATATTCTCCAAAGATTTTGTGTTACTTTGAAATCACCGTCTCATTTTTTTTAATTAAAGGGGTACCACTAAGACTATAAATTGGATGTAGCCACCTCATATCCACAGAGCATCATCTTGAGAATATTTTGTATTAATTTTAAATACTTACTGTCAAATATGGCGTAGCTTTTATGGTTTTTTAACTTTAAATGCCATTGCAAGAATTAAATTTTAAGGCTCAGACTTTGACATGAATGTCACTTACGGACACTCACTTCCTCATGTCAAATTTATCTTTACTACGAAGGCCACAAATGGCTATCTAAACTCGAGTGCTCTTTTTAAAGGTTTTTGTTGTCTAATTACCCCACAAAACTCATCTAATAAGAAGTAGTAACTAAAACGGCTATGACGTAAGGGGTAGTAGGAACATGAATACTATGCCAGGATTTATAAAGATTTCGTACTTAGCAGTAGGACCCCTTACAATCACTTTGATTCAGGCATACCACTTTACCGCTTTAGCTCCAGTAAACTGACGCCAACATTTCTACACGTCAAAAAAACTAGTCTGGTGCTGCGTTGCTAAAAACTATAAAAACAAAAGTATCAGCGTTGGAAGCTGTTAGTGTATAGACTTCCTTAAGACAGAGTTTTAGCTAAGAAAATGTTCGGATTATAAGTAAATTATTATTATAGTTCTGTAATTCTCGGAAGTTTATATATGCAGCATCGTTGGACTTAATGCATGTTCTCTGTAACCTGTACAGTGGTGCTTGCTACTTTCTTTGCTGTTAGGCAATATAAAAATCGATACAATATAAAAATTGAATCGGCTGAATGGACGCCGCAGTGCTTTAAGTATTATAAGTTCAGACAAATATTTTGTGTATTTGTGTATATATTCATTCTGGGGCTTGATCTCAATTTTCTAATATATAAAATTCTCGTGTCGCGGTGTTTGTAATTAAACTCCTCCGAAACGGCTTTACCGATTTTCATGAAATGTTGTGTGCATATTGAGTAGGTCTGAGAATAGGAGAACATCTATTTTTCATTTCCCTAAATGTTAAGGGTAGTCCACCCCTAAATTTTTTTTTTTAATTTTTAGATAATTTTTTATTTTTTTATGATACAACATTAGGAAATACATACAACCCTGAATTTTCAACCTTCTACGATCAACCCCTGTTTTTTAATAGCGATATTAATATTGTTACTTTCATTGGTACAATTTTTTTAAAGTATTTAACCCAGTGAAAATAGAAAGTGAGATTGCCATAACAGACGGGTCACCTGATGGTAAGTGACTACTGCCGCCCATGGGCACCTGCAACTCGAGAGTCACAAGTGCCTTGCCGGCCTATAAGGTGGGAGTAGGAGAGGAGGGGAGATGGAGAGATAGGGGACCCCATCCCCACAGTAAATTAGTTATTTTTTATTTGACTACCAAAATATTCATTAGAAATAATTAATATGGCAAGACAACGTGTGTCGGGTCAGCTGGTATAATAATAATAATAACAACGTTAGACGGCTGGATCAAGGGACTCATGCAGAAGGCAGTTCTCCTCGACACGGCCCGTATAGTGAGGAGGTTCCTGTCTTTGGAGCCCTAACCACCGGTGTCTTGGTCCCTGTACCCGATGTCGGTGGTATACTATTTTTTATATTTTTAAATATATATTTTGTTTTATAGGTACGTATTTAAAAATGTAATTAATAAGTTTTATGTTGAATAAAGAGAATAATAATAATATAGCCTCTTTATTTCCATAATGAATTGATCAATACATACAGCTAGTATAATATATAATTGAATACTCGATACTTTATCCTTTCATGATAAAATAATATAAATAAATAGGAAAATGTCGTAATAACATTTTCAAAAACCGGAAAGTGCGAGTCTGATTAAACTTGTGCGACATACTCATTAATTTGATAAAACATTGAGCTTATAAATTGTATTTTAAAAGTTTATTTGCAGTATTTTGTAGTATGCTAGCACACATGTGGTCTCCAACGAGTTAGTATAAAATCTCAATAGGTATAAGTACATTTTTGAATTTTTACAGGGCCGAAAAACAAAAAGAAAGACAACATTTAAGATTAAAATATTGTGTGTTAAATACGCGAAGACTATGATAATTGCTTACTACTTATTGCACAGTTTATTTACGATTTTAATTATATAAAAAGAAATTCGGTTGCAAAACTCAATTTCTACCACCGACAACATTACTAGTCACATTCTCGTTGTGAGAACGAACACATGCCTTAATTCTCTCATAAATTCTATACCAAATATCCTTAGAACTCTACATAGCACACAATTGTCTTCAACCGCTGATAGATGCCTTTACACGTCTCACGGTATAAATTACACCGCAAGTTGAATACACTGAGTGTTAAGCATTTATCAATATGACTGACGCCCGCTTATCCTTCATACAAATGACACTCCCAAGATAAGTACTTTGTATTCTCGAACTGTCGTTATTTGTGCTCATTTGTGTCTTAATCCAGGGTTAAAGTTTGTAGATAGAAAATTATTTATGACAGCGACAAGTGAGTAAAATAGAAATTCATATTGCAAAATTTTAGTGACTCGTGTAAATTTATGTACTTGATACTCTCGAGTGACCGAATATGAACATTTAGCACGATAACTGATTTAAAGAACTAGCATAACAACATACACACGCCTGATCAGAACACCTCTACGGGGGAAAATGTTGGTGTTGATAACATTCAACACTCACATTTTTTCAATTATAATTTCGTCGAACCACCTAATAGCTGCTACCTTATATTATTGTTATGGTAACCGCGTACTTTAGGAATTAAAGATGGTGAAATCGGGAGTATAACTATGATAAATATTGGAAGCCAAAGTATTTTGTACGTAAGAAGGGAAGGATATAGAGGGAAAGGGATATTCCTTAAATGGATGGATGGAGTGTAAACAATGGCTCAATGGCAGATCAGCTGTTTGTTGCCGGGAAGTCCGAGCTTTTTAACACCAGTTATTTTTTGTTTAGTTATTTTTTACTAGTGAATTTTTTCCGAGCGAATGAGGTTACCAGACGCCCTAACCCCTCCCCTCCCCCTCTTCCACCCTTCCCCTACTCCCACCATAAAGGCCGGCAACGCACTTGTGACTCTTGAGTTGCAGGTGCTCATGGGCGGCGGTAGTCATTTACCATCACGTGACGCGTCTCCTCGTTGCCCCCTATATTAAAAAATTATTTTGTCTGGTTCCCTACCAGCAACATTTGTTGAGAGCCATCTATCTGAACTAAGGATAACTAAACTACAACCTTGGTTCTCAAAACATCAACATGCTATTAATTGTGC
Organism: Callimorpha dominula; assembly: GCA_949752705.1. NCBI lineage: Eukaryota > Metazoa > Arthropoda > Insecta > Lepidoptera > Erebidae > Callimorpha > Callimorpha dominula. Next base: position 20,393,175 of record OX456995.1, on the reverse strand, counting down.
GAGTATTGAGCAGGATTTTGCTTGATACACTCTCTTATAGTACTTATGTTGTATTATAACTTCCTTATGTCGCTAACTTTCTTTTAAGACGATTTAAAAAAATATTATCGTATCGCCCAGTGTTTACAGTAGACTGGCGATATCCCACAAAGATTTAAAAAAATAATATTATATTGTTTAATTCTTCTTCAAAGGTTATTATTACAACATATTTTTTGTATTCATAAAAAATTACAAGCTCCTCTAATAAATCTAATCTACAAACAAACAGCTCACAATAGTGGAAATTTCTTAATCCTTTAGAACCTTGATGACAATAAATCAGATTGTATCTGCCCTAAATCTCTTGTAACTAGTTAATCAATACAGGTTTTCATTTCGCAGATACGATCAATACGAGTTTGTATTAAGTAAGTATGTATTAGTAAAGTAAGGGTTAGAATTTTAAGAGGTTCTTATAACTGAAAAAACAGCAATTCAAATAATTTTAAAGGCTTTGTAACTAACTAACGTGTTAACTATTTTGTTTTCTTTTTTGGGTTTCATACCTCATAAGATGAAAGGAACCTTTAGAGGATCACTGCCTTGTTCGTCTGTCTATGTCTGTATTTTTTCCATTTTTTGGAGGTAATGAGTTGATATTAACATTAATGCTCGTGGGAGATAATAAATCGTGGGAGTACCGTGCTTCGGCACGTACGGGATAGCATGGCCTCTATTCACAGAAAACCTTATATTTTGCGCTTGAAATTTGACGGTGATATTATGTACGATGTAGGGGGAGTATTTTTAGATAGGAAAAGTTAAGTTTGTCTTTCAATTCAACTTAAAATATACCAATGTGGTAGTTATATATATCAGGGACTAGTTTCGTGGGGGAGACACTAGATAAAAACTGGAAAAAATCTCCGAGAATCGAAACACGACCTTTGGTGCGCGGCAGACTCGCACTTGTTCGGTTTTTTTAATTATTGTGACTCTAAAATTAACGTTGTGATAACATTTCACACGCGAAGAGTCTCTGGTGTGTACTTACTAGTTAGTATAGTTCTGTGATTGTGAATATATAGCTAGTTAATAGATAAGTAGATTCATACACTAGTCACACGTCTTTAGTGTAACATTAATATCATTAATTTTATTTTAAATCTTACATGTTTTCTTTAACATGATATAGGATCAATATGAAATCAGAATTACATCTTTAAAAGTCAGAATAGTGTGTAGAATAGTCAGTGATAATAATCCATATATTATGTATTGTAGACTCAATTTTAAGTGATGTTTTTATATATCAGAATCACATTCTATATATATAACAAACGTTTGTTAAACGTTCAGATTTTTGTTAATTATCTTCATCAAGCGTGTTAAAAACTCTACCGCCATATAGGATCTTGAGGGGGGACTGGTCGCGACTGAACATAAGAACGAGTGAACATAAGATTTTCTAGTGATTGGTCTAGTGGTTAGTGACCCTGACTGCTGATCCAGCGGTCGTGGGTTTGATTCCCACCCTAGTCTGGGTGTTCTTTGTATCCGTTGTTTGTATCCGTTGTTTGTATGTTTGTAAAGTCCCCCGCGACCCAGGAGTAATTCCTAATGCGGGAGTTGTCTTTTTAAAAAAAAAAAATTAAGAACACGAAATACCCCTCATTAATTTTTTTACTCCTAATTTGAATTCCATGGTCATTACTTGCCATCAGAATTTTGTCTGTACAACCTAATTAAATATACGCATTTAAACAATTAAAATAAAATAAACGAATTCATTGAAGAAAACCCTAGCTACCTAAATATTCGCTAGAGGAGCCTACACGTGGTTTGCTTAAATAATCTAAAAAAAAAATGCTATATTTTTCCTTTAGATAAATGTTAATTTATCTAAAGGAAAAATATACCAATTTATTAATGACCCCATGCAATTATGTTTTGGATTTTTGCTGTGGCGGGATTTGCCAAATATGGAGTTGATAAAAGTATCCTCCTTGGCAAAACACGCGAAATATTAATGTATGCCTATTATTTAACTGTTACATAGAGTTAGATATCAACTATACCGAAGTTAATGGTCAAAGACTATTAATGTATTATACGTACCTAACAGAAAATAATAAAATGAAATTTAAGTCTACATTAAAAGTACGTTTATTAAAATACGTGCATGTGCTTATTGTAGACGTAATGAAGTCAGACAAAGGGAAATGTTGCATGTTGTTGATGATAGTCTTTGCAGACACTTAGGATACTAAGTTTCTGAGTTTTTGGCACAAATAACGTCATGTCTTTTGCATAAAAAGTTAGTCTGTTCTAAATAGATGAAAAGTATTTATCTTTATATGCTCGAAGAAATGAGAAATTGGAATTAATTAAAAATAATCTAATACAGTTTTTTTTTCTAAACCATAAGTTTAATATGTTTATAATCATAGTAACAGAACTCACACAAACTGAGATGAGTTATCTCCAGATCTATTGGAAGACATTCAAGCTTATTGTTTCCTTGACAAAAGGGTGGTGGTGTCAGTGGCAATTGATCACGTAGCCACCCATCCCTACGTCCGTTCCGATAATCTTGAGGTCCGTGCACAAATGGTTGAGCAGCCGCAGTGAATAAAAAATATCTTTTCAGAAAAATCAATCTTCATAAGCTTTATGTTAGCAATGCCAATTATGTGTGGAAATAATTAAAGAACTAAACTAAATACATGTGTTGTCATGATGGAGACGGTGCAGACTATATTAATGTTTCACCGAGTGACTGTCATCTGTCATTCGCATTTATAAAGGTTAACAGTAGGTCCTACTGCTTGTACATCAATACATCAATAAATGTCGAATATTAATTTATTTCTACAAACAATTAAGTTTTTATTCACTCGATGCGGTGACAGTTTGCAAAATAAACTACTTATCTTACCAGCAACATAACCGTTGGAAAGGACTGTCGATGCAAGGCGCAATAATTTGATACTTAACTCACTAGTCACGTTCATATAAAAAAACTGACTAAATTAAAGATAATAGAAATAAAATAAAAGTTTTGATGTACTAGTTGGATTCCCACCCAGGATAAATAATTGTGTGACGAGCACGATAATTTGTTCTGTGTCTGGGTGTAATTTATATATAATATGTATATATTTAGAAATATATAAGTATGTTTATCAGCAGTCTGGTAACCATACCATCTGGCTTTGCCTAGTTTGGGATCAGGCGGCCGTGTGAGATGTGTGGAGTTATTATATTACTGATGAACAGTACACTTAAAACTGCTTACTACATAGAAGTTTATTTATATAAAGACAACCGCAACCGCAAGCCGCATCGGCTATTATTTTACGTTGTGCTTTATTAAAAGGATGTAAATGTTTAGTATAAGGCTTCTCACTGAACTATTGCTGCGCAATTTGATATTTTTCGTTTCTCAATCGCATAAAGTCAGCATATTGATCAAATTAATAAAACCAGAATGCGCCAGGTTTCCATTACTGTTCTAGTAACCATTTTAACAACATTCTACTTGGTTAGTGTACCTGCTTCATAAAGTCAAACCGCTATAGCGCGTCAATTATCTCGGACGTTGTGACGGGCTGGATACGGATTGAATTAACGTCTGGAAAAAACGCCCCACCGCGTTATATCAAACCGGACGGTTAAAATCAAGCCACTAAATATTGATGTACCTATATATATTTTCATAAAATCTTGTCCAACATTTTATTTTAAAATAATAAATGAACGTAATAAGAATTTTAGACTTACGCGTGTACCTGAGAAAAAAAATTGTTATTGCCACACAACAATAGATGTTAGGCCTCCTAAGTTACAGTTAAACACAATTTTAAATTTAAATCAAATGAAGATTCAACTAAAGGTCAATTAAAGCTATAAATTACCAAGATAGGGACTGTAGAAACAACCCAAGAGTAAATGGAAAAAGTACACAGCCTCATTGTCCAAACCGGAACCACTTTGCCGGTGAGCAAGATCTTTTCCTGCAGACCATGGCGGAGGGGTCAGTTACAATAGCCGTAGCCGCAGGGCTCTACTATGTTCCTCCCCGTCCAAACTGGGTTGGTCAACTTCTCGCCACCGCCAATAAATAGGATGATGTCACGCTCTACGGAGTCTTTTTTTTCCCCACCGGTTATGGCCGATTTCGAGGTCTTCCTCAACAACTTAGAGACCTCGATGTGGCATCAGCCCTCTGGGCACATGCTCGTTCTCGAAGACGCAACGCAAAGTCAAATGCGTGGGGGCGTCACACATTAGACTTTGACACAAAACGAGTGGAATACAGATAAAACGCCCTATTATCAATTATAATAAATATTTAATATAAAACATACCGCAAACTAGTTAAATAAATAGTGTACATTAACAGATAAAGGTTTTCCGTTTCCTGACTTTTATCACATTTTTCGCTATAACTTTGGAATCCGCACATATCCGCAGCTAATTTTTATAAATGTTATTTATGAATATCTAGGCTACCGAACCACATCAAATGTAAAGCACCGATAGACATCGCCAACTGTCAAAAGCCTCGGTGCAGTTAAAAAACTGCCTTTTTTCCCCTTATTTTATTGTTCCATTTTTCTACATGCAAATAGAAACACGAAACTTACAACTTTAAAGTTGTATTAAAATCTGCATACAATGAGATTTTTAGAAATGTATAATACTTTATATCTATTCCCATAAAATTTTACAAGAAATTCATTTGAATTAATTAATTCCGTCTGCTCGTAGGCCCCCTATAATATAAAAAAAAAAAAAAAAATTAAATCCATTAGACCTGAATTGGGAATTCATAAGAACCATAATTTTTTAAAGTATTAAAAAAAATATTTTAAAAGTAATGTAATGTAAAATGACTACATTATAGTAATGTTCAAATCATGAACTAATTAATAAATTTAAAAAAGTGTGCGAGTAACGACATTAGTAAAAACGATTTTTGATATGCCATTGTTCTACCATTTTCCATAGTACCTCGCCTAGTCAGGAAGTTACCCAAAGTTACACCAGGAGGGAGACCAAATATCTTAACAAGAGCTGGTCCCGGACCCTCCTATTTCAGGCGCAGTATGGCACACTGTGTGGTTTTAGTCGGTTCGATTGTCAAACCGCCCTACCGAAAACCTCGGTGTTAGTGACATATGAAAAAAAAGAAAGAAACACAAAACACTTTGTGAAAGAAAGTTGAAATTTACTGTATTTTAATCATTTGTTAGGCTTAATTACTTATGTAACTTTATTAATACTCATAAAATATTTTATAATATGCTATCAATAATCACAAGCGTATATTATACGTAGGACTACTCTAAACTGTTGGTTTGTAACTTGACACTTTTAAGTTATTTTTGGGCGAATTATAAAGAATCCGCCCTTTCCAGCACTATGGTAGGAAATGTCTTCTGTTTCTTCAAGACACCGATTTATTGAGATACCAGCGTTAGCCTTAAATTAGATGGTAACATTCAAGATGCCTGTTCTTCTTGAGATAATTCACGTGTCCTGAAAATGTGGTCTACAAAAAATGTTTTTTTTTCTTAGCAGTAAATTTACATTACTCTTTATGGGCTGTGTTTTAGTCAACCCGATTTTACGGTCCCGTGACAGTTGTCTCAATTGCAGATACAAGTTATACTGCATGTTGATACCCCTTTTTTTCAATCTCAATGTGGTCGAACAGCAACAGCAGTGGGTACAATATTATAGCCAGTTTTAAGAATAAACCCCTTCTTTATTTTTTATGGTACAGGAGGCAAACGAGCAGACGGGTCATCTGATGGTAGATGACTTCCGCCGCCCATGGGCACCTACAACTTAAGAGTCACAAGTGCGTTGCCGGCCTTTAAGGTGGGAGTAGGGGAAGAGGGGGGAGAAGGAAGGGTTAGGGCCTCCAGTAACTTCACTCACGCGGCGTAGCCGGTTTTCGGTCGAGCCGACCCATACGTGCCGAAGCATGGCTCTCCAACGACCAAACTTTTTTTAACGTATGGAAACGAAACAGTTTTTATGGTACTATTTATATAATGAAAAGTTCAGTAACATAGAAGACAATAATGCCTCCGCCTGCTTATTGTTGTATAGAAATAAACAAAGACTAAAGACTCAGAAAATTTTTTTTCACTCATACAGATTTGAGATTAAAAATAAATAATTAAAATAAGAAAATTGATTATATTACAGTTATAAAAAACTCAAACAAC